>OZ010748.1:88365392-89714049 GCA_963932245.1 Tachinus rufipes | reverse complement strand
AACAGAATTCAAAAATGTAGACGCATTCCAAAATTAATTCAAAATTTACCAAAATTATTTACAAAATCAGTCATTTCAAGAAGTAGCAACTATTGCTGCGAGTTGCTATTGTCTGTTTGTAACTAAAACAATTATTTTAAATCTAAATATGGCAACAGAATTCAAAAATGTAGACGCATTCCGAAATTAATTCAAAATTTCTCAAAATTATTTACAAAATCAATCATTTCAGGAAGTAGCAACCATTGCTGAAAGTTGCTATAGTCTGTTTGTAACTAAAACAAACATTTTAAACCTAAATAAGGCAACAGAATTCAAAAATGTAGACGCATTCCAAAATTCAATCAAAATTTCTCATAATTAATTACAAAATCGATAATTTTAGGAAGTAGCAACTATTGCTGAGAGTGGCTATAATCTGTTTGTAACTAAAACAATCATTCTGAATCTGAATATGCCAACAGAATTCAAAAATCTGGACGCATTCCAAAATTAATTCAAAATTTCTCAAAATTAATTACAAAATTAATAAATTCAGAAAGTAGCAACTATTGCTGAGAGTTGCTATAGTTTGTAACTAAAACAATCATTCTAAATCTAAATATGGCAACAGAATTCAAAAATGTAGACGCATTCCAAAATTCAATCAAAATTTCTCATAATTAATTACAAAATCAATAATTTCAAGAAGTAGCAACTATTGCTGAAAGTTGCTATAGTCTGTTTGTAACTAAAACAGTCATTTTGAATTTAAATATGGCAACAGAATTCAAAAATGTAAACGCCTTCCAAAATTGATTCAAAATTTCTCAAAATTATTTACAAAATCAATCATTTCAGGAAGTAGCAACCACTTCAGAAAGTTGCTATAGTCTTTTTGTAACTATAATAATCATTTTAAATCTAAATATGGCAACAGAATTTAAAAATGTAGACAAATTCCAAAATTAATTACAAAATCAATAATTTCAGGAAGTAGCAACTATTGCTGAGAGTTGCTATAGTCTGTTTGTAACTAAAACACTTATTTTAAATCTAAATATGGCAACAAAATTCAAAAATGTGGACGCATTCCAAAATTAATTCAAAATTTCTCAAAATTATTTGCAAAATCAATAATTTCAGAAAGTAGCAACTATTGCTGAAAGTTGCTATAGTGTGTTTGTAACTAAAACAATCATTTTAAATCTAAATATGGCAACAGAATTCAAAAATTTAGACGAATTCCAAAATTAATTCAAAATTTCTCAAAATTATTTACAAAATCAGTCATTTCAGGAAGTAGCAACTATTGCTGAGATTTGCTATAGTCTGTTTGTAACTAAAACATTCATTCTAAATCTGAATATGGCAACAGAATTCAAAAATGTAAACGCATTCCAAAATTAATTCAAAATTATTTACAAAATCAGTCATTTCAGAAAGTAGCAACTATTGCTGAGAGTTGCTATAGTGTGTTTGTAACTAAAACAATCATTTTAAATCTAAATATGGCAACAGATATAAAAAATGTAGACAAATTCCAAAATTAATTCAAAATTTCTCAAAATTATTTACAAAATCAATCATTTCAGAAAGTAGCAACTATTGCTGAGAGTTGTTATAATCTGTTTGTAACTAAAACAATCATTTTAAACCTAAATATGGCAACAGAATTCAAAAATGTAGACGCATTTCAAAATTAATTCAAAATTTCTCAAAATTAATTACAAAATAATTAATTTCAGAAAGTAGCAACTATTACAAAAAGTTGCTAGAAGTTGTTCCTAACTAAAACAAGTATTCTCAATCCAAATATGTTAACAGAATTTAAAAATCTGAACGCATTCCAAAACTAATTCAAAATTTCTCAAAATTATTTACAAAATCAATAGTTTTGGGAAGTAGCAACTATTGTTGAGAGTTGCTATAACCTGTTCATAACTAAAACAAATATTCTAAATCTAAATATGGCAACAGAATTCAAAAATGTAGACGCATTCCAAAATTAATTCAAAATTTCTCAAAATTATTTAAAAAATCAATCATTTCAGGAAGTAGCAACTATTGCTGAGAGTTGCTATAGTCTGTTTGTAATTAAAACAATTATTTTAAATCTAAATATGGCAACAGAATTCAAAAATGTAGACGCATTCCAAAATTAATTCAAAATTTCTCAAAACTATTTACAAAATCAATCATTTCAAGAAGTAGCAACTATTGCTGAGAGTTGCTATAGTCTGTTTGTAACTAAAACAATCATTCTAAATCTAAATATGGCAACAGAATTCAAAAATGAAAACAAATTCCAAAATTAATTCAAAATTTCTCAAAATTATTTACAAAATCAATCATTTCAGGAAGTAGCAACTATTGCTGAGAGTTGCTAGAGTCTGTTTGTAATTAAAACAAACATTTTAAATCTAAATATGGCAACACAATTCAAAAATGTGGACGCATTCCAAAATTAATTCAAAATTTCTCAAAATTATTTACAAAATCAATAATTTCAGAAAGTAGCAACTATTGCTGAGAGTTGTTATAGTCTGTTTGTAACTAAAACAATCATTTTAAACCTAAATATGGCAACAGAATTCAAAAATGTAGACGCATTTCAAAATTAATTCAAAATTTCTCAAAATTAATTACAAAATAATTAATTTCAGAAAGTAGCAACTATTACAAAAAGTTGCTAGAAGTTGTTCCTAACTAAAACAAGTATTCTCAATCCAAATATGTTAACAGAATTTAAAAATCTGAACGCATTCCAAAACTAATTCAAAATTTCTCAAAATTATTTACAAAATCAATAGTTTTGGGAAGTAGCAACTATTGTTGAGAGTTGCTATAACCTGTTCATAACTAAAACAAATATTCTAAATCTAAATATGGCAACAGAATTCAAAAATGTAGACGCATTCCAAAATTAATTCAAAATTTCTCAAAATTATTTACAAAATCAATCATTTCAGGAAGTAGCAACTATTGCTGAGAGTTGCTATAGTCTGTTTGTAATAAAATAAACATTTTAAACTTCAATATGGCAACAGAACTCAAAAATGTAGACGCATTCCAAAATTAATTCAAAATTTCTCAAAATTATTTACAAAATCAATCATTTCAGGAAGTAGCAACTATTGCTGAGAGTTGCTATAGTCTATTTGTAACTAAAACAATCATTCTAAATAAATATGGCAACAGAATTCAAAAATGTAGACGCATTCCAAAATTAATTCAAAATTTCTCAAAATTATTTACAAAATCAGTCATTTCAGGAAGTAGCAACTATTGCTGAGAGTTGCTATAGTCTGTTTGTAATAAAACAAACATTTTAAACTTAAATATAGCAACAGAATTCAAAAATGTAGACGCATTCCAAAATTAATTCAAAATTTACCAAAATTATTTACAAAATCAATCATTTCAGGAAATAGCAACTAATGCTGAGAGTTGCTATAGTCTGTTTGTAACTAAAACAATCATTTTAAATCTAAATATGGCAACAGAATTCAAAAATGTAGACGCATTCCGAAATTAATTCAAAATTTCTCAAAATTATTTACAAAATCAATCATTTCAGGAAGTAGCAACCATTGCTGAGAGTTGCTATAGTCTGTTTGTAACTAAAACAATCATTTTAAATTTAAATATGGCAACAGAATTCAAAAATGTAGACAAATTCCAAAATAAATTCAAAATTTCTCAAAATTATTTACAAAATCAATCATTTCAAGAAGTAGCAACTATTGCTGAAAGTTACTGTAGTCTGTTTGTAACTAAAACAATCATTTTAAATCTAAATATGGCAACAGAATTCAAAAATGTAGACGCATTCCAAAATTAATTCAAAATTTTTCAAAATTATTTACAAAATCAGTCATTTCAGGAAGTAGCAACTATTGCTGAGAGTTGCTATAGTCTGTTTGTACCTAAAGCAAACATTTTAAACTTAAATATGGTAACAGAATTCAAAAATGTAGACGCATTCCAAAATTAATTCAAAATTTCTCAAAATTATTTACAAAATCAATCATTTCAGGAAGTAGCAACTAATGCTGAGAGTTGCTATAGTCTGTTTGTAACTAAAACAATCATTTTAAATCTAAATATGGCAACAGAATTCAAAAATGTAGACGGATTCCAAAATTAATTAAAAATTTCCAAAAATTATTTACAAAATCAATCATTTCAGGAAATAGCAACTATTGCTGAGAGTTGCTATAGTCTGTTTGTAACTAAAACAATCATTTTAAATTTAAATATGGCAACAGAATTCAAAAATGTAGACAAATTCCAAAATAAATTCAAAATTTCTCAAAATTATTTACAAAATCAATCATTTCAAGAAGTAGCAACTATTGCTGAAAGTTACTGTAGTCTGTTTGTAACTAAAACAATCATTTTAAATCTAAATATGGAAACAGAATTCAAAAATGTAGACGCATTCCAAAATTAATTCAAAATTTTTCAAAATTATTTACAAAATCAATAATTTCAGGAAATAGCAACTATTGCTGAGAGTTGCTATAGTCTGTTTGTACCTAAAGCAAACATTTTAAACTTAAATATGGTAACAGAATTCAAAAATGTAGACGCATTCCAAAATTAATTCAAAATTTCTCAAAATTATTTACAAAATCAATCATTTCAGGAAGTAGCAACTATTGCTGAGAGTTGCTATAGTCTGTTTGTAACTAAAACAAATATTTTAAATCTGAATATGGCAACAGAATTCAAAAATGTAGACACATTCCAATATTAATTCAAAATTTCTCAAAATTAATTACAAAATCATTAATTTCAGAAAATAGCAACTGTTGCTGAGAGTTGCTATAACCTGTTCATAATAAAACAAGTATTCTAAATCTAAATATGCCAACAAAATTCAAAAATCTGGACGCATCCCAAAATTAATTCAAAATTTCTCAAAATTATTTACAAAATCAATCATTTCAGAAAATAGCAACTATTGCTGAGAGTTGCTATAGTCTGTTTGTAACTAAAACAATCATTTTAAATCTAAATATGGCAACAGAATTCAAAAATGTAGACGCATTCCAAAATTAATTCAAAATTTCTCAAAATTATTGACAAAATCAGTCATTTCAGAAAATAGCAACTATTGCTGAGAGTTGCTATAGTCTGTTTGTAACTAAAACAATCATTTTAAATCTAAATATGGCAACAGAATTCAAAAATGTAGACGCATTCCAAAATTAATTCAAAATTTCTCAAAATTATTTACAAAATCAGTCATTTCAGGAAGTAGCAACTATTGCTGAGAGTTGCTATAGTCTGTTTGTAACTAAAACAATCATTCTAAATCTAAATATGGCAACAGAATTCAAAAATGTAAACAAATTCCAAAATTAATTCAAAATTTCTCAAAATTATTTACAAAATCAGTCATTTCAGGAAGTAGCAACTATTGCTAAGAGTTGCTATAGTCTGTTTGTAACTAAAACAATTATTCTAAATCTGAATATGGCAACAGAATTTAAAAATGTGGACGCATTCCAAAATTAATTCAAAATTTCTCAAAATTATTTACAAAATCAATCATTTCAGAAAGTAGCAACTATTGCTGAGAGTTGCTATAGTCTATTTGTAACTAAAACAATTATTTTATATCTAAATATGGCAACAGAACTCAAAAATGTAGACGCATTCCAAAATTAATTCAAAATTTCTCAAAATTATTTACAAAATCAATAATTTCAGGAAATAGCAACTATTACTGAGAGTTGCTATAAGCTGTTTGTAACTAAAACAAACATTCTAAATCTAAATATGGCAACAGAATTCAAAAATGTAGACGCATTCCAAAATTAATTCAAAATTTCTCAAAATTATTTACAAAATCAATCATTTCAGGAAGTAGCAATTATTGCTGAGAGTTGCTATAGTCTATTTGTAACTAAAACAATTATTTTATATCTAAATATGGCAACAGAAATCAAAAATGTAGACGCATTCCAAAATTAATTCAAAATTTCTCAAAATTATTTACAAAATAATTAATTTCAGGAAGTAGCAACTATTGCTGAGAGTTGCTATAGTTTGTAACTAAAACAATCATTCTAAATTTAAATATGGCAACAGAATTCAAAAATGTGGACGCATTCCAAAATTAATTCAAAATTTCTCAAAATTATTTACAAAATCAATCATTTCAAAAAGTAGCAACTATTGCTGAGAGTTGCTATAATCTGTTTGTAACTAAAACAATCATTCTGAATCTGAATATGGCAATAGAAATCAAAAATTTAAACGCATTCCAAAATTTCTCAAAATTATTTACAAAATCAATAACTTCAGAAAGTAGCAACTGTTGCAGAGAGTTGCTATTGTCTGTTTGCAACTAAAACAATCATTCTGAATCTGAATATGGCAACAGAATTCAAAAATGTAGACGCATTCCAAAATTAACTCAAAATTTCTCAAAATTATTTACAAAATCAATCATTTCAGGAAGTAGCAACTATTGCTGAAAGTTGTTATAGTCTGTTTGTAACTAAAACAATCATTTTAAATCTAAATATGGCAACAGATATCAAAAATGTAGACAAATTCCAAAATTAATTCATAATTTCTCAAAATTATTTACAAAATCAATAATTTCAGGAAGTAGCAACTATTGCTGAGAGTTGCTATAGTCTATTTGTAACTAAAACAATCATTTTATTTTATTCAGGAAGTAGCAACTATTGCTGAGAGTTGCTATAGTCTATTTGTAACTAAAACAATCATTTTATATCTAAATATGGCAACAAAATTCAAAAATGTAGACGCATTCCAAAATTAATTCAAAATTTCTCAAAATTATTTACAAAATCAATCATTTCAGAAAGTAGCAACCATTGCAGAAAGTTGCTATAGTCTGTTTGTAACTAAAACAATCATTCTAAATCTGAATATGGCAACAGAATTCAAAAATGTAGACGCATTCCAAAATTATTTCAAAATTTCTCAAGATTATTTACAAAATCAATCATTTCTGGAAGTAGCAACTATTGCTGAGAGTTGCTATAGTCTGTTTGTAATAAAACAAACATTTTAAACTTAAATATGACAACAGAATTCAAAAATGTAGACGCATTCCAAAATTATTTCAAAATTTCTCAAGATTATTTACAAAATCAATCATTTCAGGAAGTAGCAACTATTGCTGAGAGTTGCTATAGTCTGTTTGTAACTAAAACAAACATTTTAAATCTAAATATGGCAACAGAATTCAAAAATGTAGACGCATTCCAAAATTATTTCAAAATTTCTCAAGATTATTTACAAAATCAATCATTTCTGGAAGTAGCAACTATTGCTGAGAGTTGCTATAGTCTGTTTGTAATAAAACAAACATTTTAAACTTAAATATGACAACAGAATTCAAAAATGTAGACGCATTCCAAAATTATTTCAAAATTTCTCAAGATTATTTACAAAATCAATTATTTCAGGAAGTAGCAACTATTGCTGAGAGTTGTTATAGTTTGTTTGTAACTAAAACAATCATTTTAAATCTAAATAAGGTAACAGAATTCAAAAATGTAGACGCATTCCAAAATTAATTCAAAATTTCTCAAAATTATTTACAAAATCAATCATTTCAAGAAGTAGCAACTATTGCTGAGAGTTGCTATAATCTGTTCGTAACTAAAACAATCATTCTGAATCAGAATATGCCAACAAAATTCAAAAATCTGGACGCATTCCAAAATTAATTCAAAATTATTTACAAAATCAATAATTTCAGAAAGTAGCAACTATTGCTGAGAGTTGCTATAGTCTGTTTGTAACTAAAACAATCATTTTAAATCTAAATATGGCAACAATATTCATAAATGTAGACAAATTCCAAAATTAATTCAAAATTTCTCAAAATTATTTACAAAATCAGTCATTTCAGGAAGTAGCAACTATTGCTGAGAGTAGCTATAGTCTGTTTGTAACTAAAACAATCATTTTAAACTTAAATATGGCAACAGAATTCAAAAATGTATACGATATCCAAAATTAATTCCAAATTTCTCAAAATTATTTACAAAATCAGTCATTTCAGGAAGTAGCAACTGTTGCTGAGAGTTGCTATAGTCTGTTTGTAACTCAAACAAATATTTTAAATCTGAATATGGCAACAGAATTCAAAAATGTAGACGCATTCAAAAATTAATTCAAAATTTCTCAAAATTATTTACAAAATCAATAATTTCAGAAAGTAGCAACTGTTACAGAAAGTTGCTATAACCTGTTCATAACTACAACAAGTATTCTGAATCTGAATATGCAAACAGAATTTAAAAATCTAAACGCATTCCAAAATTCAATCAAAATTTCTCAAAATTAATTACAAAATAATTAATTTCAAGAAGTAGCAACTATTGCAGAAAGTTGCTATAACCTGTTCCTAATTAAAACAAGTATTCTAAATCCAAATATGCTAACAGATTTCAAAAATCTAGACGCATTCCAAAATTCAATCAACATTTCTCAAAATTAATTACAAAATCATTAATTTCAGGAACTAGCAACTATTGCCAAGAGTTGCTGTAACCTGTTTTTAATTAAAACAAGTATTTTAAATCCAAGTATGCTAACAGAATACAAAAATCTAGTCGCATACCAAAATTAATTCAAAATTTCTCAAAATTAATTACATAATCATTAATTTCAGAAAGTAGCAACTATTACAAAAAGTTGCTATAACTTGTTCCTAGCTAAAACAAGTATTTAAAATTTAAATATAACAACAGAATTCAAAAATCTAGGCGCATTTCAAAATTAATTCAAAATTACTGAAAATTAATTACAAAATAATTAATTTGAGAAAGTAGCAACTATTGCCAAGAGTTGTTATGACCTGTGCCTAATTAAAACAAGTATTTTAAATCCAAATATGCTAACAGAATACAAAAATCTAGACGCATTCCAAAATTCAATCAAAATTTCTCAAAATTATTTACAAAATCGATAATTTCAGGAAGTAGCAACTATTGCTAAGAGTTGCTATAATTTGTTTATAACCAAAACAATCATTTTGAATCTGAATATGGCAATAGAATTCAAAAATCTAGACGCATTCCAAAATTAATTCAAAATTTCTCAAAATTTATTACAAAATCATTAATTTCAGAAAGTAGCAACTATTACAGAAAGTTGCTATAGAGCGTTCCTAACTAAAACAAGTATTCTAAATTTAAATTTGACAACAGAATTCAAAAATCTAGACGCATTTCAAAATTAGTCCCAAAAATGTTAACAGAATTTAAAAACGTATTCGGGAACCTATTCGGATACATAAATAAGCAAAATTAGAGCACTTCTATTACCTATATAGGATCATAAAGTATTATTAAATAATTTTATTAATCTTTTTTGTTGCAATATCTTCAATTACGCTAGAAATAACATTTTAAGCAATTTGCTAACGCGCTGAATTCACCTCAAGCCGGCCCTGTAGGTGCAAAGTTGTGAAATGCAGATGTCGATGTCACAGAATAAGTAACATCTGATTGTGGCTGATTGATTGCAGAAAGTTATTCGAACTACATTAGTTTTAGTTTCTATAATATTACACATTTTCTTTGAAATATTTCTCTTGTTTGTTGAATGTGACCTATTTAACAAACGAGAAATATTTCAAAGAAACTACTTAATATTATATAAACAAAAACAAATGCACTTTTGTGACCAACATAAATCAATTTTTAGTGCTGCTGGATGTGTGCATTTGGTAAGATCTTATTGTCTTAATAATTAAGTCCAAAAAAAAAAAGAGCTATACTTATTTTGCAGTAATTAATGTGAAATATGTTGTAATTACTTGTTTATAATATTTTAGATGGAATGAAGTGATGGAATCTATGACATATGAATTGGAACCTACTTAAAATATAATCCAGCGATTCGATCCAATGGCCTCTATTACTTTTTCTTATCTGTTAACTTCTGTAGATGTTCTGGTTTCTTTGGGAACGTCCATACGATCCTAAATGATGGAATCTTCGAATTATAAAATATGATGCAATTCAATCAAATGTTTTGCTGCAATTCAATATGCTTCCATTGATGAAGGAGAGATGAAACAAAAAATGTAAAACTGCTCAATCAGTTTGCACAAGATACAAATGGTAAGTGTACTAACCGAGGGATGTGCCCCCTTGTACCGGATGGACCATCAACTCATCCTTGTTTCCTGTAGATATTCTGGTTTCTTCGGGGACATTCGTAAGATCCTACAAAATAAATAATGAAGAATGATCGTTGAGATAAATTGAATTATATTAAATTAACGCAACTTACTTCAATTGGAAGCTGAATAAGATTTAATTAAATTACAACATTTATTGTTACTTTGTCAAATTAGTAGGCTGATGTTTATTAACATAAATATAATCATTGTTTCTATGGTTACTCTAAATAAATATTGCAAAAATTAAAAGTATTTTTCTTATTAATTAATTAATTAATTTTCTGGTTTCAATGTTGAATCTAAAACAGTTATTATTATATTACTGAAAATTAAAAAGGTATGTTATTATAATTTGATTTATTGGATTAATTTTTCATAACTGGGATGACGCTCTGAAACATAACTTCATTATTATTGAATGTATAAGTTTATTAATTTAATAATTTTGTATTTAAATTCTTGCTCCTCCAAATCCTTATCTGAAATCCCTACCTAACAAAAACACCTAACGATTTGGAACAATGTGGGCTGAAAATCAAATTCCTAATCGCGACGCTTTTACAGTTAAGATAAAACTGAGCATAAAAATATTGTAAATGCTCTGAGAAATTTTATTTAAATTAAACTAACGTAAAATTATTGAAATATTAAATTAATCATAACTTGGCCCAACTGAAACAATCGAATACTGTCACAGCAAAGTAGCAAGTTTTAATTTTTTACCAATATTAATTATTATTAAATTTAATGTTCATTATCGTTTATGATATCAAAGATATCGGCAAGGTGGTTTAACGGCCAAGTGTACAATTACGTCACGTCCAATCAAACCTGCCAACCACAGACTGTCAAGCATATAGACGCTTAACCAATTAACAACGGCTTCACTCCTAGCAAAAACTTAGCCCAGAGATCCATCCGTCTTGGAAGCAAAATACTATGTTCAGTAAATGGCCCGATAAGAACTCAAATTCACTAACAAAAATTATTAGTAAAAAACTAATTTATTCCTAAAAATATAAGCAAATTTAATGTTTGTGAATTGAAACGTTAATAATTTAGTTTAAGCACTTTAAATATTTTTATGTTCAGTTTTTAAATAAATAATAACCGATTCAAAACTACAATTTTTCTGTTGATCAAACCCTAAACTGACTTTGTAATTAATTTAAACACTTACTCGTTCTATCTTGGCGTCTTGAACTATGTTGGCCTACCTGTATACTTGTGATTTGCTAAAGTTGCTGGGAAGTTCTGGCTGAATCTCTGGTACCATTTTGTTCCATTTCACATTGTATTAAAATATTATTTAAACGTAAGTTGGAACCTCAGGTGGTTCAATTGAAATTAATTTAGAAAGCTAGTCATTACATATTTTTAAAATAATAGATAACATTTTCAACAACAGAAGTTTGGTCCACATAGCATGTTACAAGACACACATGGCTTACATCAGATCTCTGAAGTTTCAGATGTTCTATTATTCAACATACATTATGAAAAGCTATAAAATGTAAAAATAATATTTAAAGAAAATGATTTTTTCATATAAACAATATTATTACATTTATAAAAAAGTGAAGTGAAACAAAAAATATTAATCAAATTTACTAATACTTTTTTAATTAGTTTAATTACTCACGAATTATTTTTTCATATCAACAACAAAAATTAAATTTTCAACTTAAAATGTCATTGATATTCAAAAACACCAACATCTAAAAACAAAATTTCATTGAGCCAACCTGAAATCCCAACTTATCCGAACCGACGCCAACTTCACTATGATGCCACTTTGATGCCGATTTTAAATATTTTTTAAACACTAATATTTCACTTAATTTTAATTTTCCGGTGAAAAACTCGCGGCCACGGCACGGATTAATTAATGACTTCGCAAAAAACACTCCCGGGCCTCAATCAGGCACAAAAAACCCGGACCGTAAGACATACATGCGCGTAGTAGAAGGCACCGCGAATTACTGAAAATTCTAGATTTTTGCAATATGGCCGCCTTTTTTGAACGATCTGCGCATGCTCCATGGTTGAGGAAATTAATTGTACATAAATTAAAGTTATTTTCAATAATTATTTTTACTCTTTTAGAAAGCGATTTAAGCAATAATATTCGTTATGTAGTAGCAAAAAACTCTGAATTTTTTGAATTTCATATTTCCAAGATCCGATATTAAGGGAATCCATGCGTAAAAAATAACTCAAAATCAAAATTGCAAAAATAAAATTTAAAAATTTTTAATTATTATTTATAGCTTTTCAAAATATACAAAAATCTCAAAATTCACCCCTAATAACATCTAATTTATCTCAAAAAAATCCAAATTGCAAAATATTATGTTTGGCCGAGTTATTTAAGATTTTTGAGTCTATTTTAAAAAAATCATCTCCGCTTTATTTTTGAAAGGGGGATGCTGAAATTTGCACAGAGCATCAAGGAAGGACACAGCTACAACCCCCACTTATCAAAATTTTTCAAAATTATATTTCAAGTCAAAATTTAATTATTTAAACAAAAATAAAATTTATTAAAATTTTCAACCCTTAATAACTTTTACAATTTTAGTTTTAATAAAATTCCAAAACAATTCTTACATTATAAGTATTAAAATACAACTTTTCTGAAAAAATTAAATTTTTAGCTTCAAATTTGACAAAACTTCAAAAGTTTTTCAAAAACCTATTTTATTAAAATCAATTTCTACCCTTAATTTTTATATTATTGTAAACGATAGACCGATCATTTTAAAGCCCTTAATGTGTACTTTTCAATGATTTTTGAAAGAAATTTGTAAATTGAAAACCCACAATTCTATCTTGAATTTAGTGATTTGGGTTGAATTAGCCCTCATGCATTTATTTTTCAATTTTTTTAAACCAAACTTGGCACACTTAATAAATCTAACCTCAGGATTTCAAAAATCAACTTTATTTTATTATAGTTTGTTCCCAATTTGAGTTATTAATTTATTAAAAAAAAAAAAAAATCTAAATTTTAATAAAATTTAAATTATTTTTTTTTAGCTCTTAAGAATGTTTAAAGTAAGAGTTGCTATACATGGTCGGATAGCCTGAAGCCTTAGCTTTAAAACTGTGTATATATTTTTAAGTTTTGTTAACTTTTACTACCCAAAATTTGCTAAAATTCGCTTAGGGGTACTTATCTCTTTAACAACATGGCGGATTAAAATTAAGGGTTGTAAATTGTCAATTGGGTAATATAATAGCCAAAAATGAGTTTGCCATTATAAAAATCGTGTACAAAATAAGGGTAACTTGATAATTTTATAATTTTCCTCTCCCATGTATTTCTTATGAGAGAAAAAAGTCAATTTTTAAACTCATATTTTGGCTAGTTTATGTATGTTTGGGATAATGTAATGCATTTTGGGGTAGTTTTGGATGACTAAGATTATGTTAGGATGTATTAAAAGGCTGTGGCAAGCGATTTTTATAAAATTGTAAATTTTATGGTTATAACCTCAAAATTGTAGTTTTAATCAAAATTACTTTTTAATAACACAATTTCAGTCCGATTAAACTTTATACTAGTAATCTGCAAACTAAATAAAATGTTTTTTATGTTAACACAAAGTGTAATTGTGTTTAATTAAGCCAATATGAGAATTGGCTATTTGCAATGGTTAAAATCATCGCATGCTTACTACATACAAACCAATGGATGAAACTCCATGCCCTTTGGTAAATTAACATATTATTAGCAGTAGTATTGAATAGTGCTTTTAGATTTTGTTTGTATTATGTCTATTTTACAGTCAATTTTTTAATGTTTAATGATGAAAATTGTAAATAACTCAAGATTTACTGAATTAAACAAAATTCTAATTAGTGCATAGTTAGTTTGGGTTAAAACTGCTTTGAATAGATGTATCACACAATAAATTGTTTTTTGTAATAACCAAATTTTAATTTTAAGTTACGATTAGTTCGGGTGATTGTTTGCATGGTGATTATTTTTATCTAATTCAAGTTTATTTACAGGAAGCAAGGTTTTGTGAGCCTATAAGCATCCAATATTCAATTTACAATATAAGTTTGGCATATGAAATGAAATTTATTATCTTAAATTTTAAAGGAAACATTAATAAGAATAAAATGTAGATTAATTGCTTTATTTATATAATTATTTGTACAATACATAATATAAATCGAGTCCGAGTTCCGAAATGACTAATTACAAAGTATTTTGCAAGCTCAGATCTATTTAATGTAATTTTATTTCCAGTTTCTCATGAATTTATAATTATTTTTTTAGAAATTAGCGATTGGTAGTATTGCTGAGCAACCAAATTCGTAGCTTACTTCACTTTTACTTTTCCAGAGTAGGCAACCAACATTACTTTATTAGCGTATTCAATTTGCATATCAACCCAACTTTGTTAACATTTTTGAAAAATGATAAAAATTGTATGCATGCTTAAAAAAATTCAACAATAAATCTAAATCATTCTTTTATTTATTTTAGAATTATTACAAAGCAACTTATTAATAAACCAAGAAGTTAAAAATTGCTTCAATTTTCACCTTCATCAGCCATCTGCATTTCCAAACTACGGATTACGTTTCTTTGAGTCTTATAAGGTTCTTTGTTGTCTTCCATTTTATTTGGTATTTCTTCTTCTATTTGCGTTTTGTTTTTATCATTCAATTGTGTTTGCATGCTTTTTTCATTCAAGTTAGCAAATTTATCATCAACATCTTGCATATTTAAATTTCGTTTCATTTCTTCAGAATTTTCCAATTGCTTTACCATACTTTCAAATTCTTCAAATTTTTTATCATCTATCAATTGCAAATTTTCTTCTTTTTGTGTTTTTAACTCAATTATAGGCTCATTTTCTAATGGTTCATTTTTATCTTCACTTTCTAAATCATCTTCAGTTTCACTATCTTCAATTTGTATAGTTTTTTCTTCTTTTGCAATTCTTTTCTTATTTTCTTCAATCATTTCACTTAAATATTTCCTATCTTCAGGTTTGAGGACTCCGTTTCTCTGTTTAGAAAGTATTTTCCAAATTTCATCCAACTTTCCGTTCTGTTCCCAATTTGCATTATATTTCTGTATCAGACTATCGTATTCCTTGTGGAATTTTTGCTGAAATTTGAAAACTTGATCGTTGAATTTTTTCATATCTTTGCGCAAATCAACGATTTTTTCTTTAGCAATGTGAGCATTGGTGGTTTTTTCTGTTTGATCAACTCTTGGCGTGTCCAATTTGGGTACTTCATGCTCGCAATTCTTCAAATATCTACAATTAAAGTTAATTAAATTTTAATGACAATTAAATCAAAAACTTACTTGTGATAATTATCCAAATTGCAAACTGGTTTGTAAGCTTGCTTTGCTTTACTGCTCGTTCCAGTTAACATTTCATACTCATCCATTTCTTTCTCTTCAACTTTTTTCTTTCTAGGTTGCAACATAACGTGACGTTCTTTGTTGATTTCTAAATCCCATTTGAGTAATTCGCGTAGATCTTCATAAATTTCAGAATGCTTCTCCTCGGTGGATGGTTTTGTTATTAATTCAGTTGGGTTGTCATCTATTTCGGTATCCAGTAATGCTTTGTATTGTCCGAATTTTATTGATTTCTTTTCTTCTTTGTTTCCATCAGCCTGCATGCTTTCGTCGTGATCGAGGCGGTTGTAATATGGTTCTTCTTCTAGTGATGTTGCCGATGATGAGGAGAGTGAGTCATTTTTGTAGATAACTACTAAATCTGACTGATCTGTGCTGACACCAACGTTCTTTGATTTTTTGGTGGATTCATCTTTATCGATGAAGTTTTCAATAATGTTGCAAATGTTGTCGATTTCAGCTTTGGAGAAACCACCTTTGTTTTCTTCAAGTTTTATTGGTGCAAGTTGTTGATATTTTTGCATAGTTGGGTCAATTTTTTTGATTTCAATTGATTCAGATTGAATTACTTTACTTAAATGTTTTTCAATTAGTGTGCTTGCAGATTCTTCACTATCTGTTTCAGAAAGTGTTTCAATTTCTTTGACATTTGTTTCTTTATTGTTTGAATTTGAAGCTATATTAGTTGGGATTTTGTCTTCAATGATTGGTTTTAAAGATTCTTTAATAATTAGAGTTGTCAATTCTTTATCAGTTGTTTTTTTGACATTTGGAGTTGAATTATCTGCAATTATTTGAGTTGACATTGCGACATTTGTCTTTGCTACTTCTTCTGTCATTAGTGTTGACTGTTCTTTAACATTTTGATCAGTAACTGATTCAATTAGTGTTATTGCATCTTTATCCACAACAAGTTTCTTTTCGATTTGAGTTGTCGTTTTGACATTTGTCTTTGCTACTTCTTCTGCCATCAGTGGTAACTGTTCTTCAACATTTTGATCAGTAACTGATTCAATTACTGATATTGCATCTTCATCCACAACGAGTTTCTTTTCAATTTGAGTTGTCATTTTGACATTTGTCTTTGCTACTTCTTCTGCAATCGGTGGTAACTGTTCTTTAACATTTTGATCAGTAACTGATTCAATTACTAATATTGCATCTTCATCCGCAACAAGTTTCTTTTCAATTTGAGTTGTCATTTTGACATTTGTTTTTGCTTCTTTTTCTGCCATCAGTAGTGACTGTTCTTCAAAATTTTGATCAGTAACTGATTCAATTACTAATATTGCATCTTCATCCACAACAAGTTTCTTTTCAATTTGAGTTGTCATTGTGACATTTGGTTTTGTTATTTTTTCTGCAATCTGTTCTTCAACATTTTGATCAGTAACTGATTCAATTACTAATATTGCATCTTCATCCACAACAAGTTTCTTTTCAATTTGAGTTGTCATTTTGACATTTGTCTTTACTACTTTTTCTGCAATCTGTGGTAGTATTTCTTCAACATTTTGATCAGTAACTGACAATTTTTCTTTAATTACTGGTACTAGATTTTTATCCACAACTAGTTTCTCTTCGATTTCTTCAGTTTTTTTAGTTTCTTCAATTTCTTCTATCTCATCTTTACTAATTTGAGGTATTTCTTCTATTAACGGTTTATTGATCAATTGAAAACTAGTTACTCCGTTGGACGTTTTCATTTCAACCTTTCTTTCTTCAATATCTTTAGTTTCATAACGTTTTGAAGAAACTTCTTCAATATACGCATCACCGGATGTTGTTTCAATATTAACTTCTTTAATATTAGCTTTACCGGATGTTGTTTTAATACTAGAAGTAGCAACTTCTTCAATGCAAGGCTTCTTCGGTGAAAAATCAAAGATATTCTTACGGTAATCACTATAATCCTCATCGGTTTGCCTATCATCCATAAAATTATCCTCGGTTTCTTCATCGCTACTAGATTCTTCAACATTTTGTTCAACTCTTGGGGTTTCTTGAAACCTTTCATCATCTTCAATCCCTTCATAATAAATGCCTCTAAATCTAGGCGCACGGTTATCACCTGATAAACTTTCCCCATCGCTTTCCGAATCGTTGACCGATGTTCCCATACCAGAGTCGCATTGTTGCAGTCTTCTGCGTTCTCTCAAACCGATCAAAGCTAAAATTCAACAATTATTCATTGAAGAAAATTTATAAATAGTTACCATTAACGCTGTCATTAATTCTTTCTCTTTCACGATCAATCCATCGCTGCCTTTCAGCACATTCTTCAGCAGAACCACCGCGTTCCCTAAATAAAATTTTATAAAATCTATTCAGTTTTAAGATAGAGTGCGTTTTATTTATTCAATTTAAAAATAAAATGCGTTCTATTTATTTGATTTTAACATAGAGTGAATTTTAGTTATTCAATTTAAAGATAGAGTGCGTTTTTTTATTCAATTTTAAAATAGAATCCGTTAAATCTATTCAATTTTAAGATAGATTACGTTTTATTTGTTCAATTTGAAGATAAAGTTTATTCTAATTCAATTTGAATAAATTATTATAGCGCACACTCCATCTTAAAACTGAATGATCTAAAACAAAACATACCAGGCTTCAGCACAGGCTCTATCTCTTGGAAAAACTGGCCTGTCGTCCAAATAATGTAAATTTTTCTAAAACAAACATTTTAATCCGCTTCCAAAACAAAAGAAAAACTTACGCAGGCCAAAATCATGGTTTTTCTGTAAGCGGGTATCTTTCTAATGACAGGATTGCCCATCAAACTAACAACTCGTAGGTTTTTCATAGCACCGAGCACCTTAACGACCAACGGATCTTCAATATGGTTATTGGAAACGTCCAAAACCGATAAAGAGTTCAATTCGGTTAATTGCTCAAATTCTTCTAAAGTTTCAATATAATTATTGGCCATGTTCAAGGTATTCAGAACCTTATTTTCAGCTAAAAATAGATGTTATAGTTTATTCAGTTTTAAGATAGAGCGCTGAAAAACAAATGAACAAATATCATTTGGCATTTTTGTGTTGTATACAGTAAAAATTTGTTTATTTGTGCTCTATCATAAAATTGAATGGTAGTTAATGCGTTATAATCTGTTCAATTTTAAGATAAAGCATGAAAAACTAAATGGACAACTAACACTTCACATTTTAGTGCCGTTTACAATAAAAATTTGTTTTTTTTTAGCTTTATCTTAAAACTGAATAGTAATTATTGTATTAAAATCTGTTCAATTTTAAGATAAAGCACGGAAGAAACAAATGGACAACTAGCACTTGTAATTTTTGAGTTTACTTAAAAAATTTGTTTTTTTGCGCTACATCTTAAAACTGAATAGTAGTTATTGTCTTATAATCTGTTCAATTTTAAGATAAAGCGTACATAAACAAATATTAGCACTTGGAATTTTTGTACTTAATACAATAAAAATTTGTTTTCTAGTGCTCTATCTTAAAACTGAATAGCAGTTATTGTATTATAATCTGTTCAATTTTAAGATAAAGCACGGAAAAACAAATAAAAACTCCAATTTGGCATCTTTGTATTGTATACAGTCATATAATAACATTTGTTTCTTCTTTCCTCTATCTTAAAATTGAATATACTATAATATTACTTACAAAGATTCTCAATTTTTCTAACTTGATTATGTGATAAATTCAAGGTATCCAATATAGGCAGCTCAGTAAGATTCTCAATCTTTTTAATTAGATTGTAATGTAAAAAAAGGCTACGTAATTCTTTTTGGTTATTCAAACCACTAATGCTTCGAATACCATTGTTTTCTAGCCAGAGACACTTCAATCCTGTATATTCTTCAAGGTTCTCAATAGTAGAGAACCCTTTAAAGTGTAAATATAAAACATCGTTTAAGTACGGAGTTGCGTAAAGCTTTTGCTCCTTGCAGTGTTTTCGTATGAATTCTTTTGTCATCCTAAAAAAATATCAAAATTAATTTAATTAATTGTTTAGTTATACCTAAATTACCTCGGTCCTTTCCAGTCGATTTTGCCATCTTTTATCTGGAAATCTTCCAAGGATTTTTCCGCCGTGATTGACATTTTGTGTTATAAACGATATCGATTTAATAAATTTTATTTGAATTTTCTTAACTTAGCAACCAATTATATTCAAGGCGCGTAATTATAGTTTGAATTTAATCAATAGATGGCGTTTCTAGTTATTAAAAAAATCTTGTTTAAAATCGGGTTTTGTCAAGAAGAGATGTTATGCTATAAACATTTGTGGTGTGAATTATAAATTTGAACTTTCTTGATACATTTTTTTAAATAACTCATTTAATACAAACTTTACAACAAATAGTTATATAAATTATTTGATAGAGAATTGAATTCTGATAAAATTTAATTAATTAAGTTTTTATAAATTTTGCTTATTTTTGAGTTATTTATTAAAAACTTAAATTTTTTAACTTTTTTGTAGTATATTTGAATAACTCACTTAATACCAACTTTACAACATAAAACTTGCATTCTTGCAAACTGAACGCCGCTGAATGACTATTCACAAACATTTTATAACTTATGAGATCTCATAAACATAATATAATATTTATGACAGTTTACAAACATTTCATGATAGTTCAGGAACGTTTTATGACGTTTATTACAGCTAAAAAACATTTTATAACATTTATTGTTTAAAATCAGTTGATGACATTTACTAAAGCAGCTTGACATTTATGGCAAGTTAGAAAAAAATATTGACTGAAACATTTTATAACGTTCACAACTTTTTATGATAGTTTAAAAACAATTATTGACAGTTTACAAACATTTTATGACGTTTTAAACATTTATTGACATTTTATGATAACTATAACAACTCAGAAACAATTATTGGCCGCTCATAAATGTTTTATGAAGTTTATGATATATTTTTAACATTTTAAGACAGTTTAAGAACATTTTATGACATATATGACAGCTTGAGAACATTTTATGACAGCTCAGAAACAATTATTGACTGTTCACAAAATTTTTATAATGTTTACAACATTTTGCAAACATTTTATAACGTTTACAACACTTCACAAACCTTTTATGACGTTTATGATAGTTTAAAAATAATTATTTACAGTTTACAAACATTTTATGACGTTTATAACATTTCAGAAGCATTTTATGATTGCTCAGGAACATTTTATGACATCTTGCAGACATTTTGTGATGTTTATAATACTTCTTAAACATTTTATGACAGTTTGGATACATTTTATGATGTTTTGACAGTTTAAAAACATTTTATGACAGCTCAGAAACAATTATTGACTGTTCATAAACATTTTTTAACGTTTACAACATTTTCCAAACTTTCTATGACGTTTATAATGATTAGAAAACAATTATTGACAGTTTACAAACGTTTTATGAAGTTTATAACATTTTACAAGCTTTTTATGACGTTTATGACAGCTTGCAGACATTTTATGACGTTTATAATATCTCTTAAACATTTTATGACAGTTTGGGAACATTTTATGACATTTATAACAACTCCCGGACATTTTATGATGTTTATGACATTTCTTATACATGATGACCGTCCAGAAAAATTTATGACGTTTATAACAGCTTAGAAACATTTTATGACAGCTCAAAAATAATTGTTAACTGTTCACAAACATTTTATAAAATTTTCCATTTTTTTATGACGTTTGTGATACTTAGAAAGTTACTATTGACACTTTACAAATATTTTATGACGTATTTGATATTTTGAAAACAATTATTGACAGTTTACAAAATCTTTTTGACGTTTATAACATCTTACAAGCATTTTATGATTGCTCAGGAACATTTTAAGACGTTTATGACAGCTTGAGGACATTTTATGACGTTTATGATATACTTTAAACATTTTATGACAGTTTGAAAACGTTTTATGACATTTATGACATCTCAAAAACAATTTTTGACTGTTCACTAACATTTTATAACATTTACGACATTTTACAAACATTTTATGACGTTTATGATAGTTCAAAAACAATTATTGACAATTTACAAACATTTTATGACGTTTATTTTATTTCAGAAACTTTTTATGGCTGTTCAGTAACATTTTATGACGTTTATAATAGCTTGCGGATATTTATGACGTTTATGATATATCTTAAACAGTTTGGTAACATTTTATGACCTTTATGACAGCTTAGAAATTTTTTATGACAGCTCAGAAACAATTATTGACCGTTTGCAAACATTTTATAACGTTTACAATATTTCACAAACGTTTTATGTCGTTTATGAAAGTTACAAAGCAATTATTGACAGTTTATAAACATTTTATGATGTTTGTAACATTTCACAAGCATTTTATGACTGCTCAGAAACATTTTATGACGTTTATGACAGCTTGCAAACATTTTATGACGTTTATAATATCTTTTAAACATTTTATAACAGTTTGGAAACATTTTATGACATTTATGACAGCTAGTGAATATTTTATGACGTTTATGATAGCCCGCGGACATTTTATAACGTTAATTATATTTCTTAAACATTGTATGAAACATTTTATGACATTTTGACAGCTTAGGAATATTTTATGGCATTTATGACAGTTTGAGAACATTTTATGACAGCTCAGAAACAACTAATAACTGTTCACAAAGATTTTATAAGGTTTACAACACTTTACAAACGTTTTATGACGTTTATAATAGTTTAAAAACAACTATTGACAGTTTACAAACATTTTATGACGTTTATTTTGTTCAGAAGCTTTTTATGACCGCTCAGGAACATTATGACAACTTCCGGACATTTTATAATGTTTATGTTATTTTTTAAGCATTTTATGACAGTTTGGGAACATTTTATGATGTTTTGACAGTTTAGAAACATTTTATGACAGCTCAAAAACAATTTTTGACTGTTTACAAAGACTTTATAAGGTTTACAACACTTTACAAACGTTTTATGACGTTTATGATTGTTCAAAAACAATTATTGACAGTTTACAAACATTTTATGACGTTTATTTTTTTTTAGAAGCTTTTTATGATTGCTCAGAAACATTTTAGGACGTTTATGACAGCTAGCGGACATTTTATAAAGTTTATAATATTTCTTAAACATTTTATGACAGTTTGGAAACAAAATGTTCCTACATTTTATAACAGATCAGAAACATTTATTAATTGTTTACAAACATTTTATGACGTTAATAACATCTCAGATGCATTTTATGACCGCTCAGGAACTTCTTATGACTGCTTGAGGACATTTAACACGTTTATGTTGTTGTTCACACATTTTATGACAGTTCGAAAACATTTTATGACAGCTTAGGAACAGTTTATGACATTTGTACAACTTAGAAACATATTATAACAGCTCAAAAACAATTATTGCTGCTCACAAACATTTTATGACGTTTGTAAAGTTAACAAACATTTTATGACGTTTATAACATTTTAGAAGCATTTTATGACCGCTCAGGAATATTTAATATTGTTTTTGACAGCTCATAGTCATTTGATGACGTTAATAACATTTTACAAACATTGTATAGCCGTTCAGAAATATTTTATGACGTTTATGACAGCTTGCAAACATTTAAAGACGTTTATAATATTTCTTATACATTTTATGACAATTCTGACAGTTTAAGAAAATTTAATGACAGCTTAGAAACAATTAATGACTGTTAGCAAACATTTTATAACGTTTACGACACTTTACAAGTATTTTATGACATTTATGGTAGTTCGAAAACAATTATTGACACTTTACAAACATTTTATGACGTTTATAACATCTCACAAGCATTTATGACTTTTCAGAAATATTTTATGACAGCTTGCGGACATTTTAAGATGTTTATGATCTTTTTTAATAATTTTATGACAATTTGAGAACATTTTATGACATTTATGATAGCTAAGGATCATTTTATGACGTTTATGACAGATCGCGGACATTTTATGACGTTTATTATATTTTTTGAACATTATATGAAACATTTGATGACATTTTGACAGCTTATAAACTATTGCTGTCTGTTCACAAACATTTTATGACGTTTATAATTCTTCAAAAGCTGTTATTGACAAATTACAAACATTTTATGACGTTTATAATATCTTCCAAACATTTTATAGACGCTCGGAAACATTTTATGGCGTTTATGACAGATCGCAAACATTTTATGACGTTTATAATATCTCTTAAAAAGTCTGAGAACATTTTATGACATTTTGACAGTGTAGGAACATTTTATGATAGTTCAAAAACAATTATTAACTGTTTACAAACTTTTTATAACGTTTAAGACGTTTTATAAATATTTTATAACGTTTATGATAGTTTGAAATTAAGTATTGACAGTTTACAAACATTCTATGACGTTTATAACATCTCTCATGCATTTTATGACCGCTCAGGAACATTTTATGACGTTTATAATATTTTTTAACATTTTATGACAGTTTGGGAACATTTTATGGCATTTATGAGAGCTTAATAACATTTTATGACAACTCAAAAACAATTATTAACTGTTCACAAACATTTTATAACGTTTACAACACTTCACAAACTTTTTATGACATGATTTATGATATTTTTTAAATATTTTATGACACGTTGGGAACATTTTATGACGTTTTGGCAGCTTAAACACATTTTATGACAGTTCAGAAACAATTATTGTCAATTGACAAACATTTTATAACGTTTATAACATTTTACAAGCATTTTATGACTGCTCAGGAACATTTTATTACGTTTATGATATATTTTAAGATTTTATGACATTTTATAACATTTTGACAACTTATGAGCATTTTATGACAGTTTGAGAACATTTTATGACGTTCTGACAGTTTAGGAACATTTTATGACAGCTTAGAAACAATTGTTGAGTGTTCACAAAGATTTTATAAGGTTTACAACACTTTACAAACATTTTATGACGTTTATGATAGTTCAAAAACAATTATTGACAGTTTACAAACATTTTATGATGTTTATTTTATTTTAGAAGCTTTTTATGATTGCTCAGGAACATTTTAGAACGTTTATGACAGCTTGCGGACGTTTTATAAAGTTTATAATATTTCTTAAACATTTTATGACAGTTTGAGAACATTTTATAACACTTTGACAGCTTAGGAACATTTTATGACACTTCAGGAACATTTATTAATTGTTTACAAACATTTTATAACATTAATAACATCTCAGATGCATTTTATGACCGCTTAAGAACTTTTTATGACAGCTTGCGGACATTTTATCATGTTTATGTTGTTGTTCACACATTTTATGACAGTTCGAAAACATTTTATGACAGCTTAGGAACAGTTTATGACATTTGTACAACTTAGAAACATATTATAACAGCTCAAAAACAATTATTGCTGCTCACAAACATTTTATGACGTTTGTAAAGTTAACAAACATTTTATGACGTTCATAACATTTTAGAAGCATTTTATGACCGCTCAGGAATATTTTATATTGTTATTGACAGCTCATGGTCATTTTATGACTTCAATAACATTTTACAAACATTGTATGGCCGTTCAGAAACATTTTATGACGTTTATGACAGCTTGCAAACATTTAAAGACGTTTATAATATTTCTTATACATTTTATGACAATTCTGACAGTTTAAGAAAATTTAATGACAGCTTAGATACAATTAATGACTATTTGCAAACATTTTATAACGTTTACGACACTTTACAAGTATTTTATGACGTTTATGATAGTTTGAAAACAATTATTGACACTTTACAAACATTTTATGACGTTTATAACATCTCACAAGCATTTATGATTTTTCAGTAACATTTTATGACAGCTTGCGGACATTTTAAGATGTTTATGATCTTTTTTAAACATTTTATGACAATTTGGGAACATTTTATGACATTTATGATAGCTAAGGATCATTTTATGACGTTTATGACAGATCGCGGACATTTTATGACGTTTATTATATTTTTTGAACATTATATGAAACATTTGATGACATTTTGACAGCTTATAAACGTTTATAATACTTCAAAAGCAGTTATTGACAAATTACAAACATTTTATGACGTTTATAATATCTTCCAAGCATTTTATAGACGCTTGGGAACATTTTATAATGTTTATGACAGATCGCAAACATTTTATGACGTTTATAATATCTCTTAAAAAGTCTGAGAACGTTTTATGACATTTTGACTGTGTAGGAACATTTTATGATAGTTTAGAAACAATTATTAACTGTTTACAAACTTTTTATAACGTTTAAGACGTTTTATAAATATTTTATAACGTTTATGATAGTTTGAAATTAAGTATTGACAGTTTACAAACATTCTATGACGTTTATAACATCTCTCATGCATTTTATGACCGCTCAGGAACATTTTATGACGTTTATAATATTTTTTAACATTGTATGACAGTTTGAGAACATTTTATGGCATTTATGAGAGCTTAATAACATTTTATGACAACTCAAAAACAATTATTGACTGTTCACAAACATTTTATAACGTTTACAACACTTCACAAACTTTTTATGACATTTATGATAGTTCAAAAACAATTATTGACAGTTTACAAACATATTATGACGTTTATAATACTTTAGAAACCATAAAATTATGGCTGTTTAAGAACATTTTATGACGTTTATGACCGCTCAGGAACATTTTATGACATCTATAATATCTCTTAAACATTTTATGACAGTTTGGAAACATTTTATGACATTTGACAGCTTGAGAACATTTTATAACAGCTCAGAAACAATTATTGACTGTTTGCAAACATTTTATGACGTTTATAACATCTCAGAAGCATTTTATGATTGCTGAGGAACATTTTATAACATCTTGCAGACAATTTATGACGTTTATAATATCTCTTAAACATTTTATGACAGTTTGGAAACATTTTGTGACATTTTGACAGCTTAGGAACATTTTATGATAGATCAGAAACAATTATTGCTGCTCACAAACATTTTATAACGTTCATAAAGTTAACAAACACTTTATGACGTTTATAACATTTCAAAAGCATTTTATGACCGTTCAGGAATGTTTTATATTGTTTTTGACAGTTCAAAGAAATTTTATGACTTTAATAACATCTTACTAACATTGTATGACTGCTCAGGAATATTTTATGACGTTTATGACAGCTTGAAAACATTTTATAACGTTTATAATATAACCTAAACATTTTATGACATTTATAACAGCTTAGGAAAATCTTATGACAGCCCAAAAACAATTAATGACTATTTGCAAACATTTTATAACGTTTACGACAGTTTACAAATATTTTATGACGTTTATGATAGTTTGAAAACAATTATTGACAGTTTACAAACATTTTATGACGATTATAACATCTCACAAGCATTTTATAACCTCTCAGAAACCTTTTATGACGTTTATGATATCTTTTAAATAATTTATGACAGTTTGGGAATATTTTACGACATTTGTGACAGCTTAAAAACGTTTTACGACAGCTCAAAAACATAATAACTGTTTACACACATTTTGTAACGTTTAAAACGCTTCACAAACTTTTTATTACGTTTATGATAGTTCAAAAGCAATTATTGACAGTCTACAAACTTTTTATGACGTTTATTTTATTTCAGAAATTTTTTATGACTGCTCAGAAAATTTTTATGACGTTTATGATAGCTTGTAGACATTTTATGACGTTTATGGTATTTCTTAAACGTTTTATGACAGCTCAGAAACAATTATTGACTGTTCACAAACATTTTATAACGTACACGACACTTTACAGACATTTTATGATGTTTATGATAGTTTAAAAACAATTATTGACAGATTACAAACATTTTATGACGTTTATAATATGTCAGAAGCATTTTATGACCGCTCAGGATCATTTTATAACGTTTATGACAGTTCGCGACGTTAATTATACCTTTTAAACATTTTATGACAGTTTGAAAAAAAAATTATGACTTTTGACAGCTTAAGAACATTTTATGACACTTCAGAAACAAGTATTGACTGTTCATAAACATTTTATAACATTTACGACATTTTACAAATATTTTATGACGTTTATGATAGTTAGAAAACAATTATTGACATTTTATGACGTTTATAACATCTCACAAGCTTTTTATGACCGCTCAGTAACATTTTATGACAGCTTGTAGACGTATTATGACGGTTATAATGTTTTTTAAACATTTTATGACGTTTGAGAACATTTTATGACATTTTGACTGATCAGAAACAGTTATTGACTGTTTACAAAGATTTTAGAAAGTTTACAAACATTTTATGACTTTAATTTTATTTTAGAAGTTTTTTATGATTGCTCAGAAACATTTTAGGACGTTTATGACATTTTATGACAGTTCGAGAACATTTTATAACATTTTGACAGCTTAGGAACATTTTATGAAACCTCAGAAACATTTATTGACTGTTTACAAACATTTTATGACGTTTATAACATCTCACAAGCATTTTATGACTTTTCAAAAACATTTTATGACAGCTCGCGGACATTTTATGACGTTTATGATATTTTTTTAAACATTTTATGACAGATCTGGAACATTTTATGACATTTATGATAGCTAAGGAACATTTTATGACGTTTATGACAGATTGCGGAAATTTTATGACGTTTATGATATTTCTTAAACATTATATGACAGTTTAGAAACATTTTATGACATTTTGACAGCTTAGAAACAATTACTGCCTGTTCACAAACATTTAATGACGTTTATGGTAGTTTAAAAACAATTATTGACAATTTACAAATATTTTATGACGTTTATAACATCTCACAAGCATATTATGACCACACAAAAACATTTTATGACGTTTATGACAAATTGCAAACATTTTATGACGTTTATAATATCTCTTAAACATTTTATGACAGCTCGGGAACATTTTATGACATTTTGGCAGCTTAGGAACATTTTATGACAGTCTAGAAGCAATTATTAAATGTTTACAACGTTTTATAACTTTTAAGACGTTTTACAAATATTTTGTGACGTTTATGATAGTTTGAAGTCAATTATTGACACTTTACAATCATTTTATGACGTTTATAACATCTCAGAAGCATTTTATAACTGCCCAAGAACATTTTATGACGTTTATGTTATCTCTCAAACATTTTATAACAGTTTAGAAACAATTAATGACTGTTTGCAAACATTTTGTAACGTGTACGAGAGTTTACAAATATTTTATGACGTTTGTGATAGTTCAAAAACAATTATTGACAATTTACAAACAATTTATGACGTTTATAACATCTCACAAGCATTTTATGACCACACAAGAACATTTTATGACGGTTATGACAGCTTGCAAACTTTTTGTGATGTTCATAATATCTTTTACACATTTTATGACCGTTTGGGAACATTTTATGACATTTATGGCAGCTTATTAAGATTTTATGACGGCTCAGAAATAATTATTGACTGCTTACAAACATTTTATAACGGTTACTACTACGTTTTTAACTAGAAATCAGTTATAGACCATTTACAAACGTTTTATGACGTTTATAACATCATACAAAAAATGTATGACCGCTTAGGAACGTTTTATGGCAGCTCGCGGACATTTTATGACGCTTATAAGATCTCTTAAACATTTTATGACAGTCTTTAAACATTTTATGTCATTTTGACAGATTATGAACATTTTATGACAGCTCATTTTAGTTTATAACAATTTTGTAACAGTTTATGACAACAAAAAACAAGTTTGACAGTTTACATGAATCACGTGACAGATGCTTTGTAACATTGAAAGTTAATATATTCTACAGGGAGTTTATAAATGAATGGGATTATGTAATCACTTTAAATGTGCCGCATTTTTTAAATTGTCCACTATATTATTTGTTTTGACAGATCAACTTTGACAGCTGTCAAGCAAACATATGAAAACAATGTAGTATAGTAAACTATTTTAAAAAGGCGGCATATTTAAAGTGATTACATAATCCCATTCATTTATAAACTCCCTGTATCTAACAGACGGCAATTGTAACAAATATTTTAAACAGTTGTCAGTTGTTTAGTCAAATCAAGAGTTGACAATTTATATAACAAATTTGTGTGACAGTTAAGTTGACAGTTGACATATTATAATGCAAAATGATCAAAAGTTTAGTTAATATGTACTTTGTAAAACTGCAAAATAAAAGAAATTAAAGTTTGCAGACAATTCATCTGACAGTTGACAGATGCTTTATGAAATCAACAGTTTATATAACAAAAAACCTATCTAATAATAAGTCAAATTTGCTTTAATTTAATGTAGTCTAAATTATTATATAATATTATTCTAAAAATTTAAATTAGATTTAATGAGTCACCATGTATACTAAACACAAATTAATCGCCCTGTATGTTAGTTTACCGCAACCCGCATTGCACAGCTGTGTGCGCCGGTTGTCCGCTTAGTGTTTTCAATCGAATCTTCTGTCCGATTTTATTAATTAATCGACCGCACGAACAGACAGACCCGGCCGCAGTTTTGCAAATAAACACAAATCTGTCAGGTCGAGTTGATCATTGTCCGCGATGCGGCCAGAACAGACGGATGAGGTGAGACAACGAGCCTTACGTAACAGGACATAAATTAGAAAGTGCAATACACACAATTTTTATTGTGTGCGAGAGAGCGGGGCCCGCAAGAAGAAGCAAGATGGCGTCGCCAGTGGCTCGCACCTAACAAAACAGTGAATGTTTTCGGATGTTTTTTTACAAGGATTATTAACTTAACTGGTATGTTAAGGGGATGGTGGTGATGTGTGTCTGCTCTGAGACACGCACTGTGTATGGCCATACATCAGAATTCAAAGACAACAGGTAAAAAATTCAATCATTTATTAATTAATTAACATCATCATCAGGGTCGTTACACTTGAGCATTGTTGAAAAAATAACAAAATTCATTTAAACAAATCATCTTGGTTATTAAAACAATTTACATAATCGTCGAGCGAAACAACAATTGTACCTTTAAGGTGCTCCTAATATCCTTAAAACTTTCTAATTTTTTACATGTTAAATGGACCTATTAACCACAGAATCCTACTACAAAACATTGTCATTGTTCAACTAAGCTCACTAAAACTAATTGAAATTATATTCTGTGTTCACCTAAAGATCTGCAGGGATTATATTTCTAATTAAATCGGATGCATTATTATTGAAGGTATTAAATTTTAATATTTCCTGTGTCTTATCTTTAATTGTTTATTGACCATTTGAGACATGTTTATTACTCTTAAGCCACATTAACGTTTCCTGCCAATAACTAACATTGAATGTTTAGAATGTTGGTTTCTGATATATCAATTTAAGAAATTTATGATTTAATGCCAGTTTTGTATGCAGTTCTGACAGTATTGGGTTAGTCTTATTTGATTATTTGTTAGTATAGAGCCCAATGTTTGTATTATCTTGTTTTGACAGTTGATTTTGACAATCGGTTGGTTGTATTATGGAAACAAGCTTAACCCTCTAATGCCCATCGCCGTCTCAAGACAGGGTACACTTAACAACATATAACGTAAAGTTCAAATATGTTTTATTCTTAATACACATTTTTTTGGAAAAACTGTAAACAATATTGGAATGCACACAAAACCCTCCTTTGCAAAAAAAAATTTACCCATACCTGGCAGGTGTAAACAAATGATTCAATGTCGATGAAGATTAAAAATTGGGGCATTAGAGGGTTAATGTTGATTTTTGTTAATCATATTTGACAGTTTTATTGCTATTTTTGACAGTAACAAATGTGACATGTTTAAAAGCTGGTTTTATGACATTTTTGGCAGTTCTTCTGTCATTTTTCTCAATTTACATGACACTTTATAGTTTCTATACTGTTTTTATAATATTTTAAGCATTTTTTACAATTTTTCAACAAGTTTTATGATATTTTTTACAGTTTACATGACACATTGCTTTTTATGACCTGTTGGACAGTTAATTTTATGACATTTTTAAAATGTTTTTCACAGTTTTAACATTTAAACATAACACAGATGATATGACATGTTTATAAAGTATTTTGTTTTGTTTTTACATTATTTTTGACAGTCTTTTCAGCAACAAATGACTGATGATTTACTTGACAGACCAGATAGCATGTATGATACATGTGACAGTTTTCATAACATATTTGACAGTTTACATGACATATTTTACAACTTTTGAAGATTTTTCAAACAAAATTAAACATTTTTAACAGTCTACATGACACTTTTGATAGTTCTTAGACAGTTATAAGTAATTATGACAAGGTTATTGAATTTTAATAGAAGTATGATTGATTTCTTGACATTTTTGACTGTTGCAATGTTTTTGATAGTTTGACAAGAGTCTTGAAATATTTTTGGGGCATTTGTGACAGTCTACATGACACATTTGATAGTTAGACAAATTTCATATTAATTTAAACGGTTTTCTAAATGGTTTTGGCAGTTTTTTAATTATTTTGATTGCTTATATGATCTACATATGTTGTATAACCCATTTGACAGATTACATTGTTTATTGATATTTATGACATGTTTGACAACTGGCTTTATGGCATTTGTGGCTATTCTAATGTTTGTGACAAGAGTGTTAAATTGTTTTTCACATTTTTTCAATGCTTGGCAATTCTTGGGACAATTTTGACAGTTTATATAATAGTTCTGAACAGTTATAAGTGTTTTTGACAGTATTCACAATAGTATTAAGTTTTCTTTTCATAGAATACTAAATAAATTCACTGATTTTATAATATACTCAACATTTCGGACAGTTTTTTCAATTCTCAACATTTCTGACAGTTTTTTCAATGTTTGGAAGTTTTTGTGACGTTTTTGACAGTCCACTTGATACATTGGATAGTTTTTAGACAATAATGTGTAAACTGTCAAACACATTACTATTTATGACATATTTGACCTTAGTGTTTAAACTATTTTTACACTTTTTTTATTGTTTTGCAGTACTTGTGACATTTTTGACAGTCCACATTACACATTTAATAGTTCTCAGACAGTTATAAGTGTTTTTGACAGTTTTTAGAAGAGTATTGAATTTTGTGACATTTTTGACAGTCCACATTACACATTTAATAGTTCTCAGACAGTTATAAGTGTTTTTGACAGTTTTTAGAAGAGTATTGAATTTTTATAAAATAGTTAGAGTGGATTCATAATGTTTTAAGTGACAGTACAGTACAAATTTGATAGTTCTCAGACAGTTTAAGTGATTTTGTAATATTTTAATGGTATTTTTGACAGTTTATCTTATGCATTGGTTTTTTTTTACATATTTGGCTGTTTATTTATGGTTCTTGTAATGTTTTTGACAGTTTACATGTTACAATTTTATAGTGTTTTTGAAATTTTTCACAAAAGTATTGAACTTTCATAAAGCATTTTGACAGTTTTCTCAATAATCTTGATAATTGATATTTTTATAATATGTTTGACATGAAACATTATGTTTTTGACAGTTTACATGACACATTGCTGTTTATGTTTGTTGACTAATTTTGTATTTTTATCTGTTTTGCATAATTTTTGATCTTTTCCTAACATTTGATAAACCATCAAATGTTAGGAAAAGATCAAAAATTATCATGACCCATCAGATAAAATTTATGACTTATTTGAGAGTTATTCTAACATTTTTGACAGTTTCCTGACATTTGATGGATTACTAGACTCATAAGACTGCATTTATAACTTGTTTGACAGTTTTTATACCATTTTTGACAGTTTTTATAAAAATTTTGACAGTTTACATGACATAATTGACAGTTTTTGCTAACTTTATGACCGATTTGACAGTTTTGAATGTTGAACTTTTATAATAGATTTTTTAAAAATATTGGTAGCATTTTATGACATGATTGACAGTTCTCTTGGCAGTTTACATGATGCATTTCATAGTCCTCAGTGTTTTTGACAGTTTGTTTAATGTTAAAAGTTTGTGTGACGTTTTTGACAGTTCATATTGCATATTTTTCATTTTTGAGAGTAGAATGATGAATATTGAATTTTTATAAAATGTTTTAATAGCTTTTATATCTTTTTTGACAGACATGACATCAACTCATAGTGTTTTTGACTGTTTTCACAAGGGTTTTTAAATTTGATCAAATAATTTGACTAATTTTTGCATTATTTTTCACAATTTTCTGACATTTTATGGTTTACATGACACATCAGATAGCATTTATAGCATGTTTGACAGTTTTATAGTTTTTTGTTAACTTTATGACAGGTTTGACAGCTTTTTACAAGAATGTTTGAATTTTATAATATAATTTGACAGATTAAATAGTTTTTTGAAGTATTTACAACATATTTGACAGTTTTTTTTATAAAAATATATGGCATGAATATTATGACATGTTTAATAGTTCTAGTGATATTTTTGACAGTCCACTTGAGTTTTCTGACAATTAAAGTGTTTTTGACAATATTTTAATTATTTTGGGAGCCTATATGACTTATGTTTTCACAACCTATTTGACAGATTACATGACACTTATATATTTATGATATGTTTTACAGCTGGATTGATGACATTTTTAACAGCTCTAATGTTTTTGACATGAGTGTTGAAATATTGTTCACATTTTTTGTGAAATTGTTGACTATGTTACATGAAACATTTGATAGTTCTCAGAAAGACAGTTTTTTTAGAATATTAGCAATGACTTTCATTTTTTGACAGTTTCTTTACTTTGATGGTTTACATGACACACCAGGAAGTGTGTATGATATTTGTAACAGTTTTCAGAACATTTTTGACAGTTTACATGGCATATTTCATAGTTTTTTGACAGTTCTAATGTTTTGACAAGATGCTGAAATATTATTTACAGTTTTTTTAATGTTGGGCAGTTTTGTGACATTTTTGACAGTCTACATGACACATTTAATAGTTCTCAGACTGTTTTTTACAGTTTTTAGTATTGAGTTTTTATAAAAGTGTGGTTTCATAATATTTTAAGCATTTTTGACAGTTTTTTTTAATTATGTTGATAGTCTATATGACTTGTTTGATAGCTGGTTTTATGACATTTTGACTGTTCTAATGTTTTTGACAGTTTTGACAATAGTGTTGATGTTTTTCAATGTTTGGCAGTAATTGTTGCATTTTTGACAGTCTACATGACACTTTTGATAGTTCTCAGATAGTTATAAGTGAGTATTGAATAAAATAGTTGATCGATTTTATTATATTCTGAGCAGTTTTCTCAAAAATTTTGACAGTTTTGAAAGCTTTTTATGGTGCTTGACTGTTTATATGACAGATTGATGATTTTATGACATTTTTGACAGTTTTTGTAATGTTATTGACAATAATGTTGAATATTTTTATACATATAATGCACATGGCAATTTTCTAGACAGTTTTCACAAGAATGTTGAACCATCATAAAATATTTTGACCAATTTCAAAATATTCTAAGCAGCTTTACAAACATTATTGGTGTTTTCTCAATAATCTTGATGAAATGTAATTTTTTATAATACTTTTGACAGTTTTATGATGGTTTGACAGTTTTCACACATTCCCATATGGTTTTTGACAGTTTTTACTAGAATGTTGAAATTTTATTTTGACTAAATTCATATTTTTGACAGTTTTCTGAAGTTTGATGGTTCATCTAGACTTATCAGATAGCATTTATGACTTTGTTTGACAGTTTTCTAAACATTTTTGACAGTTTACACGACATAATTGACAGTTTTTGCTAACTTTATGACTGGTATACATTTATGACATGATCGACAACTCTCTTGGCAGTTTACACGACACATTTGCTAGTTTTTGACAGTTTTTTTAATATTTGACAGTTTGTGAGACATTTTTGATAGTTTACATGACACATTTGTATTTATGACAAACACAACTAGTTTTATGATATTTTTGACAGTTTCGATTATCAAATACTCTTAAACTGACATAAAATGTTTCTGAAATTGTCAAAACAATTTTAAATTGTCCAAAATATGACAAAAATCAAATCAAATACTCTTGAATTATCATAAAATGTTTCTCAAATTGTAAAAACAATTTTGAATTATTCAGATATGACACAAATGTCATTAAATACTCTTAAATTATCATAAAATGCTTCTCAAATTGTCAAAATAATTCAAAATATAACACAAATATTATCAGATACTCTTGAAATAACATAAACTGTTTTTCAAATTGTAAAAACAATTTTGAATGGTTCAGAATATGACACAAATGTCATCAAATACTCTTGAATTATCATAAAATGCTTTTCAAATTGTCAAAATAATTTTGAATTGTACAAAATATGACACAAATGTCATCAAATATTCTTAAAATTTTCATAAAATGCTTTTTAAATTGTCAAAATAATTTTGAATTGTACAGAATATGACACAAATGTCATTAAATACTCTTAAATTATCATAAAATGCTTCTTAAATTGTCAAAATAATTTAAAATATAACACAAATATCATCAAATACTCTTAAAACGGCATAAAATGTTTCTCAAATTGTCAAAACAATTTTGAATTGTACAGAATATGACACATATGTCATCAAATACTTTTGAACTGACATTAAATAAAACTAACAAATAATAATAAATACAGTAATAAATTTAATAGAACAGATAAACAGATTTAATTCTGTATTCTGCTTAATTAGATTAGTAGATTCCAATTCCTCAATTTTATTTTTATCATCATCATCTTCACCATTCCATTGCATACACAAATCTCTGAATTCATTTTCCTAATAGAGAAAATGACAGAATTTTAAAACCTACTAAAATTGATCTATTTAGGCGCGAAATTTGTGTTGTGTTGTGATACTGTCTGAAGTGAAGTTAGCCGCAGACGAACGTACTTTTGGTCACACCACTAAAATTGTAATTTTATATAATAAAATAAACACTGAAAACTATCAATTCTTACAATTTATTAATACCAAATTGATTACAAATGTAAAGTTATTCAAGTTTAATAGTCAAATACATTGATTTGTGCATTTGTAAGAGAAAATTAGACAAAATCTAGTTAGGTGGTGTGATTGTGTCTTTCCTAAAGTACGTTCAAATTGACGTACTTTAACTTACACGGCACAAATATTTTATCAGTATTTTTGACAGTTTTCTGATATTTATAGTTCAGAATTAAAAATTTGTGTTTAGAAAGCTTGAAATTAATTGATAATGTTATAAAATAATGTTTGTATCATAGAGTTTGGGCATAAATGATCTCCAAAATTACTAAATTGAGGTTATTCTCGTTTAAATTAAGTTTATAGGAGAAACAATAGGAGTTTTGAGATGAGGATTTAAAATTTGAGTTTGGAAAGCTTGAATTTATTAAAAAATGTTATAAAATCATTTTAGTAACTTAGAATTTGGACATAAATCACTAATTTGAAGTTATTTTAGTTTTTGGTTCAGTTAAATTGAGTTTATAGGAGAAACAAGAATTTTAAGTTGATTAAAAATTTGATTTTGGAAAGCTTGAAATTATCAGAAAATGTTATAATATCATTATTGTAACACAGAATTTGGACATAAATTATCGTCAAATCTTCAATTTGAAGTTATTTTAGGTTTTGGCTTAGTCAAATTGAGTTTATAAAAGGACCAATAGGAATTTTAAGTTGCTAAGCAAAAAAATTTAGTTTGGTTTGAAATTATTATTATTTTTAGAAAGTGTAATATTACCTCAAAATCACGAATTTAAAGTAATTAATAAGCTTAGGCTCAGTTAAATTGAGTTTATATATTAAAATATTATAAAATAGTTTTTGAGTTTTTAGTAGTAGATTAAAAAATTTACAGTCAAAACTAGAAATGTCTCAAACTAGTTTTCAAATCAAATTTGACAGTTTCTTGATCAAATCTATTTATGTTTAATTTTTTTGTTCCAGATTTTGCTGTTGCTTGTACATCCGATAATAGTTAATCTGCTACGATGGCAGAAAGTTCTCAAACAGTCGAATATCAATGGGCGTACAGCATTATGGACTCGAGTCGCGTCTCAACGTTCCTCATCTCTATGCTGCTGATTGTATACGGATCATTCCGATCACTGAATATGGAACAAGAAGCAAGGGATCGTGCAAACGGAAGCACAAACTGTCTGCTCAATCCATCAACAACAGTACAGAATGACAACAATGTGCAAACATTAGATGCCGTTCAAGCACTTTGTCTACCACTCGGTGCAAGCATATCTTTACTCGTTATGTTCTTTTTCTTTGATTCTATGCAAATGTTGTTTGCCATTTGTACAGCAAGTAAGTGTTTGACATTTTAACAATTTTTTTATAATATTTGATAGTTTTTGTGTTGATTTTTGTCATTTTTAGTAATTTGACAGTTATTATGACATTTTGACAGTGGTTTAATGCAACTAATTTGACGTTTTAACAATTATTTATAATGTTTGACAGTTTTAGAAATGATTTTGACAGATTTATGACATTTTGAAAGTTTAATTCAACTATTTTGACATTTTAACAATTTTTATAATAATTGACAGTTTTTGTGACGTTTTTCATCATTTTATTAATTTAGCAGTTTTTGCAATTATTTTGACAGTTGTTTAATGCAACTACTTTGACATTTTAACATTTTTTTATAATGTTTGAAAGTTTTCGCAATTATTTTGACAGTTTTATATTGTTTTTCAGTAATCGCGACAGTAGCGTTAGCGTTCCTACTCCTACCGATGTGTCAATATATCATAAGGCCCTGCTCTGATGGAAACAAAATATCATTTGGCATTTGCGGCAGATTCACCGGCGCCGAGCTGCTTTCCTTTTCATTATCCGTCTTTATAGTGTGTATTTGGGTACTTACAGGTAAGAGAATCTTAATTTAACTGTTATCAAATACTGATTAAATATATTTTTAGGACATTGGCTCCTGATGGATGCGATGGGTATGGGTCTGTGTGTGGCATTCATCGCGTTCGTCCGATTACCTAGTTTGAAGGTGTCGACGTTACTGTTGACAGGTTTACTCATCTATGACGTCTTCTGGGTGTTCTTCTCGTCATATATTTTTAGCACAAATGTTATGGTGAAAGTTGCGACGAGACCGGCTGACAATCCTGTTGGTATTGTCGCTAGGAAGTTGCATCTTGGAGGCGTTGTCAAAGAAGCACCCAAACTGAGTTTACCCGGCAAATTGGTGTTTCCAAGTCTACATAATTCCGGACACTTTAGCATGCTAGGTAATAAATTTGATCGAATTAGTTGACTATACTTTATTCTTACTTGTTTTGGCTTGACTAGAGCCTTCTACAGATGTTCGTAGCTACAAAATTATGAGGTGGAGTTACAAAAGGTGATTAAGAGAGCGTGTGAGTTTTAAAGATTCCAGTAATGAGCTTACTAATGGTAAAAGTATATTACAAAACAGATTTAATATTTAAAGCCAATAATCAGTTTTCTAATATGATCTCTTTACCGTTAGTACTGCATGCTTATTACTGTAATCTTTAAAAGTAATTTGCTTTCTTAATCACTTTTGTAAGTATATTCTTTACATAACCTCAAGTTTGACAAATTAAAATAAAATGTTTTCGACAGACTTGATTTTTAATATATTTATTTTTGTACACAGGTTTGGGTGATATAGTGATGCCGGGCTTATTATTATGTTTTGTACTACGGTACGACGCCTATAAAAAATCACAGGGTATGGCCGGATCAAGGCTTACGTACTTTCATTGCTCTCTATTGGGCTATTTCCTGGGCTTATTAACAGCCACTGTTAGTTCCGAAGTATTTAAAGCGGCCCAACCGGCCCTTCTCTACTTAGTTCCGTTCACGTTATTGCCACTATTAACAATGGCATATCTCAAGGTAATTGTAACGATTGTTATAAATAAATGATTTTATATAAATTTATGTTTTAGGGTGATCTGCGACGGATGTGGTCTGAGCCGTTCAAGTCGATTGCAATCGCGAAACATTTAGAAGTGTGATAAACTATTTAAAAAAAAACCATCAAGACTTGAAAGTGATTTTAGTATAAATAATTGTTCATCGATTCATTAGATTGTTCCGAGGTTGGCGCACACTTTACACGATCCATCACATTTATTATTATTATTTTAATCGTATTTTTTCACCGAAAACAACACCTATGATGTGCGTCGCCCCTTTATTTATTATTTCCCTGTTGTTATATTTAACCCTGTATATAGTTAATTTCTTCATCTCGAGTTTAAGAATCACATCGCAATATTTATAAGCTGCAATTAATTTAATTTTAGTTTTTTCTCGGTAACGTCTCGAACAAATCTTTAATTCTCTTTGCCCCCGCCAGGCTTTGTGTTCTTTCGAAGTCTTTCTATTGTGATATTTTTTTTTAAACGAAACTTTCTTCTTGCCCCTATTGACAAAGATTAGTTTTGAAACAAGCATGAATATGTCAATAATTATTTTGACATTTCAAATCTAGAATTTGAAATGACAATTAAGTGTTGAAATAAATATCTGCTTGTTAAAAATCCTTATTATTTTCCTTTTTTTAACCTTTTCATTGCGATAAATGGTTAATTTGCGCTTCCAGTCAAATCGCATCGAATTGGTTAAAAAATCTTTCGAATAATAACGCATTTAATTATAAAACAATTTGTTAGATAATATATATATATATGATACATATATATAATTTTTTATACGTACTAAATATTTACAGAAATTTTTTAAAATGAAAATGGTCGGAACGTTCCGTCCGTTCTGACGAGGCAGAACAATAATTGTTAGTTGTATTGGTAGAAAATGTTTGCTTTATTATATAATTAATCCATTTTTGATTTTGATTTGTTTATTTACGTTGAATCCGGAGGAGTAAATATATATATACGAGATTTTTTATGTATATAAAATTTGAACTTAACGAAAGTATATTTACAACCAGTGTGATCGGTTTCGAGAAAATATCGATGATGAAGTATATATATGTTTGATTTTTATGAAATGTGAAAAATTATGTAAAAAAATGGAGGATGTATATGAAATATAAAGAAATATGACTTTTTATGTAAATGTATTTTACATTTAATCAGTTTTTTTAGACAGATTGGAGTTGTTTGCTGCTACATAAATGGTGGTGGTACGAAAAGTGTGCTATTAGTTTACATTTTGGTATGAAGTTTATAGAAATGTAATTTTCTATGTAATATAAATTTAATTATTTTTTAAATGGATTGAGGTTGTTTGCTGCTACACATAATGGGTGATGACATTTTCTGCCGCAGTAGTAGGTATACAATTTTTTTTTCTAAAAATTGTAAATTAAAGCACGACTTTTGATTCTTTGGCAGGCAACCAGCCTCGGAAACGCAAGTAATTTTTGAACACCCTTCTTCCACATAAAAAGTTTATTTTTGTTTTCAATTACTATTTCCAAATTTTGTCGCGAATAAGCCGTTCTTCTCACCGACGGACCGTTTTTGGGATATTGCCGAAATGATCAAATCGGCCGCCTCTTCTTTGACAGCTCGCAGACATTTTATAACGTTTCCCAGAAACAATTATTGACTATGTATAAGCATTTTATGACGTTTGTGACAGTCTACAAACATTATATGCCTCCTTTAATAGCTTACAAACATTTTATGATAGTTCAGGAACTTTTTATGACGGCTAAGTAACATTTTATAATATTTAGGACAGCTCAGAATCAGTTTACGACATTCACAAACATTTCATGACGTTTATAACATCTCACAGACATTTTATAACCGCTTGTGTACATTTTATGACAGTTTGGAAACATTTTGTAACATTTCGACAGCTTTAGAACATTTTATGATAGCTCGGAAACAATTATTAACTGTTCACAAACATTTTATAACGTTCACGACACTTTCCAAACTTTTATGACGTTTATATTATTTAGAAAACTATTATTGACATTTTATGACCGCTCAGGAACATTTTATGATATTCCTTAAACATTTTATGATAGCTCGGAAACAATTATTAACTGTTCACAAACATTTTATAATGTTCACAACACTCCATAAACTTATTACGTTTATAATATTTAGAAAATAGTTATTAACAGTTTATAAACATTTTATGACGTTTATAACATCTTACAAGCATTTTATGGCCGCTTAGGAACATTTTATGACAACTCTGAAACATTTTAAGACGTTCATAATATCTCACAAGCATTTTATGGCAGTTTGGGAACATTTAAAAACTTAATGACAATTTGCGGACGTTTATGATATTTCTTAAACATTATATGACATTTTAACTGCTTCGGAACATTTGATGACAGCTCAGAAATAATTATTAACTGTTCATGACACTGTCTAAACTATCTAGGACGTTTACAATATTTAGAAAACAATTATTGACAGTTTATAAACATTTTATGACGTTTGTAACATTTTATGATCATTCAGGAACATTTTATAACAACTCACGAATGTTTTATGATATATCTTAAACATTTCATAACAGTTTGGGAATATTTTGACAGCTTAGGAACATTTTATGACAGCTCAGAAACATTTTATAACGTTTACGACATTTTCTAAACTTTTTATAAAGTTTGTGATATTTAGAAAAGATTATTGACAGTTTACAAAAAAATTATGACGTTTATAACATCTTACAACCATACTATGACCGCTCAGGAACATTTTATGACGTTTATGATATCTCTTAAACATTTTATGACATTTTGACAGCTTAGTAACATATTATGACAGCTCAGAAACAATTATTGACTGTTCATAAACATTGTATAATGTTGACGACATTTTCTAAAGTTTTTACGTTATTTAGAAACAATTATTGACAGTTTACAAACATTTTATGACGTTTATAACATCTTACAAGCATTTTATGACAGCTCACGAACATTTGATGACGTTTATGATATCTCTTAAACATTTTATAACAGTTTGGGATAGTTTTATGACATTCTGACAGCTTAGGAACATCTTATGCCAGCTCAGAAACAATTATTGACTGTTCACAAACATTTTATAACATTCACGACATTTTCCAAACTTTTTACGTTATTTAGAAATAATTATTGACAGTTTACAAACATTTTATGACTGCTCAAGAACATTTTATGACAGTTCACGAACATTTGATGACGTTTATGACAGCTTAGGAACATTTTATGACGGTTTGGAAACAATTATTGTCTGCCCACAAACATTTTATAAAGTTCCCGATATTTTCCGAACTTTTTATGATATTTAGAAACAATTATTGACAGTTTACAAACATTTAATGATGTTTATAACATCTCAGAAGCATTTCATGACGTTCATGATATCTCTTAAACATTTTATGACAATTTGGGAACATTTTAGGAGAGCTCAGAAACAATTATTAACTGTTCACAAACATTTCATAACATTCACGACACTTTCCAAACTGTTTATGATATTTAGAATCAATTATTGACAGTTTACAAACATTTTATGACGTTTATAACATCGCACAAGCATTTTATGACTGCTCAAGAACATTTTATGACAGTTCACGAACATTTGATGACGTTTATGATATCTTTTAAACATTTTATGACAGTTCTAGAATATTTTTTGACGTTTATTACAGCTTAAGAACATTTTATGACGGCTTAGAAACAATTATTGACTGTTCATAAACATTTCATATGTTTACGACATTTTCTAAAGTATTTATGATAATTAGTAACTATTATTGACAGTTTACAAACATTTTATGACCACTCGGGAACATTTTATAACATTTATGACAGTTCATAATCAATTTACAAACATTTTAAACGTTTTTAACAGCTCAGGAATTGACATCTATGACAGATCCCAAACATTTTGTAACATTTGACATTTTATGACAATTTGGAAACACTTTATGACAGCTTAGAAACATTTTATAACGTTCACAACACTTCACAAACATTTTATGGTAGTTCAAAAACAATTATTGACAAATTACAAACATTTTAAAACGTTTATGACATCTTGCAAGCTTTTTATTACTGTTCAGGAACATTTTATGACAGCTTGCGGACATGTTATGACGTTTATGATATCTCTTAGACGTTTGTGACAGCTTAGAAACATTTTAAGACAGCTCAGAAACAATTAATGACATTTCAAACATTTTATGACGTTTATAACAGTTTAGGAACATTTTATAACGTTTATGACATTTCACAAATATTTTATGACTGCTCAGAAAGAATTCATGACATTTTATAACATTTATAATAGCTCAGACAACTAAACAAACAAGTGTTAGTAATCAAGAAATGAATAGTTTCTCTTGTACTCAAGAGTTAAAAGAAATGATCAATCTTTTGGTGACTAGATACTTGGTCGGGTAGGTAGGTCACTCTAGAACATAAACACGAACGGATAGTTTTTGAACTTTCACCTACTCTCCAAGTGTTATTTATCAAGAAATTTGAAGTTTCTTTTCTATAATCTTCAAAAGTCTCTATTTATTTAATGTTTGTGATCTGCAGGAACGCGGCACGTGAGAGTAACATATAATTTCTGACAAGCACTTGGAAACTGTTTTCTAAGCTATCCGCTCGCATTTTATAAACTTAAGTGCCCCGCCCGCCCACACGAATGTTGTTTATCAAAGAATTAGTTTTAATTTGCAACTTAATGACATCTGTCAGTTATTTTGTTATGTTTCCAAGCTGCAGAACCGTAGCAGAAAAGAGTAAGATCTAATTTCTTCATAACAAACACTTGGCGGGAAGGTGGGAACACTTTTCTAAGCTACCCACTTACATTTCATGACGCAAGTGTTGACAATTAAAGAATTAGTTTATTTTGCTTCTTTTTGCAACTTGTTAACATCTGTTAGTTATTTGGTTATGTTTGCAAGCTGCAGAAGAGAGTAACATCTAATTTCTCAATAACAAACACTTGAGCGGGTAATCTGAAACATTTTTTTAAGCTACCCGTCCGCATTTTATGAACTAAGTGCTTCGTCCGCCCACACGAGTTTTGACTATCAAAGAATTAGTTTATTTTGCAACTTGATGACTTCTGTCAGTTATATTGTTTGTGATCTGCAGGAGGGAGTAACATCTAATTTCTTGATGATAAATTCATGGGCGGGTGGGCAGAAATACTTTTTTTAAACTATCCGACCACATTTTATAAACTAACTGTTCCGCCCGCCTTTCGGAATCAAGGTCTAGTCTTTTTTATTAACTTAAAGACATCTGTTCTGTCAGTTTGATCAAAAACTGTCTACTTTCTGACAAACCGTGCAACTGACACATAAATTGTCAATTTTTGTTGTAAAATCTAATGTTTAATCTGTCAGTCTTTGTCAAATTAACTTTGTATAAATAAAAATCACTATTTATGTTTGTTTTAGGGTCGCCAATAGTATATATAAAAGCTCGAAGAAGTTTACTCAAATATCGCAAATGCTACATATCAACTTTTCAGCTCTAGCGTTGCTAAATCGTATTTAGCCGAAACAAATGGCTTTGATAAAGGCTGGCAAAAAATGTTTTGCTCCTAAGCTTCTTTATAGACAAAACCGGCTTATTAATTAAATGTCTTTCATAATTAAAAAGATATCTAAAAATGTTGTATTAATTATTTAGTTTGATCAAATTTAAGTTGGCAGCAATTGGGAAAAAATGGGAAGTTTTAATTGTTGTCAAATTGTTAAGTCGGTCTCAGTCATGTCAAGCGAAAAAATTAAAGCATCTTTAGAAAATGCAAATTTCTACGTGGAAATTGTGCTGAGTAATGAAATCATTGCAGATAGATAGCCGGAAGAGCGATGGAAATACAGAATTTCTACGAAATAAGTGAGTAAAAATATAAAAACAATTTAATTGTTGATAGCGTCACTAGTCGTCTCTTTCAAACTCATTTGAAAACGCATAAAGCTGTCTGTTTATTTTAAGTAAATTAATGCAAATCCGCTGTAAATTCAAATTGACTTAATTGGAAACTATCAAAGCTTAGAATGGGTTTTCAATATAAGCAATATTTTATTTAAAAGTGCTTTAATAATATACTTTGATCGAATTTAAGTTGGTAGCAATTGACAAACAAAAATTGTTTTTAATTGTTGCCAAATTGTTATAAAATATTGCATCTCTGTCATGTCAAGCGAAAAAATAGTGCATCATTAATTAAAGCCGGAAAATGCAAATAACTAGGTGGAAATGGTGCTGTGTAATGGAATCATTGCAGAGATAGCCGGAAAAGTGATGGAAGCACAGACAAAATAAGTAAGTAAATAAATATATAAAAACAATTAAATTATTGATGGCGTCATTAGCCGTCTCTTTCACACTTATGTGAAATCATATAAAGCTGTCTTTGTTGATTTCATGCAAATTATTGCGAATCCGGCAGAAATTAAATTTTCTTATTTAGAAATTGAACTTGATGAATAGGTTTTGATTTCATTTGATCAAAAATGGATATAACCTAATCAGCAAAAATTTTTCATTTATGTTGTAATTGTTTAATATTTAAGGCGGCCATTTTGAATTTTCTAACAATTAGGTTTTGACTTTTTTCTATTGATCAAATTGTTAGGGAATCAAGCAAGAGTTGACTTTTTAATGTTTGCTGTCAGTGGCGCGATTAACTGTGTGTTTTCTATGATTAATTCTATAGGATAAGGTTTTATACAAAAACATTTTCGTTGGAACAATTTTTTACGATTTTATATTCTTTTTTTTTATAGTTTAAATCTATGTACAGTCTAAAATACACGTCCTCAATTAATCATAATGACAATAACAAATAAAACAAGATGAGGGCCGTTCCGACATCACTTAAATTTACGGAAAACTGCCCTCTCGAATACTGGAATCTGACGGTGTTTTTGTTTCGGATTAAATAAATGAGAATTAAGAATCGGGGGAGAATCTTACAGAATTGATTTAAATAATTTAAAATTAAAATGATATTTATTTAAAGACCCATCTTCTTCTTTAAAGATTCTGGCATTTCTGGTGGTGGTGGACGTGGCATCGAAGTTGCAACCTATTACAAATTATTAAAATTAATAAATTGAATTTTGAGGTTAGGTTAATATTAATTACCTTAAAGGCATCATAGATGAACCATTGTAGCGCAGTTAATGTACCAATCATGATGATCCTAGGACCAAGACCCTTCCACAAACCAGCGAAACCAAGTTCCTTAATGCATTCACCGGCTGTTGCTCCCTTCTTTTGATTAAGTTTGGAGACGAGTGTATCGGCAGGATGGGATACAATAGCGCAGAATACACCAGCAATGTAACCGGCAGCGAATGTTACGACGAGTTGTTCACTCTTGCTGCAATCGGCACGTGGCTTGGGTACGACGTAATGGTACAAAAGTTCGACGGTTTTTTCGAAACACGCAAACTTCATCATGGTGTATGGGATTTGCCTACACCACAATGGGACTAAACCTATGAAAAAATTGAATTAAAAATTTGTTGCGGAAATTTAAACCAACTTACTCTTGTAGAAACCGTTGACTCCTTCTTCAGCAAAGATTTTGGGTGCTGCTTCTCTGAGTGTGTTGGCGAAACCGGGTGTGGTTTGGATTTTAACCTTAGCAGCCTCCATGGGAGACAAAGCAATATCGGCGAAGAATTCAGCTGAAGCACTAGCGGCTAAGTACAACCATGTACGGTAAAGGTAGGCATTTTCTTCACCAATAGCGTCACCGTACCATACCTATAATCGATTAATTGAATTGTATAATCCGAATTGGTTAAAATTGTCGTAATTACCTTGAAGACTTCATAGAGACCAAATTTGCAGAGACCCTGCATGGAATAACCAAAGAAGGTTGGGGCCCAACCTTTAGCCAAACCCCTAGTACCTTCTTCAGCGATGGTAACCTTGAAACCATTGAAGACACTCTTGTATTTGGCAGCATCTACTTGAAGACGGCATTTTACCAAATCCAATGGTACGACGAAGGTGTGTGTAATACCGCAAGAGAGGATACCTGAAATAATTAAATTTATTAATATTTATCAAACTAGTTGGTATTATATTTACCTCCAAGACCGCAAAGTGCGAAATATTGAGCGGAAGCAAATTCACAGCTCTCGCCTGGTTTGATGGCAGCAGCGGCTATCGTCCTGCCGGCGACCAATTGATTGGCCAGGCTTTTAGGTTGTTCGGTCCTTTCGGAAGGTTGGCAGATAGCCTTAGTTATGAATGGAGGTAACATCTTGAATTGAATTTGTATTGTGTCTGGAATAATCAATTACATGAATGTAATCTAATCTAAATTAAACAAATTGATTGTAAATTGAAACTATTCAATTCTTTATCAATCGATAAGATAAGGATTAATTGTGCTAAATTGCATAATCCAAAATAGTTTTAAAAATTTTGGTAACCATGACAATCAAAGACAAGGTTAAAAGTTATGTCAGATTTGGCATTACATATGTTTTTCGCAATACTTCCAGATTGCCCTTGTATGCATTCTCAATTAGAATGCACATTGGCACAAGGGCTTAACCTAAATATTTCGCGTGATTGGTGAATGTGGGTGACATTGACATGGGCAGTATGACGTATGTCTTAGATAAGCGGTAAAATCGATTTTCAAGAAAATTACATAACCACCCCTGAAAATTGCATTTTAAAATCAGCGGGGCGGCTTTAAATGAAAGGCAAAAGTGTTGATTGACTCATAAAAACAATTAGCATTATCGACAGGGTGTTAATTGCATAAATCAACATTTAATTTGCACAAATTGATGGAGGTTATGTTGGAATAATTCGCGTGTTAGTTAAAAGCCAACTGGATTAATTATCCGATTATGTTTTGTTTTAATTATTATTGCTGGATAAGAAAATTATGTAATGAGTATTTAATGATTTATTATACGGATTAAATGTGTTTAAATAGTTTCTCTGTAGATATGTTTGGTGGTATTAGAAGGACGCGATTAAAATGCGCGGAATGAAAATAAGTTTTGCAAAAATTCGGGAAGAAAAAAAAATTGAACTCACCAGGTTAATATGGCCGCCGACCAACTGAACTGAAGGCGCGCTCGACGTACGGCAGCAGCGATACCGTTTTGATCACGTGGATTCTGCGCGTGAATAATGTTTTGCTGCCATCTTACATTCGAATGACAAAGTTGGCTAATTACAATTTATCCAAATCATCTCTTTAAATAGATTTTATAATGTTTTGAAATACAAAATGGCCGCTTTATGTTGGATTGATTGCAGGAAAATTGTACTTAATTGATTTGATCTATATGGTGCTTTACTTATGTTTTATATTTAATTGCAAATAAACAGGGGCGGGCTTTGTTGATTTTTGAGGGTCCAAAATTTTAAGCAATGTTAGCATTCAGAGTTTTTTCTACAATTTTAGTTGAATTTTGTGCAACACTTTTATTTTTTTTTTAATAAATTTTAATCGTTAATTGTGTTTAAACTGTAAATGTGTTTCTAATGTGTTTCTAAATAGCAAACAAACGCTTTTTTTAAGCGATTTTATACATTATAATAGATTCAAATGAGACATTTTTATTTAAAACAAAAATTTTTAATGTTTTTTTTACATTTTGACTATTTTTTCTATGAATTTTAATAATTAACGTGCAATATTAAAATTAAAAGCATTTCTAATGCGTTTTAGCGATAAACGCATCTTTTTGAGCGATTTTAATTGATTTAATAAACGCAATTTTAGATATTTTTGTGTAACAAATCAATTTTCTTTGCATTTTTTGGTAAATACTATAAAAAACTACAAGTTTTGTGCTTATTTTAAGTAATAAATCATTGTACTAGGCAATTTTTAATACATTTTGTGCAAGAATTGGTGTTTTTTGAGCAATTTTGGATGATTTTTGTGTAATAAATAAGTTTTCTTTGCATGAAATAGACTAAAAATTGCTCAGAAAAGTGATTTATTGCGTAAAATTACACACAAATATTTAAAATTGCTTAGAAAACTCAATTGTTGCTTGAAATATATCAAAAAATTGATTTATTGTCTAAAAAGTGCACAACAAATTTATTTACTTTTTGATATTTACTAAAAATTGCAAAGAAAACTCATTTATTACACTTTCTTGTAAAATCGCTCAGATAATGTTCAGAAAAGTAATTTATTGTCCAAAACGTGGTCAACAATTGCTTGTGATACTTGCCAAAAATTGAGAAAACTAATATATTGCATAAATTTCGCTCAGAAAACTTAATTGTTCAGAACAAAATGTTAAAATTTGCTCAGAAAATGACAACAAATTTATTTGTTTCTTGATATTTATCAAAAATTGCAGAGAAAATGTATACAAAAATTATATAAAATTGCTCAGAAAACTCATTTGTTTTACAAAATGTTTTAAATATAAAATGAATCACTTTTCTGAGCGATTTTACATGATGTTCGTGTAATAAATAAGTTTTTTTGTACTTTCTGACGAATATCATAAAACAAATACATTTTGTGTGTATATTTTAAGCAACAAATTACTTTTTTGTGTAGTTTTCAATTCATTTTGTGAAACAATTGAGTTTTCTGAGCAATCTTTATATAATAATTGAGTTTTCTCTGCAATTTTTGATAAATATCATAAAACAAATTAATTTTTGAGCACAATTTTAGCAATAAGTCACTTTTCTGAGAAATAATTTTCATAAGCGTTTTATCCTTTTTTTAAAGTCACACAAACCATACTGTTTTCATAGCAACACAGTATTCAAGTACTTACCGTACATGTGCGGTAAAAAATTATAACTTATACACTCAATGCGACTAAAACAATGGTTAATAAAATTAAACACGTGAAAAACCCAACGTAATAAATCAATAAGGAGTAGATACTTATTACTTATCAGTTATTTTGAGTGAAATCCAAAAAACTGTCTGATAGTCGCCATTTTGTTACAATTTCTGAGTTTGAATAAAATAAAAATTTGTTTTCATTGCAATTTCTGATAAATATCATTAAAAAAATACATTTATATTACATATTTTTGACAATAAATCACTTTTATGAGCAATTTTTAATACATTTAGTAAAACAAGCGAGATTTCTGAGCGATTTTACTGTAATAAATGAGTTTTTTTGCAATTTTTGACATAATTTATGCAACAATTGAGTTTTCTGAGCAGTTTTACATGATTTTCGTGTAAAAATTGTAAATTTGACAGTTTTTAATAAACATCATAAAACAAATACATTTCTTCTGCATGTTTTAAGCAATAAATTAAATAAATTCTTTGCTGTTTTTAATATATTTAGCGATTTTACTTGATTTTCGTGTAATTTTTGATATGCATTATAAAGCAAATACATTTTTGTGCATATTTTAGGCAATAAATCATCTTTCTGAGCAAATATTAATGTAATTTTGTTCAACATTAAGTTTTCTGAGCGATTTTAGATGATTTTAGTTTAGTTTTCTTTGCAACTTTTGATAAATAGAATAAAACAAATAACTTTAGACATTTTAGACAACAAATCACTATTCTGATCAATTTTTAATACATTTTGTATAACAATTAGTTTGTATCAGCAATTTTTGTATAATAAATGACTTTATTGCAGTTTTTAACTTTTTAAAAAAAATTTTAATACATTATTTTAAACAATTGGATTTTCTGAGCGATTTTTTTATAATAAATGGGTTAATCTTAATTTGTGGAACAATCGAGTTTTTTGAGTAATTGAGTAATAATTAAGATTTTTCTGCAATTTTTAATAAATCTTAGAGAAAAAAAAAACATTTTTTGTGTATATTTTAGAGAATAAATCACTTTTCTTGCATTTTATTAGTACATTTTGTGTCACAAAATAAAGCAAATACGTTTTTTGTGTATGTATATTGTAGACAATAAATAACTTTTCTAAACAATTTTGAATACATTTTGTTAAATAATCGAATTTTATGAGCGATTTTTGTGTAATAAATGAGTAATTTTGAGCGTTTTTGATTTTTTTTTGTAATAATAAGATTTTTCTGCAATTTTTGATAAATATCATAAAACAAATAAATTTTGTGCTTTTGTGCACAGTTTAGACAACAAATTACTTTCTGAGCGATTTTTGTGTAATATATAAGTTATCTTTGAAATTGTTGATAATTATGGTAAAGCAAATACTTTTTTGTGCATTTTTTCACTTTTTTAAGAAATTTTGATTACATTCCTTTAAATAATTAGATTTTTTAAGCGATTTTTGTCTTATAAATGAGTTTTTTGAACAATTAATTAATTTCAATTCGTGCAACATTCTAGTTTTTTTACCGATTTTAGATTTTTTTTGCAATAAATAAGATTTCTCTGCAATTTTTGATAAATTATCATAAAAGAAATACATTTTTAGACACATTTTAGGCAATAAATCACTTTTTTGAACAATTTTTAATACATTTCATACAATACTTTGGTTTTTTGAGCGATTTTACATCATTTTTGTGTAATAAATGGGTTTCCTCTGCAATTTTTGATAATTATCATAAAGCAAATACATTTTTTATGCGGATTTTAGACAATAAAAATGCTTTTTGAACCATTTTTTCATACATTTCATGCAACTATTATGTTTTCTGAGCCATTTTAGATGTTATTTATGAGTTTTCTCTGCAGTTTTTGATTATTATTATTATAAAGCAAATACATTTTTTGGGCACATTTCAAGCAGTAAATCACATTTCTGAGCAATTTCTAACACAATTCGTGTATTTTCTTGAGCGATTTTTGTGTAATAAATGAGTTTTCTGTGCAATTTTTGATAATTATCATAAGCAAATACAATTTTCTGCATATTTCACCTTTTCAAAATGTTATGAAATCGTGATTACTTTGAATCATATGAAAAAAGGCGAAATTAGCTCTTCTAGTATGTATGTATGTCTTAGGTGATATGCAATTTTGGTGCTTTCAAACAATATTTTGATGTTACAGCGCCGGATTTTCCTAGTTTTGACATTTTATGAGTAGAACTTTACATTTTTTTACAGTTTTATAGCTGGATTTTGGTTCATTTCACAATATTTTGATATTTCATGACTGGATTTTGCAATTTTTTAATTATTCAACAGTTTTAGCTACATTTTGTTGCTTTATAAGAATATTTTGATGTTTAAAGACCGGATTTTGCTATTTTTGAAATTTTAAGAATAGAAGTTTGCACTTTTAACAGTTTGTGGCCGGATTCTGGTGCTTTCAAACAATATTTTGGTGTTTCAGTAACTAATTTTGCTAATTTTGACATTTTATGAGTAGAACTTTACATTTTTCAAGAGTTTTATAGCTGGATTTTGGTTTATTTTTACAGTATTTTGGTATTTTATGACTGGATTTTGCCTACTTTTGAGATTTTGCTATTTTTGACATTTTATGAATAGAAGTTTGCACTTTTTAACAGTTTGTGGCCAGATTTTGGTGCTTTCAAAGAATATTTTGATGTTTTAGTGACTAATTTTGACATTTTAGAAGTAGAAATTTACATTTTTTGACAGTTTTATAGCTGAATTTTGGTTCATTTTCACAATATTTCGATATTTCATGACTGGATTTTGCTACTTTTGAATCTTTCAACAGTTTATAGCTGAATTTTGATGCTTTAAAATAATATTTTAATGTTTACAGACTGGATTTTGCTATTTTTGACATTTTATGAATAGAAGTTTGCACTTTTTAACAGTTTGTGGCCAGATTTTGGTGTTTTAGTGCCGGATTTTGCTAATTTTGACATTTTATGAGTAAAACTTTACATTTTTCAAGAGTTTCATAGCTAGATTTTGGTTCATTTTTACAATATTTTGATATTTTATGCCTAGATTTTGCTACTTTTAAATTTTTCAACAGTTTATGGCTTAATTTTGTTGCTTTATAAGAATATTTTGACGTTTAAATACTAGATTTTGCTATTTTTGACATTTTATGAATAAATGTTTTCACTTTTTAACAGTTTGTGGCCGGACTTTGGCGTTTTCAAACAATATTTTGATGTTTCAGTGCCGGGTTTTGCTAATTTTGACATTTTATGAGTAGAAATTTACATTTTTTGACAGTTTTATAGCTGAATTTTGGTTCATTTTTACAATATTTCGATATTTCATGATTGGATTTGGCTACTTTTGAATTTTTCAACAGTTTATAGCTGAATTTTGTTGCTTTGTAAGAATATTTTGATGTTTAAAGACCGGATTTTGCTATTTTTGACATTTTATGAATAGAAGTTTGCACGTTTTAACAGTTTGTGGCCGGATTTAGGTGCTTTCAAACAATATTTTGATGTTTCAGTGACGGATTTTGCTAATTTTGACATTTTATAAGTAGTACTTCACATTTTTTAAGAGTTTTATAGCTAGATTTTGGTTCAATTTTACAATATTTGTTATTTCATGACTGGATTTTAATATTTTTGAATTTTTAAACAGTTTATAACTGAATTTTGTTGCTTTTTGAGAATATTTTGATGTTTAAAGACTAGATTTTGCTATTTTTGACATTTTATGAATTTGCCCTTTTTAACTGTTTGTGGCCGTATTTTGGTGCTTTTAAACAATATTTTGATGTTTCAGTGTCGAATTTTGCTAATTTTGACGTTTTTTGAGTAGAACTTCACATTTTTCAAGAGTTTAGCTAGATTTTCGTTCATTTTCACAATATTTTAATATTTCATGCTTTTTCTGATTTTGCTACTTTTGATTTTTTTTTTTTACTTTTGAACTGTTTGTTCCGACGGAATTGACCCGGATAATCAGTCGGAATATCATTGATTTTGCCGGCTATGCAACCTTCCTTTCCTTCAAAATGCTTTCAACTTGTACAAGCACTTAACTAATTCATCATTGTTGACAACCTATACATTGTGTGCTAATTTATATTACATGCAAGGTCAAATAAAACTATAAATTGTACTTATAATATATTATCACTGGAATTAATTAATAATTTGTACAATTGATGTGTTTTTGATTAGTCTCACTCAATTGCCATGAAACCAATCGAAAACACAATTTGACTACACACAAAAATTATGAGCTAATAATACTCCATTATCATTTTTGGTTACAGTCGATAGATACAAAACATTTTCACGCAGAAAAATAATAGAATATAATAATCATAATAAACTGCAGGGAAAAACGTGTTCTATAATCTATAGAAATTATATTTAAAAAATCATGTTAGGAGATCATTACTTTCCGGCAATTAATAAATAAAATTGAATCAATCTATATAATATTATACAACATAAACAATCAGTCGTTTTTACAACTACGCTTTAACACCCCAATCAGCCCTACTTCGTAATTTATTCCTTTTCTCCATCTCATGCTGTGCTTTATGCGCCAAATAATAATGCTTCAAAATAAATTGTTTATTACAAATTTCGCACGTCATATTACCATCCTTATCACCATTCTTCTCATGAGTCTTTTTATGCTTCAATAAATTATCATTACGGGAAAATGTTTTCGTGCAAATATCGCATTGAAAATTTTTCAATCCACTATGCGACGTCATGTGTCGATACAAATGTTCCTTACGCATAAACGATTTATTACAATGTTCACATGTAAACGGCCTATAACCGGTGTGCAATTTCTCATGTTGGTATAAATGCTCACGACGCTTAAACGTCTTCTTACATAAACCGCATTCAAAAAGCCTTACTTTAACTTTTTCCGTCGTTTGACCCGGTAGGGATATATTATCCGTCCAATTCGGACTGATTGTATTTAATTCAGTTTTTGAACCATCATATTGCATAAAGCAAGTTTGAATGGCTTCGATTTGTTGCGCTGTCGTTTCAGATAACTTATTTAATATTAATTCATTTGAATTTCTTTCTTTAATCGCTGCCAATTCTTCAAGTACGGTTTTCTTTACATGCATATTGGATAATTTTTTTGTATCCGGTATTGTATTGATTACTGGTATGCTTATTATTTCACCGTTTGCATTAATCGTTATCTGTTGTGGTTTATGTTTTTTGTTGGGTGGTTTTTGCGGTGGCTTCGGTTCCAATGGAGGTTGCAATATTGGTTCACTATTAACCGCAACGACTGGCGGATCAGGTTTTATTGGTGAACTATCTTTATCGGTATCTTTTATATAAACCTGAAATTAATTAATTAATATTTGTTAATTTTAATTTGATTAATTACCTTTCCCGATTTGGTAAAATCTTCAGTGTAACGGAAATTTTTAAAATAACTCGATAGCATGGTTTCGGAATTAACGCATCCACTACGGAACGTGAAGCATTTTTCTAAAGTTTGTAGACATTCGGAGCAAACGACTTTGGGTAAATCATCATCTTCGGCAACCTGAAATTATTGTTAATTAATGTTTTGTTTTGTAGTTGTTAGCAATGTTCCACCTTCAGAGACAGCATTGATTGGATTTTATCTTGTAGCTTATTTTTGAGTCCTTCTTCTTGAAATATGTGTACTTTGTCTTGTTGTTGGTTGGTCGCACATAATCTGCATAGATCATGGAAATTCACTCTCTTGTATCCACTCATTTTTCTATTATTTGTTTATATTTTTGGTGGCGTTTAATTAATTAAATGACATCTGTCAAAAATTAGGGATGCCAACTGTTGAAATATTAGATCGAATTTCTGCGGATATAATTGAGCCCGTTGCACATAGCTAGATTTAAGGCCGTTATATCTAACCTTATAACCTTATTTATTAGATTAGATTTTTGGTTTGCCTTGCGTATGACGTCACAGGGTTTGATGATTTCTCATTATATTTTTATGCAATAAAAACGTTTTTTCGTTAATTTTTAATGAGTTATATACAGAAAATGTGTTTTTTGTGCGAAATTTACGCAATAAATTAGTTTTTTGAGAATTTTTGAAGGTTTTTTTTTTATAAATTGATTTTTTGTCGGTAATGATCTTCATTACCGCTCTCGTCTGCGTCCATCATAGTAACCTGTAACACAAGTGTTTAAAAAATAGATTGAAAATAAAGCGGAAGATTCATTAAAAACATTGAGCAAGCGTATGTGTGTGAATACGTTTCTAGTTATCACTCGTGAGCATATTAATTATACAAAAATTGATTTATGTAGTTTGAAAGCTTACTAAGATTCTCAGGGCACCATTCACACAAGTGCGGAAGCATCATCTAAATTACAATCAATTCAAAATATCAACATTAATGATAGAATTTGGAAATGGTACTTACATCTTTGCCGGTTATATCAAACAGTGCTTTATGTATTGTTGTATGTATTGGTTTTATTTTAGATTTTGTTGTTTGTTGATTCACTAATGGAGTGTGTAATCGGCTTTTCCATCGTCGGCTCAATGCTATCACATCCTAATGATATAATGTGTTAGTATTTATCATAATAACCACATTAAGATAAGTGGCTTCAAATCCAAGAAATCACAAGAATATTTTTTTATCAATTTTACGTGACCGTTCGGCTGCGCTATTTTTATAACGAATACAAAATTAGCGTGATTGTGTCATTTTTTTTTATTCTTACCTTAATTTTTGTCTTTTTCTTTCTAAATGTAAGTAAAAAGTTTGTAAAGCAAATTTTCAGAATATTTTTTTGAACAATTTTAAGTGACCGTTTGACTGCGCCATTTTTATACAAAATTGGCGCAGTCAAACATATTTGTGTCTATTTTTCCAATTAAATTAAAATTACCTGTCTTAAAGTAAACAACTGAGGTAAATCCAATTTACGCAAATTAGTCTCACACTGCCAGGCTCCGCCTCCAAATAAAGTTGTTGCAGGATCGTATTAAGTCTACAGCTCGGATCCTCATGTAAAGTTTTCGAAAGTGGAGTCAGTTTTCCATATTGACTCTAAAATGTTAATCGTTTACCTTCAAACATTGCAAATCACACTACAAAATTAACCTTAGTCGTGATATGCAAGCTCGGTAATTCTAAAGCATCTGTCATGAGGCAAGCTACAGTTGCGGTGCTTCTACGATACATTGATCTAACCATGTGAACAACGCGAATGGCTAAACGGTTACTTGGATTCATCCAGGCGTTAATGACTGGTGAGGCTGTAGATAGTAGATTCCAATCCAGTCTAAACAATGTTAATAAATATTAGGTTAAATAAAAAGGCATCTGTCAAATATGATTATCATTAAATGTCATAACATTTTACATTATTTCAAAATTGATTATGAAATAAATAAATCTTCTCAAAGACAGATTGAGCAAATTATAACAACTCGCATAGCAATATGTGATTAATTGTGACATAAATCACTGTCCTCAGAGTCAGTTTGTCACTTCGCGATTGATTATGAAGCAAATAAATATTCTCAGAGATAGTTTGAGCAAATTATAACAACTCGCATAGTAATATATCGTCTCGCGATTAATTGTGACATAAACCACTGTCCTCAGAGCCAGTTTGTCGCTTCGCGATTGATTATGAAGCAAATAAATCTTCTCAGAGACAGTTTGAGCAAATCACAACAACTCGCATAGCAATATTGTCGCTTCGTGATTAATTGTAACATAAATCACTGTCCTCAGAGTCAGTTTGTTGCTTCGCGATTGATTATAAAGCAAATAAACCTTTTCAGTGTTTATTGTCTTCAAATGACAAAACGTTTAAATGACATCTGTCAAATCTGCGTCATTGAATGTCAAAATGTTTTACATTAACTTACCAGGAATAATCAATTTTTCTTGTAATTGGTGCCTTGGGTGGTGCAGCAAAATTAAACCAAACCACTTTAAGTTCAATAGCACCACTGGAAACATTTCTACCATCCCGACTGGTAGTAACTTCCTTCCTATCACCATCCTTCTTCTTAGTTTCCGGTTTCTTCTTCCCTATTTTAGAATTCTTGGTTTGTTTAGGCGTAGCCTCAACATCATCCTTAACCTCACTACCCTCCTTACTCTCTTGCTTCTCGCTTTTCTTAACAACTTTTAAAGAAACCCCTTCTAAATCACATTTAAATATAATAAAACTTAATTTTTCTTCATCCCTTTCACCATTGGCGGATAAATTTTCAGGAGGTTAATAATCAATACCACGATTACGCGGTTTAATTCTTGAACTTGTAAATAACACCTTTGAACTGTATGATGGTATCGCTGTAATAACAGCATCATCTAATATTGAACTCTCATTACCCAATCGACGTAACTGAGCGTGTGTTTTATTAATAGTTAAGGAAACGACGAGTTGTTGCTGTTGTTACTCGCAATTTTCAATCTAGACCGGTTCATCACGTATAATGTCAGCGTTCGATTGTTGATGCAGGCTTAAAAAGTTGCGTTTCTTTTTGCCATCGTTTGGGACCACGGCTGGACGATATAGTTTTTGTAAGACTTCTTGTGTTTGTCGATCAAGGTGGAATTTGACTGTTATGTTGTCGAAACAAACTGAAAACATTGATACGCATGTTAGGTGTTTGATGTTATCATGTGCAGAGAAAGATATTATTTTTTCCACTATGGATACTTGAAGTAATGTTATGTTGACCTAAAAATTTCAATTGTCAAAAATTTTAGGTTATTTTCTGTCAAACTAATCTAAATATTTTGTACATTTGGTAAAATATTGGCAGCCTGCAATTGTTTCTTAATAGTCTCCTTGTAAGTTCTACTTTGAACTTTATCATCATCTTCATCAGTTTTTCTTAATTTTGCAATATTCTCAGTCGTCTTAAGCACATTGGCATTTTCCACCTGTCTAATACAGTAAGCAATTTTAACGGTATTTCTTTTTATAAATTGATTTTTTAAATTTATGCAATAAGTTAGTTTTTAAAACAATTTTAACGGTAGGGGAGGGACGCAATTGTTCCTGAAGCTAGCCAACAGACCCATCTAAATTTCTGCTAAACCGGAAATTTGTAGGTCAAGGGTTTTTCTTTGGCGATCGACGAAAGTTTTGGTTTTATAGACAATACTTACATATGCTCGTGCCGACAGACTAAAATTTGCAATTGTAGATCAATGTTTGTAATTTTTTTGGACCTCTGATTACAATTCCGCAATGCCGTTTTGATATTCTCAACATTTCACCTTCTAATAAAAAGCGTTTTTTATATTTTTATTACAAAAAAGTGTGAAACAAATATATCGTTTTTTTTTCTTATTTTTTATATTATTAAATTTATTTTTATCAACATTATTAGAATATTTACATTTCTTATTAAAAACACTTTGCCTCTTTTAAATTTCTTTTGCGACGCCACTGATTATACTATTGACAGGAAGATTCGATGCGATGAAAATTAACTAACCTCAAATATTTTACGCTGTGATTGTGACTTCTCCTACATCGATTAATTAATTCGACCTAATATCAAAACTCAGACAACTTCATTCACACCTGTCAGTTAGTCCAAATTCCAAAATATCAATAATTAAAAACACAAAAATTAAAAAAATGTACTTATATGTCTCATAGTTGTGATAGTGATTACAATGTGTTTTAGAGTGCAAGCAAAGCTTCTCCAAAGATGACTGTTATAATATCTGATAATCAAATCTGAACAGTAAAAATGGATACAACATACAATACACCAGAGCAGCCCGAGGCCTGGTCTGGAAACAACACCAATGTCCTCGAAGATCTTAAAATGGATTCGAACTTTCTTATGTTACTCGGAAGTCTTATATTTGCTTTCACTTGGGTTATATACGTTACGTATTATAATTCTCGTATTGTCGGATGCATTATTACTAAGATTATTAACAGATTTCTTAGTAAAAGCGGATATTTTCAAATAGGTAACTATAATATAATTTGTTTTATATTAATTTAATTAATTTAAATATTAATTTTAGGTTCGTTTACTTTGAATGCACTTTCTGGAAAAATTATGTTCCGTGATTTAGTCTATATTACACACGATTATACTATTCGTATACAGGATGGTTATATTATATTCCGATGGTGGAGATCGTATGTGCCGAAAGATGTTAGCGAAGGTTAGTAATGGTTAATATTTTGTTTATTTTGATTTAATTGAATTGTTCGCAGATTTATCACATTCTGATACTCGTTTATCGGTGGTTTTAAATGGGTTTGAGTTGCACTTTTACAATCGATCGCATCTCTACTCGGAATTGGAAAAGGTGTTTGGGTTAGGATCACAAATTTTTCCGAATAATAATAACGACGAGAAGGCTATGAATATTGAGAATATTGAAAGGTAAGTTTTGGGTTTTATTACAGAGATTATAACATAATAATTGGAAAGCAAATTGATAGCTTTTGATTAGTAAAATGCAAAGTTTGGTTATAAAACGCTAATATTTTGTTGAATAAATTATAAAATTGGTTGTAAATATTTTTTATATTTCTGGATTTTATTTTTACATTTTTTCATAAGCTTATGGCCGGATCGTAGTGCTTTCTGCTTTTTTTTGACATTTTTTAACAGAATTTTCATTTTCAACTTTTTCTGGCCGGATTTTTGTTCTGTTAATTTTTTTTTATTATTTTATGACCGGATTTTACTATTTTTAAATGGAATTTTGCATTTCTTAACAGTTTATGACCAAATGTTGTGGTTTTTTGACAACATTTTTATACTTTTTGGCTAGATTTTGCTATTTTTGACATTCTATAAATAGAATTTTGCACTTTTTGACACTTGCTGATTGCTTATTGTTGATTTCATGATTTTTTTACATATTTCAACAGCCGGATTTTGGTGCTTAATATTGTTGAAACAATGTTTAAAGACTGGATTTTGAAATTTCATAAACTTTTTTACCTTTTTCATAAATGTACTCTTAAACTGACTTAAAATGTTTCTCAAATTGTCAAAACAATTTTGAATTGTTCAGAATATGACACATGTCGTCAAATACTCGTGAACTGACATTAAATAAAACTAACAAACAATAATAATTTTAATAAAACAAATAACATTATCATTTCTGGTAAACTATCTTGTTCCATATATTGATTTATGTCTATTAATATGTTTGAAATAGGGGCCTCATAATAACACATTTTTACACATATTTCATTGGTAAGATGCAGATATATTGTCAACAGTTCGAATATTTCATAAAATAAATGTTCAGTAATAAAACAGACATATTTTCCAGAAATTTAGCATTTTTTACCTAAAGTAATCAGAAATGTGCTTTAAATCTTTTTCACTTTAAATACATAATTCTTAACTAGATTTATTAATTAGAAGTAACGGAATCTCAGGAGCCAAATCAAATTTTGGAAATTGGCCGAACAAATTTAATTATGTATTCTGCTTAATGATTCCAACTCCTCAATTTTATTTTCATCATCATCATCTTTACCATTCTATTCCATACACATATCTCTGAATCCATTTTCCTTATAGAGAAAATCACTGAATTAACTTAAAATGCAAAAGTTGTGTTGTGATACTGTCTGAATTGAAGTTAGCCGCAGACGAACGTACTTTTGGTCACACCACTAAAATTCTAATTTTATATAATAAAATAAGCACCAGAAAACTATCATTTCTTACAATTTATTAATACCAAATTGATTACAAATGTAAAGTTATTCAAGTTTAATAGTCAAATGCATTGATTTGTGCATTTGTAAGAGAAAATTAGACAAAATCTAGTTAGGTGGTGTGATTGTGTCTTTCCCAAAGTACGTTCAAATTGACGTACTTTAACTTACACAGCACAAATATTTTATCAGTATTTTTGACAGTTTTCTAATATTTAGAGTTCAGAATTAAAAGTTTGTGTTTAGAAAGCTTGAAATTAATTGATAATGTTATAAAATAATGTTTGTATCATAGAGTTTGGGCATAAATGATCTCCAAAATTACTAAATTGAAGTAATTCTCATTTAAATTGAGTTTATAGGAGAGCCAGTAGGAGTTTTGAGATAAGGATTAAAAATTTGAGTTTGAAAAGCTTGAAATGATTAGAAAATGTTATAAAATCATTTTAGTAACATAGAATTTGGAGATTAATCACTATTTTGAAGTTATTTTAGGTTTTGACTCAGTTAAATTGAGTTTATATGAGAACCAATAAAAATTTTGAATTTGGAAAGCTTAAATATTATAAAATAGTTTTTGACTTTTAAGTATCATCAACCCCCTTCATACAAGTTGTAAGACTTCTGGGGCGATGTAAAATAGTTGTAAAAACGCGAAATAAAGAAGAAGTAGGCCGGATTTTGGTGTTTTCTAACAATATTTTAATGCTTTAAGACAGGATTTAGCTATTTTTGACATTACATGAAAAAAAAATGCATTTTCCAGCAGTTTATGGTCAAATTTTGGTATTAATATTTGCTATTTTTGAAGATTTTATGATTTTTTTACATTTTTCAACAGTTTATGTTCGGATTTTGGTGCTTTCAGATAATATTTTGATGTTTCTAGGCTAAAATTTGTTTTAGACATTTTATGAGTAGAACTTTGCATTTTTCAAGAGTTTTATAGCTAGATTTTGGTTCATTTTCACAATATTTTGATATTTTATGACTGGATTTTGCTACTTTTGAATTTTTCAACAGTTTATGGCTGAATTTTGTTGTTTTATAAGAGTATTTTGATGTTTAAAGACAGGATTTTGCTATTTTTGACATTTTATGAATAGAAGTTTGCATTTTTTAACAGTTTGTAGCCGAATTTTGGTGCTTTCAAACAATATTTTGATGTTTCAGTGCCGGATTTTGCTAATTTTGACATTTTATGAGTAGAACTTTACATTTTTCAAGAGTTTTATAGCTGGATTTTGGTTCATTTTCACAGTATTTTGATATTTCATGACTAGATTTTGCTACTTTTGAATTTTTCAACAGTTTATGGCTGAATTTTGTTGCTTTATAAGAATATTTTGATGTTTAAAGACTGGGTTTTGCTATTTTTGACATTTTATGAATAAAAGTTTGCACTTATCAATAGTTAATGGTCAACTTTTGTTTCTTAGGGTGCAGTCTCACTGCACCACCGCCACCAACTATCACCGTTTGCCACTAACCACCAAAATGTACTACGGTCTCACTGCAGCCACTGGTGACCACCAAATATTTAAATTTCCCACTCTTTTCTATGTCAGTGGAAGAATGCTATATTTATATATTTATATTTCGGGCCTTATATTTACTAATGTAATTAGTTTATCAATGTCGGATGGTGTCCATGTTTCTCCCATGTTACCGTTTTTAAAATTCTCAAATATCAAAGCGAAAATGACAGATTATGTTTTGATTTGTAAAATATTAAGTTAGTATGTTTCAAATGACGATCAACCGTTGCCGCGCAACCACCAACCGATTTGAAATTATGAAACGGTGGTTACCAAATGACAGATGCCGGCGAGAATAGTGAATCAGTGGGACCGTCGCCATATGATTTAACGTGTTCGAATTTTAGTTGGTGGCGGTGGGTGGTGCAGTGAGACTGCAGCCCTATTGACACAATTCTCAACTCAAAATTCTTATTTTGATTCTTCTATGAACTCAATTTAACTGAGTCAAAACCTAAAATAGCTTCAAATTAGTGATTTATGTCCAAATTCTATGATTCAAAAATTATTTAACAAATTTTTGCTTTCAGAACTGAACAAGCCGAGCAAGAAATAAAGAAGAAACAAAGATCGGAAGCAGCGATGGCGCGCACCTGGAGAGATCTAATACCAGTGATTAAAATGGACATATCATCGGTAAAATGATCAATAATTTAAAAAAAAAACATTGCAACAATTTTATTTTCAGTGTCGATTAGTGTTTGGTAATCGATTAGTTCCAACCACCCTGAGCATCACTGTTGAAGAAAGCCATTTCGTTTACTCCACAAAACCGGCTGTAAACGATTTAGATCGATTCATGCATTTCACAAAATGCAAGGCGGAAAATGCACGAATCATGTTAGCACCCAGTCCGAAATATATGGGAATGCTTGATGAACCACCCCGATATATGGGCGAAGGTTTTGTTTTGATGTCGACTAACGATTTGGATCTTTATTTTTATATGGACGAAGCAGGTAAGTTAAATGTAATTTTGTACTTTGAATGCAATTAAGTTTGTTTTAAGGTATTGTACCTCAAGAACCTGTTCAAGTGACTTTAGCAAACGGTGATATAGTTGAAACAAGCCCTCCGCAATGGGGAATTGATATTAAATGCGGAAAAGGTACCGATTTCAGTTATGGCCCATGGGCGGATCGACAACGAGAACATCTTTTTAAATTCTTCTATCCACAAGATTACGAACCGATGAAAGTTACAGAGAACCCGAATCCAGGCGAAAAACGACAATACCAATCATTCGATATCCGACTTTCAATGCAAAATGTTGCTACTATAGATATATTATTTTCAAAAATAAAGGAAACTAACGCAGTGCACGTTACGGTCGGTGCTGGAAGTTATTTAGAAATTACAATACCGTGGGTGACGCAAGTCAATGGTTACACGACTAAAATAACTGGACAATTGTTGCATCTAGAGGGCACTACTAGTTTGCAATTCCGCGATTTGGTTGTTAGTGAAACGTTGGAATTTTCAATGAATTGTCATTATCCATTGATATGGAACGATCAACAATTGTGGGAGCTCAATATGACTGGTTGCAAGGCTACAGTTAACATAATGTTTACTCATAAATGGTTTTTTCAAGGTAATTCAACCTAGTATAAGCAAACATAACCTTAAATCTAATCTAAGCAACTTGTCATTATTAAGCCTGGCAGTGATTAGCGGCACGCTAACGTGACTGAATAGAGGCACGTACAACGCGTCATCGTCATTTATACGGAAGATTTAATAGCAGACAAAAAGCTTCCAGGAATTTCCCGGCGGGACCGGGTCATGTTTAAATTTCTATTTTTTTGAAATATTGAATAACGATGACGTAATTAACGCACCACTATACCACGTTAGCGTGCCGCTAGTCACTGTCATTAAGCCTTCATAACATACCTCACTTAACACAACTAACCTGATTTAGTCAACTTTTTCAGATTTTATAAATGATTGGTCGAGCAAACAAAGACCCGACATACTACATTTCGTCCCTTACACATGGCGATTCGGATTGACTTTAAAACATTGCGAAATAATAACCTTAGTCAATCAATACAATTGGGTTGATTGCAGTAGCGTTGGCCAAAAACAGCGATTGGAAAACACTCAAATAGCTCTCTGTGCTCATTTCATGCATCTTTCCTTCGATTTACCATTTGAAGAATTTCTTCCAGATACTGTGCCTCTTAATTTCAGCATACAAGGCGAAAGCATTGATCTTACATTATTTATACCGGAATTCCATACCAGTCGTAATATTGTAACCGCTTTGGAAAAATATGCGAAAATAAGATCTAAAAACGGATCGACCACTAAGAAAACGGAAGTAATTCCGAAGTGGCGTAATATTTGTCAGAAATCCTGTGGTTGGGTTGATTTTTGGTGGGTGCCTATAGGAGCAATCAGCATAGTTTACGAATACCATCCCTGTCCACCGTTAGGACCTACACCGCAAGCTGATATATCGACTCCAGTTAAAGAAGAAATATTATTGAGTCCGATTCGGTTTCCTCATCATCGTAAACGCAAACAACGCTCACCGGAAAACGTGCAAAAATTTGATCCGACCACTTTGAAAGCCGATACGGTTACCGTGGAATTGGAAATTGGTCCGTCGGTTCTTTTGCTGTATGGGACTGCTTTGAGGAATTTTTTGAATTTTAAGGAGAATATTTTCGGGGAGGATCAGATGTTTACGGATATACAAACGAATCCGACTACTCCTGATGGTTCAAATCCAGATATTAAGAGTGAAGATAGTTTGCTGAATTTGCCGATTGAGTTACGGGAGGATTTTGATCATCGGTATTATCGACCTTTGGATGTTGACGTTTCTATTATTATGCATGATATTCAAGGACATTTATTAAAGGTAAACAAATTGTTTTGTTATTATAATTTGTGCATTAAATGTTATGTAAAACATGTTTTAGCGATTTTTTTAAATTCGACGCTTTTTTGTCTAGAAAATGCACTTTTGACAGGTTTTATCAATTATTGCTGAATTCCAAACAATAAATGTACTTGTTTTCTGTAGAAGTAGCTTTTTTGAGAGATTTTAAAACATAGTTTTATTGATTTTTGCTCAATTTTAAGTATTAAACGTCCGATATTTAAGCCGTAAATGTTTTTATGTGCAGAAAACGTATCTTTCTAGTATCATATTTAAAATATAAATTTGTTTCCAAGTAATTTTTGCTCATAAAACGTATTTTTTGAATGTTTTGTTACATTTCTACTCGTTTTTGTGTAGAAATTGCATTTTAAGCGATTTTTTAGTTTTAATGATAAGCAATAAATGTGCGAGAATTAAGCTGGAAATGCATTTTTGTACAGAAAACTCATCTTTACGAGCCGGTTTTTACATTTATATCGACCTTTGATGACTATAAAATGTTCATCACTCTTAAATTGTACAGTACAGAATTTTAAACGTGTTTTAACTCTGTAAATGCGTTTCTAATTCGATTTTCTGCAAAAAAGAGCATTTTCTGAACGATTTTTTACATTTTTATTGATTTTTGATAATTAAAACTGATATTTAAGCTATAAATCTATTTCAACGCGATTTTGTGCAAAAAACACATCTTTCTGAGCCGTTTTATAAGTTTTTATTGCTTTTTTATGAAGTTTGAGCATTAAATTGTTTGTAAAAAGCGTTTTTAACTTTTTTTTTTATTTTGCTCGTTTTTATCTAGAAATTGCTTCTTTTGTTTTTTTTTCTAACAGTTTTTATCAATTTTTACTGAATTTCAAACAGTAAATGTGCTATATTTACGCTTTAAATGCCTTTCTAAAGCGTTTTTCTGCAAACAAAGCATTTTCTGAGCGAATTTTTACATTTTTATTGATTTTTGATCAATTTCAATAATTAAATCTATGATATTTAAGCTATAAATCTATTTTCAAACGCAATTTTGTGCAGAAAACACATCTTTCTGAGCTGTTTTATAAGTTTTTATTGCTTTTTTAAGAAGTTTAAGCATTAAATTATTTGCAAAACGTGTTTTTTTTTTTATTTTGTGCTTGTTTTTATTTTAAATTGCTTTTTTTGGTCTTTTTCTAACAGTTCTTATCAATTTTTACTGAATTCCAAACAGTAAATGTGCTATATTTACGCTTTTAATGCGTTTCTAAAGCGTTTTTCTGCAAACAAAGCATTTTCTGAGCGAATTTTTACATTTTTATTGATTTTTGATCAATTTCAATAATTAAATCTATGATATTTAACCTATAAATCTATTTTCAACGCGATTTTGTGCAAAAAACACATCTTTCTAAGCCGTTTTATTAGTTCTTATTGTTTTTTAAAGAAGTTTTAGCATTAAATGGTTCGTAAAACGTGTTTTTATCTAGAAATTGCTTTTTTTGGTTTTTTATGACAGTTTTTATCAATTTTTGCTGAATTCCAGACAGTAGATAAACGCTGTAACTTAGTTTCCAAAGCATTTTAGGGCAGAAAACGCTTTTTTAACAGTTTTATTTAGTTTCTTTGCGTTTTTATGTAATGTTGTGTTTTTGAAAGATTTTGGCATTATTTGGCGCTGTATTTATTGTTATTGACTCTCATTTTATTGACAATTTTGTTAAATACTTAATAAACGTTTATGGTTTCTGTCAAATATTCATCAAAATCAGTTTTTTATCAAAATTAGGAATTGTCAAATGAGCAATGAAACACATTTTAATCAATTGGCATTATTTGGCGCTATATTCATAGGGTCAATATTGACTATATTTAATATTTTATTGACAGTTTAGATTTTGACACAAAATAATGCATTTTTAGTTAGATTTTGCCAGAAACATTATTTTAAATTCGTGTTTATTGATATATTGGTTCAAATTTGACTATTTTAACAAAATTACTGTAGTACTGAACTATTTTGACAGTTACGGTTATTTTGACAAGTGACAGCTGTCATTATTTAAAAATCAATAAAGCCATCTATTTTGTCAGCTAACATTTTTAATTTTGTTATAGAATTGCACCGAAAAAGATCCAGCTTGTCCAGTGATTTTGGTCGAGCGTTTTGGGTTTGAAATGAAGAAGCGATACGACCAAACCGAGCTACAATTATTACTATCACCTGCCATATTACTAGTCAGCGATAATTTGCCGAGGTCGAGTAAGGAACGACATTTGAGTCAAGGAAAACTAACACTGTCATCTTTACAGGTAACATATCTAAATTTAATTCGTTCAGGAAGGCGATAGCGGACCGCTACTTTAGTAGCGGTATCCGTTCCCACCGGAAATAAACAATGAAATACGAGCGCATCTAATGTCATATTTAGTTGTAAATAACTTTCTTTCTCATTATTTTATGACCATTTTTATTACTTAGATAAGAGGCCATGCAATGTTTTCCGACATCGGAAGAAACTTAGATGAAGACACAATAGAACACGCTTGGCTGGTTGAGATCCAATTAGGCAAGCTAAGTGGCCGCCTAAGCAGTCCACAATTATATTCCCTCCTGGCTTGTTTGGAAACCTTATTCCTCCTATTATGCGACACAGAAAACGAACTCAATTCCCCAAAAGACGATATCTTACTGCGAGAACCCCAAATACACCAAAATCAAACATCAGCACCACCCGCATTGGAAGCGCTACAAAAATTCCTACAATCGAAAAACACTGCATTAAACGCACCAGTTAAAAGCATAATATCAGCAACGAGCATAAAAAATGAAAAGAAACCGAATAAAACTGAAGAGAAAAAGAAAGTTGTTAGCGGATCTAGTGATAGTATTGAGGAAATTAATAATCGCTCGCATGAATTGAAATATAAATTCAATCGAGTTGCGATTGATGCTATTGATTTTTGGCTTGTTGAAAGTGGTGCTGCGTTACAATTATGGATGTCTCCTATACGTTTATCGGCTTGTAATTTACATGGCAAACAAGTCGGTTCTGGTTTGACTTGTGTTATTTACAGTATGTCTTTGCGACAATGCGTTTGGCAACCGCAGAAATATAACCATTCCAAATCGGCCGATTATTCTGATATGTGGTTAGAAGTTGGAACGATGGATTTTGCTCCGTTGGTAATCGAAGCTGCAATGTCAGCCGATAATAAGGAAAATAATGCTTACGTAACACAACAGAAATTTTTAAAAACTCACGATGAACGGTTGAAGAAGTTATGGTTTTTATGGCCGGATTTGAATAAATCATCTGGTCAATGTGGTTGTACTGGTGGTTGCGTATTTTTTGGAAACAATTTAAATGGGCGGAGATTTTTCAAGCCAAGCAAAAAAGATCTCGAGGAAGGCACAAATGTTGCTGCATTTAGAGTCAATGAACCCGGTCAGGATCCGGCTTACGGGCAAAGTATTTTACATGAAGGAATGTTAATTTTCCGTACTCCACCGTATATTGTTAACGAAATCTCATTACAAGATCCGGGAATGCGGTTAAAACCACCAGTACATTTGGGTAAATTACCGGAAAGTCCGAAAATCACATGTATAGCCGAGAGGAGATCAATAGATGCCGATTCTTCAAGTCCGCATAGTTTGAATGAACGTAAAGTTAATAGTAGGAGGTATTCGGCGACTTCTATTCGTAGTGCGCAAAAGGATGTTCCGTATGCAAGGCTTGTTGATAATGCTGTGTTGGCTGCGAAATTGGATTCAGATTCTAAGTTGCATCATAAGGATAAGGGGAAATTGAGTGTGCATTCGAATGAGGATGATGATGGAGGACCTAAAAATAGCGCTTCTGATTCTAAACTTGCTGTGGATTATTTCAACGCTACACCAAAATGCGACTCGGTAAGAAAATTGTTTTTATTAATATTACTATTAAGGGCGCGGTTTAGGGAGTGTCATAAAACTACGAGCAGAACACACGCAATTTAACTTCTTTTTAAAATCGGTTTTTTGCAATGTGTAGAGAATGAAATATGTGAAAATCTAAACCTTCAATTGTCTATTAAGTTTTGAAATTAAATTGTAACTTTTTTGTTTAAATATTTGCTTATATGTATAGTTCAAGATTTTTACTTTTCAACAGTTTATGACGAATTTTGGTTTTTTCAAACAATAATTTTGATATTTCAAAGCTTTTGCTATTTTTAGGGTTCTAAGAAAATTTTGCACTTTTTAAAAGTTTATCGCAGGATTTTGGTGTTTTAAAACAATTGTTTAAAGTTTTAAGACTGGTTTTGACGTTTTATGAACAGATTTTTGCAGTTTTTAATTGTTTTTGGCAAGATTTTACAATTTTTGGATTTTTGTCAACAGAATTTTGCGTTTTTAACAGTTTATGATCAAATTTTGATGCTTTTTTACAAAATTTGACAGATTATAGCACTTACTAACAATATTTTGATGTTTCAGTGCAGGATTTTTCTAATTTTGACATTTTATGAGCAGAACTTTACATTTTCAAAATTTTATAGCAGGATTTTGGTTTATTTTCACAATATTTTGATATTTTATGACTGGATTTTGTAATTTTTGAATTTTTTAACAGTTTATGGCTGAATTTTGTTGCTTTATACGAATATTTTGATTTTTAAAGACTGGATTTTGCTATTTTTGATGTTTTATGAATAGAAGTTTGCACTTTTATCAGTTTGTGGCCGGATTTTGGTGCTTTCAAACAATATTTTGATGTTTCAGTGCTGGATTTTGCTAATTTTGACATTTTATGAATAGAACTTTACATTTTCAAAAGTTTTATAGCACGAATTTGGTTCATTTTCACAATATTTTGATATTTCATGACTGGATTTTGCTACTTTTGAATTTTTTGTTTTTGACCATTGTGGAACGTTTTTGATAATTAAAGAACATTTTTGACAACAGTAGTTCATTTTGTGACAATTGTCTAACATTTTTGACAATTGTAGAACGTTTTTCACAACGGTGGAACATTTTTGAAAATTTTAGAACGTTTTTGGAAACTGAAGAACATTTTTGACAATTGTAGAACGTTTTTGATAATTGTCTAACATTTTTGACAATCTTGAAATATTTTTGACAATGATGGATTATTTTTGACAACTGTAGTACATTTTTTGACAATTATCAAACATTTTTGATAATTGTAGAACGCTTTTGATAATTGTCTAACATTTTTGGCAATCTTGGAACATTTTTGACAATGATGGAACATGTTTGACAACTGTAGTACATTTTTTGCTAATTATTAAACATTTTTGACAATTATAGAACGTTTTTGACAATGATGAAACATTTTTGACAATTTTAGAACGTTTTTGGAAACTGAAGAACATTTTTGACAATTGTAGAATGTTTTTGATAATTGTATAACATTTTTGAACTTTTTTGACAATGATGGAAAATTTTTGACAACTGTAGTACATTTTTTGACAATTATCAAACATTTTTGACAATTGTAGAACGTTTTTGACAATGATGGAACATTTTTGACAATTGTAGAACGTTTTTGGCAACTGAAGAACATTTTTGATATTTCTAGAACGTTTTTGATAATTGTCTAACATTTTTGACAATCTTGGAACATTTTTGACAATGATGGAACATTTTTAACAACTGTAGTACATTTTTTGACAATTATCAAACATTTTTGACAATTGTAGAACGTTTTTGGCAATCATGGAACATTTTTGATAATTGTAGAACGTTTTTGATAATTGTCTAACATTTTTGACAATCCTGGCACATTTTTGACAATGATGGAACATTTTTGACAACTGTAGTACATTTTTTGACAATTATCAAACATTTTTGATAATTGTAGAACGCTTTTGATAATTGTCTAACATTTTTGACAATCTTGGAACATTTTTGACAATGATGGAACATGTTTGACAACTGTAGTACATTTTTTGCTAATTATTAAACATTTTTGACAATTATAGAACGTTTTTGACAATGATGAAACATTTTTGACAATTTTAGAACGTTTTCGGAAACTGAAGAACATTTTTGACAATTGTAGAATGTTTTTGATAATTGTATAACATTTTTGACAATTTTGGAACATTTTTGACAATGATGGAAATTTTTTGACAACTGTAGTACATTTTTTGACAATTATCAAATATTTTTGACAATTGTAGAACGTTTTTGACAATGATGGAACATTTTTGACAATTCTAGAACGTTTTTGGTAACTGAAGAACATTTTTGATAATTGTAGAACGTTTTTGATAATTGTCTAACATTTTTGACAATCTTGGAACATTTTGACAATCTTGGAACATTTTTGACAATGATGGAACATTTTTATTAACTGTAGTACATTTTTTGACAATTATCAAACATTTTTGACAATTGTAGAACGTTTTTGATAATTGTATAACATTTTTGACAATTTTGGAACATTTTTGACAATGATGGAACATTTTTGACAATGATGGAACATTTTTGACAACTGTACTACATTTTTTTACAATTATCAAAATTTTTTGACAATTGTAGAACGTTTTTGACAATTATGGAACATTTTTGACAATTGTAGATCGTTTTTGGCAACTAAAGAACATTTTTGACAATTGTAGAACGTTTTTGATAATTGTCTTAACATTTTTGACAATTTTGGAACGTTTTTGACAATGTTAGAACATTTTTGAGAATGATGGAACATTTTTGACAACTGCATTACATTTTTTGAAAACTATCAAATATTTTTGACAATTGTGGAACGTTTTTGACAACTGAAGAACATTTTTGACAACTGTGGTACATTTTATGACAATTGTAAAACATTTTTGACAATTGTGGAATGTTTCTGGCAACTGAAGAACATTTTTGACAAATTGTGGAACATTTTTGACAAATTGTGGAACATTTTTGACAATAGTACAACGTTTTTGACAATTGTGAAACATTTTTGACAGAGCTCACTACAGAGACTTTATTTTGTAACTCACAAAGTTTTGAAATGAACGTCAGGGGCCTCTCTGTGCTAGTGGGCCTTTCTGAATTGCAGACATTTGCTCCGCCTCTGTCTCGGCGGGGTAGGAATGTCGCTCAACACGCGCGATGCCTCTTGCCGGACGCCTCTCATATGAATAGTGTTTTTCACCTGTCTCGGTGGGCTAGTTTCTTGTGAGGGGGGGAGTTTTTAAATGTTGGGCGCAGTACCTAAGTTTGTTGGGAAGTTTTTAAATTTAGGGTATAAAGCATTTTTACATATTATAGTGATGGCAGACATCATTTGCGTTTATTTTGATCAAAATTAAAAAGTTGGATATTTTGCATCATCAAAATTTGTATTGGTTCTCCTGTAAACTCAATTTAACTGTGCCAAAACCTAAAATAACTTCAAATTAGTGATTTATGTTCAAATTTTGCTAAAATGATTATTAGGAACCAACAACGGAAACCATAAAAAGCTTAGATGGTTCCGATTCTCAAAACTCCCTTGGTCGTATATTATCAGATGAAGCCCTACAAAAAGAGGTCAGTTTTGATCTAAATTAATAACAATTCACTAACATATAATTTTAGGTACAACGAACAATATCGATGTCAAGCGAAAACCATTCTGAAGCCTTCTTCTCAGCCGATGAAGATATAAACATAACCTCACGCAGTTCAAGTTTGAGAAACTCAATGATGAGTTCTAATGGTACTTTAACGCGACAGGATAGCGCCGATAGTGCTAGAGCACGCAAAAAATTCAGCAGCGAATTGAGTATAGTTACGGATAAACCGCAAACAGCGTATAGAGCTACGGGTTCAATATCAGTACCGACTAATACCGGTATAGAAAATCCAAGATTACGTCTAAGTACGCATCGCAGCGATCATGAAATCCACACACCGGAACATCGAAGCTTTACGAAAATTGATGTGCAAGGATTGGTAACTCCGCAACGACATCCGAGTAGTTTACGAAATCCATCACCTAGATTTACTTTAAGGGAACCGTTAACTCCTTCATTGACTACGCAGGAATCTACGGATCCTTTGGATTCGTCTGATAGTTATAGTAATTCATCCTATGCAAGCGCAGTCGGTAGTCAGGAGGATTTTACGTTAGTCGATTTGCATATGCAGGTTAATCGATTGATTGTTGATTCGCCAATGTTGATGTCTAGTTATGTCAGCCATTTAAATCAGGTAAATGTTAATGAATATTACTAGTTTCGGCACGACTAGAGCCTTCTACAGATGTAATAAGTTAACTGGGTAAAGAATTAAACAATATAATATTGATCTAAACTAGAAAATTAAGGGGGCGGAGTTACAAAGATGATTAAGGGAGAGAATGGCTTTTAAAGATTACTGTAATGAGCGTGCGGTACTAATGATCAAGGGATTATATTACCAAACAGATTATCTAAAAAAGAAGGATTAAGAAATGGCTTTCAATATTGAGGAATATATTAAATCCTATTGGGTCATTTTTGTTTGAAATTTTTTAATGCTTCCAGTAAATTTAATTTAAGTTCTCTTTCTGAGTTTGGTAGAATTTGTACGTTCTCCAGCTTTGGGAAAATGTGTTCCCGGATTTTGTAATATAATCCATTTATTATTACATCTGTAGAAGACTCTAGTCGAGCCGAAACTAGTAATCTATTCGTAAAAAATTACTTGTGATAAAAAACATTGTTAATGGTTTTATTTTCGTTTTACTTATAGTTTATAATTTTAGGTGCGTTGTTTGAACTGGTCGCAGCATCAACAACATTCTCACTTAGGCGAATTCAATGTTCCACTATTTCAAAAGAACGAGGAAGATAAGCTCGTTTACGTTGGAGGTCGCTTTGTACCTCAAATGGATTCCGTTTACGAAGGAGTAACTTCACTTAAAATGGTAACACGATCGGATAATCCGGGAACTGGAGGAAGCACCTCTAAAACACCAACCAATACACATTTCAATTGGGATTATGAGGAATATTCGGCCGATGTTAACGATTCCATACACGAAGAAGAATTATTAAGCTCGCAAAATGATGCCGGTTCAAGGACTTCACTGATTGTTAAACTTAAGGGTGATTTGGATGTTATGATTAGTCCTCTTTTGTTGGAGTCGTTGCAAAGATTTATTGATGCGTTAACACCGACAGTAGCGAATTTGCATCCTTTGACGGTTGTTAATCATTTACATGCTTGCTGTATTGGACAGGTGGAGAATGCAAATGTGCTTAAGACGACTGAGAATATTGCAAGATTGAGAAAAACTGATGGGGATGATGATAAAGTTCAGAGTGGAACTTATGAGGAGACTATTAAGAAACAATTGCAGGCTGCCATTATTTTACCAAAGGTAGGAAATATTTTTATTAGTTTGACAGAACATAACCTAAAATTTTTGACAATTGAAATTTTTAGGTTAACATAACATTACTTCAAGTATCCATAGTGGAAGAAATCATATCCTTCTCTGCACTTGATAACATTAAAGACCTAACATGCGTATCAATGTTTTCCGTTTGTTTCGACAACATAACCGTCAAATTCCACCTTGATCGACAAACACAAGAAGTCTTACAAAAACTATATCGTCCAGCCGTGGTCCCAAACGATGGCAAAAAGAAACGCAACTTTTTAAGCCTGCATCAACAATCGAACGCTGATATAATACGTGATGAACCTGTCTACATTGAAAGTTGCGAGAAACAACAGCAACAACTCGTCGTTTCCTTAACTATTAATAAAACGCATGCCCAATTACGTCGATTACGTAATGAGAGCTCTATATTGGATGATGCTGTTATTACAGCGATACCATCATACAGTTCTAAGGTGTTATTTACAAGTTCAAGAATTAAGCCTCGTAATCGTGGTATCGATTATTATTTGCAACCGGAACCTCCTGAAAATTTATCCGCCAATGGTGAAAGCGATGAGGAGAAATTGGGTTTTATTATATTTGAATGTGGTTTGGAAGGAATTTCTTTGAAAGTTGTTAAGAAAAGTGAGGAGCAAGAGAGTAAGGAGGGTGGTGAGGTTAAGGATGATGTTGAGGCTACGCCTAAACAAACCAGGGATTCTAAAATGGGGGAGAAGAAACCGGAAACTAAGAAGAAGGATGGTGATGGGAAGGAAGTTACTACTAGTCGGGATGGTGGGAATGTTTCCAGTGGTGTTATTGAACTTAAAGTGGTTTGGTTTAATTTTGCTGCACCACCCAAGACTCCAATTACACGGAAAATTGATTATACCAGGTATTTACCTTTAAAACATTTTGACATTCAATGACGCACATTTGACAGATGTCATTTAAACGTTTTGACATTTAATGACAATAAACACTGTCTCCGAGAAGATTTATTTGCTTTATAATCAATCGCGAAGTGGCAAACTGACTCTGAGGACAGTGATTCATGTTACAGTTAATCGCGAAGCGACATATTGCTGTGTAAGTTGTTGTAATTTGCTTAAATTGTCTCTGAGAAGATTTATTTGTTTTATAATCAATCGCGAAGCGACAAACTGACTCTGAGGACAGTGATCCATGTTACAGTTAATCGCGAAGCGACATACTGACTCTGAGGACAGTGATTTCTGTCACAATTAATCGCGAAGCGACATATTGCTATGCGATTTGTTATAATTTGCTCAATCTGTCTTTGAGAAGATTTATTTATTTTATAATCAATTTTGAAATAATGTAAAATGTTATGACATTTAATGATAATCATATTTGGCAGATGCTTTTAGTTTAACCTAATATTTATTAATATTGTTTAGATTAGATTGGAATCTACTATCTACAGCCTCACCAGCCATTAACGCCTGGATGAATCCAAGTAACCGTTTAGCCATTCGCGTTGTTCACATGGTTAGATCAATGTATCGTAGAAGCACAGCAACTGTTGCTTGTCTCATGACGGATGCTTTAGAATTACCGAGCTTGCATGTCACGACTAAGGTGAGTTTTGTTGTGTGAATTGCTATGTTTGGAGATAAACGGTTGATATTTTAGAGTCGATATGGAAAGCTGACGCCACTTTCGAAAACTTTACATGAGGATCCGAGCTGTAGACTTAATACGATCCTGCAACGATTTTATTTGGAAGCGGAGCCTGGCAGTGTGGAGACTAATTTACGTGAATCGGATTTACCGCAGTTGTTTACTTTAAGACAGGTAATTTTAATTTAGTTGGAAGAATGGACAAATATTTTTCACTGCGCCAATTTTGTATCTGTTATAAAAATGGCGCAGTCGAACGGTCACATAAAATATTCTTGTGATTTGCTTAACGAACTTTTTACTTGCGATTAGAAAGGAAAAAGCAAAAATTAAAGTAAATATTTAAAAAAATTTACACAAATACGCCAATTTTATATCCGTTATAAAAATGGCGCAGTCGAACGGTCACTTAAAGTTGATAAAAAAATATTCTTGTGATTTCTTGGATTTAATCCCACTTATCTTAATGTGGTTATTATTATACTAATACATTATATCATTAGGGTGTGATAGCATTAAGCCGACAATGGAAAAGCCGATTACACACTCCATTAATGAATCAACAAACAACAAAATCTAAAATAAAACCAATACATACAACAATACAAAAAGCACCGTTTGATATAACCGGCAAAGATGTAAGTACCATTTCCAAATTCTATCATTAATGTTGATATTTTGAATTGATTGTAATTTAGGTGATGCATCCGCACTTGTGTGAATCGTGCCCTGAGAATCTTAGTAAGCTTCCAATCTATATAAATCGATTTTTGTATAATTAATATGCTCACGAGTGATAACCAGAAACGTATTCACACACATACGCTTGCTCAATGTTTTTAATGAATCTCTCGCTTATTTTCTATCTATTTTCTAAACACTTGTGGTGCAGGTTACTATGATGGACGCAGATGGGAGCGGTAATGAAGATCATGACATTACCGACGAACACTATCGGTTACTACCTGCCGGCATTAATCCTAAGCTACAAAAGAACATTGGTATGTTCGATCACTCAATCATTCATACATAACTAATTGCTTTTATTACTACTAACGCTTTGTATTAATTCATTAATTAGTTTGATTTGTAACCTTTTAATTATTTAGGGAAGGATTGCGTGAATTCGCCCAAATTGACGGCTGTATATGATAATACCATGCTGTCGCCTCCTGGAGCTCAAATGCCTTATTTCGTTGAGAGCGCCATGACGTCACCCAGTCCACCAGGTTTGTTGTTTTGTTTATAATTTGTATTTGTAAGTAATTAGTGATTATCAAGCTGCCGGGAAAAAGAGGAAGAAAAGTCTACAAGTGCCTCCGAGTAGTCGTGCTAGTATTGTACTGCCGTTACTTAACAATGCTAACATTTTCATGCCTAAAAAATCGTCAGATGATGCTTATTGTAAGTCATTTGCTTTTCATTCCATCACATGTTTTGTTATTTGTTCACCATGCATGCTGTGCTTTGTGTTTATTGTTTGCGGGAATAACGGAGGTTTTTGGGAGAGGAGGGAGCTCTGTTTCTGCCATATCAAAATAGTTATGGGGACCGAACCGGCGGCAATTGTGAAGGAAACGTCGCTAATTGATCTCGATTGTCCCGAGAAAATTTTGTGGGAAGAGGTGGGCGGCAATGAGGAGACTAAATTCTACGCGAACGGTTTTGCGGTTACAGAGACTTTTTTGCTGGTTGAATGGGCGCCCGGTAAAAAACGTTGTAAAAAGTGTATTTTTTGTAGAATGTTGAGGGCATTCTATCAATTGGTATAATTTTTTTACGTAAAATAAATTTTTGGGTAGTTGGGGCCTCATTTTTTAAAAAACACAATTTTTTTTGTGAAAAAAATAATTGGGTACGCCACTGGAAAAACAAAATAGTTGGATATGAGAAAAAAAAAAGGATTTTTTTTGGATTCTACTACTTTTTAACTACGATTTCAGACTAAACATGTTTTTTTTTAATCAGTAGCGGCGCCAGATTTTTTATACAAAAAAACGTATTTTTGAATCAAATTTTTCAGTGTCATCCACAATTTTTTTTCACTGAAAGTCAAAAATTGTGTTTTTAAAAATGCAAAATTTGCATAACTACCCTGACACATTTTTGAGTTAGGTTTTTGTTTTCTACCAGTGGCGTTCCAAATGTAGCAATTAAAAGTAGTTTTTGAGATAATTTTTTGAATATTTGTACCAATAAACCAGTGGCGGTTCGTGAAAATTGAGAAAAAAGGCGGTTTTCAGCTCAAAGTAGTGTTACGCAAAAGCCTACTTTTTTTATAGAGATTTGCGATTGTTTCTCTGGAATCTGCCAATAGTCGTTTGTCAAGTCTAGTTGGCTATACACTTCCGCGGCACCAAAGTCTTTGAGAGTCTCGTGCACTGGTAGTCTACACAATTCACTATTGTCACTTGTCGAGGGGGCGATCACTTCGGCCCCATCTGGTAAATCAGCGACTTCTTGAATGCATTATAGGTGTACGTGCGTGAGCCACCGTGTTTGCGGTAAGAAAGCGGTCTAGTTCGTTAGGGAATTCTTAGCCACATCGGGAGCAAAGGATCGTTCTGCCGCTAGTCGGTTCCAGTAAGCAAGTGTGGTTCCGCGCCCCAATGCACCACGCGTCTTCTAAAGTCTAAGGTTGCGTTGTGTTCCTCTAGTTACGATTGTCCGTGGGTTACATTTTACATTTTTTTAAAGTTTAGTGCTTACCGTGATTATTTCATCGCGAAGCGACAGAATAGATTACAAAAATTGAAGTATACCGCTTACCGGGACATAACTATCAATCGCGAAGCAACAAACGAGGTGCAAATAGTTTTATATAATAATCGCGAAGCGACACATTAAACGTAAACATAGTGTAATCGCGAAGCGACAGAATAGATTACAAAAATTGAGTTATACGCTCGCCGGGACACAACTGTTGATTGCGAAGCGACACATTAAATGTAAACATAATTTAAGTTTAATGCATGCTATGATACAAAGTGTAATTGCGAAGCGACAGAATAGATTACAAAAATTGAGTTACACGCTCGCCGGGACACAACTGTCGATCGCGAAATGCAAAAGTAAGAAATATCTAATATCTTGATCACAAACACTACACCAATATAAACTATCCATCACTACCGACTTGAGACGATTCGAGTTTAGAATATTCTTCTCGAGTGCCGTCGCCAATGCATGCCTCCGGGGACGACGTGTTTTTCGACAAAACGAATTGAACCGAAGAAACATATCTTTTGGTTCGGTTAACTGCGGAAAGCATTTTGGAAGAGTATTCTGTAGGGCGTTTTAAACGACGGCATTTGCAGAATGTACAATTTCAAATATTTTCAAAAATTGTCGATATTTCGAAACCAGCAAATTTTATGTCAAAACGGGTCGAACCAACCGGGATCTTAATAACGTAAACCGGACCCTTTAAAGTATATTTTTATTTTTGCGTATAAAATGTGTTTTTTGCCGTTCTAAGACGAACTCTGATCCGCCGCACCGATTTACTTAATTTTGTTCTGATTGGATGTCGAGTTTCTCGTTTTCTTTGCTATCGGAGCGCTAGGAAGAAAGTTATTCCAGAAAACCGAAAAGCACACTTTTTGAGGTTCCCGGAAAATCGAATCGGAAAACCAATTTTCCATGTTTCATGGTCTAGCGGCCGACCGTCTGATGTACGCCTGCATTTTATGTCGTGTCTTGTAAAATTAAAATTGCTGGCACGTTAACGTGCCAGGGCTAATGCTAATCAAATCAAAATACTATTTTTATAGGTTATGGAACTTTACGTGAAGATCGCAACGTACCCCATCTGGGTTCCGATCCAAGTGTTGCCACACATTCCAGCCCCGATTTGCCATCCAGTCCTTTACACCAGAAAAACGACTCGAGTGAAAATCTGTATTCATGGATGGCGAAACAAAACGATGATCCATTCCTTGAAGGTAACATTTTATTTATGAAACGAATAAGTAATTTATTAGGATCAAGCACAGACAATTGTTTTGGTTCTACAAACCTTGTCAGTGTGCCTTGTATGACTTCGGTATTGCATGATAGCGAAAGCAAATTTGAATAATTGTTTGATACGAATTGATTTAGGTTGTTTGGAATCGAAAATCAACACATTACAAACAGAATCAACAGACGAAGAACAATTAAATAAAGAACACACCGGTTTCTCCAATCACATGTACGCAATCCAAGATTCCGTTTGTTTTGAAGACGCCAATATCATATTCCAACCATTACTATCGAGTCTCGGTGTAATGCCGCAACAACTCAGATTGACATCAATGAGCGAATCAAATACTGCCAACAATGACGTGACATCGTTGGATGCATTAGGATCCAATCTTTCTTTAGTTGGTAATATGGAAACGATGCGGATTGATATTGTTGTTTCCGAGCATGGAAAAATGGAGAAGAAGAAAGGGAAGAATAAAAATAAGGCTCGACTGTTTTTGGAAATTAATGCTGAAGAGTCTCCTGCTTTTGTTTGCGAAAAAGTTTCAGTTGAATTGGAGATTGATCGGATGACCGATATGGCTGTTAATGATATGATTAAGACTAGGAATTTTTTGTATATTTCACGTGGACAATTGAAGAATCATACTAGCACTGTAATCAATTTTAATATCGGTAAGTTGACATCAGTTTGACAAAATTCACCGAGGTCAGAATCGACCGTTTGGACCCGGTAGCGAAACCTTGGATTTTTTGGGACACTGTATATGTAATCAAATATTTTTAGGTGTGCGATACATCTCTCAACGAGTAAACATGCCTTTACTAAGATTGCTTCATCAAATCAGCAACATGTATCAGAACGTAAAGGATACGCAAAACGAGTTACGCGAGCAACAACCGGTTGAAATCAGGCGTCCGAAAACAAGCGCCAGTGATCACGTCGACATGAAAACCCATTCCAATTCTGGTAATTTTGATTAAATCACAACATTACTCATTCTAATTGTTATTATTTAGATTTACATGATACCGATTGCACGAAACAATTGAGTCTGAAAATATCCGACCCGGGATCTGATATACTCTCGCAGAAACCGGTGATTTCTCCTTCGCCGAGTATCAGATCAAGACCGCAAAGTTTTGCCCAAAAATTACGATCCACAGGTAAAAGTGTTAAAGGTTATGTCAATTTAAGTGAGGGGGTCGGAACACCGGTTACATTAAGCAGTCCGTCAGGTTCGGCGATCGAGAACATAACTAATGTCACTTTGTCATCAGATAAAAGTGTGGGGCGATGTTGGAAGACGATGTATCACGTTTTGGATCTCTACGCCAACATGCCGGATAATAAAACAATCAAACATAGGTAAATTGGCTTATAATATAAATTTTAGGTTAGAATTGATTTAAATTTGTTTATAGGTTTTCAGTGGGTGCTGCGGATATATCGGAACACTACAAAGGCAATCGTAAGTATGACATATTAACAGAAGTTAAATCAACTGATGACATCGACAAACCAGATCATTACACGCCACTCTTACAACGTGACGTTAGTAATGCAACGGAGCACACGAAACTCGTCGTATTTGGTGTGGCCAGAATACATAGGACCAAATTGCTTGCAACACTGAGCGTACTGAAATTGGAAGCCGAAATCACCAGCTTGCATGCCAGTTTGACATGTCGTAAGAAGTCGACTCCTGCTTCCCTAGAATGCTCTATGACCGGACAAGTAGGAAGGACTATGATTGTTTTGTTGGAAGGAGTCGCACCTAATCAACAGTAAGTTATCATTTTGACATAATTCACTAGCACTCGATCGGCACCGAGGCCGTACCGGGACGAGTTTTCAGTTTTGAGATTTTGCTTACAATTTTGACAGTTGAAACTTATTTTATAGAACGGTGGTAAAAGTGACAGTAGGAAAATCTCAAGCTCTTTATTCGAGCATCAGCAAACGAGCCAAAGACAAAAATTCCGGGCTACTAACAGTAGGAGCAGTCAATATCGACATTCCTCAACATCCAGTAGCCTTGCACGGAATGGTAACTCGGGGAAGCAAACAACTAAGTTCCACACTACAGGTAAGACCAAAATATTAAAACCAATTCAATTCTAAATTCTATTATTGTAGGAACTTCGCGTGACTAGGACGTCGAGTCGAATGTCCCGGGGAGCGCAAACCGAAGAAGATCATGTCCATCACTCGCCGAAAAATCATTCCAGAAACATGTCGCATCTGACTTCAACTTTTGCCAGTCGCAATGCGCCTGATAAGAGTTTACTTCAGCCACTCGTTATGCAATTCAGTGTTATATTGCAGAGTCTTAGTATTAATGCTGCTTTATTACCGAGTCTTCAAGCGCAGTATAAAATGGATCAGGTGACTTCAACAGGGGTCACCGGGAGTAGAGCCAAATTCACCATTGATTTACCGCATCATAGTCTGAGTTTTACAACGAAATTACAGGTAATTGAGGCTAGTTTTGGGTTTGTTTCAAATTTGTAACATTGTTTTTCTCATAGGTGGCTGAAGCAAATTTACCATCAGAAGCAAGCATCGCTCTACCGGCCGTACATGTAAGTGCCGAATACATACCAGAAGGCACTACAGGTGGCATGCGAAACGATGGCCATGGAGGACCCGAAGGTGTCGTCTTCAAACAGGGCGGATATTTAAGTGCCCACGCCGAAATCGGCGTTTTTGAACACAGCCTAACCACCGATCTACTCAATCATCTAGTATTTGTCCAAAAAGTATTCATGAAGGTATATAATACAATATAGTTTAAGGTTAGGTTTTCTATTTCAAATAAATTGCAGGAAGTGAATGAGGTCGTGCAGAAAGTCTATGGAGGTGAGAAACCTGTTGCTATATGGTTGGAGGATACTGAAGATGGAAGTGGCTCTTCTTTGGGTAACAAACTGCTATTCTCTTTGGTGATACAGATGCAAAGAATTCAGTTGACTGCTACTACTGCTGGAAGCTCAGCTGTCAGATTAGAAACTGGTAAGTTAAATAAATATTGTGCGTTTTACAGCTATTTTACATCGTCCCAGAAGTCAAATTTATTCTTACGAGTGCATTACTAGTTTCGGCTCTACTAGAGTCTTCTACAGATGTAATAAAAATTCAGTTAACTTATTACATCTGCTCTAAAATAAATAATAAATAAATTGTTTTACTATTTCATTACAAACTTTCCCTGCTCTCATTACAGGTGCGGTGGTCCTAGAATTATCCAACAGAGTACAAAACGTATCCGGTTCGGCAAAGAACAATACTGCTTCGCGTTTATTCGGGAAAGCACAAGTCGATCTTAATCTCTCATTAGGTCAATTGATTCGTAACGCGTTGTTTGAGGAAGCTGAAGCTGAATTTCAACAATTTGCGTTCTTTAATACTCGTATTGGTTTGAGGAATGCTTTTCAGGAGGAGATGGTTGAAGGTGAGGATAAGGAAGTGGTGCTGATTACACTGAAGAGGCCGTTGATTTATATACAACCGGTTGCTGTCGATAAGGCTATTTTGGTTTGGTTGAATTATAAGAATGCTTATGATTATTGGAATGAGAAGCGGGCGAATTTGAATAAGGAGGTGTTGACTGCTACACAACAGGTTAGTTAATTTTTATATAATTTTGCCTTATATTCAGCTTTGATTAAAATTTGTTAGACAACCGGTTTTACCGTTTTTAGCACTTAAGATTCAATCTGTCATATTAAAAACAGCAGAAACGGAAAAAGTGTGAGAATAAGCAAATTTCTTGATAACCAACACTTGGGCGGGTGGGCTGGAACACTGTATCAAATCACTGACCCAATATTTATAAACTGTGTTCCCGCCTACCCGTCCAAGTGTTGGTTATCAAGAAATTTGCTTATTCTCACACTTTTTCAGTTTCTGCTATTTTTAATATGACAGATTGAATGACGATTATCATGACAGATTGAATGACGTATTAGTGACAACTGTCATTCAATCTGTCAAAAATAGCTAAAAAAGCACTAATAAATTATAAATTTCTAAAAATAGCAAAATCTGGTTATGAAATATTCAAATATTGTCACAAAGATTCAAAATCTGATTATAAACTGTCAAAAAGTGCAAAATTTTACTCAAAGAGTATAAAAAATAGTGAAATCAAGCTAAAAAGTACCATAAACTGTTAAAAACTGCAACATTCTATTTATAAAAAATCAAAAATATCAAAATTCTTAAGTAATTTAAAAAGAAAACAAAATCCAGCCAAACATGGATGAAAAAAGCAAAGATTTGTTCATAAAAAGTCAAAAATAGCTAAAGTTGGCTCGTAGTTTTATGATACTCCCTAAACCGCACCCTTAAAATTACAAAATTGGGTCATAGACTGTACAAAAGTGCAAAGTTCTATTCATAAAGTCTAAAATAGCTATAAAATATTGTCAGAAAGCACTAAATCCGGCCATAATCAGTTGAAAAGTGTGAAAAATTTCAAGAAATTTCAAAAACTTGTCTTGAGATGTTAAAAAATGCAATTTTTGTTTTATAAAATGTTAAAAATGGCTTTTACTTTCTTTTTTTATTATATAAATTTAAAAAAAATACAATAAATATTTATCATTGTTAAAATATCAACATCATACATCTTTTGGCATTTGTTTCACCACTTCTTCAACTGACATCATTAATTCTCGGTTCTGTAAATTATTAGCAACCATTTCATGACAACACATTTTAGCCTCATCAGTATTCTTAAACTGCACATTAACTAACGCCAAATAAGCCCAAGTTTCAGGCATATGATTATCCAATAGATTTGATTGCCTTAAACAATCTTCAGCTGCCAAAAAATCACCCTGATAATAGTATAAAACCCCCGTACAAAGCCAACTATAAGGCGAATCACGTATTTTATTAGCCTGCAAGAAAGCCGATCTTGATTTATTTTGTTCACCTAATTTACTACAACATAATCCGGTTCGTATATAAACCAAATACATATATTCATGTTCTGGTACTTTAAACAATTCAAATATTTTTCTAAATTCATCAAGAGCTGCTTTATAATCACCCTTGCCGGATAATATGTGTCCCTTTAAAGCAATTTTGGTGAAATCACAAGCGCCTTTACTTATCGACTTTTCGATATGTAGTATGGCGTGCTCGTAGTCTTTTTTATAATATGCTATAACAGCTAATAGGTAATCATGTATGCTATCGGGTTCTTTGTAAATTTCCGAAGCTAACATTACTTCAGCCTCTTCATATAATCGCATGGAAATAAAATAACTAGTTGTGCGATAGTAAAAACTATTCGGTACTTTACATTGTGTCCATGCTAAATCATAAATCATTTCTGGAGGTTTACCTAAATGTTTGCAACCTATTTCGTATGTAACTTCTAATCCTTCCGGTACATTTTTGCGTTGATAAATGCAATAAAGTGCACCCCACCCTTCAATCCATTTAGGATCACGCATTACAGCATTCAATATGCAAGTTTCTGCTTCCACTAAGCGTTTCTTATGGGATAATAGCATTGCATACAAGACTAAAGCGTTACGGTGATTGGGATCTATTTTTAAAGCTTCTTTAGCGCATTCTTGGGCTTTTTCTTGTTCCTCAATTTGCATATGAAATATTGCATAATCGAACCAATAATTTGGATTGGTTTCATCATCAGTGATTCGTTGTAGATGGTATCTATTGGCTAATCCATACGCATCAAGTTCTATAGCTTCATGTGCATACATTAATAGTTTACAAGGTGGGCATGAATTTGGTATAATTGGATCCAAGCGGGCTATAAATAATTCATTAATGGCTGCATTCATTAATTCAATTAATTTTACATAAACTTGCGATATGTAAATGTTGTATTCATTTGATTGATTGTCAGGTTTGAAATCGAATGCTGCAGTTACGTAATCAGTTGCTGCTAACGTTACAGTTGCCATGTAGGTTTGATAAATACCGCCTTGTTGGAGATATTTTAAGAAATTTAAATCATTACGCTTTTCTATATCGGTTTCTTTAATATATTGCCTATATTGATGCTTAAGGTCTTCAGCTAAATTCTTAATAGTTTCCTTGTAGAACATTTCAGTTACATTTTCAAATTTAACTGATTTGGGTAGCTTCAGTTCATTCTCATCTTCTTTTAATAAATTATCCAATTGGTGATGTAAATCTTCTAAATCACGTTTTTCTTGCAATGCTTCTTTCAATTCGAATTCAATTATAATGAAAGTTTGTTGTCCGCTTTCATTATAAACTAATTCGCTAGCTGGTGGTGGTGGTGGTGCTTTAGGTAATTGTAATTTTGCTTTACCACCTTTATTGCTTTTTTTAGATGATGATTTCTTACTTTTCTTACTTTTACTACTTTTACTACTTTTGCCACTTTTGCCACTTTTAGCAGTTTTACCAGCTTTACCGGCTTTTTTAGGCGCAACCTCAACAACTGCTATTGGAATCGGTTTTGGATTAAAATAGGAATCTTCCAAATTGGTGCGGAATTGGATTTCTTTTTCATTATAAGTCCGTAATGGACAGGCTACTCTTGTAAATTTTTCACCCGGATAAAGCAATCTGCATAAATCAACATAAGTCATTAAATGTAAACAATCGGGTTTCTTTTCTTCGACTCCAATTTTGCTACCTTTTTTACTTTTTGAAGCTTTGGTTTCTTTTTTAGGTGATTTTGGTGTTTCTACAATGCTTGAAATATATATTTCTAGAGGTACATATCGAAATTTTCTTAAATGACTCGTAAATAGATCAACGTCACTAATATTGGCATAAGTTCGTTTCAATATGTTGTACTCGATTCTCGGATGGTCTTTAATTAAAACATCTTCTATAGGTTCGTCGAGTGTACTTTTAACTCTATCAAAATCGTTTTCTATGTAATAATTCGTATCGCATGCAGTACCGAACCATTTTTTACGTTGATAATCCAAACGCGGTTCTGATTCGTATGTTGGTTTTGTGTAGTTGATGACGGTTTTTTTATTGATTGGTAAATGGAATCCGACTTGGTAAATCATTTTTGGTGACATTGCATTGGGTATATTATAAATCGATTCCAAAGTGATGCTGAAAATGTTTCCGAGTGGAATTGGTTCATTAATTGTGACTGTTATTTGAGCTCGCGGAAGACGTGCGATTGTTTTCATTTGATCGTCGAGTTGTTTCTTGCTTTCCCCTCTTAATATGATGCTTTCTTCTACACATGTTTCACCTGAAATTGAAATTGTAAGTTTATGAAATGTGGACCGGTAGATTTAAGCTGTTTTTGCCCATCAGCCCGAGTGTTTGTTATTAAAGAATTATATGCTATTGTCTGACGTCTCCCAGCGTTTTACAAACTTGAGAAAATGACGTTCCAATTGATAACAAGAGAACAACTTTTAAACTACCGGGTAGGCGGGGACGCAGTTCATGAGTTGAAAAACTGTTCTCGTCCGAGGTGCCCGAGTATTTTATGACACTCCTTAAACCTCGCCCTTAAGTGTGCAAGTTTTATAAATACGAAACCCCCCACATGGAGAAATAATTACATAATTTAGTAACTAAACTTACCCATAAACAGTGGCACTAAATCAAATTCCGCAAAACCCGCACATTGCGGACCTTTAGGACCCAAATCCACTTTAACAACTGCTTCAGCAGATTTCTGCTTGCTTTTTTTACTTTTTTTACTCGTTTTACTCGTTTTACTACTTTTACTACTTTTACTGGAGGATTTAGAGGCTTTACTCTTAGACGAACCTTTAGACCCCGGCTTCTTCTTTTCATCCTTAACTTCTTCAGCCTTAGCTGCTCCAAGTAAAGCTTCCTCTAAATCTAATATACTTTCCTCTGAATGCCACAAAGCACGTCCGGTTCGGGCCTCCTCCACCTGAATATCGCCATCCACATGACCTTCAGTTTCGGTTACTGTCACGACGATTGGATTCGATAAGTATTTATCGAAGCTTGCAGAATCGTTGAGGTCGAATGTTAGGGTAACGGTTTGATCTATTTCGATTTGTTCATCGAGACGTACTTTTTCAGTTTCTAGGATGGTTTCTGATTGGAATTCTACACGTATGGAGATGTCTGAATAGGTATATATAGCGCGGAGTCCTGATATGCTTTCGATGTGTATTTTTATTGTTCGTGGATCTGTATTGTCTTCAATTACTTCTTTAGAAGATGCCATTAGTGACAGTATTGAATATCAGTTATTTTATTTCATTGCCGACTATTGCTTTTTGTGAAATTTATTTATAGTTGATGTACAGAGTGAACAGAAATTATTCAGAAAGATTCAAGTATTGCGCGCAATTTAATGTTTTATGTATTTATTTAACGTTCTGCTCTAATCACCGACGCTTTTTCAATTATTGTATGCGCACGCGCTATCGTATGCGCATGCGCTATTGTACTAAAATTAATCAATTCCATTCCAGGTTTACGAAAAATTCCAATTCGGCCAACTTACAAGTCAACTAAGCAGCCCACATTTAGGAATGCTATTTCTACAACTAACAGTAGAAGATATGGGCATTTGTTTACCATTAAATCCATTACCTACTTGGGGACAAAGAGGTCATTACGATGAGAGTCGTGGTGCCGTTGTTATTACACTAGAAAACACCAGCATTTCAGGTAATAATTATATAACTCACTCGTTAAAACCATTCCGACCGCCGCTACCTTGATTGAGCAAACTTGCTTAACTTATTATGAATTAATTTCAGCTTGCAGTTCCGGTTCATTGGTGAGTAAAGGAAAATTCTCCAACTTATGTCTAAGATTTGCGGATGATTTTGAAACCTCTTTGGATGATTGGAAGCCAGATATGTCGGATTCCAATATAATGAATCTTTGTGTTGTAAGCGACGGTACTTATGAGGTCTGCTCCAGAACTATAGCGGCAAAACAGAATGAAAATGCTAAATGGTTCCTAAATGTACAATGGCAAATGGAAGGTGTTGATATACACCTCGATACCAATGTTGGCAAACAACTATCCGCTTTAGGGCATACTTTAACAATGCTAACAGGAGCTGAAGATACGCCTTTAAATATCGATTATGATAGTGATGAAAATGAGCCGCTTGATGGGATCAAGGCTTCACTTGAAAGTATATTACCCGCGATATTATTTGATACAAGTTTGGATAACAGGAAACGATCGAAATTATTAGAGAAAGAAATGAACGAGCAAGCGAAAATCATTAACGATTTACGTTCGTTAGGAGCTAGTTACGGAACGATAGAATCTGAATTGAAAAAGTTTCATAAATTAGAAGCTATGGTTTACAAGGATTTCAGAATGTATGTTAAAATATTTTTTATTTCATTTCAAATAATTGATGATTTTTAGGGATATAATACAGAAATTACGTCGACAAAGTATGAAAGCGTCGGCCGTTAAGGGTAAATTGGGATTGTCTTCAAAGTCTACGAATCGATCGAGATCGTTCATGGTTCCCAGTCCGATGCCCGAAAATCAAGGTAGTCCTGAAAATAATCAAGGCGGGAATCTTAGCGCGAATTCCGGGAGCTTTGATAGTTCGCCTCATTCCGGGCCGTCTCGTTCGGCTTCGTTGAGAGTGAAGAATCAAGATTTGCATCATGTTACGTTTTCTGATTTGGAAAGGTAAGTGAAATTGATTTTTTAATTTAAAGCTTAACAATCATGGTGTAAACAATTTCAGGCAATACTCTCTACCAAGTGCATCATCCGACTTATCACTACCGGATTCAAACACAATGGGTGGTTGGGACGATCACCTCAACATCGACGGCGATAAAGTTCAACTACGAAAAAAACCGGCTTCGTATGAATTCTGCGAAGGCTCCAGTCTAATGGACAATTTTGCCAAAGACCAATTATTAACATCAAGTCCTTATCAAACACCCGGAGGAGGACAAGCTTCAATGCAAAAAGCGCAGGAACCTAACATAGATCTTGAATTGGACGTCAAAGTTTTTATTAATAGCGGAAAATGTGTGCTTCATACCAAAGATACAGCCAGAGATGAGGAAATTAAAATGTAAGTAAAATTGATTGATTTAAAATGTGCAGAGCCATTAATACTATTTTTTTATAGGCGTAGCATGCGTAAAGATAGGAGTTGCTCTGCAGGCCTATTAGAATTCCCCGCATCTGGTGGTAGCCCTGATCCGGGACGTCGCAATAAAGAAAAATTCATGGGTCAAACCAGTAGTACAAGATTGCGCAACACACCGCACGCTACTTTAGTGGATCTAACTATATTCCACATACCAGGAATGGATGTGAAACTTCTATACCAATCCAAAGTAGTTAATACCAATTTAGAATCGGGACAGGAAACACCGGGAAATCAAAACGACCCATTTTCGCGCAACTTATTCGACAGCTTTGCCACCAGACACAACGAAAAATTAGATGAATCACGCATAGAACAGGCTTTTAAGCGCAAAGACAGTCTACCGCATCAAAATTCAGGCTACGCAAATTTCACCAGCGATTTTACAGATTTAAGGAATTCCTCTTCAATGCAAGGCATTTCAAACCCTAATTACACCCCTACTAGTAGTAGCAGGAATAGTTTGGATTCATTCCCGTTACATATGAGCATGACTCCACCGCAAGAACCTCACAAGTTTAGCGGATACACTTTGCGCAAACCTGGTATCAAGAAGGCTTCCTTATTTGCATGGATGACCTTACAGAGTGTTCCTGAAGAAACCATAATCAGTCCGCATATTTTGGAATTCTTGGAACAAACATTGGAGCCTATTCCAGCTAAAACTAATTTTGGCACCACTGCCGGTACTTCGATTCTATCCGATGATCAGGATGGTGTTAACTATGGGAATTACGTATACGCCAGTTTTCCGGTTGATGTCATCGTTTACTTTCACATGCAGCCTAGCACGTTTAGATTCAGTTGTCTTCCCGTTTCTAGAGTGGAATGTATGTTGCAGCTTCCGTCGCTTGATATCGTTTTCAGTTCGAAACGCGCCGAAGATGAGTTGTTACAGAGGTAAGTGACAGTTAGTAGGTTTTTATATTTAACACGCTCCAATGTATTAAATTTTCAGTGAATTCGGTGATGGAACTCCTAATACCGCAGCCACAGCAATCGGCGGCTTAAGCGTAACTGGTTGCTTATCCGATTTCTCCGTCTACATCTTCCATCCATACGGAGGCAAAAAATCGGCTTTAAAAGAAGCCCAATGGTCTCCTCTATCAGATAGCGAACGCAAAGATTCCCTTTCAATAAACGTAGAATTTGTAAAATTCCATTTATCCCGTTCGCGAATGTTAAACTTCAAACAGGAAACGACATCCAAAGGCAAATTAGGACCCGACCAAAGTCGCAACGTAATACGCTTTTCTACCATAACCGATATCGGTTCGGCTTCATTTAAATACGACATGCGTCGCTTAACGGAAATCCTAGCATTTCCTAAAGCTTGGTACAGACGTTCCATAGTACGCAGAATGTTTTTGGGCGATTTAAGCATGTCCGCACCGTATCACGAAGATGACGGTTCGGTTCTATCGAACAATTCGCCGAATATGAATAGACACGATTCGAAACCATCCAGAAGTTCCGAAAAATCACCATTGTCCAAAGATAAACTAAAACTTTCTTTAGATTCCGATAATGTAAAACATAAGTATAGGGATGCCGGACGCACGATGAGTATGGATTCGCGTGTTACTGAAAGTCCGAGTCCTTCCGAACATAAAAACATGACGGCTTGGGAAACATTGGTGCTGTTTGCTGTTAATTTTAAGAAGCTTAACGTTCATATGAATATGGGAAATGTTATGGGGAACGTTTCGTAAGTTTTATTGTTATTAGTGTTTGATTTTTAAATAATTGGTTTATTTTATTTAGGTGGCTTACTAAAGATTTTAGAAGTGAGGGGCGTCTTAGTATTGGTTCCACTGGGCATAAGAATCTGTACATAGCTGTCGGTTTAGGTGGATCTGGTTTGGATGCTAAGGGTGGAATCGTTGGTGGGAATATAGAAATCGCCAATATTGACACGTATGGTAAGTAGAAAAGCACTCCTTCCATGATAACATATGTCTACCTCATGAAAACTTTGTGACAAAATAAACTCATGTTTACTTTTATTCCAGTTCATATAAGAGAAGAACCAAATGTAGAACCGGATCACACAGTAGGTCTAAGACTTCGCGCACTCGAACTGCGACTAGATTACATGGCAACTTCCGTCTTAATGTGTCGCGTAAGCGATCTAAAAGTCAACTTACGTGACGAATGGAGACTAAACCGAGCCACAACCAACACGGCAAGCCTACCAACACGACGACCAGCCAGTATTTTCATGCATGGCGATCTAAGCTGGGATCAACTACAAATTATGATGTCCAAATCGTCTACTGCTGATTTATTAAAAATGTTTAATAAATTGGAGGAATTCTTCTCGCAACAATTCAATAGCAGCAAACGTGCATTCAGTGGATTCTCACAAGGAAGACCACCTAAAGTCACACCACAGAAAAGTAAGTTGTCTACTACATTATTGAATAGATTATAGTAATAAATATTGTTTAGGTCGAGATGCATGGACGAATCAGCAACAACCTTCCATCGTAAATGACGCAAGACACCACAGACATTGGCAGAAAGTATTAGCTCATGTAGCAGGCTTACAATTGAATACAATGCACGTGCCGTTACCGAATTTCGGCACAGTGCTTGGCGGTACGATGGAATTACACGGCAAAAATATATCACTGGCTTGCTTCCACGGCATCAATTTCAAGAGCAAATCTTGGGCTTTATTCAGTTTACGCGAACCGTGTATTACTTTTAATACAGAAGCACAGGAAATACCATCCACTATTGGTAAGTTAGTTGTAAGTTATTAAATTATTAGGGAACTAATTTTTTATGTTTAGATCCAGTTCCAGCTCAAGATGTTCATGTAGTGCAGACTTTAACGTGCAGTTTAGGTTTAAGCACTTATAAAACGCAGCTACCTTCAATGGCGACCGTTTGCAAGGTGTCGCGTAGCGTTATATTCCCTCCGCAATTTAAAACACTTCAAGAATGGTTCCATTATGCTTTTGCCAACAGCCAAATTGACGGTAAATATAATTAAATTTTATTGTGACAAAACTACATTATTTCATTTTCTTAACAGAAGTAGATAGATTCCCATCATTGGAACGAGAAAAAGATGGAACTAATTCTATAGAAAGAGGCAGCAGAGGTAGCACAACTAACAATCAGAAACTTACGGACCCCAATCATAATCGTGAAGTTATATTTGCACTTCCTTCGTTACAATTGCATCTGAAAACTGAACACTTGCAGACTTCAAGCACACCGGATCCGCAAGGTATTCTAACTTTTTAACAATTATTTTGAATTAATTTACTAACGTGTAATTATGATCAACAGAAGAGAAACCTTTTGTGGAATGCAGTTTTATAACGGAGTTTGAGGATCACATTTTTGTAACAGTCGATGCAGAGGCCTTCTTTTTCTTACACGATCTGATTACATCATACGTTAAAGAAAAGGATAAATTGGTAAGTAGATAAATAAACAGTAAAACGTTACATCCTCCCTACCAATTTGCAAAACGGAGTTAACGCTACAAATGTAGCTCTTTATTCTTGTTTTCCTGAATGATGCATATGATCAATAAATAATAACAATAAATATTTTCAGTTGGGTGGCACATCATCTCTACGTTCATTCTCCGACGTCTCAAGAAGCAGCTCAGCATCCGATAGAGAAAAAATGAAAAATTCATTAGAAGTTGACTTATTTGCCAAAGATTGGAGAAACTACAATTGCAAAACATGGCATCTGGAACCCACAGTACGTCTATTAAGTGTAGCTGGGAAATATATAGAACCTTACGGAATTGATTACATTCTACAAAAATTGGGATTCTCTCACGCTCGAACAACAATCCCGAAATGGATGCAGCGTGGCTTTATGGATCCTTTAGATGCAATTCTTGCTGTTTTAACATTACGTATGGTACAGGTTGTAAAAGGGGATGGGAATAGAAGTGATAAGGATAAATTAGAATATAAGAAAACTTAGATTATGTAAATTTTATGTATATATTGTTATAATATGTTGAATCAAAAGCACATTGTTATGTTTTAAATGTAATTAATTTTATTTTAGCCTATGCTTATACATACATATTGACAAAATAATTCTGCTATAATAGAAGGTAAGGTTTAAGGCATTTCTGTGATTTAATGATGCTTTTTTATATTTATTTTAGGGAATTTTATAATTGTAAATATATTGTTTTATTATTTATTTTATAGAAAGAAAATGTACCAAAAAATATTAATTTTAAACAAATAAATGTTGCGCCTATTAAGTAAATATACAAATATTGTTCATTGTTCTCGGTTTTGCAGATAAATATTCATTAATGTTAAACGAAGTGGCATTATCCACATAGCTAAAATACGTAGCAGTACCCACGCAACTATATGCAACTAACTTTACATGCATGTAACTATCTCTGTGAAATTGGATCAATGAATTGGATATTCTGTGGTATACATAAAACCATAGAAAGCTGTAGCTATTAGAAATGGCGACATGTTAGTTAAATTTAAAATGAGTTTATTTCTTATGTTATATGTGCTTTGTAACTTGGTGCAGTAACACCATGAATGTATATAATTATTTGCCTAAGTGCAAAGATTGCTAATAATAATGTAAATTTTACTTTGAATAAATATATTATTGTTAATCTTGCCTATTTTTGCCTTGCACATCTCCAATTGCAGCTTTATTGGTACACAATTCTCAAACTATCACAACAAACGGAACGGAATTACATGTCCGAAGATCTCCCCGCGTTTCTGTAATCCTGATACAAACCTAACAACTTCAAACTTTTGAAAGAATAGTGACAAAGATTGTTGAAATTAAAATTTCATCCAAAATTCATTTAAATAGCAGGAGAGACTCTAGCTACTCTTTAGATTACGAAAAAAATATTTATAAAATTATCGGATTGCACGGAACTAGAAACCATTCGAGTGCACTCGAATACATTGCATCCGAGTGCGTGCTTTTAGATACATCACATCCGTGCGCACTCGAATACATCGCACCTGAACGATCTCAGATACTTTGCATTCGAGCGCACTCGAATAAACTGGATGCGTTCTATTCGAGTGCACTCGGATGCCCAAGTTATTTTCTAGATTACGGGAAAAATATTTAAAAAAAAATCGGACTGCAGAGATCGAAGTTACAGCATGTCTGAACATCTCTTCGCGTTTCTGTGATCCTGATACAAACCTAACCATTTCAAACTTTTACAACAAAAGTGGCAAAGATTGATGAAAATAAAATTTATTCCAAAATTCATTAAAATAGTAGGGAAGACTTTAATTACTGTCTAGATTATGGAAAAAATATTATAAAAATTATCGGATTGTAAGGAACGGAGCTATAGCATGTCCGAACATCTCCTCGCGTTTCTGTGATCCTGATACAAACCTAACAATTTCAAACTATTGCAACAAAAGTGCAAAGATTGTTGAAAATAAAATTTATTCCATAATTTGTTAAAATAGTGGAGAAGACTTTAATTACTGTCTAGATTACGGGAAAAATATTATAAAAATTATCGGACTGCAAGGAACGGAGTTATAGCACTCGCTTAGAAAGCATTCGAGTGTACTCGAATACAACAAACTAAGGAGTTGTCAAAGGCAGCTTCGGACTGATATATCTCGAGAACGGAAGCAACTACGGAGTTGCCAAAGGCAGCTTTGAACTCCGTAGGTTATAAGGAATCAATTGAGGCCAAGTTGAAAAACAGTATTATTTAAAATAATTTTTAAAAAAATTTCGAAAAATTTCCAAAAACTTGATTTTTGTTAACTGTTTTTAAATTGCAACAGGGACCCCCCGATTCGATCATACTGGGTCTTTTTTTCGATTGAACCTCACTGGGCCGAGATATTTAACTTTGAAACTAGAAGGAACGGTCGAATCGCAAAACGGACAAATTACGGGTGTCTTAGAATGTGACGGACTATACAGAGCCATAAACAGAAATTGATTTAAAACGATTTAAAAATTTATACTTGTAGCCCGGCGCCTCCACCAGAAGTTAATATTAAATTTTGTTAAATTAGTTTTGAAATGTTAGGTTTTGTACCAGGATTACAGGAACGTAAAGAGGTCTTCAATTAAGCTTTCTGCAGTCTGGTACTAACATTTATTTTTTTTAAATCACATTATCTCGAGAACGGGAAGAGCTACGGAGTTGCCAAAGGTAGCTTTGAACTCCTCACGTCATAAGGAATAGATTGAGGCCAAGTTGAAAAATTGGATATTTTAAAATAATTTTTAAAAAAATTTTGAAAAATTTTCGAATAATTTCCAAAAACTTGATTTTTGTTAACTGTTCTTAAAATGCAACAGGGACCCCCCGATTCAATCTAACTGGGTCTTTTTTTCGATTGGACCTTCCTGGGCCGAGATATGTAACTTTGAAACTAGAAGGAACGGTCGAATCGCAAAACGGACAAATTACGGGGGTCTTAGAATGTGACGGACTATACAAAGCCATAAACAGAAATTGATTTAAAACGATTTAAAAATTTATACTTGTAGCCCGGCGCCTCCACCAGAAGTTAATATTAAATTTTGTTAAATTAGTTTTGAAATGTTAGGTTTTGTACCAGGATTACAGGAACGTAAAGAGGTCTTCGATTAAACTTTCTGCAGTCTGGTACTAAACATTTTTTTTTAAATCAAATTATCTCGAGAACGTGAAGAGCTACGGAGTTGCCAAAGGTAGCTTTGAACTCCTCACGTCATAAGGAATAGATTGAGGTCAAGTTGAAAAATTGGATTTTTTAAAATAATTTTTAAAAAAAATTTGAAAAATTTCCGAAAAATTTCCAAAAACTTGATTTTCGTTAACTGTTTTTAAAATGCAACAGGGACCCCCCGATTCAATCTAACTGGGTCTTTTTTTCGATTGGACCTTCCTGGGCCGAGATATGTAACTTTGAAACTAGAAGGAACGGTCGAATCGCAAAACGGACAAATTACGGGGGTCTTAGAATGTGACGGACTATACAAAGCCATAAACAGAAATTGATTTAAAACGATTTAAAAATTTATACTTGTAGCCCGGCGCCTCCACCAGAAGTTAATATTAAATTTTGTTAAATTAGTTTTGAAATGTTAGGTTTTGTACCAGGATTACAGGAACGTAAAGAGGTCTTCAATTAAGCTTTCTGCAGTCTGGTACTAACATTTATTTTTTTTAAATCACATTATCTCGAGAACGGGAAGAGCTACGGAGTTGCCAAAGGTAGCTTTGAACTCCTCACGTCATAAGGAATAGATTGAGGCCAAGTTGAAAAATTGGATATTTTAAAATAATTTTTAAAAAAATTTTGAAAAATTTTCGAAAAATTTCCAAAAACTTGATTTTTGTTAACTGTTTTTAAAATGCAACAGGGACCCCCCGATTCAATCTAACAGGGTCTTTTTTTTGATTGGACCTTCCTGGGCCGAGATATGTAACTTTGAAACTAGAAGGAACGGTCGAATCGCAAAACGGACAAATTACGGGGGTCTTAGAATGTGACGGACTATACAAAGCCATAAACAGAAATTGATTTAAAACGATTTAAAAATTTATACTTGTAGCCCGGCGCCTCCACCAGAAGTTAATATTAAATTTTGTTAAATTAGTTTTGAAATGTTAGGTTTTGTACCAGGATTACAGGAACGTAAAGAGGTCTTCGATTAAACTTTCTGCAGTCTGGTACTAAACATTTTTTTTAAATCAAATTATCTCGAGAACGTGAAGAGCTACGGAGTTGCCAAAGGTAGCTTTGAACTCCTCACGTCATAAGGAATAGATTGAGGTCAAGTTGAAAAATTGGATTTTTTAAAATAATAAAAAAAAAAAATTTGAAAAATTTCCGAAAAATTTCCAAAAACTTGATTTTCGTCAACTGTTTTTAAAACGCAACAGGGACCCCCCGATTCAATCTAACTGGGTCTTTTTTTTTATTGGACCTTCCTGGGCCGAGATATGTAACTTTGAAACTAGAAGGAACGGTCGAATCGCAAAACGGACAAATTACGGGGGTCTTAGAATGTGACGGACTATACAGAGCCATAAACAGAAATTGATTTAAAACGATTTAAAAATTTATGCTTGTAGCCCGGCGCCTCCACCAAAAATTAACACGCAATTTTGTTCGGATAGTTTTTCAAATGTTAGGTTTAGTATCAGGATCACATAAACGAGAGAAGATCTTTAACATCTCATTTCTCGGTTATTTTTAGTCCAATTGCGAAAATAATATTTTTCCTATAATCTAGAGCTTAATTAAAGTCGATTCTGCAATTTTCATTAATTTTGAAAAAAAATTAAAACCAATTTGATTCGAAAATTTATCAAATGTTAGATTTTGTATCAGGATCACAGAAACAAGAATGATGATTTATAAAAATAATATTTTTCTTTACTTACCTTATCAAAGCTTTTGTAGCAAGATATCAGAGATCACTTTTGGCAGATTTCCTAAATGTTTGAAAGAATTGTGAGAAAGGTAAAAATGCACCAGTTTAACAATAATAGATTTATTCAAGAGTAAAATTTACAATATTATTAGCAATCTTCGCACGCAGGCAAAGTATACATTTACAATTAGGCTCAAAAAACGTTAATTTACACTATCACTATAATTATCCGCACTCACTAGCACTGCTGTTTTTTATTGGCAGCTGAAATTGCGTGGTGTGGTACATTTGGATGGAAAACGGTGATTCCATTTGAGGATCCATTCCGTAATTTGTTGAATTTTTTCTTTTTTCTTTTGCAGTTTTGGTAGATAAAAGCTGTAAAAAGAAAAAATAATTAATAATTTTGCAAACAAAATTTAAAAATTAAAAAAAACTGGCGTGTGTTAAGAAAACGCTAACAAAAAAAGTAGAAATATTAACAAATAACAAATTTATAAGACTATAAATAACACTTACAAAAGAAATCGGACGCCTTCACAATCTTGATATCTTCCTGATGTCCAAATTCAGCTTAGGCGTATATATCCTCCACGACGTACTTCAACATAGCAGAACTGGCGAGGACGTCGATCTCAGACCAAATTCGATGTTCCACCAAACACTGACAGCAACAAACAAAATCGTAGGTGAATTGGGTTCCAAAGGTAGATCAAGGGAGACTGAAAGAAAATGTAATGAATTAATATAGTTATTAAATAATGCAAATTAATATACACAAAATGATTGTTTGCTCTGTTACATTCATGCCTTCGATCGTTTTAGCATCTTTTTCTCACCCTTACATTTCACACGCTCCATGAGCCAAGCTATACTACACTATTAAAAACGACTTAATTAATAAATAAAATAAAATAAATAACAAATAATAAAAATTACTCATCCAGAAGTCCTTAATATGTCTATGTTGTCATGCTTCTAAATACCAATATGTTGTTGAATTGCAGAATCCATATCACCATCTTTTCCTTATCCCGCTTATCCTGTCTGCATTTCAGCTTACAAGATCTTCATTCATGAAGTAGAGTTCTCTTGTTGCTTCAAATTCTCATCATTATTGTTTGCAGTATTCCTTCTCAATAGCTTGGTTTCAAGTATATTTAATTTGTAAATATTATAGAATAATGGTAAATGTAACGATTTTGAATTTGGCACTAAACATATTTCATATAGTTATCTTTTATTTAGCTAGAAGCCAATCAACAACATTTACAATAAAGTACTCTCTTAAAATCACATTTAACAACAGTTGTTTCTTAAAAGACGATCAATTACACATGAGGCATCGAAACAAGATAAGCTACATTTAATGTCACATACGATTAGTAAACAATAGAATTAAAAAATAAAATAGGAATGAAACACCTATTAATTAAATAAATTGTCAAGTTGGCAATAGATTAAAAATATTTAGCACATAGAGAGTTACAGAAAACAAATGAATAAAAATATATATCAACAAACGATATGATTTTCTTTTTTTCGTAAAATTTTCAAATAGACTATATATTATACAATAGGGGTAGATAGATGCATCTTTGGCTTTTAAAATCTGTTTTGAGATTATAATTTAGAATCATCAATATACAAACTAATTAAAAAAATATCACCGTGGAAATCATATAAAATATCGCACGTCTTTAAGTACTAAACTAATATTTTCTTTTACATTACTAGGGCCCCCTAAAAATGATGTAAAATACCCTAAAAAAATTGTACATACATACAAATATATAAATGTATCTTTATGGAATGATTTATGAGATTTTCGGAGCAATGAGGCCCTTTAACATGTCGAAACTGTTACCATCTGGTTGGACGCTGCTTGTCGTTCCGTCTTCAGAACTGACCAAAAGAAAACCAAATTGATCAATGCCTGTTACAGTAACATCTCTTAATTCACCAATGCTGTTGCTTACGGAAATCTTTGCACCACTAAAATAAATTTAATAAATTAAAATGTTAAAAATATTTAAAAAAATTACTTACGTATGCAACCAATGTTGATAATACAAATCAAACAAAGATTCAATATCGTCATTTTGAACATTATGCATAATTTTCTCAATTTTGTTGAAAATTAAAGCAAAGAATTTTTCATACTGCAATGGTGCAACTTTCAATTTATTATCGACATTGTGTTTAGCAATAATATCATTGAGACAAAGTGTCGGTTCCGGGTTGCTGAGATTAATACCACAACCTAATAATTTAAAAAAATTTACCATAATTACTAAATTGTTGCTAATATTTACCGATATTAAGTACAGCCATGCTGCTTTCCACAGTTGAAGTAACAACCATTCCACCAATTTTAACACTAGAATGCGCATAAAGATCATTTGGCCATTTTAAACCTATATCAAGATTTTCTAATCCGTGTATGGATTTTATCGCAGATACAATAGCTACCATCGTCATATGTTGAACTAATGGTAAGGCTTTCCCTAAAGGTGTGTTTAGGTCAATGTGTAGCTGCATTGAAAACATGGCGCAGCCTTCGGGGCTTAACCATTCATTATCAGATCGACCTTTTCCATGGGTCTGTTGACGTGGAATTACAGTAATGCCGTGAATCATTTTCTTTTCCAATAATTTTTGAGAGCTTGTTAGGACATCCGAATAAATCACCAATCTTCCAAGATGTTCAGTTTGTAGTGTTTCAAAATAACTGACGGTGGAGAAGTTGTTGGGGCAACTTAATATCAAGACGGGAAGTCGTGAACTGCTGGCTGCACCGGGATCGATTCCTTTTCCACAAAATACCATTTCTACATCGTCGGAAAGCAGTTTGTTTTCATGTACTAATTCAGGGTTGTTTAATAATTGTAATTTTAGCTGAAATAAATTATTATTGTTAAGTAAACGTTTATTCAATTGTTATATCGCAATTTTGTTAGATACACATGTCAATTATAAGTAAAATTAGTTTGTTGAGAAAAATAAGAATTAAATTTTATTGACAAGCTTTCTGATCTAATAATACAGGTTTCAAAAGTCATATGTCAAATTGATCTGTCAATTTTTATTTTTATTTAGCCCAAGCGCAAATTGAGATCAGGCAAGACAAAAGATAAATTTCTCAAAAATGACTACAAAATAACTTTAAATTGACATTTAAAGTAAAATTCTTGTTAAAATAACAAAATCCAGACTTTAACTATCAAAATCTGACACTAAATAATAAAAATCCGGCCTGTAAATGTCAAATTCAGTTTTGTTTAGTCAAAAACTGATTTCAGTGAATCTTAAAAAACGTCAAACATTAAAACCTAGTTTGAAAATGTCTTAAATATCAAAATTTGAACTTTAAATGTTATAACCCAGCTTCGATATGTCACAATAACACTAAAATCAGGCCTTTCAATTCAAAATACAGCTTTATTCTGTCAAAAACTGGTTTCAATAAATCTTAAAAAACAAAATTTGACACAAAATGGTTTGAAATGTTAAAATGCAGACTTGTAAAGCTAAAATCCAGCCATTAACTATCAAAATTGCATAAAAATATCAAAATCCGGCCATCAAATATTAAAATCTAGTTTGAATATGTCTCAAATACCAAAATTTAGACTTTAAATGTAAAAAATCAAGCTTTGATATGTCAAATCAACATTAAAATACCAAAATGCAGCCTTTAAAGATAAAATACAGCTTTGTTCTGTCAAAAACTGGTTTTCAAGTCGTTTTTAACGTCATAATCTGACCATGTTTAACAGTGTATCCAAATTCGGTATAAACAAATTTGAAATGTTAAAATCTGGCCATTAAATATTAAAATCCTATTCTGAAATGTTAAATGCAAACTTCAAATTTGAAATTCCGGTCTTAAAATATCAAAATTGACTTTAAATGTAAAAATCGAGATTTGATACAACATTAAAATATCAAAATGCGGCTTTTAGTCAAAATATAGCTTTAAATTTCAAAATCCGGCATCCAAATGTTAATATCTAATTAGAATATGTCTCAAATACCACAATTTTGACTTTAAATGTTAAAATCCGGCTTCAATATGTCACAATAACATTAAAATTTCAAAAGCCGGCTCTGCAACTCAAAATACAGCTTTAATCTTCTGTCAAAAACTTGTTTTTGTAAGTCTATAAAAAAGTTGAAAATGTTAAAATGTGGACTTGTTAAGCTGAAATCCGGTCGTTAAATGTTAAATAGAAACGTTTTTTGTAAAAATCCGGTCTAAAAATATCAAAACTGCATAAAAATAACAAAATCCGGCCTTCAAATGTTAAAATCTTCCTTAGATGTCTCAAATATCAAAATTTAGTCAAATGTGAACTTCTTAAGCTAAAATCCGGCTATTACATATCAAAATCCAGCTGTAAAGTGTTAAATAGAAACTTCAAATGTTAAATTCCGGTCTAGAAACATCAAAATTGGATAAAAATATCAAAATCCGGCCTTCAAATGTTCAAATCTTGTTTGAATATATCTCAAATATCAAAATTTAGACCTTAAATGTAAAAATCAAGCTTTAATAAGTCAAAATAACTTAAAAACATCAAAATCCGGCATTAAAGTCAAACTAAAGCTGTAAAAACTGATTTCAAGGTTTGAAAAACGTCATAACCTGGCCTTGTCTAAAGATATATCAAAACTCGGCAGAAAAAAGTTCAAAAATATCAGTTGTCCCTTCCCGATTAATGTGTCAAGAAACATTTTTGAAAATTAAAAAAACTTGTTTTTTGGAAAATTTCTAAATTTTGGAAATTGATTAAAGAACTTATTGGCAACATTTGCATCAAAATTTTGAAAATTGTCCTATTTTTTTAATTTTTGTTAAAAAAACAATTTTGAAAACTCAAAAAACTTGTTTGGAATTTTTAAAAAATTACTAAATTTTGAAAATTGATTAAGGAACTTATTATCTACATGATCAACAAAGTTTGAATCAAAATTTTAAAAATTGTTGCTACAATTGCAATTTTTGTGAAAAGAAAAAATAAAACAATTTTAAAAATCCAAAAAACTTGTTTGAAATTTTTGGAAAATTACCAAATTTTGAAAATTGATTAAAGAACTTATTGTCAACATGTGCAACAAAATTTGAATCAAAATTTTAAAATTTGTTGCTACAATTGCAATTTTTGTGAAAAGACAAAATAAAACAATTTTGAAAATCCAAAACTTGTTTGGAATTTTTGGAAAATTACCAAATTTTGGAAATTGATTAAGGAACTTATTGTCAACATGTGCAACAAAATTTTAATCAAAATTTTAAAAATTGTTGCTACAATTGCAATTTTTGTGAAAAGGAAAAATAAAACAATTTTGAAAATCCAAAAAACTTGTTTGGAATTGTTGAAAAATTACCAAATTTTAGAAATTGATTAAGGAACTTATTGTCAACATGTGCAACAAAAATTGAATCAAAATTTTAAAAATTGTTGCTACAAATGCAATTTTAGTAAAAAGAAAAAAGAAAATCCAAAAAACCTGTTTGGGATTTTTGGAAAATTAATAATTTTTGAAAATTGATTAAGGAACTTATTGTCAATGCAACAAAATTTGAATCAAAATTTTAAAAATTATTGCTACAATTTCAATTTTTGTTAAAAGAAAAAATTAAACAATTTTGAAAACTCAAAAAAAACTTGTTTAGAATTTTTGGAAAATTACTTAATTTTGGAAATTGATTAAGGAACTTATTGTCAACATATGCAGCCAAATTTGAATCAAAATTTTAAATTTTTTTGTTATAATTGCAATTTTTGTAAAAAAAAAAACAATTTTGAAAATTCAGAAAACTTGTTTGAAATTTTTGGAAAATTACCAAATTTTGGAAATTGATTAAAGAACTTATTGTCAACATGTGCAACAAAATTTGATACAAAATTTTAAAAATTGTTGCTACAATTGCATTTCTTGTGAAAAGAAAAATGAAACAATTTTGAAAATCCAAAAAACTTGTTTGGAATTTTTGGAAAACTACCAAATTTTGGAAATTGATTAAAGAACTTATTGTAAACATGTGCAACAAAATTTGAATCAAAATTTTAAAAATTGTTGCTATAATTGCAATTTTTGTGAAAAGAAAAAATAAAACAATTTTGAAAATCCAAAAAACTTGTTTGGAATTTTTGAAAAATTACTAAATTTTGGAAATTGATTAAGAAACTTATTGTCAACATGTGCAACAAAATTTGAATCAAAATTTCAAAAATTGTTGCTACAATTGCAATTTTTGTGAAAAGAAAAAATAAAACAATTTTGAAAATCCAAAAAACTTGTTTGGAATTTTTGAAAACTTACTAAATTTTGGAAATTGATTAAGGAACTTATTGTCAACATGTGCAACAAAATTTGAATCAAAATTTTAAAAATTGTAACTACAATTGCAATTTTTGTGAAAAGAAAAAATAAAACAATTTTGAAAATTCAAAAAACATGTTTAAAATTTTTGAAAAATTACTAAATTTTAGAAATTGATTAAGGAACTTATTGTTAACATGTACAATAAAATTTGAATCAAAATTTTAAAAATTGTTGCTATAATTGCAATTTTTGTAAAAAGAAAAAAAAAATTGAAAATTCAGAAAACTTGTTTGAAATTTTTGGAAAATTACCAAATTTTGGAAACTGATTAAAGAACTTATTGTCAACATGTGCAACAAAATTTGAATAAAAATTTTTTAAAATTGTTGCTACAATTGCAATTTTTGTGAACAGAAAAAATAAAATAATTTTGAAAAATCCAAAATACTTCTTTGAAATTTTTGCCATTACTACGTATTAACTGTCAAACTAGTAAACATTGTTTCAATTGTCAAAAATAAGCTAATTACTTACATCATGTCTTCCGAGAAAATAGGCCGTACTGTAATCAAATTTCTGATTAAGATTCCTGCAATCAATATCGAGATGAGTTGACAGAATATGCTTAAGTATTTCCAAACGAGCTTGATCGCTATCCCTCAAAGCACTATATTTATTTTCATCTTCTTGATATTGCATCGGATCGATTTCCAAATGTACTTGCGAGAAGATAGCTTTACCCGGAGAACTACAAACGGTAGCTAGAAGCAAACTGGGAGTCTGCCACGTTTCCTCCGCACCCAAAACTTGCACTTGAATCGTGTACGACTGTCCGTTATGTTGAATATCAACGGTCGATGGTGTACGGGGAGCAACTGGACTTGAACCATTACTGGAAATAATAATTTAATTTAAAATTTTTGGGCCAAAATTGTTTTACCTCTGGCTGGATTGATCGGAATCTTTGGAAAATTGTTTCTTAGCCGGCGACGCTTGATAGCAGAAAATATGATGCATCATTTTGACGCGTTTCCATTCACCGTAGGTGAATCGAACCAATTCATGTTCTCTAACCTAAAATAAAAATATTGTTGAAGATGATAAGTTTATTAATAACAACGTTACAAGTTTCAGCTCAACTAGAGCCTTCTACAGATGTAATAAGTTATATATATGTATATCTAAACTATAAAATTAGAAGTGCAGAGCTACAAAGATAATTAAAAGAGAGAATGACTTTTAAAGATTACAGTAATGAGAATGTGGTACTAATGCTAATTTGTTTTCTAATATAATCCCTTTACCATTAGTACTGCAAACTCATTACTGTAATCTTTAAGCCATTCTCTCTCTTAATCACAATTGTAACTCCGCCCCCTTAATCGGCTCAGAAATATTTACCCAAATTTGTCCGCTATCATGCGATGCCGCAGTCATACAAGGCACACTGATAAGGTTTGTAAAAGCAAAATAATTATCTGTGCTTGACTATTATGATCATTCTTTTTACATCTGTAAAAGGCTCTAGTAGAGCCGAAACTAGTAATGTATTCGTATATAGATTACGTTACCTCAGCAGTAGAGAATGTCTGTAAAACGCTATAAAGTAAATCGCTGCACAGACAAAGCAACTGCCCGCCAGTCACCAGATACTGCAATAGATGTGAGGTTAGGTTAGGTGTTACGTTACCGCACACAATCACCAAAGTCGTCGAGCTATCCCAGAAACTCGAACTTGTATTGACGGGAAGATCATAAATGGTATATCTGAAATTAAAATGTCAAAATATGCCAATAATCAATAAATTAATACTTACTTTTCTTTATTTATGATAGATTTAAGTACACTTTTGACATTATCCTTGGCGACAACACTATCAGCATAAACAAGGATATTCGGGGGTTTAACAACCTTATTCGGTGATGTCTCCTTCGAACTAGTCGCATTCTGCCGTTGCAGATTCTTTCCCGACGAACTACTACTTTGAGCAACCTCCGAATACGATTTCGATTTAGCCTCACCGTTAGCTTTAACCTTAGCCTTATCAACGCTCAATTTATTCTTACTTTTTTCTTCCTTTTTAGTAGTAGAAGATTTCGCAGGTTTCGGTTCCACCACTTTAACTTTCGCGTCATGAACTTTAATTTTAACCGGTTTAGATTCCAATTCTGTTTTAGTTTTATCAACAACCTCATCGGGTTTGCTTTTAGATTCGCTAGTTTTATGTTTGATTTCGATTTTAATTTTCGGTTTGACGGCTTCTTCGGGTTTCGAGCTGGTTTTATCGCGGGATTTTGATTTGTCTTTTTTATGGGAGCTATGAGCGTGTACGTCGAGTGTATTTCGAGAATTGGATTTTTCTACGGATTTTTTAATGGGTTTCACTTCGGATATGGGTTTTTCTTCAGTTTTTCCGTTTTCTATGCAAATCTTTGGTGGATTTTCGCTTAAACCTTGGTATAGCGTACGCACATTTTGTGCGAATAGTTTCCATTGAGTTGGATGATAGGAATATTTAAATTGTTCCCCTCGCGAGAATTTGCGGGGGTACTTGATTTTTGTTGGGTAACCCTCGACATCAATCACTGAAATTAAAATAATTAAATAATGGATTTTTGGGTTGCTTAAAATTATTACTTTCAATTTTGATAAGGCTTAGATCATGATTGATGTCCATGTGATTGCATTTGAAAGAATTCATTAGGCAAGTGATTTGATTCAGGTCAGTCTTAACGATCACTTCGAAATTATCTGAAGCACGCCAGGCGATGAGCTCACCGTATTTTTCAATCTGTAATTAATTAAGATTCAAATTTGACACTATTAACAACGCGAAGTCAACATGATTAATACGTTGTGGGCATATAATGTTATGTTGGCTTCACGGAATTTATTAACCTGAATAAGCTCGCTCTGATGTGGAGTGTATGTATCTAGCAGTGCTTGGAAGAGTAAGTATATTTTGGGGCTCTCTAATTTGCTCCGGCAGCGTCCTAAATGTATTGGGAAGCCATTCGTTTCTTTCGGAAATAAGACCCATTGTTTCAGATTCAATTTTTGCTAAAAATTATATCAATCAATACATTAATGCTTTAAATATGAATTATTATTACTTTTGGAACGACTGTGCATGCAATCCGTCCTTCTTTTTCATATAGCAGGTTCTCCAAGCACCGTTTATGCTTAGGATCGGATATGGTATTGGAGGCGCATAGAAGCAAAGCATTTTGGGTGTTGAGGGTGCCTTTTAGTTTGTTTTTAAGGGCGCCCAAACGCCACCACTGGCAGAATGTAGCGTACATGTAATATAGGGTCAGGATCATGATTCAAGGGCTCTGATTTTCGTTTCTTATTTATCTCCTTGACATTTTACCTTGAATAAAAGAAATAAAAATCAATTGATTGGATTAACATAATCCCATTGTTAGTCGAGTAAATTGTTTAGTGCGGCAGTGTAATTCTGAATGATATGATAAATAATTTGAATCTATTTCGTTTTTCGAGTAAACAAAAAATGTATTTTTCAAACAATTTTCGTATTTTACTCAAAATATTCATTGAATTCTTGAAAAATATTAAAATAAGTCCTAATATCAAACTCTGTTATTGTGTCACGGCCACCACCCACGCATTTAACAACCAAGAAATGAAGGATTTAATTTTAGCACGATTGATATCGCATGTGTCATTATTTATTAAAATTAATAACAATTAGATATAGAGTTATTGAACTGGCAGCGATAAGACACGTCAAATAAATAAGAGAAACTTTCCATCCAGTCCGATTTTTATAATTATTATTATTGGAAACAATTGTTGTGTATTATCAATTGATGAATCAAAAATATAATAACACGAATGTTTGCATGGAAGAGGGGATGAATAAACAATTGATGATATCGTCATGGCAACGCAAACAGCAGCTGTTTTGTGAGGACCTCGGACAATACGCTTAATTTTCAGACGTAACCAATTCCGATAAGGCATTATCGGACAAATGTTTTTGTTTGTTGATGATTAATTCGCGACTATTTCCAAAATTCAAATATTTCAAGGTCGATCGTTGAGTAACGAATTAGTCATAAAACTTAACCAATATTTTGATAAAACGTTAAAACGATTGTTTGAATGAATTATTAATTAATATTATGAAACAGTTTGACATAATTCAATAATAATTTAAAACTAATTCATTATTATTATTACAGTCCTGTTGTGTTCCTGTTGCCAAGCGAGATTGCCGGTCGAACACAACAAGTGCGTGAATCAATCGTGGAATGGAGTTAGTAGCTTTCCTTGTCTCGACCGTTGTATGAAAAGTAGGAGATGCGTGTGTCCGTCTGTCTCTTTGCGCACGGCTCGCGACGACCCGTTCGTCCGTCAGTGTTTGACAAGAAGATAGCGAAAACAATTACGATAAACACAAATCGACTATTAGTCTGAAAGCTCGCGGGGAATCGCAAAATCCGGGCCAAAAGGCCAATGTTTTATGTATTATTATAATTAATAATGTTTGACAGTTACATAATTATAACAATTAATTAATCTATCAAATTTGAATTAAATAGTTTGACAGTTACTGCTTTGACAGTTAATTACTACTAATTTATTACTAAAAAAATATATTTGTACATTTAAAACTGCAAATTTGCTTTTCAAAGTATTAAAATTCACTTCCAATCCGGTCTTTAAAACTGTAAATGAGACTTTTAAAACTAAAAATCTGTTAATTTGGCTTTGAAATCATAAATTTGAAATTTAAAACTGTAAATTCGGCTTTTAAAAGTGTAAATCCGGCCTTTATTGTTAAATTTTACTGCCAAATTGTTAATCCGGCCTTCAAGTTCAATCTTTGAAATTGTTAAATTCCAGCCTTTAAATTAAAAATCCAACCTTCAAACCTGTAAATCCGTTTTTTAAAAGTGTAAATCCCTATTAAATTTGATTGCCAAACTGTTAATTTGGTTTTTAAATTATAATCCGGCCTCTTAATTGTAAATCCGGCTTTTAAAATAGCAATTGAGTCTTTTACAAATAAAAATCCGGCCGCCAATTTATTTAGTCTAGTGCCAAACTGTTAATACGGCCTCTAAATTATAAATCCAGCCTTTAAAAACCGTAATTCAGTGTAAGTTCGGCCTTTACAAGTTTAATCTGGTTAAAGACACTATTTTAGTGCTAAATTGTTAATCCGGCCTTTAAAACTAAAAATCCGCCCTTCAAAGTGTTAAATTTTACTGATCGTTTAACTGATCAAACTGATAATCCGGCCATTAAATTATAAATCCAAACTTTAAATCTGTAAATCCGGTTTTTAAAAGTGTAAATCCGGTCTTCAAAATGTTAAATTTGATTGTCAAACTGTTAATTTAGTTTTCAAATTATAATCCGGACTCTTAATTGTAAATCCGGCTTTTAAAATAGTAATCGCGTCTATTACAAACAAAACTGCGGCCACCAATGTATTTAGTCTACTGCCAAACTGTTAATCCGGCCTCTAAATTATAAATGCAACCTTTAAAACCGTAAATCCGGTTTTTAAAAGTGTAAGTTCGGCCTTTACAAGTTCAATCTGTTTAAAGACACAATTTTAGTGCTAAACTGTTAATCCGGCCTTTAAAACTAAGAATCCGGCCTTTAAAATGTTAAATTTTACTGTCACTGATAATCCGGCCTTTTAAATTGAAATTCCAGGCTTTAAATCTGTAAATCCGGTTTCTAAAAGTGTAAATCCGGTCTTGATAACCCAATTTTAGTGCTACATTGTTGATCCGGCCTTTAAAACTAAAAATCCGGTCTTCAAAGTGTTACATTTTACTGTTAAACTAATAATCCGACCGTTAAATTATAAATCTAGCCTTTAAATTTGTAAATCCAGTTTTTAAAAGTGTAATTCTGGCCTTCAAATAAATCTGTGACTAAGTGCTACTCAAATAATACATATTTAGTAGCTTCGCAATTTATTTTGACTAAGCGCAACACCATTCATAATTTTTTTGTTGCTTTGCGATTGATTGTGACTAAGTGCAACATAAAATAACTACCTTTAGTCGTTTCTCGATTGATTGTGACGAAGTGCTGCTCAAATAAATACAATTAGTCACTTCGCAATTCATTCTGACTAAGTGCAACATCATCAACAAAACTTTTGTTGCTCTGCAGTTGATTGTGACTAAGTGCAACATAAAAAAATAACATTTAGTCGTTTCTGATTGATTGTGACTGTGTGCAGCTTAAGTAAATACATTTAGTCACTTCGCAATTCATTCTGACTAACTGCAACATCATCAACAAAACGATTGTGACTAAGTTTAACCTAAATATGTTACATTTAGGGCTGATATTTCAATCACAGTTTAATCCTATGTTTAACTTAGTTTGTGATCTGAGATTAATATAAAAAATGTATTTTAAGTTGGTAGTAAAATCTCTAAAATATCTATTATTTCTAACTTCATTTTACTTATGACATTTTATTCTGTAAAATGTTTGCAGCTAAATGTTAAAATAAACATATTTAAACTGCATTATTACTACGTTTTTAAGAATATTGTTAATTGTTAATTGTGCATTTTTAAACGACAATCTTATTATTACAATTTTATCAAAATTTATTTTAAATTTAAATATCCCGCTTTCTCCTGACTCAAAGCATGTTACATAACCTATTTATAAATAATGCAGTATGACAAATTACATTAATAAACTCAGTTAAACTGATTTGAAAAGAGCTTAAACTCCAATCTTAGCTTAAGCGCAAAATGAAAGACCGGCCCTTAGTCGCTTCGCAACTGATTGTGACTAAGTGCGACATAAAAAAAACTACATTTAGTCGTTTCGCAATTGATTGTGAAGTGTGACATAAAAAAAATATATTTAGTCGTTTCGCAATTGATTGTGACTAAGTGTTGCTCAAATAAAGTCACTTAGTCACTTCGCAATTCATTCTGACTAACTGCAACATTATTAACAAAATGTTTGTTGCTCTACGGTTGATTGTGACTAAGTGCAACATAAAAAAACTACATTTAGTCGTTTCTCGATTGATTGTCACTTAGTCACTTCGCAATTCATTCCGACTAACTGCAACATCATCAACAAAATGTTTGTTGCTTTCCGATTAATTGTGAGTAAGTGCAACCTAAATAAATTGTATTTAGTCGCTTCGCGAGTGATTGTGACTAAATGCGACATAGAAAAACTATATTTAGTCGTTTCTCGATTATTTGTGACTAAGTGCTGCTCAAATAAATACATTTAGTCACTTCGCAATTCATTCTGACTAACTGCAACATCATCACCAAAATGTTTGTTGTTTTCCGATTGATTGTGAGTAAGTGCAACCTAAATAGATTACATTTAGTCGCTTCGTGATTGATTGTGACTAAGTGCAACATAAAAAACTACATTTAATCGTTTCTCGATTATTGTGATTAAGTGCTGGTCAAATAAAAATATTTAGTCACTTCGCAATTCATTCTGACTAACTGCAACATCATCAGTTGCTCTGCGATTGATTGTGACTAAGTGCAACCTAAATAAATTATATTTAGTCACTTCGCAATTGATTGTGACTAACTGCAACATAAAAAAAACTACATTTAGTCGTTTCTCGATTGATTGTGACTAAGTGCTGCTCAAATAAAAACATTTAGTCACTTCGGAACTTATTCTGACTAACTGCAACATCATCAACAAAATGTTTGTTGCTTTCCAATTGATTGTGACTAAGTGCAACCTAAATAGTTTACATTTAGTCGTTCCGCAATTAATTGTGACTAAGTGCAACATAAAAAAACAACATTTAGTCGTTTCTGATTGATTGTAACTAAGTGTTGCTCAAATATATACATTTAATCATTTCGCAATTCATTCTGACTAACTGCAACATTATCAACAAAACGTTTGTTGCTCTGCGGTTGATTGTGACTAAGTGCAACCTAAATAGATTACATTTAGTCGCTTCGCGATTGATTGTGACTAAGTGAGACATAAAAAAGCTTCATTTAGTCGTTTCTCGATTAATTGTGACTAAGTGCTGCTAAATAAAAACATTTAGTCACTTCACAATTCATAGTGACTAACTGCAACATCATCAACAAAACGATTGTGACTAAGTTCAACCTGAATCTGTTACATTTAGTCGCTTCGCAACTGATTGTGACTAAGTGCGACATAAAAAACTACATTTAGTCGTTTCTCGATTGATTGTGACTAAGTGCTGCCCAAATAAATACATTTAGTCATTTCGAAATTCATTCTGACTAACTGCAACATTATCAACAAAATGTATGTTGCTCTGCGGTTGCATATGACTAAGTGCAACCTAAATAAATTACATTTAGTCGCTTCACAATTGATTGTGACTAAGTGTAACATAAAAGAAGTACATTTAGTCGTTTCTTGATTGATTGTAACTAAGTGCTGCTCAAATAAATACATTTATTCATTTCGCAATTCATTCTGACTAACTGCAACATCATCAACAAAATGTTTATTACTCTGCGGTTAATTGTGACTAAGTGCAACCTAAATAAATTACATTTAGTCGCCTTGCAATTGATTGTGACTAAGTGCAACATAAAAAAAAACTACATTTAGTCGTTTCTCGATTGATTGTGACTAAGTGCTGCTCAAATAAATACATTTAGTCACTTCGCAATTCATTCTGACTAATTGCAACATCATCAACAAAATGTTTGTTGTTTTCCAATTGATTGTGACTAAGTGCAACCTAAATAGATTACATTTAGTCGCTTCGTGATTGATTGTGACTAAGTGCAACATAAAAAACTACATTTAATCGTTTCTCGATTATTGTGATTAAGTGCTGCTCAAATAAAAATATTTAGTCACTTCGCAATTCATTCTGACTAACTGCAACATCATCAGTTGCTCTGCGATTGATTGTGACTAAGTGCAACCTAAATAAATTATATTTAGTCACTTCGCAATTGATTGTAACTAACTGCAACATAAAAAAAACTACATTTAGTCGTTTCTCGATTGATTTTGACTAAGTGCTGCTCAAATAAAAACATTTAGTCACTTCGGAACTCATTCTGACTAACTGCAACATCATCAACAAAATGTTTGTTGCTTTCCAATTGATTGTGACTAAGTGCAACCTAAATAAATTACATTTAGTCGCTTCGCAATTGATTGTGACTAAGTGCGACATAAAAAACTACATTTAGTCGTTTCTCGATTGATTGTGACTAAGTGCTGCTCAAATAAATACATTTAGTCACTTCGCAATTCATTCTGACTAACTGCAACATCATCAACAAAATGTTTGTTGCTTTGCGGTTGATTGTGACTAAGTGCAACCTAAATAAATAACATTTAATCGCTTCGCAACTGATTGTGACTAAGTGCAACATAAAAAACAACATTTAGTCGTTTCTGATTGAATGTGACTAAGTGCTGCTCAAATAAATAAATTTAGTCACTTCACAATTCATTGTGACTAACTGCAACATCATCAACCAAATGTATGTAGGTTTCCGATTGATTGTGACTAAGTGCAACCTAAATCAATTACATTTAATCGCTTCACGTTTGACTGTGACAAAGTGCTCCGCAAATAAAACAAATTGAAACATCATCAATAAAACTTTAAAATTCATAATAATTTAATTTATACTTAACTAGAGGCAATTGTGTTAGAAGCTAAATTATCTGTCTAAAAATACAAAAAAAAAATTATATGAATTTTTTTTTTATAACAATACCAACTGTTATGTTATCTATAATATAATTAATAACATTTTTAGACTGACCTACTATAAGCTGAATTATCAATGTTTTATTGAAATTATTGTAAACGATTTATGCTATATATAAATATTATTATTGTTTTCCTCACCTCAATCGCGGGAGGGCAAATGTGCGGAGATACAGCTCTGCCTTTTTGCTGCGATCGGAAAAGACTGAGCGGAGAGAAATAAAATTATTAAAAAAGCATCAACTTTATCAACTTTATTCGCTATATACTCCGCGGTCAGATTAATAGGACTCCAGTCACCACAGAAAACGCGCTACGGTGGTATAGACATCATACGCATGTGATACTAGTTAAAAGTTAAATAAATAAAGTGCTGATGAAATAAAAAATGCGAAATTGAATATTGGTTTTTTCTACATTTTATTTCCACACAACTTGAACCAATGTAAGAACAACCAAAGAGATTACAGGTAAGCTGATTTAAAAGTATTTACCTATAACCAATTAACCAAAAGATTATCTTAATTCGCAAATAATTAATGACATAAGTTGTTGTCAACCCCACGACCATACTTGATCAGACAAATACAAGTCCCTCTCTATGTTTGCCTTAAGAGATTAATTTAATGACTTAAGGATTGTTTTGCTTGTTTGGCCCCGATGGCTCGTTGGGGGTTCGGAGGGGGCCCCTTTACCGATATATACGAGCGATTGTGTCGCAAATGGGACCGATTTTATTAGAACGACGCGAGCGAACGATATCAGACACGAAAACAAGGAAGGAGACTGACACACAACATAATCAATTTTTTTTCATATATTTTCTAGTCGAAAGTGTAAACCATTTTGTGATAATAGTTTTTAAGTTACTGTGATAAAGAAACTACAAGGTAATTGATTTTTTTGTTATTTCAATGTAGAAATTATGTTTAGTTAACCGAATTAGCACAATTCTGTTACTTTATTTAACAAAATCGCTTAAAAGTAGCGACTCAAACGTACAGAATTAGTTGTATAAGAAAGTGATTGACATACAGGTGGAAATAACTGTCAAAAATAACAGGAAAGGTCTGCCAAATTAGCAAAAAAAGATAAGAGGGGGCCTGCAGCGTTTAATCAAATACGACTTTTGAGGGGGTAGACGGCAAATCGTAGCTACTCCACTGTATATCAAAAAACTCTGTGAACGACAAAAATGCATCAAACTATTGACAATAACAATTACAGTTAATTACTGTTGATAATTGCCAAATAACAAATAAGTGGCAACAATTAGACGTTAAAATAAAAACAATGAAACAAATTAAATAACTAAATTAGTAACTAAATCAACAAAAAACTCTACCAAAATGTTTGTCAACTAAATTCCTGTAAATCGATTGACAGTCGTATTATGCCATACAAATAATCTTGATTAAGATTATGCAATAATCTAACCTAACAAAATATAACATATTGTCACTTCACTAGTTGCGCATACATAACCTAAAAATGTCGCCACTCTTAACTGTCACATCACATACATAACCTAAAAAATGAAGACATCTAAAATTTAAATTTAAAAATTTGTTTATAAAATTGCAGTTTTTGTAAAAAATTTGCAGATCCAAAAAACTTGTTTGGAATTTTTGGAAAATTACCAAATTTAGGAAATTGATTAAGGAACTTATTGTCAACATGTGCGACAAAACTTGAAACAAAATTTTAATCATTGTTGCTATAATTGCAATTTTTGTGAAAAGAAATAATAAAACAATTTTGAAAATCCAAAAAACTTGTTTGAAATTTTTGGAAAATTACCAAACTTTAGAAACTGATTAAGAAACTTATTGACAACATGTGCAACAAAATTTGACCAAAATTTTAAAAATTGTTGCTATAAATGCAAATTTTGTAAAATAAAAAATTTAACAATTTTGAAAATTCAGAAAACTTTTAGGAATTTTTGGAAAATTACCAAATTTAGGAAATAGATTAAGGAACTTATTGTCAACATGTGCGACAAAATTTGAATCAAAATTTTAAAAATTGTTGCTTTAAATGCATTTTTTGGAAAAAAGAAAAATAAAACAATTTTGAAAATTCATAAAACTTGTTTAGAATTTTTGGAAAACTACCAAATTATGGAAATTGATTAAGGAACTTATTGCCAACATGAGCAACAAAATTTGAATCAAAATTCTAAAAATTGATGCTAACAATTTCAATTTTTGTGAAAAGAAAAAATAAAACAATTTTGAAAATTCATAAAACTTGTTTAGAATTTTTGGAAAATTACCAAATTTTGGAAATTGATTAAGAAACTTATTGTCAACATGTGCAACAAAATTTGAATCAAAATTTTAAAAATTGATGGTACAATTGCATTTTTTGTGAAAAGAAAAAATAAAACAATTTTGAAAACTCAAAAAACTTGTTTGGAGTTTTTGGAAAAGTACTATATTTTGGAAATTGATTAAGGAACTTATTGTTAACATGTGCAACAAAATTTGAATCAAAATTTTGAAAATTGTTCCTATAATTCCAATTTTTGTAAAAAAAAAAACAATTTTGAAAACTCAAAAAACTTGTTTGGAGTTTTTGGAAAAGTACTATATTTTGGAAATTGATTAAGGAACTTATTGTCAACATGTGCAACAACATTTGAATCAAAATTTTAAAAATTGTTGCTACAGTTGCAATTTTTGTAAAAAGAAAAAATTAAACAATTTTGAAAATCCAAAAAACTTGTTTGGAATTTTTTTAAAATTACTAAATTTTGGAAATTGATTAAAAAACTTATTGACAGTATGTGCAACAAAATTTGAATCAAAATTTTAAAAATTGTTGCTATAATTGCAATTTTTGTAAAAAGAAAAAATTAAACAATTTTGAAAATTCAAAAAAAACTTGTTTGAAATTTTTGGAAAATTACTTAATTTTGGAAATTGATTAAGGAACTTATTGTCAAAATTTGAATCAGAATTTTAAAAATTGTTGCTACAATTGCAATTTTTGTGAAAAGAAAAAATAAAACAATTTTGAAAATTCAAAAAACTTGTTTGGAATTTTTGGAAAATCACTAAATTTTGGAAATTGATTAAGGAACTTATTGACAACATGTGCAACAAAATTTGAATCAAAATTTTAAAAATTGTTGCTACAGTTGCAATTTTTGTAAAAAGAAAAAAATTAAACAATTTTAAAAACTCAAAAAAAACTTGTTTAGAATTTTTGGAAAATTACTTAATTTTGGAAATTGATTAAGGAACTTATCGTCAGAATGTGCTACAAAATTTGAATCAAAATTTTAAAAATAGTTGCTACAATTGCAATTTTTGTGAAAAGAAAAAATAAAACAATTTTAAAAATCCAAAAAACTTGTTTGGTATTTTTGGAAAATTACCAAATTTTGGAAACTGATTAAGGAACATATTGTCAACATGTGTAACAAAATTTGAATCAAAATTTTTAAAATTCATGCTACAATTGCAATTTTTGTGAAATGAAAAATAAAACAATTTTGAAAATCCAAAAAACTTGTTTGGAATTTTTGGAAAATTACCAAATTTTGGAAATTGATTAAGGAACTTATTTTCAACATGTGCAAAAAAAATTAAATCAAATTTTAAAAATTGTTGCTTTAAATGAAATTTTTGTAAAAAAAAAAAAACAATTTTGAAAATTCATAAAACTTGCTTTTAATTTTTGGAAAATTACTAAATTTTGGAAATTGATTAAGAAAGTTATTGTCAATATGTGCCACAAAATTTGAATCAAAATTCTAAAAATTGTTGCTACAATTGCAATTTTTGTGAAAAGAAAAAATAAAACAATTTTGAAAACTCAAAAACTTGTTTGGAAAATTACTAAATTTTGGAAATTGATTAAGGAACTTATTGTCAACATGAGCAACAAAATTTGAATCAAAATTCTAAAAATTGTGGCTACAATTGCAATTTTTGTGAAAAGAAATAAACAATTTTGAAAATTCATAAAACTTGTTTGGAATTTTTGGAAAATTACTAAATTTTGGAAATTGGTTAAGGAACTTATTGTCAACATGTGCAACAAAATTTGAATCTAAATTTTAAAAATTGGCGCTTCAATTGCAATTTTTGTGGAAAGAAAAAATAAAACAATTTTGAAAATCGAAAAAACTTGTTTGGAATTTTTGGAAAATTACTAAATTTTGGAAATTGATTAAGGAACTTATTAGCAACATGTGCAACAACATTTGAATCAAAATTTTAAAAATTGTTGCTATGAATGCAATTTTTGTGAAAAGAAAAAATTAAACAATTTTGAAAACTCAAAAAAAACTTGTTTAGAATTTTTGGAAAATTACTTAATTTTGGAAATTGATTAAGGAACTTATCGTCAGCATGTGCTACAAAATTTGAATCAAAATTTTAAAAATAGTTGTTACAATTGCAATTTTTGTGAAAAGAAAAAATAAAACAATTTTAAAAATCGAAAAAACTTGTTTGGAATTTTTGGAAATTGATTAAGGAACTTATTGTCAACATGCGCTACAAAATTTGAATCAAAATTTTAAAAATTGGCGCTTCAATTGCAATTTTTGTGGAAAGAAAAAATAAAACAATTTTGAAAATCCAAAAAACTTGTTTGGAATTTTTGGAAAATTACTTAATTTTGGAAATTGATTAAGGAACTTATCGTCAGCATGTGCTACAAAATTTGAATCAAAATTTTAAAAATAGTTGTTACAATTGCAATTTTTGTGAAAAGAAAAAATAAAACAATTTTAAAAATCGAAAAAACTTGTTTGGAAAATTTTGGAAATTGATTAAGGAACTTATTGTCAACATGCGCTACAAAATTTGAATCAAAATTTTAAAAATTGTTGCTACAATTGCAATTTTTGTAAAAAGAAAAAATAAAAAAATTTAAAAATTCAAAAAAACTTGTTTAGTATTTTTGGAAAACTACCAAATTTTGGAAATTGATTAAGCAACTTATTGTCAACATGTGCAACAAAATTTGAATCAAAATTTTAAAAATTGTTGCTATGAATGCAATTTTTGTGAAAAGAAAAAATTAAACAATTTTGAAAATTCAAAAAACTTGTTTGGAATTTCTTTAAAATTACTAAATTTTGGAAATTGATTAAGGAACTTATTAGCAACATGTGCAACAACATTTGAATCAAAATTTTAAAAATTGTTGCTACAGTTGCAATTTTTGTAAAAAGAAAAAATTAAACAATTTTGAAAATCCAAAAAACTTGTTTGGAATTTCTTTAAAATTACTAAATTTTGGAAATTGATTAAGGAACTTATTAGCAACATGTGCAACAAAATTTGAATCAAAATTTTAAAAATTGTTGCTACAGTTGCAATTTTTGTAAAAAGAAAAAATAAAAAAATTTAAAAATTCAAAAAAACTTGTTTAGTATTTTTGGAAAACTACTAAATTTTGGAAATTGATTAATCAACTTATTGTCAACATGTGCAACAAAACTAGAATCAAAATTTTAAAAATTGTTACTATAATTGCAATTTTTGTAAAAAGAGTACAGGCTGCTAGGAATTCTAACAAAAAAATTAAAAAAAATATTAATGACAATTTATTTTATTACAGGTTTGACACAACCGAGAAAACAAACACACACAAATCATCCGGCTGTCGTCTCTTTAAATGTTTTCAAAAAACACTCCCACCAAACATTGCATCTGTGATTGTGAGAGGGAAAAACAAATCTGCTCGTTAGCAGTCATCATGAACTTCAATATGGACATCAAGGTGAACAAAAAAGACATCAATTGCAATAATAATGGTGTCAAAAAAGGCAAAACTATCGGTAAGTAATATTAATAAAAACATTTTTTGTTGACATTGTAGAAAATATATAGCACAATGCCAACTTGATAAATGTATTATTAATCTAATTATTTTGTTTAGAAATCCGCAAAGAAGAAGTCATGGCTATAAGAAACAGATTCCCAACAAAAATACCGGTAAGAGAAATTAATTGTATGATAAAATTAATCAATTAATAATTAAATTGTTAGACTACAACCGATTGATAAACTGTACTAAATGTCATCGGTCAATTAAATTTGATTGTTTATCTGGTGGTTTTGAGACAAAAATAGCTCGAGACAAAAAGAAATTGATTGAGAATCGTCAAAATATTTACAAATTAATTTCATCAAAATTGTAAACATTTACTCAGTTGAATAATTATTTTAACTTTGTACTTTTATATCTTGTAACTGGATTAATATTTCTGGTTATTTAATCAAATCTGACAAAGAATTATTATGTAATGTCATCGTGTTTACTGTGGAAATAAACTGGGGATTTTTTGCCCTGTACAAGGCTGTGGCTATTTATATTGCCCTAGGTTATACGGATCTGAAAATATTTACTAAGCTGATAAGAAATGAGCAAACATTCAATTGGGAAATCAATTTTATGATAATTAGCAATCAATTATGCAAAGTCTCAAATGGTAATAGTTTCAACAGTTTAATTTGTCAATATATTAAACTATTGTCATATCACACTTTGAATAGTTTTTTTGATAGATTTAGTTGACAGTTTAAAATACAATTCAACATATAATATTGATGTAAATTGTTTGATTGCTTTTTGAAGTTTTCAGTACAATTTAGAATACAATTTGACATATCAGGCAGATGGTTCACATGTTAGTACATTGCTGTGAATTGTTTGACAATTTAGTAACTTTTTGACACACTGTGTCAGCCTGTCCTGCACTGCTTCACAATGTGCGCCCGGCTTTACGTTTGTACTTAAAAAGTCAAAAATATGAAAATCCGGTACTAAATATTAAAATACTTCCAGAAAAAACTAATATCTGTCCAAAAACGGCTAAAGTGTAAAAAATTATAAAATAACAAAATTCGATCTTCATTCATCAAAATATTGTCAGAAAGCACCAAGGTCCGCCCATTTAATGTTGAAATTTCAATAAAATCTCAAAATCTCACTGTGAAATATCAAAATAAAAAGCAAATTTGACCATAAATTGTTAAAAAATGTTAAATTAAATTGTTAAATATCAAAAATAGCAGAGTCCGGCCTTGAAACATCAAAATACTGTAAAATCCTGGCAAAATTCTTTTTATAAAAAGCCAAAAATAGCAAATTTGAGCATAAACTGTTAAAAATGTTAAATTCTCTTCATAAAAAGTGAAAAATGACAAAATCCAGACAAAAAATAGCAAAATCCGTATATAAAATATCAAAAAATTTACCCCAAACTACTTTTAATGCAACATTCATTCATGAAAAGTCAAAAATAACAAATTTCGGCCATAAAATATTTTCAAAAAGAATCAAATCCGTCCAATAACGATTGAAAAGTGCAAAATTTTGTACATAAAATGTCAAAAATTGCAAAACTCGGCCTTGAATATATGAAATATCAAAAAATTTGCCATAAACTGCTTTTAACGCAACATTCTATTTATGAAAATTCAAAAATAACAAATTTCGGCCATAAAATATTTTCAAAAAGAACCAAATCCGGCCATAAACGGTTGAAAAATGCAACATTTTGTACATAAAATGTCAAAAATTGCAAAACTCGGTCTTAAATATATGAAATATCAAAAAATTTGCCCTAAACTGCTTTTAATGCAACATTGTATTCATGCAAAGTCAAAAATAACAAATTTCAGCCATAAAATATTTTCAAAAAGAACCAAATCCGGCCAAAAATAGTTGAAAAATGCAAAATTTTGTACATAAGATGTCAAAAATTGCAAAACGCGGCCTTGAATATATGAAATATAAAAAAATTCCCCTAAGCTGCTTTTAACGCAACATTCTGTTTATAAAAGGTCAAAAATAACAAATTTCAGCCATAAAATATTTTCAAAAAGAACCAAATCCGGCCAAAAATAGTTGAAAAATGCAAAATTTTGTACATAAGATGTCAAAAATTGCAAAACTCGGTCTTAAATATATAAAATATCAAAAAATTTGCCCAAACTGCTTTTAATGCAACATTGTATTCATGCAAAGTCAAAAATAACAAATTTCAGCCATAAAATATTTTCAAAAAGAACCAAATCCGGCCAAAAATAGTTGAAAAATGCAAAATTTTGTACATAAGATGTCAAAAATTGCAAAACGCGGCCTTGAATATATGAAATATAAAAAAATTCCCCTAAACTGCTTTTAACGCAACATTCTGTTTATAAAAGGTCAAAAATAACAAATTTCAGCCATAAAATATTTTCAAAAAGAACCAAATCCGGCCATAAACGGTTGAAAAATGCAACATTTTGTACATAAAATGTCAAAAATTGCAAAACTCGGTCTTAAATATATAAAATATCAAAAAATTTGCCCTAAACTGCTTTTAATGCAACATTGTATTCATGCAAAGTCAAAAATAACAATTTTCAGCCATAAAATATTTTCAAAAAGAACCATATCCGGCCAAAAATAGTTGAAAAATGCAAAATTTTGTACATAAGATGTCAAAAACTGCAAAACTCGGCCTTGAATATATAAAATATCAAAAAAAACTGTCCTAAACTGCTTTTAATGCAACATTCTATTTATGAAAAGTCAAAAATAACAAATTTCTGCCATAAAATATTTTCAAAAAGAACCAAATCCGGCCAAAAACTGTTGGAAAATGCAACATTTTGTACATAAAATGTCAAAAATTGCAAAACTCGGCTTTAAATATAAAAAAAATACGGTAAACTGCTTTTAATGCAACTTTCTATTCATGAAAAATCAAAAATAACAAATTTCGGCCATAAAATATTTTCAAAAAGAACCAAATCCGGCCATAAACGGTTGAAAAATGCAACATTTTGTACATAAAATGTCAAAAATTGCAAAACTCGGTCTTAAATATATAAAATATCAAAAAATTTGCCCTAAACTGCTTTTAATGCAACATTGTATTCATGCAAAGTCAAAAATAACAAATTTCAGCCATAAAATATTTTCAAAAAGAACCAAATCCGGCCAAAAATAGTTGAAAAATGCAAAAACTTGTACATAAAATGTCAAAAATTGCAAAACTTGGCCTTGAATATATAAAATATCAAAAAATTTACCCTAAACTGCTTTTAATGCAACATTCTATTCATAAAAAGTCAAAAATTACAAATTTCGGCCATAAAATATTAAAAAAAAAACCAAATTCGTCCAAAAACGGTTGAAAAGTCAAATTTTGTACATAAAATGTCAAAAATTGCAAAATTCGAATTTGAAATTTCAAAGAATTGTCAGAAAGCACCAACATCCGGTCATAAATTGTTATAAAAGTTCAGAAATTTTCATAAAACCTCAAAAATTGTAAATTTCAAAAATATTGTTACTAAAAACCAAAATCCTGCATAAACTGTTAAAATTCTTTTAATGTAATATCATAAGTAGCAAAATCAGGCCATGAAATATCAACATATTGTTGAAAAGTACCAAAATTCTGACTAGAAACATCAAAATATTGTCAGAAAGCACAAAAATCTGAACATAAACTTTTGAAAAGTGCAAAATAAAGTATGAAAACTGGTCAGAACGCACCAAAATTTACTGATTAATTGTTTAAAAAGACAAAAATAACTAAATCCGTTCATAAAATATTAAAATATTTTCAGATAACATCAAAATGCAGCCAAAAAACGATTAAAAAGTCCAAAATTTTATTTATAAAATGTCAAAAATAGCAAAATCCGAACAAGAAATATCTAAATAATGTCAGAAAGGTTCAAAATCCGATCATAAACTGTTAAAAAGAGTAAAATTCTATTCATCCGGTCATAAAACATAAAAATATTGTCAGAGAGTACCAAAATTCACTATAAACTGTTGCAATAATCAATTTATGAAAAGTCAAAAAAATTTAACAAAATTGTTATAAAATCAAAATGTTTGCGTATCTGTTTATCTAAAATGATCAAAAACGGTGTTGTAGAAGTTTTAATTCTGCTAGAAATTGGGGTGCAGCTTTCAACAAAATTACAAATTGAAAAAATTGTTGTAAAATCAAAATGATTGCAAATTTTGAGTTAGGAATTGAAATTTTAAAATCAGCATATATTGTTTTATGTATATTAATTAAAAACTGCATTTTAGATTTTCATAAAATCTCAATAACAAAACCCGGCAATAAAATATCAAAATATTGTTAAAAAGCACTAAAAACTGGCAAAACTGATTAAACTACAAAATTTGATTCATAAAACGCAATAATTAGCAAAATTTGGTCTTAAAACGTCAAAATATTGTTAGAAAACACCAAAATCCTGCTGTATTATAAATTATAAAATGTCAATAATAGCAAAATCTGGCCTTGAAACATCAAAATATTGTTGAAACAAAATCCGTCAAAATAAAGTCAAAATCTAGTTATGAAATATTAAAATATTGTCACAAGGAACCAAAATTGAAGCATAAACTGTTAAAAATGCAAAATTTTATTTATGAAATGTCAAAAATGGAATAATCTGGTCATAAAATCATAAAATTGAAAAAAGTAAAAACTTTTATAAAATCCCAAAAATAGCAAAACCTGGCTATAAAATAAAAAAATATTATCAGAAAGATTCAAAATCTAGTCATAAACAGGAAAATAAAGTATAAAAATATTGTAATTATTTGTTTGGTCCAAATTCCTATTATTCATGAAATGTCCAAAATATTATGTTTCAAAAAGAACCAAAACCGGCCAAAAACGGTTGAAAAGTGCAAAAATTTTTTTAATGTCAAAAATAGTTAAATCCGTTAATAAACTGTTCTAAAACTGTAGAAACTTTCATCAAAACTAGCAAAACCAAGCTATTTTTTCAAACACTTTTGAAAAATGTAAAATTCGAATTAATAAAATATCAAAAATTCCAAAATACGGCCTTAAAACATCAACATATGTTAGAAAGTAACAAAATCCAGTTTTAAAAGGTTAAAAATGGCAACATTTTTTACATAAAAAGTTAAAAATAGCACCAAAGTCTGGCCATAAACTGTTGAAAACTGTAACATTCTAAAATTTTGTTCATATAATGTCCAAAATAGGAAAATCCAGGTTGAAATACAATTCAAAAATGTACACATTTTCATGAAATTTCAAAAATCCGGTTATAAAAAATTAAAAGTATTGATAGAAGCAAAATCCGGCAAATATATTTTAATAAAATGTCAAAACTAGCTAAATTGGTTCATAAAATATAAAAATTTGTTGAAAAGAACCAAAATACAGTCTTAAAACATCAAACTATTTTCAGAAAGTACCAAAATGGGACCAAAAACATGCAAAAAAATATCACAAATAACATTTACTATGTAAAATTCTATTTGTAAAAAGTTTAAATTCGTTAAAACCGATCATAAAACATTAAAATATTTTAAGGTAGAATCAAAATCCGAACAAAAATGGTAAAAAAAAAGCATTTTATTAATAAAATGTCAAAAATAGCAAATTCCAGCCTTAAAACATTAAAATATTATTGGAATCCGGCCAGCTGTTAAAAAAGTGTAAAAAACAAATTTGTAGAAATGTCAATCAAAATATCTGAAAGTGTCAAAACAAACTTTTAAAAATCTCAAACATTATATAATGATTGAAATTTACAAAAAAAATGCTCAGAAAAACTCGGTTTTTGCATGTTAAAACTGAGTCATAAACTGTCAAACCAATCAACAAAATAATGTAAACCCGTTTTAACTGTCAAACACATACTAGTTCGGTTTATTGAGTATATATTATGTAAGTTTCAAACCAATCAAAGCTAAACATCCTTCATAAAGCAAAATAGAGAACTGATAAATCATATTATTTTCAAAAATATTCAAAAAATGTATAAAATTCTGAAACCAATATTAGTTTGGTTTATATATATTATTTTTTAATTAAAAAGTGTAATTCAAAAGTGTTTACAGGTCCACAAATCATCTCTTTCTGATCTAAAATACAAGCAAAAAAAACCGTTTTTCAAAGTAGGCAAATAAAAAAGCTCTCATAAATGGGCAATTCCATTTCAAACGAACCAGAGCTGGGGGAGAGTGTGTTGTTAATTCTGGTAGCAGAGCGTTGATAATTCACAGCCAACAAAACAAGTATCAAATAGAATTTATTCAGTTAGGTTTATAAGTTCGTGTGTTCACGTTACAGCTTGTTTACAGACTGACACTTACACTTCTACATAAACATAAATATCATTGTTCATTGTTTTATTCTCACTAGGTTACCGACTGCGAGCCCGCACGCTCTGATCACCTCGCATTCATAACCGTGCGAAACTTGTAACTACGTTTTCACAACACTCTCACCAGTTCCATGTTTCACGGATGTGTCGATGATTTGCAGTCCGTCTCGGAGTTCATGAAAGCTTTCCTTTGGTAGTGCCTTTGTGAGTATATCAGCCAGCTGCTGATTTGATGGTACGTAGATGATGTCTAGGTGTCCATCTTCATATTTTTCTCTGATGAAATGGAAGCGCACTTCGATGTGTTTGGTGCGCTTGTGGAACTCGGGATTCTTTATGAGCTTGATCGCGCTCTGGTTGTCCACATGGAGCCTTGTTGCAACCGGCTCGTCGAACCCCACTGCAGCCAGAATACGTCGAATCCATATGATTTCTCTGGTGCAGTCACTAGCTGCAATGTATTTGGCTTCGGTTGTCGAGAGGGCCACAATTCGTTGTCGTTGCGATGTCCACGCCACTGGTCCACCGTTAAAGATAAGCACATAGCCGCTGGTGGATTTTCGTGTATCAGGATCGCCTGCGTAATTGCTATCCGAATATGCCTTCATCGTTTCAGATGTTTCATTGCCGCCGTACATGATCCCGTAACTAGACGTGTCTTTGATGTATCGTATGATCTTTTTAACCGCCATCCAATGTTCTTGCAGTGGTTTCTCAGCATAACGACTGACGACAGCTACTGCATACATAATGTCAGGACGAGTCACGCATGCCGCAAACATCAGTGATCCAACCGCTTCACGGTAGGATACAGTGTGACCAACGGCTTCACCGATGGTGCACAGCTTTGTGTGTGGATCTGCCGGAACCGATACTGACTTCGCGTCCTCCATTTTAAATTTTTCAACCACTCGCCTTAGGTAATTGGTTTGAGTAAGTATTAGTTGTTTCTTTGCACGGTTTCTATATATTTGCAAACCCACAAATACCTTCCCAGCTCCGACCACAACTTCGAAATTGTCTTTCAGATTTTTCATGACGATCTCAATCGCAGCTCCGCTGGGTGACAGAAACAGACCGTCATCAACATAGAGCAACAACACGATCATGTGGCCATCCACGTTTCCTGTGTACATGCACGGGTCTGCTTTGCTTTCAATAAAGTTGTACTGCTTCAGAAACGTGACAAAACATTTGTTCCATTGACGTGGGGATTGTTTCAGACCATACAATGATTTCTTGAGTAGTACTATACGGCCGAGCTTGTGTGCGACTTCTTCAGGAAGACGCATATAAATTTCTTCCTCCAGCTCGCCGTATAGAAATGCAGTCTTAATGTCAAACTGAGCAAGTTCCCAGTCTTCCCTAGCTGTTAATGCTAACATCATTCTGACTGTTTCATACCTTACTACCGGTGCAAATGTTTCGTGATAATCGATCCCTTTACGTTGTGAGAAACTGCGAGCCACCAGGCGCGCTTTAAACCGCTCGATTTTTCCGTCACAGTTCATTTTCTTTTTAAGCACAAATTTCGAGTACACCACTTTAGCACCCGTTGGCACTTGATCAACTTCAATCCATGTTTTATTTTTCTCTTGAGAGTTCATTTCTTCCGTGACAGCACCCCGCCAGTTTGTTGACTCAGATCCGTTGTAGGCTTCAGAGAGTGACGTCGGTTCGTCGGCCTGGACTGAATTTGCTTCGTATCTGGCAGGTCTTCTTATTTCGCCTCTGGTGCGCAGCTCGTACCGTTTTTCTTCTTCTTCAGGTTCATTTCTTTCTGGTTGTTCATCAGGTTCGTTTCTTTCTAGCGGAATTTCTTCGTTCACCGCGTCCGAATCATTCAAATCGATTGCTGGCCAATGATTATCAGTTTCTTTTGTTGCAGTCTCTTCATTGAAAGTAACATGCTTACTGATGGAGATCTTTCTTGTTATTGGATCTAACAATCGATAGTTCGGACCGTTCGAATCGTACCCAACCATTATTCGCTTATTCGCTTTCTTTTGCCATTTCTTTCGCAACTCCTTTGGAATATGTTCATATGCAACTGATCCAAATATACGTAAATGAGCACTCTGCGGTGCCCGGCCAAACCATAACTCGTACGCAGATTTCTTTCCGGATCGTTTCGATGGAGTTCTGTTGGCCAGATACGTTGCTGTCAATACAGCCTCAGCCCACAGTCCTTCCTCCAAGTCCCCTGCAAACAGCATTGCTTTTGCTGATTCGACTATCGTACGATTCTTACGCTCGGATATCCCGTTTTGTTCTGGAGTGTAGGGAGCTGTAGTTTGATGATTGATGCCTCGATCCGCCATGAACGTCTTCATCCGGTGATTGACGTACTCACCGCCATTGTCGCTTCTCAATACCTTGACCTTATTTCCGGTTTGAGTCTCGATCAGATTTAACACTAGTTTGAATTTTTCGTACACTTCATCTTTGTTCTTTATGAAGTGCACGAAGGTCATATTGGTGGTGTCACACACAAAATTAACGAAGTATCGATTTCCTCCATGGCTTTTGTGTGTCATCGGTCCATTTACGTCTGAATGCAGAAATTCACCTGCTGCATAGTTTCGTGGTTGTGTGGTTTTGAATGATTTCTTTGTTGATTTCGCGAATACACACGCTTCACAAAACAGTTTGGCATTAGCATTAATTCTAATATTAATTTGACCAGTATCAGCCATTTGACGCATTCGGTCCAAACCCGGATGGCCGAGTTTCCGATGCCATCTCATGAGTTCTTCTTCTACCGAATTTGCCGCTTCATATTCCAACGGCTTTAGTTGCATCTCGTACAAGTTGCTTGTCGTGAGTATGCCTTCAAGATGGGTTTGTCCATTTAGGTTGAATTTGACCCCCTCACCAGCCATTAATATTTTAGCGCCTACCTTTTGGCATAATCCAGTGCTGATCAGATTTTTCCGCAAAGTTGGAATGTACATAGCATTTTTGAAGTCGACCTGCTTCCATCTATTTCCAACTTTTGCCAATGCGGTTACCAAACCCCGACCAGCTGCTTCTAGTTCATATTTGCCCGCCAATTTTACTTTTTCACTGTCTTCATTCAGATCAACAAACCACTTCTTTTCATTAAACATGTGGCAACTTGCCCCACTGTCACACAACACTTTGTCATCGCGTTCACTGACCATCGCTGCCTCCGCCGCGCTGAAGCATATGTTCCCCATGTTGGTGCTGGTGCTGGTGCTGCCGCTGTCTTGTTGTTTGCTCCGCTTCGGACAATCTCGTCTGAAGTGTCCATGTTCCCCGCACCCATAGCATTTTACCCTTTTCTTTGATGAGACGTTCCTTGGTTTTTGCGACACGGACCTTGTTGACTTTTTGACGAACATTGCTTCGGCTGTCATTTCTGGATTCACACGAGCCTCTTCGGCAAGTATGATTTTCTTTAGTTCATCTGGCGTCCTCTTATCGTCACTAGCCAGATGGAATGCCACATGCACTGTAGAGAATTCTCTTGGTAAATTATCCATTAGCTTCACCATGATGTCCTTAGGTGACTTAATGTCACCGCTGCGTTTGCATTTTGCAACCAACAATTCGATTTGAGCAATGTGTATAGCCATTGACCCGCCCATGTAACGATAAGCGTGGTATTCGCGATTTGCCTCCATTTTGCTACTTCCATCGGAACGTTCGTACACCGATAGTAGCTTTTTCCACATTTCACCTGCGGTCTCGCAAGCTGCCACGAATGTTTGCTGATTGTTATCGATCGCCGACAGTATTGCCAAAGTAGTCCTTCCATCGCATTTTTCCCATGCTTCGATCTGTGCTTCATTGCTGCCATTGCTCTCCGGCCGTAAAACATTACCCTGTGCATATTTCAGCAAGGCATTCACCTTGAAATATTGCAGCATACATTGTTTCCACAACGGCCAATTTGAGCCCTTCAGCTTTTCAAAATGTGGCATGTCTGTTTTATCTGACATGTTGATTTTATTCCCGAAACACTCACGAAATACAAAAATAAACGATAACTACTTTACTGTCCAAGATGTCCGACAACACGTGTTTTTCACTAACCTGTTTCACAGTTTTGTGGCGCAGTGGAAGCGTGCTGGGCCCATAACCTGTTGTTAATTCTGGTAGCAGAGCGTTGATAATTCACAGCCAACAAAACAAGTATCAAATAGAATTTATTCAGTTAGGTTTATAAGTTCGTGTGTTCACGTTACAGCTTGTTTACAGACTGACACTTACACTTCTACATAAACATAAATATCATTGTTCATTGTTTTATTCTCACTAGGTTACCGACTGCGAGCCCGCACGCTCTGATCACCTCGCATTCATAACCGTGCGAAACTTGTAACTACGTTTTCACAACAGAGTGCATTGAGAAACTTGCTTATGTATTTTTTTTAGTTTTTATAACTTATTAATAGTCCTTTGATCGGTATATGAAGGTATGAAACCCATAAATAAAAATTCTACAATTTTTTAAAGTTTTTTTGTCGTTTTTTAACTTTTTAACTAATGAAATCAATCAGAAATTTTCCGTAGAATCCAAATCTGGCGCCATTTCAAGTCTATACCCTGTCTATAAGCCACAAAAGCCATAAAACCATGTTTTTGTTCTTAGTGAGCTGGGCAAAAAGGAGCATTTTTTAATTTTTTTTTAACCGTCAAAGTTGGCGTGTTTTGATGGTCTTTAAAGGTCTAAAACTCAAAAAAACTGCAAAAATAAGCCTATTTTTCAACATAAACTTTTACAAATGCACATTTAGCAGTTTTCAAAGAAAGTAAACACCAAATATTATTAAAAAATTGAGTTTTGCAAACAATTCTACATAAAAAATTGTCAGTGTCGTGCTTATCTGGCAAAAAAAGCCATCTAGAAAAAAAAATTTGTTCAACATTTACTTAAATTATATTTTTTTTAATTTTTCTTAAAAATTTATTTGGATTATACTTTTTTAAACTTATTTCAAAAGTTTAACAAAGACATCTTTTGTCGCTTGAACGAATTTTGGACCATTTTACTCTTTGTTTGATAGTTTTTGCGCTTGCGGCACAAATTTAGACTCGATCTATCGGCGCCAAAATTTGAAAATATTATTATTTTTGGCATTCAAACATAAATCCGCCTAGCGCTTATCAACATTTGTTAAAAAATTTGTAAACCACACCCTAGTGTGTTTGTAATATTTTTTGAAAATATAAAAAAATAATTAATTTTTAAAGCAATTTTTGCCTGAAAATTTTGTAAATTTCTTTCTAGATGGACTTTTCTATAGACGATGAGTACAACACTGACTATTTTCCATGTAAAATTGTTCCCAGAATTCAAATTTTTAATAATATTTGGTATATTGTTCCTCTGAGCGCGGCTAAACGTGCATTTTGCAGATTTTTTGAATTTCAGACCCCTAAAACCCAAATACACAAAACAAATTTATATTTTCCAATTAATATACATCAAAATACGTCAACTTTGGCGGTTAAAAAAAAATTAAAAAATGCTCCTTTTTGCCCAGCCCACTGAGAACAAAAACATGGTTTTATGGCTTTTGCGGCTTATAGACAGAGTATAAATTTGAAATGGCGTCAGATTTGAATTCTATAGAAAATTTCTGGTTAATTTCATTAGTCAGAAAGCACCAAATCCAGCCATAAACTGTTAAAAAAAAGTGTAAAAAAAGCCATAAAATCTAAATAATAGCAATGAAATATGAAAATATTGTTAAAAAGCACTAAAACCCGAGCAAAAAAAGATAAAATATGTAAAACTCTATTCATAAAAAGTCAAATCCAAACATGAATTGGAAAAAAAACGTCAAGTATCCGGTCATAAAAAACACACAAAATCGACCCATAAAATGCAAAAAAAATCATGAAATGCCAAAAATAGTGAAATCCGTCATGAAACATTAAAATATTGTGAAAATGTACCAAAATCCAACCACAAAAACTATAAATTTGTACTCAAAATTAGCAAAATTCAGCCTTGAATCATCAAAATATTATAAATTTATGTTAGAAAAAAACAAAAAATTAAAAAATATTGTCAGAAGCATCAAAACTATTAAATAGTGCTAAATCCAGTCTTAAAACATCAAAAAGCACAACATTTTTGTGTTAAACTATTTAAAATGCAAATTTCTATTCATAAAAAGTCAAAAATAACTAAATTCGGTCATAAAACATTCAAATAGAATCAAAATTTGGTCAAAAATAGTTAATCAATTTTATTGATTCATAAAATGTCAAAAATAGCAAAATTTTGTGTTTCAAACATGAAGTTATTGTTATAAAGCACAAAATTCGCCCATAGATTATTGAAAAATGTAATAATAACATTCATGGGATCCTAAAACTAACAAAATCCGGCCAAAAAAATACCAAAATATTTTTAGAAATAGCTAAATTTGGTCATAAAATGTTGAAAAGTGCAAAATTCTATTTATAAAAAACAAAAATAGGTTATAAGTATTATAATATTGTCAGAAATAACCAAAATCCTGTTAAAAAGTGCAAAATTTTATCAATAAATGTCAAAAATAACCAAATCTAGTTATAAAATATTAAAATTATGTCAGAAAGAACCAAAATCTCAAAATCTGGCCAAAAACAGTTGAAAAGTGCAAGATTCTATTTGTAAAAAGTTTAAAATAGCATAATCTGTCCTTGAAACATCAAAATAATGTTAGACATCACCAAAATCCAAAAAAATGTAAAAAACTGTGAAATATCAAAATATTGTATTGAAAGCATGAACATTTGGTCATAAACTGTTAAAAATGCAAAATTCTATTTATAAAAAGTCAAAAACAATAAAAAATCCAGACATAAAATATTAAAACAATTTTAAAAGAACAAAAATTTGCCCAAAAATGATTGAAAACTGAATGCCTTGAAATTTTAAACAATTGTCAAAAAGCCCAACAATCAATCCCGCCATAAATATTTGTGTGTACATTTTTTTTAAACCAAAAAAATATTCCAAAATCCAACTGAAGAAAATTGAAAATAACATAAACTCTTAAAAATACTGTAAAAATCTTCATGAAATATCAAAACTAGCAAAATCTAGCTATAAAATATAAAAAATATTATCAAAAAGACCAAAATCGGGCCACAAACTGTCAAAAAATGCCAAATTCTACTCACAAAATGTCAAAAATATCAAAATCCAGCCTCTCAGGTTTTGAAATAGGCACCAAGAAGGTCCTGTATGCTTGTAGGCCCTTTTCGCATTGCTGACCCTTGCTTACAGTTAGCTACGCCACTGTTTGTGAGACTTATTCTGGCAAATCTTTTTTTTTAATACTTAATTACCCTGTATTTTGGGCATTTTGTCTCTTCAAATGAATGTAACCCAACTATATATCATTAAGTCTGTTCCAACCTACAATTTTGGAAAGTTTGCAAACCGTTCAAACTATGCTTTGTAAAATTGATAGATTTGTTGAGAAAATATTAGCCAAATTTATGAAATCGTTGACAGTTGCTTTGTCAAATTGACAGTACACCTGATAGATGGCACAAGTAACAGATTTGTTAAACAATTTTCAAAATTTGCAACAGGTATTGGATTATTTTGAAGATATTCAAAAAAGTTCCAAAAAATTTTTAGAAAATCTTAAATAACTCTGTAGTTTCCCAAAATTTTAATAAAAACCATATGGATAATATTATAGAAAATTTTATTTCCCACAAATTTTATTTGAAACTGTTTTTAAAATTTGCAGCCGTTTTTGAGTTATATTGAAAAATAATGCCAAAATGTAAGAAATACTTAAATAACCTAGTTATTTTACAAAATTTTGATACGTACTACCTTAGATTTAATAGAAAAGTTAGCTTCCCACAAATATGATCTAAAACTATTTTCAAAATTTTTACTGTTATTTTGAAAATAACCATTAAAATCCAAAAATTGTAAAAAACTCAAATAAATTCTTAATTTTTTTTATAATTATTATAGATAAGTTAATTTCCAACAAGTTTTATCTGAAACAATTTTCAAAATTCGCAACTGTTTTTGGGTTATTTTGAAAACATTCAATAAAAACCAAAAAATTATTAAAAAATCTTAAATAACTCGATAGTTTTCCAAAATGTTACTAAAAATTATATAAATAACATCATAGAAATATAGATCCCCACAAATTATATCTACAATTTTCAAAATTTGAGTTATTTTGAAAAATAATTAAAAATTGTAATAGAAACTCAAATAATTATTTTACAAATTTTGATAAATCCCTATTAGAATATTTAAATTGACAATGTTGACATAACAAGTGTTCATTAAAACCTAATTTTGTTTCAGATTATCGTACAAAGATTCAGTAAAGAAACACACCTGCCCCAATTGGACAAATCGAAATTCCTAGTGCCACAAGAGATTACAATGTCACAATTCCTGACAATAATAAGGTAAATAACACAGTCACCGTTCAAGCAAAACTATAAATATTTCAATTAAGTACAATGTATATTAAGTTGCCTATTATTAAATATAAATCAAGCATGCTAATTGATTACCTTCACATGTTGTATACAAACAAATAATTTTGACATTAAAATCAATGATTTTTACAGGAACCGAATGCGAATCAGCTCGACACAAACCCTCTACTTACTGGTTAACAACCGTTCGATGATAAGCCTCTCACTGACATTAGCTGAAGTGTACGGTGAATATGCCGGAGCAGACGGCTTCCTCTACGTGACCTACGCCTCACAAGAAGTCTTCGGTGCGGCTGATCCGATTATATCCTGCGACATTCTCAACGCAAACGAGAGTCATTTTACAGCATTCTTTGATAACAGTTATAAGAGCATGCGATTCGGTTAAATCGTTTAATATTATTAGTTTAAGTAGGCGCACAGAATTATTCATTTTTATTGTGTAAGATTGATATTTATTGCTGACTGATTTTTTATGTTTTTTTTCTTATAAGTTTTTATCGCAATTACATTTCTTAAATATTGTTTGATTTAAACTTACAATGATTGGATTGAAGCCCCACTGGATTGTCCTTTTGCCCTATCAGCGGTTTGTTGATAACATATGTAGAAAAATTAACACGCAACGCATTAATAATATGCAGACGGTGCAAAGATGATTGAATCCGGCGAAAACAGTGATAACTGATAAGTGGAACTAGTTTGGTTGCCTAAAATGATGTGCTGCTAAATTTTCGATTTGTTTCAATGAAGTGAAGTATGTTTTTTAGGCTGAAGCTGGCAACGGTTTAAGATCGGTTCACATAGCTCACAATTAGCAGACGGATTTACACTGCAATTAAAATAATACTTTTTAGGTTGCAGATTATGAATGTTGAAATTTATGTAGAAGCTATTTCTTTTTGACAGATTTTGCTGAAATATGTCAAAATTATAAAAGATATAAATATTTTCTTGATTATATAACTAATTTAATAAAACTTTTATTGTTGATGTAAACAAAATATCAAAATAACTTGTTTTGATATAAACCTGTGTCATGTGGCAAAGAAAAAATTATATTCAGTTTTTCAAATGTCACTTATATGAAATTTGACATCTAGTGCACAGTAATTTTCTATTAAACGAGTATCAACATATACCAGTGGCGTAACATAGAATATTTTCTCTCTTAAAGTAAAAAACTATATTTTAGCAAAAGTTGAAAACGGTAAATTGCGTCGCCACCTCTAGCCATTATTTTTGACATTAAAAGGTAGCGCAATCTATCAAATCATTCAGAATTAACAGGAGATTACTTTCTTTTAAATAAGTTTCAAGATGTTTCAGTGGCGTTACATAGATTATTTCTTTTAAAGTCAAAAATTATATTTTAGCAAAAGTTGAAAATGGAAAATTGCGTTGCGACCTCTAGCGGTTATTTTTTACAGTACAAAGTCGCACAACCTGTCAAATCATTCAGAATTAACAGTAGAATAAATTATTTTAATCAAGTTTCAAAATTTTTCAGTGACGTCACACAGATTTTTTCTCTTAAAGTCAAAAATTATATTTTAGCAAAAGTTGAAAACGGCAACTTGTTTTGCGACCTCTAGCGATTATTTTTGACAGTAAAATGTCGCGCAATCTATCAAATCATTCAGAATTAACAGGAGATTATTTTCTTTTAAATAAGTTTCAACATGTTTCGGTGGCGTCACATAGATTTTTTCTCTTAAAGTCAAAAATTATATTTTAGCAAAAGTTGAAAATGGTAAGTTGCGTTGCAACCTCTATCGGTTATTTTTGACAGTAAAAGGTCGCGCAACCTATCAAATCATTCAGAATTAACAGTAGAATATTTTATTTTAATCAAGTTTCAAGATTTTTCAGTGGCGTCACACAGATTTTTTTCTCTTAAAGTCAAACATTATATTTTAGCAAAAGTTAAAAACGGTAAATTTTGTCGCGACCTCTAGCGGTTATTTTTGACAGTAAAATGTCGCGCAATCTATCAAATCATTCAGAATTAACAGGAGATTAATTTCTTTTTAATAAGTTTCAACATGTTTCAGTGGCGTCACATAGATTTTTTTCTCTTCAAGTCATAAAATATATTTTAGCTAAGGTTGATAACGGTAAATTGCGTCGCGACCTCTAGCGGTTATTTTTGACGGTAAAAGGTCGCGCAACCTATCAAACCATTCAAAATTAACAAGATTAATTTCTTTTTAATAAGTTTCAACATGTTTCAGTGACGTCACATAGATTTTTTCTCTTAAAGTCAAAACTTATATTTTAGCAAAATTTGAAAATGGTAACTTGTTTTGCGACCTGTAGCGATTATTTTTGACAGTAAAAGGTTGCGCAACCTATCAAATCATTCAGAAATAACAGAAGATTATTTTCTTTTAAATAAGTTTCAAGATGTTTCAGTGGCGTCACATAGATTTTTTTCTCTTAAAGTCAAAATATTATATTTTAGCAAAAGTTAAAAACGGTAAATTCCATTGCAACCTCTAGAGGTTATTTTTGACAATAAAAGATCGCGCAACCTATCAGATCATTCAGAATTAATAAATTATGTGTCCATTCAGAAAGAGTTGTTCCTGAATTTACTTACCAAACAGATGTTACTAAAGTCGTCTGATTGTTGAAGCTGCCAATTCAATGTACTAAATAAGATTTTTCTAAAATACTTGTCGATTCTTATAAACTGTTGCCATCATATTAACGAACCGGTTTTGCTGATGATGCTATTGATTTTAAAGGATAATTTTAACAAAAGGTAAATTTCATAAAATTGATTTTGATTTTTGTGTAATCTACACAGATATAATAAACTATAAGTATTTAAATTTTCGAAAAAAAAAATTAAAAACAATTAGATCTACTAAAACTCTGTTCAAATGAAAACAACACAAAACGAAAAACAGATCTCATTTGTGCCAACATCACAAAATACATGTAATAAAAACATTCAAGTATACATTTTAACTTATCGTTAGGGAGAGAATAAACGTAATTCTAAATTAAAAAGAACTTAATAGATAGAGAGAAATGAAATATGATAATCGATGATTCTTCAATTCCATTTTATTGGAAAAGGAAATCTTAATCCGAGTGACCAGCCGCTTGCCGAAGCAAAATGTAAATCTTTTCCTTAATCCATTCCTTATTATATGGAGCGTATGTGTTTGTGGACTTCTGGTATACTAAGCAACTCAAATCGGACAACTAGAAAAAGATATAATAATTAATAATAATCAAACAAGATTCATCAAAGTAATAATGGACAGATTGTCAGAACAATAATTGATTAATTGATCAATACTAAACGTTAAAATGAAAATTGATTGTCAATATTAAATGGTAATAATTTACTTTTGGCATGTAACAAAATTGCGGAAACATTTGACTCTCAGGTAGCAAATTATCATAATCTCAAATATAAATTGATGAAATATGCAACAAACTTGATTGTCTTACCTGATCAACAAAATCAAAAAGCTGTGAAATATCATATGTGATGGTCGGTGTGTTGGGGTTGCGGCGTTTCAAATGTTCTTCATATATCTTGCAAACGCCCTCCATGCACTCATTCACAGATTCATAATCAGAATACGTCCTCGTTTCAGGATTGGAGCCCGGCTGAACCAACAGAATTGTATGGGCCTGAAAATAATATAAAGAATGTCAACAATGCCACAATTAATGTTGTTTCCATAACCTGAAAAATATGTTTTTTACTTACCGGCAAAAAATATATATTTGTTAAATGTTTTGTTAGGCTTTGAGCCAATTTTACAATCAAATCAGAATTCATGCTAGTTTTTTTATTGTCAGTCATCGTGTACAAGTAAAAACTTAATTGAAACTGATAATGTGGTGATTTGCTCGGATCGGCTTTCACAGAGAAACAAGCCCAATGGTTTATAAAACCTTGAAATTTGTTTACATACTTTCAACGAATGAATGAGTGAATCATTTATTATTCTTTTGATAATTAGAGAACAGTGGGAATTTTAATAAATGCATAGTCAGCAAAATGTTGAGAACATATACATAGATAAGAAATAATCATGCAATTTGGGTCATTTTGACATCATTTAAATTTACACAAATTAGTTTCAAACTTTTATCTTATCAATTTATGTATTTTAAATCCAAATTTAGCAGCAATTTGAAATTCCTGCGGGTTACTGCACAAATTTGAAATTATTAACAAAATCATACAATTTGGGTCATTTTAGACCATTTCTGCTTTAAATCAATTTATATAAATTAGTTTTAAGCTTTTTTCTTATCAATTTATGTATTTTGAATCCAAATTTCTTATCAGCAATTTGAAATTCCTACTGGTTACTGCGCAAACTTGAATTTATTAACAAAATCATACAATTTGGGTCATTTTGGAACCATTTCTGCTTCAAATCAATTTATATAAATTTGTTTCAAACTTTTTTCTTATCAATTTATGTATTTTAAATCCAAATTTCTTACCAGCAATTGAAATTCCTGCTGGTTACTGCACAAATTTGAAATTATTAATAAAATCATACAATTTGGGTCATTTTGGAACCATTTCTGCTTCAAATCAATTTAAATAAATTTGTTTCAAACTTTTTTCTTATCAATTTATGTGTTTTGAATACAAATTTAGTATCAGCAATTTGAAATTCTTGCTGGTTCCTGCCCAAATTTGAAATTATTAACAAAATCATACAATTTGGGTCATTTTGGGACCATTTCTACTTCAAATTTAAATTTGTTTCAAACTTTCTTATCAATCTATGTTTTTTGAATCCAAATTTCTTATCAGCAATTTGAAATTGCTGCTGATTATTGTGCAAATTTCTAAAAAATTTATTAATCTGAAAATGGTGTTTAAATATATCTAGGTATTGATTTACTTATGGCAGCCAGTATTTCATGTGTACAAATATTATCAAATTACAATAAAAAGTCAGCAGATAACACGTAGACATAAACATTATTAAATTACATAGGAATGTTATTATTCTTGTTATTTTAAACACGCTACAACTAACCTAGTGAGTTACAAAGCATTATTATGACTTTTTTTAATCGCATAATAAATTTAAATCTTAAATAAGCAGTAAGATATGTAACAATTATAATAAATTGTGATTATTTGGTGTGCATAAACTCTTAACTCAACAAACAAGTGAAATAACAACCAATCTTCAAGAACTTTTATGCAAAAATCAGTGGACTTCAACAATTCCAATAATGAAGAGTGACTTCTCCCTCAAAGCAGCTTCAGTGAATAAACAAGGTAAATTATAAAATTCAATTTAGTCATTAAAAAAATACTAACACAAGAGTACATTAAATGTTTAGAGTCTAATGAGTACAAAGCTCAGTCTACCGTAGATTGTGGAGCAAGTAGCACTAATTCATAAGATCAAAAATGACTTATGATATATAAACTTATATTTGTCCTTGTATTGAATGTTGTTATTAAGTATAGAAAGGTGCATCCAAAACTACACTCTCTTCTAAATCTAAATTCTATTCAAAACCAAACTATTCGGATCATTGCCGACCCAAAATTGAGTAATGACTTAGATACTTTACAAGACCGGCGTAATGTTCATGTACATATAAGCTTTTTACTTTATAAAACGTAAAAACGCGCAAAATCCCCATTTATGCAAACAAAAATTATCAGATTATACAAGATTTATCAAAAATTGCACAGAAATTTATTTCGGATAAAGTAGTGCCCTTTTCTACATAAAATAAGACAAAAATTGCACCTAAGACCCATTTATCGCATAAAGTAGTCCAAAAATAATACAAAAAACCCGTTTATGATGTTAAAAAAAACCATAATTTAAAATTGATCAAAAACAACGCACAAAAAACCCAGTCTTTTACATAAACTCTACACATCGCACTATAACCATTTGTCCTAGTGCTCATCAAAAATTGCATAAAAACCCCATTTATTGCATAAACTAGTCCACAAATCGTACAAAGAATCTGTTTATAGTATAAAAAAAAAGCAAAAATCGCACATAAAACCCATTTACTACATAATAAAGTAGTTGATCACGCAGAAAACCCATTTTTTACATAAAGTAATACAAAAATCGTGATTAAAGGCCATTTGTTCTAGTAAATTCGTCTTAAATTAAACAATAAAAATCATTTATGACATAAAATTCATCAAAAATTGCACATCATTTATTGCATAAAGTAAACCAAAAATCACACAAGATGACCGTGTAAAAATGACCAAAATTTGTAAATAAAAGAAGCTTATTACTTTATAAAACGCAAAAAACGCGCATAATTCCCATCTCTGCTAATGAATTCACCAAAAATGTTAAAAGAATTATATCAAATTTATCAAAAAAAAACCATTTGTCACAGTAAAATCATCATAAATTGTACAAAAAGCATTCATTGCATAAAAATCGTTCGGACAGAAAAACCGTTTATGATTTAAAATTGACCAAAAAACATGCATAACCCATTTTGTACATAAAGTCCTGCTAAAACTATATGCCCTAGTAAATTCATCTTAAATAAAAACCAAAAAAAACCTTTTATTGCATAAAATGCATCGAGAAAACCCAATTATTGTATAAAGTAGAACAAAAAAAAAGCTCATTAGCCCAATTTTACAGGAAAATCATTTATTGCATCAAAAATTGTGCAAAAAAATGATATTTTACATAAGTAATGCAAAAATCGCACTTAAACCTCATTTTTCCTAATAAAGTCAAGTTAAATTGATCAAAAAATATTGAATTGTCTATGTATTGCATAAAATAATGCATAAATTGCTCAAAAAAGCCATTACAATATAAAATTTATAAAAAACCACGGAGACAACCCATTTATCGCATAAAGTAATAATAATGATGTTTTAAAGCCAGATTTTGCTATTTTTGACATTTTATATATAATTTGGTCACTTTTTAATAGTTTATGACTGGGTTTTAGTGTTTTCTAACAATATTTTGATGTTTCAAGACTGAATTTTATAATTTTTGCATTTTATGAATCAAATTTTACAATTTTTGACAGTTTATCACCGGATTTCGAATCTTTCTAACAATATTTTGATACTTCATTGCTGGATTTTGCTATTCTCTACAATATCATAAAAAAATTCACTTTTTTTAAGTTTATGATCAAATTTTGATGCTTTGTAACAATATTTTGATGTTTCAAGACCGGATTTTTGTTATTTTTGACATTTTATGAATAGAATTTTACACTTTTTTGACAGATTATGACCGAATTTTGAACCTTTTGGACAATATTTTCTTAGGTTTCGTGAAAATTTTTACAGTTTCTGGACAAATTTGATTGGTTTCAAACAATATTTTGATGTTTTTAGACCGGTTTTTGTTATTTTTGACATTATAAGAATAGAATTTTTCGCTTTTTGACAGATTATGACCGGATTTTGAACCTTTCTGACAATATTTTGATATTTCATTGCTGGATTTTGATATTCATAGGTTCGTGATATTTTTCACATTTTTTAACAGTGTATATATTATATTTTAATGTTTTAAAAGCAGATTTTGCTATTTTTTACATTTTATGAATAGAATTTTACACTTTTCAATAATTTATGACCGGGTTTTAGTGTTTTCTAACAATATTTTGATGTTTTGAGACCGGATTTTATTATTTTTGACACTTTATGAATACAATTTTACACTTTCTGACAGTTTATGACCGGATTTTGAATCTTTCTGACAATATTTTGATACTTCATTGCTGGATTTTGCTATTCTCTAAAATTTCATAAAAAACTCACATTTTTTAAGTTTATGATCAAATTTCGATGCTTTGTAACAATATTTTGATGTTTCAAGACCGGATTTTTGTTATTTTTGACATTTTATGAATAGAGTGTTACACTTTTCAATAGTTTAAGACCAGATTTTGGTGTTTTCTAACAATATTTTGATGATTCAAGACCAGATTTTGTTATTTTTGACATTTTATGAATAGAATTTTACACTTTTCGACAGATTATGACCGGATTTTAAACCTTTCGGACAATATTTTAATATATTTCATTGCCAAAATTTGCTATTCTTAGGTTTCGTAAAAATTTTCAGTTTATGGACAAATTTATTGGTTTCAAACAATATTTTAATGTTTTAAAGCCTGATTTATCTATTTTTGATAGGTTTTAGCATTTTCTAACAATATATAGATGTTTCAATACCAGATTTTGTTACTTTTGGATAGAATTTTACACTTTTCGACAGATTATGACCGCATTTTGAACCTTTCTGACAATATTTTGATATTTCATTGCTGGACTTTGCTATTCTTAGGTTTCGTAAAGTTTTTCACATTTTTTATCAGTTTATGAACAAATTTGAGTGCTTTCTAACAATATTTTAATGTTATAAAGCCAGATTTTGCTATTTTTACATTTTACGAATAGAATTTTACACTTTTTAGGTTTTAGTGTTTTCTAACAATGTATTAATGTTTCAATACCAGATTTTGTTATTTTTGACATTTTTGGATAGAATTTTACACTTTTCGACAGATTATGACCGGATTTTGAACCTTTCTGACAATATTTTGATATTTCATTGCTGCATTTGGATAGTGTTAGGATTTCATTAAAATTTTCACATTTTTAACAGTTTATAGTCAAACTTCGGTGCTTTCAAACAATATTTTGATGTTTTAAAGCTGGAATTTGCAGTTTTTGACATTTTATGAATAAAATTTTACATTTTTTAATAGTTAGCAAAGTTTTAGTGTTTTCTAACAATATTTTGATGTTTCATGACCAGACTTTGTTGTTTTTGACATTTTATGTTCAGAATTTTACAAAAAATTGCACTTTTCAACAGTTTATACCCAGATTTTGATTTTATTAACAATATTCTGATGTTTCAAAGCTAGATTTTGGTGTTTTCAAACAATATTTTAATGTTTCAAGACAGGATTTTATTATTTTTGACATTTTATGAATAGAATTTTACACTTTCTGACAGTTTATGACCAAATTTTGAATCTTTCTGACAATACTTTGATATTTTATTGCTGAAATTTTTAAAGCCATATTTTGCTATTTTTTTACATTTTATGAATAGAATTTTACACTTTTCAATAGTTTAAGACCGGGTTTAAGTGTTTTCTAACAATATTTTGATGTTTCAAAACCGGATTTTGTTGTTTTTGACATTTTATCAATAGAATTATTAATTTTTTTACAGTTTATGACCGAATTTTGATGCTTTCTAACAATATTTTGATGTTTCAAAGCCAGAATTTGCTACTTTTGACATTTTATAAATAAAATTTTACATTTATCAACAGTTTATAGCCAGATTTTGGTGTTTTCTAACAATATTTTGATGTTTCAAGACCTGATTTTGTTATTTTTGACATTTTTGGATAGAATTTTACTCTTTTCGACAGATTATGACCAGATTTTGAACCTTTCTGACAATATCTTGATATTTCATTGCTGCATTTGGTTAGTGTTAAGATTTCATGAAAATTTTCACACCTTTTAAAAGTTTATGGTCAAATTTTGGTGCTTTCAAACAATATTTTTGTTATTTTTGACATTTTATGAATAGAATTTTACACTTTTCAATAGTTTATGACCAGATTTTGATGTTTTCTAACAATATTTTGACCGCCCAGGAGCAAGCCGAAAGTAAAAGGATACAACCGAAGGGGCATAGGAAAGACAAGAGAGTGGAGACAATGAAAAAATGGAAAGCAGAATGACAGTGCAAGGGTGACGTGGGTAAACAGAGAACATGGTAACCTGAACTACCACCTCACACAGATCCTAACAGACCATGGATGTTTTAGGTCATATCTAAAAAGAATGTGCCTAGCAAAACAGGACGAATGCCCCTATTGTGGAGAAAAAGATTCCCCCGGAACACACACTGATGAAGTGCTCTAGCTGGAAAAGCACCAGAGAAGAGATGCAGCTAAAAGTCAGTACAGAGATAACCGTAAACAACCTGACCCTACTTATGCTTGCCATTGATGATGGCATATGAAGAATAATGGCAACAAAAGAGGAAGAGGAGAAAGCAAGAGCTGGAAGCCGAGGATAGTAGGATAAATAGAAGGTGTCCAGACTTTGTGCAGTAATATCACAACGATAATCCCGCAAGGCTTAGAGGGCATAGAGGCTCTAGGATTTTTAGTGGGTCTACGGGTAACCAGGAGCCCCACACAAAGGGCGTAAGGCATTTTACCCCCTAAATAAAAAAAAAAAAAAAACAATATTTCAATGTTTCAAAACCAGATTTTGTTATTTTTGACGTTTTGTGAATAGAATTTTACACTTTTCGACAGATTATGACCGGATTTTAAACAATATTTTGATGTTTTAAAGCCGGATTTTGTTATTTTTGACATTTTATGAATAGAATTTTACACTTTTCAACAGATTATGACTGGAGTTTAAACCTTTCTGACAATATTTAGATAATTCATTGTTAGATTTTGATATTCTTAGGTTTCCTGAAATTTTTCACTTTTTTTAACAGTTTATGAACAAATTTAAGTGCTTTCTAACAATATTTTAATGTTTTAAACCAGATTTTGCTAGTTTTGACATTTTGTGAATAAAATTTTACACTTTTTAATAGTTTATGACCAGGTTTTAATGTTTTCAAACAATATTTTGATGATTCAAGACCGAATTTTTTGTTGTTTTTGACAATTTATGTATAGAATTTGACATTTCAGAGTTTATGACCAAATTTTAAATCTTTCTAACAATAATTTGATATTTTATTGCTGTGCTTAGGATTTCATAAAAATATTCACATTTTTTAACAGTTTAAGGACAAATTTAGGCTCTTTCAAACAATATTTTGAAGTTTTAAAGCTAGATTTTACTATTTTTAACATGTTAGAATAGAATCTTACACTTATTAAAAGTTTATGACCAGATTTTGGTGTTTTCTAACAATATCTTGATGTTTGAAGACCGGATTTTGTTGTTTTTGACATTTTATCAATAGAATTTTAATTTTTTTCAGAGTTTATGGCCGAATTTTGATGCTTTCTAACAATATTTTGATGTATCAAAGCCGGAATTTGCTATTTTTGACACTTAATAAATAAAATTTTACATTTTTCAACAGTTTATAGCTGGATTTTGGTGTTTTCTAACAATATTTTGATGTTTCAACACCAGATTTGTTATTTTTGACATTTTATGAATAGAATTTTAGACTTTTTAACAGTTTATGAACGGATTTTCAATCTTTCAAACAATATTTTAATGTTTTAAGACCTGATTTTGTAATTTTTGACATTTTATGTATAGAATTTTACACTTTTCAATAGTTTATGACTAGATTTTGGTGTTTTCTAACAACATTTTGATGTTTCAATAACGAATTTTGTCATTTTTGATATATCATGAATAGTATTTTACGCTTTTCGACAGATTATGACCGGATTTTGAACCCGAAGTTGAAGTTTGTGGGCGAATTTGCTATTTTTGACATTTTATAAATAAAATGTTGCATTTTTCAACAGTTTATAGCTGGATTTTGGTGTTTTTTAACAATATTTTTTGAACCTGAAGTTAAAGTTTGTGGGCTGTTTGCTATTTTTGACATTTTATAAATAAAATTATGAACTGAAAAGTTTTATGACTAAATTAAGCTCTTTTTAAATGATTTTTGAGACATCTTCTATTCTTTAAATAAGATTTCTGTACAATTCAAAAACAGCTTTCAAAGCAATTGTTGATAAATTTCACACAGGGACAGGCAAAAGTCACTACCCATATGGGGAGAGAGTGGCGTCCAGCAAAGGAGAGGAGGTGCAAAACAGGTACGCAAAGCAAGATCCCCCATCAAACGCAGGGACAGTACAGTCAAAAACACTATCCATATGCAACCTAAAACTGAAAAACACTAGTCAGAGAACCAAAATACCATCTCAACTATTGATGCTAGGCTCTGTCCCAACTATTGTAATCCAACTTTTATAGTTTTAAACCTCAAACAAAGTTTTTTACACTTTTTAATAGTTTATGACCGGATTTTGATGCTTTCTGACAATTGTTTAAAACTTCACTTCAAGGCTAGATTTTGCTATTTTTGACATTTTATTAACGGAATTTTGCAGCTTTAAACTGCTTTTGGCCAGATTCTAGTAAATTGAATTTTGCATTTAGTTTTTGACCAAATTTTGGTATTTTCTGACAATATTTTCATACTTCATGACCGGATTTTACTATTTTTGACATTCTATGAATAGAATTTTGCACCTTGTCACAGTTTAAAGTTGGGTTTTGGTAGTTTCTGACAATATTGTAATATTTCATAACCGTATTTTGCAATTTTTGACTTATTATAAATAGATTTATGCTTTTCTTGAAATGCCATGAATTTTTTTACACTTTTTAACAAATTATGGCCAGATTTTGGTGACTATTAACATTCCATAAAAATATTTTGCACTTTTCAACAGTTTATGGCTGGATTTTGGTATTTTTTAACAATATATTTGCTATTTTTAACAATATTTTGACATTTTATAAATAGAATAACAGCTCAAGAATGTTTTAAAGTGTAATTCAGAGTTTATAAACATTATATAATAGTTTAGCAATATTTTATGACACTTCAGAAACATTTTATGTCATTTATCACAGCTCAAGAACATTTAATGTTATTTATAACAGCTCAAAAGTGTTTTAAGTTGTTTTTTACAGTTTATGTACATTTTATAATAGTTTATTGACATTTTATGACACTTCAGAAACATTTTATGTCATTTATCACAGCTCAAGAACATTTAATGTTATTTAGAACAGCTCAAGAGCGTTTTAAATTGTTTTTTACAGTTTATGATCATTTTATAATAGTTTAGGGACATTTTATGACAATTCAGAAACATTTTAAGTCATTTATCACAGCTCAAGAACATTTAATGTTATTTATAACAGCTCAAAAGCGTTTTAAGTTGTTTTTTACAGTTTATGAACATTTTATAATAGTTTAAGGATATTTTATGACACTTCAGAAACATTTTGTCATTTATCACAGCTCAAGAACATTTAATGTTATTTATAACAGCTCAAAAGTGTTTTAAGTTGTTTTTTACAGTTTATGTACATTTTATAATAGTTTATTGACATTTTATGACACTTCAGAAACATTTTATGTCATTTATCACAGCTCAAGAACATTTAATGTTATTTAGAACAGCTCAAGAGCGTTTTAAATTGTTTTTTACAGTTTATGATCATTTTATAATAGTTTAGGGACATTTTATGACAATTCAGAAACATTTTAAGTCATTTATCACAGCTCAAGAACATTTAATGTTATTTATAACAGCTCAAAAGCGTTTTAAGTTGTTTTTTACAGTTTATGAACATTTTATAATAGTTTAAGGATATTTTATGACACTTCAGAAACATTTTGTCATTTATCACAGCTCAAGAACATTTAATGTTATTTATAACGGCTCAAGAGCATTTTAAGTTGTTTTTTACAGTTTATGAACATTTTATAATAGTTTAGGAACATTTTACGACACTTCAGAAACATTTTATGTCATTTATCACAGCTCAAGAACATTTAATGATATTTATAAGTTTTAATCAACTTTAGATTATTTGCATAATATGAGACAATCAACAAAAATTAATTAAGATCATACAATTTTAATAAATCGATTGAGAACAATTCAAACACACAGATTTCAAGCTTAAAACCAAGACAAAACTTGATTTAAATCAACAAAAATAATAATTTATAACCAAAATAAATCCTCGCAATTACACAAATCGAGATATAATTTCAACGCATTTTTAAATAACGCAAATATCGAGAATAAAAGTAGCGTTTTTAAATGCAACCTGAACAAACACAAACCCATTTCAATATTACTGAACCTATTCAAACAACAATTTCAAACGCACCTAGCCTAGTGGTAAATAATGAGCATGTATACAAACCAAAAAAACTTGTAATTAATTTGTATCTGCAATTATTAAAGTTGATATTAATTAAGTGTGCAGTAAAACCTACAATACAGATAGTTTAAAAAACCGGCACATTAATCACATTCAAACAAAATAATTTAAGATTAGATGCTAAATAATCTTTGTTTCATGTGGCAATTGATACACAATATAATTAATCCTTCTTGGACATAAAAGTGCACCATATTGTTTTAAACATTAATTCAATCAAATAATTAATAACTCACCATTATATTTCCGTAATATTTAATCCTGAACTTTTGAAATTGTTTGTTAATTTTGTAGCCCCTGTTTATGTACGCCGAAAGAAAAACAAGAAATTATAGGTTATGCAGTGCTACCAACATAATTACACTAAAACATTTATAAAAAATTATTTAAACAGCTTTATCTGTGGTATTTAGAGATAATTAAATGTGCAATTGATAATAAAATTAGTTATTGAACTGGAATAGGAATATTAGGTTGAATTAAAATAAAATATTAGTATGGAGTTTCATAAAAGATGGCGCTGCTAGTATTATAAATATTATAATACCAACCTAATTAGTGCCAACTTAAATAAAAGTCATTGCTTTAAAAAAATATTTAATTTAATAAATTTTATTAGAATTGTATAGTATTCATACTTAAAAGATTAGTAATAATAAAACTAAATCACAATTCCAGTGCTCACACAATAAAAAATAATAAAACATTGCACACTCCATTATTATAAAAAACATTATTTTCAAGATTAGAAAACGTGTATTTTAGACCGATGCGTGTGCGACAGATCATCATCGAGTAATAACAACACGACAAACATAAAAAACATCCCAACGGCACTCAAAAAATGCCATATATCGTGGTAATCGTAAAATCGCATCAATTTGCATTCCTGATTAAACTGGCGCGATTCTGCTGGTGTTAAAGCCCATGAAATCGACTTGTTTAGGAAACAATACATTGCAAATCCGGCACAAGTTAACGAAATTATGAGGAATAATAGAGCCAGGAAATTTATGCGTTCTTTATGCAGCAACTGAAATAAATTAATATTAAAATTTAATCAATTAGTTGAACTAAAAGTGCGGACACAACGGCAAACGCCACTCTGACCCAAGAATATTAGAATTTGTTCTAAGCTCGAACCTTCGCTCATTGCTCCGATCGTAGTATTTATATTGAAAAGGAGCTTTTTCACGATGCTAAAAAAAGTTTGAAATCAACATATAAGTACGAAAATCAGAGCTTAGAACAAATTCTAGTGTTCGAAGCGCTGTACGATCGGATCGCCGTTGTGTCCGCACACTTACTAACCTTCATAACAATATAAAAAATAAAGTATAAAAGTGTATTCATCATAAATATAGCTAATAGATACATAGCAAAATCTCGATCGTGATTGTAGAGGCCTAATATAGCCAATAGCCAGTTGCATACGTTTCCAATTAGTAATAATATGAAGCGACCTAAAATTGATATAATTAAATGCAATCAAATTGTTTTTGTTAATTACCTCGAAACATTGGTTTGATCACATTTATAGGCGACGCCCAAAATTCGTGCACGCATATTCGATACAAACGAACTATTATGTCTCGATCCAGTTTCCAACATCCCATGTAATATATCTGTGATGTTAGATATAATCCTGTGCAGATGTGGAGTATTGTAAAACCGACCCAGAAATAGATACTTGCTTCCATTATTCCCAACATACCTAAAAATATTACAAACAAATTGTTTATAAATAAAATATAAATTGAGTTTTTATTTTTAGTATTTGCTATTAACAAACTAGTTTTGATATATTTTAATATCATTGCCAATAGTTTTTGATAGATGTATTTATTGCTAGTTACAACTTAGTTCAATAACATTGTCTATATTAAAGAGCACTCTCCAAACTCAAAAACATGATGAGTATAAGATGTTTTTAACTTGGGTGTTAGTTATCAAAAAGTTGGATCACGATCTTCTCTTGTGATAAAATGACTTCTGACGGCCGATTGGCATAAAAGACAATCATTGAAATTCTTAATAACGAACACTTTAAAGCATGGTAACGCGATAATAATTTGGTTTGGAGTATTAAATGTTCTTGCCCACTCGCTTAATGGTTTTTTTATCAAGAAATTAGCTTATTCTCACACTTGTTGCGTTTCTGCTGTTTTTAATATGACAGATTGAATGACAGTTGTCACTTTTACGTCAGAGGTGGGTACAATGAAAAATTTCTTGATAACTAACACTTGGGCGGGTGGGTGGGAACACAGTTTATAAATATTGAGCCGGTAGTTTCATACAGTGTTCCCGCCCACCCGCCCAAGTGTTTGTTATCAAGAAATTAGCTTATTCTCACACTTGTTGCAGTTCTGCTGTTTTTAAAATAACAGATTAAATTACAGTTGTCACTGATATGTCAGAGGTGGGTACAATAAAAAAAAAATTGATAACTAACATTTGGGCAGGAACACAGTTTGTAAGTATTGGGCCGGTGGATTGATACAGTGTTCCCGCCCACCCAACCAAGTGTTAGTTATCAAGAAATTTGCTTATTCTCACACTTGTTGCAGTTCTGCTGTTTTTAATATGACAGATTAAATGACAGTAGTCACTTATACGTCAGAGGTGAGTATAATAAAAAAAATCTTGATAACTAACACTTGGGCGGGTGGGCAGGAACACAGATTATAAATATTGAGCCGGTGGTTTGATACAGAGTTCCCGCCCACCCACCCAAGTGTTTGTTATCAAGAAATTTGCTTATTCTCACACTTGTTGCAGTTCTGCTGTTTTTAATATGACAGGTTAAATGACAGTAGTCACTTATACGTCAGAGGTGAGTATAATAAAAAAAATCTTGATAACTAACACTTGGGCGGGTGGGCAGGAACACAGATTATAAATATTGAGCCGGTGGTTTGATACAGAGTTCCCGCCCACCCACCCAAGTGTTTGTTATCAAGAAATTTGCTTATTCTCACACTTGTTGCAGTTCTGCTGTTTTTAATATGACAGATTAAACAACAGTAGTCACTTATACGTCAGAGTTGAGTATAATAAAAAAATTCTTGATAACTAACACTTGGGCGGGTGGGCGGGAACACAGATTATAAATATTGGGCCGGTGGTTTGATACAAAGTTCCCGCCCACCCACCCAAGTGTTTGTTATCAAGAAATTTGCTTATTCTCACACTTGTTGCAGTTCTGCTGTTTTTAATATGACAGTAGTCACTTATACGTCAGAGGTAAGTATAATAAAAAAAATCTTGATATCTAACACTTGGGCGGGTGGGCGGGAACACAGTTTATAAATATTAGGCCGGTGGTTTGATACAGTGTTCCCGCCCACCCACCCAAGTGTTAGTTATCAAGAAATTTGGTTATTCTCACACTTGTTGCAGTTCTGCTGTTTTTAATATGACAGATTAAACAACAGTAGTCACTTATACGTCAGAGTTGAGTATAATAAAAAAATTCTTGATAACTAACACTTGGGCGGGTGGGCGGGAACACAGATTATAAATATTGGGCCGGTGGTTTGATACAAAGTTCCCGCCCACCCACCCAAGTGTTTGTTATCTAGAAATTTGCTTATTCTCACACTTGTTGCAGTTCTGCTGTTTTTAATATGACAGATTAAATGACAGTAGTCACTTATACGTCAGAGGTAAGTATAATAAAAAAAATCTTGATAACTAACACTTGGGCGGGTGGGCGGGAACAGTTTATAAATATTAGGCCGGTGGTTTGATACAGTGTTCCCGCCCACCCACCCAAGTGTTTGTTATCAAGAAATTTGCTTATTCTCACACTTGTTGCAGTTCTGCTGTTTTTAATATGACAGATTAAATGACAGTAGTCACTTATACGTCAGAGGTGAGTATAATAAAAAAAATCTTGATAACTAACACTTGGGCGGGTGGGCGGGAACACAGTTTATAAATATTAGGCCGGTGGTTTGATACAGTGTTCCCGCCCACCCGCCCAAGTGTTTGTTATCAAGAAATTTGCTTATTCTCACACTTGTTGCAGTTCTGCTGTTTTTAATATGACAGATTAAATGACAGTAGTCACTTATACGTCAGAGGTGAGTATAATAAAAAAAATCTTGATAACTAACACTTGGGCGGGTGGGCGGGAACACAGTTTATAAATATTAGGCCGGTGGTTTGATACAGTGTTCCCGCCCACCCACCCAAGTGTTAGTTATCAAGAAATTTGGTTATTCTCACACTTGTTGCAGTTCTGCTGTTTTTAATATAACAGATTAAATAACAGTTGTCACTTATACGTCAGAGGTGGATACAATAACAAATTTCTTGATAACTAACACTTGGGCGGGTGGGCGGAAACACAGTTTATAAATATTAGGCCGGTGGTTTGATACAGTGTTCCCGCCCATCCACCCAAGTGTTTGTTATCAAGAAATTTGCTTATTCTCACACTTGTTGCAGTTCTGCTGTTTTTAATATGACAGATTAAATGACAGTAGTCACTTATACGTCAGAGGTGAGTATAATAAAAAAAATCTTGATAACTAACACTTGGGCGGGTGGGCGGGAACACAGTTTATAAATATTAGGCCGGTGGTTTGATACAGTGTTCCCGCCCACCCGCCCAAGTGTTTGTTATCAAGAAATTTGCTTATTCTCACACTTGTTGCAGTTCTGCTGTTTTTAATATGACAGATTAAATGACAGTAGTCACTTATACGTCAGAGGTGAGTATAATAAAAAAAATCTTGATAACTAACACTTGGGCGGGTGGGCGGGAACACAGTTTATAAATATTAGGCCGGTGGTTTGATACAGTGTTCCCGCCCACCCGCCCAAGTGTTTGTTATCAAGAAATTTGCTTATTCTCACACTTGTTGCAGTTCTGCTGTTTTTAATATGACAGATTAAATGACAGTAGTCACTTATACGTCAGAGGTGAGTATAATAAAAAAAATCTTGATAACTAACACTTGGGCGGGTGGGCGGGAACACAGTTTATAAATATTAGGCCGGTGGTTTGATACAGTGTTCCCGCCCACCCACCCAAGTGTTAGTTATCAAGAAATTTGGTTATTCTCACACTTGTTGCAGTTCTGCTGTTTTTAATATAACAGATTAAATAACAGTTGTCACTTATACGTCAGAGGTGGATACAATAACAAATTTCTTGATAACTAACACTTGGGCGGGTGGGCGGAAACACAGTTTATAAATATTAGGCCGGTGGTTTGATACAGTGTTCCCGCCCACCCACCCAAGTGTTTGTTATCAAGAAATTTTTCTTATTCTCACACTTGTTGCAGTTCTGCTGTTTTTAATATGACAGATTAAACGACAGTAGTCACTTATACGTCAGAGGTGAGTATAATAAAAAAAATCTTGATAACTAACACTTGGGCGGGTGGGCGGGAACAGTTTATAAATATTAGGCCGGTGGTTTGATACAGTGTTCCCGCCCACCCACCCAAGTGTTTGTTATCAAGAAATTTGCTTATTCTCACACTTGTTGCAGTTCTGCTGTTTTTAATATGACAGATTAAATGACAGTAGTCACTTATACGTCAGAGGTGAGTATAATAAAAAAAATCTTGATAACTAACACTTGGGCGGGTGGGCGGGAACACAGTTTATAAATATTAGGCCGGTGGTTTGATACAGTGTTCCCGCCCACCCGCCCAAGTGTTTGTTATCAAGAAATTTGCTTATTCTCACACTTGTTGCAGTTCTGCTGTTTTTAATATGACAGATTAAATGACAGTAGTCACTTATACGTCAGAGGTGAGTATAATAAAAAAAATCTTGATAACTAACACTTGGGCGGGTGGGCGGGAACACAGTTTATAAATATTAGGCCGGTGGTTTGATACAGTGTTCCCGCCCACCCGCCCAAGTGTTTGTTATCAAGAAATTTGCTTATTCTCACACTTGTTGCAGTTCTGCTGTTTTTAATATGACAGATTAAATGACAGTAGTCACTTATACGTCAGAGGTGAGTATAATAAAAAAAATCTTGATAACTAACACTTGGGCGGGTGGGCGGGAACACAGTTTATAAATATTAGGCCGGTGGTTTGATACAGTGTTCCCGCCCACCCACCCAAGTGTTAGTTATCAAGAAATTTGGTTATTCTCACACTTGTTGCAGTTCTGCTGTTTTTAATATAACAGATTAAATAACAGTTGTCACTTATACGTCAGAGGTGGATACAATAACAAATTTCTTGATAACTAACACTTGGGCGGGTGGGCGGAAACACAGTTTATAAATATTAGGCCGGTGGTTTGATACAGTGTTCCCGCCCACCCACCCAAGTGTTTGTTATCAAGAAATTTTTCTTATTCTCACACTTGTTGCAGTTCTGCTGTTTTTAATATGACAGATTAAACGACAGTAGTCACTTATACGTCAGAGGTGAGTATAATAAAAAAAATCTTGATAACTAACACTTGGGCGGGTGGGCGGGAACAGTTTATAAATATTAGGCCGGTGGTTTGATACAGTGTTCCCGCCCACCCACCCAAGTGTTTGTTATCAAGAAATTTGCTTATTCTCACACTTGTTGCAGTTCTGCTGTTTTTAATATGACAGATTAAATGACAGTAGTCACTTATACGTCAGAGGTGAGTATAATAAAAAAAATCTTGATAACTAACACTTGGGCGGGTGGGCGGGAACACAGTTTATAAATATTAGGCCGGTGGTTTGATACAGTGTTCCCGCCCACCCGCCCAAGTGTTTGTTATCAAGAAATTTGCTTATTCTCACACTTGTTGCAGTTCTGCTGTTTTTAATATGACAGATTAAATGACAGTAGTCACTTATACGTCAGAGGTGAGTATAATAAAAAAAATCTTGATAACTAACACTTGGGCGGGTGGGCGGGAACACAGTTTATAAATATTAGGCCGGTGGTTTGATACAGTGTTCCCGCCCACCCACCCAAGTGTTAGTTATCAAGAAATTTGGTTATTCTCACACTTGTTGCAGTTCTGCTGTTTTTAATATAACAGATTAAATAACAGTTGTCACTTATACGTCAGAGGTGGATACAATAACAAATTTCTTGATAACTAACACTTGGGCGGGTGGGCGGAAACACAGTTTATAAATATTAGGCCGGTGGTTTGATACAGTGTTCCCGCCCACCCACCCAAGTGTTTGTTATCAAGAAATTTTTCTTATTCTCACACTTGTTGCAGTTCTGCTGTTTTTAATATGACAGATTAAACGACAGTAGTCACTTATACGTCAGAGGTGAGTATAATAAAAAAAATCTTGATAACTAACACTTGGGCGGGTGGGCGGGAACAGTTTATAAATATTAGGCCGGTGGTTTGATACAGTGTTCCCGCCCACCCACCCAAGTGTTTGTTATCAAGAAATTTGCTTATTCTCACACTTGTTGCAGTTCTGCTGTTTTTAATATGACAGATTAAATGACAGTAGTCACTTATACGTCAGAGGTGAGTATAATAAAAAAAATCTTGATAACTAACACTTGGGCGGGTGGGCGGGAACACAGTTTATAAATATTAGGCCGGTGGTTTGATACAGTGTTCCCGCCCACCCGCCCAAGTGTTTGTTATCAAGAAATTTGCTTATTCTCACACTTGTTGCAGTTCTGCTGTTTTTAATATGACAGATTAAATGACAGTAGTCACTTATACGTCAGAGGTGAGTATAATAAAAAAAATCTTGATAACTAACACTTGGGCGGGTGGGCGGGAACACAGTTTATAAATATTAGGCCGGTGGTTTGATACAGTGTTCCCGCCCACCCGCCCAAGTGTTTGTTATCAAGAAATTTGCTTATTCTCACACTTGTTGCAGTTCTGCTGTTTTTAATATGACAGATTAAATGACAGTAGTCACTTATACGTCAGAGGTGAGTATAATAAAAAAAATCTTGATAACTAACACTTGGGCGGGTGGGCGGGAACACAGTTTATAAATATTAGGCCGGTGGTTTGATACAGTGTTCCCGCCCACCCACCCAAGTGTTAGTTATCAAGAAATTTGGTTATTCTCACACTTGTTGCAGTTCTGCTGTTTTTAATATAACAGATTAAATAACAGTTGTCACTTATACGTCAGAGGTGGATACAATAACAAATTTCTTGATAACTAACACTTGGGCGGGTGGGCGGAAACACAGTTTATAAATATTAGGCCGGTGGTTTGATACAGTGTTCCCGCCCACCCACCCAAGTGTTTGTTATCAAGAAATTTTTCTTATTCTCACACTTGTTGCAGTTCTGCTGTTTTTAATATGACAGATTAAACGACAGTAGTCACTTATACGTCAGAGGTGAGTATAATAAAAAAAATCTTGATAACTAACACTTGGGCGGGTGGGCGGGAACAGTTTATAAATATTAGGCCGGTGGTTTGATACAGTGTTCCCGCCCACCCACCCAAGTGTTTGTTATCAAGAAATTTGCTTATTCTCACACTTGTTGCAGTTCTGCTGTTTTTAATATGACAGATTAAATGACAGTAGTCACTTATACGTCAGAGGTGAGTATAATAAAAAAAATCTTGATAACTAACACTTGGGCGGGTGGGCGGGAACACAGTTTATAAATATTAGGCCGGTGGTTTGATACAGTGTTCCCGCCCATCCACCCAAGTGTTTGTTATCAAGAAATTTGCTTATTCTCACACTTGTTGCAGTTCTGCTGTTTTTAATATGACAGATTAAATGACAGTAGTCACTTATACGTCAGAGGTGAGTATAATAAAAAAAATCTTGATAACTAACACTTGGGCGGGTGGGCGGGAACACAGTTTATAAATATTAGGCCGGTGGTTTGATACAGTGTTCCCGCCCACCCGCCCAAGTGTTTGTTATCAAGAAATTTGCTTATTCTCACACTTGTTGCAGTTCTGCTGTTTTTAATATGACAGATTAAATGACAGTAGTCACTTATACGTCAGAGGTGAGTATAATAAAAAAAATCTTGATAACTAACACTTGGGCGGGTGGGCGGGAACACAGTTTATAAATATTAGGCCGGTGGTTTGATACAGTGTTCCCGCCCATCCACCCAAGTGTTTGTTATCAAGAAATTTGCTTATTCTCACACTTGTTGCAGTTCTGCTGTTTTTAATATGACAGATTAAATGACAGTAGTCACTTATACGTCAGAGGTGAGTATAATAAAAAAAATCTTGATAACTAACACTTGGGCGGGTGGGCGGGAACACAGTTTATAAATATTAGGCCGGTGGTTTGATACAGTGTTCCCGCCCACCCGCCCAAGTGTTTGTTATCAAGAAATTTGCTTATTCTCACACTTGTTGCAGTTCTGCTGTTTTTAATATGACAGATTAAATGACAGTAGTCACTTATACGTCAGAGGGGAGTATAATAAAAAAAATCTTGATAACTAACACTTGGGCGGGTGGGCGGAAATATAGTTTATAAATATTAGGCCGGTGGTTTGATACAGTGTTCCCGCCCAAGTGTTTGTTATCAAGAAATTTGCTTATTCTCACACTTGTTGCGTTTCTGCTGTTTTTAATATGACAGATTAAATGACAGTTGTCACTTATAAGTCAGAAGTGGGTACAATATAAAATTTCTTGATAACTAACACTTGGGAGGGTGGGCGGAAACACAGTTTATAAATATTGTGCCGGTGATTTGATACAGTGTTCCCGCCCAAGTGTTTGTTATCAAGAAAGTAGTTTATTCTCACACTTGTTGCGGTTCTGCTGTTTTTAATGACAGATTTTATAAATATTGGGACGGTGGTTTGATCAATGATAGATGATCAACTGTCAAAATACTCAATATAAGATGTGAATCTGAAGTTTGTACTTTTCAATCTTATGAATCTTTCTGACAATGTTTTCATTTTTTGACTTTTTATAATAGAATTTTGTACTTTTCAACAGTTAATGACTTAACTTTGGTGCTTTTTGACAATCTTTTCATACTTTTTAATCTGATTTCACTATTTATTTCATTACATGTAAAGAATTTTGCACTTTTCGACAGTTTATGACCAGATTTTAGTGCTTTCTGAGAATATTTTGATATTTTAATGCCGGTTTTAGGTTCTTTTCAACAATATGTTAATGTTTAATGATTGAATTTTACTATTTTTGACATTTCATTAAAAGAATTTTGCATTCTTCAAAAGTTTATTCTGGAATTTGATTCTTTATAACAATATTTTTGAGGTTTTTTTAATTATTGATAAATCCCATTTGGTAAAAATCTAGTTTTTTTTTCCGTCCGTAACTTTTGTAAACATTTTCTGAGCAATTTTCATGTTATAAATGCTTTTCTGTACAATTTTAAGATTTTTTAAAATAAATTTTGTTATATTATACTTTTCTGTCCCAGTTTTGTGTGATAAACGTCATTTTTTATCAAATTTTGTACTGCAAATAATTTTTATGTGCAATTTTCTTGCAATTAATGCTTTTTCTGTGTAATTTTAAGGTTTTCGAAGCAAATTTTAAGCAATATTTGGGTCTTTTCTGCAAATTTTGATAACTTCTTTTTTTCCGTGATTCACATTTAAGCTCAAATCAATTTTTTTATCTTACAAATGTTTTTTCTGTGCAATTTTAAGGTTCCGAGAAAGGATTTTGTATTATAAATCAGTTTTCTGCGCCAGTTTTGACAAATTTTAAGCTAAAAATTAGTTTTGTGAGCGATTATGTGTTTTTCAGCAAGTTTTTTGCCTGATTTTCATAGTATAAATGCTTTTTTGTGTAATTTTGGGGTTTTCTAAGAAAATCTTTGCAAAATTTAGATCCTAAGCAAATTTCATATGATATTCTTGATTCACGAGCAAACTGTATGCAAGAATTGAATTTTTTGAGCAACTTTTATGAAATAATTTCACAAATGTTCATTTTATAACATTTTTGATGTTTTCTAAGCTATAAATGGGTTTGATGCGTAAATTTTTATGATTTTTATGTGATAAACATGTTTTCTGAGCAAATTTGATGCTAAAAATGAGTTTTCTGAACGGTTTTCTTGTTACAAATGTTTTTTCTGTGTACTTTTGTTTTGTTTTGTAATTTCATGGCATAAATGAGGTTTCTGTTCCAATTTTATGTGTTAAATGTGATTTTTATACTAGGAATGAGTTTACTGAGCGGTTTTAATATTATAAATGTTCATTCTGTGCAATTTTGCAACTTTTGAAGCAAATTTTATGCTAAAAATGTTTGTTCTGTGCATTTTTGAAGTGAGTTCCTGTGATTTTTGAGCAAATTGTATTCTAGAATAAAGTTTTCTGCTCAATTTTGATGTTATAAAAGTGTATTCTGTGTAATTTTGATTTTTTTTCAAACATATTTTGTAATATAATCAAGTTTTCCTTACAAATTTTGATAAACTTCATGTCTAACGTAATTTTCAACAAAGTTTATGTTAAACGTGAGTTTTCAGTGCAATTTTAATATTATAAATGTTTATTCTGTGCAATTTTTGAGTTTTTTGCACAATGTTTATGGTATAAATGTCTTTTCCATGCATTTTTATGTTTTTTGTTGCGTTGATTTTAGTAAAGTTTTTATGGTAAATGTGACTTTTGAGCAAATTTGTTGCTAGAATTAAGTTTTCTGCACAATATTGATGTTATAAAAGTCTTTTCTGTGCAATGTAAGAGTTTTTTTAACAAATTTTATTCTATAAATGAGTTTTCTGTGCAAATTTTGATAAAGTTCATGTAGTAAATGTAATTTTTCACGGTATTTTATATTATAAATAAGTTTTTCGGTTTAATTTTAATATTTTTTGGGTAATATTAAAATTTTCAAAGGAAATTTTATGTTGTAAACAAGTTTTCTGCTTCATTTTTATGTTACAAATGTTTTTTTTGTGCATTTGTGAGGTTTTGAAGCAAATTTTATGCTTTTTTGATCAAGTTTATGTGGTAATAAACCTGATTTTTAGCTAATTTTATGCTAACAAACAATTAGTTTTCTGTGCAATTTTCATGTTTAAATGTTTTCTCTGTTATAAATTGTGTGATAAATGTGATTTTCAGCAAATTTTATACTACAATAGTTTAAGCGCAATTTTCATGTGCTTTTTCTGTGTAATTTTGAGGGTTTCTAAGGAAATCTAATGCAATATTTGGGTTTACTAAGAAAATTTTGATAAATTTCATGTGCTGTACATGATTTACGAATGAGATTTATGCTAGAAATAAGTTTTTTGAGCGATTTTAATCTTATAAATGTTGTTTCTATGCAATTTTAAGGTGCTGAGAGTAAATTTCGTGTTATAAATCAGTTTTGTGCGCCAGTTTTGACAAGTTTTATGATCAAAACTAGTTTTGTTGTTGATTTTATGTGATATACATGACTTTTCAGCAAATTTTATGCAAAATATAAGCTTTTTGTTTGTTTTTAAGTAAATCTTATGTCATATTTAGGTTTTCCACGCAATTTTTAATGAATTTTATATGATATAAGTGATTCACGAGCAAATTTCAAGCAAAAAATGTTTTTTGCACAATTTTTATAGTATTCAAAGTTTTTACAGTAATTTTTATAGTAATCATGAGTTTTCTGGACGATTTTGTTGTCATAAATTTTATATTATGAAAGTTTTTGCCATTTTTGACTTTTATATATAAAATGTTGTCGACCTTTAACAGTTTATGGTGAATTTTGATATTTTTGACAATATTTTTATACTTAATGGCTGGATTTTGCTAATTTTGTTGTCGACTAACAGTTTATGATAAATTTTGATATTTTTGACAATATTTTTATACTTAATGGCTGGATTTTGCTTATTTTAACATTCTATGGATAGAATTTGGCACTTTTCAACAGTTTAAGACCGGATTTTGAATTTTCTGACAATATTTTGATATTTCATAGCCAGATTTTGCTATTTTTGGGATTTTATGAATTGTTTTACACTTTTTTAACAGGATTTTGGTGCTTTCCAACAATATTTTGACAAAAAAATTATATTTTTGATTCATTTTAGCCGGATTTTGATTCTCTGAAAATATGTTTTAGATGGGTTTAGTTATTTTTGTCTTTTTATGATAGAATTTTGCACTTTTGAACAGTTAATGACTAATTTTTGACATTCCATGAAAAGAATTTTGCACTTTTCAATAGTTTATAGCCGAATTTTGTTGCTTTTAACAATCTTTAATGTTTCAAAGCCCAATTTAGCTATTTTGAAATTTTATGAAGTAAAATTTTCCATTTTTCAACAGTTTATAGCTGGATTTTGTTACTTCCTAACAATATTTTCATGTTTCAAGGCCGGATTTTGTTATTTTTGATATTTAATGAATAAAATTTTACACTTTTCAACAGTTAATGGCTGGATTTTAGTGCTTTATGACAATATTTTGTAGCTATTTTAGACTTTGTGAATAGTACTTTACATTTTTAAACAATTTAGACCAAATTTAGTTATTTTTAAAATTTTATAAATAGAATTTTACACTTTTCAATTGTTTTTGGCCGGTATTTGACCAGATATTGTTATTTTTCAGTTTTTTATAAATAGAATTTGCCACTTTTCAACTGTTAATGACAGGATGAAAAAATAACAAAATTATGTACGCTTTTTTTCTTAAACAGTCTCGATAACGGCGCACAGCTCAAATAGATGGCGGTAATCCTAATTAATACTAAAAATGCTTTAAACAAATTAGTCAATTGGAACAAACTTGCACAGCAGGGACAGACAAAAAACACTATTTGTATGCAACCATAGACTCCCGTCGAAAGCATCATTCTTTCCTATTCCAACTAACTAACCCATCAACTATTGATACTATAATCAGGTCAGATTAACAGTTTATCAGTAGATTAGACACGTTAGTGGCCAGATTTTCATTATTAAAGATTTTATTTACACTTTTAAAAGCTGGATTTATAATTTAGAAGTCAAATTAACAATATGCCGGTTAAATTTAATATTTTGAAGACTGGATTTATAATCTGTATGCAGGATTAACAGTTTGGCAGTTCAATTTAACATTTTAAAGACCATATTTACACTTTTAAACACCGTACTTATAATTTGAAGGTCACAATTTACAATCCAGCTTTTAAAAGCGTAATTGCCACTTATAAAGCTGGATTTACAATTTGAAAGCAAAATTTACAGTTTGAAAAATATTTACATTTTTAAAGAACGAATTTATAATTTGAAAGCCGGATTAACAGTTTGGCAATAGAATTTAACCCGTGACTGGGTGATTTTCAGTTTTAAAAGTTGAATTTAGACTTTTAACGGCTAAATTTAGCAATTTGAAGACCGTATTAATAGTTTGGCAGTAAAATTAAACACTTTGAAAACTAGATTTACATTTTAAAAACCGGATTTTAAATTTAAAGGCCAGATTTACACTATTAAAGCTAAATTTATAGTTTTAAAAGCCAAATTTGAAGTTTTAATGGCTGGATTTATAAATTTGATGCTAAATTAACAGTTTGGTAGCAAAACTAAACACAATATCTAAAGTGCCGAAAAGGAATGACCCATTCCGAAGTGGGAGAAGAACTCGAAACATTTTCAGGGGCGAACGGGAAATCGGATGGACTCGCGGTTTTTGGCGTCGAGTTCCTTGATGTCAATTTTTTATTTTATAAATAATATAATAAAAAAAAAATATTCAAACAATTAGAATTATTAGAACTAGAAAGTATGTTTTTTGTTATTTTGAATTAAAAAGAGTAAAAAGTAATTTAATGTTGATCAAAAATGATTAATTATTTTAATTTCTTATCTCTGTATACGTCTCAACATTTTGCTGACTAAGCATTTATTAAACCGGCCATTGTTTTTTAATTATCAAAGAATAACACTGACTCCGATTCATTCGTTGAAAATGTGTAAACAATTTCAAGGTTTTATAAACATTGAGACTTGTTTGTCTGTGAAAGCCTATCCGAGCAAATCAACACATCATCAGTTCCGATTAAGTTTATATTAGAACACAATGTCTGACCAACAAGAAGATAATATAAATTCTGAATTCACTCCGGAAGTATTGATTCCGGAAGAATTGATTACAGAAGAATTGGCTCCAAGCCCTAATCATCAGGATTTAATAATAAATCCTAATAATTTATCGGTAAGTAAAAATTATATTGTTTAGGTTATGTACAGCATATTGCACAATTGTGACAAATAATAATTACTTTTATATTATTTTCAGACACATATAATCCTGTTAATTCAGACAAACTCTAATTCCAAAACAAAAAGATACTTTGATTTCGAATCAGTACAGGATTGCGTTGAGGGCTTCTGCAAAATATTTGAAAATCATCTCAGTCGTTGTAATCCCAACGCATTAACCATCACATATGATATCACGCATCTTTTCGATTTTATGGATCAGGTAAGACAATCAAGTTTGTTGCATATTTTGTCAATCGTCATTTTTATATTTGAGATATGATAATTTGCTACCTGAGAGTTAAAGTAATTTTACAAAATTGAAACTTAGTAAGCAAAAAATAGAGGTCACTTTAAAATTATGAAGTAGTTTTGAAATTTGAACCTTATGTTAGGAAATTGTAAACAATTGTTCTGTATTTTAGACACTAAATTAAAAACTCAATGTTGAATCGTAAAGCGTATTTATTGTTTTTATTGCGTATTTTGGAAATATCTCAGTTCAGACAAAGTTCGAATTTTTGTTCCTAGGAGTAATATGAAACAAAAAATATGAAAAAAAACTTATCACTAATAACGACTATTACCCCCTTTTGTATTAATGACTGCTTGAAGTCGATGAGGAATACTTTGAATTAAATTAAGGATCACATTTTAGTCGATATTATTCCATTCCTGCAATAGCAACTGTTTTAGCTCTTGAGCAGTTCATGAAGCAGGTGTATGCTTTCGGATACATCATTCCAACTCATCCCAGACATGTTCTATGGGATTCATGTCCGGGCTGAGAATTGGCCTATTCAAACTTCATCCAGATAATCTCTGACAACTCTGGCTATGTAAGGTCTAGCATTATCTTGCATGAAAATGCCGCGCTCGCCTAAAGTTGTCATGAAGAGCATAACATGATCTTCGAGAACCTCTATAATAAATCTGTAAGCTGTCAGGGAGCCATTTTCTATAAAGACCAACTCTCTGCGTGCTTCGCTAGAAATTCCTGCCCAAACCATAACCGACCCACAGCCAAATGGAAGTCGCTCATCATTACAAACTGAAGCGTATCTTTCTCTGCGTCTTCTCCACACTTTCTGACGTCCTTCTGATCCATTGAAGCAAAAGCGCGGCTGATCTGAAAACAGTACCCTGCTCATTATTCTATCCCCGGTGATTCCGAGCAAAAGCCAATCTTGCAATATGAAGTCAGCGTTGTAAAGGTGGACCTATGCCATCTTTCTACAAAACAATCCAGCAGCCCAAAGCCTTCTCCTAACGGTCCATTCACTAACATTTACATCTCTAACTTCATGGAGTTGATTTCGTAGATAAACTGCAGAAGCTGTTCTATTCCGCAAAGTTGTAGACACTAAAAAACGATCATCTTTGTTCGTGGTAACTTTTTTTTGCCCGAATCCTGATCTTCTGGTGATCAGGCCAGTATCCAAGTAACGCTGATACACCTTTTGTACAGCACAAAGGCTTTTACCAACAATCCTTGCATTTTCACGTTTTCCTCGCCCATCTTCAATCGACGCTATAATTCTTGCCACAACAATAGAGCCTAAAGGCATTATGACCTATTAAGTACAGTACAACTTGTGAATGACAAGTTTCACAGAGAAAAATCAACACAACCACAACGAAATGTAGGTTTTCAATTAGAACGAAATGGATGCTGTTTCATAAAAGTCTGTAACTCGGTGATAATAACTGATAGATAATATTTGTCAGAAAATGAAAGTCATAATTTTTGCTCGCCAGTGTATAAAATTTTTATTTTGACATTTAGTATTGATCAATTAACCAATTATCGTTCTGACAATTTGTCAATTGTTATGTTATCTGTTAATTATTATATCTTTTTCTAGTTGTACGATTTGAGTTGCTTGGTATACCAATCCGCAAACACTTACATTTCACATGGAAAAAATTGGATGAAGGAAAAGATTGAGATTATCCTTTTGCAAGAGGCACTTACCACAGAACAGGATTTCTATTGAGGAATCAACAATTATCATGTTTCATTTCTCTCTATGTATTAAGTTCTTTTTAATTTAGAATTAAGTTTATTCTCGACCTAAAGATAAGATAACATACTTGAATGTTTTTATTACATGTATTTTGTGATTTTGGTACAAATAAGTTTTTCGTTTTGCATAGTTTTCATTTGAACAGAGTTTTAGTAGATCTAAATGTTTTTGATTTTTATTCGAAAATTTAAATACTTATAGTTTATTAATTTGTCTAAGGCCTGTAATATCCAACTCCTAATAAAACACCTAATAAACTATTAGCTGAATAACCTAACTTTTAATTTTATTTATTTTATTAAAACCTATAAACAACCAATTAAATATATGCTTAACATGTACATTTATAACAAATATAAGCATTAAGCATATAATTTATCAGCTACACAGAGGTATAACAAAAATAAATCAAAATAAAGTTTGAAAAAAGTTAGGTTATTCAGCTAATAGTTTATTAGGTGCTTTATTAGGAGTTGGATATTACGGCCCTAAATTATATAAAAATATTAAGTGAATGTATTAATATGACAGGCAACAATTTATAAGATTCAACATGGCCTGGTTGAGAGGGCGCTGTGGATGCAAACATTCTGTGTGTTTGTAAAAGCAACTTAATAATATTATTAGTTTATTTAATGATACAGAAAAAAATATTTTTAGTTAGTAACATATACTCTTTTTGTTAGAATACTCTTTACTCTTTTTAATTCAAAGTAAGAAAAAATGTTTTTTAGTTTAGTTCTAATAAATCCAATTATTTGAAGAAAAACTATTTTTTTAAATTATACAGGGTGTAGATTAATTGGCGGATAAACGCCAGGTAACTTTATAGATCGTGCCAAAAGAAAACGAAAATCTTGATTCCAAAATGCTGAAAAACTGTTCGTTTGGCCTCACGAGGTCCTCAAAGTTTCAATTTTGTCAATACAAATATTGTTTTAATTGCGTATATTATGTACCAATTTGCTTTCTTTTTTAGTATAATAAAAACTACGAAGTTTATTGAAACTTAATAATAAAAAACATTGAAAAATGTGCAAATTACTTTTGATGAATAAATCAAATTTAAATTAAAAATACGCTTGGCAACGTAGCAAAATTTTTAATAAAATTCAAATTATAAAGTAGGCAATGCAATAAATGTCAGGGGGTCAGATCTCCGGTGACTTTTAAATTCAAATAAAATTCAATTTAAATATTATGATATACTTTATTCTTTTGATAATCATTAATTTAAAATTGTGTGAGGTTGCACATTGACGACACATACCGCATTATTAAATTATGAATGGTGTTTTGATGCATTTGCGAAATATATTATGTTGCGTTCGTCTAGTATGCGGCGGTCTGCCTTATGTCTGTCTCGGATTAACAACTACTACGTTGCCATGTCAATCCCGTGACCACCTTTGACAAAAACCATCGGTGACTTTTGTTGTTTCACCATGCGGCTAAAATGCGTTTTCAAAATAAATATGTGAATTCAGCAAATAGGTACTATAATTATTATTGAATTATAGAACAATTTATACATTGCAGCTGATACAACTATTATAAATTATTAGATTCTGTCATAAATAAAAATATTAATTATTTCAATGCACAATTGATTGTTTGAAAATATATTTAAAATAATTGACATGAATATAGCAACTCTGACAGATTTAAAATTTAACGCCGGCGATGCTTGAGAACGTCATAAATTCGATATCGATACGTGCTGTAAAGTGTTTTGAAGTAAACGGTGGCCAATTTGAACATTTGTAGTTTATAGGTTTGTTCCAACCGACATCGCTCGGCAGTTTGCAAACTGGTTGCGACTAATACATGGATTATTTTTGCGCAAGCGCCGACTTTGTACTGGTCCCCGACTGAATACAAATTGCTTGTAGGTTGGAACGCGCCACAACCAAGTTTTTGACTACATTCAAACATGAAATAATAAAACAATTTACGACGTTTTTCATCACAAATTTGTGATAAAAAACGTAGTAAATTGTTTTATTATTTCATTAACATGAGTTATCACGTAGTAGAGGTCACAACCATCAATTATATTAAATTCAAACAGTTTTAAAAAGTGAGGTTATGTAATGTAAACAAATATTAAAAACTAAAATTGTTTAACATATCACACCTGACATTGTGTATCATATTATTATATTACTATTTTTATTCAAATAAATATATAATTAAACAGTTACTCATCTTTAAAAAACTATTTTACAATGAACTTTATTCCTTTATTTTTCACTAAAACTATAATTAAGTTTCAGATAAATAAATTACTGTTATTATCATTAAATTTAAATTCTACTAATTAAATAAATTGCGGTAGATGCGGCAGGAGGTATTTCAATTTCATTAATTTCAATAGCGGCAACATTTTTACTCATTGCGCATGACTGGGGCGGTTCCGGATTTTTAGTACATGCTTCTGATCGCTGACTGTTTCTGACGGTCCACAACTTGGTTGTGGACGATTTGGGGTCAGGTTGGAACGTCCGACTTCTAGTCAGAGTCATGGTTTGTGTACGGTTGGAACGTGAAAGTTCAACTGCGCACAATCCTGACGGTCCCAAACCGCGTTTGGTGTCGGTTGGAACAAACCTTATAATAAAAAATAAAATTTGATGTGTGTATTAAATTGCCTATTTTATGTGTATTAAGTTGCCTACATTATAGGTTTGAATTTAGAAAGTTTGCAACGTTGCCAAGCGTAACAAAACTTTGAGGACCTCGTGAGACCAAACGAAAAGTTTTTCAGCATTTTGGAATTAAGATTTTCGTTTTCTTTTGGCACGATATATAAAGTTACCTGGCGTTTATCCGCCAATTAATCTACACCCTGTATAACAAAAAAAACTAACATAAAAGCACCTATTTATCGGATAGAGGCGGCATCGAGGAAGCCGACGCCAAAAACCCACCATCCAACCTCCTGTTCGCCCTTGGCAATTTTCCGAGTTCTTCTCCCACTTCAGAATGGGCCAGTCCTTTTTAGCACTTTAGATATTGTACTAAGTTTTGCTACCAAACTGTTAATTTATCATCAAATTTATAAATCCAGCCTGTAGAACTTCAAATTCGGCTTTTAAAACTGTAAATTTAGTTTTAATAGTGTAAATCTGGCCTTTAAATTTAAAACCCGGTTTTTAAAATGTAAACCTAGTTTTCAAAGTGTTAAATTTCACTGCCAAACTGTTAATAAGACCTTCAAATTTCTAAATTTAGCCGTTAAAGCTCTAAATTCTACTTTTAAAACTGAAAACCACCCACCAACGTGTTAAATTCTATTGCCAAACTGTTAATCCGCCATTCAAATTATAAATCCGTCCTTTAAAAATGTAAACGTTTTTCAAACTGTAAATTTGGCTTTCAAATTGTAAAGCTGGGATGTAAATTGTGACCTTCAAATAATAAATACAGAGTTTAAAAGTGTAATGGTGGAATTCATGAAAGCTGATTAACGTTAATCAGCGTTAAATGTGACATCATAACCTCAACTGTCAAAATTATTTTTATTAATTCAATATAAATACTTGATATTTACTTTGCGTTAGTATCAAATATTATTTTCATTTTATTTCTGATAGTTATATATTGTGTCAAACTTACCTTTGTGGTAGCATTACTATAAATAGTTTTGCGATTGTCAAATTTAATCAACCGTTACTTTAACTGGCTTTCATGAATTCCAGCATAAATCTGGTCTTTAAAATGTTAAATTGAACTGCCAAACTGTTAATCCTACATACAGATTATAAATCCGGTCTTTAAAATATTAAATTTAATCGCCAAATTGTTAATCCAACCTCTAAATTGTAAATGCAGCTTTTAAAAGTGTAAATAAAATCTTCAAAAATGAAAATCTGGCCACCAACGTGTCTAATCTACTGCTAAACTGTTAATCTGGCCTGATTATAGTGTCAATAGTTGATGGGTTAGTTTGTTTGGATAGGAAAAAATTATGCGTTCAGCAGGAGTCTATGGTTGCATACAAATAGTGTTTTTGTTTGTCCCAGCTGTGCAAGTTTGTTCCGATTGACTAATTTGTTTAAGGCATTTTTAATATTAATTAGGATTACTGCCACCTATTTGAGTAGAGCGCCACTATTGAGACGGTTTTAGAAAAAAAGTGTACACTATTTTGTAATTTTGGTCATTAACTGTTGAAAAGTGACAAATTCTATTTATAAAAAACTGAAAAATAACAAAATTCAGTCAAATATTTTTTAAAACAATTGAAAAGTGTAAAATTCTATTTATAAAATATTAAAATAACTAAATTCGGCCTTAAAATATCAAAATATTATCAGAAAGCACCAAAGTCTAGCTATAAAATGTTTAAAAATGTAAAGTACTATTCATAAAGTCTAAAATAGCTACAAAATATTGTCAGAAAGCAGTAAAATCCGGCCATAAACTGTTGAAAAGTGTAAAATTCTATTAATTAAATATCAAAAATAACAAAATCAAGCCTTGAAACATGAAAATATTGTTAAGTAACAAAATCCAGCCATAAACTGTTGAAAAATGGAAAATTTTACTACATAAAATTTAAAAATTAGCATAACCGGGCTTTGAAACATTAAAAGATTGTTAAAAGTAACAAAATTCATTAACTATTAAGAAGTGCAAAATTCTATCACAAAAAGTCAAAAACAACTAAATCCGGTCAAAAACACAAAATATTTTTTTTTTTATTAAATTGTCATCATTTTGTTGGAAAGCACCAAAATCCAGCCATAAACTGTTAAAAAAGTGTAAAAAATGTCATAAAATCCCAAAAAATAACAAAATCTGGCTATGAAATATTAAAATATTGTCAGATAATTCAAAATCCGGTTATAAACTGTAGAAAAGTGCCAAATTCTATTCATAGGATCTTAATAATAGCAAAATCCAGCCATTAAGTATAAAGATATTGTCAAAAATCTCAAAATTCACTATAAACTGTTAAAATCTACAACATTTTATATATAAAAAGTCAAAAATGGCAAAAAATTTCATAACATATATAATTTATGACAACAAAATTATCCAGAAAACTCATGATTACTATAAAAATGACTGTAAAAACTTTAAATGCTATAAAAATTGTAGATAAAAACAATTTTTGTTTGAAATTCGCTCGTGAATCACTTATATCATATGAAATTCATCAAAAGTCGCGTGGAAAACTTAAATATGACATAAGATTTGCTTAAAAAACAAACAAAAAACCTATTATTTGAATAAAAATCATGTTTGTCACATAAAATTGCCAACAAAACTAATTTTTATCATAAAACTTGTCAAAACTGGCGCACAAAACTGATTTATAACACAAAATTGCATAGAAACAACATTTATAAGATTAAAATCACACAATAAACATATTTCTAGCATAAATCTCATTTGTAAATAATGTATACCACATGAAATTTATCAAAATTTGCGTAGTAAACCCAAATATTGCATTAGATTTCCTTAGAAAACTTCAAAATTACACAGAAAAAGCACATGAAAATTGCACATAAACTATTGTAGTATAAAAATTGCTAAAAAATCACACAAATATAAAACAGAAAAAACATTTATAACATAAAAATTGCACAGAAAACTAATTGTTAGCATAAAATTAGCTAAACTTGATAAAAAAAGCATAAAAATTGCTTCAAAAACCTCAAAAATGCACAAAAAACATTTATAACATAAAAATGAAACAGAAAACTCATTTACAACATAAAATTTCTTTTAAAAATCTTAAAATTGCACAAAAAATATTAAAATTGAACCAAAAAACTTATTTATAATATAAAACACCGTAAAAAACTACGTTTATCACATAAGCTTTATCAAAATTTGTACAGAAAACTCATTTATAGAATAAAATTTGTTAAAAAAACTCTTACATTACACAGAATAGACTTTTATAACAGCAATATCGAGCAGAAAACTTAATTCTAGCAACAAATTCGCTCAAAAGTCAAAGTTACCATAAAAACTTTACTAAAATTAACACAACAAATGCACGAAAAACACATTCATACCATTCAATCATCAAGCAAAAAACTCAAAAATTGCGAAACTAAACAGAATAAACATTTATAATATCAAAATCGCACAAAAAACTCACTTTTAGCATAAACTTTGTTGAAAATTACGTTACACATGAAGTTTATCAAAATTTGTAAAGAAAACTTGAATATATTACAAAATTTGTTTAAAAAAAACTCAAAATTACACGGAATACACTTTAATAACATCAAAATTGTGCAGAAAACTTAATTCTAAAATACAATTCGCTCAAAAATCACAAGAACTTTATCAAAAACCTCAAAAACGCATAGAACAATCATTTATCGCATAAATTTTTAGCATAAAGTCGCAAAATTGCACAGAATGAACATTTATATCATTAAAACCGCTCAGTAAACTCATTCCTAGCATAAAAATCACGTTTAACACATAAAATTAGAACAGAAACCTCATTTATACCATGAATTTTACATGAAAACATCAAAAATACACAGAAAAAACATTTGTAACAAGAAAATCGTTCAGAAAACTCATATTAAGCATCAAATTTGATCAGAAATTATGTTTATCACATAAAATTCATTAAAATTGACGCATCAAACCCATTTATAGTTTAGAAAACATCAAAAATGATATAAAATGAACATTTGTAAAAAGATACAATAAAAGTTGAGCAAAAAAATCAATTCTTGCATACAATTCGCTTGTGAATCAAGAATATTACATGAAATTTGCTTAGGAAACCTAAATATCGCAAATATTTCCTTAGAAAACTCTAAAATTACACAGAAAAAGCATGAAAATTGCGCAAAAAACTCGCTGAAAAATATGTTTACCACATAATCGCTCACAAAACTAAATTTTAGCTTAAAAGCTGGCGCAGAAAACCGATTTATAACACAAAGTCCACTTTCGCAACATTAAAATTGCACAGAAAAATCATTTGTAAGATAAAAAAATCGATTTGAGCTTAAATGTGAATCACGGAAACGAAAAAATTATCAAAATTCGCGGAAAAGACCCAAATATCGCTTAAGATTTACTTAGAAAACTTTAAAATTACACAGAAAAAGCATTCATTTATTGCCAAATCTCTAAAAATATACATTTGTGGCCTGTAATTGACCTCCAAAAACTACAATTGATGCTTAAAATCAATATAATTTGATACAAAATAGGTTAAAGAAAAATGTTTGATGTGATAATTGACAAAAACCACACAGAATACGCAATTTGTGCTTAAAACGTATTTAATATCACGCAGATAATCATTTATTTACTTAAATCTAATAAAAATATGAAACAATTGCCAGAAGCGAACAAATCGGCAAGACAAACAACATATTTGTCACATAAAAATCGCATTTCCTAATCAAAATCGCTCAAAAAATGGCAAACATCTATCAAAAATCTTGAAAAACACATTTATTTCAAAAAGCAGTAAAGTACCAAATAAAATAAACCAATTAACACTTTCAAACGAATAAATTGGCAAGAAAGTAAAAAATTGCAAAATCCAGTTAAAAAAAAATCAGAAATCACCAAAATTTTGTCAAAAACGGTTAAAAACTACAAAATTCTGTTCATAAAATGTCAAAAATAGCAAAATTCAGCCTTCAACGCTTGCTATTTTGCAATGGCTGCCCAGTTTACCTCAAACTGAATCCCCTCCTACCCCAAAAGAAACCTATAAACAGCTTGGAACTTTAGGTGCAGTTGGGAACATTTGTAGTACACTTTAGAGCAATTTCTACCTAACCTAACCTAAAACACAGTCAACACTTTAAGTGCAGTTTGAAACAGTTCTTGTACATCTTAAAACTAATTATGAACTGCTTATTGCACATAAAAAACTTGTTTAAGTGCAACTGGAAACAACTCAAATTGAATTAAAACAAACATTATTAAATAGAAATGACTAAATATATTCAGGAACACTTTGGAGCAGTTGAGAACAGTTTCAGTACACTTTAGAGCAATTCCTATCATTTAAAAAAAGTTTAAAATTAATTAGAAACATAAGCTGTTTAGAGATAAACTTAAATTACATTGAAACAGATTAATTTGAACTGAAATAGCTCAGGACCCCCACTACGTCATAGATTTCCCCTAACGAAGAGGAAGTGTGACATTTAAATCATAAATTTGTAATTAATTAATTTTGCCGTGGGGCCCAAAATCTTAGCTACGCCATGGCCTGTCGTGCGCCATTAACAAATTGTTTACAAGCTTTAAGCTTAAAATTGATTGTTATGCATGCATCTGACTTTCAAATACAAAAATCCAGCCCTTCATTGCATCTGAATATACACAAACGACGTTTTTGTAGAGAAAGTCAACTTTGTAATGCCAATATCGTACAATATTATGCTTAAAATTTACCTTTATGCATAGATCTAGCATTCTAAATCAATAAATCCTGTATTTTATCAACAAATCCGGCCTTAATATGCACAGATCATGCATTTTGCACATGTAAAGTAGACTTTAAAATGCTTTGTAATCTATAAATAAAACATGATAGATAAATCTATCCTTCTAAAGCAATAATTCGGCCTTAGGATACATAAATCTGGTCTTATTATGAATAAGTTTAGTGATATTGTTAAGTCGGTCTCCTAATTCGTCATTTAAATGTGTAAATCCAGCCTTCAAAGCTTAAAATCCGACCTTTAAATTTAAAAATCAATTAAATTTGGCCGACAGTTTATTAATCCGGTCTCCTAATCGTAAATCCGGCTACCAAAGTGTTAAATTCTGATAATTCAACTTCCAAATTATAGATTGAACCTTTAAACTGAAAATTCGGCTTTTAAAAGTATAAAAAGTGAAAATTTAACCACCGGCTTATAAAAGTATAAATTAGACCTTCAAAACTAGAAATCCGGCCACCAACGTGTTAAATTCTGTTGCCAAACTGTTAATCCAACCTCCAATTACGTTTCAATGCAGCTTTTCGTTTCCTGGCAGTGTATAAATAATAATCTAATCTTCAAAACAAATTTAAATTGTTTTAATAACCTATAAAACTGAACATATTATAATATCTTATTCTTACCCAACAATATAGCTACTGCAAGAACACCAAAAGTGCTATAAGCTGTCGCATTAATATCAGGATGCCTTGTCTGATATATCTTCACCATGCAAAGCACAGCAATGATATACATAAAACTGGTATCAAATTGAAAATTTGAGTGGTTCGGACAAATATGATAACCACCCGACAATATCCCTTCCATGCTTAACGCTACTCCCAAAGCATAAAAAAGTCCATAATGTTGAGGAATTCCATATTGTTGATCAAAACTGTTGTCTCTATGCCACATTTCTCTCCTGTAAACAATCCATATGTATAATATACCCAATAAAACATAACCGACATTCGAGAATATATGGTTGAAGTCACTGAAAAAACCAAACGGATGAGCACATAGGAAATTGTAGTAACATAGATCCTGGTTTCCAGTATCGTTCAAAACCTGTCAAAATTAACAAACGTCAAAAATATAATTATCAAATTTTAATTTTAATTACTTTTTGGTATGTGAGCACAAGTTGAAGCACCGGTAAACCATAAAACAAGGCAACAGTGAGCACATGCCATAAATAGGAATAAGATTTCTTCTTCAATATCCTGAAATCCTTACGTGCCAAATCACTCAAATAAACGACTGGTTTACTTAATATAGTCTGACGATCAAAGATTGCTTCAGCTATAGTATCATACTCAGTTTCATCAAAGGAAATATTATCCATAATATCCGGCTCTAAAAAATATAAATTAAATCCCACTAACAGGTTTAGTATTATTATTATTATTACCAGTAACAGTTGTTGTTGGAGTGTTGGCAGCAGTGTCGCTCATATACTCCATCGTTCTCGGTATATAAACCCGATTGGAACACATAAAAAATGCAACTCCAAATATGCAATAGAATAATATTATGCAACACATTGTTGCCATTATTGCATTCACATAATCGGAATATGAAATGCTAGGTTTGATTACAAATGTAATATTTTTGGTTCTATCGGATTCGCTGAGAACAGTCGTTCCGGTGCAATCGAGATCATCCGCTTTCGGCACAAACACCATGAAAAAACCATCGGGAAATTTACTTTTCTAAAAAAAAATTGTTAATTAATAAATAATGGTGGGGTTACAGCAAGGCGAGAGCAAACCGGTACATCGGTAGCGCTCGTTTATTTCCGGTATCAACGAATACCGCTACAAATGTAGCGGTCCGCTCCAAATAGCAAACTTACAGATATTGTGACTCCACCGTTACGATTAATCGTTTCATAGTATCCTTCAAATTTGATATTATGATTGAGATCATAAACAGGACACTGGAAATAATTTAAGTTAATTAATAATAAAATAAATAAACAATTGATTCTAAAACAGTCAAGCACAGACAATAATTTCGGTTCTACAAACCTTATCAGTGTGCCTTGTATGACAAATTTGTATATTGATTAATTAATTATAACTTACAGATGCATTCTGTATACTTAATGTCATGCAAACGTTGTCGTTTGATGTGACTTCCAATACGACTGTTCTGGTGTTGTCTGTTGTTGATGTGTTATCAGGAAAATCGTAGAAATAAAATCTTGGTTCTGCAGGGGTGATTGAGATGTTGTAGACTTGGTTAGGTGCAATGTAGAAATTTAATTCCTTTTCAACTGTTACTGTTACGCTGATATTTTCAGTGGAGAATGTTGATATCGAGACGATGGGTGAATCACGGAATATCAGAGCGCCAACATCTAAAATTAAATTAATTAATTTAATTTCATAGTTTCTCATCAATTTTTGCTGAAGAGGAATGGTTTTTTTCTCCACTTCTAGATTTGTTTGAGAACATATTAAAAAGTTAATTTTTGAGCAAATCTAGAACTATTTTGATGCATTCTATTACTATTACTAGCAGGTTCTTGAACTTTTGAATATGTTTAAGAATCTCTAGATTTGATTGAGAATATTTTTGAAATCACTAAAAAAATTTGAGAATTTTTGAGCAAGCTACTTTGATGCATTCTATTACTTACTGGCAGGTTCTAGAACTTTTAGATATGTTTAAGAACCTCTAGATTTGTTTGAGAATGTTTTTGAAACCACTAACAAGTTTTGAAAACTTTTGAGCAAATCTAGAACTACTTTGATGCATTCTATTACTTACTTTCAGGTTCTAGAACATTTTGATATGTTTAAAAACTTCTAGATTTGTTTGAGAATATTTTTTAAATCACTAACAAGTTTTGAGAATTTTTGAGCAAATCCAGTACTACTTTGATGAATTCTATTACTTACTGGCAGGTTCTAGAACTTTTGGATATGTTTAAGAACCTCTAGATTTGTTTGAGAATATCTTTGAAACCACTAACAAGTTTTGAGAACTTTTGAGCAAATCTAGAGCTACTTTGATTAATAATTTTCGTTAGAATTGCTTCACTTAAATTGAGTGTACTTAGAATATTAAGTTGCAGTTTTCAAAAATAGACTCAGCATACTAGATTTTATTAAAAAATACTGAAAATAATTTTTTTTAATTTCCAAAACTTATGTTATCACCAAAAGAAAAAAAAATTTAATAACTTTCGTTAGAATTGCGTCACTTAAATTGAGTTTACGCATTAATTACTTGGAATATTAAGTTGCAGTTTTCAAAAATAAACTCGGCATACTTGGTTTTATTAAAAAATACTAAAAATAATTTTTTAAAATTTCCAAAATTTATGTTATCACTAAAAGAAATTTTTTTTTAAATAATTTCCGTTAGGATTGCGTCACTTCAATTGGGTTTACGCATTAATTACTTGAAATATTAAGATGCAATTTTTCAAAAATGAACTCACAATTTCTTCTTCTTTAAATCAGTTTTTTTGTGCTAATTTTGTGCAATAAAAAGGTTTTCTGTACAATTTATAAAAATAAAAATAAGTTTTTTGTGCTTTTGAAAGTGCTTTCTGCATCCAAAAACACCAAAATCAAACCATAAAATGCAAAAAAAATCATAAAATCTCCAAAATTAGCAAGTCCAGTAACAAAATATCAAAATATTGTAAAAATGTACCAAAATCTAACCATAAACTGTTGAAACGTGGAAAATTCTACTCATAAAATGTCAAAACTAGAAAAATCCAGCCTGGAAATATCAAAATATTGTTAGAAAGCACTAAAATCCGACCAAAAACAGTTGAAAAAGTGCAAAAATCTATTTAAAAAAATCAAAAGCACCAAACTCCAGCCATAAACTGTTAAAAAGTGTAAAATTCTTTTTATAAAATGTCCAAGATAGCAAAATCCGGTCTAGAAACTTCAAAATAATATCAAAAAACACTACAATTTGGTCTTAAATTGATAAAACTGCCAATTTTTATTCGTAAACAGTCAAAAATAACTAAATCCAATCATAAAACATTAAAATATATTTAGATAGAATCAAAACACGGCCTAAAACGATTTAAACATGCGTAATTTTATTCATAAAATGACAGAAATAGCAAAATCTGGTCTTTAAACATCAAAATAATGTTATAAGGACCAAAATTCGGCCATAAACTGTTGAAAAATGTAAATAAAAATCCCAATACTAGCAAAATTCGGCCATACAATATCAAAATATTGTGAAAAATATGAAAATTTGTGCAAAAACTGTTGAAAACTGCATTCTATTTATAAAAACTCAAAAATACAGTCAAAAAATGCAAAACTTTATTTATAAAAAGTCAAAAATTGCAAATTCCGTTTATAAAATAACAAAAGTAAATCAGAAAAACTAAAATACTTCCAAATACAATTAAAAAAGCAAAATTTTATTTATAAAAAGTCTAAAACAGCAAAATTCGGTCTTAAATAGCAAAATCCGTTTATAAAATACTAAAATTAAGTCAGAAAAACCAAAATACTCCAAAATTCAGTTAAAAAAGCAAAATTTTATTTATAAAAAGTCAAAAACAGCCAAATTCGGTCTTAAAATAGCAAATTCCAGTTTTAAAATAGTAAAATTAAGTCAGAAAAACCAAAATACTTCTAAATACAGTTAAAAAATGCAAAATTTTATTTTTAAAAAGTAAAAAATAGCAAAATTCGGTCTTAAAATAGCAAATTCCAGTTTTAAAATAGTAAAATTAAGTCAGAAAAACCAAAATACTTCTAAATACAGTTAAAAAATGCAAAATTTTATTTTTAAAAAGTAAAAAATAGCAAAATTCGGTCTTAAAATAGCAAATTCCAGTTTTAAAATAGTAAAATTAAGTCAGAAAAACCAAAATACTTCCAAATTCAGTTAAAAATGCAAAACTTTATTTATAAAAAGTCAAAAAATAGCAAAATTCGGTCTTAAAATAGAAAATTTCAGTTATAAGATAATAAAATTAAGTCAGAAAAACCAAAATACTTCCAAATACAGTTAAAAATGCAAAATTTAATTTATAAATAGTCAAAAATAGTAAAATTCGGTCTTAAAATAGCAAATTCCGTTTATAAAATAATAAAATTAAGTCAGAAAAACCAAAATACTTCCAAATTCAGTAAAAAATGCAAAATTTTATTTATAAAAAGTGAAAAAATAGCAAATTTCGGTCTCAAAATAGCAAATTCCGTTTATAAAATAATAAAATTAAGTCAGAAAAACCAAAATACTTCCAAATAGAATTAAAAATGCAAAATTTTATTTATAAAAAGTCAAAAAATAGCAAAATTCGGTCTTAAAATAGCAAATTCCGTTTATAAAAAAATAAAATAAAGTCAGAAAAACCAAAATACTTCCAAATACAGTTAAAAATGCTAAATTTTATTTATATAAAGTCAAAAATAGTAAAATTCGGTCTTAAAACAGAAAATTCCGTTTATAAAATAATAAAATTAAGTCAGAAAAACCAAAATACTTCCAAATTCAGTAAAAAATGCAAAATTTTATTTATAAAAAGTCAAAAACAGCAAAATTCAGTCAATTCAATCAATTTGACTAAACCACATTAAATGTCCCAGAAAACAACTTAATTGTGAGTAACTCATAAACCGTACATTGGATATTGGTGCAAATTAGTACCAACATATACATCAGTACCATAAGTACCAACTGTATAAAATTTATCAAAATCCATATGTTCAATTTGGCATAAATTTAATTCAATCAATTTGACTAAACCACATTAAATGTCACAGAAGACAAATTAAAAATAAATAACTCAAAAACAGTACATTGGATATTGGTGCAAATTAGTACCAATACACATCAGTACCATAAGTACCAACTGTGTAAAATTTATTAAAATCCATACGTTCAATTTGGCATAAATTTAATTCAATCAATTTGACTAAATCACATTAAATGTCACATAAGACAACTTAGAAGTAAATAACTCAAAAACAATACATTGGATATTGGTGCAAATTAGTACCAATATACATCAGTACCATAAGTACCAACTTTGTAAAATTTATCAAAATCCATACGTTCAATTTGGCATAAATTTAATTCAATCAATTTGACTAAATCACATTAAATGTCACAGAAGACAACTTAAAAGTGAATAACTCAAAAACGGTACATTGGATATTGGTGCAAATTAGTACCAATATACATCATTATCATGAGTACCAACTGTGTAAAATTTATCAAAATCCATACGTTCAATTTGACATAAATTTAATTCAATCAATTTGACTAAATCACATTAAATGTCACAGAAGACAACTTAAAAGTGAATAACTCAAAAACGGTACATTGGATATTGGTGCAAATTAGTACCAATATACATCATTATCATGAGTACCAACTGTGTAAAATTTATCAAAATCCATACGTTCAATTTGACATAAATTTAATTCAATCAATTTGACTAAATCACATTAAATGTCACAGAAGACAACTTAAAAGTGAATAACTCAAAAACGGTACATTGGATATTGGTGCAAATTAGTACCAATATACATCATTATCATGAGTACCAACTGTGTAAAATTTATCAAAATCCATACGTTCAATTTGACATAAATTTAATTCAATCAATTTGACTAAATCACATTAAATGTCACAGAAGACAACTTAAAAGTGAATAACTCAAAAACGGTATATTGGATATTGGTGCAAATTAGTACCAATATACATCAGTACCATAAGTACCAACTGTGTAAAATTTATCATAATCCATACGTTCAATTTGGCATAAAGTTAATTCAATCAATTTGACTAAATCACATTAAATGTCACAGAAGACAACTTAGAAGTAAATTACTCAAAAACAATACATTGGATATTGGTGCAAATTAGTATCAATATACATCAGTACCATGAGTACCAACTGTGTAAAATTTATCAATATCCATATGATCAATTTGGCATAAATTTAATTCAATCAATTTGACTAAACCACATTAAATGTCACAAAAGACAACTTAAAAGAGAATAACTCAAAAACGGTAAATTGGATATTGGTGCAAATTAGTACCAATATACATCAGTACCATAAGTACCAACTGTGCAAAATTTATGAAAATCCATACGTTCAATTTGGCATAAATTTAATTCAATCAATTTGACTAAACCACAGAAAATAACTTAAAAGTAAATAACTCAAAAACGGTATATTGAATATTGGTGCAAATTAGTACCAATATACATCAGTATCATGAGTACCAACTGTGTAAAATTTATCAAAATCCATACGTTCAATTTGGCATAAATTTAATTCAATCAATTTGACTAAATCACATTATATGTCACAGAAGACAACTTAAAAGTTAATAACTCAAAAACAATACATTGGATATTGGTGCAAATTAGTACCAATATACATCAGTACCATAAGTACCAACTTTGTAAAATTTATTAAAATCCATACGTTCAATTTGGCATAAATTTAATTCAATCAATTTGACTAAATCACATTATATGTCACAGAAAACAACTTAAAAGTTAATAACTCAAAAACGGTACATTGTATTTTGGTGCAAATTAGTACCAATATAAATCAGTATCATGAGTACCAACTGTGTAAAATTTATCAAAATCCATACGTTCAATTTGGCATAAATTTAATTCAATCAATTTGACTAAATCACATTATATGTCACAGAAGACAACTTAAAAGTTAATAACTCAAAAACAATACATTGGATATTTTTGCAAATTAGTACCAATATACATCAGTACCATAAGTACCAACTTTGTAAAATTTATCAAAATCCATACGTTCAATTTGGCATAAATTTAATTCAATCAATTTGACTAAATCACAATAAATGTCACAGAAGACAACTTAGAAGTAAATAACTCAAAAACAATACATTGAATATTGGTGCAAATTAGTACCAATATACATCAGTACCATAAGTACCAACTGTGTAAAATTTATTAAAATCCATACGTTCAATTTGGCATAAATTTAATTCAATCAATTTGACTAAATCACATTATATGTCACAGAAGACAACTTAAAAGTGAATAACTCAAAAATGGTACATTGGATATTGGTGCAAATTAGTACCAATATACATCATTATCATGAGTACCAACTGTGTAAAATTTATCAAAATACATACGATCAATTTGACATAAATTTAATTCAATCAATTTGACTAAATTACATTAAATGTCACAGAAGACAACTTAAAAGTGGTTAACTCAATAACGGTACATTGGATATTGGTGCAAATTAGTACCAATATACATCATTATCATGAGTACCAACTGTGTAAAATTGATCAAAATCCATACGTTCAATATGACATAAATTTAATTCAATCAATTCGACTAAACTACATTAAATGTCACAGAAGACAACTTAAAACTCAATAACTCAAAAACGGTTCATTAGATATTGGTGCAAATTAGTACCAATATACATCAGTACCATAAGTACCAACTGTGTAAAATTTATCAAAATCCATAAGTTCAATTTGGCATAAATTTAATTCAATCAATTTGACTAAACCACATTAAATGTCACAGAAGACAACTTAGAAGTAAATAACTCAAAAACAATACATTGGATATTGGTGCAAATTACTAACAATATACATCAGTACCATAAGTACCAACTGTGTAAAATTTATCAAAATCTATACGTTCAATTTAGTATAAATTCAAATCACAAAATATGTTTCAGACATTTGAATAATAAATCAGATATTGCTAAACCTAAATTTAGTTGCAACACAAACAAAATATTTTAAAAATAATTTCATTTTGTTATCACTTAATATGCAATAAAAATATTAAGTAATAGGATAACAATTAATAAAAACAAAACAGCAAATAATCATTACCTGCAAGCGCTTGTGAAATCGAGTGATTACTAGCAGTCGTATCATAGCACAGAGTACGCCCACTACGTTTAAATTCAGTACCACCACTATTACCATCCACATTTAACGGCAGTTCCCATGAAAGCACCTCTTTCTTTTTCCGCACAACAACCAACAGCGGCGCTTCTTTCTTAGCATTATTACTGAATACGTTTACTCTTAATGGATACTCAGACTGAAAACAAAAAAAATAATGTCACAATTATAGCAAAAAAATTACTGTGTTTTACATAATTAGCTTTACAATACTATAATCATAAATCAGCTGATTCAAACAATTTGTTTGGTTAGCTGATTTATTAATAATTTAAAAAAACTTTTTTTATTTAAAATGACATAAGCCCCTTTGGGTAATAAAAACCAACTACGCCTATGTCCTTCCAAACATAACCAATAAATGTCAGAAGCGCAACAAAAAATTATTCTAGGAATTAACACAAATGACTCATATTTACCCCTTCTGGCATTAAATACTGTATAATAAACTCCACTGAACTGTTCACGGTTAAATCCAGTTCTTGATTCAAACTTCCATTTATTATAATGGGTTGCAGACAGTGGCACTGGGCCACCAGCAGCGAGGCACAAACAATAAATTTAATCATAACAATCAATTACTATCGCCACCGATTGCATAGTTTATAAGTAGACAGCCCAACAAACAGCTGATAGTGATTGATTGAATTGTTGCGGGGATTTACTAGAATTATAATAAACGCGAAGTTAGTGATTCATTGTTAAAGGAGGAGTAGGGGGTATTCAATGGTGCCAGCTGTAAAATGATAACTCAAGGTTGCCAGTAATATAAACAAAATTATTATTTTTAATTTTATGTATGAATAAACACATTTTTCTCCAAATGACATTAAAAGCGGCCTTTTAATGACACTTGGCAGGCTTAGAAGTTGTACTTTTAATGCCTAGGCAAAAAAAGTCCACTTTTACTGCCTAGGCAGAAAAAGTAGTCAGAAAAAGTTCGTTGCTAGGCAACCTTCCAAGTAATAAATTAAAACAAACTGCTTATTACAATTGACAATGACAAAAAGAAATAATAAATAATTGATAATGAAACGCAATTTAAATATGAAAAAGTCGATTTTGCGTGGAATTGGAACAAATTTGAAGAAAAATTTTATGTTTCACACGGCAAAAAAGCAGATTTAATGCCTTGGCTGGTTTCATAGCCGAGGGCCGAGCGTAGCCACCAGCCGCGGCATTAAATCTTGTGCTTTTATGCCTAGTAAAACAAATAACTATTTTTAATTGTTTAAATTAAAAACAGACTAATTTTAATTGACGTTTATTTAAAATTTTCCAACCACGTTTTCTGACAAACTTAATCCGTTTGAATTAATTAGAATGTTTTTGTCACAGTTGGCTTGCTTGTTACGATTAGTGAAAAATAGCAGTTGGCATCAATGCTTCCTTTAATCATGTCAATTTCATTTTAAAAATGGCGGTGCCGGAGATGGGAACGGATGTGCTAGCACGTGAAAAGATGTCGAAAAAACAGAAGGCCGCTGATAAAAAATTAGTGGCTACAGCACAAGATATAAAATACGCACGTTTTCTATCTGACAATGACGCCAAAACAAGAGACAGAGCTTTGAAAAGCTTAAGAAGATGGGTCCAACATCGCTGCCAGTCCATACGTATGTTCCTAACGATAACCTCAAAAAATAAAAATATAACCAACAAATATTTACAGAATTCACAGAACTAGATTTAATGCTAATCTGGAAAGGATTATTTTATTCCATGTGGATGTCTGACAAGCTCCTCGTTCAAGTATGTATTAATCGATTGCTTGCTTGCTTTAATCAATTAATTAATCGATTTATAGGAGGAATGCGCTGAGAATATTTCACATCTTATACATTCATTAACACCCGATCAGGCTTTATTATATTTTAAATGTGGACTCAAATTGTTAGGAAATGAGTGGTTCGGGATTGATCAGCATCGTTTGGATAAATTTATGATGGTAACTTGTATAAATCGAATCAAAATTAAATTTAATTATTAAATTTATAGTTAGTAAGGAGGTTACTGCGTCAAGCTTTGGAAGTTGTTAAAAATCAAAATTGGAATCCGCAATTTGTTAAGAAGTTTGAACGAATTATTGAGGAAACGATTATGAGTACTTCGAATAAACAACCGATTGGTTTGTGTCTGCATTTTACTGAAATATATCTCGAAGAATTATCGAAGGTAATATATTTTATTTTGCTAATTTTTACGAATTATTTGAATTTATTTTAGATTTCGGAGGGGAAGATATCGGAATCTATTTTAACCCAATTTGTTACTCCATTTATTAAACAGTTGGCGTTTTCCAATGAGACGAGATTGTTGGGTGCTATTTTAAAGTATATTTTTACACATTTAATGAATCAGTCTGATATCGGGATCGAACATGCGGAGAAATTCGCCAATTGGCAAAGGGTTGGTTGTAATTATTTTTAACGTAATTGTTTTATTAAAATATTTTGTTGTAGATGCGATTTGTTGGTGGAAATATTGATAAAATACAGAAAGTGGCTGTTTCTGATGATGAAGAAGTTGAGGATGAATCCGATGAAGATGATGTACCGGTTGAAAAGGGGGTTTTGGATCCTCGTGCTGGTAAAGTTGATATTGTTTTACCGCAGCTTAAATTCAGTTCTAAGCAGATTATCAATATCGCACAGAAATATAGGTATCATCCTGAAAGTACAAATCATTCACGGAAGGTCATCACAAAATTAATTGATGAGTAAGTAAATTTCAATTGTATTGATTGAAGGTTATGTTTTTGTTATTAATATAGGCAGTGACTAATAGCAAATTGACCAAATGCATGGACTATGGACAGTGACTCTTTTTAATTTAAAATAAGAAAATATACTCATTTTTTTTAGTTGAGTCCTAATAATTCCAATTGTTTCAACAAAATCTATTTTTTTTTTAATTTACACAAAAAAATTAACATGAAAGTCTATCCGACTTCCCGTTCGCCCCCGGAAATTTTCCAAGTTCTCCCACTTCGGAATGGGCCATTTGTTTTCAGCACTTTGGATATTGTGTTAAGTTTTGCTACCAAACTGTTAATTTAGCATCGAATTTATAAATCCATCCTTTAAAACTTCAAATTCGACTTTTTTAAAACTGTAAATTTAGCTTTAATAGTATAAATCTGGCCTTTAAATTTAAAATCCGGTTTTTAAAATGCAAATCTAGTTTTCAAAATGTTAAATTTCACTGCCAAACTGTTAATACTGTCTTCAAATTTCTAAATTTGGCCGTTAATACTTTTAAAACTGAAAATCACCGCACAACGTGTTAAATTCTATTGCTAAACTGTTAATCCGGCTTTCAAATTATAAATCCGTTCTTTAAAAATGTAAATGTTTTCCAAACTGTAAATTTGGCTTTCAAATTGTAAATCTAGCTTTTAAAAGTGGCAATTACACTTTTAAAAGCTGGAATGTAAATTGTGTGACCTTCAAATAATAAGTACGATGTTTAAAAGTGTAAATATGGTCGTTAAAATGTTAAATTGAACTGCCAAACTGTTAATCCTGCATACAGACTATAAATCCGGTCTTCAAAATATTAAATTTAATCGTCAAATTGTTAATCCAACCTCTAAATTATAAATCCAGCTTTTAAAAGTGTAAATAAAATCTTCAAAAATGAAAATCTGACTTCAAACGTATCTAATCTACTGCTAAACTGTTAATCTGGCCTGATTATAGTGTCAATAGTTGATGGGTTAGTTTGTTTGGATAGGAAAGAATTATGCGTTTAGCAGGAGTCTATGGTCGCATACAAATAGTGTTTTTGTTTGTCCCAGCTGTGCAAGTTTGTTCCATTGTTCCATTGACTAATTTGTTTAAGGCATTTTTAATATTAATTAGGATTACTGCCACCTATTTGAGTTGTGCGCCATTATTGAGACGGTTTTAGAAAAAAAGTGTACACTATTTTGTAATTTTGGTCATTAATTGTTGAAAAGCGACGAATTCTATTTATAAAAAACAGAAAAATAGCAAAATCCTGTCAAATATTTTTAAAAACAATTGAAAGGTGTAAAATTCTATTTATAAAATGTTAAAATAACTAAATTCGGTCTTGAAATATCAAAATATTGCCAGAAAGCACCAAAGTCCAGCTATAAACTGTTTAAAAATGTAAAGTACTATTCATAAAGTTTAAAATAGCTACAAAATATTGTCATAAAGCACTAAAATCCGCCCATAAACTTTTGAAAAGTGTAAAATTCAATTCATTAAATATCAAAAATAACAAAATCTGGCCTTGAAACATGAAAATATTGTTAGAAAGTAAGAAAACTGTTAAAAAATGGAAAATTTTACTTCATAAAATTTCAAAAATAGCTAAATTGGGCTTTGAAACATTAAAAGATTGTTAAAAGCAACAGAATTTGGCTATAAACTATAGAAAAGTGCAAAATTCTTTTCATGGAATGTCAAAAATTAGTCATTTACTGTTAAAAAGTGCAAAATTCTCTCATAAAAAGTCAAAAATAACTAAATCCGGTCAAAAACATAAAAATATTTTTAGAGAATCCAGCCTAAAACGCTCAAAAGATCAAAATTATTATTTTTTTTTTCATGAAGTGTCAATATTTTGTTGGAAAGCACCAAAATCCGGCCATAAACTGTTAAAAAAACTCATAAAATCCCAAAAATATCAAAATCTGGCTATGAAATATCAAAATATTGTCAGAAAAATTTAAAATCCGGTCATAAACTGTTGAAAGGTGCCAAATTATATTCAGAAAATGTTAAAAATAGCAAAATCCAGCCATAAAGTATAAAAATATTGTCAAACAATATCAAAATCCACCATAAACTACAACATTTTATATATAAAAAGTTGAAAATGGCAAAATTTTGTCTATAACATAAAATTTACAACAAAAACGTCCAGAAAATTCATGTTTACTATAAAAATTACTGTAAAAACTTTGAATACTATAAAAATCGTGCAAATAAACATTTTTTGCTTGAAATTTGGTCGTGAATCATGTATATCATATGAAATTCATCAAAAATTGCGTGGAAAACCTAAATATGGCATAAGATTTGCTTAAAAAACAAACAAAAAACTTATTTTTTACCTATAACTTGCTGAAAACTCATGTTTACTACATAAAATCGCCAACAAAACTAATTTTTATCATAAAACTTGTCAAAACTGGCGCACAAAACTGATTTTCAACACAAAATTTACTTTCACAACCTTAAAAGTGCATATTTCTAGCACAAAACTCATTTGTAAATCATGAAATTTATCAAAATTCTCGTAATAAACCCAAATATTGCATTAGAAAACCTGAAAATTACACAGAAAAAGCACATGAAAATTGCGCTTAAACCATTGTAGTATAAATTTTGCTGAAAAATCACGTTTACCACACAAAAAATATAACAGAAAAAACATTTATAACATGAAAATTGCACAAAAAACTAATTTTTAGCATAAAATTGATCAAAAAGCATAAAATTTGCTTCAAAAACCTTTAAAATGCACAAAAGAAAAACATTTACAACAGAAATGAAACAGAAATCTCGTTTACAACATAAAATTGTCTTTGAAAGTCTTAAAATTGCACAAAAAAATATTAAAATCAAACCGAAAAACTTATTTATAATATAAAATAATGTGAAAAATTACGTTTACCACATAAACTTTATCAAAATTTGCACAGAAAACTCATTTATAGAATAAAATTTGTTAAAAAAACTCTTACAATTCACAGAATAGACTTTGATAACAGCAATATCGAGCAGAAAACAACAAATTCGCTCAAAAGTCACGTTTACCATAAAAACTTGACCAAAATTAACGCAACAAACTGCAAAATTTATGGAAAAGACATTCATACCATAAACATCAATCAAAAAACTCAAATTGAGAAATTAAACAGAATAAATATTTATAATATCAAAATTGCACAGAAAACTTACTTTTAGCATAAACTTTGTTGAAAATTACGTTACACATGAACTTTATCAAAATTTGTAAGGAAAACTCGATTATAGTACAAAATTTGTTAAAAAAAAACTCAATAAACACAGAATACACTTTTAAAACATCAAAATTGTGCAGAAAACTTAATTTTAGAATACAATTTGCTCAAAAATCACAGGAACTTTATCAAAACTAACTTCAAAAACCTCAAAAAGGCACAGAAACAAACATTTATCGCACAAAAGTCGCAAAATTGCACAGAATGAACATTTATATCATTAAAACCGCTCAGTAAACTCATTTCTAGCATGAAAATCACGTTTAAACACATAAAATTGGAACAGAAACCTCATTTATATCATGAAATTTGCTTAGAAAACATCAAAAGTACACAGAAAAAACATTTGTAACAAGAAAACTACTTTTTAGCATCAAATTTGCTCTGAAATCATGTATATCACATCAAACTCATTTATAGCTTAGAAAACATCAAATATTATAGAACATTTGTGAAATTACGTTAGACCATATACACTTATAGACGCGCCATGTGCTATTTTCCACTCGTCGCATAGTGAAGCCAACATAACAACAATCTATGCCCACAACTGACGCCATGCTTTAATTGTGGGCATATGCTTTACGGGTAGTTAAATCGATTTACAATTTTTAATATTAATAAAGACAATAAAATATGAATGTGTATTTCAGTACTTTTAATATCATTCACTAAATGAATTTGTTTTTAACATTCTCACAAAATTAAATATTTATATAAAATAAATAACGTTTGTTTGTAACGCCACGCACAAAATGGTCTATACAAGATTTGTTACCATTTTGGCAAATTAAATGCGTAAAAATGTGTTTTCATTCACGCGTTTAATACTAAGTTTTTTGCTGCATGCACGTGCTCACAATAAACGTCACACGCACCGATCATGTTTTACCGCGCCGGCAAAAGGCGTGTCTATGAGTGTGTGTGGTCTAAGGAAATTACACAGTAAAACTATAAAAGTTGGGCAAAAAATTCAATTCTTGCATAAAATTTGCTCTTGAAACATGAAATTTATCAAAATTTGCTTAGAAAACCTAAATATTGCAAAAGATTTGCTTAGAAAACGCCAAAATAACACAGAAAAATCATGTTTACCACATAAAATCGCCCACAAAACTAATTTTTATCATCAAATTTGTTAAAGCTGGCGCAGAAAACCGAAAGTGTTATACTTTCAAAGAAAAAAAAATTTGTAAGATAATAAAAATCGATTTGAACATAAAATGACCTATGAATAACCGAAACGAAGAATGTATCAAAATTCGCGCAAAAGACCCAAATATCGCTTAAGATTTGCTTAGAAAACCTTAAAATTACACAGAAAAAGCATTTGCAGTACAAAATTTGATAAAAAATTACGTTTATCACACAAAACTGGGACAGAAAACTATAATATAACATAAAATTTGTTTTTAAATACCTTAAAATTGTACAAAAAGACATTTATAACATGAAAATTGCTCAGAAAATGTACACAAAAATTACTTTTTAAAACCTTAAAATTGGTCCGAAAAAATCTAGATTTTCCAATTAAAAAAACATCAAAAATGGATAGAAAAAAAAAATAGTATATATCGTAGTGTGAGTATATAGATGTGGCAATCTCTAAGCAATGACGTCATTATTATTATGAATTTAAGCTTGTGATTTGTGTGAATTGCGCGTTGCTATAGTTTCTATCACCCACCTGACGTCATGTTCACCAGACGGACACAACATTATACTCACACCACGGTATATATCAAAAATATTGTTAGAAAGAGCCAAATTCCAGAATAAAGTGTTGAAAAATGCAAAATTCTTTTAATAAAATGTCAAAAATAGTAAAATTTAATCATTAAATATCAAAATATTGTTGAAAAGAACCTAAATCCGGCATTCAAATATCAAAATATTCTCAGAAAGCACCAAAATCCGGTCATAAACTGTTGAAAAGTGCAAAATTCTTTACATGTAAATGAAAAAAAAGTGAAATCTGGTTAAAAAGTACGGAAAGATAGTCAAAAAGCACATCTTATATTAAGTATTTTTGATAGTTGATCATCTTTCATTGATTTAGGGGTAGAAATGTCAAAAAGATCTTATACTCTTTATTATTTACAAATTTTGGGATTTTTTTTTCAAACGTTAAAGAAAAATCACATTGACCTGTGTTTTTGATCCTCCATCTCAATTGCTTGAGAGTCTTTGTCAAGATTAATGGACAATTTGTATTTAGAAGGATTTTGACAAATTGGCCAAAAAAATGATTTTTCTTTTTAATTTTCTCCAAAAAGTTTTATGTTTGACAGAAAATCATTCTTGATGAATGCGATAACTCAAAAATTAAGTCTACTCGAGGTTTTGATTTTTCTTCCACTCCCACTTTAAAATTTGATGCAAGAAATCAAACAACTTTAAATGGGTCCAAGATTAACGGACAATTTGTGCCTGATTTTGACAAATGCGGCCAGGACCAAAAATTTTGTTTTCTTTAATAGTCTAGCAACATTAATGGAATCAAAACCACACCCTCGCTAAATTTAAACTTAGTTCTCGTCTACTCAAATAAGACATTGGGTCACCAACACTTGGGCTGGTGGGCAGGGAACACTGATCCAAACTACACACCCACAAAATCATTAATAAATTGGATCACAAACACTCAAGCGAGGAGCACTAACTTAAACCACACGCCCACAAGTGTTTCTGATCAAGAAAATTTAATCACAAACAGTTGGGCGGGTGTGCTGGGTACACCAATCCAAACTACACGCCCATATAATTTAAACTTAGTTCCCGCCCACCCACCCAAGTGTTCGTGATCAAGAAATTGGATCACAAACACTCGGGCGGGTGGGCGGGGAATACCAAAAAACCGCACGGCCCAGGGGCGTTACCAAATTATTTTTTTTCTAAAATTCTCAAGTCTCGTAGCTAATGGAAGTGTAAGAAGTTGTCGAATGCCAAAATCGTTCTTGATAAACTCGAAATACACAAGAATGATATTGACCCGGGGTTTTGATTCCCCTCCCTCTCACCACTTCTAATGCAAGAAATTGAACTTTAAATGGGCTAGAGTCTCGGATTTGTATTTAGAAAGTTAACTGATTTTGAGAAATGGGTCCAAAAAAAATTGGTTTTGTTTTTCAAAAAGTCTGAAGTCTGCTGGCAGCTTTATTGGAAATATTGAATTGATATATTCAAACATAATATTTGATAACCCCGGGTCAATCCTATTTCTGAGCAGTGGCGTACCGAAAATCATTTTGAGGCACTTTTTGAGAGTGCACACCTGTGGCTTCATATTAGATAAAGAATCCGATAGAGGTTGGTCCGAAAAACGTATTTTTTGCATCACTTTTATATTTTGTTTTTCGAAAAAAATTGATCCGCCGCATGTAAAATAATGAAGTTTTATGTATATAAAACGACTTAACCGACTGCGCCGAAATGGTTTGATCAATCAAAATTTGTTTAAAAATTGTCTAAACTTATTTATTCTTTCAGTTTCACGGAAATGAGTCGTGGAAAATATCCATTGGGTTTAAAAAAGATTGATTTGCCAAAAAAAGACAACCACATGAAAGTAAAACAATCATTAAATCGTTTAGTAACATACAAACAAAAAATTGTATCAGAAAATCGTAAAAATGTCTTCGATGATGGTGAAAATGAAGAAGCAGATCGACCAAAAGGCAAAAAGCGACGTATAGATGACGATTTGGGTGAACAATTGGACCACATATTGGGTAAAAACAGGAAGAAAAAGAAAAAGCCAACAAACGAAGTATGGAATGTGGAAGTAAATATGGTGGTAAATGGGGACGATTCGCCAAAAACGATAAAAACCAAAAAATCCATGCAGGACGTTGTCGAAGTACCGACAAAAAAATCGAAAGTAGCTAAAAATGCCGAAATTATTAAATTGCGAAAGAAAAGCATTAATTATACAAACGAAAATAAATACAGTATGAACGAATCAGCGTTCGAAGCTTGTATCAATAATTTCGAAACTGCTTTCGTACGCAATTCAGGATTATGGAACGTTTTTAATAAAGGCGATGACACCATGTCTGAATCATCGGTTGAATCTGAAGATATAAAACCATCATCAATAAAAATTGACAGCCCAAAAAGTAACAGTCCGAAAACTAAGGTTGAAAGTCCAAAAAAGATTGTTAACAGTCCTAAAAAACCATCTCCTATAAAAACAAACGGAGTAAACGGCGAAACTTTCAAACCAGATGAAATGAGCACACCGAAGAAATCCGTATTTCCACAATCGGAATGGGACGCTCCATTACAGGAAGGCGAAACTGAAATTTTTATACCTTATAAAAAATTTGTAAACCGTTCGGAACATAAACCAAGCATACTTCAACAACGCTCAATTAAACAACTTAAAGGTAAAAACCGGTTATCGTTGGATCCTAATTTGGTACGAAACCCATTTTCGTCGACGCCGAAAAAAGTTAAGATTAATTTGCGTCTGAATAAATCGCAAGAGGTGCATGAACATGTTGCGCAAATTAAGAGTTCTCCTGCTATACCGTTTGATGCCGATAGGAAACCGGAGAAACCTTTACTGAAGGCCAATGCTGTCGCCAGTCCAATCAATCCATTTTATAAAAGGAAACTTAATATTTAAGTTATCATGAATGTACAACCAAGTTTTATATTTCATTAAGTATAATTTTTTTTTTACTCAAAATTTGTTGTAATTTATCCAGAGTTTATATATATGATGATTTAAATATATAAAAATTATGGTAATTAAATATTAAAATGCTTTTCATTTATTTTACCAATTTGTATATTTTCAGATTATGTGAGCCTCGGCAAAAACCAATGCACGTTTGTCATAACTGTCAAATGCCATCGTTAACCACAAGTGTTATCAATCATTGCCACAGATTGATTAAGACCAACTGTCAAATAATAACACAACTGTCATAAATTGACAATGATACAAATCTGATCCTAAATGAGGCAAATTATTATGCAATGCAAAAATGAGGCAAATTAGATCCAAAATTAGGCAAATTATAACCATAATGAGACAAATTAGATCCAAAATGATACAAATCAAATTCTAAATGAGACAGACTATTATACAATGCAAAAATGAGTCATATTAGATCCAAAATTAAACAAATTATAACCAAATTGATACAAATTATAATTAAAATGAGCCAAATATGATCTAAAATGAGACAAATCGGATCTAAAATAAGACAAATCAGATCTAAAATAAGACAAATCAGATCCTAAATGAGGCAAATTATTATGCAATGCAAAAATGAGGCAAATTAGATCCAAAATTAGGCAAATTATAACCATAATGAGACAAATTAGATCCAAAATGATACAAATCAAATTCTAAATGAGAGACTATTATACAATGCAAAAATGAGTCATATTAGATCCAAACTTAGACAAATTATAACCAAATTGATACAAAATATAATTAAAATGAGCCAAATAAGATCTAAAATGAGACAAATCAGATCCTAAATGAGACAAATTATTAAGAAATGCAAAAATGAGTTAAATTGGATAAAAAATTAGACAAATTATAGCCAAAATGAGAGAAATTATAATTAAAATGAGTCAAATTAGATCCTAAATAAGACAAATTATGAAACGCCGAAATGAGTCAAATTATTAAGCAATGCAAAAGTGAGTCAAATTAGATAAATTATAACCAAAATGAGAGAAATTATAATTAAAATGAGTTAAATTAGATCCAAAATGAGACATCAGATCCTAAATAAGACAAATTATTATGCAATGCAAAAATGAGTCATATTAGATCCAAAATTAGACAAATTATAATTAATATGAGCCAAATAAGATCAAAAATAAGACAAATTATTATGCAATGCAAAAATGAGTCATATTAGATCTAAAATTAGACAAATTATAACCAAATTATAATTAAAATGAGTCAAATTAGATCCAAAATGAGACAAACTATGATGGAATGCAAAATTGAGTCAAATTAGACAAATCATAACCAAAATAAGAGAAATTATAATTAAAATGAGTCAAATTAGATCCAAAATGACACATCAGATCCTAAATGAGACAAATTATTATGTAATGCAAAATGAGTCATATTAGATCCAAAATTGATCATATTACAACCAAATTGATACAAATCATAATTAAAATGAGTCAAATTAGATCCTAAATGGAAGAAAGTATTATGCAATACAAAAATGAGTTAAATTAGATCCAAAATTGAACAAATTATAATCAAAATGAGAGAAATTATAATTGAAATGAGTCAAATTATAACCAAAATGAGATAAATTATTATGCAATGCAAAAATGAGTCAAATTAGATCCAAAATTACACAAATTATAACCAAAATGATACAATTATAATTAAAATGAGTCAAATTAGATGTAAAAGAGAAATTATTATGCAATGCAAAAATGAGTCAAATTAGATACAAAATTATAACCAAAATGAGTCAAAATTAGATCCAAAATGAGACAAATTATGAAATGCAAAAATGAGTCAAATTAGATCCAGAATGAGACAAATCAGATCCTAAATGAGACAAATTATAAATGCAATGCAAAATGAGCCAAATAAGATCCTAAATGAGACGAATTATAACCAAAATGAGCCAAATTATAAATGCAATTCAAAATTAGAGACAAATTAGATCCTAAATAAGTCAAATTATAAATGCAATTCAAAATGGGCCAAATTAGATCCTAAATGAGACTAATTATAACCAAAATGAAAGAAATTAGATCCAAAATAAGACAAATAATAAATGCAATTCAAAATGAGCCAAATTAGATTCTAAAATGAGACAAATTAGATCCAAAACGAAAAAAATACATCCAAAATAAGACAAATTATAAATACAATTCAAAATGAGCCAAATTAGATCTAAAAAGAATCAAATTAGATCCTAAATGAGACAAATTATAAATGCAATTTGACACAAAATGTGTCAAATTAGATACAAAATGTGTCAAATTAAATACAAAATGAGACGAATTATAACCAAAATAAATCAAATTATAAATGCAATTCAAAATGTGTCAAATTAGATCCTAAATGAGAGTAATTATAACCAAAATGAAACAAATTAGATTCAAATTAAGACAAATTATAAATGCTATTCAAAATGAGCCAAATTAGAGCCTAAATGAGACGAATTATAACTAAAATGAGACAAATTAGATTCAATATGAGACAAATTAGATCCAGAATAAGACAAATTATAAATGCAATTCAAAATGAGCCAAATTAGATCCAAAATGAGACTAATTAGATCCAAAATGAGAGAAATTAGATCTTAAATGAGAACAATTATAACCAAAATGTCAACTGCCAATAATGTTTTCAAACTGTAAATAATGTTCTCAATTTGCCAATAATGTTTTTAAATTATCAATATTGATCTCAAAATGTAATAATTGTTTTGTCAATAATGTTTTAAAACTGTCAATCATGTTCTCAAACTGTCATTAACGTTTTCAAACTTCCAATAATGTTCTTAAACTGTCAAAACAGTTAATAATACTCTTTAACTGTCAATAATGTTTCCAAACTGTAAATAACGTTCTCAATTTGCCAATAATGTTTTTAAATTAACAATATTGATCTCGAACTGTAATAATTGTTTTGTCAATGTTTTAAAACTGTCAATCATGTTCTCAAACTGTCATTAACGTTTTCAAACTTCCAATAATATTCTTAAACTGTCAAAACAGTTAATAATATTCTTTAACTGTCAATAATGTTTCCAAACTGTAAATAACGTTCTCAATTTGCCAATAGTGGTTTTAAATTATCAATATTGATCTCAAACTGTAATAATTGTTTTGTCAATAATGTTTTAAAACTGTCAATCATGTTCTCAAACTGTCATTAACGTTTTCAAACTTCCAATAATGTTCTTAAACTGTCAAAACAGTTAATAATACTCTTTAACTGTCAATAATGTTTCCAAACTGTAAATAACGTTCTCAATTTGCCAATAGTGGTTAAATTATTAATATTGATCTTAAATTGTAATAATTGTTTTGTCAATAATGTTTTAAAACTGTCAATCATGTTCTCGAATGTCATTAACGTTTTCAAACTTCCAATAATGTTCTTAAACTGTCAAAACAGTTAATAATACTCTTTAACTGTCAATAATGTTTCCAAACTATAAATAACGTTCTCAATTTGCCAATAGTGGTTTTGTATTATCAATATTGATCTTAAATTGTAATAATTGTTTTGTCAATAATGTCCTCAAACTGTCATTAACGTTTTCAAACTTCCAATAATGTTCTTAAACTGTCAAAACAGTTAATAATACTCTTTGACTGTCAATAATGTTTCCAAACTGTAAATAACGTTCTCAATTTGCCAATAGTGGTTTTAAATTATGAATATTGATCTTAAATTGTAATAATTGTTTTGTCAATAATGTTGTAAAACTGTCAATCATGTTCTCAAACTGTCATTAACGTTTTCAAACTTCCAATAATGTTCTTAAACTGTCAAAACAGTTAATAATACTCTTTGACTGTCAATAATGTTTCCAAACTGTAAATAACGTTCTCAATTTGCCAATAGTGGTTTTAAATTATGAATATTGATCTTAAATTGTAATAATTGTTTTGTCAATAATGTTGTAAAACTGTCAATCATGTTCTCAAACTGTCATTAACGTTTTCAAACTTCCAATAATGTTCTTAAACTGTCAAAACAGTTATTAATACTCTTTAACTGTCAATAATGTTTCCAAACTGTAAATAACGTTCTCAATTTGCCAATAGTGGTTTTAAATTATCAATATTGATCTCAAACTGTAATAATTGTTTTGTCAATAATGTTTTAAAACTGTCAATCACGTTCTCAAACTGTCATTAACATTTTCAAACTTCCAATAACGTTCTTAAACTGTCAAAACAATTAATAATACTCTTTAACTGTTAATAATGTTTCCAAACTGTAAATAACGTTTTCAATTTGCCAATAGTGGTTTTGTATTATCAATATTGATCTTAAATTGTAATAATTGTTTTGTCAATAATGTCCTCAAACTGTCATTAACGTTTTCAAACTTCCAATAATGTTCTTAAACTGTCAAAACAGTTAATAATACTCTTCGACTGTCAATAATGTTTCCAAATTGTAAATAACGTTCTCAATTTGCCAATAGTGGTTTTAAATTATCAATATTGATCTCAAACTGTAATAATTGTTTTGTCAATAATGTTTTAAAACTGTCAATCATGTTCTCAAACTGTCATTAACGTTTTCAAACTTCCAATAATGTTCTTAAACTGTCAAAACAGTTATTAATACTCTTTAACTGTCAATAATGTTTCCAAACTGTAAATAACGTTCTCAATTTGCCAATAGTGGTTTTAAATTATCAATATTGATCTCAAACTGTAATAATTGTTTTGTCAATAATGTTTTAAAACTGTCAATCACGTTCTCAAACTGTCATTAACATTTTCAAACTTCCAATAATGTTCTTAAACTGTCAAAACAGTTATTAATACTCTTTAACTGTCAATAATGTTTCCAAACTGTAGATAACGTTCTCAATTTGCCAATAGTGGTTTTAAATTATCAATATTGATCTTAAATTGTAATAATTGTTTTGTCAATAATGTTTTAAAACTGTCAATCATGTTCTCAAACTGTCATTAACGTTTTCGAACTTCCAATAATGTTCTTAAACTGTCAAAACAGTTAATAATATTCTTTAACTGTCAATAATGTTTCCAAACTGTAAATAACATTCTCAATTTGCCAATAGTGGTTTTAAATTATCAATATTGATCTTAAATTGTAATAATTGTTTTGTCAATAATGTTGTAAAACTGTCAAATCATGTTCTCAAACTGTCATTAACATTTTCAAACTTCCAATAACGTTCTTAAACTGTAAAAACTGTTAATAATACTCTTTGAGTGTCAATAATGTTTCCAAACTGTAAATAACGTTCTCAATTTGCCAATAGTGGTTTTAAATTATGAATATTGATCTTAAATTGTAATAATTGTTTTGTCAATAATGTTTTAAAACTGTCAATCATGTTCTCAAACTGTCATTAACGTTTTCAAACTTCCAATAATGTTCTTAAACTGTCAAAACAGTTAATAATACTCTTTAACTGTCAATAATGTTTCCAAACTATAAATAACGTTCTCAATTTGCCAATAGTGGTTAAATTATTAATATTGATCTTAAATTGTAATAATTGTTTTGTCAATAATGTTTTAAAACTGTCAATCATGTTCTCGAATGTCATTAACGTTTTCAAACTTCCAATAATGTTCTTAAACTGTCAAAACAGTTAATAATACTCTTTAACTGTCAATAATGTTTCCAAACTATAAATAACGTTCTCAATTTGCCAATAGTGGTTAAATTATTAATATTGATCTTAAATTGTAATAATTGTTTTGTCAATAATGTTTTAAAACTGTCAATCATGTTCTCGAATGTCATTAACGTTTTCAAACTTCCAATAATGTTCTTAAACTGTCAAAACAGTTAATAATACTCTTTGAGTGTCAATAATGTTTCCAAACTGTAAATAACGTTCTCAATTTGCCAATAGTGGTTTTAAATTATCAATATTGATCTCAAACTGTAATAATTGTTTTGTCAATAATGTTTTAAAACTGTCAATCATGTTCTCAAACTGTCATTAACGTTTTCAAACTTCCAATAATGTTCTTAAACTGTCAAAACAGTTAATAATATTCTTTAACTGTCAATAATGTTTTCAAACTGTAAATAACGTTCTCAATTTGCCAATAGTGGTTTTAAATTATCAATATTGATCTTAAATTGTAATAATTGTTTTGTCAATAATGTTTTAAAACTGTCAATCATGTTCTCAAACTGTCATTAACGTTTTCAAACTTCCAATAATGTTCTTAAACTGTCAAAACAGTTAATAATACTCTTTGAGTGTCAATAATGTTTCCAAACTGTAAATAACGTTCTCAATTTGCCAATAGTGCTTTTAAATTATGAATATTGATCTTAAATTGTAATAATTGTTTTGTCAATAATGTTTTAAAACTGTCAATCATGTTCTCAAACTGTCATTAACGTTTTCAAACTTCCAATAATGTTCTTAAACTGTCAAAACAGTTAATAATACTCTTTAACTGTCAATAATGTTTCCAAACTGTAAATAAAGTTCTCAATTTGCCAATAGTGGTTTTAAATTATCAATATTGATCTCAAACTGTAATAATTGTTTTGTCAATAATGTTATAAAACTGTCAATCATGTTCTCAAACTGTCATTAACGTTTTCAAACTTCCAATAATGTTCTTAAACTGTCAAAACAGTTAATAATATTCTTTAACTGTCAATCATGTTTCCAAACTGTAAATAACGTTCTCAATTTGCCAATAGTGGTTTTAAATTATCAATATTGATCTTAAATTGTAATAATTGTTTTGTCAATAATTTTGTAAAACTGTCAATCATGTTCTCAAACTGTCATTAACGTTTTCAAACTTCCAATAATGTTCTTAAACTGTCAAAACAGTTAATAATACTCTTTAACTGTCAATAATGTTTCCAAACTGTAAATAACTTTCTCAATTTGCCAATAGTGGTTTTAAATTATCAATATTGATCTTAAATTGTAATAATTGTTTTGTCAATAATGTTATAAAACTGTCAATCATGTTCTCAAACTGTCATTAACGTTTTCAAACTTCCAATAATGTTCTTAAACTGTCAAAACAGTTAATAATACTCTTTAACTGTCAATCATGTTTCCAAACTGTAAATAACGTTCCCAATTTGCCAATAATGATTTTAAATTAACAATATTGATCTCGAACTGTAATAATTGTTTTGTAAATGTTTTAAAACTGTCAATCATGTTCTCAAACTGTCATTAACGTTTTCAAACTTCCAATAATGTTCTTAAACTGTCAAAACAGTTAATAATACTCTTTAACTGTCAATAATGTTTTCAAACTGTAAATAACGTTCTCAATTTGCCAATAGTGGTTTTAAATTATCAATATTGATCTTAAATTGTAATAATTGTTTTGTCAATAATGTTTTAAAACTGTCAATCATGTTCTCAAACTGTCATTAACGTTTTCAAACTTCCAATAATGTTCTTAAACTGTCAAAACAGTTAATAATACTCTTTAACTGTCAATAATGTTTCCAAACTGTAAATAACGTTCTCAATTTGCCAATAGTGGTTTTAAATTATCAATATTGATCTTAAATTGTAATAATTGTTTTGTCAATAATGTTATAAAACTGTCAATCATGTTCTCAAACTGTCATTAACGTTTTCAAACTTCCAATAATGTTCTTAAACTGTCAAAACAGTTAATAATACTCTTTGAGTGTCAATAATGTTTCCAAACTGTAAATAACGTTCTCAATTTGCCAATAGTGGTTTTAAATTATCAATATTGATCTTAAATTGTAATAATTGTTTTGTCAATAATGTTGTAAAACTGTCAATCATGTTCTCAAACTGTCATTAACGTTTTCAAACTTCCAATAATGTTCTTAAACTGTCAAAACAGTTATTAATACTCTTTAACTGTCAATAATGTTTCCAAACTGTAAATAACGTTCTCAATTTGCCAATAATGTTTTTAAATTAACAATATTGATCTCAAACTGTAATAATTGTTTTGTCAATGTTTTAAAACTGTCAATCATGTTCTCAAACTGTCATTAACGTTTTCAAACTTCCAATAATATTCTTAAACTGTCAAAACAGTTAATAATATTCTTTAACTGTCAATAATGTTTCCAAACTGTAAATAACGTTCTCAATTTGCCAATAGTGGTTTTAAATTATCAATATTGATCTCAAACTGTAATAATTGTTTTGTCAATAATGTTTTAAAACTGTCAATCATGTTCTCAAACTGTCATTAACGTTTTCAAACTTCCAATAATGTTCTTAAACTGTCAAAACAGTTAATAATACTCTTTAACTGTCAATAATGTTTCCAAACTGTAAATAACGTTCTCAATTTGCCAATAGTGGTTAAATTATTAATATTGATCTTAAATTGTAATAATTGTTTTGTCAATAATGTTTTAAAACTGTCAATCATGTTCTCGAATGTCATTAACGTTTTCAAACTTCCAATAATGTTCTTAAACTGTCAAAACAGTTAATAATACTCTTTAACTGTCAATAATGTTTCCAAACTATAAATAACGTTCTCAATTTGCCAATAGTGGTTTTGTATTATCAATATTGATCTTAAATTGTAATAATTGTTTTGTCAATAATGTCCTCAAACTGTCATTAACGTTTTCAAACTTCCAATAATGTTCTTAAACTGTCAAAACAGTTAATAATACTCTTTGACTGTCAATAATGTTTCCAAACTGTAAATAACGTTCTCAATTTGCCAATAGTGGTTTTAAATTATGAATATTGATCTTAAATTGTAATAATTGTTTTGTCAATAATGTTGTAAAACTGTCAATCATGTTCTCAAACTGTCATTAACGTTTTCAAACTTCCAATAATGTTCTTAAACTGTCAAAACAGTTAATAATACTCTTTGACTGTCAATAATGTTTCCAAACTGTAAATAACGTTCTCAATTTGCCAATAGTGGTTTTAAATTATGAATATTGATCTTAAATTGTAATAATTGTTTTGTCAATAATGTTGTAAAACTGTCAATCATGTTCTCAAACTGTCATTAACGTTTTCAAACTTCCAATAATGTTCTTAAACTGTCAAAACAGTTATTAATACTCTTTAACTGTCAATAATGTTTCCAAACTGTAAATAACGTTCTCAATTTGCCAATAGTGGTTTTAAATTATCAATATTGATCTCAAACTGTAATAATTGTTTTGTCAATAATGTTTTAAAACTGTCAATCACGTTCTCAAACTGTCATTAACATTTTCAAACTTCCAATAACGTTCTTAAACTGTCAAAACAATTAATAATACTCTTTAACTGTTAATAATGTTTCCAAACTGTAAATAACGTTTTCAATTTGCCAATAGTGGTTTTGTATTATCAATATTGATCTTAAATTGTAATAATTGTTTTGTCAATAATGTCCTCAAACTGTCATTAACGTTTTCAAACTTCCAATAATGTTCTTAAACTGTCAAAACAGTTAATAATACTCTTCGACTGTCAATAATGTTTCCAAATTGTAAATAACGTTCTCAATTTGCCAATAGTGGTTTTAAATTATCAATATTGATCTCAAACTGTAATAATTGTTTTGTCAATAATGTTTTAAAACTGTCAATCATGTTCTCAAACTGTCATTAACGTTTTCAAACTTCCAATAATGTTCTTAAACTGTCAAAACAGTTATTAATACTCTTTAACTGTCAATAATGTTTCCAAACTGTAAATAACGTTCTCAATTTGCCAATAGTGGTTTTAAATTATCAATATTGATCTCAAACTGTAATAATTGTTTTGTCAATAATGTTTTAAAACTGTCAATCACGTTCTCAAACTGTCATTAACATTTTCAAACTTCCAATAATGTTCTTAAACTGTCAAAACAGTTATTAATACTCTTTAACTGTCAATAATGTTTCCAAACTGTAGATAACGTTCTCAATTTGCCAATAGTGGTTTTAAATTATCAATATTGATCTTAAATTGTAATAATTGTTTTGTCAATAATGTTTTAAAACTGTCAATCATGTTCTCAAACTGTCATTAACGTTTTCGAACTTCCAATAATGTTCTTAAACTGTCAAAACAGTTAATAATATTCTTTAACTGTCAATAATGTTTCCAAACTGTAAATAACATTCTCAATTTGCCAATAGTGGTTTTAAATTATCAATATTGATCTTAAATTGTAATAATTGTTTTGTCAATAATGTTGTAAAACTGTCAAATCATGTTCTCAAACTGTCATTAACATTTTCAAACTTCCAATAACGTTCTTAAACTGTAAAAACTGTTAATAATACTCTTTGAGTGTCAATAATGTTTCCAAACTGTAAATAACGTTCTCAATTTGCCAATAGTGGTTTTAAATTATGAATATTGATCTTAAATTGTAATAATTGTTTTGTCAATAATGTTTTAAAACTGTCAATCATGTTCTCAAACTGTCATTAACGTTTTCAAACTTCCAATAATGTTCTTAAACTGTCAAAACAGTTAATAATACTCTTTAACTGTCAATAATGTTTCCAAACTATAAATAACGTTCTCAATTTGCCAATAGTGGTTAAATTATTAATATTGATCTTAAATTGTAATAATTGTTTTGTCAATAATGTTTTAAAACTGTCAATCATGTTCTCGAATGTCATTAACGTTTTCAAACTTCCAATAATGTTCTTAAACTGTCAAAACAGTTAATAATACTCTTTAACTGTCAATAATGTTTCCAAACTATAAATAACGTTCTCAATTTGCCAATAGTGGTTAAATTATTAATATTGATCTTAAATTGTAATAATTGTTTTGTCAATAATGTTTTAAAACTGTCAATCATGTTCTCGAATGTCATTAACGTTTTCAAACTTCCAATAATGTTCTTAAACTGTCAAAACAGTTAATAATACTCTTTGAGTGTCAATAATGTTTCCAAACTGTAAATAACGTTCTCAATTTGCCAATAGTGGTTTTAAATTATCAATATTGATCTCAAACTGTAATAATTGTTTTGTCAATAATGTTTTAAAACTGTCAATCATGTTCTCAAACTGTCATTAACGTTTTCAAACTTCCAATAATGTTCTTAAACTGTCAAAACAGTTAATAATATTCTTTAACTGTCAATAATGTTTTCAAACTGTAAATAACGTTCTCAATTTGCCAATAGTGGTTTTAAATTATCAATATTGATCTTAAATTGTAATAATTGTTTTGTCAATAATGTTTTAAAACTGTCAATCATGTTCTCAAACTGTCATTAACGTTTTCAAACTTCCAATAATGTTCTTAAACTGTCAAAACAGTTAATAATACTCTTTAACTGTCAATAATGTTTCCAAACTGTAAATAAAGTTCTCAATTTGCCAATAGTGGTTTTAAATTATCAATATTGATCTCAAACTGTAATAATTGTTTTGTCAATAATGTTATAAAACTGTCAATCATGTTCTCAAACTGTCATTAACGTTTTCAAACTTCCAATAATGTTCTTAAACTGTCAAAACAGTTAATAATATTCTTTAACTGTCAATCATGTTTCCAAACTGTAAATAACGTTCTCAATTTGCCAATAGTGGTTTTAAATTATCAATATTGATCTTAAATTGTAATAATTGTTTTGTCAATAATTTTGTAAAACTGTCAATCATGTTCTCAAACTGTCATTAACGTTTTCAAACTTCCAATAATGTTCTTAAACTGTCAAAACAGTTAATAATACTCTTTAACTGTCAATAATGTTTCCAAACTGTAAATAACTTTCTCAATTTGCCAATAGTGGTTTTAAATTATCAATATTGATCTTAAATTGTAATAATTGTTTTGTCAATAATGTTATAAAACTGTCAATCATGTTCTCAAACTGTCATTAACGTTTTCAAACTTCCAATAATGTTCTTAAACTGTCAAAACAGTTAATAATACTCTTTAACTGTCAATCATGTTTCCAAACTGTAAATAACGTTCCCAATTTGCCAATAATGATTTTAAATTAACAATATTGATCTCGAACTGTAATAATTGTTTTGTAAATGTTTTAAAACTGTCAATCATGTTCTCAAACTGTCATTAACGTTTTCAAACTTCCAATAATGTTCTTAAACTGTCAAAACAGTTAATAATACTCTTTAACTGTCAATAATGTTTTCAAACTGTAAATAACGTTCTCAATTTGCCAATAGTGGTTTTAAATTATCAATATTGATCTTAAATTGTAATAATTGTTTTGTCAATAATGTTTTAAAACTGTCAATCATGTTCTCAAACTGTCATTAACGTTTTCAAACTTCCAATAATGTTCTTAAACTGTCAAAACAGTTAATAATACTCTTTAACTGTCAATAATGTTTCCAAACTGTAAATAACGTTCTCAATTTGCCAATAGTGGTTTTAAATTATCAATATTGATCTTAAATTGTAATAATTGTTTTGTCAATAATGTTATAAAACTGTCAATCATGTTCTCAAACTGTCATTAACGTTTTCAAACTTCCAATAATGTTCTTAAACTGTCAAAACAGTTAATAATACTCTTTGAGTGTCAATAATGTTTCCAAACTGTAAATAACGTTCTCAATTTGCCAATAGTGGTTTTAAATTATCAATATTGATCTTAAATTGTAATAATTGTTTTGTCAATAATGTTGTAAAACTGTCAATCATGTTCTCAAACTGTCATTAACGTTTTCAAACTTCCAATAATGTTCTTAAACTGTCAAAACAGTTATTAATACTCTTTAACTGTCAATAATGTTTCCAAACTGTAAATAACGTTCTCAATTTGCCAATAATGTTTTTAAATTAACAATATTGATCTCAAACTGTAATAATTGTTTTGTCAATGTTTTAAAACTGTCAATCATGTTCTCAAACTGTCATTAACGTTTTCAAACTTCCAATAATATTCTTAAACTGTCAAAACAGTTAATAATATTCTTTAACTGTCAATAATGTTTCCAAACTGTAAATAACGTTCTCAATTTGCCAATAGTGGTTTTAAATTATCAATATTGATCTCAAACTGTAATAATTGTTTTGTCAATAATGTTTTAAAACTGTCAATCATGTTCTCAAACTGTCATTAACGTTTTCAAACTTCCAATAATGTTCTTAAACTGTCAAAACAGTTAATAATACTCTTTAACTGTCAATAATGTTTCCAAACTGTAAATAACGTTCTCAATTTGCCAATAGTGGTTTTAAATTATCAATATTGATCTTAAATTGTAATAATTGTTTTGTCAATAATGTTATAAAACTGTCAATCATGTTCTCAAACTGTCATTAACGTTTTCAAACTTCCAATAATGTTCTTAAACTGTCAAAACAGTTAATAATACTCTTTGAGTGTCAATAATGTTTCCAAACTGTAAATAACGTTCTCAATTTGCCAATAGTGGTTTTAAATTATCAATATTGATCTTAAATTGTAATAATTGTTTTGTCAATAATGTTGTAAAACTGTCAATCATGTTCTCAAACTGTCATTAACGTTTTCAAACTTCCAATAATGTTCTTAAACTGTCAAAACAGTTATTAATACTCTTTAACTGTCAATAATGTTTCCAAACTGTAAATAACGTTCTCAATTTGCCAATAATGTTTTTAAATTAACAATATTGATCTCAAACTGTAATAATTGTTTTGTCAATGTTTTAAAACTGTCAATCATGTTCTCAAACTGTCATTAACGTTTTCAAACTTCCAATAATATTCTTAAACTGTCAAAACAGTTAATAATATTCTTTAACTGTCAATAATGTTTCCAAACTGTAAATAACGTTCTCAATTTGCCAATAGTGGTTTTAAATTATCAATATTGATCTCAAACTGTAATAATTGTTTTGTCAATAATGTTTTAAAACTGTCAATCATGTTCTCGAATGTCATTAACGTTTTCAAACTTCCAATAATGTTCTTAAACTGTCAAAACAGTTAATAATACTCTTTAACTGTCAATAATGTTTCCAAACTATAAATAACGTTCTCAATTTGCCAATAGTGGTTTTGTATTATCAATATTGATCTTAAATTGTAATAATTGTTTTGTCAATAATGTCCTCAAACTGTCATTAACGTTTTCAAACTTCCAATAATGTTCTTAAACTGTCAAAACAGTTAATAATACTCTTTGACTGTCAATAATGTTTCCAAACTGTAAATAACGTTCTCAATTTGCCAATAGTGGTTTTAAATTATGAATATTGATCTTAAATTGTAATAATTGTTTTGTCAATAATGTTGTAAAACTGTCAATCATGTTCTCAAACTGTCATTAACGTTTTCAAACTTCCAATAATGTTCTTAAACTGTCAAAACAGTTAATAATACTCTTTGACTGTCAATAATGTTTCCAAACTGTAAATAACGTTCTCAATTTGCCAATAGTGGTTTTAAATTATGAATATTGATCTTAAATTGTAATAATTGTTTTGTCAATAATGTTGTAAAACTGTCAATCATGTTCTCAAACTGTCATTAACGTTTTCAAACTTCCAATAATGTTCTTAAACTGTCAAAACAGTTATTAATACTCTTTAACTGTCAATAATGTTTCCAAACTGTAAATAACGTTCTCAATTTGCCAATAGTGGTTTTAAATTATCAATATTGATCTCAAACTGTAATAATTGTTTTGTCAATAATGTTTTAAAACTGTCAATCACGTTCTCAAACTGTCATTAACATTTTCAAACTTCCAATAACGTTCTTAAACTGTCAAAACAATTAATAATACTCTTTAACTGTTAATAATGTTTCCAAACTGTAAATAACGTTTTCAATTTGCCAATAGTGGTTTTGTATTATCAATATTGATCTTAAATTGTAATAATTGTTTTGTCAATAATGTCCTCAAACTGTCATTAACGTTTTCAAACTTCCAATAATGTTCTTAAACTGTCAAAACAGTTAATAATACTCTTCGACTGTCAATAATGTTTCCAAATTGTAAATAACGTTCTCAATTTGCCAATAGTGGTTTTAAATTATCAATATTGATCTCAAACTGTAATAATTGTTTTGTCAATAATGTTTTAAAACTGTCAATCATGTTCTCAAACTGTCATTAACGTTTTCAAACTTCCAATAATGTTCTTAAACTGTCAAAACAGTTATTAATACTCTTTAACTGTCAATAATGTTTCCAAACTGTAAATAACGTTCTCAATTTGCCAATAGTGGTTTTAAATTATCAATATTGATCTCAAACTGTAATAATTGTTTTGTCAATAATGTTTTAAAACTGTCAATCACGTTCTCAAACTGTCATTAACATTTTCAAACTTCCAATAATGTTCTTAAACTGTCAAAACAGTTATTAATACTCTTTAACTGTCAATAATGTTTCCAAACTGTAGATAACGTTCTCAATTTGCCAATAGTGGTTTTAAATTATCAATATTGATCTTAAATTGTAATAATTGTTTTGTCAATAATGTTTTAAAACTGTCAATCATGTTCTCAAACTGTCATTAACGTTTTCGAACTTCCAATAATGTTCTTAAACTGTCAAAACAGTTAATAATATTCTTTAACTGTCAATAATGTTTCCAAACTGTAAATAACATTCTCAATTTGCCAATAGTGGTTTTAAATTATCAATATTGATCTTAAATTGTAATAATTGTTTTGTCAATAATGTTGTAAAACTGTCAAATCATGTTCTCAAACTGTCATTAACATTTTCAAACTTCCAATAACGTTCTTAAACTGTAAAAACTGTTAATAATACTCTTTGAGTGTCAATAATGTTTCCAAACTGTAAATAACGTTCTCAATTTGCCAATAGTGGTTTTAAATTATGAATATTGATCTTAAATTGTAATAATTGTTTTGTCAATAATGTTTTAAAACTGTCAATCATGTTCTCAAACTGTCATTAACGTTTTCAAACTTCCAATAATGTTCTTAAACTGTCAAAACAGTTAATAATACTCTTTAACTGTCAATAATGTTTCCAAACTATAAATAACGTTCTCAATTTGCCAATAGTGGTTAAATTATTAATATTGATCTTAAATTGTAATAATTGTTTTGTCAATAATGTTTTAAAACTGTCAATCATGTTCTCGAATGTCATTAACGTTTTCAAACTTCCAATAATGTTCTTAAACTGTCAAAACAGTTAATAATACTCTTTGAGTGTCAATAATGTTTCCAAACTGTAAATAACGTTCTCAATTTGCCAATAGTGGTTTTAAATTATCAATATTGATCTCAAACTGTAATAATTGTTTTGTCAATAATGTTTTAAAACTGTCAATCATGTTCTCAAACTGTCATTAACGTTTTCAAACTTCCAATAATGTTCTTAAACTGTCAAAACAGTTAATAATATTCTTTAACTGTCAATAATGTTTTCAAACTGTAAATAACGTTCTCAATTTGCCAATAGTGGTTTTAAATTATCAATATTGATCTTAAATTGTAATAATTGTTTTGTCAATAATGTTTTAAAACTGTCAATCATGTTCTCAAACTGTCATTAACGTTTTCAAACTTCCAATAATGTTCTTAAACTGTCAAAACAGTTAATAATACTCTTTAACTGTCAATAATGTTTCCAAACTGTAAATAACGTTCTCAATTTGCCAATAGTGCTTTTAAATTATGAATATTGATCTTAAATTGTAATAATTGTTTTGTCAATAATGTTTTAAAACTGTCAATCATGTTCTCAAACTGTCATTAACGTTTTCAAACTTCCAATAATGTTCTTAAACTGTCAAAACAGTTAATAATACTCTTTAACTGTCAATAATGTTTCCAAACTGTAAATAAAGTTCTCAATTTGCCAATAGTGGTTTTAAATTATCAATATTGATCTCAAACTGTAATAATTGTTTTGTCAATAATGTTATAAAACTGTCAATCATGTTCTCAAACTGTCATTAACGTTTTCAAACTTCCAATAATGTTCTTAAACTGTCAAAACAGTTAATAATATTCTTTAACTGTCAATCATGTTTCCAAACTGTAAATAACGTTCTCAATTTGCCAATAGTGGTTTTAAATTATCAATATTGATCTTAAATTGTAATAATTGTTTTGTCAATAATTTTGTAAAACTGTCAATCATGTTCTCAAACTGTCATTAACGTTTTCAAACTTCCAATAATGTTCTTAAACTGTCAAAACAGTTAATAATACTCTTTAACTGTCAATAATGTTTCCAAACTGTAAATAACTTTCTCAATTTGCCAATAGTGGTTTTAAATTATCAATATTGATCTTAAATTGTAATAATTGTTTTGTCAATAATGTTATAAAACTGTCAATCATGTTCTCAAACTGTCATTAACGTTTTCAAACTTCCAATAATGTTCTTAAACTGTCAAAACAGTTAATAATACTCTTTAACTGTCAATCATGTTTCCAAACTGTAAATAACGTTCCCAATTTGCCAATAATGATTTTAAATTAACAATATTGATCTCGAACTGTAATAATTGTTTTGTAAATGTTTTAAAACTGTCAATCATGTTCTCAAACTGTCATTAACGTTTTCAAACTTCCAATAATGTTCTTAAACTGTCAAAACAGTTAATAATACTCTTTAACTGTCAATAATGTTTTCAAACTGTAAATAACGTTCTCAATTTGCCAATAGTGGTTTTAAATTATCAATATTGATCTTAAATTGTAATAATTGTTTTGTCAATAATGTTTTAAAACTGTCAATCATGTTCTCAAACTGTCATTAACGTTTTCAAACTTCCAATAATGTTCTTAAACTGTCAAAACAGTTAATAATACTCTTTAACTGTCAATAATGTTTCCAAACTGTAAATAACGTTCTCAATTTGCCAATAGTGGTTTTAAATTATCAATATTGATCTTAAATTGTAATAATTGTTTTGTCAATAATGTTATAAAACTGTCAATCATGTTCTCAAACTGTCATTAACGTTTTCAAACTTCCAATAATGTTCTTAAACTGTCAAAACAGTTAATAATACTCTTTAACTGTCAATAATGTTTCCAAACTGTAAATAACGTTCTCAATTTGCCAATAGTGGTTTTAAATTATCAATATTGATCTTAAATTGTAATAATTGTTTTGTCAATAATGTTATAAAACTGTCAATCATGTTCTCAAACTGTCATTAACGTTTTCAAACTTCCAATAATGTTCTTAAACTGTCAAAACAGTTAATAATACTCTTTGAGTGTCAATAATGTTTCCAAACTGTAAATAACGTTCTCAATTTGCCAATAGTGGTTAAATTATTAATATTGATCTTAAATTGTAATAATTGTTTTGTCAATAATGTTTTAAAACTGTCAATCATGTTCTCAAACTGTCATTAACGTTTTCAAACTTCCAATAATATTCTTAAACTGTCAAAACAGTTAATAATATTCTTTAACTGTCAATAATGTTTCCAAACTGTAAATAACGTTCTCAATTTGCCAATAGTGGTTTTAAATTATCAATATTGATCTCAAACTGTAATAATTGTTTTGTCAATAATGTTTTAAAACTGTCAATCATGTTCTCAAACTGTCATTAACGTTTTCAAACTTCCAATAATGTTCTTAAACTGTCAAAACAGTTAATAATACTCTTTAACTGTCAATAATGTTTCCAAACTGTAAATAACGTTCTCAATTTGCCAATAGTGGTTTTAAATTATCAATATTGATCTTAAATTGTAATAATTGTTTTGTCAATAATGTTATAAAACTGTCAATCATGTTCTCAAACTGTCATTAACGTTTTCAAACTTCCAATAATGTTCTTAAACTGTCAAAACAGTTAATAATACTCTTTGAGTGTCAATAATGTTTCCAAACTGTAAATAACGTTCTCAATTTGCCAATAGTGGTTTTAAATTATCAATATTGATCTTAAATTGTAATAATTGTTTTGTCAATAATGTTGTAAAACTGTCAATCATGTTCTCAAACTGTCATTAACGTTTTCAAACTTCCAATAATGTTCTTAAACTGTCAAAACAGTTATTAATACTCTTTAACTGTCAATAATGTTTCCAAACTGTAAATAACGTTCTCAATTTGCCAATAATGTTTTTAAATTAACAATATTGATCTCAAACTGTAATAATTGTTTTGTCAATGTTTTAAAACTGTCAATCATGTTCTCAAACTGTCATTAACGTTTTCAAACTTCCAATAATATTCTTAAACTGTCAAAACAGTTAATAATATTCTTTAACTGTCAATAATGTTTCCAAACTGTAAATAACGTTCTCAATTTGCCAATAGTGGTTTTAAATTATCAATATTGATCTCAAACTGTAATAATTGTTTTGTCAATAATGTTTTAAAACTGTCAATCATGTTCTCGAATGTCATTAACGTTTTCAAACTTCCAATAATGTTCTTAAACTGTCAAAACAGTTAATAATACTCTTTAACTGTCAATAATGTTTCCAAACTATAAATAACGTTCTCAATTTGCCAATAGTGGTTTTGTATTATCAATATTGATCTTAAATTGTAATAATTGTTTTGTCAATAATGTCCTCAAACTGTCATTAACGTTTTCAAACTTCCAATAATGTTCTTAAACTGTCAAAACAGTTAATAATACTCTTTGACTGTCAATAATGTTTCCAAACTGTAAATAACGTTCTCAATTTGCCAATAGTGGTTTTAAATTATGAATATTGATCTTAAATTGTAATAATTGTTTTGTCAATAATGTTGTAAAACTGTCAATCATGTTCTCAAACTGTCATTAACGTTTTCAAACTTCCAATAATGTTCTTAAACTGTCAAAACAGTTAATAATACTCTTTGACTGTCAATAATGTTTCCAAACTGTAAATAACGTTCTCAATTTGCCAATAGTGGTTTTAAATTATGAATATTGATCTTAAATTGTAATAATTGTTTTGTCAATAATGTTGTAAAACTGTCAATCATGTTCTCAAACTGTCATTAACGTTTTCAAACTTCCAATAATGTTCTTAAACTGTCAAAACAGTTATTAATACTCTTTAACTGTCAATAATGTTTCCAAACTGTAAATAACGTTCTCAATTTGCCAATAGTGGTTTTAAATTATCAATATTGATCTCAAACTGTAATAATTGTTTTGTCAATAATGTTTTAAAACTGTCAATCACGTTCTCAAACTGTCATTAACATTTTCAAACTTCCAATAACGTTCTTAAACTGTCAAAACAATTAATAATACTCTTTAACTGTTAATAATGTTTCCAAACTGTAAATAACGTTTTCAATTTGCCAATAGTGGTTTTGTATTATCAATATTGATCTTAAATTGTAATAATTGTTTTGTCAATAATGTCCTCAAACTGTCATTAACGTTTTCAAACTTCCAATAATGTTCTTAAACTGTCAAAACAGTTAATAATACTCTTCGACTGTCAATAATGTTTCCAAATTGTAAATAACGTTCTCAATTTGCCAATAGTGGTTTTAAATTATCAATATTGATCTCAAACTGTAATAATTGTTTTGTCAATAATGTTTTAAAACTGTCAATCATGTTCTCAAACTGTCATTAACGTTTTCAAACTTCCAATAATGTTCTTAAACTGTCAAAACAGTTATTAATACTCTTTAACTGTCAATAATGTTTCCAAACTGTAAATAACGTTCTCAATTTGCCAATAGTGGTTTTAAATTATCAATATTGATCTCAAACTGTAATAATTGTTTTGTCAATAATGTTTTAAAACTGTCAATCACGTTCTCAAACTGTCATTAACATTTTCAAACTTCCAATAATGTTCTTAAACTGTCAAAACAGTTATTAATACTCTTTAACTGTCAATAATGTTTCCAAACTGTAGATAACGTTCTCAATTTGCCAATAGTGGTTTTAAATTATCAATATTGATCTTAAATTGTAATAATTGTTTTGTCAATAATGTTTTAAAACTGTCAATCATGTTCTCAAACTGTCATTAACGTTTTCGAACTTCCAATAATGTTCTTAAACTGTCAAAACAGTTAATAATATTCTTTAACTGTCAATAATGTTTCCAAACTGTAAATAACATTCTCAATTTGCCAATAGTGGTTTTAAATTATCAATATTGATCTTAAATTGTAATAATTGTTTTGTCAATAATGTTGTAAAACTGTCAAATCATGTTCTCAAACTGTCATTAACATTTTCAAACTTCCAATAACGTTCTTAAACTGTAAAAACTGTTAATAATACTCTTTGAGTGTCAATAATGTTTCCAAACTGTAAATAACGTTCTCAATTTGCCAATAGTGGTTTTAAATTATGAATATTGATCTTAAATTGTAATAATTGTTTTGTCAATAATGTTTTAAAACTGTCAATCATGTTCTCAAACTGTCATTAACGTTTTCAAACTTCCAATAATGTTCTTAAACTGTCAAAACAGTTAATAATACTCTTTAACTGTCAATAATGTTTCCAAACTATAAATAACGTTCTCAATTTGCCAATAGTGGTTAAATTATTAATATTGATCTTAAATTGTAATAATTGTTTTGTCAATAATGTTTTAAAACTGTCAATCATGTTCTCGAATGTCATTAACGTTTTCAAACTTCCAATAATGTTCTTAAACTGTCAAAACAGTTAATAATACTCTTTGAGTGTCAATAATGTTTCCAAACTGTAAATAACGTTCTCAATTTGCCAATAGTGGTTTTAAATTATCAATATTGATCTCAAACTGTAATAATTGTTTTGTCAATAATGTTTTAAAACTGTCAATCATGTTCTCAAACTGTCATTAACGTTTTCAAACTTCCAATAATGTTCTTAAACTGTCAAAACAGTTAATAATATTCTTTAACTGTCAATAATGTTTTCAAACTGTAAATAACGTTCTCAATTTGCCAATAGTGGTTTTAAATTATCAATATTGATCTTAAATTGTAATAATTGTTTTGTCAATAATGTTTTAAAACTGTCAATCATGTTCTCAAACTGTCATTAACGTTTTCAAACTTCCAATAATGTTCTTAAACTGTCAAAACAGTTAATAATACTCTTTAACTGTCAATAATGTTTCCAAACTGTAAATAACGTTCTCAATTTGCCAATAGTGCTTTTAAATTATGAATATTGATCTTAAATTGTAATAATTGTTTTGTCAATAATGTTTTAAAACTGTCAATCATGTTCTCAAACTGTCATTAACGTTTTCAAACTTCCAATAATGTTCTTAAACTGTCAAAACAGTTAATAATACTCTTTAACTGTCAATAATGTTTCCAAACTGTAAATAAAGTTCTCAATTTGCCAATAGTGGTTTTAAATTATCAATATTGATCTCAAACTGTAATAATTGTTTTGTCAATAATGTTATAAAACTGTCAATCATGTTCTCAAACTGTCATTAACGTTTTCAAACTTCCAATAATGTTCTTAAACTGTCAAAACAGTTAATAATATTCTTTAACTGTCAATCATGTTTCCAAACTGTAAATAACGTTCTCAATTTGCCAATAGTGGTTTTAAATTATCAATATTGATCTTAAATTGTAATAATTGTTTTGTCAATAATTTTGTAAAACTGTCAATCATGTTCTCAAACTGTCATTAACGTTTTCAAACTTCCAATAATGTTCTTAAACTGTCAAAACAGTTAATAATACTCTTTAACTGTCAATAATGTTTCCAAACTGTAAATAACTTTCTCAATTTGCCAATAGTGGTTTTAAATTATCAATATTGATCTTAAATTGTAATAATTGTTTTGTCAATAATGTTATAAAACTGTCAATCATGTTCTCAAACTGTCATTAACGTTTTCAAACTTCCAATAATGTTCTTAAACTGTCAAAACAGTTAATAATACTCTTTAACTGTCAATCATGTTTCCAAACTGTAAATAACGTTCCCAATTTGCCAATAATGATTTTAAATTAACAATATTGATCTCGAACTGTAATAATTGTTTTGTAAATGTTTTAAAACTGTCAATCATGTTCTCAAACTGTCATTAACGTTTTCAAACTTCCAATAATGTTCTTAAACTGTCAAAACAGTTAATAATACTCTTTAACTGTCAATAATGTTTTCAAACTGTAAATAACGTTCTCAATTTGCCAATAGTGGTTTTAAATTATCAATATTGATCTTAAATTGTAATAATTGTTTTGTCAATAATGTTTTAAAACTGTCAATCATGTTCTCAAACTGTCATTAACGTTTTCAAACTTCCAATAATGTTCTTAAACTGTCAAAACAGTTAATAATACTCTTTAACTGTCAATAATGTTTCCAAACTGTAAATAACGTTCTCAATTTGCCAATAGTGGTTTTAAATTATCAATATTGATCTTAAATTGTAATAATTGTTTTGTCAATAATGTTATAAAACTGTCAATCATGTTCTCAAACTGTCATTAACGTTTTCAAACTTCCAATAATGTTCTTAAACTGTCAAAACAGTTAATAATACTCTTTGAGTGTCAATAATGTTTCCAAACTGTAAATAACGTTCTCAATTTGCCAATAGTGGTTTTAAATTATCAATATTGATCTTAAATTGTAATAATTGTTTTGTCAATAATGTTGTAAAACTGTCAATCATGTTCTCAAACTGTCATTAACGTTTTCAAACTTCCAATAATGTTCTTAAACTGTCAAAACAGTTATTAATACTCTTTAACTGTCAATCATGTTTCCAAACTGTAAATAACGTTCTCAATTTGCCAATAATGTTTTTAAATTAACAATATTGATCTCAAACTGTAATAATTGTTTTGTCAATGTTTTAAAACTGTCAATCATGTTCTCAAACTGTCATTAACGTTTTCAAACTTCCAATAATGTTCTTAAACTGTCAAAACAGTTAATAATACTCTTTAACTGTTAATAATGTTTCCAAACTGTAAATAACGTTCTCAATTTGCCAATAGTGGTTTTAAATTATCAATATTGATCTTATATTGTAATAATTGTTTTGTCAATAATGTTTTAAAACTGTCAATCATGTTCTCAAACTGTCATTAACGTTTTCAAACTTCCAATAATATTCTTAAACTGTCAAAACAGTTAATAATATTCTTTAACTGTCAATAATGTTTCCAAACTGTAAATAAGGTTCTCAATTTGCCAATAGTGGTTTTAAATTAAGAATATTGATCTCAAACTGTAATAATTGTTTTGAAATTGTCAATAATGTTCTTTAGATTTTAATAAATTATAATTGTAAGAAGTTGGATATGATTTGGATCAAATTATTGGGAACAAAATTCCTAAATAAATTAAATCAAATTTTAATCATATAGAAATAGTATTAATTATTTATCTAACCTAAACATATTATAAAGCAACACAATTCATTCTGTCCATCTGTGTTGGCAATGCTGATTCGTGCAGACGTAATAAAGCCTCATCTCCTCTTCAGCTCTGCGTGTCTGTGCCTGGAAAAACACTGCCTCCCTACAAACAAAATTATCAATTAGTTTCCAATTATAATAGCAATTTACTAAAAAGATTAATTTTGGATTTTCAAATGATTTTTTTTTCTTTTTACAAAAATTGCAATTTTAGCAACAAATTTAATAATTTTGATTCAAATTTTGTTGAATATTTTGTCAATAAGTTGCTTAATCAATTTCCAAAATTTAGTAATTTTCTAAAAATTGTAAACAAGTTTTTTGGATTTTCAAAATTGTTTTAGTTTTCTTTTGATAAAAACTGCTATTGTGGCGAAGAATTAAAGAATTTTTGTACAAAATTTTCACAAAACAGTCTCAAGACATGTAAGAATGTACTGTGAGAATCAAAATAATTTAAAAAAAATGATAAGTATTTTTTGTGATTTTTTTTTAATTTTCGATTTATATCAGAATTGACACTTTGGATAAACGTTGACTGAGTTTACATTTTAAAGAATCTTTGTACGAAACTTTTACAAAATAGTCTCAAGACATGTAAGAATGTACTGTGAGAATCAAAACAATTTTTAAAAAATGTTAAGTATTTTTTGTGATTTTTTTAAATTTTGGATTTATATCAGAATTGATACTTTGAATAAATGATGGCAGAAGTTACATTTTAAAGAAGATTTATGAAAGATTTCATAGAAAAAGCACCAATTTCATGATCTCTGAATGATTCTTGGTGGTTTTCAGACAAGAATTACTTTTTATGAGAAAGTTATCAAGGGTTTTATGCTTCTAAAGCAAGTTTCTAATCAAACTCAAGCAATAAATGTGTTTTCTAGGCAATTTATGAAAGATTTCATGAAAAAAGCACCAATTTCATGTTCTCTGAATAAATTTTGGTGGATTTCAGACAAGAATTACTTTTTATGAGAAAGTTATCAAGGATTTCATGCTTCTAGAGCAAGTTTTTGATCAAACTGAACAAATAAATGTGTTTTCTGGGCGATTTATGAAAGGTTTCATAGAAAAAGCACTAATTTCATGTTCTCTAAATGATTCTTGGTGGATTTCAGACAATACTGTTGAAAATTTCAAAATTTTACTAATAAAATGTTTTAAAACATCAAAATATTATTAGAAAGCAACTAAGTACGGCCATAACTAAATGCGGTCATAAAACATATAAATATTTTCAGATAGAATCAATATCTGGGCAACAAACGTTTAAAAGTGTAAAACCCAGCACTGAAACATAAAAAAAAATTGTTAGTAAGCACCAAAATCTGGTTTAAAAATGCAAAATTTATTCATAAAAGGTCAATAATAGCAAAATCTGGTCTGGATAAACTAAAAGTGCAACTTTTTTTCATAATCAATCAAAATATTGTTAAAAAGATTCTAAATTTGGTCATTAACAGTCAAAAAGTGCAAAGCACTATTCATGGAATGTCAAAAATAGGAAAAGCTGATCTTAAAGTACTAAAATTCATCATAAACTGCAACATTCTATTTATGAAAAGTCAAAAATGACAAAATTTGGTTTTAATTAACCAAAATCCAGCTAAAAACGGGTGAAAGGTGCAATATTTTGTTATTAAAATGTCGAAAATAACAAAATTAGGTCTTGAAATTTCAAACAATTCAGTCAGAAAGCACCAAAATCCGACATAAACTGTTAAACTGAAAAAAAAAACAACAAAATTTGACATAAACAGATGAAAAATGCAACATTCCTTTAATGAATGTCAAAAATAGCAAAATCTAGACATAAAATATCAAAAAATTGTTGAAAAGATCCAAAATTTTAACAGAAAGCACCAAATAAACTGTTAAAAAGTGCAAAATTCTTTTCATGGAATGTCAAAAATAGCAAAATGTGGCAATAAACTGTTGAAAACAGTAAAATTCTATTGGTAAAATTTTAAAAATAACAGAATTTGGTCTTGAAACATCAAATTTATGCCAAAGTACGGTCATAAAAGTGTCAAACTTTTTTTAAAATCTCAAGAATAGCAAAATCTGGCTATGAAATATCATCATATTTTTAAATATATCCAAATTTTGTCTTGAAACATCAAAATATTGTCAGAAAGCACCAAAGTCTGGCCGTAAACTTTTAAAAAGTGTCAAACTTTCTATAAAATCTCAAAATATAACAAAATTTGACCTTTATGGTCAAAACCCGGCCTTGAAACATAAAAATATTGGTAGAAAGCACCAAAAAAATAATTTTAAAAAAAGTTTTTTATTTTTTATTTTGTATTAGAATTGATACTTAAAAATAAATGTTGACTGAGGTTATATTTTAATGTTTGTACAAAATTTGAAAGAAGCCTACTAAATGACAAAATATTTGCATTATAGCAACAATCCGAATAAAATTTATCAAACAATATCATACTTTTATTCACAATTACCTGTGTGTGCATTTCGGACATGGATGATCTTCAGTTCGAGGCAACGTAGGATCAGAAATAACATCAGGCACGATATGCGTAAGTTCATCAATTTCGTGCATAATTTTGTTGACGTAGATACATTTGGAATCAGCGTGTTGTTTGTAATCGCAATTTCTGCACGCATACAGAAGAACCTTATTCTCCTTATCCTCTTTTGGATACAACATATTATTACTGCAATACAACAATCAGAATGCAATCAAATGTAAAGGTTATGTTTAGTAAAATCTTACCATTCCTGACAGAAACGAATACCGACAAAACCAGGACCTTCGCTGTGTGAATCGTAATTCGTTGTTATCGGCATTTCTTTAAATTAATTGGGAAATGTGTGGAAAATTAAGATCAAAAACATGTAAGTGTTTGCACAACTGTCAACTATGAAGTTTGAGCTAATGAATGACTAAACTGAAGTAAGCCGTACATAGGCAACCATTGAAACATATACAGGGTGTTCTATTATTATTATTATTATTAGCAAACTAAAAATAAAGCAAAATGAATATTATTACGCGATAGAGTATGATAAACAGATAAAATAATAATTAATCAAAAGCATTGTATTTAATCAGACTTAATTAACTTATCCTATATAATATAAAAATTATTTGATTGATAAAAAATATTTATATAAGAAAAATAGTTGCGGTTTGCATATTTAGTAGCTAAAGCATCTCAATTACACTTCATCACAGTCCCATTTCTTTAATAAGATTTCCAGCAATAACCAATCGTTGGATTTCAGAAGTTCCTTCATAGATTTCAGTTATGCGGGCATCACGATAATGTCTTTCTGCCGGCATATCAGATACATATCTATAAAAAATAAACATAATTATTATGACGTTTTAATTTAATATTTGTAACTCACCCCATTCCTCCTAAAATTTGTATACATTGATGACTTAACATTGTAGCAGCTTCACTGGCAGCTAATTTGGCCATAGCAGCTTCTTTAACGTATGGTTTTTTGTTGTCCTTCAACCATGCTGCTCTCCACGTTAATAAACGAGCCGATTCAAGTTGCAGCGCCATATCGGCCAATTTATTTTGTATCGTTTGCAACTTGGTCAATGGCTTACCAAAAGCAAGACGTTTTGAGGCGTATTCAGCGGCTACTTCCAATGAAGCCTGAGCTATGCCAAGCGCTTGTGAAGCAATACCAATCCTTCCAGCATCTAAAGTCTTCATAGCAATCTAAAATCACAATTAAGTATTCTATTGTGTACACATAAGTGCTATTTACCTTGAAACCCTCTCCAGCTTTTCCTAACAAACACTCCTTAGGTATACGACAGTCTTCAAAAATTAGCATGCAAGTAGATGAACCACGAATGCCTAATTTATCCTCCTTCTTACCAAGATCCAATCCCTTAATTGGTTTTGGTATCAAAAACGCGGATATTCCTGCAATTAAAATCCAAATTAATCGTCCACAAACTGTTTTTGACAAAATTTTTACCTTTATGTTTAAGACTCTTATCAGTAGTAGCTAAAAGCACAGTGGCTTCAGCTTCGTAACCATTCGTAATCCAAGATTTTGAACCGTTAACGATATAACCATCAGAAGTTTCTTTGGCTGTTGTAGACGCAGCTCCGGCATCCGAACCATTTCCAGGTTCGGAAAGTGCAAAACAACCGACCTAAAATATTACGCAATAAATCATAACCTAAAAATTAGTTTCAAATTACCTTATCGCCTTTAGTGAATGGAGTAATAAATTTCCGCTTCTGTTCATCATTTCCGAATCCCTCAATGGGGCCACAATATAAACTATTGTTGACTGACATGATGACACCAGCAGATGCGCATCCTCTACTGATTTCCTCCATGGCAATTGAGTAGGCTAGGTAGTCCAAACCGGTGCCTCCTAGATCTTCAGGAACTGCCACAGCCATCAATCCCAATTCGCCCATCTTTTTTATTTGTTCTTTGGGATACAGATGCTCCCTGTCGATTTTTGCAGCTATTGGTTTCAATTCGGCTTCAGCAAAATCTCTACATGTTTTCTGGAGCATCTGATGGGTGTCTGATAAGGCTGATAATGAAGCAATTCCTCTGCATCTTAAATTGCCTAAAAATAATCATTGACAGTTTTCGTAATAAATTGATTATATTTTGACAGTTCAACCAAGTTATTACATTAATACTTAACCTCCGACACTTTTAAGATTGACATATGCTTCACTGTATAGCATAACCTTAAAACTTAAAAACAACCTATGAAAAAATTGACACAATCTGTCGCATCAATCAACTGTCAAACGAGTAGCCACAGTCAAAAAAAAGTAATGTTCAAATTTGATTTTATTAAAAGTGGCCAACAGTAGCAGAAAATGACTTTAATTTGTTATAAAATCATTATTACGTTTATCAATCAACTGCCAAACAGCGTGGCCACCTGTCAAAAAATAAAGTTTAACTTTAATTTTATTATTAGTGCCTAGCAGCAGCAAGACATGACTTTAATTTGTTATAAAATCACAATTACGTTTATCAATCAACTGTCAAACAACGTGGCCACCTGTCAAAAAGTAAAATTCTACTTTGATTATATTATTAGTGCCCAGCAGTGGCCTAAAATGACTTTAATTTGTTATAAAATGACTATAACGTTTATCAATCAACTGTCAAACAGCGTGGCCACCTGTCAAAACGTAAAGTTCAACTTTAATTTTATTATTAGTGCCCAACAGTGGCAGGACATGACTTTAATTTGTTATAAAATCACTATTACGTTTATCAATCAACTGTCAAACAGCGTGGCCACCTGTCAAAAAATAAATTCCTACTTTAATGTTATTATTAGTGCCCAGCAGTGGCCTGACATGACTTTAATTTGTTATAAAATGACTATTACCTTTATCATTCAACTGTCAAACAGCGTGGCCACTTGTCAAAAAATAAATTTCAACTTTAATGTTATTATTAGTGCCCAGCAGTGGCCTGACATGACTTTAAATTGTGATAAAATCACTATTACGTTTATCAATCAACTGTCAAACAGCGTGGCCATCAGTCAAAAAGTAAAGTTCAACTTTAATGTTATTATTAGTTCCTAGCAGTGGCCTGACATGACTTTAATTTGTTATAAAATCACTATTACGTTTATCAATCAACTGTCAAACAGCGTGGCCACCTGTCAAAAACAAAAATTTAACTTTGATTTTATTGATAGTGCCCAGCAGTGGCCTGACATGACTTTAATTTAATATAGAATAATTATTACGTTTATCAATCAACTGTCAATCAGCGTGGCCACCTGTCAAAAAGTAAAGTTCAACTTTAATTTTATTATTAGTGCCCAGCAGTGGCCTAACATGACTTTAATTAGTTATAAAACCAATATTACGTTTATCAATCAACTGTCACGCAGCGTGGCCACCTGTCAAAAAGTAAAGTACAACTTTGATTTTATTATTAGTTCCCAGCAGTGGCCTGAAATGACTTTAATTTGTTATAAAATCACTATTACGTTTATCAATCAACTGTCAAATAGCGTGGCCACCTGTCAAAAAGTAAAATTTAACTTTGATTTTATTGATAGTGCCCAGCAGTGGCCTGACATGACTTTAATTTGTTATAAAATCACTATTACGTTTATCAATCAACTGTCAAACAGCGTGGCTACCTGTCAAAAAGTAAAGTTTAACTTTGATTTTATTATTAGTGCCCAGCAATGGCAGGACATGACTTTAATTTGTTATAAAATCACTATTACGTTTATCAATCAACTGTCAAACAGCGTGGCCACCTGTCAAAACGTAAAGTTCAACTTTGATTATATTATTAGTGCCCAGTAGTGGCAAAACATAAGTTTGATTTGTAATAAGATCACTATTACGTTTATCAATCAACTGTCTAACAGCGTGGCCACCTGTCAAATAGTAAAGTTTAACTTTGATTTTATTATTAGTACCCAGCAGTGGCCTGACATGACTTTAAATTGTTATAAAACCAATATTACGTTTATCAATCAACTGTCAAACAACGTGGTCACCTGTCAAAAACGAAAATTTAACTTTGATTTTATTGATAGTGCCCAGCAGTGGCCTGACATGACTTTAATTTGTTATAAAATCACTATTACGTTTATCAATCAACTGTCAAACAGCGTGGCCACCTGTCAAAAAATAAATTCCAACTTTAATGTTATTATTAGTGCCCAGCAGTGGCCTAAAATGACTTTAATTTGTTATAAAATAACTATAACGTTTATCAATCAACTGTCAAACAGCGTGGCCACCTGTCAAAAAGTAAAATGTAACTTTCATTTTATATTAGTGCCCAGCAGTGGCCTAACATGACTTTAATTAGTTATAAAACCAATATTACGTTTATCAATCAACTGTCAAACAGCGTGGCCACCTGTCAAATAGTAAAGTTCAACTTTGATTTTATTATTAGTACCCAGCAGTGGCCTGACATGACTTTAAATTGTTATAAAATCACTATTACGTTTATCAATCAACTGTCAAACAGCGTGGCCACCTGTCAAAAAGTAAAATGTTACTTTGATTTTATTATTAGTGCCCAGCAGTGGCCTAAAATGACTTTAATTTGTTATAAAATAACTATAACGTTTATCAATCAACTGTCAAACAGCGTGGCCACCTGTCAAAAAGTAAAATGTTACTTTGATTTTATTATTAGTGCCCAGCAGTGGCCTAACATGACTTTAATTAGTTATAAAATCATTATTACGTTTATCAATCAACTGTCAAACAGCGTGACCACCTGTCAAAAACCAAAATTTAACTTTGATTTTATTGATAGTGCCCAGCAGTGGCCTGACATGACTTTAATTAGTTATAAAACCAATATAACGTTTATCAATCAACTGTCAAACAGCGTGGCCACCTGTCAAAAAATAAAGTTCAACTTTGATTTTATTATTAGTGCCCAGCAGTGGCCTAAAATGACTTTAATTTGTTATAAAATAACGATAACGTTTATCAATCAACTGTCAAACAGCGTGGCCACCTGTCAAAAAGTAAAATGTAACTTTCATTTTATATTAGTGCCCAGCAGTGGCCTAACATGACTTTAATTAGTTATAAAACCAATATTACGTTTATCAATCAACTGTCAAACAGCGTGGCCACCTGTCAAATAGTAAAGTTCAACTTTGATTTTATTATTAGTACCCAGCAGTGGCCTGAAATGACTTTAATTTGTTATAAAAAGACTATAACGTTTATCAATCAACTGTCAAACAGCGTGGCCACCTGTCAAATAGTAAAGTTCAACTTTGATTTTATTATTAGTACCCAGCAGTGGCCTGACATGACTTTAAATTGTTATAAAATCACTATTACGTTTATCAATCAACTGTCAAATAGCGTGGCCACCTGTCAAAAAGTAAAATTTAACTTTGATTTTATTGATAGTGCCCAGCAGTGGCCTGAATCACTATTACGTTTATCAATCAACTGTCAAACAGCTTGGCCACCTGTCAAAACGTAAAGTTCAACTTTGATTTTATTATTAGTTCCCAGCAGTGGCCTGAAATGACTTTAATTTGTTATAAAACGACTATAACGTTTATCAATCAACTGTCAAACAGCGTGGCCACCTGTCAAAAAGTAAAGTTTAACTTTAATTTTAATATTAGTGCCCAACAGTGACAGACTATGACTTTAATTTGTTATAAAATCACTAAAACATTTATCAATCAACTGTCAAATAGCGTGGCCACCTGTCAAATAGTAAAGTTCAACTTTGATTTTATTATTAGTTCCCAGCAGTGGCCTGACATGACTTTAATTTAATATAAAATCATTATTACATTTATCAATCAACTGTCAAACAGCGTGGCCACCTGTCAAAAAGTAAAGTTTACCTTTGATTACATTATTAGTGCCTAGCAGCAGCAGGACATGACTTTAATTTGTTATAAAATCAATATTACGTTTATCAATCAACTGTCAAACAGCGTGGCCACCTGTCAAAAAATAAAGTTTAACTTTAATTTTATTATTAGTGCCCAACAGTGGCAGAACATGACTTTAATTTGTTATAAAATCACTATTACGTTTATCAACCAACTGTCAAACAGCGTGGCCACCTGTCAAAAAGTAAAGTTCAACTTTGATTTTATTATTAGTGCCCAGCAGTGGCCTGACATGACTTGAATTTGTTATAAAGTCACTATAACGTTTATCAATCAACTGTCAAGCAGCGTGGCCACCTGTCAAAAAGTAAAATCAACTTTGAATTTATTATTAGTGCCCAACAGTGGCAGGCCATGACTTTAATTTGTTATAAAATCACTACTACGTTTATCAATCAACTATCAGACAGTGAGGCCACCTGTCAAAACGTAAAGTTCAACTTTGATTTTATTATTAATTCGCAGCAGTGGCCCGAAATGACTTTAATTTGTTATAAAATGACTATAACGTTTATCAATCAACTGTCAAACAGCGTGGCCACCTGTCAAAACGTAAAGTTCAACTTTGATTATATTATTAGTGCCCAGTAGTGGCAAAACATAAGTTTGATTTGTAATAAGATCACTATTACGTTTATCAATCAACTGTCTAACAGCGTGGCCACCTGTCAAATAGTAAAGTTTAACTTTGATTTTATTATTAGTACCCAGCAGTGGCCTGACATGACTTTAAATTGTTATAAAACCAATATTACGTTAATCAATCAACTGTCAAATAGCGTGGCCACCTGTCAAAAAATAAAATTTAACTTTGATTTTATTGGTAGTGCCCTGCAGTGGCCTGACATGACTTTAAATTGTTATAAAATCACAATTACGTTTATCAATCAACTGTCAAACAGCGTGGCCACCTGTCAAAAAGTAAAGTTCAACATTAATTTTATTATTAGTGCCCAACAGTGGCAGGACATGACTTTAATTTGTTATAAAATCACTATTACGTTTATCAATCAACTGTCAAACAGCGTGGCCACCTGTCAAAAAATAAATTCCAACTTTAATGTTATTATTAGTGCCCAGCAGTGCCCTGACATGACTTTAATTTGTTATAAAACCAATATTACGTTTATCAATCAACTGTCAAACAGCGTGGCCACCTGTCAAAAACAAAAATTTAACTTTGATTTTATTGATAGTGCCCAGCAGTGGCCTGACATGACTTTAATTTGTTATAAAATCACTATTACGTTTATCAATCAACTGTCAAACAGCGTGGCCACCTGTCAAAAAGTAAAGTTCAACATTAATTTTATTATTAGTGCCCAACAGTGGCAGGACATGACTTTAATTTGTTATAAAATCACTATTACGTTTATCAATCAACTGTCAAACAGCGTGGCCACCTGTCAAAAAATAAATTCCAACTTTAATGTTATTATTAGTGCCCAGCAGTGCCCTGACATGACTCTAATTTGTTATAAAACCAATATTACGTTTATCAATCAACTGTCAAACAGCGTGGCCACCTGTCAAAAACGAAAATTTAACTTTGATTTTATTGATAGTGCCCAGCAGTGGCCTGACATGACTTTAATTTGTTATAAAATCACTATTACGTTTATCAATCAACTGTCAAACAGCGTGGCCACCTGTCAAAAAATAAATTCCAACTTTAATGTTATTATTAGTGCCCAGCAGTGCCCTGACATGACTTTAATTTGTTATAAAACCAATATTACGTTTATCAATCAACTGTCAAACAGCGTGGCCACCTGTCAAAAACAAAAATTTAACTTTGATTTTATTGATAGTGCCCAGCAGTGGCCTGACATGACTTTAATTTGTTATAAAATCACTATTACGTTTATCAATCAACTGTCAAACAGCGTGGCCACCTGTCAAAAAATAAATTCCAACTTTAATGTTATTATTAGTGCCCAGCAGTGCCCTGACATGACTTTAATTTGTTATAAAACCAATATTACGTTTATCAATCAAATGTCAAGCAGCGTGGCCACCTGTCAAAAAATAAAATCAACTTTGATTTTATTATTAGTACCCAACAGTGGCCTGACATGACTTTAAATTGTTATAAAATCAATATTACGTTTATCAATCAACTGTCAAACAGCGTGGCCACCTGTCAAAAAATAAAGTTCAACTTTGATTTTATTATTAGTGCCCAGGAGTGGCCTGACACGACGACTTTAATTAGTTATAAAATCAATATTACGTTTATCAATCAACTGTCAAACAGCGTGGCCACTTGTCAAAAATTAATTTGTAATAAAATTACTAATACGTTTAACAATCAACTGTCAAATAGCGTGGCCAGCTTTTAAAAAATAAAGTTCAACTTTGATTTTATTATTAGTGTCCAACGTTGGCACCAAATGACTTTTAATTTGTTATAAAATCACTAATACGTTTAATAATCAACTGTCAAACAATGTGGCCACCTGTCAAAAAGTAAAATCAACTTTGATTTTATTATTAATTCCCAGCAGTGGCCTGAAATGACTTTAATTTGTTATAAAATGACTATAACGTTTATCAATCAACTGTCAAACAGCGTGGCCACCTGTCAAAAAGTAAAGTTTACTTTTGATTATATTATTAGTGCCCAGCAGCTGCACGACATGACTTTAATTAGTTATAAAACCAATATTACGTTTATCAATCAACTGTCAAACATCGTGGCCACCTGTCAAAAAGTAAAGTTTAACTTTAATTTTAATATTAGTGCCCAACAGTGACAGACCATGACTTTAATTTGTTATAAAATCACTAAAACATTTATCAATCAACTGTCAAACAGCGTGGCCACCTGTCAAAAAATAAATTCCAAGTTTAATGTTATTATTAGTGCCCAGCAGTGGCCTATCATGACTTTAATTAGTTATAAAATCATTATTACGTTTATCAATCAACTGTCAAACAGCGTGACCACCTGTCAAAAACGAAAATTTAACTTTGATTTTATTATTAGTGCCCAGCAGTGGCATGGCATAGACTCCTACATATATATATATATATATATATACAGGGAGTTTATAAATGAATGGGATTATGTAATCACTTTAAATATGCCGCCTTTTTAAAATCGTTCACTATACTACATATGTTTTCATATGTTTGCTTGACAGCTGTCAAAGTTGATCTGTCAAAACAAATAGTTTAGTGAACAATTTAAAAAAAGCGGCACATTTAAAGTGATTACATAATCCCATTCATTTATAAACTCCCTGTATATATATATATATATATATATATTTCCATACAGTGGCGTGGCTACCTGCTTTTAGTATTAATTTGGTGCAAAGCCAAAAAATCATAAGTACGCCACTGGTTCCATAATAAAAACAATAAAAATTTCCATAAAAATGTAATTATTTATTATTTAGATGTCTTTATTACTACTTTTCAACTGTCAAAATGATTAATAAAATGTCAAATTGTTATCTGTTATTTTAACAGATAACAATTTGACATTTTATTTATATTTAATAAAATGATTATTTTTGTCAAACTATAAAATGTAGAAACAGCAAATAAATCAACAATTAATTTATTTAGAGTGGTTGACAATTTTATCAACTACATTGATACGAAAGGTATTTTCATTGAGTTCAAAGTACAGAATTAACCTCAATAAATATTTTCAATAAAAAATAATTACAGGAATCAAACTTTGATAGCGAGAATCAAAATTAATTGCAATAAATATTCCCCTGCATCCCTCCATCCCTTCTGGCGTAAATTCCGCCCCCACCCCCAAAACCCTCTTTAGATAAATTATAAATTTTCACCTAATTTTGGTAGTGTTCGATTGAAGAGAGCCATTTTTTTGGAATGAAACTTTGGACTTGCACTATGCACCGGCCACAAAACCAAACTAATGAAGAAAAAAAGTTATTTTGAGAAACGCTCGAATGTAATGAAGCTAGCACAAAGCGACGGCATAATAAACCAACTTCACTTTATTATGTCATTATTTTGACAGTAGTGTGCAGTAGTGTGGAGCAAAAAAAAATTGTTAATTAACACAATCAGTGCGAATCGTTTAATTAATATTCAGAGAGTGTAGCGTATAAAAAAGGCCAACCTCGGGACCCCCCTGAAACATCGCATTTATGACCACTTATACACACATAAATAAACAAAACTAATTTGGGATGTGGTCCTGTAAACAAACAGCAGTTGCATCTGTGTGGGTGGGTACCAATTAAACTCAATTGTAATCAAAATCATGGCAGCATCGATTAAAGACGATGAGGGCTCGGTTTGCTCCGAATCGAGCACCCTTATCGATGGCAGCGTCATATCAACAGTACCAGATCGACACGGCTTTCTCGGAGGCACTCAATACTCACCAGAACCACGTCAAGGTCCATCACCTGAAATTATTTTACGAAGGGAACGGAAGTGGTTGAAAATGTTATCGCGATGGACGTTTTATATGGAGAAAAATTATCGGAAAGTACGAGAGCGATGCAGAAAAGGTTATTTTATCAAAGATTGTGTGTTGTGGTTATTTGATTGGTTGGGTTTTTTTAGGTATTCCAATGTCAGTGAGACCTCGAGCGTGGGCTTATTTATGTGGTGGGAAATTGTTGCTTGATGCCAGTCCTGGTGGTTATCAGGCGTGTTGTGAGCAGGAGGCTGATATGAAGGCGATGGATGATATCAAGAAGGATTTGCATCGGCAGTTTCCGTTTCATGAGATGTTTTGTTCGGAAGATAAACCAGGGTAAATATTTACTTTCATTATTAATATTTATTTTATGTCATTGTATCCTACCATTTAGGTTTTTAAATATTTTGACACTGAATACGTCAAAAATGGAATAAATATGGTTTCTTCAAATATCTCAAAAAATATGAAAGTTGAGAAACAAAAATTATTCAGAACTTAATTACCTTGATAAAGTTCAAGTAACTTTCTTTCATATTTTGATAGTTAATTGTCAAAATAGAAATATCTTGGTTGTTGAGCTAATTTCTTCAAATATCTCAAAAAAGTTAGAACAAAAGTTGAAATATAAAAGATATTCAGAATTTAATTATCTTAATAAGTTTCAAGTAACTTTCTTTAATGTTTTGACAGTTACGCTGTCAAATTGCAGAAAACATTGTTTTTAGAGCTAATTTCATTAAATATTTTGAAAGATATAAAAGTTATAGTATGATTTTGGATCTAATTTTTTCAAATATCTTAACAGTTACGAAAGTTAGGTTAAAAATTGGAATACAAAAATAATACAGATTTTATTTAGATTATCTCGATAAAATTCACATAACTTTTTTTAATATTTTGTCAATTAAGCTGTCAAAATGGATATTTTGAAGTTGGAGCTGTCTCGAAATGTAGAACAAAATTTGAATTGCTAAAATTATGCAAATGCAAATCTTGATACAGTTAAGCTAACTTTTTTAAATTTCTATGACAGTTAAGTTGTCAAAATGCAGAAAACTTTTAAAGCTAATTTCTTTAAATGTTTTGAAAGTTATAAAAGTTGGAGAAAAAATTGTAGAACGAAAATTGTGTTACACTTTTCAAGAATATTTTTGACATTTGGGCTTATGCTTATGCCGAACTTTGTTTTTTTTTAACAATATTTTTCATATTTTATTGCTGGATTTTGCTATTTTTGAGATTTTATGAAGATTTTTACACTTTTTAAGAGTTTATGGTGCTTTCCGACAGTTTTAAATATTAGTTTTTTCTAAGCTGGATTTTGCTATTTTTAGGGTTTAATAGAAAATTTTACACTTTTTAGAAGTTTATGGATGTATGGAAAAGACCGGATTTTGCTATTATTTACATTTTATGAACAGAATTTTGCAGTTTTCAATCATTTTTGGGTTTTCTTTATATTTTATAACCGGATTTTACTATTTTTGACTTTTTATAAATAGAATTTAGCAGTTTTAACAGTTTATAATAAAATTTTGATACTTTCTTACAATATTTTAATACTTTATGGCCATATCTTATGACAGATGTTGCCGGATTTTGATGTTTTATGGCCGGATTTTTGACTTTCAATAGTTTATAGTTGGATTTTGTTTTTTTTTTCTGACAATATTGAAATGTTTTATAACCAGATATTTTTGACTTTTTATTTATAAAATTTAGTTTATGGCTGAGTTTTAGTGTTTTATAACAATAAAGGCCGGATTGACATTTTATGATTAAAATTTTGCTGTTTTTAGCCGGATTTTGATTCTATCTAAAATACTTTAATGTTTTATGACCGCATTTAGTTATTTTTGACTTTTTATGAATAGAAATTTACAGTTTTAACAGTAAAACCAGTTTTTTTAATGTTTCAAGACCGGATTTTGCTATTTTTTTGTTTGTTGAAACTAAGTGTTTCTACAAATTTATCTAAAATGCATTTGAAGCAATGGGGTAATGTCTAGTTAGTAGTATTAGAAAACAGTGTACACAATTTTGTGCAAAATTCTATTTGTAAAAAGTCAAAAATATCTAAATTTGGTCAAATATATTAGAAAGAACTAAAATCCTTCAAAAAACGGTTGAAAAGTGCAAAATTCTATTTATAAAATGTGAAAAATCTGGCCTAAACTGTTGAAAAGTGTCAAACTTTTTATAAAATTTCAAAAATAGCAAATTCTGGCTATGAAATATCAAAATATTCTCAAAAATAGCAAAATTCAGCTATAAAACTGTTGAAAAGCGTAAAATTCTATTTATAAAATGTTAAAAACAACAAAAATTGGGTTTGAAACATCAAAATATTGTCGGACAGCATTAAAGTCCGGCCATAAATTGTTAAAAAGTGTCAAACTTTTAATGAAATCTCAAAAAATAGCGAAATCCTGCTATGAAGTATTTAAATATTGTTAAAAATAGCAAAATTCGGTCTTGAAACATCAAAATTATGTTAGAAAACAACAAAGTTCGGTATAAACTGTTAAAAAATGTAAAACTTTTTAATGAAATTTCAAAAACAGCTAAATCCTGCTATGAAATATCATAATATGGTTTAAAATAGCAAAATTTGACCATTAACTCATGAAAAATATCAAGTTCTATTCATAAAATGTCAAAAATCCGGCCTTAAAATTTCAAAGCACCAAAATCTGGCTACAAATGGTTTAAAAAATCAAAATATTCTTAGAAAGTACCAAAATCTGCATACAAATTGTTGAATAGTGCAAGGATTTCGTGCTTCTAGAGCAAGTTTTTAATCAAACTGAACTAATAAATGTGTTTTCTGGGCGATTTATAAAAGATTTCATAGAAAAAGCACCAATTATTTCATGTTCTCTGAATAATTCTTGGTGGATTTCAGACAAAAATTACTTTTTTCGAAAAATTATCATGGGTTTCATACTTCTAGAGCAAGTTTTTAATCAAACTGAACCAATAAATGTATTTTCTAGACAATTTATGAAATATTTCATAGAAAAAGCACCAATTTCATGTTCTCTGAATGATTCTTGGTAGATTTCAGACAAGAATTACTTTTTATGAGAAAATTATCAAGGATTTTATGCTCTTAGGGCAAGTTTTTATTCAAACTGAACCGATAAATGTGTTTTCTGGACGATTTATAAAAGATTTCATAGAAAAAGCACCAATTTCATGTTCTCTGAATGATTCTTGGTGAATTTCAGACAAGAATGACTTTTTATGAGAAAATTATCAAGGATTTCATACTTCTAGAGCAAGTTTTTAATCAAACTGAACCAATAAATGTGTTTTCTGGGCGATTTATGAAAGATTTCATAGAAAAAGCACCAATTTCATGTTCTCTGAATGGTTCTTGGTGGATTTCAGACAAGAATTACTTTTTATGAGAAAGTTATCAAGGGTTTCATGCTTCTAGAGCAAGTTTCTAATCAAACTCAAACAATAAATGTGTTTTCTAGGCAATTTATGAAAGATTTCATGAAAAAAGCACCAAATTCATGTTCTCTGAATGATTCTTGGTGGATATCAGACAAGAATTACTTTTTTCGAGAAAATTATCAAGGATTTCATGCTTCTAGAGCAAGTTTTTTATCAAATTGAACCAATAAATGTGTTTTCTGGGCAATTTATGAAAGATTTCATGAAAAAAGCACCAATTTCATGTACTCTGAATGAATTTTAGTGGATTTCAGACAAGAATTACTTTTTATGAGAAAATTATCAACGATTTCATGCTTCTAGAGCAAGTTTTTAATCAAACTGAACCAATAAATGTGTTTTCTGTGCGATTTATGAAAGATTTCATAGAAAAAGCACCAATTTCATGTTCTCTGAATGGTTCTTGGTGGATTTCAGACAAGAATTACTTTTTTCGAGAAAATTATCAAGGATTTTATGCTTTTAGAGCAAGTTTTTAATCAAACTGAACCAATAAATGTGTTTTCTAGACAATTTATGAAATATTTAATAGAGAAAGCACCAATTTCATGTTCTCTGAATGATTCTTGGTGGATTTCAGACAAGAATTACTTTTTATTAGAAAATTATCAAGGGTTTCACGCTTCTATAGCAAGTTTTTAATCAAACTGAACCAATAAATGTGTTTTCTAGGCGATGTATGAAAGATTTCATGAAAAAAGCACCAATTTCATGTTCTCTGAATGAATTTTAGTGGATTTCAGACAAGAATTACTTTTTATGAGAAAGTTATCAACGATTTCATGCTTCTAGAGCAAGTTTTTAATCAAATTGAACCAATAAATGTGTTTTCTGGGCGATTTATGAAAGATTTCATAGAAAAAGCACCAATTTTATGTTCTCTGAATGATTCTTAGTGGATTTCAGACAAGAATTACTTTTTACGAGAAAATTATCAACGATTTCATACTTCTAGAGCAAGTTTTTAATCAAACTGAACCAATAAATGTGTTTTCTGGGCGATTTATGAAAGATTTCATAGAAAAAGCACCAATTTCATGTTCTCTGAATGATTCTTAGTGGATTTCAGACAAGAATTACTTTTTACGAGAAAATTATCAACGATTTCATACTTCTAGAGCAAGTTTTTAATCAAACTGAACCAATAAATGTGTTTTCTGGGCGATTTATGAAAGATTTCATAGAAAAAACACCAATTTCATGTTCTCTGAATGAATTTTAGTGGATTTCAGACAAGAATTACTTTTTATGAGAAAGTTATCAACGATTTCATGCTTCTAGAGCAAGTTTTTAATCAAATTGAACCAATAAATGTGTTTTCTGGGCGATTTATAAAAGATTTCATAGAAAAAACACCAATTTCATGTTCTCTGAATGATTCTTGGTGGATTTCAGACAAGAATTACTTTTTACAAAAAAATTATCAAGGATTTTATGTTTCTAGAGCAAGTTTTTAAACAAACTAAACCAATAAATGTGTTTTCTAGACAATTTTTGAAAGATTTCATAGAAAAAGCATCAATTTCATGTTCTCTGAATGATTCTTAGTGGATTTCAGACAAGAATTACTTTTTACAAGAAAATTATCAAGGATTTTATGTTTCTAGAGCAAGTTTTTAAACAAACTAAACCAATAAATGTGTTTTCTAGACAATTTTTGAAAGATTTCATAGAAAAAGCATCAATTTCATGTTCTCTGAATGATTCTTTGTGGATTTCAGACAAGAATTACTTTTTACAAAAAAATTATCAAGCATTTTATGCTTCTTGAGCAAGTTTTTAATCAAACTGAACCAATAAATGTGTTTTCTGGGCGATTTATGAAAGATTTCATAGAAGAAGCACCAATTTCTTGTTCTCTGAATGATTCTTGGTGGATTTCAGACAAGAATTACTTTTTACAAAAAAATTATCAAGGATTTCATACTTCTAGAGCAAGTTTTTAATCAAATTGAACCAATAAATGTGTTTTCTGGGCGATTTATGAAAGATTTCATAGAAAAAGCACCAATTTCATGTTCTCTGAATGATTCTTAGTGGATTTCAGACAAGAATTACTTTTTACGAGAAAATTATCAACGATTTCATACTTCTAGAGCAAGTTTTTAATCAAACTGAACTAATAAATGTGTTTTCTGGGCGATTTATGAAAGATTTCATAGAAAAAACACCAATTTCATGTTCTCTGAATGAATTTTGGTGGATTTCAGACAAGAATTACTTTTTACGAGAAAATTATCAAGGGTTTCATGCTTCTAAAGCAAGTTTTTAATCAAACTGAACCAATAAATGTGTTTTCTAGGCGATGTATGAAAGATTTCATGAAAAAAGCACCAATTTCATGTTCTCTGAATGAATTTTAGTGGATTTCAGACAAGAATTACTTTTTATGAGAAAGTTATCAACGATTTCATGCTTCTAGAGCAAGTTTTTAATCAAATTGAACCAATAAATGTGTTTTCTGGGCGATTTATAAAAGATTTCATAGAAAAAACACCAATTTCATGTTCTCTGAATGATTCTTGGTGGATTTCAGACAAGAATTACTTTTTACAAAAAAATTATCAATGATTTTATGATTCTAGAGCAAGTTTTTAATCAAACTCAAGCAATAAATGTGTTTTCTGGGCGATTTATGAAAGATTTTCTAGAAAAAGCACCAATTTCATGTTCTCTGAATGATTTCAAACAAGAATTACTTTTTACGAGAAAATTATCAGGGATTTCATACTTCTAGAGCAAGTTTTTAATCAAACTGAACCAATAAATGTGTTTTCTGGGCGATTTATAAAAGATTTCATAGACAAAGCACCAATTTCATGTTCTTAAAATGATTCTTGGTGGATTTCAGACAAGAATTACTTTATTCGAGAAAATTATCAAGGGTTTCATACTTTTAGAGCAAGTTTTTAATCAAACTGAACCAATAAATGTGTTTTCTGGGCGATTTATGAAAGGTTTCATAGAAAAAGCACCAATTTCATGTTCTCTGAATGGTTCTTAGTGGATTTCAGACAAGAATTACTTTTTATGAGAAAGTTATCAAGGGTTTCATGCTTCTAGAGCAAGTTTCTAATCAAACTCAAGCAATAAATGTGTTTTCTAAGGCAATTTATGAAAGATTTCATGATAAAAGCACCAATTTCATGTTCTCTGAATGAATTTTAGTGGATTACAGACAAGAATTACTTTTTATGAGAAAGTTATCAACGATTTCATGCTTCTAGAGCAAGTTTTTGATCAAATTGAACCAATAAATGTGTTTTCTAGACAATTTATGAAATATTTAATAGAAAAAGCACCAATTTCATGTTCTCTGAATGATTCTTGGTGGATTTCAGAAAAGAATTACTTTTTACGAGAAAATTATTAAGGATTTCATACTTCTAGAGCAAGTTTTTAATCAAATTAAACCAATAAATGTGTTTTCTGGGCAATACTTGCTTTTTTGAGAAAATTATCACCTAAACTGTTGAACATTTTTCAAAAAATTTTACTACTAAAATGTTTTAAAACGTCAAAATATTATTAGAAAGCAACTAAGTCCGGCCATAATTAAATGCGGTCATAAAACATATAAATATTTTCAGATAGAATCAATATCTGGGCAACAACGGTTTAAAAGTGTAAAACCCGGCCTTGAAACATAAAAAAATTTGTTAGAAAGCACTAAAATCCGGTTTAAAAATGCAAAATTTATTCATAAAAGGTCAATAATAGCAAAATCTGGTCTGGATAAACTAAAAGTGTAACTTTTTTTCATAATCAATCAAAATATTGTCAAAAAAATTCTAAATTTGGTCATTAACAGTCAAAAAGTGCAAAGCACTATTCATGGAATGTCAAAAATAGGAAAAGTCGATCTTAAAGTACTAAAATTCATCATAAACTGCAACATTCTATTTATGAAAAGTCAAAAATGACAAAATTTTGTTTTAATTAACCAAAATCCAGCTAAAAACGGGTGAAAAGTGCAATATTTTGTTATTAAAATGTCGAAAATAACAAAATTATGCCTTGAAATTTCAAACAATTCACTCAGAAAGCACCAAAATCCGACATAAACTGTTAAACTGAAAAAAAAATAACAAAATTTGACATAAACAGATGAAAAGTGCAACATTCTTTTAATGAAATGTCAAAAACAGCCAAATCTAGACATAAAACATCAACAAATTGTTGAAAAGAACCTAAATTTTAACAGAAAGCACCAAGTTCCGGTCATAAACTGTTAAAAAGTGCAAAATTCTTTTCATGGAATGTCAAAAATAGCAAAATTTGGCAATAAAGCATGAACATATTCAGAAAACACCAAAATTTAGTCATTAACTGTTAAGAAATGCAAAATTCGATTCATAAAATAGCAAATTTTGGCCGTGAAACATCAAAATATTGTTGAAACGCACAAAAATTCAATTTATAAACTATGAAATGTCAAAATATTGTCAGAAGTATTCAAAATCCGGTCATAAACTTTTTATAAATAGAATTTTACACTTTTCAACCGTTTTTAACTGGAATTTTTGAAAATTTTGCCATTTTTTTAATTTCATAAATAGAATTTTGCATTTTCTTTAATAGTTTGGTACTTTTTGACCAGGTTTTGCACTTTTTGACAGTTTATGACCGGATTTTGAATAATTTTGACAATATTTTAATATTTTATAGTCAGATTTTGCTATTTTTGGGATTTCATGAAAAAAAAAATGATTTTTGAATAAAAATTTGCAATTTTCAACAGTTTATGTCAGATTTTGTTACTTTCTAACAATATTTTGATATTTGATGTTCAGTTTGTAGCTGGATTTTGCTATTATTGACATTTTATGAATAAATTTTGAACTTTTAAACCGTTTTTGGCCTGATTTTGGTGCTCTATAACAATATTTTTATGTTTCAATGCCGGATTTTGCTATTTCTGATATTTTATGAATAGAATTTTACATTTTTCTACTCTTTATGATTGCAGTTTGCTATTTTTTACAATATTATGATGTCTTAGCTGGATTTTGCTATTTTTGAGATTCATAATAAGTTTGGCAACAGATTATGGCTGGAATTTTGTGCTTTCTGACAATATTTTGATGTTTCTAGACCAAATTTTGTAATTTTTAACATTTTTCATTGCTTTTTTTTGAGATTTCACTAAAGTTTGACAGTTTATGGCCGGACTTTGGTGTTCAAGCAAGTTTCTTAAATATTTTGTTCCAAATATTTTTTTAGTGTTTAATTCTATCCTACTGACGCAGGAATAATTGATTTAATTTATACAAAATTCTATTTTCTGATGCAAATGATGTATTGGCTGCACTGTTTTATGAAAATATAATCATTGTATCCTACCGACTGCGCCATATTATAAGATTGTTTATTTAAACTAATAATTTTTTTTTTTTTTTTTTTAGGCAAAAGGAGTTGGCCAACGTATTGAAAGCATACGTGGTTCACAACCCGAAAATAGGTTATTGTCAAGCACAAGCACCAGTAGCAGCGTTCCTATTGATGCACATGCCAGCCGAACAGGCGTTTTGGTGTCTAGTAAGCATTTCCGATAAATACCTCGTCAATTATTATTCTCCATCAATGGAAATAGTCCAACGTGATGGAATGATACTCCAAGCCCTATTGAAAAAAGTATGCACACCAGCGTATAAACATTTGAAAAAAGTCAGCGCCGAACCGATGTATTACTGTACCGAATGGTTCCTCTGCGCGTACACGCGTACATTACCATGGGATTCATTACTGCGCATCTGGGATATATTCCTATGTGAAGGAGTCAAGGTGCTTTTTAAAGTAGCACTTGTCATATTAGTCGGTTGTTTGGGGACGGCGAAGAATCGCAAACATTGTGCCGGATTGTGCGAGACACTCGATTTCTTGCGAAATCCTCCCGAAGAAGTTTTGAGCGAGGAATATTTGGTGCATAATATGTCCAAGCTGAATCTGACAGAACGGGATTTTGCCGACGAGCATAAGAAGCAAACGGTCAAGATGCGTAAGAATTCGGCCGGAAGGTAGTGAGTGATTGGCCGGATCTTGTTAAGTGCATTATCTGTACATAAATAAGTGTAATTTAATAATACTGCACCGGGCAGAAATGAAGTGCAAATTGTTGTTGGAGAAAAATTAATCATTATTAACATATTCGGTTATTAAGAGTATTATATATTTTACGTTGGTTATATATATCGCTTAGTTTTTGTTTTATTTAATTTTTTTTTGTTTCGCATTAGTAATGGGAAGACTCGAATCCGTACACACAATAACATTATTATTATTGCACTGATTAGTTTGTAAGATAATAATCTACTTGAAGAAACAGTTTTTTGCAAATCATTTGACGATTGTCAATAAGTATTTGTTCAAATTTAAAAGTCAAATGGCAGCTCCATTTTTGATATTCAATTTTAACAATGGGTGCATCCAGGAAGGCTATATTTGTAGCAAGCGAACCGCTACAAATGTAGCAATTTTCTGGACGCATTTATTGAAATGTCTACCGATTTGCAAAGCGGAACCAATCAGCGAATTTGCAAAGTGGACCCAGTTTCAACTTGTTAGATTATTACTTAACTTATTAACTTGAATAATTTACTTGGCTTTAATTAGTTTTCACGATCGTACTAATATCAAACTTTGATGCAATTAAAATTTAAGTATTAGGACGAAATAATACGTCACATGTGGTGCCAAAAAAAAATTAACTACTAAAAATTTCACTAATTAGAGAACAGAACACGCACAAGTTAATTAATTTTTGTTTAGGAACTAGTCAAAGAAATGATGATTGTATGTATTTGAAATCAAGGTACTTCCGATTTAATTACGATGGCATTTAAATATAATTAATATCAAACACATTCCCACCAATACAATAATGATGATGATGATGAATCCTTTTTTTTACGTGAAGAAGTAATTAATGTTTATTTTAATTCAAAGAGATTGAATATAATAGACTGTTTATATTATATATGATATATTATATATTTGAAAATGAAGAAATTATCTTTGTAAATAAAATTTGTCTTTAAAATGGAGTCAGTTTTTATTGTTATTTTTTTTCTAGATATGGAAACTCAAGGTTGGTATCAATTTAATGACAGTTTAAAGTTTATATAATTGACATTTTGCATTTTTTATCAAACTTTTAAACACGGTCGGCATTTTGTTACAATTATTATGATAAAAATACTAACCTATAAGTTGGATAATACTTGGATGATGAGAAACTTCCATCATGATTAAATTTATTCTAACTTTTTGTTTTGATTAAATCGTAACCTGAAAAATAATGTTTAGTAAATTACATTAAATACTTATTACGTTTGAACACATTGTTTTGATGATCGATTGTTGGCAAACCTAAAAATGGTTATTATTTTGTGATTAATAGCTCCGAATCCTTAGCTGAAATCCCTACCTAATATGACACCTAACGATTTGAAACAATGTTGGCTGAAAAACAATTTCTTAACCGCGACACTTTAACAATTAATATAAAACTAAACATAAAAATATTGTAATTGTGCACAAAAAATTGACTCAATTAATTAAAACATTAATGATAACTTGGCCCAACTGATGCAGTCAAATACCGCAACAGCGAGGTGACAAGTTTTAATTTTTTACAAATATTAATTATTATTAAATTTAATGTTCATTTTCGCTTATGATATCAAGAGATACCGGCAAGGTGGTTTGACGGCCAAGTGTACAATTACGTCACGTCCAATCAAACCTGCCAACCACAAACTGTCAAGCATATAGACGCTTAACCAATTAACAACGGCTTCACTCCTAGCAAAAACTTAGCCCAGAGATCCATTCGTCTTGGAAGCAAAATACTGTGTTCAGAAAGTGGCCTGATAAGAAATTAAATTCATTAATAAAAATTATCAGCAGAAAACTAATCTAATTCTGAAAAAATTAACGGTAAAGCACTAACAAATTGTTATAATAATTTAAATTAAGCACTTTAATCAATATTTTTATCTAAAGTTTTTAAATGAATATTATAACCGGTTCAAAACTACAATATTCCTGTTGATAAAACCCTAAACTGACTTATCACGTAATTAATTTAAACACTTACTCTTTCTGTCTTGGCGTCTTGAACTATGTTGGCCTACCTGTATTCTTGTGATTTGCTAAAGTTGCTGGGAAGTTCTGGTTGAATCTCTGGTACCATTTCCATAACGTTTCACATAGTTTTAAATTATTTTTTAAACGTAAGATGACAGTTTAGGTAGTTTAGTAAAATTAATTTAGAAAGCTAGTCATTGCATATTTTTAAGATAATAGAGCACATCTTCCACAACAGAAGTTTGGTCCACATAGCATGTTACGAGACACACATGGCTTACATCAGATTACTGAAGTTTCAGATGATCTATTATGCAACATACATTATGAAAAGCTATAGAATATTTAAAGAAAATGATTTTATATATAAACAACTTAATAAATTGAAGTATTATTAGATTTATAAAAAGGTAAATATTAAGAATTTAAAATTGAATTACGAATTAATTTTTAATATCAAAATATGTTTACAAAAATTCCAAATTCAAGCCATTGACACTCATTAGTACCAACCTCTAGAATCAAAATTTCACTAAGCCAACCTGAAATCTCATCCTATCCGAACCGACGCCAACTTCACTTTGATGCCGATTTTAATTTTTTTTTTAAACACGAATATTTCACTTTATTTTAATTTTCCGACAAAAAACTCGCGGCTACGACACAGGTTAATTAATGACTTCGCACTGAACACTCCCGGGCCTCCATCAGGCACTAAAAACACGGACCGTAAGGCATACATGCGCATAGCGGAAGGCATCGCAAATTACTGAAAATTTTCCAGAGTTTTGCAATATGGCCGACCTTTTTGTACGATCTGCGCATGCTCCGGAGTTGGGAAAGTTAATTAAATTATTTTCAACAATTATTTTTACCTCTTTAGAAAGCGATTTCAACAATTATATTTATTTCTTAATAGCAAAAAAGGCCGAATTTTCTGAATTTCATATTTTTAAGATCCGATATAAGCGGGATTCATGTGAAAAAATTACGCAAACTCAAAATGGGGCAAAAATAAAGTTTAAAAATTCCAAAATACAATTTATAATTTTTTTAAATAAACAAAAATTTCAAAATCTACTTCTAATAACATCTAATTTGTTCCCAAAAAATTCCAATTGCGTAATATTTTTTTTAATCGAGTTATTTCATGTTTTTAATGCCGACCATTTCACACAAATCATTTAGCAGTACTTATATTCACAACGGCATTATGGATACGAATTAAGGGTTGAAAATTGCCAGAAGGGTAATATAATATCCAATAATAAGTTTGCCATCATCAAAATTGCTTAAAAATTAAGGATAACTTGATAATTTCACAATTTCCATCTCCATGTATTTCTTATGGGAGAAAATAGCCAATTTTCAAACTCATATTTTGAGTAATGTAAGTTTGCTTGGGATAATGTAATGTATTTTAGGGTAGTTTTGGACGATTAAGATTATGTTAGGATGCATTAAAACGTTGGAGCTAGAGTTTTTTATAAAATTGTAAATTTTATGGTTATAACCTCAAAATATGAGTTTTAATTAAAATTATATTTTAATAATGCAATTTTGGTTTGATTAAACTTTAAAATCGTAATCTAGGAGCCAAATAGAATGTTTTGTATGTTATCACATAGTCTAATTGTGTTTAATTAAGTCAGTATGAGAATTGGGTGTTTGCTATGGTCAAAATCATCTCATGCTTAATACGTACAAACCAAGAGATGAAGCTGTATCTCCTTTAGCAAATTTACATGTTATAAGTAGTACTATTGATTGGAGCTTTCAGATTTTGTTTAGGTTTTGTCTATTTTACACTGCAACTTTTTCATAAAATTGTAACTTTTGTGGTTCTAACCTCAAAATATGAGTTTTAATTGAATTTATATTTTAATAACGCAATTTTGGGCCAATTAAACTTTATAATTGTAATTTGGGAATTAAATAGAATATTTTGTATGTCCTCACAATTGTGTTTGATTAAGTCAATATGATAACTGGGTACTTGCAATGATTCAAATTATCGCATACTTAATACATGCAAACCAATGAACGAAACTGTATGCTTTACAAGGAATTAACATGTTATTATCAATAATATTGAGTAGTCTTATCAGTTTTTCTTAATATAATGCCTAACTTTGTAAGTTTTTTGATGTTCAAATGAGTAAATTATATATAACTCAAAATTAACTGAATTAAATGATTAGTGCACACCGAATTTGAGCCAAAATTGCTTTGAATAGATGTATCACACTTTATATTGTATTAAGTAATAACCAAAATTCAATTTTAACTTACGATTTAGTTTGCATAATGATTATTTCCATGTAATATAAGTTTATTTATAAAACCATTGTTGAGTGAAATGCAAACAATCTACTTTTAGCTATAACTAAACCTAAAAATTATGTTTGCACAATATTTAATCCACAAACTGAATTTCATAATTTCTAGTTAACAACATTGACAGTGAAAATGAATTTAATAAAATTGTGAATCATTTAATTTGATGTAGTCTTGGTGTACTTTTCTAGTTAACTTTGCTATCTTAAGCTTTACAGGAAACATTAATAAAAATCAAATGTAGATTAGTTGTTTCTCCTTCTTTTATTTAAATGATTATTTTCAATATTTCTTACAGTTTAAGAGTAAATTACTGAAGTGCATATACACAATTGTATTGTTTATATTTCCAATTAGTTTTACTGATCAAAAATTCCAATTATTATCAATTATTTTAATTAAACAAGATAGTTCATATTGTTAGCTAGCAATATACATATATCTTGCTTACTTCTAGCAATGTGCATAGAGATTAGCTCCGATTAATTGTTTCTGATCTGTCATAAATGTCATAAAATGTTTAAAAAGTATCATAAACGTCATAAAGTGTCAGTGATTTCTCATAAACATCATAAAATGTTTGTGAGGTGTACAAAAAATGTCCTTAAACTGTTAGAAACGTCAAATGATTGTTAACTCTCAGTTTCTGAACTATCATGAACGTCATAAAATGTTTGTGGGTTCTTATGAAAGTTAAAAAAATGTTTATGAGCAGTCAATAATTGTTTCTGGGCTGTCATAAATATTATAAAATGTTCTAAGACTATCATAAACTTCAAAAAATGTTCCAGAACTGTCATAAAATGTTTAACGTGATCGTTTGATCCGTGAACTGTCCTAAAATGTTTGTGAGATGTTATAAACGTCATAAAATGTCTATTTTATAAACTATTATCGTTTTTAAGCTGTCATAAAATGTTTTCAACTGTCATAAAATGAAGGAAGAAAGCTAATTGGTTCCGAACTGCCATAAATGTCATAAAATGATAACAAGCTGTCATAAACATTATAAAATGTTTATAAACTGTCATAAAATGTTTAAAAGATATCATAAACGTCATAAAATATATTTGAACTATCATAAAATGTTTAAAAAGTATTATGAACGACATAAAATATTTTTGAACTATCATAAAATGTTTAAAAGGTATTATGAACGACATAAAATGTCCGTGAGGTGTCATAAGCATTCTAAGACTATCATAAACGTCAAAAATTGTTCCAAAACTGTTTATGACAGTCATAAAATGACACCAAGCTGTCATAAACATTATAAAATGCTTATAAACTGTCATAAAATGTTTAAAAGATATCATAAACGTCATAAAATATTTTCGAACAGTCATAACATGTTTAAAAGGTATTATAAACGTCATAAAATGTTAGTAAGTTGTTAGAAACGTCAAATGTATGTGAACTGTCAGTAATTGTTTCTGAACGCTATAAAATATTTATGAATTCTCATGAAAAAATGTTTGTGAGCAGTCAGTGATTGTTTCTGAACTGTCATAAATGACATAAAATGTTCCTAGGCTATCATAAACGTCAAAAGGCGTTTAAAAAAATGTTTAATAGATATCATAAACGTGATAAAATGTTCGTGAGCTGTCATAAACGTCATAAAATGTTCCTGAGTGGTCATAAAATGTTTATTCTGTAAACTGTTATTGTTTCTGAGTCATAAAATGCCAAAAACTGTCGGAAAGAAAGCTAAAACTAACTTAAAAAAATGCCCAATTTATCATAGATTTTCGTGGATAATTTGCTTTATATAAACTCAGTACAAAGTTTCAAATATTGGTTAACTTGTACAAAATATATTAATTGATTAGCACCAAGATACAATAAAATATGCAAATTAACTACTAATTATTGTAATGTTGCCAATAATAACTTTACATAAAGAATATTTTGATTAAATTATTTGTGCTGTGTAAGTCAAAGTACGTGAATTACAACAAACTTTTGTAAAGACACAATCACACCATCTCAATAAAATTTATGCAATTTTGGTTTAATAATGCGCAAATCAATACATTCAAGTGATGAAATTGATTTATTCATTGTATTTAATTAGTTTTGTATTATTAATCTTTAAGAACTGCATGTATTTTCTGTTTATTTTAATTATAAAAATTGCTATTTAAGTGGTGTGACCAAAAGTACGTTCATCTGCAGCTAACTTCAATTCAGCCAGCATTACAACGCTAAAAATTATTTTTAAATCATTTTAATTTTGTGAATAAGTAATCAGTTTTGAAGCTAAGGATTCGGCCTATCCGGCCATATATAAAAACCGTTAGTTTATACATTTTTAATAGTAAAAAAAATAATTTTTTTATTTGTGTTTAATAAAATAAAATTGATTTTTAAAATCCTGAGGTTTGATTTAGTAAGTCGAATTTTTTTGAGACATAAGTTTTTATTACAAATAAATTTTGGAGTTTTTGTATATTTTGAAAAACTATAAGTAGTGTTTAGAACGTTTTAAACTTTATTTTTGCAATTTTGAGTCGTTATTACACATGAATTCCGTTAATATCCAACCTCAAAAATATGAAATTCGGCCTTTTTTGCAATTATAAATGAACATAATTGCTTAAATCGCTTTTTACAATGGTGAAAATAATTATTGAAAACAATTTAATTTATTCCTTCAACTATGGAGCATGTACAGATCGTAGGAAAAGGTCGGCCATATTGCAAACTAAAAAAATTTATCAGTAATTTGCAATGCCTTTTACTACGCGCATGTTTGTCTTTTTTTGTTATTAGGTAAGAATTTCAGATAAGGATTCAGAGGATCAATATTAAATTGTAAAAACATTTAATAATAACAAAATTAATTATAAATAATCAAACGAAAGACTGGTTTGATTATTTATAATATCAATTGTGTTCATAAGAACAGAAATATTTATTCAAAATTGTCTTCGCTATCATGCGATGCCGTGGTCGTACAAGGCATACTGACGAGGTTTGTAGAACCGAAACAATTGTATATGCTTGACCCTTGGCCGCTGTGATTCGATTGACTGATTTTGAATAAATTATTAATTCATTTAACAAAATTAATGTTTCAGTTCATCGTTGGATTCACCAACTATTATATAGTTGCTATAGTTTCTGTAAATGAGAATCAATAAAAAAAAAGTTCACTCAATGGTGGTTGGGTATCTTTATGATATTTCAATCAATAGTTGCAATCCAAATATGCCAATGCAAAATATATATCTTTATTAAAATCACCAAAGTTTGTGCTATAAATAATTAAATTTTAATTAAACAATATTCTATAATAAATAATTTTCACCAAATTTAGTGCTTCTTGCGTCTACGATTCTTTGTTTTCTGTTGAGGCCCATCACCAATTGTTACCGTTCCTTCAGCAATTTCTTCTTTCAATTCAGAATGTTCAATTTGCTAAAAATAAAATAAAACATTAAACTAACTCCATAACAAAAAACAAACTTACATTTTTAGCATCAATATAAAACATAAGATCCCTCAATTGCTCCTTAAGATCGCTAACTTCCTTCCCTCTAGTTGTTTCCAATTCTTCCAGCTTGCTTTCCAACTTTGTCATCCGTTTATGGTAATGATCCTGATTGCTACGTAAAGCTTTATTCATATGACGTTCTTCATTTAATTCTTGTAGCAACGTATTGACTCTACAATTAGAAAAATTTGATTTTAAATCTCTCACAACAAAATCAATCTTTACTTTGTCATTTGTTGCGCAAGTCGTTTCTCAACAGCAGCCTTATCCTTCTGCATTGTTTTTAATTGATCCTTTAACTCAATATTTTCATCAGTGGTCGCATTAAGTCGATCACGCAACAAATCATTTTCTTCGCTCACCTGATAATCCAGCCTATAAGAAACAACGTTATTAATTGGCACCATTAAATTAAATTAAATTAAACCTACAGCGACATTTTGTTTTCAAAATACATGCGTTGCTCCTCCAATTGGGATGTAAGCAAATACGTAAATTCCAATTGAACAGAATCGACTTTTTCTTGTGCCTGATCGGCATCCGGTGTTGGTCCTTCGGATGGAACCAATTTTCCATCAGCCTTATTCTGTAATAATCTATGAACAAAATTGTCACCTAAAATATTGATTAATGTCATTCAATTCCAAGATAGAGTGCGGATTAAACCTTTGTAATCCCATACGCGATGCGATCCTAATTGCAAGGCATAACAATGTCCACTTTCCCTGTAATGTAAAGCGGCATGACCGCCTTGATATCTGCCACAACCGACGTGGCCGCAAATCAAACAAATCCATAAAGCGTCCGGCGATGGAGCACTTTTTCCGCATCGCTCGCATTCGGAGCTTTCCGCCTGTTCGGGACTCTGCACGCAACGGCATACCGGACATGTGGAATCGCTCCATTGTTCTAAGCAGCTCGAATGGAAGCTATGATTGCATAAGATTGTTAGGACACCGTCAACTGACTCATCCATACGTTCTAAAAAAAAGTTAGGTTAGGTTACATGTGTCAATTGAAAATCTTAGGTTATGTTATAAATTAAATAATTAATTAATTGTTAGAACATTGTTAAAGGACTTGTTAGGTTATGTTACATGTGTAAATTATAAATTTTAGGTTATATGAAATAATTAATTTGTTTACCTAGACAGACTGGACAGATAGGCAATTCTGTATGTCCAGGAGGTGGAACTCCATCGTGAGCACACTCGACTCGAGATACCCAAACTGCACGGCACACAATTTCGGGTTCGAGTGTATTAAACGGGGCTCCATTGAACGTTTCGTAAAATTCTCTCGCAGATGGATGAGTTCGGAAACTGTAAACAATTACAATTTTAGTGATTAAGAAACTTTAATATGATTAGGAACATTATGAAAACTACTTGGGAACATTTCAAATAGCCCAAGATCATTATATGTCTGCAAATATTCAAGAATAATAGATCCATCCTAAAAACATTATAGAATTCGTTTGCATGCTTCAGAAACCTATAAGAAGTTTTATGTAAACTACTTGGGAACATTTCAAGTAGCCCAAAAACATTAAAACATTATAGAATGCCTAAAAATATTTAATAATAATAGATTTATCCTAGGATCATTTTAGAATACTTCTGTATGATTCAGAAACCTAATAAATAGGTTTCTTTTGTAATTTATGATGAATTCCATGAGATAAATCAGTTTTTGTGCAGAATTTATAAAAAAAAATGTTTTGTACAATTTATGATCAATTTCTTGAAATAAATTAGTTTTTTGTGCTAATTTTATGCAATAAATGAGTTTTCTGCACAATTCATAATCATTTCCAGGAGATAAATGAGTTTTTTGTGTTAATTTTATGCAATAAATAGGTTTCTTAAGCAATTTATTATGAATTCCATGAGATAAAGCAGTTTTTATGATGATTTAATTTAAAAAAACCTTTTGTTCAATTTGTGATTAATTTCTTGAGTTTTTTGTGCTAATTTTATGCAATATATAGATTTTCTGCTTGATTTACAATGAATTTAATAAAAAATTAGCTTTTTGTGCTAATTTTATGCAATAAATAGGTCTTTTGCACAATTTATAATCATTTCTGTGAAATAAATCAGTTTTTTGGGTTAATTTTATGCAATAAATAAGTTTCTTGTGCAATTTATGATGAATTCCATAAGATAAAGCAGTTTTTGTGCCCATTTAAGACAATAAAAATGGGTTTTCAGCTCAATTTACAATAAATTTAATAAGAAATTAGCTTTTTGTGCTAATTTTATGCAATAAATAGGTCTTTTGCACAATTTATAATCATTTCCGTGAGATAAATCATTTTTTGTGTTAATTTTATGCAATAAATAGATTTCTTGTGCAATTTATGATGAATTTCATAAGATAAAGCAGTTTTTGTGCCCATTTAAAGCAATAAAAATGAGTTTTCAGCTCAATTTACAATAAATTTAATAAGAAATTAGCTTTTTGTGCTAATTTTATGCAATAAATAGGTCTTTTGCACAATTTATAATCATTTCCGTGAGATAAATCAGTTTTTTGGGTTAATTTTATGCAATAAATAAGTTTCTTGTGCAATTTAAGATGAATTCCATAAGATAAAGCAGTTTTTGTGCCCATTTAAGACAATAAAAATGGGTTTTCAGCTCAATTTACAATAAATTTAATAAGAAATTAGCTTTTTGTGCTAATTTTATGCAATAAATAGGTCTTTTGCACAATTTATAATCATTTCCGTGAGATAAATCATTTTTTGTGTTAATTTTATGCAATAAATAGGTCTTTTGCACAATTTATAATCATTTCCGTGAGATAAATCAGTTTTTTGGGTTAATTTTATGCAATAAATAAGTTTCTTGTGCAATTTAAGATGAATTCCATAAGATAAAGCAGTTTTTGTGCCCATTTAAGACAATAAAAATGGGTTTTCAGCTCAATTTACAATAAATTTAATAAGAAATTAGCTTTTTGTGCTAATTTTATGCAATAAATAGGTCTTTTGCACAATTTATAATCATTTCCGTGAGATAAATCATTTTTTGTGTTAATTTTATGCAATAAATAGATTTCTTGTGCAATTTATGATGAATTTCATAAGATAAAGCAGTTTTTGTGCCCATTTAAAGCAATAAAAATGAGTTTTCAGCTCAATTTACAATAAATTTAATAAGAAATTAGCTTTTTGTGCTAATTTTATGCAATAAATAGGTCTTTTGCACAATTTATAATCATTTCCGTGAGATAAATCATTTTTTGTGTTAATTTTATGCAATAAATAGATTTCTTGTGCAATTTATGATGAATTTCATAAGATAAAGCAGTTTTTGTGCCCATTTAAAGCAATAAAAATGAGTTTTCAGCTCAATTTACAATAAATTTAATAAAAAATTAGCTTTTTGTGTTAATTTTATGCAATAAATAGGTTTTTTGTACAATTTATAATCATTTCCTTGAGACAAATCAGTTTTTTGGGTTAATTTTATGCAATAAATAGGTTTCTTGTGTAATTTATGATGAATTCCATAAGATAAAGCAGTTTTTGTGCCCATTTAAGGCAATAAAAATACGTTTTCAGCTCAATTTACAATAAATTTAATAAGAAATTAGCTTTGTATGCTAATTTTCTGCAATAAATGGGTCTTTTGCACAATTTATAATCATTTTCGTGAAATAAATCAGTTTTTTGGGTTAAATTTATGCAATAAATAAGTTTCTTGTGCAATTTATGATGAATTCCATAAGATAAAGCAGTTTTTGTGCCCATTTAAGACAATAAAAATGGGTTTTCAGCTCAATTTACAATAAATTTAATAAGAAATTAGCTTTTTGTGCTAATTTTATGCAATAAATAGGTCTTTTGCACAATTTATAATCATTTCCGTGAGATAAATCATTTTTTGTGTTAATTTTATGCAATAAATAGATTTCTTGTGCAATTTATGATGAATTTCATAAGATAAAGCAGTTTTTGTGCCCATTTAAAGCAATAAAAATGAGTTTTCAGCTCAATTTACAATAAATTTAATAAAAAATTAGCTTTTTGTGTTAATTTTATGCAATAAATAGGTTTTTTGTACAATTTATAATCATTTCCTTGAGACAAATCAGTTTTTTGGGTTAATTTTATGCAATAAATAGGTTTCTTGTGTAATTTATGATGAATTCCATAAGATAAAGCAGTTTTTGTGCCCATTTAAGGCAATAAAAATACGTTTTCAGCTCAATTTACAATAAATTTAATAAGAAATTAGCTTTGTATGCTAATTTTCTGCAATAAATGGGTCTTTTGCACAATTTATAATCATTTTCGTGAAATAAATCAGTTTTTTGGGTTAAATTTATGCAATAAATAAGTTTCTTGTGCAATTTATGATGAATTCCATAAGATAAAGCAGTTTTTGTGCCCATTTAAGACAATAAAAATGGGTTTTCAGCTCAATTTACAATAAATTTAATAAGAAATTAGCTTTTTGTGCTAATTTTATGCAATAAATAGGTCTTTTGCACAATTTATAATCATTTCCGTGAGATAAATCATTTTTTGTGTTAATTTTATGCAATAAATAGATTTCTTGTGCAATTTATGATGAATTTCATAAGATAAAGCAGTTTTTGTGCCCATTTAAAGCAATAAAAATGAGTTTTCAGCTCAATTTACAATAAATTTAATAAAAAATTAGCTTTTTGTGTTAATTTTATGCAATAAATAGGTTTTTTGTACAATTTATAATCATTTCCTTGAGACAAATCAGTTTTTTGGGTTAATTTTATGCAATAAATAGGTTTCTTGTGTAATTTATGATGAATTCCATAAGATAAAGCAGTTTTTGTGCCCATTTAAGGCAATAAAAATACGTTTTCAGCTCAATTTACAATAAATTTAATAAGAAATTAGCTTTGTATGCTAATTTTCTGCAATAAATGGGTCTTTTGCACAATTTATAATCATTTTCGTGAAATAAATCAGTTTTTTGGGTTAAATTTATGCAATAAATAAGTTTCTTGTGCAATTTATGATGAATTCCATAAGATAAAGCAGTTTTTGTGCCCATTTAAGACAATAAAAATGGGTTTTCAGCTCAATTTACAATAAATTTAATAAGAAATTAGCTTTTTGTGCTAATTTTATGCAATAAATAGGTCTTTTGCACAATTTATAATCATTTCCGTGAGATAAATCATTTTTTGTGTTAATTTTATGCAATAAATAGATTTCTTGTGCAATTTATGATGAATTTCATAAGATAAAGCAGTTTTTGTGCCCATTTAAAGCAATAAAAATGAGTTTTCAGCTCAATTTACAATAAATTTAATAAGAAATTAGCTTTTTGTGCTAATTTTATGCAATAAATAGGTCTTTTGCACAATTTATAATCATTTCTGTGAGATAAATCATTTTTTGTGTTAATTTTATGCAATAAATAGATTTCTTGTGCAATTTATGATGAATTTCATAAGATAAAGCAGTTTTTGTGCCCATTTAAAGCAATAAAAATGAGTTTTCAGCTCAATTTACAATAAATTTAATAAGAAATTAGCTTTTTGTGCTAATTTTATGCAATAAATAGGTCTTTTGCACAATTTATAATCATTTCCGTGAGATAAATCAGTTTTTTGGGTTAATTTTATGCAATAAATAAGTTTCTTGTGCAATTTATGATGAATTCCATAAGATAAAGCAGTTTTTGTGCCCATTTAAGGCAATAAAAATGGGTTTTCAGCTCAATTTACAATAAATTTAATAAGAAATTAGCTTTTCGTGCTAATTTTAAGCAATAAATGGGTTTTTTGCACAATTTGTAATCACATTCGTGAGACAAATCAGTTTTTTGTGTTAATTTTATGCAATAAATAGGTTTCTTGTGCAATTTATAATGAATTCCACAAGATAAAGCAGTTTTTGTGCCCATTTTAGGCAATAAAAATGGGTTTTTAGCTCAATTTACAATATATTCAATAAGAAATTAGCTTTTTGTGCTAATTTTATGCAATAAATAGGTCTTTTGCACAATTTATAATCACTTCCGTGAGACAAATCAGTTTTTTGTGTTAATTTTATGCAATAAATAGGTTTCTTGTGCAATTTATGATGAATTCCATAAGATAAAGCAGTTTTTGTGCCCATTTAAGGCAATAAAATTGGGTTTTCAGCTCAATTTACAATAAATTTAATAAGAAATTAGCTTTTTATGCTAATTTTATGCAATAAATGGGTTTTTTGCACAACTTATAATCACTTCCGTGAGACAAATCAGTTTTTTGTGTTAATTTTATGCAATAAATAGGTTTCTTGTGAAATTTATGATGAATTCCACAAGATAAAGCAGTTTTTGTGCCCATTTAAGGCAATAAAATTGGGTTTTCAGCTCAATTTACAATAAATTTAATAAGAATTAGCTTTTTGTGCTAATTTTAAGCAATAAATAGGTCTTTTGCACAATTTATAATCACTTCCGTGAGACAAATCAGTTTTTTGTGTTAATTTTATGCAATAAATAGGTTTCTTGTGAAATTTATGATGAATTCCATAAGATAAAGCAGTTTTTGTGCCCATTTAAGGCAATAAAAATGGGTTTTCAGCTCAATTTACAATAAATTTAATAAGAAATCAGCTTTTTATGCTAATTTTATGCAATAAATGAGTTTTTTGCACAATTTATAATCACTTCCGTAAGACAAATCAGTTTTTTGTGTTAATTTTATGCAATAAATAAGTTTCTTGAGCAATTTATGATGAATTCCATAAGACAAAGCAGTTGTGCCTATTTTAGACAATAAAAAAATGTTTTGTGCAATTCATGGTAAATTTCTTGAAATATGTAAGCTTTTTATCCTAATTTTATGCAATAAATAAGTTTTCTTTATGAGTTTCCTGAACTAAATTAGTTTTTTGTGCCAATTTAGTGTAATAAATGAGATTTTTTACACAATTTATGATGAATTTTGTGGGATAAAGAATTTTTTAGCTAATCTCATTTAATAAAAAAGCTTTCTGTTTGATTATAAATACATTTTTTTGAGATAAATATGTTTTATGTGCTAATTTTAAATAATAAAAAGGTTTTTTTGTGCAGTTTATAATGAATTTAATAAAATAAATCAGTTTTTTTGTACTATTTTTATGCAATAAAGGTTTTTGCCCATTTTAAGAGATAAATTAGTTTTTAATATGCTTTGGAACATTATGAAAATTACTTGAGAACCTTATAGATTATTTGAAAATATTTAAAAATAATAGATTAATCATAGGAAGCTTAAATATGCCTTGGAACATTATGAAAACTACTTGGAAACATTATAGATATTTCAAAATATTCAAGAATAATAGATTTATCCTAGAAACATTATAGAATACTTCTGCATCATTCAGAAAACTATGGAAAGCATTAATACGCCTTGGAACATTATGAAAACTACTTGACTTGTTTGGTTAGTAAACTTACGTAAGCAATGCCATATACTGATTAGGCACACTATCTCTCAAAACCCTGATATGTGCAATTTCGGAATGACATGGTGCCGTGAATCCAAGCAAGTCATGACACGTCATTGTCGTTGGAACAGCAAGCAGACACAATGTCAAGGCCTCCTCTTTGCTGCTTAAAACACTAAAAAAAAAGCATTAAACAAAAATCATACTTCAAACAAACCATGAATCGTTACTCTTCCTTATAAAGATGTAGAATCCCTTTAGTAATCTCAACAAACGGATTCCCGCTAAAGAAACCAATTTCCAATCTTTCCTCAACACATTCCGAATCCATCATTGGAGTAGTTTCCCGACTATGAGCAGGCAACAATCCCCAATCATCGCGCGGCGTTTCTAATTTACTGGGAAACGTCTCGACACTTATATCGCGCAATGCTCTTTGTCCACGATTACTATCGACTGCTTCGGCTCCCTGAGCACCCTCTAAAATTGATATTAAGTGATTTGGTGCTAATTAATATTAATAATTACCTTCTTCTTGGCTGACTTCCAGTCGCAAAACACATTTTGATACCAAATCTGACATTTTTGTTTAAATTTATTTAAGCAGCCATTAACCTTTGGTGATAAAGCAAACTGTTAATTTCTTATGGATGGATGGTTATAAATTATTGATTTGTTGGTTTGTTATGTTTTATTTTATTAACAATGACTATTTGTAGTTCTAAATTTAAGTAGGTTTAATCATTTTGAACTACTAGGAAAGTTCTCCCACCACTCTCGTTAGTAGGATGATTGTTAGATTTTGGTAGATAAAATGTTAGTAAATTGTTACTGGAGTGAAGTTAGCATGTTATAAATAGGAAGGTTTTCCCACCACAAAAGTAGTCGTAAAGCACTTTAAATTATTTATTCAAGATGTTTTTCATTATTCAAATTGGCAAAAACAATAGCATTGAAGAAATAAATCACTAATTTTGTTGATAAATTATATCCAACTTCTCAAGAGGTGTGTTCCATTTGCGCACTTTATGCACCCGGTGCATTTTTACATTTTTCAATATTGCGAGCAACAGCGTCTCACACTTGACAAACGCAAAGAAAATATTTGGCGTTTGTGGGACGTTCTCTATCTTGAAAAACACATAAAAAATGTAAAAAGCGTTTGACAAATAAATTCAAAAGTCAATGAATTAGTGCCACCAAGTGCGACTATTTTGTCAAATGGAAAATCTGAATTTCCTAATTCTGTATTTATGTGTTTCAGAACTTTGCGGTTGGCTACGTTGTTGAGCAGTTGCATATGTAGCGTACTTCACATCTATACATGGAGTAGGCAACCAACATTGCTTTAATCTCAAACAGTAATTAAAATAATGATAAATTTTCTAATTTTTGAAAATTTTCTTAAACCATTATTTTTATTATATTTTTGTTTTTTAGCACACCTTTACCTCCTTCATTTCCTAACATTCTTTAGGCATATGCGAACATTTTTACCAGCTGAAACTAGCCTAAAAAAATGTGCAATTTAATGTAAATCCTTAGTTTAACTTATCTTTAGTACAAAGTCTTTGAGTAAAATGAGTAAAGTGGCACTTTTAAATGTTTTTTCTTATGTTAAATCCACAAATATTATTTAAAAAAGGAACGGTAACAATTGGTGATGGGCCTCAACAGAAAACAAAGAATCGTAGACGCAAGAAGCACTAAATTTGGTGAAAATTATTTATTATAGAATATTGTTTAATTAAAATTTAATTATTTATAGCACAAACTTTGGTGATTTTAATAAAGATATATATTTTGCATTGGCATATTTGGATTGCAACTATTGATTGAAATATCATAAAGATACCCAACCACCATTGAGTGAACTTTTTTTTCATTGATTCTCATTTACAGAAACTATAGCAACTAGTTGGTGAATCCAACGATGAACCGAAACATTAATTTTGTTATTATTAAATGTTTTTACAATAACAAAAAAAGACAAACATGCGCGTAGTAAAAGGCATTGCAAATTACTGATAAATTTTCGTAGTTTGCAATATGGCCGACCTTTTCCTACGATCTGTACATTATTTTCACCATTTTAAAATGCGATTTAAGCAATTATGTTCATTTATAATTGCAAAAAAGGCCGAATTTCATATTTTTGAGGTTGGATATTAACGGAATTCATGTGTAATAACGACTCAAAATTGCAAAAATAAGTTTAAAACGTTCTAAACACTTCTTATAGTTTTTCAAAATATACAAAAACTCCAAAATCTATTTGTAATAAAATCTTATGTCTCAAAAAAATTCTTACTAAATCAAACCTCAAGATTTTAAAAATCAATTTTATTTTATTAAACACAAATAAAAAAATTATTTTTTTGATTATTAAAAATGTATAAACTAACGGTTTTTATATATGGCCGGATAGGCTGAATCCTTAGCTTCAAAACTGATTACTTATTCACAAAATTAAAATTATTTAAAAATAATTTTTAGCGTTGTAATGCTGGCTGAATTGAAGTTAGCTGCAGATGAACGTACTTTTAGTCACACCACTTAAATAGCAATTTTTATAATTAAAATAAACAGAAAATACATGTAGTTCTTAAAGATTAATAATACAAAACTAATTAAATACAATGAATAAATCAATTTCATCACTTGAATGTATTGATTTGCGCATTATTAAACCAAAATTGCATAAATTTTATTGAGATGGTGTGATTGTGTCTTTACAAAAGTTTGTTGTAATTCACGTACTTTGGCTTACACAGCACAAATAATTTAATCAAATTATTTTTTATGTAAATTGGCAACATTACAATAATTAGTAGTTAATTTGCATATTTTATTGTATCTTGGTGCTAATCAATTAATATATTTTGTACAAGTTAACCAATATTTGAAACTTTGTACTAAGTTTATATAAAGCAAATTATCCACGAAAATCTATGATAAATTGGGCATTTTTTTAAATTAGTTTTAGCTTTCTTCTCGACAATTTTTGGCATTTTATGACAGTTTGAAAACATTTTATGACTCAAAAACAATAACAGTTTACAGTATAAATATTTTATGATGTTTATAACATCTCACAAACATTTTATGACCACTCAGAAACATCTTATGACAGCTCATGGACATTTTATCACGTTTATGATATCTATTAAACATTTTATAACAGTTCTTAAACACCTTTTGACGTTTATGATAGCCTAGAAACATTTTATGTCATTTATGACAGTTCAGAAACAATCACTGACTGCTCATAATTTTTTTTTTCATGAGAATTCATAAACATTTTATAGCGTTCAGAAACAATTACTGACAGTTCTCATACATTTGACGTTTCTAACAACTTACTAACATTTTATGACGTTTATAATACCTTTTAAACATGTTATGACTGTTCGAAAATATTTTATGACGTTTATGATATCTTTTAAACATATTATGTTTATAAACTACATTTTATAATGTTTATGACAGCTTGGTATCATTTTATGACATTTATGGCAGTTAGTTCGGAATCAATTAGCTTTTTTCTTTCATTTTATGACAGTTCGAAAACATTTTATGACAGCTTAAAAACGATAATAGTTTATAAAATAGACATTTTATGACGTTTATAACATCTCACAAACTTTTTATGTTAGTTCACGGACATTTGATCACGTTTATGATATCTCTTAAACATTTTATGACAGTTCTGAAACAATTTTTGACGTTTATGATAGTCTTAGAATGTTTATGACACCTCACAAACATTTTATGTCGTTTATAATACCTTATAAACATTTTATGGCAGTTCGAGAATGATTTATGATATCTTTTAAACATTTTATGATAGTTTATAAACATTTTATAATGTTTGTGACAACTTAGAATCGTTTTATGTTTTATAGCAGTTTGGAATCAATTAGCTTTCTTTCTTCATTTTATGACAGCTCAGAAACAATAATAGTTTATAAAATAGACATTTTATAACGTTTATAACATCTCACAAACATTTTATGACAGTTCACGCACATTTGATAACGTTTATGATATCTCTTAAACGTTTTATGACAGTTCTGGAACATTTTTTGAAGTTTATGACAGCCCAAAAACAATTATTGACTCCTCATAAATATTTTATGACGTTCATGATAGTTCAGAAACTGAGAGTTAACAATCATTTGACGTTTCTATAAGTTTACGGACATTTTATGACGTGTGTACACCTCACAAACATTGTATGATGTTTATAAGAAATCACTGACACTTTATGACGTTTATGATACTTTTAAAACAATTTATGACATTTATGACAGATCAGAAACAATTAATCGGAGCTATTCTCTATGCACATTGCTAGAAGTAAGCAAGATATATACTACTAGCTGACAATATGAACTATCATTTTAACAAATCTTGTTTAATTAAAATAATTTTTGATTATTAGAACTAATTGGAAATATAAACAATACAATTGTGTCTATGCATTTCAGTAATTTACTCTTAAACTGTAAGAAATAATGAAAATAATCATTTAAATAAAAGAAGGAGAAACAACTAATCTACATTTGATTTTTATTAATGTTTCCTGTAAAGCTTAAGACTGCAAAGTTAACTAGAAAAGTACACCAAGACTACATCAAATTAATTGATTCACAATTTTATTAAATTCATTTTTACTGTCAATGTTGTTAACTAGAACTTATAAAATTCAGTTTGTGGATTAAATAATGAGCAAACATAATTTTTAGGTTTAATTATAGTTAAAAGTAGATTGTTTGCATTTTACTCAACATTGGTTTTATAAATAAACTTATATTACATGGAAATAATCATTATGCGAACTAAATCGTAAGTTAAAATTGAGTTTTGGTTATTACTTAATACAATATAAAGTGTGATACATCTATTCAAAGCAATTTTGGCTCAAATTTGGTGTTCACTAATCATTTAATTAAGTTAATTTTGAGTTATATACAATTTACTCATTTGAACATCAAAAAACTTACAAAGTTAGGCATTATATTAAAAAAATTTGATAAGACTACTTAATAATATTGATAATAACATGATAATTCCTTGTAAAGCATACAGTTTTATTAATTGGTTTGCATGTATTAAGTATGCGATGATTTGAATCGTAGCAAACACCCAATTCTCATATTGACTTAATCAAACACAAATGTGATTACATACAAAACATTCTATTTAATTCCCAAATTACAATTATAAAGTTTAATAAGCCCAAAATTGTGTTATTAAAATATAAATTCAATTAAAACTCATATTTTGAGGTTAGAACCACAAAAGTTATAATTTTATAAAAAAGTTGCACTATAAAATAAACAAAACCTAAATAAAATCTGATAGCTCTAATCAATAGTACGACTGATAACATGTTATTTCGCCAAAGGTAATACAGTTTCATCTCTTGGTTTGTACTTATTAAGCATACGATGATTTTGACCATAGCAAACACCCAATTCTCATACTGACTTAATTAAACCCAATTAGACTATGTGATAACATACAAAACATTCTATTTGGCTCCTAGATTACGATTATCAAATTTAATCAGACCGAAATTGCATTATTAAAATATAATTTTAATTAAAACTCATATTTTAAGGTTATAACCAAAAAATTTACAAATTTATGAAAAACTCTAGCCCCAACGTTTTAATGCATCCTAACCTAATTTTAGTCGTCCAAAACTACCCTAAAATGCATTACATTATCCCAAGCAAACTTACATTACTCAAATTATGAGTTTGAAAATTAGCTATTTTCTCCCATAAGAAATACATGGAGATGAAAATTATAAAACTTACAAGTTATCGTTAATTTTTAAGCAATTTTGATGATGGCAAACTTATTATTGGATATTATATTACCCTTCTGGCAATTTTCAACCCTTAATTCGTATCCATAATGCCGTTGTGAATATAAGTACTGCTAAATGATTTGTCTGAAATGGTCGGTATTAAAAACATGAAATAACTCGATTAAAAAAAATATTTCGCAATTGGGATTTTTTGGGAACAAATTAGATGTTATTAGAAGTAGATTTTGAAATTTTTGTTTATTTTGAAAAATTATAAATCGTATTTTGGAATTTTTAAACTTTATTTTTGCCCAATTTTGAGTTTGCGTAATTTTTTCACATGAATCCCGCTTATATCGGATCTTAAAAATATGAAATTCAGAAAATTCGGTCTTTTTTGCTACTAAGAAATAAATATAATTGTTGAAATCGCTTTCTAAAAAGGTAAAAATAATTGTTGAAAATAATTTAATTAATTTTCCCAACTCCGGAGCATGCGCAGATCGTACAAAAAGGTCGGCCATATTGCAAAACTCTGGAAAATTTTCAGTAATTCGCGATGCTTTCTACTACGCGCATGTATGTCTTACGGTCCGTGTTTTTAGTGCCTGATGGAGGCCCGGGAGTGTTCAGTGCGAAGTCATAAATTAATCCGTGTCGTAGCCGCGAGTTTTTTTGTCGGAAAATTAAAATAAAGTGAAATATTTGTGTTTAAAAAAAGATTTAAAATCGGCATCAAAGTGAAGCTGGCGTTGGTTCGGATAGGATGAGATTTCAGGTTGGCTTAGTGAAATTTTGATTCTAGAGGTTGGTACTAATGAGTGTCAATGGCTTGAATTTGGAATTTTTGTAAACATATTTTGATATTAAAAATTAATTCGTGATTAAAAAAATGATCAATTTTAAATTCTTCATAATTACCTTTTTATAAATCTCATAATACTTCAATTTATTAAGTTCTTTATATATAAAATCATTTTCTTTAAATATTCTATAGCTTTTCATAATGTATGTTGCGTAATAGATCATCTGAAACTTCAGTAATCTGATGTAAGCCATGTGTGTCTTGTAACATGCTATGTGGACCAAACTTCTGTTGTGGAAGATGTACTCTATTATCTTAAAAATATACAATGACTAGCTTTCTAAATTAATCTTACTAAACTACCTAAACTGTCATCTTACGTTTAAAAAATAATTTAAAACTATGTGAAACGTTATGGAAATGGTACCAGAGATTCAACCAGAACTTCCCAGCAGCTTTAGCAAATCACAAGAATACAGGTAGGCCAACATAGTTCAAGACGCCAAGACAGAAAGAGTAAGTGTTTAAGTTAATTACGTGATAAGTCAGTTTAGAGTTTGATCAACAGGAATATTGTAGTTTTGAACCGGTTATAATATTCATTTAAAAACTTTAGATAAAAATATTGATTAAAGTGCTTTAATTTAAATTATTATAACAATTTGTTAGTGCTTTACCGTTAAATTTTTCAGAATTAGATTAGTTTTTTGCTTATAATTTATATTAATGAATTTAATTTATATCGGGCCACTTTCTGAACACAGTATTTTGCTTCCAAGACGGATGGATCTCTGGGCTAAGTTTTTGCTAGGAGTGAAGCCGTTGTTAATTGGTTAAGCGTCTATATGCTTGACAGTTTGTGGTTGGCAGGTTTGATTGGACGTGACGTAATAGTACACCTGGCCATCAAACCAACTTGCCGATATCTCGATATCATAAGCGATAATAAATACTAAATTTAATAATAATTAATATCTGCAAAAAATTAAAACTTGCCACCTCACTGTTGCAGTATTTGATTGTATCAGTTGGGCCAAGTTATCAAACTTAATATATTAATTAAATGAGTCACCTGAATTCAAATTTTTGTGCACAATTACAATATTTTTATGTACAGTTTTATATTAATTGTTAAAGCGTCGCGGATAGGAATTTGTTTTTCAGCCAACATTGTTTCAAATCGTTAGGTGTCTTGTTAGGTAGGGATTTCAGATAAGGATTTGGAGGAAGCAGAATTTAAATATAAAATAAGTAACTTAATACATTCAATAACAATAAAATTATGTTTCAGATAACCTTCAAATCATATTAATTCAAGAAATGAAATCATAACTAACCTTTTTAATTCCAGCGATTATTGTAAGTAAATTTAAAATATTATAATTAACATATTTGTTTTAGAGAACCACAAAATTGGTAATAAAAACATTTAATTAATTTTTGCAAAATAATTTATTTATAGGAACCATAGAAACAATAATTGAATTTATTTTAATTCACATCAGCCTACTAATTGAATCTTTTTCAGTTGCAGCGTCACCGTAATCGATTCAATTGAAGTAAGTTGCGTTAATTTAACATAATTCAACTTATCTTGACAATCTTTCTTCAATAATTATTTTTTAGGATCTTATGGAGGCCCCCGAAGAAACCAGATCATCTATAGAAGGAAGATGAGTTAGTGGATAAGAAAGAAGAGGGGGGTGATGATGCATCAGCCAAGGGGGCACATCCCCCGGTTAGTATACTTACTATTTGTATCTTGTGTGAACTGATTAAGCAGTTTCACTTTTTTTATTTCATGTCGCCTATTTGATCAAGTCCTCATCATCAATTGGCAGCAAACCATTGGATCAAATCACATCTTATTTTAAGTAGGTTCCAATTCATAATTCCTAGATTCCATCGTTCCATTCCACCTAAAATATTATATATCAGCTTACTATCGATATAATTTTACAACAACCAATTTATCGACCTAATCCATACATTACAATCAGACTGAAGCTACAAAATATACAATCTCATCAAATCACTACACATATTAGTATTTAATTACATTTCTAAGATGAAAACAAACATTACTTTTCATAACCTTTAAAAGTACAAAACAATCATAAATTAATTAATTCAATTATTAATAAAGCAAAGTAATAACTATTTACTTACCCAATTACTGCCTTCGATGGCATTGTTTTCTATCTTCCAAATACAATTGATTATTTCCGAATTGTCAGTGGTCACAGCTGATTCAGCCGGAGCCGAGTTATGCATATTGTAAAAGTTGCTGCTTGCTTGCTGTGGTGAAGGGCAACAACAATGACACCATCTACTGTCCCCTACACATAATTCTGTATTCTGTATACTCTATATCATACAATTTTATTCTATGAATTAATTTCTTATGTTAATTATATCTAATAAGCAACACAATATACATAATTAGATGCTTGAAAATAAATTTTTCGAGTTTGATGCAAGCTACTCAAGTCGCGAGCTGCTGAGTATTATTAAATATTTCTTTGAGTTTTAAACTATATAACTAATTACTCACATGTGCAATATAAGTAGCGTAACAACAAACTTGCGTGAAATCGAAAATTTTAAGTCTTTTTTTTTTTTTTTTTTTTTTTTTTTTTAAATTAATTGTTCTTGTCATATGTTGTAGAACGCAACTTTTTTTCTTTCCCGATAAAAAAAAGTAGTCGACCAATGTTGGTAATTATTTGGTTACTGGGGTAATTTGGACCCCTGATTACGATTCCGGAATCGCCGTTTCGATATTCTCAACCGTTCACCTTCTAATTCATAGCGGCTTTTTGGTGTATTTTTATTACGAAAACGTATGAAACAAATATAGTTTTAAGAGGCCGAGAAGGACGCAATTGCTCCTGTGGCAAGCCAACAGACCCCGGCAGATGCTGATGCAAACCGGAAGTCCGTAGGTCAAAGGGTTTACCTTCGGCGATCGATTGTATCGCTTATTACGTACGTAAGCTTGTGTTTTTTCAGAGTAAAATCTACAAATGTGGATGAAAGTTTGTAATTTTTTGTTTTCTGGGGTAATTTGGAGCCCTGATTACGATTTTGATATCGCCGTTTCGATATTCCCAACACTTTTCCCTCTTATCAATAAATGGCTATTTTCGGTCAATTTGAAAGTTCTAAAAGCGTGAAACTAACATACTCCTAGTCGGCGGATGGGGCCGCAGATTTTTTTATGCTAAGCCACTGACCCCAGTAGGTTGTCGAAGAAAGCGGAAGTTCGTGCTTCAAGCGGTTCTCCTTCGGCGATCAAAAGAGTCAAAACATACCAAAGAGGGGGGTCTTTCTTCTTTTTGGACTAGGATTTTTTCAATTTTTGGAAAAAAAGGTCGGTTTTTTTGCATTTTCTGACGTAAAATGAACCCCTGATTACGATTTTGGGGGTCCGACTCCGATATTCCTAGCATCTTGGCGGCAATTTTAAAATAACTGCCAAAAACACGATTTTCTAGCGTTTCGAAGGGCAAAAAAGGCACTAAACGGTGAAGGGCAAAGACGCAATTGCTCTTGAAGGTAGTCAACAGACCCATCCGAATCTCTGCCAAACCGGAAGTCCGTAGGTCAAAGGGTTTTCGTTCGGCGATCGACGAAAGTTTCGGTTTTATCGCGAATACGTACATAAGCTCACGTCGCCGCACTAAAATTCGCAAATGTGGACGAATGTTGGTAATTTTTTGGTTACTGGGGTAATTTGGACCCCTGATTACGATTCCGGAATCGCCGTTTCGATATTCTCAACCGTTCACCTTCTAATTCATAGCGGCTTTTTGGTGTATTTTTATTACGAAAACGTATGAAACAAATATAGTTTTAAGAGGCCGAGAAGGACGCAATTGCTCCTGTGGCAAGCCAACAGACCCCGGCAGATGCTGATGCAAACCGGAAGTCCGTAGGTCAAAGGGTTTACCTTCGGCGATCGATTGTATCGCTTATTACGTACGTAAGCTTGTGTTTTTTCAGAGTAAAATCTACAAATGTGGATGAAAGTTTGTAATTTTTTGTTTTCTGGGGTAATTTGGAGCCCTGATTACGATTTTGATATCGCCGTTTCGATATTCCCAACACTTTTCCCTCTTATCAATAAATGGCTATTTTCGGTCAATTTGAAAGTTCTAAAAGCGTGAAACTAACATACTCCTAGTCGGCGGATGGGGCCGCAGATTTTTTTATGCTAAGCCACTGACCCCAGTAGGTTGTCGAAGAAAGCGGAAGTTCGTGCTTCAAGCGGTTCTCCTTCGGCGATCAAAAGAGTCAAAACATACCAAAGAGGGGGGTCTTTCTTCTTTTTGGACTAGGATTTTTTCAATTTTTGGAAAAAAAGGTCGGTTTTTTTGCATTTTCTGACGTAAAATGAACCCCTGATTACGATTTTGGGGGTCCGACTCCGATATTCCTAGCATCTTGGCGGCAATTTTAAAATAACTGCCAAAAACACGATTTTCTAGCGTTTCGAAGGGCAAAAAAGGCACTAAACGGTGAAGGGCAAAGACGCAATTGCTCTTGAAGGTAGTCAACAGACCCATCCGAATCTCTGCCAAACCGGAAGTCCGTAGGTCAAAGGGTTTTCGTTCGGCGATCGACGAAAGTTTCGGTTTTATCGCGAATACGTACATAAGCTCACGTCGCCGCACTAAAATTCGCAAATGTGGACGAATGTTGGTAATTTTTTGGTTACTGGGGTAATTTGGACCCCTGATTACGATTCCGGAATCGCCGTTTCGATATTCTCAACCGTTCACCTTCTAATTCATAGCGGCTTTTTGGTGTATTTTTATTACGAAAACGTATGAAACAAATATAGTTTTAAGAGGCCGAGAAGGACGCAATTGCTCCTGTGGCAAGCCAACAGACCCCGGCAGATGCTGATGCAAACCGGAAGTCCGTAGGTCAAAGGGTTTACCTTCGGCGATCGATTGTATCGCTTATTACGTACGTAAGCTTGTGTTTTTTCAGAGTAAAATCTACAAATGTGGATGAAAGTTTGTAATTTTTTGTTTTCTGGGGTAATTTGGAGCCCTGATTACGATTTTGATATCGCCGTTTCGATATTCCCAACACTTTTCCCTCTTATCAATAAATGGCTATTTTCGGTCAATTTGAAAGTTCTAAAAGCGTGAAACTAACATACTCCTAGTCGGCGGATGGGGCCGCAGATTTTTTTATGCTAAGCCACTGACCCCAGTAGGTTGTCGAAGAAAGCGGAAGTTCGTGCTTCAAGCGGTTCTCCTTCGGCGATCAAAAGAGTCAAAACATACCAAAGAGGGGGGTCTTTCTTCTTTTTGGACTAGGATTTTTTCAATTTTTGGAAAAAAAGGTCGGTTTTTTTGCATTTTCTGACGTAAAATGAACCCCTGATTACGATTTTGGGGGTCCGACTCCGATATTCCTAGCATCTTGGCGGCAATTTTAAAATAACTGCCAAAAACACGATTTTCTAGCGTTTCGAAGGGCAAAAAAGGCACTAAACGGTGAAGGGCAAAGACGCAATTGCTCTTGAAGGTAGTCAACAGACCCATCCGAATCTCTGCCAAACCGGAAGTCCGTAGGTCAAAGGGTTTTCGTTCGGCGATCGACGAAAGTTTCGGTTTTATCGCGAATACGTACATAAGCTCACGTCGCCGCACTAAAATTCGCAAATGTGGACGAATGTTGGTAATTTTTTGGTTACTGGGGTAATTTGGACCCCTGATTACGATTCCGGAATCGCCGTTTCGATATTCTCAACCGTTCACCTTCTAATTCATAGCGGCTTTTTGGTGTATTTTTATTACGAAAACGTATGAAACAAATATAGTTTTAAGAGGCCGAGAAGGACGCAATTGCTCCTGTGGCAAGCCAACAGACCCCGGCAGATGCTGATGCAAACCGGAAGTCCGTAGGTCAAAGGGTTTACCTTCGGCGATCGATTGTATCGCTTATTACGTACGTAAGCTTGTGTTTTTTCAGAGTAAAATCTACAAATGTGGATGAAAGTTTGTAATTTTTTGTTTTCTGGGGTAATTTGGAGCCCTGATTACGATTTTGATATCGCCGTTTCGATATTCCCAACACTTTTCCCTCTTATCAATAAATGGCTATTTTCGGTCAATTTGAAAGTTCTAAAAGCGTGAAACTAACATACTCCTAGTCGGCGGATGGGGCCGCAGATTTTTTTATGCTAAGCCACTGACCCCAGTAGGTTGTCGAAGAAAGCGGAAGTTCGTGCTTCAAGCGGTTCTCCTTCGGCGATCAAAAGAGTCAAAACATACCAAAGAGGGGGGTCTTTCTTCTTTTTGGACTAGGATTTTTTCAATTTTTGGAAAAAAAGGTCGGTTTTTTTGCATTTTCTGACGTAAAATGAACCCCTGATTACGATTTTGGGGGTCCGACTCCGATATTCCTAGCATCTTGGCGGCAATTTTAAAATAACTGCCAAAAACACGATTTTCTAGCGTTTCGAAGGGCAAAAAAGGCACTAAACGGTGAAGGGCAAAGACGCAATTGCTCTTGAAGGTAGTCAACAGACCCATCCGAATCTCTGCCAAACCGGAAGTCCGTAGGTCAAAGGGTTTTCGTTCGGCGATCGACGAAAGTTTCGGTTTTATCGCGAATACGTACATAAGCTCACGTCGCCGCACTAAAATTCGCAAATGTGGACGAATGTTGGTAATTTTTTGGTTACTGGGGTAATTTGGACCCCTGATTACGATTCCGGAATCGCCGTTTCGATATTCTCAACCGTTCACCTTCTAATTCATAGCGGCTTTTTGGTGTATTTTTATTACGAAAACGTATGAAACAAATATAGTTTTAAGAGGCCGAGAAGGACGCAATTGCTCCTGTGGCAAGCCAACAGACCCCGGCAGATGCTGATGCAAACCGGAAGTCCGTAGGTCAAAGGGTTTACCTTCGGCGATCGATTGTATCGCTTATTACGTACGTAAGCTTGTGTTTTTTCAGAGTAAAATCTACAAATGTGGATGAAAGTTTGTAATTTTTTGTTTTCTGGGGTAATTTGGAGCCCTGATTACGATTTTGATATCGCCGTTTCGATATTCCCAACACTTTTCCCTCTTATCAATAAATGGCTATTTTCGGTCAATTTGAAAGTTCTAAAAGCGTGAAACTAACATACTCCTAGTCGGCGGATGGGGCCGCAGATTTTTTTATGCTAAGCCACTGACCCCAGTAGGTTGTCGAAGAAAGCGGAAGTTCGTGCTTCAAGCGGTTCTCCTTCGGCGATCAAAAGAGTCAAAACATACCAAAGAGGGGGGTCTTTCTTCTTTTTGGACTAGGATTTTTTCAATTTTTGGAAAAAAAGGTCGGTTTTTTTGCATTTTCTGACGTAAAATGAACCCCTGATTACGATTTTGGGGGTCCGACTCCGATATTCCTAGCATCTTGGCGGCAATTTTAAAATAACTGCCAAAAACACGATTTTCTAGCGTTTCGAAGGGCAAAAAAGGCACTAAACGGTGAAGGGCAAAGACGCAATTGCTCTTGAAGGTAGTCAACAGACCCATCCGAATCTCTGCCAAACCGGAAGTCCGTAGGTCAAAGGGTTTTCGTTCGGCGATCGACGAAAGTTTCGGTTTTATCGCGAATACGTACATAAGCTCACGTCGCCGCACTAAAATTCGCAAATGTGGACGAATGTTGGTAATTTTTTGGTTACTGGGGTAATTTGGACCCCTGATTACGATTCCGGAATCGCCGTTTCGATATTCTCAACCGTTCACCTTCTAATTCATAGCGGCTTTTTGGTGTATTTTTATTACGAAAACGTATGAAACAAATATAGTTTTAAGAGGCCGAGAAGGACGCAATTGCTCCTGTGGCAAGCCAACAGACCCCGGCAGATGCTGATGCAAACCGGAAGTCCGTAGGTCAAAGGGTTTACCTTCGGCGATCGATTGTATCGCTTATTACGTACGTAAGCTTGTGTTTTTTCAGAGTAAAATCTACAAATGTGGATGAAAGTTTGTAATTTTTTGTTTTCTGGGGTAATTTGGAGCCCTGATTACGATTTTGATATCGCCGTTTCGATATTCCCAACACTTTTCCCTCTTATCAATAAATGGCTATTTTCGGTCAATTTGAAAGTTCTAAAAGCGTGAAACTAACATACTCCTAGTCGGCGGATGGGGCCGCAGATTTTTTTATGCTAAGCCACTGACCCCAGTAGGTTGTCGAAGAAAGCGGAAGTTCGTGCTTCAAGCGGTTCTCCTTCGGCGATCAAAAGAGTCAAAACATACCAAAGAGGGGGGTCTTTCTTCTTTTTGGACTAGGATTTTTTCAATTTTTGGAAAAAAAGGTCGGTTTTTTTGCATTTTCTGACGTAAAATGAACCCCTGATTACGATTTTGGGGGTCCGACTCCGATATTCCTAGCATCTTGGCGGCAATTTTAAAATAACTGCCAAAAACACGATTTTCTAGCGTTTCGAAGGGCAAAAAAGGCACTAAACGGTGAAGGGCAAAGACGCAATTGCTCTTGAAGGTAGTCAACAGACCCATCCGAATCTCTGCCAAACCGGAAGTCCGTAGGTCAAAGGGTTTTCGTTCGGCGATCGACGAAAGTTTCGGTTTTATCGCGAATACGTACATAAGCTCACGTCGCCGCACTAAAATTCGCAAATGTGGACGAATGTTGGTAATTTTTTGGTTACTGGGGTAATTTGGACCCCTGATTACGATTCCGGAATCGCCGTTTCGATATTCTCAACCGTTCACCTTCTAATTCATAGCGGCTTTTTGGTGTATTTTTATTACGAAAACGTATGAAACAAATATAGTTTTAAGAGGCCGAGAAGGACGCAATTGCTCCTGTGGCAAGCCAACAGACCCCGGCAGATGCTGATGCAAACCGGAAGTCCGTAGGTCAAAGGGTTTACCTTCGGCGATCGATTGTATCGCTTATTACGTACGTAAGCTTGTGTTTTTTCAGAGTAAAATCTACAAATGTGGATGAAAGTTTGTAATTTTTTGTTTTCTGGGGTAATTTGGAGCCCTGATTACGATTTTGATATCGCCGTTTCGATATTCCCAACACTTTTCCCTCTTATCAATAAATGGCTATTTTCGGTCAATTTGAAAGTTCTAAAAGCGTGAAACTAACATACTCCTAGTCGGCGGATGGGGCCGCAGATTTTTTTATGCTAAGCCACTGACCCCAGTAGGTTGTCGAAGAAAGCGGAAGTTCGTGCTTCAAGCGGTTCTCCTTCGGCGATCAAAAGAGTCAAAACATACCAAAGAGGGGGGTCTTTCTTCTTTTTGGACTAGGATTTTTTCAATTTTTGGAAAAAAAGGTCGGTTTTTTTGCATTTTCTGACGTAAAATGAACCCCTGATTACGATTTTGGGGGTCCGACTCCGATATTCCTAGCATCTTGGCGGCAATTTTAAAATAACTGCCAAAAACACGATTTTCTAGCGTTTCGAAGGGCAAAAAAGGCACTAAACGGTGAAGGGCAAAGACGCAATTGCTCTTGAAGGTAGTCAACAGACCCATCCGAATCTCTGCCAAACCGGAAGTCCGTAGGTCAAAGGGTTTTCGTTCGGCGATCGACGAAAGTTTCGGTTTTATCGCGAATACGTACATAAGCTCACGTCGCCGCACTAAAATTCGCAAATGTGGACGAATGTTGGTAATTTTTTGGTTACTGGGGTAATTTGGACCCCTGATTACGATTCCGGAATCGCCGTTTCGATATTCTCAACCGTTCACCTTCTAATTCATAGCGGCTTTTTGGTGTATTTTTATTACGAAAACGTATGAAACAAATATAGTTTTAAGAGGCCGAGAAGGACGCAATTGCTCCTGTGGCAAGCCAACAGACCCCGGCAGATGCTGATGCAAACCGGAAGTCCGTAGGTCAAAGGGTTTACCTTCGGCGATCGATTGTATCGCTTATTACGTACGTAAGCTTGTGTTTTTTCAGAGTAAAATCTACAAATGTGGATGAAAGTTTGTAATTTTTTGTTTTCTGGGGTAATTTGGAGCCCTGATTACGATTTTGATATCGCCGTTTCGATATTCCCAACACTTTTCCCTCTTATCAATAAATGGCTATTTTCGGTCAATTTGAAAGTTCTAAAAGCGTGAAACTAACATACTCCTAGTCGGCGGATGGGGCCGCAGATTTTTTTATGCTAAGCCACTGACCCCAGTAGGTTGTCGAAGAAAGCGGAAGTTCGTGCTTCAAGCGGTTCTCCTTCGGCGATCAAAAGAGTCAAAACATACCAAAGAGGGGGGTCTTTCTTCTTTTTGGACTAGGATTTTTTCAATTTTTGGAAAAAAAGGTCGGTTTTTTTGCATTTTCTGACGTAAAATGAACCCCTGATTACGATTTTGGGGGTCCGACTCCGATATTCCTAGCATCTTGGCGGCAATTTTAAAATAACTGCCAAAAACACGATTTTCTAGCGTTTCGAAGGGCAAAAAAGGCACTAAACGGTGAAGGGCAAAGACGCAATTGCTCTTGAAGGTAGTCAACAGACCCATCCGAATCTCTGCCAAACCGGAAGTCCGTAGGTCAAAGGGTTTTCGTTCGGCGATCGACGAAAGTTTCGGTTTTATCGCGAATACGTACATAAGCTCACGTCGCCGCACTAAAATTCGCAAATGTGGACGAATGTTGGTAATTTTTTGGTTACTGGGGTAATTTGGACCCCTGATTACGATTCCGGAATCGCCGTTTCGATATTCTCAACCGTTCACCTTCTAATTCATAGCGGCTTTTTGGTGTATTTTTATTACGAAAACGTATGAAACAAATATAGTTTTAAGAGGCCGAGAAGGACGCAATTGCTCCTGTGGCAAGCCAACAGACCCCGGCAGATGCTGATGCAAACCGGAAGTCCGTAGGTCAAAGGGTTTACCTTCGGCGATCGATTGTATCGCTTATTACGTACGTAAGCTTGTGTTTTTTCAGAGTAAAATCTACAAATGTGGATGAAAGTTTGTAATTTTTTGTTTTCTGGGGTAATTTGGAGCCCTGATTACGATTTTGATATCGCCGTTTCGATATTCCCAACACTTTTCCCTCTTATCAATAAATGGCTATTTTCGGTCAATTTGAAAGTTCTAAAAGCGTGAAACTAACATACTCCTAGTCGGCGGATGGGGCCGCAGATTTTTTTATGCTAAGCCACTGACCCCAGTAGGTTGTCGAAGAAAGCGGAAGTTCGTGCTTCAAGCGGTTCTCCTTCGGCGATCAAAAGAGTCAAAACATACCAAAGAGGGGGGTCTTTCTTCTTTTTGGACTAGGATTTTTTCAATTTTTGGAAAAAAAGGTCGGTTTTTTTGCATTTTCTGACGTAAAATGAACCCCTGATTACGATTTTGGGGGTCCGACTCCGATATTCCTAGCATCTTGGCGGCAATTTTAAAATAACTGCCAAAAACACGATTTTCTAGCGTTTCGAAGGGCAAAAAAGGCACTAAACGGTGAAGGGCAAAGACGCAATTGCTCTTGAAGGTAGTCAACAGACCCATCCGAATCTCTGCCAAACCGGAAGTCCGTAGGTCAAAGGGTTTTCGTTCGGCGATCGACGAAAGTTTCGGTTTTATCGCGAATACGTACATAAGCTCACGTCGCCGCACTAAAATTCGCAAATGTGGACGAATGTTGGTAATTTTTTGGTTACTGGGGTAATTTGGACCCCTGATTACGATTCCGGAATCGCCGTTTCGATATTCTCAACCGTTCACCTTCTAATTCATAGCGGCTTTTTGGTGTATTTTTATTACGAAAACGTATGAAACAAATATAGTTTTAAGAGGCCGAGAAGGACGCAATTGCTCCTGTGGCAAGCCAACAGACCCCGGCAGATGCTGATGCAAACCGGAAGTCCGTAGGTCAAAGGGTTTACCTTCGGCGATCGATTGTATCGCTTATTACGTACGTAAGCTTGTGTTTTTTCAGAGTAAAATCTACAAATGTGGATGAAAGTTTGTAATTTTTTGTTTTCTGGGGTAATTTGGAGCCCTGATTACGATTTTGATATCGCCGTTTCGATATTCCCAACACTTTTCCCTCTTATCAATAAATGGCTATTTTCGGTCAATTTGAAAGTTCTAAAAGCGTGAAACTAACATACTCCTAGTCGGCGGATGGGGCCGCAGATTTTTTTATGCTAAGCCACTGACCCCAGTAGGTTGTCGAAGAAAGCGGAAGTTCGTGCTTCAAGCGGTTCTCCTTCGGCGATCAAAAGAGTCAAAACATACCAAAGAGGGGGGTCTTTCTTCTTTTTGGACTAGGATTTTTTCAATTTTTGGAAAAAAAGGTCGGTTTTTTTGCATTTTCTGACGTAAAATGAACCCCTGATTACGATTTTGGGGGTCCGACTCCGATATTCCTAGCATCTTGGCGGCAATTTTAAAATAACTGCCAAAAACACGATTTTCTAGCGTTTCGAAGGGCAAAAAAGGCACTAAACGGTGAAGGGCAAAGACGCAATTGCTCTTGAAGGTAGTCAACAGACCCATCCGAATCTCTGCCAAACCGGAAGTCCGTAGGTCAAAGGGTTTTCGTTCGGCGATCGACGAAAGTTTCGGTTTTATCGCGAATACGTACATAAGCTCACGTCGCCGCACTAAAATTCGCAAATGTGGACGAATGTTGGTAATTTTTTGGTTACTGGGGTAATTTGGACCCCTGATTACGATTCCGGAATCGCCGTTTCGATATTCTCAACCGTTCACCTTCTAATTCATAGCGGCTTTTTGGTGTATTTTTATTACGAAAACGTATGAAACAAATATAGTTTTAAGAGGCCGAGAAGGACGCAATTGCTCCTGTGGCAAGCCAACAGACCCCGGCAGATGCTGATGCAAACCGGAAGTCCGTAGGTCAAAGGGTTTACCTTCGGCGATCGATTGTATCGCTTATTACGTACGTAAGCTTGTGTTTTTTCAGAGTAAAATCTACAAATGTGGATGAAAGTTTGTAATTTTTTGTTTTCTGGGGTAATTTGGAGCCCTGATTACGATTTTGATATCGCCGTTTCGATATTCCCAACACTTTTCCCTCTTATCAATAAATGGCTATTTTCGGTCAATTTGAAAGTTCTAAAAGCGTGAAACTAACATACTCCTAGTCGGCGGATGGGGCCGCAGATTTTTTTATGCTAAGCCACTGACCCCAGTAGGTTGTCGAAGAAAGCGGAAGTTCGTGCTTCAAGCGGTTCTCCTTCGGCGATCAAAAGAGTCAAAACATACCAAAGAGGGGGGTCTTTCTTCTTTTTGGACTAGGATTTTTTCAATTTTTGGAAAAAAAGGTCGGTTTTTTTGCATTTTCTGACGTAAAATGAACCCCTGATTACGATTTTGGGGGTCCGACTCCGATATTCCTAGCATCTTGGCGGCAATTTTAAAATAACTGCCAAAAACACGATTTTCTAGCGTTTCGAAGGGCAAAAAAGGCACTAAACGGTGAAGGGCAAAGACGCAATTGCTCTTGAAGGTAGTCAACAGACCCATCCGAATCTCTGCCAAACCGGAAGTCCGTAGGTCAAAGGGTTTTCGTTCGGCGATCGACGAAAGTTTCGGTTTTATCGCGAATACGTACATAAGCTCACGTCGCCGCACTAAAATTCGCAAATGTGGACGAATGTTGGTAATTTTTTGGTTACTGGGGTAATTTGGACCCCTGATTACGATTCCGGAATCGCCGTTTCGATATTCTCAACCGTTCACCTTCTAATTCATAGCGGCTTTTTGGTGTATTTTTATTACGAAAACGTATGAAACAAATATAGTTTTAAGAGGCCGAGAAGGACGCAATTGCTCCTGTGGCAAGCCAACAGACCCCGGCAGATGCTGATGCAAACCGGAAGTCCGTAGGTCAAAGGGTTTACCTTCGGCGATCGATTGTATCGCTTATTACGTACGTAAGCTTGTGTTTTTTCAGAGTAAAATCTACAAATGTGGATGAAAGTTTGTAATTTTTTGTTTTCTGGGGTAATTTGGAGCCCTGATTACGATTTTGATATCGCCGTTTCGATATTCCCAACACTTTTCCCTCTTATCAATAAATGGCTATTTTCGGTCAATTTGAAAGTTCTAAAAGCGTGAAACTAACATACTCCTAGTCGGCGGATGGGGCCGCAGATTTTTTTATGCTAAGCCACTGACCCCAGTAGGTTGTCGAAGAAAGCGGAAGTTCGTGCTTCAAGCGGTTCTCCTTCGGCGATCAAAAGAGTCAAAACATACCAAAGAGGGGGGTCTTTCTTCTTTTTGGACTAGGATTTTTTCAATTTTTGGAAAAAAAGGTCGGTTTTTTTGCATTTTCTGACGTAAAATGAACCCCTGATTACGATTTTGGGGGTCCGACTCCGATATTCCTAGCATCTTGGCGGCAATTTTAAAATAACTGCCAAAAACACGATTTTCTAGCGTTTCGAAGGGCAAAAAAGGCACTAAACGGTGAAGGGCAAAGACGCAATTGCTCTTGAAGGTAGTCAACAGACCCATCCGAATCTCTGCCAAACCGGAAGTCCGTAGGTCAAAGGGTTTTCGTTCGGCGATCGACGAAAGTTTCGGTTTTATCGCGAATACGTACATAAGCTCACGTCGCCGCACTAAAATTCGCAAATGTGGACGAATGTTGGTAATTTTTTGGTTACTGGGGTAATTTGGACCCCTGATTACGATTCCGGAATCGCCGTTTCGATATTCTCAACCGTTCACCTTCTAATTCATAGCGGCTTTTTGGTGTATTTTTATTACGAAAACGTATGAAACAAATATAGTTTTAAGAGGCCGAGAAGGACGCAATTGCTCCTGTGGCAAGCCAACAGACCCCGGCAGATGCTGATGCAAACCGGAAGTCCGTAGGTCAAAGGGTTTACCTTCGGCGATCGATTGTATCGCTTATTACGTACGTAAGCTTGTGTTTTTTCAGAGTAAAATCTACAAATGTGGATGAAAGTTTGTAATTTTTTGTTTTCTGGGGTAATTTGGAGCCCTGATTACGATTTTGATATCGCCGTTTCGATATTCCCAACACTTTTCCCTCTTATCAATAAATGGCTATTTTCGGTCAATTTGAAAGTTCTAAAAGCGTGAAACTAACATACTCCTAGTCGGCGGATGGGGCCGCAGATTTTTTTATGCTAAGCCACTGACCCCAGTAGGTTGTCGAAGAAAGCGGAAGTTCGTGCTTCAAGCGGTTCTCCTTCGGCGATCAAAAGAGTCAAAACATACCAAAGAGGGGGGTCTTTCTTCTTTTTGGACTAGGATTTTTTCAATTTTTGGAAAAAAAGGTCGGTTTTTTTGCATTTTCTGACGTAAAATGAACCCCTGATTACGATTTTGGGGGTCCGACTCCGATATTCCTAGCATCTTGGCGGCAATTTTAAAATAACTGCCAAAAACACGATTTTCTAGCGTTTCGAAGGGCAAAAAAGGCACTAAACGGTGAAGGGCAAAGACGCAATTGCTCTTGAAGGTAGTCAACAGACCCATCCGAATCTCTGCCAAACCGGAAGTCCGTAGGTCAAAGGGTTTTCGTTCGGCGATCGACGAAAGTTTCGGTTTTATCGCGAATACGTACATAAGCTCACGTCGCCGCACTAAAATTCGCAAATGTGGACGAATGTTGGTAATTTTTTGGTTACTGGGGTAATTTGGACCCCTGATTACGATTCCGGAATCGCCGTTTCGATATTCTCAACCGTTCACCTTCTAATTCATAGCGGCTTTTTGGTGTATTTTTATTACGAAAACGTATGAAACAAATATAGTTTTAAGAGGCCGAGAAGGACGCAATTGCTCCTGTGGCAAGCCAACAGACCCCGGCAGATGCTGATGCAAACCGGAAGTCCGTAGGTCAAAGGGTTTACCTTCGGCGATCGATTGTATCGCTTATTACGTACGTAAGCTTGTGTTTTTTCAGAGTAAAATCTACAAATGTGGATGAAAGTTTGTAATTTTTTGTTTTCTGGGGTAATTTGGAGCCCTGATTACGATTTTGATATCGCCGTTTCGATATTCCCAACACTTTTCCCTCTTATCAATAAATGGCTATTTTCGGTCAATTTGAAAGTTCTAAAAGCGTGAAACTAACATACTCCTAGTCGGCGGATGGGGCCGCAGATTTTTTTATGCTAAGCCACTGACCCCAGTAGGTTGTCGAAGAAAGCGGAAGTTCGTGCTTCAAGCGGTTCTCCTTCGGCGATCAAAAGAGTCAAAACATACCAAAGAGGGGGGTCTTTCTTCTTTTTGGACTAGGATTTTTTCAATTTTTGGAAAAAAAGGTCGGTTTTTTTGCATTTTCTGACGTAAAATGAACCCCTGATTACGATTTTGGGGGTCCGACTCCGATATTCCTAGCATCTTGGCGGCAATTTTAAAATAACTGCCAAAAACACGATTTTCTAGCGTTTCGAAGGGCAAAAAAGGCACTAAACGGTGAAGGGCAAAGACGCAATTGCTCTTGAAGGTAGTCAACAGACCCATCCGAATCTCTGCCAAACCGGAAGTCCGTAGGTCAAAGGGTTTTCGTTCGGCGATCGACGAAAGTTTCGGTTTTATCGCGAATACGTACATAAGCTCACGTCGCCGCACTAAAATTCGCAAATGTGGACGAATGTTGGTAATTTTTTGGTTACTGGGGTAATTTGGACCCCTGATTACGATTCCGGAATCGCCGTTTCGATATTCTCAACCGTTCACCTTCTAATTCATAGCGGCTTTTTGGTGTATTTTTATTACGAAAACGTATGAAACAAATATAGTTTTAAGAGGCCGAGAAGGACGCAATTGCTCCTGTGGCAAGCCAACAGACCCCGGCAGATGCTGATGCAAACCGGAAGTCCGTAGGTCAAAGGGTTTACCTTCGGCGATCGATTGTATCGCTTATTACGTACGTAAGCTTGTGTTTTTTCAGAGTAAAATCTACAAATGTGGATGAAAGTTTGTAATTTTTTGTTTTCTGGGGTAATTTGGAGCCCTGATTACGATTTTGATATCGCCGTTTCGATATTCCCAACACTTTTCCCTCTTATCAATAAATGGCTATTTTCGGTCAATTTGAAAGTTCTAAAAGCGTGAAACTAACATACTCCTAGTCGGCGGATGGGGCCGCAGATTTTTTTATGCTAAGCCACTGACCCCAGTAGGTTGTCGAAGAAAGCGGAAGTTCGTGCTTCAAGCGGTTCTCCTTCGGCGATCAAAAGAGTCAAAACATACCAAAGAGGGGGGTCTTTCTTCTTTTTGGACTAGGATTTTTTCAATTTTTGGAAAAAAAGGTCGGTTTTTTTGCATTTTCTGACGTAAAATGAACCCCTGATTACGATTTTGGGGGTCCGACTCCGATATTCCTAGCATCTTGGCGGCAATTTTAAAATAACTGCCAAAAACACGATTTTCTAGCGTTTCGAAGGGCAAAAAAGGCACTAAACGGTGAAGGGCAAAGACGCAATTGCTCTTGAAGGTAGTCAACAGACCCATCCGAATCTCTGCCAAACCGGAAGTCCGTAGGTCAAAGGGTTTTCGTTCGGCGATCGACGAAAGTTTCGGTTTTATCGCGAATACGTACATAAGCTCACGTCGCCGCACTAAAATTCGCAAATGTGGACGAATGTTGGTAATTTTTTGGTTACTGGGGTAATTTGGACCCCTGATTACGATTCCGGAATCGCCGTTTCGATATTCTCAACCGTTCACCTTCTAATTCATAGCGGCTTTTTGGTGTATTTTTATTACGAAAACGTATGAAACAAATATAGTTTTAAGAGGCCGAGAAGGACGCAATTGCTCCTGTGGCAAGCCAACAGACCCCGGCAGATGCTGATGCAAACCGGAAGTCCGTAGGTCAAAGGGTTTACCTTCGGCGATCGATTGTATCGCTTATTACGTACGTAAGCTTGTGTTTTTTCAGAGTAAAATCTACAAATGTGGATGAAAGTTTGTAATTTTTTGTTTTCTGGGGTAATTTGGAGCCCTGATTACGATTTTGATATCGCCGTTTCGATATTCCCAACACTTTTCCCTCTTATCAATAAATGGCTATTTTCGGTCAATTTGAAAGTTCTAAAAGCGTGAAACTAACATACTCCTAGTCGGCGGATGGGGCCGCAGATTTTTTTATGCTAAGCCACTGACCCCAGTAGGTTGTCGAAGAAAGCGGAAGTTCGTGCTTCAAGCGGTTCTCCTTCGGCGATCAAAAGAGTCAAAACATACCAAAGAGGGGGGTCTTTCTTCTTTTTGGACTAGGATTTTTTCAATTTTTGGAAAAAAAGGTCGGTTTTTTTGCATTTTCTGACGTAAAATGAACCCCTGATTACGATTTTGGGGGTCCGACTCCGATATTCCTAGCATCTTGGCGGCAATTTTAAAATAACTGCCAAAAACACGATTTTCTAGCGTTTCGAAGGGCAAAAAAGGCACTAAACGGTGAAGGGCAAAGACGCAATTGCTCTTGAAGGTAGTCAACAGACCCATCCGAATCTCTGCCAAACCGGAAGTCCGTAGGTCAAAGGGTTTTCGTTCGGCGATCGACGAAAGTTTCGGTTTTATCGCGAATACGTACATAAGCTCACGTCGCCGCACTAAAATTCGCAAATGTGGACGAATGTTGGTAATTTTTTGGTTACTGGGGTAATTTGGACCCCTGATTACGATTCCGGAATCGCCGTTTCGATATTCTCAACCGTTCACCTTCTAATTCATAGCGGCTTTTTGGTGTATTTTTATTACGAAAACGTATGAAACAAATATAGTTTTAAGAGGCCGAGAAGGACGCAATTGCTCCTGTGGCAAGCCAACAGACCCCGGCAGATGCTGATGCAAACCGGAAGTCCGTAGGTCAAAGGGTTTACCTTCGGCGATCGATTGTATCGCTTATTACGTACGTAAGCTTGTGTTTTTTCAGAGTAAAATCTACAAATGTGGATGAAAGTTTGTAATTTTTTGTTTTCTGGGGTAATTTGGAGCCCTGATTACGATTTTGATATCGCCGTTTCGATATTCCCAACACTTTTCCCTCTTATCAATAAATGGCTATTTTCGGTCAATTTGAAAGTTCTAAAAGCGTGAAACTAACATACTCCTAGTCGGCGGATGGGGCCGCAGATTTTTTTATGCTAAGCCACTGACCCCAGTAGGTTGTCGAAGAAAGCGGAAGTTCGTGCTTCAAGCGGTTCTCCTTCGGCGATCAAAAGAGTCAAAACATACCAAAGAGGGGGGTCTTTCTTCTTTTTGGACTAGGATTTTTTCAATTTTTGGAAAAAAAGGTCGGTTTTTTTGCATTTTCTGACGTAAAATGAACCCCTGATTACGATTTTGGGGGTCCGACTCCGATATTCCTAGCATCTTGGCGGCAATTTTAAAATAACTGCCAAAAACACGATTTTCTAGCGTTTCGAAGGGCAAAAAAGGCACTAAACGGTGAAGGGCAAAGACGCAATTGCTCTTGAAGGTAGTCAACAGACCCATCCGAATCTCTGCCAAACCGGAAGTCCGTAGGTCAAAGGGTTTTCGTTCGGCGATCGACGAAAGTTTCGGTTTTATCGCGAATACGTACATAAGCTCACGTCGCCGCACTAAAATTCGCAAATGTGGACGAATGTTGGTAATTTTTTGGTTACTGGGGTAATTTGGACCCCTGATTACGATTCCGGAATCGCCGTTTCGATATTCTCAACCGTTCACCTTCTAATTCATAGCGGCTTTTTGGTGTATTTTTATTACGAAAACGTATGAAACAAATATAGTTTTAAGAGGCCGAGAAGGACGCAATTGCTCCTGTGGCAAGCCAACAGACCCCGGCAGATGCTGATGCAAACCGGAAGTCCGTAGGTCAAAGGGTTTACCTTCGGCGATCGATTGTATCGCTTATTACGTACGTAAGCTTGTGTTTTTTCAGAGTAAAATCTACAAATGTGGATGAAAGTTTGTAATTTTTTGTTTTCTGGGGTAATTTGGAGCCCTGATTACGATTTTGATATCGCCGTTTCGATATTCCCAACACTTTTCCCTCTTATCAATAAATGGCTATTTTCGGTCAATTTGAAAGTTCTAAAAGCGTGAAACTAACATACTCCTAGTCGGCGGATGGGGCCGCAGATTTTTTTATGCTAAGCCACTGACCCCAGTAGGTTGTCGAAGAAAGCGGAAGTTCGTGCTTCAAGCGGTTCTCCTTCGGCGATCAAAAGAGTCAAAACATACCAAAGAGGGGGGTCTTTCTTCTTTTTGGACTAGGATTTTTTCAATTTTTGGAAAAAAAGGTCGGTTTTTTTGCATTTTCTGACGTAAAATGAACCCCTGATTACGATTTTGGGGGTCCGACTCCGATATTCCTAGCATCTTGGCGGCAATTTTAAAATAACTGCCAAAAACACGATTTTCTAGCGTTTCGAAGGGCAAAAAAGGCACTAAACGGTGAAGGGCAAAGACGCAATTGCTCTTGAAGGTAGTCAACAGACCCATCCGAATCTCTGCCAAACCGGAAGTCCGTAGGTCAAAGGGTTTTCGTTCGGCGATCGACGAAAGTTTCGGTTTTATCGCGAATACGTACATAAGCTCACGTCGCCGCACTAAAATTCGCAAATGTGGACGAATGTTGGTAATTTTTTGGTTACTGGGGTAATTTGGACCCCTGATTACGATTCCGGAATCGCCGTTTCGATATTCTCAACCGTTCACCTTCTAATTCATAGCGGCTTTTTGGTGTATTTTTATTACGAAAACGTATGAAACAAATATAGTTTTAAGAGGCCGAGAAGGACGCAATTGCTCCTATGGCAAGCCAACAGACCCCGGCAGATGCTGATGCAAACCGGAAGTCCGTAGGTCAAAGGGTTTACCTTCGGCGATCGATTGTATCGCTTATTACGTACGTAAGCTTGTGTTTTTTCAGAGTAAAATCTACAAATGTGGATGAAAGTTTGTAATTTTTTGTTTTCTGGGGTAATTTGGAGCCCTGATTACGATTTTGATATCGCCGTTTCGATATTCCCAACACTTTTCCCTCTTATCAATAAATGGCTATTTTCGGTCAATTTGAAAGTTCTAAAAGCGTGAAACTAACATACTCCTAGTCGGCGGATGGGGCCGCAGATTTTTTTATGCTAAGCCACTGACCCCAGTAGGTTGTCGAAGAAAGCGGAAGTTCGTGCTTCAAGCGGTTCTCCTTCGGCGATCAAAAGAGTCAAAACATACCAAAGAGGGGGGTCTTTCTTCTTTTTGGACTAGGATTTTTTCAATTTTTGGAAAAAAAGGTCGGTTTTTTTGCATTTTCTGACGTAAAATGAACCCCTGATTACGATTTTGGGGGTCCGACTCCGATATTCCTAGCATCTTGGCGGCAATTTTAAAATAACTGCCAAAAACACGATTTTCTAGCGTTTCGAAGGGCAAAAAAGGCACTAAACGGTGAAGGGCAAAGACGCAATTGCTCTTGAAGGTAGTCAACAGACCCATCCGAATCTCTGCCAAACCGGAAGTCCGTAGGTCAAAGGGTTTTCGTTCGGCGATCGACGAAAGTTTCGGTTTTATCGCGAATACGTACATAAGCTCACGTCGCCGCACTAAAATTCGCAAATGTGGACGAATGTTGGTAATTTTTTGGTTACTGGGGTAATTTGGACCCCTGATTACGATTCCGGAATCGCCGTTTCGATATTCTCAACCGTTCACCTTCTAATTCATAGCGGCTTTTTGGTGTATTTTTATTACGAAAACGTATGAAACAAATATAGTTTTAAGAGGCCGAGAAGGACGCAATTGCTCCTGTGGCAAGCCAACAGACCCCGGCAGATGCTGATGCAAACCGGAAGTCCGTAGGTCAAAGGGTTTACCTTCGGCGATCGATTGTATCGCTTATTACGTACGTAAGCTTGTGTTTTTTCAGAGTAAAATCTACAAATGTGGATGAAAGTTTGTAATTTTTTGTTTTCTGGGGTAATTTGGAGCCCTGATTACGATTTTGATATCGCCGTTTCGATATTCCCAACACTTTTCCCTCTTATCAATAAATGGCTATTTTCGGTCAATTTGAAAGTTCTAAAAGCGTGAAACTAACATACTCCTAGTCGGCGGATGGGGCCGCAGATTTTTTTATGCTAAGCCACTGACCCCAGTAGGTTGTCGAAGAAAGCGGAAGTTCGTGCTTCAAGCGGTTCTCCTTCGGCGATCAAAAGAGTCAAAACATACCAAAGAGGGGGGTCTTTCTTCTTTTTGGACTAGGATTTTTTCAATTTTTGGAAAAAAAGGTCGGTTTTTTTGGATTTTCTGACGTAAAATGAACCCCTGATTACGATTTTGGGGGTCCGACTCCGATATTCCTAGCATCTTGGCGGCAATTTTAAAATAACTGCCAAAAACACGATTTTCTAGCGTTTCGAAGGGCAAAAAAGGCACTAAACGGTGAAGGGCAAAGACGCAATTGCTCTTGAAGGTAGTCAACAGACCCATCCGAATCTCTGCCAAACCGGAAGTCCGTAGGTCAAAGGGTTTTCGTTCGGCGATCGACGAAAGTTTCGGTTTTATCGCGAATACGTACATAAGCTCACGTCGCCGCACTAAAATTCGCAAATGTGGACGAATGTTGGTAATTTTTTGGTTACTGGGGTAATTTGGACCCCTGATTACGATTCCGGAATCGCCGTTTCGATATTCTCAACCGTTCACCTTCTAATTCATAGCGGCTTTTTGGTGTATTTTTATTACGAAAACGTATGAAACAAATATAGTTTTAAGAGGCCGAGAAGGACGCAATTGCTCCTGTGGCAAGCCAACAGACCCCGGCAGATGCTGATGCAAACCGGAAGTCCGTAGGTCAAAGGGTTTACCTTCGGCGATCGATTGTATCGCTTATTACGTACGTAAGCTTGTGTTTTTTCAGAGTAAAATCTACAAATGTGGATGAAAGTTTGTAATTTTTTGTTTTCTGGGGTAATTTGGAGCCCTGATTACGATTTTGATATCGCCGTTTCGATATTCCCAACACTTTTCCCTCTTATCAATAAATGGCTATTTTCGGTCAATTTGAAAGTTCTAAAAGCGTGAAACTAACATACTCCTAGTCGGCGGATGGGGCCGCAGATTTTTTTATGCTAAGCCACTGACCCCAGTAGGTTGTCGAAGAAAGCGGAAGTTCGTGCTTCAAGCGGTTCTCCTTCGGCGATCAAAAGAGTCAAAACATACCAAAGAGGGGGGTCTTTCTTCTTTTTGGACTAGGATTTTTTCAATTTTTGGAAAAAAAGGTCGGTTTTTTTGCATTTTCTGACGTAAAATGAACCCCTGATTACGATTTTGGGGGTCCGACTCCGATATTCCTAGCATCTTGGCGGCAATTTTAAAATAACTGCCAAAAACACGATTTTCTAGCGTTTCGAAGGGCAAAAAAGGCACTAAACGGTGAAGGGCAAAGACGCAATTGCTCTTGAAGGTAGTCAACAGACCCATCCGAATCTCTGCCAAACCGGAAGTCCGTAGGTCAAAGGGTTTTCGTTCGGCGATCGACGAAAGTTTCGGTTTTATCGCGAATACGTACATAAGCTCACGTCGCCGCACTAAAATTCGCAAATGTGGACGAATGTTGGTAATTTTTTGGTTACTGGGGTAATTTGGACCCCTGATTACGATTCCGGAATCGCCGTTTCGATATTCTCAACCGTTCACCTTCTAATTCATAGCGGCTTTTTGGTGTATTTTTATTACGAAAACGTATGAAACAAATATAGTTTTAAGAGGCCGAGAAGGACGCAATTGCTCCTGTGGCAAGCCAACAGACCCCGGCAGATGCTGATGCAAACCGGAAGTCCGTAGGTCAAAGGGTTTACCTTCGGCGATCGATTGTATCGCTTATTACGTACGTAAGCTTGTGTTTTTTCAGAGTAAAATCTACAAATGTGGATGAAAGTTTGTAATTTTTTGTTTTCTGGGGTAATTTGGAGCCCTGATTACGATTTTGATATCGCCGTTTCGATATTCCCAACACTTTTCCCTCTTATCAATAAATGGCTATTTTCGGTCAATTTGAAAGTTCTAAAAGCGTGAAACTAACATACTCCTAGTCGGCGGATGGGGCCGCAGATTTTTTTATGCTAAGCCACTGACCCCAGTAGGTTGTCGAAGAAAGCGGAAGTTCGTGCTTCAAGCGGTTCTCCTTCGGCGATCAAAAGAGTCAAAACATACCAAAGAGGGGGGTCTTTCTTCTTTTTGGACTAGGATTTTTTCAATTTTTGGAAAAAAAGGTCGGTTTTTTTGCATTTTCTGACGTAAAATGAACCCCTGATTACGATTTTGGGGGTCCGACTCCGATATTCCTAGCATCTTGGCGGCAATTTTAAAATAACTGCCAAAAACACGATTTTCTAGCGTTTCGAAGGGCAAAAAAGGCACTAAACGGTGAAGGGCAAAGACGCAATTGCTCTTGAAGGTAGTCAACAGACCCATCCGAATCTCTGCCAAACCGGAAGTCCGTAGGTCAAAGGGTTTTCGTTCGGCGATCGACGAAAGTTTCGGTTTTATCGCGAATACGTACATAAGCTCACGTCGCCGCACTAAAATTCGCAAATGTGGACGAATGTTGGTAATTTTTTGGTTACTGGGGTAATTTGGACCCCTGATTACGATTCCGGAATCGCCGTTTCGATATTCTCAACCGTTCACCTTCTAATTCATAGCGGCTTTTTGGTGTATTTTTATTACGAAAACGTATGAAACAAATATAGTTTTAAGAGGCCGAGAAGGACGCAATTGCTCCTGTGGCAAGCCAACAGACCCCGGCAGATGCTGATGCAAACCGGAAGTCCGTAGGTCAAAGGGTTTACCTTCGGCGATCGATTGTATCGCTTATTACGTACGTAAGCTTGTGTTTTTTCAGAGTAAAATCTACAAATGTGGATGAAAGTTTGTAATTTTTTGTTTTCTGGGGTAATTTGGAGCCCTGATTACGATTTTGATATCGCCGTTTCGATATTCCCAACACTTTTCCCTCTTATCAATAAATGGCTATTTTCGGTCAATTTGAAAGTTCTAAAAGCGTGAAACTAACATACTCCTAGTCGGCGGATGGGGCCGCAGATTTTTTTATGCTAAGCCACTGACCCCAGTAGGTTGTCGAAGAAAGCGGAAGTTCGTGCTTCAAGCGGTTCTCCTTCGGCGATCAAAAGAGTCAAAACATACCAAAGAGGGGGGTCTTTCTTCTTTTTGGACTAGGATTTTTTCAATTTTTGGAAAAAAAGGTCGGTTTTTTTGCATTTTCTGACGTAAAATGAACCCCTGATTACGATTTTGGGGGTCCGACTCCGATATTCCTAGCATCTTGGCGGCAATTTTAAAATAACTGCCAAAAACACGATTTTCTAGCGTTTCGAAGGGCAAAAAAGGCACTAAACGGTGAAGGGCAAAGACGCAATTGCTCTTGAAGGTAGTCAACAGACCCATCCGAATCTCTGCCAAACCGGAAGTCCGTAGGTCAAAGGGTTTTCGTTCGGCGATCGACGAAAGTTTCGGTTTTATCGCGAATACGTACATAAGCTCACGTCGCCGCACTAAAATTCGCAAATGTGGACGAATGTTGGTAATTTTTTGGTTACTGGGGTAATTTGGACCCCTGATTACGATTCCGGAATCGCCGTTTCGATATTCTCAACCGTTCACCTTCTAATTCATAGCGGCTTTTTGGTGTATTTTTATTACGAAAACGTATGAAACAAATATAGTTTTAAGAGGCCGAGAAGGACGCAATTGCTCCTGTGGCAAGCCAACAGACCCCGGCAGATGCTGATGCAAACCGGAAGTCCGTAGGTCAAAGGGTTTACCTTCGGCGATCGATTGTATCGCTTATTACGTACGTAAGCTTGTGTTTTTTCAGAGTAAAATCTACAAATGTGGATGAAAGTTTGTAATTTTTTGTTTTCTGGGGTAATTTGGAGCCCTGATTACGATTTTGATATCGCCGTTTCGATATTCCCAACACTTTTCCCTCTTATCAATAAATGGCTATTTTCGGTCAATTTGAAAGTTCTAAAAGCGTGAAACTAACATACTCCTAGTCGGCGGATGGGGCCGCAGATTTTTTTATGCTAAGCCACTGACCCCAGTAGGTTGTCGAAGAAAGCGGAAGTTCGTGCTTCAAGCGGTTCTCCTTCGGCGATCAAAAGAGTCAAAACATACCAAAGAGGGGGGTCTTTCTTCTTTTTGGACTAGGATTTTTTCAATTTTTGGAAAAAAAGGTCGGTTTTTTTGCATTTTCTGACGTAAAATGAACCCCTGATTACGATTTTGGGGGTCCGACTCCGATATTCCTAGCATCTTGGCGGCAATTTTAAAATAACTGCCAAAAACACGATTTTCTAGCGTTTCGAAGGGCAAAAAAGGCACTAAACGGTGAAGGGCAAAGACGCAATTGCTCTTGAAGGTAGTCAACAGACCCATCCGAATCTCTGCCAAACCGGAAGTCCGTAGGTCAAAGGGTTTTCGTTCGGCGATCGACGAAAGTTTCGGTTTTATCGCGAATACGTACATAAGCTCACGTCGCCGCACTAAAATTCGCAAATGTGGACGAATGTTGGTAATTTTTTGGTTACTGGGGTAATTTGGACCCCTGATTACGATTCCGGAATCGCCGTTTCGATATTCTCAACCGTTCACCTTCTAATTCATAGCGGCTTTTTGGTGTATTTTTATTACGAAAACGTATGAAACAAATATAGTTTTAAGAGGCCGAGAAGGACGCAATTGCTCCTGTGGCAAGCCAACAGACCCCGGCAGATGCTGATGCAAACCGGAAGTCCGTAGGTCAAAGGGTTTACCTTCGGCGATCGATTGTATCGCTTATTACGTACGTAAGCTTGTGTTTTTTCAGAGTAAAATCTACAAATGTGGATGAAAGTTTGTAATTTTTTGTTTTCTGGGGTAATTTGGAGCCCTGATTACGATTTTGATATCGCCGTTTCGATATTCCCAACACTTTTCCCTCTTATCAATAAATGGCTATTTTCGGTCAATTTGAAAGTTCTAAAAGCGTGAAACTAACATACTCCTAGTCGGCGGATGGGGCCGCAGATTTTTTTATGCTAAGCCACTGACCCCAGTAGGTTGTCGAAGAAAGCGGAAGTTCGTGCTTCAAGCGGTTCTCCTTCGGCGATCAAAAGAGTCAAAACATACCAAAGAGGGGGGTCTTTCTTCTTTTTGGACTAGGATTTTTTCAATTTTTGGAAAAAAAGGTCGGTTTTTTTGCATTTTCTGACGTAAAATGAACCCCTGATTACGATTTTGGGGGTCCGACTCCGATATTCCTAGCATCTTGGCGGCAATTTTAAAATAACTGCCAAAAACACGATTTTCTAGCGTTTCGAAGGGCAAAAAAGGCACTAAACGGTGAAGGGCAAAGACGCAATTGCTCTTGAAGGTAGTCAACAGACCCATCCGAATCTCTGCCAAACCGGAAGTCCGTAGGTCAAAGGGTTTTCGTTCGGCGATCGACGAAAGTTTCGGTTTTATCGCGAATACGTACATAAGCTCACGTCGCCGCACTAAAATTCGCAAATGTGGACGAATGTTGGTAATTTTTTGGTTACTGGGGTAATTTGGACCCCTGATTACGATTCCGGAATCGCCGTTTCGATATTCTCAACCGTTCACCTTCTAATTCATAGCGGCTTTTTGGTGTATTTTTATTACGAAAACGTATGAAACAAATATAGTTTTAAGAGGCCGAGAAGGACGCAATTGCTCCTGTGGCAAGCCAACAGACCCCGGCAGATGCTGATGCAAACCGGAAGTCCGTAGGTCAAAGGGTTTACCTTCGGCGATCGATTGTATCGCTTATTACGTACGTAAGCTTGTGTTTTTTCAGAGTAAAATCTACAAATGTGGATGAAAGTTTGTAATTTTTTGTTTTCTGGGGTAATTTGGAGCCCTGATTACGATTTTGATATCGCCGTTTCGATATTCCCAACACTTTTCCCTCTTATCAATAAATGGCTATTTTCGGTCAATTTGAAAGTTCTAAAAGCGTGAAACTAACATACTCCTAGTCGGCGGATGGGGCCGCAGATTTTTTTATGCTAAGCCACTGACCCCAGTAGGTTGTCGAAGAAAGCGGAAGTTCGTGCTTCAAGCGGTTCTCCTTCGGCGATCAAAAGAGTCAAAACATACCAAAGAGGGGGGTCTTTCTTCTTTTTGGACTAGGATTTTTTCAATTTTTGGAAAAAAAGGTCGGTTTTTTTGCATTTTCTGACGTAAAATGAACCCCTGATTACGATTTTGGGGGTCCGACTCCGATATTCCTAGCATCTTGGCGGCAATTTTAAAATAACTGCCAAAAACACGATTTTCTAGCGTTTCGAAGGGCAAAAAAGGCACTAAACGGTGAAGGGCAAAGACGCAATTGCTCTTGAAGGTAGTCAACAGACCCATCCGAATCTCTGCCAAACCGGAAGTCCGTAGGTCAAAGGGTTTTCGTTCGGCGATCGACGAAAGTTTCGGTTTTATCGCGAATACGTACATAAGCTCACGTCGCCGCACTAAAATTCGCAAATGTGGACGAATGTTGGTAATTTTTTGGTTACTGGGGTAATTTGGACCCCTGATTACGATTCCGGAATCGCCGTTTCGATATTCTCAACCGTTCACCTTCTAATTCATAGCGGCTTTTTGGTGTATTTTTATTACGAAAACGTATGAAACAAATATAGTTTTAAGAGGCCGAGAAGGACGCAATTGCTCCTGTGGCAAGCCAACAGACCCCGGCAGATGCTGATGCAAACCGGAAGTCCGTAGGTCAAAGGGTTTACCTTCGGCGATCGATTGTATCGCTTATTACGTACGTAAGCTTGTGTTTTTTCAGAGTAAAATCTACAAATGTGGATGAAAGTTTGTAATTTTTTGTTTTCTGGGGTAATTTGGAGCCCTGATTACGATTTTGATATCGCCGTTTCGATATTCCCAACACTTTTCCCTCTTATCAATAAATGGCTATTTTCGGTCAATTTGAAAGTTCTAAAAGCGTGAAACTAACATACTCCTAGTCGGCGGATGGGGCCGCAGATTTTTTTATGCTAAGCCACTGACCCCAGTAGGTTGTCGAAGAAAGCGGAAGTTCGTGCTTCAAGCGGTTCTCCTTCGGCGATCAAAAGAGTCAAAACATACCAAAGAGGGGGGTCTTTCTTCTTTTTGGACTAGGATTTTTTCAATTTTTGGAAAAAAAGGTCGGTTTTTTTGCATTTTCTGACGTAAAATGAACCCCTGATTACGATTTTGGGGGTCCGACTCCGATATTCCTAGCATCTTGGCGGCAATTTTAAAATAACTGCCAAAAACACGATTTTCTAGCGTTTCGAAGGGCAAAAAAGGCACTAAACGGTGAAGGGCAAAGACGCAATTGCTCTTGAAGGTAGTCAACAGACCCATCCGAATCTCTGCCAAACCGGAAGTCCGTAGGTCAAAGGGTTTTCGTTCGGCGATCGACGAAAGTTTCGGTTTTATCGCGAATACGTACATAAGCTCACGTCGCCGCACTAAAATTCGCAAATGTGGACGAATGTTGGTAATTTTTTGGTTACTGGGGTAATTTGGACCCCTGATTACGATTCCGGAATCGCCGTTTCGATATTCTCAACCGTTCACCTTCTAATTCATAGCGGCTTTTTGGTGTATTTTTATTACGAAAACGTATGAAACAAATATAGTTTTAAGAGGCCGAGAAGGACGCAATTGCTCCTATGGCAAGCCAACAGACCCCGGCAGATGCTGATGCAAACCGGAAGTCCGTAGGTCAAAGGGTTTACCTTCGGCGATCGATTGTATCGCTTATTACGTACGTAAGCTTGTGTTTTTTCAGAGTAAAATCTACAAATGTGGATGAAAGTTTGTAATTTTTTGTTTTCTGGGGTAATTTGGAGCCCTGATTACGATTTTGATATCGCCGTTTCGATATTCCCAACACTTTTCCCTCTTATCAATAAATGGCTATTTTCGGTCAATTTGAAAGTTCTAAAAGCGTGAAACTAACATACTCCTAGTCGGCGGATGGGGCCGCAGATTTTTTTATGCTAAGCCACTGACCCCAGTAGGTTGTCGAAGAAAGCGGAAGTTCGTGCTTCAAGCGGTTCTCCTTCGGCGATCAAAAGAGTCAAAACATACCAAAGAGGGGGGTCTTTCTTCTTTTTGGACTAGGATTTTTTCAATTTTTGGAAAAAAAGGTCGGTTTTTTTGCATTTTCTGACGTAAAATGAACCCCTGATTACGATTTTGGGGGTCCGACTCCGATATTCCTAGCATCTTGGCGGCAATTTTAAAATAACTGCCAAAAACACGATTTTCTAGCGTTTCGAAGGGCAAAAAAGGCACTAAACGGTGAAGGGCAAAGACGCAATTGCTCTTGAAGGTAGTCAACAGACCCATCCGAATCTCTGCCAAACCGGAAGTCCGTAGGTCAAAGGGTTTTCGTTCGGCGATCGACGAAAGTTTCGGTTTTATCGCGAATACGTACATAAGCTCACGTCGCCGCACTAAAATTCGCAAATGTGGACGAATGTTGGTAATTTTTTGGTTACTGGGGTAATTTGGACCCCTGATTACGATTCCGGAATCGCCGTTTCGATATTCTCAACCGTTCACCTTCTAATTCATAGCGGCTTTTTGGTGTATTTTTATTACGAAAACGTATGAAACAAATATAGTTTTAAGAGGCCGAGAAGGACGCAATTGCTCCTGTGGCAAGCCAACAGACCCCGGCAGATGCTGATGCAAACCGGAAGTCCGTAGGTCAAAGGGTTTACCTTCGGCGATCGATTGTATCGCTTATTACGTACGTAAGCTTGTGTTTTTTCAGAGTAAAATCTACAAATGTGGATGAAAGTTTGTAATTTTTTGTTTTCTGGGGTAATTTGGAGCCCTGATTACGATTTTGATATCGCCGTTTCGATATTCCCAACACTTTTCCCTCTTATCAATAAATGGCTATTTTCGGTCAATTTGAAAGTTCTAAAAGCGTGAAACTAACATACTCCTAGTCGGCGGATGGGGCCGCAGATTTTTTTATGCTAAGCCACTGACCCCAGTAGGTTGTCGAAGAAAGCGGAAGTTCGTGCTTCAAGCGGTTCTCCTTCGGCGATCAAAAGAGTCAAAACATACCAAAGAGGGGGGTCTTTCTTCTTTTTGGACTAGGATTTTTTCAATTTTTGGAAAAAAAGGTCGGTTTTTTTGGATTTTCTGACGTAAAATGAACCCCTGATTACGATTTTGGGGGTCCGACTCCGATATTCCTAGCATCTTGGCGGCAATTTTAAAATAACTGCCAAAAACACGATTTTCTAGCGTTTCGAAGGGCAAAAAAGGCACTAAACGGTGAAGGGCAAAGACGCAATTGCTCTTGAAGGTAGTCAACAGACCCATCCGAATCTCTGCCAAACCGGAAGTCCGTAGGTCAAAGGGTTTTCGTTCGGCGATCGACGAAAGTTTCGGTTTTATCGCGAATACGTACATAAGCTCACGTCGCCGCACTAAAATTCGCAAATGTGGACGAATGTTGGTAATTTTTTGGTTACTGGGGTAATTTGGACCCCTGATTACGATTCCGGAATCGCCGTTTCGATATTCTCAACCGTTCACCTTCTAATTCATAGCGGCTTTTTGGTGTATTTTTATTACGAAAACGTATGAAACAAATATAGTTTTAAGAGGCCGAGAAGGACGCAATTGCTCCTGTGGCAAGCCAACAGACCCCGGCAGATGCTGATGCAAACCGGAAGTCCGTAGGTCAAAGGGTTTACCTTCGGCGATCGATTGTATCGCTTATTACGTACGTAAGCTTGTGTTTTTTCAGAGTAAAATCTACAAATGTGGATGAAAGTTTGTAATTTTTTGTTTTCTGGGGTAATTTGGAGCCCTGATTACGATTTTGATATCGCCGTTTCGATATTCCCAACACTTTTCCCTCTTATCAATAAATGGCTATTTTCGGTCAATTTGAAAGTTCTAAAAGCGTGAAACTAACATACTCCTAGTCGGCGGATGGGGCCGCAGATTTTTTTATGCTAAGCCACTGACCCCAGTAGGTTGTCGAAGAAAGCGGAAGTTCGTGCTTCAAGCGGTTCTCCTTCGGCGATCAAAAGAGTCAAAACATACCAAAGAGGGGGGTCTTTCTTCTTTTTGGACTAGGATTTTTTCAATTTTTGGAAAAAAAGGTCGGTTTTTTTGCATTTTCTGACGTAAAATGAACCCCTGATTACGATTTTGGGGGTCCGACTCCGATATTCCTAGCATCTTGGCGGCAATTTTAAAATAACTGCCAAAAACACGATTTTCTAGCGTTTCGAAGGGCAAAAAAGGCACTAAACGGTGAAGGGCAAAGACGCAATTGCTCTTGAAGGTAGTCAACAGACCCATCCGAATCTCTGCCAAACCGGAAGTCCGTAGGTCAAAGGGTTTTCGTTCGGCGATCGACGAAAGTTTCGGTTTTATCGCGAATACGTACATAAGCTCACGTCGCCGCACTAAAATTCGCAAATGTGGACGAATGTTGGTAATTTTTTGGTTACTGGGGTAATTTGGACCCCTGATTACGATTCCGGAATCGCCGTTTCGATATTCTCAACCGTTCACCTTCTAATTCATAGCGGCTTTTTGGTGTATTTTTATTACGAAAACGTATGAAACAAATATAGTTTTAAGAGGCCGAGAAGGACGCAATTGCTCCTGTGGCAAGCCAACAGACCCCGGCAGATGCTGATGCAAACCGGAAGTCCGTAGGTCAAAGGGTTTACCTTCGGCGATCGATTGTATCGCTTATTACGTACGTAAGCTTGTGTTTTTTCAGAGTAAAATCTACAAATGTGGATGAAAGTTTGTAATTTTTTGTTTTCTGGGGTAATTTGGAGCCCTGATTACGATTTTGATATCGCCGTTTCGATATTCCCAACACTTTTCCCTCTTATCAATAAATGGCTATTTTCGGTCAATTTGAAAGTTCTAAAAGCGTGAAACTAACATACTCCTAGTCGGCGGATGGGGCCGCAGATTTTTTTATGCTAAGCCACTGACCCCAGTAGGTTGTCGAAGAAAGCGGAAGTTCGTGCTTCAAGCGGTTCTCCTTCGGCGATCAAAAGAGTCAAAACATACCAAAGAGGGGGGTCTTTCTTCTTTTTGGACTAGGATTTTTTCAATTTTTGGAAAAAAAGGTCGGTTTTTTTGCATTTTCTGACGTAAAATGAACCCCTGATTACGATTTTGGGGGTCCGACTCCGATATTCCTAGCATCTTGGCGGCAATTTTAAAATAACTGCCAAAAACACGATTTTCTAGCGTTTCGAAGGGCAAAAAAGGCACTAAACGGTGAAGGGCAAAGACGCAATTGCTCTTGAAGGTAGTCAACAGACCCATCCGAATCTCTGCCAAACCGGAAGTCCGTAGGTCAAAGGGTTTTCGTTCGGCGATCGACGAAAGTTTCGGTTTTATCGCGAATACGTACATAAGCTCACGTCGCCGCACTAAAATTCGCAAATGTGGACGAATGTTGGTAATTTTTTGGTTACTGGGGTAATTTGGACCCCTGATTACGATTCCGGAATCGCCGTTTCGATATTCTCAACCGTTCACCTTCTAATTCATAGCGGCTTTTTGGTGTATTTTTATTACGAAAACGTATGAAACAAATATAGTTTTAAGAGGCCGAGAAGGACGCAATTGCTCCTGTGGCAAGCCAACAGACCCCGGCAGATGCTGATGCAAACCGGAAGTCCGTAGGTCAAAGGGTTTACCTTCGGCGATCGATTGTATCGCTTATTACGTACGTAAGCTTGTGTTTTTTCAGAGTAAAATCTACAAATGTGGATGAAAGTTTGTAATTTTTTGTTTTCTGGGGTAATTTGGAGCCCTGATTACGATTTTGATATCGCCGTTTCGATATTCCCAACACTTTTCCCTCTTATCAATAAATGGCTATTTTCGGTCAATTTGAAAGTTCTAAAAGCGTGAAACTAACATACTCCTAGTCGGCGGATGGGGCCGCAGATTTTTTTATGCTAAGCCACTGACCCCAGTAGGTTGTCGAAGAAAGCGGAAGTTCGTGCTTCAAGCGGTTCTCCTTCGGCGATCAAAAGAGTCAAAACATACCAAAGAGGGGGGTCTTTCTTCTTTTTGGACTAGGATTTTTTCAATTTTTGGAAAAAAAGGTCGGTTTTTTTGCATTTTCTGACGTAAAATGAACCCCTGATTACGATTTTGGGGGTCCGACTCCGATATTCCTAGCATCTTGGCGGCAATTTTAAAATAACTGCCAAAAACACGATTTTCTAGCGTTTCGAAGGGCAAAAAAGGCACTAAACGGTGAAGGGCAAAGACGCAATTGCTCTTGAAGGTAGTCAACAGACCCATCCGAATCTCTGCCAAACCGGAAGTCCGTAGGTCAAAGGGTTTTCGTTCGGCGATCGACGAAAGTTTCGGTTTTATCGCGAATACGTACATAAGCTCACGTCGCCGCACTAAAATTCGCAAATGTGGACGAATGTTGGTAATTTTTTGGTTACTGGGGTAATTTGGACCCCTGATTACGATTCCGGAATCGCCGTTTCGATATTCTCAACCGTTCACCTTCTAATTCATAGCGGCTTTTTGGTGTATTTTTATTACGAAAACGTATGAAACAAATATAGTTTTAAGAGGCCGAGAAGGACGCAATTGCTCCTGTGGCAAGCCAACAGACCCCGGCAGATGCTGATGCAAACCGGAAGTCCGTAGGTCAAAGGGTTTACCTTCGGCGATCGATTGTATCGCTTATTACGTACGTAAGCTTGTGTTTTTTCAGAGTAAAATCTACAAATGTGGATGAAAGTTTGTAATTTTTTGTTTTCTGGGGTAATTTGGAGCCCTGATTACGATTTTGATATCGCCGTTTCGATATTCCCAACACTTTTCCCTCTTATCAATAAATGGCTATTTTCGGTCAATTTGAAAGTTCTAAAAGCGTGAAACTAACATACTCCTAGTCGGCGGATGGGGCCGCAGATTTTTTTATGCTAAGCCACTGACCCCAGTAGGTTGTCGAAGAAAGCGGAAGTTCGTGCTTCAAGCGGTTCTCCTTCGGCGATCAAAAGAGTCAAAACATACCAAAGAGGGGGGTCTTTCTTCTTTTTGGACTAGGATTTTTTCAATTTTTGGAAAAAAAGGTCGGTTTTTTTGCATTTTCTGACGTAAAATGAACCCCTGATTACGATTTTGGGGGTCCGACTCCGATATTCCTAGCATCTTGGCGGCAATTTTAAAATAACTGCCAAAAACACGATTTTCTAGCGTTTCGAAGGGCAAAAAAGGCACTAAACGGTGAAGGGCAAAGACGCAATTGCTCTTGAAGGTAGTCAACAGACCCATCCGAATCTCTGCCAAACCGGAAGTCCGTAGGTCAAAGGGTTTTCGTTCGGCGATCGACGAAAGTTTCGGTTTTATCGCGAATACGTACATAAGCTCACGTCGCCGCACTAAAATTCGCAAATGTGGACGAATGTTGGTAATTTTTTGGTTACTGGGGTAATTTGGACCCCTGATTACGATTCCGGAATCGCCGTTTCGATATTCTCAACCGTTCACCTTCTAATTCATAGCGGCTTTTTGGTGTATTTTTATTACGAAAACGTATGAAACAAATATAGTTTTAAGAGGCCGAGAAGGACGCAATTGCTCCTGTGGCAAGCCAACAGACCCCGGCAGATGCTGATGCAAACCGGAAGTCCGTAGGTCAAAGGGTTTACCTTCGGCGATCGATTGTATCGCTTATTACGTACGTAAGCTTGTGTTTTTTCAGAGTAAAATCTACAAATGTGGATGAAAGTTTGTAATTTTTTGTTTTCTGGGGTAATTTGGAGCCCTGATTACGATTTTGATATCGCCGTTTCGATATTCCCAACACTTTTCCCTCTTATCAATAAATGGCTATTTTCGGTCAATTTGAAAGTTCTAAAAGCGTGAAACTAACATACTCCTAGTCGGCGGATGGGGCCGCAGATTTTTTTATGCTAAGCCACTGACCCCAGTAGGTTGTCGAAGAAAGCGGAAGTTCGTGCTTCAAGCGGTTCTCCTTCGGCGATCAAAAGAGTCAAAACATACCAAAGAGGGGGGTCTTTCTTCTTTTTGGACTAGGATTTTTTCAATTTTTGGAAAAAAAGGTCGGTTTTTTTGCATTTTCTGACGTAAAATGAACCCCTGATTACGATTTTGGGGGTCCGACTCCGATATTCCTAGCATCTTGGCGGCAATTTTAAAATAACTGCCAAAAACACGATTTTCTAGCGTTTCGAAGGGCAAAAAAGGCACTAAACGGTGAAGGGCAAAGACGCAATTGCTCTTGAAGGTAGTCAACAGACCCATCCGAATCTCTGCCAAACCGGAAGTCCGTAGGTCAAAGGGTTTTCGTTCGGCGATCGACGAAAGTTTCGGTTTTATCGCGAATACGTACATAAGCTCACGTCGCCGCACTAAAATTCGCAAATGTGGACGAATGTTGGTAATTTTTTGGTTACTGGGGTAATTTGGACCCCTGATTACGATTCCGGAATCGCCGTTTCGATATTCTCAACCGTTCACCTTCTAATTCATAGCGGCTTTTTGGTGTATTTTTATTACGAAAACGTATGAAACAAATATAGTTTTAAGAGGCCGAGAAGGACGCAATTGCTCCTGTGGCAAGCCAACAGACCCCGGCAGATGCTGATGCAAACCGGAAGTCCGTAGGTCAAAGGGTTTACCTTCGGCGATCGATTGTATCGCTTATTACGTACGTAAGCTTGTGTTTTTTCAGAGTAAAATCTACAAATGTGGATGAAAGTTTGTAATTTTTTGTTTTCTGGGGTAATTTGGAGCCCTGATTACGATTTTGATATCGCCGTTTCGATATTCCCAACACTTTTCCCTCTTATCAATAAATGGCTATTTTCGGTCAATTTGAAAGTTCTAAAAGCGTGAAACTAACATACTCCTAGTCGGCGGATGGGGCCGCAGATTTTTTTATGCTAAGCCACTGACCCCAGTAGGTTGTCGAAGAAAGCGGAAGTTCGTGCTTCAAGCGGTTCTCCTTCGGCGATCAAAAGAGTCAAAACATACCAAAGAGGGGGGTCTTTCTTCTTTTTGGACTAGGATTTTTTCAATTTTTGGAAAAAAAGGTCGGTTTTTTTGCATTTTCTGACGTAAAATGAACCCCTGATTACGATTTTGGGGGTCCGACTCCGATATTCCTAGCATCTTGGCGGCAATTTTAAAATAACTGCCAAAAACACGATTTTCTAGCGTTTCGAAGGGCAAAAAAGGCACTAAACGGTGAAGGGCAAAGACGCAATTGCTCTTGAAGGTAGTCAACAGACCCATCCGAATCTCTGCCAAACCGGAAGTCCGTAGGTCAAAGGGTTTTCGTTCGGCGATCGACGAAAGTTTCGGTTTTATCGCGAATACGTACATAAGCTCACGTCGCCGCACTAAAATTCGCAAATGTGGACGAATGTTGGTAATTTTTTGGTTACTGGGGTAATTTGGACCCCTGATTACGATTCCGGAATCGCCGTTTCGATATTCTCAACCGTTCACCTTCTAATTCATAGCGGCTTTTTGGTGTATTTTTATTACGAAAACGTATGAAACAAATATAGTTTTAAGAGGCCGAGAAGGACGCAATTGCTCCTGTGGCAAGCCAACAGACCCCGGCAGATGCTGATGCAAACCGGAAGTCCGTAGGTCAAAGGGTTTACCTTCGGCGATCGATTGTATCGCTTATTACGTACGTAAGCTTGTGTTTTTTCAGAGTAAAATCTACAAATGTGGATGAAAGTTTGTAATTTTTTGTTTTCTGGGGTAATTTGGAGCCCTGATTACGATTTTGATATCGCCGTTTCGATATTCCCAACACTTTTCCCTCTTATCAATAAATGGCTATTTTCGGTCAATTTGAAAGTTCTAAAAGCGTGAAACTAACATACTCCTAGTCGGCGGATGGGGCCGCAGATTTTTTTATGCTAAGCCACTGACCCCAGTAGGTTGTCGAAGAAAGCGGAAGTTTGTGCTTCAAGCGGTTCTCCTTCGGCGATCAAAAGAGTCAAAACATACCAAAGAGGGGGGTCTTTCTTCTTTTTGGACTAGGATTTTTTCAATTTTTGGAAAAAAAGGTCGGTTTTTTTGCATTTTCTGACGTAAAATGAACCCCTGATTACGATTTTGGGGGTCCGACTCCGATATTCCTAGCATCTTGGCGGCAATTTTAAAATAACTGCCAAAAACACGATTTTCTAGCGTTTCGAAGGGCAAAAAAGGCACTAAACGGTGAAGGGCAAAGACGCAATTGCTCTTGAAGGTAGTCAACAGACCCATCCGAATCTCTGCCAAACCGGAAGTCCGTAGGTCAAAGGGTTTTCGTTCGGCGATCGACGAAAGTTTCGGTTTTATCGCGAATACGTACATAAGCTCACGTCGCCGCACTAAAATTCGCAAATGTGGACGAATGTTGGTAATTTTTTGGTTACTGGGGTAATTTGGACCCCTGATTACGATTCCGGAATCGCCGTTTCGATATTCTCAACCGTTCACCTTCTAATTCATAGCGGCTTTTTGGTGTATTTTTATTACGAAAACGTATGAAACAAATATAGTTTTAAGAGGCCGAGAAGGACGCAATTGCTCCTGTGGCAAGCCAACAGACCCCGGCAGATGCTGATGCAAACCGGAAGTCCGTAGGTCAAAGGGTTTACCTTCGGCGATCGATTGTATCGCTTATTACGTACGTAAGCTTGTGTTTTTTCAGAGTAAAATCTACAAATGTGGATGAAAGTTTGTAATTTTTTGTTTTCTGGGGTAATTTGGAGCCCTGATTACGATTTTGATATCGCCGTTTCGATATTCCCAACACTTTTCCCTCTTATCAATAAATGGCTATTTTCGGTCAATTTGAAAGTTCTAAAAGCGTGAAACTAACATACTCCTAGTCGGCGGATGGGGCCGCAGATTTTTTTATGCTAAGCCACTGACCCCAGTAGGTTGTCGAAGAAAGCGGAAGTTCGTGCTTCAAGCGGTTCTCCTTCGGCGATCAAAAGAGTCAAAACATACCAAAGAGGGGGGTCTTTCTTCTTTTTGGACTAGGATTTTTTCAATTTTTGGAAAAAAAGGTCGGTTTTTTTGCATTTTCTGACGTAAAATGAACCCCTGATTACGATTTTGGGGGTCCGACTCCGATATTCCTAGCATCTTGGCGGCAATTTTAAAATAACTGCCAAAAACACGATTTTCTAGCGTTTCGAAGGGCAAAAAAGGCACTAAACGGTGAAGGGCAAAGACGCAATTGCTCTTGAAGGTAGTCAACAGACCCATCCGAATCTCTGCCAAACCGGAAGTCCGTAGGTCAAAGGGTTTTCGTTCGGCGATCGACGAAAGTTTCGGTTTTATCGCGAATACGTACATAAGCTCACGTCGCCGCACTAAAATTCGCAAATGTGGACGAATGTTGGTAATTTTTTGGTTACTGGGGTAATTTGGACCCCTGATTACGATTCCGGAATCGCCGTTTCGATATTCTCAACCGTTCACCTTCTAATTCATAGCGGCTTTTTGGTGTATTTTTATTACGAAAACGTATGAAACAAATATAGTTTTAAGAGGCCGAGAAGGACGCAATTGCTCCTGTGGCAAGCCAACAGACCCCGGCAGATGCTGATGCAAACCGGAAGTCCGTAGGTCAAAGGGTTTACCTTCGGCGATCGATTGTATCGCTTATTACGTACGTAAGCTTGTGTTTTTTCAGAGTAAAATCTACAAATGTGGATGAAAGTTTGTAATTTTTTGTTTTCTGGGGTAATTTGGAGCCCTGATTACGATTTTGATATCGCCGTTTCGATATTCCCAACACTTTTCCCTCTTATCAATAAATGGCTATTTTCGGTCAATTTGAAAGTTCTAAAAGCGTGAAACTAACATACTCCTAGTCGGCGGATGGGGCCGCAGATTTTTTTATGCTAAGCCACTGACCCCAGTAGGTTGTCGAAGAAAGCGGAAGTTCGTGCTTCAAGCGGTTCTCCTTCGGCGATCAAAAGAGTCAAAACATACCAAAGAGGGGGGTCTTTCTTCTTTTTGGACTAGGATTTTTTCAATTTTTGGAAAAAAAGGTCGGTTTTTTTGCATTTTCTGACGTAAAATGAACCCCTGATTACGATTTTGGGGGTCCGACTCCGATATTCCTAGCATCTTGGCGGCAATTTTAAAATAACTGCCAAAAACACGATTTTCTAGCGTTTCGAAGGGCAAAAAAGGCACTAAACGGTGAAGGGCAAAGACGCAATTGCTCTTGAAGGTAGTCAACAGACCCATCCGAATCTCTGCCAAACCGGAAGTCCGTAGGTCAAAGGGTTTTCGTTCGGCGATCGACGAAAGTTTCGGTTTTATCGCGAATACGTACATAAGCTCACGTCGCCGCACTAAAATTCGCAAATGTGGACGAATGTTGGTAATTTTTTGGTTACTGGGGTAATTTGGACCCCTGATTACGATTCCGGAATCGCCGTTTCGATATTCTCAACCGTTCACCTTCTAATTCATAGCGGCTTTTTGGTGTATTTTTATTACGAAAACGTATGAAACAAATATAGTTTTAAGAGGCCGAGAAGGACGCAATTGCTCCTGTGGCAAGCCAACAGACCCCGGCAGATGCTGATGCAAACCGGAAGTCCGTAGGTCAAAGGGTTTACCTTCGGCGATCGATTGTATCGCTTATTACGTACGTAAGCTTGTGTTTTTTCAGAGTAAAATCTACAAATGTGGATGAAAGTTTGTAATTTTTTGTTTTCTGGGGTAATTTGGAGCCCTGATTACGATTTTGATATCGCCGTTTCGATATTCCCAACACTTTTCCCTCTTATCAATAAATGGCTATTTTCGGTCAATTTGAAAGTTCTAAAAGCGTGAAACTAACATACTCCTAGTCGGCGGATGGGGCCGCAGATTTTTTTATGCTAAGCCACTGACCCCAGTAGGTTGTCGAAGAAAGCGGAAGTTCGTGCTTCAAGCGGTTCTCCTTCGGCGATCAAAAGAGTCAAAACATACCAAAGAGGGGGGTCTTTCTTCTTTTTGGACTAGGATTTTTTCAATTTTTGGAAAAAAAGGTCGGTTTTTTTGCATTTTCTGACGTAAAATGAACCCCTGATTACGATTTTGGGGGTCCGACTCCGATATTCCTAGCATCTTGGCGGCAATTTTAAAATAACTGCCAAAAACACGATTTTCTAGCGTTTCGAAGGGCAAAAAAGGCACTAAACGGTGAAGGGCAAAGACGCAATTGCTCTTGAAGGTAGTCAACAGACCCATCCGAATCTCTGCCAAACCGGAAGTCCGTAGGTCAAAGGGTTTTCGTTCGGCGATCGACGAAAGTTTCGGTTTTATCGCGAATACGTACATAAGCTCACGTCGCCGCACTAAAATTCGCAAATGTGGACGAATGTTGGTAATTTTTTGGTTACTGGGGTAATTTGGACCCCTGATTACGATTCCGGAATCGCCGTTTCGATATTCTCAACCGTTCACCTTCTAATTCATAGCGGCTTTTTGGTGTATTTTTATTACGAAAACGTATGAAACAAATATAGTTTTAAGAGGCCGAGAAGGACGCAATTGCTCCTGTGGCAAGCCAACAGACCCCGGCAGATGCTGATGCAAACCGGAAGTCCGTAGGTCAAAGGGTTTACCTTCGGCGATCGATTGTATCGCTTATTACGTACGTAAGCTTGTGTTTTTTCAGAGTAAAATCTACAAATGTGGATGAAAGTTTGTAATTTTTTGTTTTCTGGGGTAATTTGGAGCCCTGATTACGATTTTGATATCGCCGTTTCGATATTCCCAACACTTTTCCCTCTTATCAATAAATGGCTATTTTCGGTCAATTTGAAAGTTCTAAAAGCGTGAAACTAACATACTCCTAGTCGGCGGATGGGGCCGCAGATTTTTTTATGCTAAGCCACTGACCCCAGTAGGTTGTCGAAGAAAGCGGAAGTTCGTGCTTCAAGCGGTTCTCCTTCGGCGATCAAAAGAGTCAAAACATACCAAAGAGGGGGGTCTTTCTTCTTTTTGGACTAGGATTTTTTCAATTTTTGGAAAAAAAGGTCGGTTTTTTTGCATTTTCTGACGTAAAATGAACCCCTGATTACGATTTTGGGGGTCCGACTCCGATATTCCTAGCATCTTGGCGGCAATTTTAAAATAACTGCCAAAAACACGATTTTCTAGCGTTTCGAAGGGCAAAAAAGGCACTAAACGGTGAAGGGCAAAGACGCAATTGCTCTTGAAGGTAGTCAACAGACCCATCCGAATCTCTGCCAAACCGGAAGTCCGTAGGTCAAAGGGTTTTCGTTCGGCGATCGACGAAAGTTTCGGTTTTATCGCGAATACGTACATAAGCTCACGTCGCCGCACTAAAATTCGCAAATGTGGACGAATGTTGGTAATTTTTTGGTTACTGGGGTAATTTGGACCCCTGATTACGATTCCGGAATCGCCGTTTCGATATTCTCAACCGTTCACCTTCTAATTCATAGCGGCTTTTTGGTGTATTTTTATTACGAAAACGTATGAAACAAATATAGTTTTAAGAGGCCGAGAAGGACGCAATTGCTCCTGTGGCAAGCCAACAGACCCCGGCAGATGCTGATGCAAACCGGAAGTCCGTAGGTCAAAGGGTTTACCTTCGGCGATCGATTGTATCGCTTATTACGTACGTAAGCTTGTGTTTTTTCAGAGTAAAATCTACAAATGTGGATGAAAGTTTGTAATTTTTTGTTTTCTGGGGTAATTTGGAGCCCTGATTACGATTTTGATATCGCCGTTTCGATATTCCCAACACTTTTCCCTCTTATCAATAAATGGCTATTTTCGGTCAATTTGAAAGTTCTAAAAGCGTGAAACTAACATACTCCTAGTCGGCGGATGGGGCCGCAGATTTTTTTATGCTAAGCCACTGACCCCAGTAGGTTGTCGAAGAAAGCGGAAGTTCGTGCTTCAAGCGGTTCTCCTTCGGCGATCAAAAGAGTCAAAACATACCAAAGAGGGGGGTCTTTCTTCTTTTTGGACTAGGATTTTTTCAATTTTTGGAAAAAAAGGTCGGTTTTTTTGCATTTTCTGACGTAAAATGAACCCCTGATTACGATTTTGGGGGTCCGACTCCGATATTCCTAGCATCTTGGCGGCAATTTTAAAATAACTGCCAAAAACACGATTTTCTAGCGTTTCGAAGGGCAAAAAAGGCACTAAACGGTGAAGGGCAAAGACGCAATTGCTCTTGAAGGTAGTCAACAGACCCATCCGAATCTCTGCCAAACCGGAAGTCCGTAGGTCAAAGGGTTTTCGTTCGGCGATCGACGAAAGTTTCGGTTTTATCGCGAATACGTACATAAGCTCACGTCGCCGCACTAAAATTCGCAAATGTGGACGAATGTTGGTAATTTTTTGGTTACTGGGGTAATTTGGACCCCTGATTACGATTCCGGAATCGCCGTTTCGATATTCTCAACCGTTCACCTTCTAATTCATAGCGGCTTTTTGGTGTATTTTTATTACGAAAACGTATGAAACAAATATAGTTTTAAGAGGCCGAGAAGGACGCAATTGCTCCTGTGGCAAGCCAACAGACCCCGGCAGATGCTGATGCAAACCGGAAGTCCGTAGGTCAAAGGGTTTACCTTCGGCGATCGATTGTATCGCTTATTACGTACGTAAGCTTGTGTTTTTTCAGAGTAAAATCTACAAATGTGGATGAAAGTTTGTAATTTTTTGTTTTCTGGGGTAATTTGGAGCCCTGATTACGATTTTGATATCGCCGTTTCGATATTCCCAACACTTTTCCCTCTTATCAATAAATGGCTATTTTCGGTCAATTTGAAAGTTCTAAAAGCGTGAAACTAACATACTCCTAGTCGGCGGATGGGGCCGCAGATTTTTTTATGCTAAGCCACTGACCCCAGTAGGTTGTCGAAGAAAGCGGAAGTTCGTGCTTCAAGCGGTTCTCCTTCGGCGATCAAAAGAGTCAAAACATACCAAAGAGGGGGGTCTTTCTTCTTTTTGGACTAGGATTTTTTCAATTTTTGGAAAAAAAGGTCGGTTTTTTTGCATTTTCTGACGTAAAATGAACCCCTGATTACGATTTTGGGGGTCCGACTCCGATATTCCTAGCATCTTGGCGGCAATTTTAAAATAACTGCCAAAAACACGATTTTCTAGCGTTTCGAAGGGCAAAAAAGGCACTAAACGGTGAAGGGCAAAGACGCAATTGCTCTTGAAGGTAGTCAACAGACCCATCCGAATCTCTGCCAAACCGGAAGTCCGTAGGTCAAAGGGTTTTCGTTCGGCGATCGACGAAAGTTTCGGTTTTATCGCGAATACGTACATAAGCTCACGTCGCCGCACTAAAATTCGCAAATGTGGACGAATGTTGGTAATTTTTTGGTTACTGGGGTAATTTGGACCCCTGATTACGATTCCGGAATCGCCGTTTCGATATTCTCAACCGTTCACCTTCTAATTCATAGCGGCTTTTTGGTGTATTTTTATTACGAAAACGTATGAAACAAATATAGTTTTAAGAGGCCGAGAAGGACGCAATTGCTCCTGTGGCAAGCCAACAGACCCCGGCAGATGCTGATGCAAACCGGAAGTCCGTAGGTCAAAGGGTTTACCTTCGGCGATCGATTGTATCGCTTATTACGTACGTAAGCTTGTGTTTTTTCAGAGTAAAATCTACAAATGTGGATGAAAGTTTGTAATTTTTTGTTTTCTGGGGTAATTTGGAGCCCTGATTACGATTTTGATATCGCCGTTTCGATATTCCCAACACTTTTCCCTCTTATCAATAAATGGCTATTTTCGGTCAATTTGAAAGTTCTAAAAGCGTGAAACTAACATACTCCTAGTCGGCGGATGGGGCCGCAGATTTTTTTATGCTAAGCCACTGACCCCAGTAGGTTGTCGAAGAAAGCGGAAGTTCGTGCTTCAAGCGGTTCTCCTTCGGCGATCAAAAGAGTCAAAACATACCAAAGAGGGGGGTCTTTCTTCTTTTTGGACTAGGATTTTTTCAATTTTTGGAAAAAAAGGTCGGTTTTTTTGCATTTTCTGACGTAAAATGAACCCCTGATTACGATTTTGGGGGTCCGACTCCGATATTCCTAGCATCTTGGCGGCAATTTTAAAATAACTGCCAAAAACACGATTTTCTAGCGTTTCGAAGGGCAAAAAAGGCACTAAACGGTGAAGGGCAAAGACGCAATTGCTCTTGAAGGTAGTCAACAGACCCATCCGAATCTCTGCCAAACCGGAAGTCCGTAGGTCAAAGGGTTTTCGTTCGGCGATCGACGAAAGTTTCGGTTTTATCGCGAATACGTACATAAGCTCACGTCGCCGCACTAAAATTCGCAAATGTGGACGAATGTTGGTAATTTTTTGGTTACTGGGGTAATTTGGACCCCTGATTACGATTCCGGAATCGCCGTTTCGATATTCTCAACCGTTCACCTTCTAATTCATAGCGGCTTTTTGGTGTATTTTTATTACGAAAACGTATGAAACAAATATAGTTTTAAGAGGCCGAGAAGGACGCAATTGCTCCTGTGGCAAGCCAACAGACCCCGGCAGATGCTGATGCAAACCGGAAGTCCGTAGGTCAAAGGGTTTACCTTCGGCGATCGATTGTATCGCTTATTACGTACGTAAGCTTGTGTTTTTTCAGAGTAAAATCTACAAATGTGGATGAAAGTTTGTAATTTTTTGTTTTCTGGGGTAATTTGGAGCCCTGATTACGATTTTGATATCGCCGTTTCGATATTCCCAACACTTTTCCCTCTTATCAATAAATGGCTATTTTCGGTCAATTTGAAAGTTCTAAAAGCGTGAAACTAACATACTCCTAGTCGGCGGATGGGGCCGCAGATTTTTTTATGCTAAGCCACTGACCCCAGTAGGTTGTCGAAGAAAGCGGAAGTTCGTGCTTCAAGCGGTTCTCCTTCGGCGATCAAAAGAGTCAAAACATACCAAAGAGGGGGGTCTTTCTTCTTTTTGGACTAGGATTTTTTCAATTTTTGGAAAAAAAGGTCGGTTTTTTTGCATTTTCTGACGTAAAATGAACCCCTGATTACGATTTTGGGGGTCCGACTCCGATATTCCTAGCATCTTGGCGGCAATTTTAAAATAACTGCCAAAAACACGATTTTCTAGCGTTTCGAAGGGCAAAAAAGGCACTAAACGGTGAAGGGCAAAGACGCAATTGCTCTTGAAGGTAGTCAACAGACCCATCCGAATCTCTGCCAAACCGGAAGTCCGTAGGTCAAAGGGTTTTCGTTCGGCGATCGACGAAAGTTTCGGTTTTATCGCGAATACGTACATAAGCTCACGTCGCCGCACTAAAATTCGCAAATGTGGACGAATGTTGGTAATTTTTTGGTTACTGGGGTAATTTGGACCCCTGATTACGATTCCGGAATCGCCGTTTCGATATTCTCAACCGTTCACCTTCTAATTCATAGCGGCTTTTTGGTGTATTTTTATTACGAAAACGTATGAAACAAATATAGTTTTAAGAGGCCGAGAAGGACGCAATTGCTCCTGTGGCAAGCCAACAGACCCCGGCAGATGCTGATGCAAACCGGAAGTCCGTAGGTCAAAGGGTTTACCTTCGGCGATCGATTGTATCGCTTATTACGTACGTAAGCTTGTGTTTTTTCAGAGTAAAATCTACAAATGTGGATGAAAGTTTGTAATTTTTTGTTTTCTGGGGTAATTTGGAGCCCTGATTACGATTTTGATATCGCCGTTTCGATATTCCCAACACTTTTCCCTCTTATCAATAAATGGCTATTTTCGGTCAATTTGAAAGTTCTAAAAGCGTGAAACTAACATACTCCTAGTCGGCGGATGGGGCCGCAGATTTTTTTATGCTAAGCCACTGACCCCAGTAGGTTGTCGAAGAAAGCGGAAGTTCGTGCTTCAAGCGGTTCTCCTTCGGCGATCAAAAGAGTCAAAACATACCAAAGAGGGGGGTCTTTCTTCTTTTTGGACTAGGATTTTTTCAATTTTTGGAAAAAAAGGTCGGTTTTTTTGCATTTTCTGACGTAAAATGAACCCCTGATTACGATTTTGGGGGTCCGACTCCGATATTCCTAGCATCTTGGCGGCAATTTTAAAATAACTGCCAAAAACACGATTTTCTAGCGTTTCGAAGGGCAAAAAAGGCACTAAACGGTGAAGGGCAAAGACGCAATTGCTCTTGAAGGTAGTCAACAGACCCATCCGAATCTCTGCCAAACCGGAAGTCCGTAGGTCAAAGGGTTTTCGTTCGGCGATCGACGAAAGTTTCGGTTTTATCGCGAATACGTACATAAGCTCACGTCGCCGCACTAAAATTCGCAAATGTGGACGAATGTTGGTAATTTTTTGGTTACTGGGGTAATTTGGACCCCTGATTACGATTCCGGAATCGCCGTTTCGATATTCTCAACCGTTCACCTTCTAATTCATAGCGGCTTTTTGGTGTATTTTTATTACGAAAACGTATGAAACAAATATAGTTTTAAGAGGCCGAGAAGGACGCAATTGCTCCTGTGGCAAGCCAACAGACCCCGGCAGATGCTGATGCAAACCGGAAGTCCGTAGGTCAAAGGGTTTACCTTCGGCGATCGATTGTATCGCTTATTACGTACGTAAGCTTGTGTTTTTTCAGAGTAAAATCTACAAATGTGGATGAAAGTTTGTAATTTTTTGTTTTCTGGGGTAATTTGGAGCCCTGATTACGATTTTGATATCGCCGTTTCGATATTCCCAACACTTTTCCCTCTTATCAATAAATGGCTATTTTCGGTCAATTTGAAAGTTCTAAAAGCGTGAAACTAACATACTCCTAGTCGGCGGATGGGGCCGCAGATTTTTTTATGCTAAGCCACTGACCCCAGTAGGTTGTCGAAGAAAGCGGAAGTTCGTGCTTCAAGCGGTTCTCCTTCGGCGATCAAAAGAGTCAAAACATACCAAAGAGGGGGGTCTTTCTTCTTTTTGGACTAGGATTTTTTCAATTTTTGGAAAAAAAGGTCGGTTTTTTTGCATTTTCTGACGTAAAATGAACCCCTGATTACGATTTTGGGGGTCCGACTCCGATATTCCTAGCATCTTGGCGGCAATTTTAAAATAACTGCCAAAAACACGATTTTCTAGCGTTTCGAAGGGCAAAAAAGGCACTAAACGGTGAAGGGCAAAGACGCAATTGCTCTTGAAGGTAGTCAACAGACCCATCCGAATCTCTGCCAAACCGGAAGTCCGTAGGTCAAAGGGTTTTCGTTCGGCGATCGACGAAAGTTTCGGTTTTATCGCGAATACGTACATAAGCTCACGTCGCCGCACTAAAATTCGCAAATGTGGACGAATGTTGGTAATTTTTTGGTTACTGGGGTAATTTGGACCCCTGATTACGATTCCGGAATCGCCGTTTCGATATTCTCAACCGTTCACCTTCTAATTCATAGCGGCTTTTTGGTGTATTTTTATTACGAAAACGTATGAAACAAATATAGTTTTAAGAGGCCGAGAAGGACGCAATTGCTCCTGTGGCAAGCCAACAGACCCCGGCAGATGCTGATGCAAACCGGAAGTCCGTAGGTCAAAGGGTTTACCTTCGGCGATCGATTGTATCGCTTATTACGTACGTAAGCTTGTGTTTTTTCAGAGTAAAATCTACAAATGTGGATGAAAGTTTGTAATTTTTTGTTTTCTGGGGTAATTTGGAGCCCTGATTACGATTTTGATATCGCCGTTTCGATATTCCCAACACTTTTCCCTCTTATCAATAAATGGCTATTTTCGGTCAATTTGAAAGTTCTAAAAGCGTGAAACTAACATACTCCTAGTCGGCGGATGGGGCCGCAGATTTTTTTATGCTAAGCCACTGACCCCAGTAGGTTGTCGAAGAAAGCGGAAGTTCGTGCTTCAAGCGGTTCTCCTTCGGCGATCAAAAGAGTCAAAACATACCAAAGAGGGGGGTCTTTCTTCTTTTTGGACTAGGATTTTTTCAATTTTTGGAAAAAAAGGTCGGTTTTTTTGCATTTTCTGACGTAAAATGAACCCCTGATTACGATTTTGGGGGTCCGACTCCGATATTCCTAGCATCTTGGCGGCAATTTTAAAATAACTGCCAAAAACACGATTTTCTAGCGTTTCGAAGGGCAAAAAAGGCACTAAACGGTGAAGGGCAAAGACGCAATTGCTCTTGAAGGTAGTCAACAGACCCATCCGAATCTCTGCCAAACCGGAAGTCCGTAGGTCAAAGGGTTTTCGTTCGGCGATCGACGAAAGTTTCGGTTTTATCGCGAATACGTACATAAGCTCACGTCGCCGCACTAAAATTCGCAAATGTGGACGAATGTTGGTAATTTTTTGGTTACTGGGGTAATTTGGACCCCTGATTACGATTCCGGAATCGCCGTTTCGATATTCTCAACCGTTCACCTTCTAATTCATAGCGGCTTTTTGGTGTATTTTTATTACGAAAACGTATGAAACAAATATAGTTTTAAGAGGCCGAGAAGGACGCAATTGCTCCTGTGGCAAGCCAACAGACCCCGGCAGATGCTGATGCAAACCGGAAGTCCGTAGGTCAAAGGGTTTACCTTCGGCGATCGATTGTATCGCTTATTACGTACGTAAGCTTGTGTTTTTTCAGAGTAAAATCTACAAATGTGGATGAAAGTTTGTAATTTTTTGTTTTCTGGGGTAATTTGGAGCCCTGATTACGATTTTGATATCGCCGTTTCGATATTCCCAACACTTTTCCCTCTTATCAATAAATGGCTATTTTCGGTCAATTTGAAAGTTCTAAAAGCGTGAAACTAACATACTCCTAGTCGGCGGATGGGGCCGCAGATTTTTTTATGCTAAGCCACTGACCCCAGTAGGTTGTCGAAGAAAGCGGAAGTTCGTGCTTCAAGCGGTTCTCCTTCGGCGATCAAAAGAGTCAAAACATACCAAAGAGGGGGGTCTTTCTTCTTTTTGGACTAGGATTTTTTCAATTTTTGGAAAAAAAGGTCGGTTTTTTTGCATTTTCTGACGTAAAATGAACCCCTGATTACGATTTTGGGGGTCCGACTCCGATATTCCTAGCATCTTGGCGGCAATTTTAAAATAACTGCCAAAAACACGATTTTCTAGCGTTTCGAAGGGCAAAAAAGGCACTAAACGGTGAAGGGCAGAGACGCAATTGCTCCTGAAGGTAGTCAACAAACCCATCCGAATCCCTGATAAACCGGAAGTCCGTAGGTCAAAGGGTTTTCCTTCGGCGATCGACGGAAAATAGGGTTCTATCGCCGATACGTACATAAGCTCACGTCGCCGCACTAAAATTCGCAAACGTGGACCAATGTTGGTAATTTTTTGGTTACTGGGGTAATTTGGACCCCTGATTACGATTCCGGAATCGCCGTTTCGATATTCTCAACCGTTCACCTTCTAATTCATAGCGGCTTTTTGGTGTATTTTTATTACGAAAACGTATGAAACAAATATAGTTTTAAGAGGCCGAGAAGGACGCAATTGCTCCTGTGGCAAGCCAACAGACCCCGGCAGATGCTGATGCAAACCGGAAGTCCGTAGGTCAAAGGGTTTACCTTCGGCGATCGATTGAATCGCTTATTACGTACGTAAGCTTGTGTTTTTTCAGAGTAAAATCTACAAATGTGGATGAAAGTTTGTAATTTTTTGTTTTCTGTGGTAATTTGGAGCCCTGATTACGATTTTGATATCGCCGTTTCGATATTTCCAACATTTCTCCCTCTTATCCATAAATGGCTATTTTCGGTCAATTTGAAAGTTCTAAAAGCGTGAAACTAACATACTCCTAGTCGGCGGATGAGGCCGCAGATTTCTTTATGCTAAGCCACTGACCCCAGTAGGTTGTCGAAGAAAGCGGAAGTCCGTGCTTCAAGCGGTTCTCCTTCGGCGATCGAAAGAGTCAAAACATACCAAAGAGGGGGGTCTTTCTTCTTTTTGGACTAGGATTTTTTCAATTTTTGGTAAAAAAGGTCGTTTTTTTTGCATTTCCTGACGTAAAATGAACCCCTGATTACGATTTTGGGGGTCCGACTCCGATATTTCTAGCATCTTGGCGGCAATTTTAAAATAACCGCCAAAAACACGGTTTTCTAGCGTTTCGAAGGGCAAAAAGGGCACTAAACGGTGAAGGGCAGGAACGCAATTTTTTCAGAAGGTATTTAACAGACCCATCCGAATCCCTGCCAAACCGGAAGTCCGTAGGTCAAAGGGTTTTCCTTCGGCGATCGACGGAAAATAGGATTCTATCGCCGATACGCACATAAGCTCACGTCGCCGCACTAAAATTCGCAAACGTGGACCAATGTTGGTAATTTTTTGGTTACTGAAGTAATTTGGACCCTTGATTTCGATTCCGAAATCGCCGTTTCGATATTTTTAACCGTTCACCTTCGAATTCAAATCAGTTTTTCGGTATATTTTTTTGGTGATCAAATGCAGTAAAAGTGAGAAAACGTTTAAAGTAACTTCATCTAGATACAACGTAAATGCAGCAATGAACTCGAGATAAACTTGTATCACTTGTATGGTACAACCGAGCCTTAAAATAATGTTTGTTTAAATTTTTTGGAGTGGGAGAACTTTCCCCTATATTGCGAGCTTCACGTTAATTCAATGACGTGACTTGTTAGTAGGAAGATTGTTAATTTGCAGTGGATGAATTGTTAATTAATTGGGTTAATTGTTAGCGGTCAGCTGATCGACGCGCAGTGGTGGCAACACGAAAAAAATCAGTCATTGTTGTGCAGTGGCAGTGCTCGGTCTGTAGCAATTAAAAATGTGGCTCTGATTATAAGCTAAAGTGACCAAAAGATGGGAAATCACCATACAAACGGGGCCCACCACCAGAAGGCCATCGAGGCGGCAGCATCATCCCAGCAGCCCGAGACAAAGAACGGCCACAGGAAGAGCATAACGAGGACCCAATCAGGCAATGACATCCATGAAAAGGCCCACTCGCAACTCCTACCAGTGGAGAAATTAGCTAAGGTAAACCAAAACCACTTAAATACAAATCAAATAAGCCTGAACCCAATAAGCTATTCAATTAATAACACGCAAAAACCATAGTTCAAGGTGCATTATTGTATTATGTTACCCAGCCTGTCTTACAATACAATGGCGGCCTATTCAAATATTTATAGAATTAATTATTACAGATTTTAACCCAAAAGAGTCAACAGGAAGAAGGCATCAATGGAGTCGGCCTCAACACATTCACAGTCAGTTTGCATTAATTAGCAACGATTTCGATAATTAATATTTAAATTTCAGCGCTATTTATTTCCAAGGTACCCGATCCTGGCGGAGAAATTGTACCAGTATTTTCGTACGAACAACGGCAATTGCAAGCAGGCGTTTTTAACGACGAGCGCCTTCAAACAACAATGTGATAAATTATTTGCGGTAAATCACGTTTTATAATAGGCCATCACGTTCTGATCATTTAATTTTGCTCCAGATATTAGATGATGATACTATTAGGGATAATCTAGTTAAGATGTTCTCCGATAAGCCGGCAGGTAGCGATAATTACATGATTTCGCCTGAAGCGATGCAGATGATGTTGATGTGTGCCTATCACGTTTCCATGGATCATTATTCCGAGGGGCCGCAGATGTGTTTGATGATTAATAAAACGTTGAGAGCTGTCGTCGATAGTTGTTTTCATACGAAAACGTTATTGTCGACGCAGTTTGTTTCCCATTGGTTGGCTGCTAATTGTCCGAGGTTGATTGTGCCGTTGCATCGTTACGCTGTGCATTCCTTGGCTACGTCGTATCGTAGTTTGGAAGTCGATGGACCTTCGTTAGCAGCCGGTATGTTTGTTTTGAAATTTTATTAAGTAATTTTTATTTAAAATGAATTATTCTTTTTATAGAAAGTACTGAAGGGAAAAATCCGGAAGGTATTTTTATTTGATGTCGCTTTAGATGTTTTAGTATCACACGAAACCACTAACGCACTTTATTAATTTAAATAATGAAGCAGATATTTTAAAATTAATTCTTAAACGGAATGTAAATAATTTAAAATCCATTTCTGAATTGATTTGTTTGTTTAATATTGCGACATTATTTACAATTACACAATTAACTGTTTACTAAAACATCCAACCATTAATTAAAAACATTTAATTATTGTTTTCACATGCTTAGGTTTAGAATTGACTACTCCTGTATTGGAACAACCGCCCCCATTTGGTGATAATCCGCCCCATCCCCATCTATTACAAATGAGCATGTCGTGGCTTCTAGCTGGAGCTTTGCCACCGAGCTATTCGCGTCCCCAAAAAGCTCATTCGCCTAGCAACAGTGGAGTTGGATTGACCAGCATTAATTTCCTATCGAAGTTCCTTTGCTCGGTGCCATCGCATTGGATTAATTTATACGATTCAGATGAGATGGGTTTAGGTGCCAATCGATTTTTGCATCACGTGCTCGGTTATAAAGGACCGACATTGGTTTTGTTGAAAGCTGAAGGCCATATATTTTGCATAGCTGCACCTTGCGAATGGAAGGATACAAATTTATATTGGGGTGGAGAGGATGCTTGCGTTTTGCAATTGCTGCCAAAGTAAATATATTTTTTTTATTTATTTATTATTGCGTATTTTAATAATTAGTGTAATCTTGGATGAGATTGCTGTTATCTCGTGTGTCTAAAAAGTAATTACAAAAAATAATGCTGACTCATCTTATAAATATTTACAGTTTTTTATATTTTTATCAAAATGACAAATTGTTACGACATGTATTAATGAAATATTTTTAGGTTGTTCCAACACAAATATTTGTAATTTGTTTGTACGCATTGTTTGCAAATTTTTTAATTTTTGTTAAAGGTTACAAAATTGTTGTCATTTCATGATTATAAGTAAAGTGTCAATCAATTTTTTGAAACCTATCATATATTTATACATAAAAGTAAAAGTAAGCTTTAGTAAGTTGCAGTTACACTTTACTTGTATTCTGATGACCTTGCATGAAAACATGTTACTGAAGCTTAATAATATATGGAAATAATTTAATTTAATAATGGAACATTGCACACAGTAGTTCAACCAGCTATATGCAATATGGAAAAGCCCACAAGCATACAGGGCCTCCTTGAGTCTATTTCAAAACCTGTGAGGGGTGAGGGGGCAGATTTTGCTATTTTTGATATTCTATGAATAGAAATTGGCACTTTTTCGACAGTTTATGGCTGGATTTTGTTATTTTTAGACAGTTTATGTGCGAATTTTGGTTCTTAACAATATGGCTTTTGCTATTTTAGACATTTTATTAATATAAAATTGCACTTTTTAACAGTTTATGTCGAATTTTGGTTCATTCTAACAATATTTTAATACTCCATAGCCAGATTTTGCTAATTTTGATATTTATTAATACAAATTTGCTCTTTTCAACAGTTTTATGGTCATAAAAGCCGGAATGTAGTTCTTTCTATTGACATTTTGATATTTTATAGCCATATTTACAATTTTTGAGATTTAATATTTCAAGACCAAATTTTGTTAATTTTTTACATTTTATATACACACACTTTTCAACAGTTTATGTCTTTGTTTTGCTATTTTTGACATTTTATGAATAGCGTTTTGCACTTTTCAACAGTTTATGTCAAATTTTGGTTCATTCTAACAATATTTTAATACTCCATAGCCAGATTTTGCTATTTTTGACTTATTATTAATAGAATTTTGCACTTTTCAACAGTTTTATGGTCATAAATGCCGGAATTTAGTGCTTGCTAACGATATTTTGATATTTTATAGCCAGATTTTGCTATTTTTGAGATTCGATGTTTCACGACTCGATTTTGTTATGTTTACATTTTATATACACTTTTTCTGAATAGATTCTTGTACTTTTCAACAGTTTATGTCTGGGTTTTGCTATTTTTGACATTTTATGAATAGGGTTTTGCACTTTTCAACAGTTTATGTCGAATTTTGGTTCATTCTAACAATATTTTTAATACTCTATAACCAAATTTTGCTATTTTTGAGTTCTTATTAATAGATTTTTGCACTTTTCACCAGTTTTTTATGGTCATCTTTTCAGCCGTTTGAGTCCACTGCAGGACATAAGCCTCTTCTCTGCTTGTATGCTGGCAACTTACATTACAAGGGACCTACAGTTTTAAGTGGATTCCGAACCACTGGAGAGAATTATCACTCCTCAGAGAAGGTATTTTAGCCGTAAAACCCCACGCTGGCAAGACGGGTTGGGGAGTGGGAGAGCGTATAGAACGTGAAAAGTATATCACGGTATATGAGAATCGAACCCACGATCTTCGGTACAGCGGCCGGATGCCTAGACCACTGCGCCACGCTCTCCTCCAATTATGGTCATAAAGGTCGCAAATTAGTGCTTTCTAATGATATTTTGATATTTCATAGCCAGATTTTGCTATTTTTGAGATATAATGTTTGAAGAGCAGATTTTGTTAATTTTTACATTTTATATTTACTTTTTCTGAATAGATTTTTTCAGTTTTAAACCGTTTATGGCTGGATTTTGCTATTTTTGGCGTTTTATGTTTAGGGTTTTGAAGTTTTCAACAGTTTATGTCGAGTTTTGGTGCAATCTAACAATATTTTAATACTCCATAGCCAGATTTTGCTATTTTTGACTTTTTATTAATACGATTTTGCACATTTCAACTGTTTTATGATCATAAAGGCCGGAATTTGTGCTTTCTAATGATATTTTGATATTTCATAGCCAGATTTTTGCTATATTTGAGATTTGATGTTTCAAGATCAGATTTTGTTCTTTTTTTACATTTTATATACACTTTTTCTAAACAGATTTTTGCTCTTTTCAACAGCTTGTGGCTGGATTTTGCTATTTTTGACGTTTTATGTATAGAGTTTTGCACTTTTCAACAGTTTATGTCGAATTTCGGTTCATTCTAACAATATTTTAATACTGCATAGCCAGATTTTGCTGTTTTTGACTTTTTTTATAAGAATGTTGCACTTTTCAACAGTATTATGGTCACAAAGACCGGAATTTAGTGCTTTCTAATGATATTTCATAGCCAGATTTTGCTATTTTTGTGATTAGATGTTTCAAGACCGGATTTTGTTATTTTTTACATTTTATATACACTTTTTCTGAATAGGTTTTTGTTCTTTTTAAAAGTTTATGTCTGGATTTTGCTATTTTTGAATTTTATGTATAGAGCCTTGCACTTTTCAACAATTTATGTCAAATTTTTTGTTCATTCTAACAATATTTTAATACTCCATAGCCAGATTGTGCTATTTTTGACTTGTTATTAATTAAATGTTGCACTTTTCAACAGTTTTATGGTCATAAAGGCTGCAATTTAGTGCTTTCTAATGATATTTTGATATTTCATTGCCAGATTTTGCTATTTTTGAGATATAATGTTTTAAGACCAGATTTTATTAATTTTTACATTTTATATACACTTTTTCTGGATAGATTTTTGCAGTTTTCAACCGTTTTGGCTAATTTTAGTTCATTCTCACATTATTTTAGTACTCCAAGGCCAGAATTTGCTATTTTTGACTTTATTAATACAATTTTGCACTTTTCAACAGTTTTATGGTCATAAAAGCCGAAATTTAGTGCTTTCTAATGATATTTTGATATTTCATAGCCAGATTTTGCTATTTTTGAGATTTGATGTTTAAAGACCAGATTTTGTTGTTTTTTATATAAACTTTTTTGAATAGATTTTTGCACTTTTCATCCGTTTATGGCTGGGCCTCCTTGAGTCTATTTCAAAACCTGTGAGGGGTGAGGGGGCAGATTTTGCTATTTTTGATATTCAATGAATAGAATTTGGCACTTTTTCGACAATTTATGACTGGATTTTGTTATTTTTAGACAGTTTATTTGCGAATTTTGGTTCTTAACAATATGGATTTTGCTATTTTAGACATTTTATTAATATAATTTTGCACTTTTTAACAGTTTATGTCGAATTTTGGTTCATTCTAACAATATTTTAATACTCCATAGCCAGATTTTGCTAATTTTGATATTTATTAATACAAATTTACTCTTTTTAACAGTTTTATGGTCATAAAAGCCGGAATGTAGTTCTTTCTATTGACATTTTGATATTTTATAGCCAGATTTTGCTATTTTTGAGATTTAATATTTCAAGACCAACTTTTGTTAATTTTTTACATTTTATATACACTTTTTTTGGATAGGTTTTTGCACTTTTCAACAGTTTATGTCTGGATTTTGCTATTTTTGACATTTTATGAATAGGGTTTTGTACTTTTCAACAGTTTATGTCGAATTTTAGTTCATTCTAACAATATTTTAATACTCCATAGCCAGATTTTGCTATTTTTGACTTATTATTAATAGAGTTTTGCACTTTTCAACAGTTTTATGGTCATAAATGCCTGGATTTAGTGCTTGCTAACCATATTTTGATGTTTCATAGCCAGATTTTGCAATTTTTGACATTTTATGTTTAGTGTTTTGTACTTTTCAAAAGTTAATGTTGAATTTTGGTAATATTTTAATGCTTCACAGCCTGATTTTGCTATTTTTGGCTTTTTATTAATACAAATTTTCACTTTTCAACAGTTTTATGATCATAAAGACCGGAATTTAGTACTTTCTAATCATATTTTGATATTTTATAGCCAGATTTTGCTATTTTTGTGATTTGATGTTTCAAGACCAGATTTTGTTATTTTTTACATTTTATATACTCTTTTTTCTGAATAGATAATTGCACTTTTCAACAGTTATGTCTGGATTTTGCTATTTTTGACGTATTATGTATAGAGTTTTGCATTTTTCAACAGTTTATGTCGAATTTTGGTTGCTTCTAACAATATTTTAATACTCCATAGCCAGATTTTGATATTTTTGACTTTTTATTAATAGAATTCTCACTTTTCAACAGTTTTATGGTCATAAAGGCCGGAATTAAGTGCTTTCTAATAATATTTTGATATTTTATAGCCAAATTTTGCAGTTTTCAACAGTTTACGCTGGATTTTGCTATTTTTGACATTTTAAGTATAGGGTTTTGCACTTTTCAACAGTTTATGTCGAATTTTGGTTCATTCTAACAATATTTTAGTACTGCATAGCCAGATTTTGCTATTTTTGGCTTTATATTAATAGAATTTTGCATGTTTCAACAGTTTTATGGTCACAAAGGCCCGAATTTAGTGCTTTCTAACGATATTTCATAGCCAGATTTTGCTATTTTTGTGATTTGATGTTTCAAGACCAGATTTTATTATTTTTACATTTTATATAACCTTTTTCTGAATAGATTTTGGACTTTTCAACAGCTTGTAGCTGGATTTTGCTATTTTTGCCATTTAATGTATATTGTTTTGCACTTTTCAACAGTTTATGGCCAGATTTTGCTGCTTTCTAACAATATTTTGATACTTTAAAAAATGAACTTTCATAAAATTTTTATAATAAGCTCAGAAGTTGGTTTTATAGTCTCCAAATGCAGCAACATGGAATAAAGCAATAGATTTAAGTGGATAAAATCCCTTAGAGTGCATTAAAATTCTTTAGAGCGCATTACAAACTGTTAAAAGCTTAATTTGTACACATAAACTCATAATAAATACATTTATACTCGACAAATTTATGGATACAGATCAAAATGTGCATTTTTTATCAAATACTTCAAAATTTGCTTATAAGATGCATTTATTATTTCAGTTTGATTAAAAACTCTCTTTAGTAGCATGAAATCTTCTGATAATTTGCTTAGAAAAGGCAATTATTGTCTGAAATCTGCCACGTACGTACTTATTGGATCAATTGGATTGAAAAATTGCATTAGAAGCATAAAATTCTTTATTATTTGCTCATTAAAGGCAAGTATTGTCTGAAATCTACTAAGAATCGTTCAGAGAATATGAAATCGGTGCTTTTTCTATGAAACCTTTCATGAATCGCCCAGAAAACACATTTATTGGTTCGGTTTGATTAAAAACTTGCTCTGGAAGCATGAAATCCTTGATAATTTTCTCATTTTAAGTAGTTCTTGTCTGAAATCCACCAAAAATCATTCAGAGAACATGAAATTGGTGCTTTTTCTATGAAATCTTTCATAAATCGCTTAGAAAACACATTTATTGGTTCAATTTGCTCTAGAAGCATGAAATCTTTGATAATTTTATCATAAAAAGTAATTCTTGTCTGAAATCCATTAAGAATCATTTAGAGAACATGAAATTGGTGCTTTGTCTATGAAATCATTTATAAATCGCCTAGAAAATACATTTATTGCTTCTGTTTGATTAAAAACTTGCTCTAGAAGCATGAAATTCTTGATCATTTAATCATAAAAAGTAATAAACCCACAAAGAATCATCCAGAGAACATGAAATTGGTGCTTTTTCTATGAAATCTTTCATAAATCTTCTAGAAAACACATTTATTGGTTCAGTTTAAATAAAAACTTGCTCTAGAAGCATGAAATCCTTGATAATTTTCTCGTAAAAAGTAATTCTTGTCTGAAATCCACCAAGAATCATTCAGAAAATATGAAATCGGTGCTTTTTTTATGAAACCTTTCATGAATCGCCCAGAAAACACATTTATTGGTTCGGTTTGATTAAAAACTTGCTCTAGAAGCATGAAATCCTTAATAATTTTCTCATTTAAAGTAGTTCTTGTCTGAAATCCACCAAAAATCATTTAGAGAACATGAAATTGGTGCTTTTTCTATGAAATCTTTTATAAATTGCTCAGAAAACACATTTATTGCTTCAGTTTGATTAAAAACTTGCTCTGGAAGCATGAAACCCTTGATAATTTTCTCATAGAAAGTAATTCTTGTTTGAAATTCACCAAGAATCATTCAGACAACATGAAATTAGTGCTTTTTCTAAGAAATCTTTCATAAATCGTCCAGAAAACACATTTATTGCTTGAGTTTGATTAAAAACTTGCTCTAGAAGCATGAAATCTTTGATAATTTTATCATATAAAGTAATAAATCCACAAAGAATCATCCAGAGAACATGAAATTGGTGCATTTTCCATGAAATATTTCATAAATCGCTTAGAAAACACATTTATTAGTGCATTATGATTAAAAACTTGCCCTAGAAGCATGAAATCCTTGATAATTTTCTAATAAAAACTAATTCTTGTCTGAAATCCATCAAGAATCATTCAGAGAACATGAAATTGGTGCTATTTTCATGTAATCTTTCATAAATTGACCAGAAAACACATTTATTGCTTCAGTTTGATTAAAAACTTGCTCTGACAGCATGAAACCCTTGATAATTTTCTCATAAAATGTAATTCTTGTCTAAAATTCACCAAGAATCAAGAATCATTTAGAGAACATGAAATTGGTGCTTTTTGTATGAAATCATTCATAAATCGCCCAAAAAACACATTTATCGGTTCAGTTTGATTAAAAACTTCCTCTAGAAGCATGAAGTTCTTGATCATTTAATCATAAAAAGTAATAAATCCACAAAGAATCATCCAGAGAACATGAAATTGGTGCTTTTTCTATGAAATCTTTTGTAAATTGTCTAGAAAACACATTTATTGGTTCAGTTTGATTAAAATCTTGCTTTAGAAGCACGAAATCCTTGATAATTTTCTCATAAAAAGTAATTCTTGTCTGAAATCTACCAAGAATCATTCAAAGAACATGAAATTGGTGCTTTTTCTATGAAATCTTTTATAAATTGTCCAGAAAACACATTTATTGGTTCAGTTTGATTAAAAGCTTGCTCTAGAAGCATTAAATTTTGGACAATTTACTCATTAAAAGTAATTCTTGTCTGAAATCTACCAAGAATTATTCAAAGAACATGAAATTGGTGCTTTTTCTACGAAATCTTTCATAAATCGTCCAGAAAACACATTTATTGCTTCAGTTTGATTAAAAACTTGCCCTAGAAGCATGAAATCCTTGATAATTTTCTTATAAAAAGTAATTCTTGTCTGAAATCCACCAAGAATCGTTTAGAGAACATGAAATTGGTGCTTTTTCTATGTAATCTTTCATAAATCGCCTAGAAAACACATTTATTGATTCAGTTTGATTAAAAACTTGCTCTAGAAGCATGAAATCCTTGATAGTTTTCTAATAAAAAGTAATTCTTGTCTGAAATTCACCAAGAATCATTCAGAGAACATGAAATTGGTGCTTTTTCTATGAAATCTTTTATAAATCGCCCAGAAAACACATTTATTGGTTCAGTTTGATTAAAAACTTGCTCTAGAAGCATGAAGTTCTTGATAATTTAATCATAAAAAGTAATAAATCCACAAAGAATCATCCAGAGAACATGAAATTGGTGCTTTTTCTATGAAATCTTTTATAAATCGCACAGAAAACACATTTTTTGGTTCAGTTTGATTAAAAACTTGCCCTAGAAGCATGAAATCCTTGATAATTTTCTTATAAAAAGTAATTCTTGTCTGAAATCCACCAAAAATCATTTAGAGAACATGAAATTGGTGCTTTTTCTATGAAATCTTTTATAAATCGCTCAGAAAACACATTCATTGGTTCTGTTTGATTAAAAACTTGCTCTAGAAGCATGAGATCTATGATAATTTTCTCTTAAAAAAATAATTCTTGTCTGAAATCCACCTAGAATCATTCAGAGAACATGAAATTGGTACTTTTTCTATGAAATCTTTCATAAATTGCCCAGAAAACACATTTATTGCTTCAGTTTGATTAAAAACTTGCTCTAGAAGCATGAAATCCTTGATAATTTTCTTATAGAAAGTAATTCTTGTTTGAAATCCACCAAGAATCGTTCAGAGAACATGAATTTGGTGCTTTTTCTATGAAATCTTTTATAAATCGCTCAGAAAACACATTTATTGGTTCAGTTTGATCGAGTAAAGCATGACATCATTGATAATTCATAGAAAAGCAACTATGGTCAGCTCATCAATTGTTATGTTATTGTTACAGGTTTTTGCTGTTGGAAAAGGGATCAAAGATGTTGTATTTGAACACAACTGTTAGAGGTTACCCTACAGGACTGAGATCGGGTAAAGATCCCAGAGCTCCCATTATATCCATCGATGGTGGTTTTGAGAAGGTAATTAAAAGAATAATTAGATTATTATATTATGTATTTGTCTATTAATATGACAGTTTAGTTTGTTTTCACTTTTTGAAATTGAATTGAAAACTTGCCAGATGAAAATAATGATTTTTTTGCAAATGTTGTTTGCACATTCTCTAAAAATATGTTATTAATACTGTTATAGATTATGCATTAATTCACTTTGTATGTTTACAGTTTGAGTTTAGAAAAATTCCATACAACCTGGAAACGATTGAAGTATGGGGATGCGGCGATCAATCCACTCTAGACGTGCAATTAGACATAAAGAAATGGCAAGTGAAGGAGGCGGAGCGTCAACGTTGCGTTAAATTAAGCGCAACCGATTGGCTCGACCATCCGGACAGATATTTATTGGAGCTCGCCGGCCGACCCCAGTATCACCAGAAGCAGAACTAGCAACATTAATAAAATTAATTAAACAAATAATAAGTTCGCGCGGAAACGAAAGAAAAAAAATTACGTGTGGAGGTATAATTATTCAAATTATTTTAGTCAATGAAAACAGTATTACGATGGTACTTAATTGCGGCAGTATTAATTTAAACAAAAATGTGGGATGCAATCAATTCAAACGGCTCGAATCTCATGATGTTTTGTTGTTTGCATAATTGTATTTCCTGTTAATCAAAATTTCAATTCAATTAGGTTAGAACATACAATAGTGCCTTAGTAGATCAGAATAATGCTAAATGCAAGATAATAATTATATCTCTAAAATATACTCCAGGTTATCTATCATTCAATATGGTCAGTTATATTTCTGCTTTATTATTTTGTACTTAATTTGAAACCCCGCGAAAAGTATTACTTTTTTTAATTTTTGCGCTTATTTTTTATAAAGCTTAGTGCCATCGATTTGCTAAACGAAAATTGCATTATGCATTAACGTCGATCTTCATGTATTCTTTGTTTAAGTGGTTTTTGGCACAGTTATTATATTTTTTTATTTTGTTGATTAACTTTTGATTACAGTCGTCTTATTTGAAAGTATTTTTTTATTATTAGTTTAAGCTTGTATATAATCTGGTACGAAATCACAGACAACACTTCCCTTTTATTATTTCAAAACCTGCCTCTCACTCGTGGAGCCTTCTATTATTTTATAAGAAAATGATTATGTTATAATTATAAATTATTTTTAAATGTAATTGTTTTTGAGGTGCACCTATGTTAACTTATCCAATCCTAAATCAATTGCTAGATATTTGTGCATTTAGGATGAATTTTGTAGGATTCATTAGGTGATTCAGCTAATTAAGCCATTGATGATGGGGTGAGTTTAGTTCTTTAATTATAGAATACTTTTGGATGATTCAGAAACCTACGGGAAGCTTTAATATTATAGAATGTCTGAAAATATTCAAGAGTACGTGATTTATCCTACGAACATTATAGAACACTTCTGCATGATTCAGAAACCTATAGGAAGCTTTAATATACTTTGGAATTTTATGAAAACTTCTTGAGAATATTTCAAGTATGCCTAAGAACATTATGGAATGATTGAAAATATTCAAGAATAATAATTTATCCTAGGAACATTATAGAATACTTCTGAAGGATTCATTAACTTTGGGAAGCTTTAATATGCTTTAGAACATTATGAAAACTACTTGAGAACATTTCAAGTAGCCCAAGAATATTATAAAATGTCTAAAAATGTTCAAGAATAATAGATTTATTCTTGTAACATTATAGAATAATTCTGCATGATTCAGAAACTTTAATATGATTTGGAGCATTATGAAAATTACTTTAGAACATTATAGAATGTCTGAGAATATTCAAGAATAATTGATTTATCTTAGGGGAGCTTTAATATGCTTTGGAACATTATGAAAACTTCTTGAGAATATTATAAAATGTCTGCAAATATTCAAGAATAATAGATTTATCCTAGGAAGAATATAGAATACACCTGCATGCTTCAGAAACCTATGGGAAGCTTTAATATGCTTTGGAAAATAATAGAGACTACTTGAGAACATTTCAAATAGCCCAAGAACATTATAAAATATCTGAAAACATTGAAGAATAATAGATTTATCTTAGGAACATTATAGAATAGTTCTGCATAATTTAGAAACGTATGGGAAGCTTTAGTGGGCTTTGGAACATTATGAGAAGATTTCAAGTAGCCGAAGAACATTACAGATTGTCTGAAAATGTTCCTCGCCATCATCCAGCCTCTTTTCTGTCCATAATGCTGGCAACTTACATTACAGGTGGACCTACAGTTTTGAGTGGATTCCGAACCACTGAAGAGACTACTCCGGATCAGAGAAGGACTTGGTCATGAAACCTCGCTGACAAGGCGGGTTGGGGAGTGGGAGAGCGTACAAGTTTGAATCCACGATCTTCGGTGCAGTAGTAGGATGCCTAGATCACTGCGCCACGCTTCGCCTACATTATAGAAAACTTTTGCATGGTTTAGAATCCTATCTGAAGCTCAGACCACACATCTGTAGTTGATATATCAGAGATAGTGGAGAAAGCGGGACTTTTTCAGAGCGTCTCTGTCGCCGGGCACTATGCTCTTTGCTGCCCTACGTTGGGCGTAATTTTGTTATCGGTTGGGCACCCGTAGATCTTAAAGATGCAGCCGTGTGTGTCCTTCAGGAGAGTAAGTGGCTCTCGGACTCGACTGACTGGTTGGGGTTGCCGCTGACCCACAGGTGGTCGTAGAATCGGGGGGTTTATTTGGGATCACAAGATAGTGTTGCCTTGCTGAGAACATATATGCAATGTGGCTTGTTGGGGTGGATTGTTATCAATTAGGTTTTGCAGCGAAATTGCTACCAGCTAATCTGATTCACTCTCACGAGCGCCTACCGACTATCTCAATTATTTTTTGCGCTTTGCGCCGGTCCTGCGGTGGGTGTGTTTTTAGGATGAGCGGGGGTTAGCCCTTATAACTAGCGATGTGCGGCTCCTCGCACCCGGCGCTTGTAGTTACATACCCCGCATCTTTGTTAGATTTGCACGTGAAGCTTGGATGAGCATGTGGTGCGTTGCATCGACATACCGTGTGTCCGTAGCGTTGGCATTGTACAATGTCTGCGGTCTTTTGCTTGTACTCACGCGAAGCTCGCACAAGACATGATCTTTCGACTTTTTGCTTCTTTAGAAAGCTGGACGCACAGCATTGGGAAGGATTTTTTTTATGCAATCTAGAATATTTCAAATCTGCATGTGAGTAAGGGTGCATGTAGTAGTCGATGGTTATTTTATTTTTTGTGACTGAAAGTTGCTTGATAGATAGATTTGTCTCGAATTGTGTGTGCTGGCGGAGGGGGGAGGGGGGCTTTAGAGGCTGAAGAATCTTTTGGTGGCTGAACGACTTTTTGGCGCTGACGACGTTTGGGGTTGGCTGATGGCTTAATAGAGCAAGGAATTGAAGAGGATTCACCTGTATCTTTCCTTGTATATATGAGCTGTGTGCGAGTAGGAAGACGTTTGCAAGAACTTTGTACTGGGAGCTCAACTGGTACCACGGGGATCGGAAGCCCCCAGGATGAACCTGGCCCGATCATTGAGGTTGGACCCGTGGTGGCAATGGTTAGGCCGCATGCTGGTCAGAGGTGGGAGCACGGCGTTATCCCTGACTACGTTGGGGGTAGCGTCCGCGTGCTTGCTTTGGCGTACCAACAGCTCTGGTCCCAGACCGCTTTCTGGGAGAGTATAAATCCAACCAGTAAGGATGAACGGTCTTGCAACCTGAAGTCGATACTGGTAGCTATGCTTACATGGCGCGCTGATGTGGGCGTATCCTCATTCCTGTCCGTGGTAGAGCCTTCTGGGCGGGTACGGCACTTGATGATGAATCCTTCCTTGATTAATTTGCCTTCTTTTTTGCTTTGTTGTGGGGGGCGACGTCACACTCTAGCTGAGTCTCTCGGCTTTTTGTCCTCGGAGGAGCTGGAATCGACCGGGATTTGAGGGAGGTCTGGACCTGGAGGTTTGAAGTCTTGGTGAGCTGAGGCTTGTCGGACGCAGTGATTTTTGGGACTTCGAGGAGGTATGGGCTGGTGCTTTTGGTGACGTGGTTGACTAGATGGTGTGTTTGGCGATGAGTGAATACGTGGCCGCGTTGGAGGCAGTTTCATTTTTCTTTATCTCATGCGTAATATCCTTTTGAAAGCCAATGAGGGTTTCTTGCAGCTTGTTTATTTTTATGTCTTCGATTACGATGTTGATGCTTTCTGAAACTCCTTCGATCAGCTTCATGACGTATCGGTCCAGGTTGATGATCTTGTTGTGAATCTCTTCCAGCTTCTGGGTCGTACAGTAGCGCGGGGATTTGGCCATCGTTCAGGTTGAGTTCCGGGTTCTTGCTGCTAGAGGCTGCTATGGCTGGCAGTTCAATTGGTACCACATCCATGACGGGTTGGAGATGGGAATAGGAGAAATAGGGAGAAGGGCATCATAGGCTATAGTCACGCCCTCCGATTGGCCTACCGCATGAGTTTTAAATTTGGGAAATGGACACTTGTGCTTCCACCCGTAGATGTTGAGGAAGGCAATTGTTAGAGGTTGTTCAGCCATTGTGCATTGACAGTAGTAACGGTTCACGGTACCGGCAACGGGACTCTGTTTGTTTTGGAAGAAGTTTAGTATTGTTAATAACATGAATCGCGACACGTTGATTTCTAGTGGGTCTTTTTTTTTGTGGAAAGGTTCTTGTAATTTATGAAATTTGAAGCAGAAGGAGCATTAAGGGGAGGGGGAGTGAGGCTTCAGCGCGTTAAAGGGTTAAAAAAGTGATCAGGCCGGATGATAGTATGTAGTCGATGGTTGAAGGATTGGAGGAAATTATGCGGAGTGAAACGATCGGTGGCTCAAGATTTAATGCGGATGGCCGTCAATGCCTCTACGTCTCAACGTCGGCTTTGAGACATTTTTAGGTACACATGACGAGGATAGGTTTGGGGTAGGGTGGAAGGTATCAGTGACGCAGGTTCCCTTAAGCCGTCTGCGATTAGATTAGAAGTGTTTGTCCTGGTCGGGAATGCAGAGGCAGATATGCGGCGTTTTATAGAGTCTGATAGATGAGATGGCATCATTTACTGCAGAGAGAGCGTTGTATAGTGATTTGGGGTCATTGGTATTTTTAGGGAGAGGATGCAATGTATAGTGATACTGAGCGATTGTTTTTATGCGATTTGGTGACTGCTGGACAGGGGACATCGACGCCAGGCATTTTGTCATTTTGCGGAAGTGGAAATCACCATTATCTAAGACGTTAGTCAATGTCTTCCAGGTTGCATGAAATGGAATCGGATAACATAGAAGCGATGGGGTGGTAGGATATGTAAGTAGATATTTACATATTCTACCACCCCAGCTAGATAGCTGTGGTTAGTCAGAGTGGATGTGGAGTTCAAAGCCATGGTTGTTGCTAGTGTAGTTGTGATATTGTGAAGTTCCTTCATCATCTGGTGGTTTGCAGCGTTAGTGTTTAACGACATAAGCGAACCCGTTGGTTTTATTCATTGCTGCGTCTTTGATAAGTCGGCATGAGCGAATGTTGGTGGATCAAATCTTGTTACCTACTCGGGAGTTTGAAGGAGAATCTTCCTGACTATAACAAGTTCAGGAATCGGTGTTTTACAGCTGGACGGGTGACCTTGTTGATCGAGATCGGTTGCTACTTGTATTGCAGCTTATGATTTGACGTGTCTCGACTTGTCGTTACCTTGAGCCAGTTAAGTACTGGTTGACTACTAGATGTAGTTCTTGCACCACTGTAAGGCTCTAGTAAGTCTTCTCTACACACGCAGTCACACATACCTTGTTACTCGGTTAACTAACAGACACACAGTCCTAATAGGACAAGAAAAAGATGACTTACCCGTATCCTTTCTTGATTTCTTTTTCTTTTCTTCTACCCGTGTGAAACCTTCCTCTTTGTTCTCGGGGTTGGAGTCGATCTAGCTCTTGAGAGAGGTCTGTATCTAGAAGTTTAGTGTTTTGGTGAGCTGGGGTTTGTCATACGCAGGGATCTTGATCTCGACTTGTTGTTGTCGTGACCTTGAGCCAGTTAAATTAACTACCAGATGTGGTTCTTGCACCACTGCAAGTAAGTCTTCTCTACACACGTGACACAGTCACACATACCGTCTCACTCAGCTCTAACACACACAGTCTCTGATGAAATTATCTTCCTTTTGCCACTGGTGAAGTAGCCCTCGCTACTGCCTCTTCTCTTGTTTTGAAGGTGTTTTTTGTAAACACAGTTATAGCTTTATATTTTTTTTCCACTAGCAGTCTGTATATTCTATCTAGCACTGACGGTCTTTCCGGTTTATATAACACATACTCACACAACGCATGGATGCAGTTCTCAGTCTTATCACACACACACACACTATTTTGTTGCAGTAAACAAACCTCTACTTTGTATATGCATTCCATTCCTACTTTCATAACCCGTGATGAGGTATCTTAGGAAGAGGTTGTGGTCTATCTACTTTGTTAGGCTAGATGTTCTGACGCTTAGTAGAAACAGTTTTGTAGTTTTGTCGACTGCCTCCATGTTCAACTCTCTTTGCCACTTGCTATAGCAGGTTTTGCGTATCGCCAAACTTTTGTTGCAGCTCAGCCCAAAGTTTGTCCATTTGGTAGATTTACGTCTTGCATTATAGGCTACGTCATATCTCTAGGGAGTTTCATCTAGGATAGCCTCTTAGCATGCTTTGAAACTGTACGATCACTCTTGCGCACGAATTTATCAAGCACCGCGCATACTCGTACTTTAGTGTGTTTCCCTTGCTATACATAGTTTTGTTTTACTCTAGGCAAACCGTAGACCGAGTTTAACGGAGTTTTTTCTTTAGAATGTTTTGTAAATTTTACTTTATGGGTCGCTATTACTCGCGGTACTGACAACTTTGCTAGTAATGCAACTTCATCTTTAGGTTTGACTGATACTACGATTGCATTATGGTCACTTACCTAAAGGTATATAGTCTGGAGGGCTGGTTTAAGATGCTCAAGAGTTCCTCACCGTTTTGAGTTACTGGACCTCTAATCTGCGCACTTCACTTTGCGCCTACTCTGCTGCGGCAAACTTGTGTTAGAGCGCAAATGTGATTGGGGCTTGTTCAATTGTAGCTCTACTTTTGCTATGTAGTTTATGAAGTCTTCCATGCTATGTCCATATGTGCAATACACAGCACACGCGTAAAAGTCTACGCCAACTTCTGAGATCCGCGCACACATATCTGCTTCCTCTACCAGCTGCGTTAGGGGAGTGTGGTAAAGCCTAACTTCTTTTACTAGAAGTTAAGTACTTGATTTGATTTATGCTCTTCTTCTTGTGCGCTGATTGTCTAGCCGAGTAGCGGGGGAGGGCGTGGTTTGTACATGTACAGGCCGCAACAAACGAACTGACTATTTGTTGAATGAACGCTGATTATTGTACTAGAAAAGGATAATTACAAATTAAATGTAATACAATTCGGTCTGAAAAATGCGTTCAGCGCACGTAATCGTAGTATGCGCTGATTCAGCGGTAAAATTTGGGTTTTTCATGGTGAAACAAATAGTTTGCTGGGTTGGTAATCTTGTTTCACTTGAATAGTTTGAAATTTTTAGGTTGCGCTTACTTTTTCTCTTAAACAAAATGTAATTATACAACAAAATATCAATTGCCAGGGTTCTTATATGGTTTATTGGTAGCTTTAAATTGTATTATTACGTTTTTATAGTTTCAGTTATATAGATAGTGTCAAACGGGTATTAGTTTTAAAATTGTATACTACATCCTAAAATTGCGGCCATTTTGAATGAACAACTGACACAATTCTTGCATGGTCAATTAGGATTCGTGTTATAAAATTTAAGGTTTAATTTGAAAATTATTAAGTACTTCATATTACATAAAGTGATACATTTTAGTGAAATTAAACCTTCATTTGCCAAATAAAAGTTATTAAGTTTGCTAATATAAATTACTATTTTTTTTATAAATAATTGATTATGATAAACATATGACATTTAAGTCAAATTTTTTTAACCACATAAATTAATATTTCATTGCCAAGTTATAAACATTTCAGTAATATTGCGAAACGAATATAAATTTTGAATTATTACTTTAGCTGCTGCCATCTATTAATTTGTCGGTAATACAGCGTCCTGTAAAACATGATGGAAAGTGTTGACCTAATTCACAGGAATTCCGCGGGTGTCGCTTCCGTCGCCCTTGACGTTTCAAAATTTCGCATATCCAAATAAGGCCTTTTAATAATTTTCTACAATTTCTCCGCTTAACCCAGGCGGCCCGCATTAGATAATATTAATGAATTTCGTCCAAGGTGGCCGTAAACGGATGTGATTTACTGTTCGTCCAGTTGCCGCTGATAAACCGTCGCCAATTGCAAGGTAAATCCACCCTGGACCCATTTCAAAACATGTCTCATTATAGGTTAGGTCTCTCACCAAAACTGAATACCCCCACTGGGGACAACCCCACGGCCACAAAATACTTAAAATAAACAATAATAAAATTTACTTATATTATCTCAATAACTGCATTTAAATGTAGAATTTATCTGATAACATAATCATCCCTTAGTAAGAAATCCGATTTAATTATAAACATAGTCGATATGATTGCATTCAAATAATAGTTTTAATTGATAGGACCGGTCATTTTATAATCGAAATATTATTATGTAGGTCATTTCACGCTTCAGTTAGCGTTTCATAAATTAATTATTAATTCTACTTTTACTAATATTAATAGTCATTGCATTTAGGTTATATAAACACGATTTAAAATTGTTCGATTTTATGAAATAATATAATCCACAAATTTTTTTTAGGATTTCTATATTTAGGTTAGTAATAATATTAGTGTCAGTTTTTTTTTTGACATTTTGAGGTTACTAAAATATTTTGATTAGACAAAACTATTTCAAGGTTAATTGATTAAATTTATTTATGATTGTCAATATTTTGAGGTTAAGTTTATTATTTAGGTTATGTTATTTTAATTTAAGTTTGACAGCTAAATTATTTTTTGACATTTATTATTTTTTTCAGATGTCTTTTCGTGTTGTGAGAAGTTCGAAATTCCGTCACGTGTACGGGCAGGCTCTCAAACGGGAGCAGTGCTACGACAATATACGGGTGAGCAAAAGTTCATGGGATTCAACGTTCTGCGCAGTCAATCCTAAGTTTTTGGCGATCATAGTGGAGTCAGCGGGCGGCGGCGCCTTCATCGTACTTCCCCACAATAAGGTGAGAAATTAATTGTTTGTTTTTGTTATCAGATTGTATAAATAATTACTGATAAATTATTAATCATGATTAATTCATTCAATTTTTAATAGATTAATATTGGATCAATATGAGTCATAATGTAAATAAGATTAATTGATGCTTAGTGCATTTCTCAAAATTGCCAAAAAATCTAGTTAATAATAGCACAATAGACTTGTCAAATAATTTGACAGTTTTAAATTTTCTTACCTCATTATTTTTACATTGACAATTTTTCACATCATTTGACATTTTGAAGTAGCATTTTGACAGTCAAACTGTGTTTTAACATCTATGACATAATTTGAAATATTTATTTTTCAGTCTGAAATTTTGTTCAGTTTTGTGTTGAGCAATGTTTGATTCACAATTTGTGCAATTTATAGTTAGCCAAGTTCACTAAATTAGAACTTATGAATTAATTAGTAAATTAAAGCAATTTATGAATTGAGTTAGAAGCAATTTTAGTAACTTCTGAATAGAGTAGGAACTTATAATTTTTGGAAATTAATAAGCAATGTTTAGTCCACAATTTGTGCAAATTGTAGTTAGCCAAGTTCACTAAATTAGGACTTATGAATTAATTAGTAAATGAAAGCAATTTATGAATTGAGTTAGAAGCAATTTTAGTAACTTCTGAATTGAGTAGGAACTTACAATTTTTGGACATTGTTAAGCAATGTTTAGTTCACAATTTGTGCAAATTGTAGTTAGCCAAGTTCACTAAATTAGGACTTATGAATTAATTTGTAAATTAAAGCAATTTATGAATTGACTTGGAAGCAATTTAGTAACTTCTGAATTGAGTAGGAACTTATAATTTTTGGACATTAATAGGCACTGTTTAGTCCACAATTTGTGCAATTTGTAGTTAGCAAAGTTCACCAAATTAGGACTTATGAATTAATTTGTAAATTAAAGCAATTTATGAATTGACTTGGAAGCAATTTAGTAACTTCTGAATTGAGTAGGAACTTATAATTTTTGGACATTAATAGGCACTGTTTAGTCCACAATTTGTGCAATTTGTAAGTAGCCAAGTTCACTAAATTAGGACTTATGAATTAATTTGTAAATTAAAGCAATTTAGGAATTGAGTTAAAAGCAATTTTAGTAACTTCTGAATTGAGTAGGAACCTACAATTTTTGGATATTGTTAAGCATTGTTTAGTCCACAATTTGTGCAATTTTTAGTTAGCCAAGTTCACTAAATTAGGACTTATGAATTAATTTGTAAATGAAAGCAATTTATGAATTGAGTTGGAAGCAATTTTAGTAACTTCTGAATAGAGTAGGAACTTATAGTTTTTGGACATTAATAAACAATGTTTAGTCCACAATTTGTGCTATTTTTAGTTAGCCAAGTTCACTAAATTAGGACTTATGAATTAATTAGTAAATGAAAGCAATTTATGAATTGAGTTAGAAGCAATTTTAGTAACTTCTGAATTGAGTAGGTACTTACAATTTTTGGACATTGTTAAGCAATGTTTAGTTCACAATTTGTGCAATTTGTAGTTAGCCAAGTTCACTAAATTAGAACTCATGAATTAATTAGTAAATGAAAGCAATTTATGAATTGAGTTAGAAGCAATTTTAGTAACTTCTGAATAGAGTAGGAACTTAAAATTTTTGGAAATTAATAAGCACTGTTTAGTCCACAATTTGTGCAATTTGTAGTTGGCCAATTTCACTGAATTAGGACTTATGAATTAATTAGTAAATTAAAGCAATTTATGAATTGAGTTGGAAGCAATTTTTGTAACTTCTGAATTGAGTAGGAACTTACAATTTTTTGACATTAATAAGCAATGTTTAGTCCACAATTTGTGCAATTTGTAGTTAGCCAAGTTCACCAAATTAGGACTTATGAATTAATTAGTAAATTAAAGCAATTTATGAATTGAGTTAGAAGCAATTTTAGTAACTTCTGAATTGAGTAGGAACTTAAAATTTTTGGATATTATTAAGGAATGTTTAATAAACAATTTGTGCAATTTGTAGTTAGTCAAGTTCACTAAATTAGGACTTATGAATTAATTAATAATTTAAAGCAATTTATGAATTGAGTTGGAAGCAATTTTAGTAACTTCTGAATTGAGTAGGAACTTACAATTTTTGGACATTAATAAGCAATGTTTAGTCCACAATTTGTGCAATTTGTAGTTAGCCAAGTTCACTAAATTAGGACTTATGAATTAATTAGTAAATGAAAGCATTTTATGAATTGAGTTAGAAGCAATTTTAGTAACTTCTGAATTGAGTAGGTACTTACAATTTTTGGACATTGTTAAGCAATGTTTAGTCCACAATTTGTGAAATTTGTAGTTAGCCAAGTTCACTAAATTAGGACTTATGAATTAATTATTAAATTAAAGCATTTTATGAATTGAGTTAGAAGCAATTTTAGTAACTTCTGAATTAAGTAGGAACTTAAAATTTTTGGACATTGTTAAGCAATGTTTAGTTACAATTTGTGCAATTTGTAGTTAGACAAGTTTACCAAATTAGGACTTATGAGTTAATTAGTAAATTAAAGCAATTTATGAATTGAGTTAGAAGCAATTTTAGTAACTTCTGAATTAAGTAGGAACTTACTAGTTTTGGACATTGTTAAGCAATGTTTAGTTACAATTTGTGCAATTTGTAGTTAGCCAAATTCACCAAATTAGGACTTATGAATTAATTAGTAAATAAAAGCAATTTATGAATTAAGTTAGAAGCAATTTTAGTCACTTCTGAATAGAGTAGGAACTTATCATTTTTGGACATTAATAAGCAATGTTTAGTCCACAATTTGTGCAATTTGTAGTTGGCCAAGTTCACTAAATTAGGACTTATGAATTAATTAGTAAATGATAGCAATTTATGAATTGAGTTAGAAGCAATTTTAGTAACTTCTGAATTGAGTAGGTACTTACAATTTTTGGACATTGTTAAGCAATGTTTAGTCCACAATTTGTGAAATTTGTAGTTAGCCAAGTTCACTAAATTAGGACTTATGAATTAATTAATAATTTAAAGCAATTTATGAATTGAGTTGGAAGCAATTTTAGTAACTTCTGAATTGAGTAGGAACTTATAATTTTTGGACATTAATAAGCAATGTTTAGTTCACAATTTGTACAATTTGTAGTTAGCCAAGTTCAATAAATTAGGACTTATGAATTAATTTGTAAATTAAAGCAATTTTAGTAACTTCTGAATTGAGTAGGAACTTATAATTTTTGGATATTGTTAAGCAATGTCTAGTCCAAAATTTGTGCTATTTTTAGTTAGCCAAGTTTACTAAATTAGGACTTATGAATTAATTAGTAAATGAAAGCAATTTATGAATTGAGTTAGATGCAATTTTAGTAACTTCTGAATAGAGTAGGAACTTATAATTTTTGGACATTAATAAGCAATGTTTAGTCTACAATTTGTGCAATTTGTAGTTAGCCAAGTTCACTAATTTAGGACTTATGAATTAATTAGTAAAAGAAAGCAATTTATGAATTGAGTTAAAAGCATTTTTAGTAACTTCTGAATTGAGTAGGAACTTATAGTTTTTGGATATTGTTAAGCAATGCTTAGTCCACAATTAGTGCAATTTGTAGTTAGCCAAGTTCACTAAATTAGGACTTATGAATTAATTAATAATTTAAAGCAATTTATGAATTGAGTTAGAAGCAATTTTAGTAACTTTTGAATTGAGTAGGAACTTACAATTTTTGGACATTAATAAGCAATGTTTAGTTCACAATTTGTACAATTTGTAGTTAGCCAAGTTTACTAAATTAGGACTTATGAATTCATTTGTAAATTAAAGCAATTTATGAATTGAGTTAAAAGCAATTTTAGTAACTTCTGAATTGAGTAGGAACTTATAATTTTTGGATATTAATAAGCAATGTTTAGTCCACAATTTGTGCAATTTGTAGTTAGCCAAGTTTACTAAATTAGGACTTATGAATTAATTAGTAAATGAAAGCTATTTATGAATTGAGTTAGAAGCAATTTTAGTAACTTCTAAATAGAGTAGGAACTTACAATTTTTGGACATTGTTAAGCAATGTTTAGTCCACAATTTGTGCAATTTGTAGTTAGCCAAGTTTGCTAAATTAGGACTTATGAATTAATTAGTAAATTAAAGCAATTTATGAATTGAGTTAGAAGCAATTTTAGTAACTTCTGAATTAAGTAGGAACTTACTATTTTTGGACATTGTTAAGCAATGTTTAATCCACAATTTGTGCAATTTGTAGTTAGCCAAGTTCACTAAATTAGAACTTATGAATTAATTAGTAAATTAAAGCAATTTATGAATTGAGTTGGAAGCAATTTCAGTAACTTCTGAATTATGTAGGAACTTATAATTTTTTTATATTGTTAAGCAATGTTTAGTCCACAATTTGTGCAATTTTTAGTTAGCCAAGTTCACTAAATTAGGACTTATGAGTTAATTAGTAAATAAAAGCAATTTATGAATTGAGTTGGAAGCAATTTTAGTAACTTCTGAATTGAGTAGGAACTTACAATTTTTGGACATTATTGAGCATTGTTTAGTCCACAATTTGTGTAATTTTTAGTTAGCCAAGTTCACTAAATTAAGACTTATGAATTAATTAGTAAATTAAAGCAATTTATGAATTCAGTTAGAAGCAATTTTAGTAACTTTTCAATTGAGTAGGAGGAACTTACAATTTTTGGACATTAATAAGCAATGTTTAGTCCACAATTTGTGCAATTTGTACTTAGCCAAGTTCACCAAATTAGGACTTATGAATTAATTAGTAAATTAAAGCAATTTATAAATTAAGTTGGAAGCAATTTTAGTAACTTTTGAATTGAGTAGGAACTTACAATTTTTGGACATTGTTAAGCAATGTTTAGTCCACAATTTGTGCAATTTGTAGTTAGCCAAGTTTACTAAATTAGGACTTATGAATTAATTAGTAAGTTAAAGCAATTTATGAATTGAGTTAGAAGCAATTTTAGTAATTTTTGAATTGAGTAGGAACTTACAAATTTTGGACATTGTTGAGCATTGTTTAGCCCACAATTTTTGCAGTTTCTAGTTAGCCAAGTTCACTAAATTAGGACTTATGAATTAATTAGTAAATTAAAGCAATTTATAAATTGAGTTTGAAGCAATTTTAGTAACTTCTGAATTGAGTAGGAACTTACAATTTTTGGACATTAATAAGCAATGTTTAGTCCACAATTTGTGCAATTTGTAGTTAGCCAAGTTCACTAAATTAGGACTTATGCATTAATTAGTAAATTAAAGCAATTTATGAATTGAGTTAGAAGCAATTTTAGTAACTTCTGAATTGAGTAGGAACTTATAATTTTTGGATATTGTTAAGCAATGTTTAGTCCACAATTTATGCAATTTTTAGTTAGCCAAGTTCACTAAATTTGGACTTATGAATTAATTAGTAAATGAAAGCAATTTATGAATTGAGTTGGAAGCAATTTTAGTAACTTTTGAATTGAGTAGAAACTTATAATTTTTGAATATTGTTAAGCAATGTTTAGTCCACAATTTGTGCAATTTGTAGTTAGCCAAGTTCACTAAATTAGGACTTATGAATTAATTAGTAAATTAAAGCAATTTATGAATTGAGTTAGAAGCAATTTTAGTAACTTCTGAATTGAGTAGAAACTTACAATTTTTGGACATTAATAAGCAATGTGTAGTTCACAATTTGTGCAATTTGTAGTTGGCCAAGTTCACTAAATTAGGACTTATGAATTAATTAGTAAATTAAAGCAATTTATGAATTGAGTTAGATGCAATTTTAGTAAGTTCTGAATTGAGTAGGAACTTACAATTTTTGGACATTAATAAGCAATGTCTAGTCCAAAATTTGTGCAATTTTTAGTTAGCCAAGTTTACTAAATTAGGATTTATGAATTAATTAGTAAATTAAAGCAATTTATGAATTGAGTTAGAAGCAATTTTAGTAACTTCTGAATTGAGTAGGAACCTACAATTTTTGAATATTGTTAAGCAATGTTTAGTCCACAATTTGTGCAATTTTTAGTTAGCCAAGTTCACTAAATTAGGACTTATGAATTAATTTGTAAATTAAAGCAATTTAGGAATTGAGTTAAAAGCAATTTAGTAACTTCTGAATTGAGTAGGAACCTACAATTTTTGAATATTGTTAAGCAATGTTTAGTCCACAATTTGTGCAATTTTTAGTTAGCCAAGTTCACTAAATTAGGACTTATGAATTAATTAGTAAATGAAAGCAATTTATGAATTGAGTTAGAAGCAATTTTAGTAACTTCTGAATTGAGTAGAAACTTACAATTTTTGGACATTAATAAGCAATGTGTAGTTCACAATTTGTGCAATTTGTAGTTGGCCAAGTTCACTAAATTAGGACTTATGAATTAATTAGTAAATTAAAGCAATTTATGAATTGAGTTGGAAGCAATTTTAGTAACTTTTGAATTGAGTAGGAACTTATAATTTTTGGATATTGTTAAGCAATGTTTAGTCCACAATTTGTGCAATTTGTAAGTAGTCAAGTTCACTAAATTAGGACTTATGAATTAATTAGTAAATGAAAGCAATTTATAAATTGAGTTAGAAGCAATTTTAGTAACTTCTGAATTGAGTAGGAACTTACAATTTTTGGACATTAATAAGCAATGTTTAATCCACAATTTGTGCAATTTGTAAGTAGCCAAGTTCACTAAATTAGGACTTATGAATTAATTAGTAAATGAAAGCAATTTATGAATTGAGTTAGAAGCAATTTTAGTAACTTCTGAATTGAGTAGAAACTTACAATTTTTGGACATTAATAAGCAATGTGTAGTTCACAATTTGTGCAATTTGTAGTTGGCCAAGTTCACTAAATTAGGACTTATGAATTAATTAGTAAATTAAAGCAATTTATGAATTGAGTTGGAAGCAATTTTAGTAACTTTTGAATTGAGTAGGAACTTATAATTTTTGGATATTGTTAAGCAATGTTTAGTCCACAATTTGTGCAATTTGTAGTTAGCCAAGTTCACTAAATTAGGACTTATGAATTAATTAGTAAATTAAAGCAATTTATGAATTGAGTTGGAAGCAATTTTAGTAACTTCTGAATTGAGTAGGAACTTACAATTTTTGGACATTGCTGAGCATTGTTTAGTTCACAATTTGTGCAATTTGTAGTTAGCCAAGTTCACTAAATTAGGACTTATGCATTAATTAATAAATGAAAGCAATTTATGAATTGAGTTAGAAGCAATTTTAGTAACTTCTCAATTGAGTAGGAACTTACAATTTTTGGACATTTTTAAACAATGTTTAGTCTACAATTTGTGCAATTTGTAGTTAGCCAAGTTCACTAAATTAGGACTTATGAATTAATTAGTAAATGAAAGCAATTTATGAATTGAGTTAGAAGCAATTTTAGTAACTTCTGAATTGAGTAGAAACTTACAATTTTTGGACATTAATAAGCAATGTGTAGTTCACAATTTGTGCAATTTGTAGTTGGCCAAGTTCACTAAATTAGGACTTATGAATTAATTAGTAAATTAAAGCAATTTATGAATTGAGTTGGAAGCAATTTTAGTAACTTTTGAATTGAGTAGGAACTTATAATTTTTGGATATTGTTAAGCAATGTTTAGTCCACAATTTGTGCAATTTGTAGTTAGCCAAGTTCACTAAATTAGGACTTATGAATTAATTAGTAAATTAAAGCAATTTATGAATTGAGTTGGAAGCAATTTTAGTAACTTCTGAATTGAGTAGGAACTTACAATTTTTGGACATTGCTGAGCATTGTTTAGTTCACAATTTGTGCAATTTGTAGTTAGCCAAGTTCACTAAATTAGGACTTATGCATTAATTAATAAATGAAAGCAATTTATGAATTGAGTTAGAAGCAATTTTAGTAACTTCTCAATTGAGTAGGAACTTACAATTTTTGGACATTTTTAAACAATGTTTAGTCTACAATTTGTGCAATTTGTAGTTAGCCAAGTTCACTAAATTAGGACTTATGAATTAATTAGTAAATGAAAGCAATTTATGAATTGAGTTAGAAGCAATTTTAGTAACTTCTGAATTGAGTAGGAACTTACAATTTTTGGATATTGCTGAGCATTGTTTAGTTCACAATTTGTGCAATTTGTAGTTAGCCAAGTTCACTAAATTAGGACTTATGCATTAATTAATAAATGAAAGCAATTTATGAATTGAGTTAGAAGCAATTTTAGTAACTTCTGAATTGAGTAGGAACTTACAATTTTTGGACATTGTTGAGCATTGTTTAGTCAACAATTTGTGCAATTTGTAGTTAGCCAAGTTCACCAAATTAGGACTTATGAATTAATTAGTAAATGATAGCAATTTATGAATTGAGTTAGAAGCAATTTTAGTAACTTCTGAATTGAGTAGAAACTTATAATTTTTGGATATTGTTAAGCATGTTTAGTCCACAATTTGTGCAATTTGTAAGTTTACTAAATTAGGACTTATAAATTAATTAGTGAACTAAGGCCGTTGATGAATTGAATTAGAAACAGTTTTAGTAACTTCTAAACTGAGTTGCAATTTTATTACATTATTGGGCGATTCAGAAAGAATCAAAATACGGTTGAAAAGTGTGAAATTCTGTTTATAAAATGTCAAAAATAACAAAATCTGGCATTACAGCATGAAAATATTGTCAGAAAGCAACAGAATTCAGCAATAAATTGTTGAAAAGTGTAAAAAAATTAAGAAATTTTAAAAAATAACAAAATCTGGTCATGAATCATCAAAATATTGTTAAAAAGAATCAAAATCTGGTCATAAACTATTGGATAGTGCAAAATGCTTTTCAAATCCGGTCTTGAAATAAGCTAATATTAATAATATTATAAATAACTGTTGAAAAGTCTAAAATTTTTTTTATAAAATGTCAAAAATAGCAAAATCTGTCCTTGAAACATTAAACTAATTGTCAGAAAGCACCAAAATTTGACCATAAACTGTCAAAAGACTCAAATTATATTCATAGAATGTCAAAATTAGTAAAATCTTGTCATGAAATATGAAAATTATGTTAGATGAAACAAAATTCGTTCATAAACTGTTAAAAAACGCATCATTCTGTCTAAGAAATATCAAAAATAGCAAAATCTGGTCTTGAAACATCAAAATAGTGGTATAAAGCACCAAAATTTGATTGTAAACTGTTGAAAATTGTAAAAATATTTATGAAATTTTAAAAACAGCAAAATCCGACTTTGAACTATGAAAATATTCTTAGAAGTAGCAAATATTAGGCCTTAAACTATTGAAAAGTGCAAAATTCTTGTCATGGAATGTAAAATCAAGTCAGGAAATATCAAAGTTATGATAAAATGTAATAAAATTGAAAAGTGCAAAATTCTATTTATGAAATGTCAAAAATAGCAAAATCTGGTATTGAATCATCAAAATTAGTGCGATTTTTGTATTATTATACAGGTTTTCTACATACTTTGTTTAATAAATAGATTTTTGATGAGTTATATAATTTATTTGCATTTATACAATAAATAGATTCCTTGAGCGATTTTTGATGAATTTTATGCAATAAATAGTTTTTTTTTACGTTTTTTGATGAATTTACTAGTACAGATGAGATTTTACAGATTCCTTGTACGATTTGTGGACTTCTTTATGCAATAAATGGATTTTCTATGAAATTTTGGTTGATTTTATGCATGTTTGTTTTTTAAATTTAAGATAATTTACTAGGACACATGGATTTTTAGTGCGATTTTTGTATTATTATTCAGGTTTTCTACACACTTTGTGTAATAAATAGGTTGCCTGAGCGATTTTTGATGAGTGTTATGCAATAAATGGATAATGTAAACTGTTTTTTTGTGCAAATGGGTTTTAAGCGCGATTTTATGTAAAAATTGAGTCTGCTCGATTTTTGATGCAATATAAGGTTTTTCTGTAGAATGTGATGAATTTATTTTTACTAATAAACTCCGTTTTTTGCACTACTTTACTTAATAAATGAGTTTTTTGTGCAACTTTTGATGAATGCTATGCAATAAATGTTTTTTTTTTAATTTAAGATGATTTTATTAGAGCAAATGAGTTTTGAGCACGATTATTGTATTATTTTATGTAAAGAATGATTTTTCTGCGTGTTTTTGGTCAATTTTCAACTACTTTATGCTACGTAAACTGTTTTTTTTTTAATTTGGACTATTTTATGTAATAAATGCTTTTTTTTGTTCAAGTTTTGAATTTTATACCATTAACGTTTTTTTTTGCGCAATTTTTGCGTTACTTTATGTAAAAATTGAGTTTTTTGAGTGAATTTTTGATGATTTCCTATAGAATTTTTAATGAATTTATTAGTAAATTGGGTTTATGTGAATTTTTTTGCACTACTTTATTAAAGAAATGTGTTTTATCTGCGATTTTTAGTCATTGTTACTCTCTTATTCAATTGATGATTTTGTTGGCAGTACTTTTAAATAATAAATGATAAGTCAACATTATGTTTCACCATAGTAGATCATTACTGACAGAGCAAAATTAATTTTGACAATTGCTTAAGATTGTAAACAACAAATTAAGATCATTATGACAACCCAAGATCAATTTTGACAGTTATAGATCATGTTGGGAATTCAAAAGTTATTTTTAACTGAAGCAGATCATTGATGACACCTATCAACAAGGTTTGTTTCTCTCGATTGTATTTGATAGTTGCAAATAATAAAAGATAAGTCAAAATTATGTTTCACCATAGTAGATCATTACTGACAGAGCAAAATTAATTTTGCCAATTGCTATAGATTGTAAACAACAAATTAAGATCATTATGACAACCCAAGATCAATTTTGACAGTTATAGATCATGTTGGGAATTCAAAAGTTATCTTTAACTGTAGCAGATCATTGATGACACCTATCACCAAGGATCGGTTATCTAGATTTAATTTGACTGTTGTAAATAATAAGAGATGGTTCAAAATTATGTTTGATCATAGTAGATCAGTGAAAAATCAATTTTAACAGTTGTAGATCATGTTTATAATTAAGTATTGCTGATCTTTAATGACTGATGACTCAAAATCAGAAGATCTAAACATAGACCATGTTTGGCAATTAGAAATCATATTTGACAGTTACAGATCATTGAAAATCATTTTTAAAATCAATGTTGCAAATAATAGATCAACATCATATTTGACCAAAATTAGATTTGATTATTGTAGATCAATAATGAGTTATCAAAAATTAATGTTTGACAGTTGTAGATCATTTATTGTTGTTGCATGATAATCCAAGATCATGTATAACACTATTCTCTTATGTTCTATAGTCAGAAGTTGATCATCTCAAGATAATTTTGTAGTTCCATAAATTATAATGTAGTCCATGATCAATTTTGACAATTATAGATCATATTTGACATTGCCAGATCGTATTAATGTAAATAAAATAAAAAATAATGTCGGTTTTTCTAGTTACTTTTCTGTCTAATTAGTTACTTTTTTGTTAATTTAGTATTATTATTATTATTACCTTAAAAGGGTTTATTGTGCTATTTTTGGTCTACTTAAATGGATTTTTTGTGTAATTTTTGGACATTTTATGGTGAATTTACTAGAACAAATGGGTTTTAGGAAGAAATCTTTGGGATTGACTATTTTATGCAATAATTAGGTTTGTATGTGTTTTCTACGCGATTTTTGAACAATTTTATGCCTGTAGATTTTTGATGATTTTTTTAATCAAACTGAGTTTATGCTTGTTTATTTTTGTACTATTTTATGTGTTTTATCTGGAATTTTAGACATTTTTTGATGAATTTGTTATGACAAATAGGTTTCCTGCGTGGTTTTTGATCAATTTTATATCACACTTTATTTCAGCGCAATTTTTGCATAATTTTTATTATAAACGGATTTCTTGTACGATTTTTGGACTACTTTATCTAATAAATGGGTTTCCTATGTAATTTTTGATGAATTTTATGCAATAAATGTTTTTATTTTGTTTAATTTAAGATGAATTTACTACTCAACTGGGTTTTAGTGCGATTTTTGTATAAATTTATCCAAAAAAATGTAGGTTTTGCATTTTTGATCAATTTTATACCAGAAATGATTTGTTTTGCATTTATACAATAAATAGGTTGATTGAGCGATTTTTGATGAATTTTATGCAATAAATAGTTTTTTTACGTTTTTTAATGAATTTACTAGTACAAATTAGGTTTCTGTGCGGCTTTTGATCAATTTTATATGTTTTTCTGATCGATTTTTGAAATATTTTATGCAATAAATAGATTTTTTGTGCGATATTTTTATGTAATGATTATTTTTTTGTTTAATTTAAGATGAATTTATCAGTGCAAATGGGTTTTAAGTGCGAGTTTTGCATTACTTTATGTTAAAAATGAGATTTTTTGAGCAATTTTTGAAAATAAAATAGTCATGCATGCAAAAAGAAAATTGATTCAGAAAGAATCACTGAATATAAAGCTCTTATAATATCATTCAATAATTTTTTTATTTTTTCAATGAAAAATTGATGATTTATTCTTTAATAACATTATTCTTAGCGTTCTGTATTTATTACATACAAAATCAAAGTTTTATGAAGCAGCAACATTATTGTATTTGTGTCAAAATTAGTGAAAAATTAAATTTTTTAACTTTGTTAATAAAATGTGCTTTGTGAAATTTATTTAAAAATATTCATTTGTGTAAAGTAATTCCTACTAATAGTAATTATAAGGAAATGAATGATTCATGCTCGAAACAAAAATATAAATTGACTGTCAACAATTAGCCTAATTGAATGTAAATAAACTTTATTTTTAAAATGGTTTGATTAGTCAGTTTACATAACAAAAAGCATATTAAATCATTTTCAGTACACTGATATAAGCGCCTTATCTTATCTAGTTTCCTACTAATGATAATAACACTAATTAAAATTATGTATGAAATTGAAATGTTTTATTTATCAATACAATTATTTTTACAATCTAGATTATTATTATAATTGCACATAAATATTGAAAAAAAAAATTAATTAACATTAATTAAACATTAACATTTTATGGGTGTGATTGAAATCATATGTGCATAATTAATGATCTGGAAATGAATTCATTTAATATTGTCCTCAATTCTTGATACAAAATAATGCGATAAATGTGTGGAAATGATAAAAAACAAACCCAAACTATAAATAATTCGTGCAGCATTTATTTTTACACCGATCCGGCTATTTTGGAACACTTGAAACTGTGCCAAAGTTGCATTTTTTTTTCTATCTATGTGTGTGTGTAAATGTTTCCGATACGCCGGACTGGATGTAAACATACTTGATTTGGTCATGCACTCGTTTCAATTTTTTTGTCACTAATTATAAACGGTTGACTATTTTTAATGGAATGCAGAACAAAATAAAAACAAACAGAATTGTTACAATTCCACTATTTATTTGGAGGCATTGTTTAGTAGGCGCCATCTATTGAGAAATTTGAGATTCTTAATGTAAAATAAATTGAATGGTTTAGTATGAATTATTATGTTATGACATTTATTTGACAGTTTTAAATGTCACTTTAATTTTATTTTTATCATTTCTCAAACACTATGACAATTTAAATGTGTGACATGACATTATTTTATCATAGGCGTTTTTGAGTGGGACTTTAGGTATCTTATTAGTAAGGTTATCATTTCAATTGTGAGATGCTAAATTCATAAAATGTAGAGGGAAATAAATGATTGTTAAGTTTGTAATCTTGAAACAGTGGCCAAGCTATCTGTAAGCAAGGGTCTGCTATGCGGAAGGGCCTACAATTATTTATAATTACTGTGAATAAAACAATATTTTCATACTTTTGCAATTTTTAATAATTCATTAATAGAATTTTGTACTTTTCAACAGTTTATGCTATGATCTTGCTATTTTTGACGTTTTATTAATAGAATTTTGCACTTTTTAAGTTGGATTTTAATTAAAAAGTTTATATATTATTACTGAATTTTGGTATTTTTGACATTCTATGAATAGAATTTTGCACTTTTTGATAGTTTATAGCTGGATTTTGTTTTGTTTTTTCCCAATCCAGCAATTAAAGTGTTAAATTTTATTTTATAAATTATAATCCAATCTTTAAAACTGTAAATTTAACTTTTATAACTGAAAATCATCCACCAACGTGTTAAAATCTATTGCCAAACTGTTAATTCGTCTTTTTCAAATTTTCAGAATTATGCTTTCAAATTGTAAATTCAGCTTTTAATTACACTTTTAAAAGCTGGAATGTAAATTGTGACCAAAAAATAATAATTACGGCATTTAAAAGTGTAAATCTGGTCTTTAAAATGTTAAATTGAACTGCCAAATTGTTAATCTTGCATACAGACTATAAATCCCGTCTTCAAAATATTAAATAAACCGCAAAATTGTTAATCTGACCTCTAAATTATACATCCAGCTTATAAAAGTGTAAATAAAATCTTCAAATATGAAAATTTGGCCACGAACATGTTTAATCTACTGCTAAACTGTTAATTTGGCCTGATTATAGTGTCAATTGTTGCGGGGTTAGTTTGTTGGGTTAGGAAAGAGTGATGCAAATAGTGTTTTTTGCCTATCCCTGCTGGGCAAGTTTGTTCCATTGACTAATTTGTTTAAGGCATTTTCAATATTAATTAAGATTATCGCCACCTATTGGGACAGTTTAAAAAAAAAGCACACACAATTTTATTATTTTTTTATCCTGTCATTAACTGTTGAAAAGTGACAAATTCTATTTATAAAAAGTCAAAAATAACAAAAACCGGTCATAAAATATGAAAGTATTGTTAGAAGAAACTAAAATCCGGCCAAAAACAATTGAAAAGTGTAAAATCCTATTTATAAAATGTTATAAATAACTAAATTTGGTCTTGAAATACCGAAATATTGTCAGAAAGCATCAAAATCCAGCCATAAACTGATAAAAAATGTAAAGTATTCATAATGTCTTAAATAGCTGCAAAATATTGTCAGAAAGCATCCAGCCATAAACTGTGTAAAATTCTATTCATTAAATATCAAAAATAATAAAATAGTTTAGAAGCATTTGATGATATTTGTGACATTTCAATTTAGAAACTTTTAAGGACAATTCGGGATTATTTTAATAATTCAGAAGTATTTCATGACATTTCAAGAGTATTTTATGCTATTTTTGACAGTTTATGAACATTTTATGATATCTTTAATAGTTTTGAAGCATTTGTGACAGTTTTAAGATTATTTTGATAAATCGGAAGCATTTTATGACAGTTTAAAAGTATCTTATAGCATTTTTGACAGTTTATGAACATTTTAGCATATTCTTATTAGTTAAAAAGCATTTGATGACTTTTGGGACAGTTTGAGAACATTTTTTGTCAAATTAGAAACGTTTGAGTACAATTTGGGATTATTTTGATAATTTAGAAGCATTTTATGACAGTTTAAGAGTACTTTATGCTATTATTGACGCCTTTTTAATATTTTACGACATTTTCAATGGTATTGAAGCATTTGATGACAGTTTAAGAACATTTTTTGTTAATTCAGGATTATTTTGGTAATTCAAAAGCATTTTATGATAGTTTAAAAGTATTTTACAGCATTTTTGGCAGTTTATAAACGTTTAAGGGTATTTTTAATAGCTTAGAAGCATTTGATGACATATGTGACAGTTTGAGAACATTTTTTGTCAATTTAGAAATGTTTGGGCATAATTTGGGATTATTTTAATAATTCAAATGTATTTCAGGACATACCAAGAGTATTTTATGCTATTTTTAACACTTTATGGACATTTTAGGATATTCTTAAAAGGTTTTAAGCATTTGATGACATATGTGACAGTTTGAGAACATTTTTGTCAATTTAGAAACGTTTGGGGACAATTTGGGATTATTTTAATAATTCAAATGTATTTCAGGACATTTCAAGAGTATTTTATGCTATTTTTTACAGTTTATTAACATTTTAGGATATAATTAATAATTTGGAAGCATTTGATGACATTTCTGACAGTTTGAGAACATTTTTTGTCAATTTAGAAACGTTTGAGGACAATTTGGGATTATTTTAATCATTCAAATGTATTTCATGACATATCAAGAGTATTTTATGCTATTTTTTACAGTTCATAAACATTTTAGGATATAACTATTGTTTGGAAGCATTTGATGACATTTGTGACAGTTTGAGAACATTTTTTGTCAATTTAGAAACGTTTGAGGACAATTCGGGGTTATTGTAATAATTTTGAAATATTTTATGACATTTCAAGAATATTTTATTCTATTTCGGACAGTTTATGAACATTTATAACAGTTCAAAAATATTTTTGTCAGTTTAGAAATGTTTGAGGGCAATTCAGAATTATTTTGATAATTTAGAATTATTTTATGACAGTTTTTTATAGCATTTTTGACAGTTTATGAACATTTTAAGATATCTTCAATAGTTTTAAAGCATTTGATGATGGTTTGAGAACACTTTTTGTCAATTTAGAAATGTGTGAGGACATTTCGGGATTATTTTAATATTTCATGTTATTTCATTTCAGTATTTTATGCTATTTCTGACAGTTTATGGACGTTTTACGATTTTTTAATAGTTTTGAAGGGTTTGATGACATTTGTGTTAGTTCTTGAACATTTTTTGTCAATTTGGAAACGTTTAATTAATTCAGAAATATTTTGCAAAATTCAGAAGCATTTTGACAGTTTTGAAAGCTATAGGACATTTTTAATAATTAGGGAGCATTTGATGACATTTGTGATAGTTCAAGAATATTTTTGTCAATTTAGTTACGTTTGACAACAATTCACAATTATTTTGATAATTTAGAAGCATTTTATGACAGTTTTTAATAACGATTTTGACAATTTGTGAACATTTTAGGATATTGTCAACCGTTTTGGAGCATTTGATGACATTTGTGACAGTTCAATAACGTTTTATGTCAATTTAAAAACTAACTGTGTGTCAGCCTGCTTGCTCAAGTGTTTTAATTTAAAAACGTTGCCTTGAAACATGAAAATATTGTTGGAAAGTAACAAAATCTGGCTATAAACTGTTAAAAAATGGAAAATTTTACATTATAAAATTTTAAAAATAGTAAAATGTTTTAAAACATAAAAGATTGTTAAAAAGTAACAAAATTCGGCTATAAACTATTGAAAAGTGCGAAATTCTTTACTTGGAATGTCAAAAATTAGTTATTAACTGTTAAAAAGTGCAAAATTCTATCATTAAAAGTCAAAATAACTATATCCGATCTATAAACATTAAAATATTTTCAGATAGAATCAAAATCCGGCCAAAAACTGTTAAAAAATCAATTTTTTTATAAAATCTGAAAAATAGCAAATTTTGCCCATAAATGTACAAAACAATTTTGGAAAGCACCAAAATCCGTCCATAAACTGTGTAAAAAAACTTCATAAAATCTTGAAATTAGCAAATCCGGCTATATGATATCAAAATATTGTCGGAAAAATTCAAAATCCGGTCATAAATTGTTGAAACGTGCCAAATTCTATTCATAGAATATTAAAAATAGCAAAATCCTACCATAAAGTATAAAAATATTGTCAAAAAATATCAAAATTCACCATAAAACTGTTAAAAATCTACAACATTCTATATATAGAAAGTCAAATATGGCAAAATTTTGTCATAACATAATAAAATTTATGGAATCGTAAAAATTAGTGACATCAAAATCGTCCAGAAAACTCATGTTTACTATAAATACCATAAAAATGGTACAAAAAAACATTTCTTGAAATTTCACGTATATCATAGGAAATTCATCAAAAATTGCAAGGAAAACCTAAATACGGCGCAAGATTTCTTGAAAAACAAACAAAATACTTATTTTTTGCATCAAATTTGCTGAAAAATCATGTTTACCACATAAAATCACCAACAAAACTAGTTTTTATAATAAATTTTGTCAAAACTGGCGCACAAAACTGATTTATAACACAACATTTACTCACAGAACCTTAAAATTGTATAGAAATATCATTTATAAAATTAAAATTGGGCAAAAAACTTATTTCTAGCATAAAACTCATTTGTAAATCATGTATGCCACATGAAATTTATCGAAATTTGCGTAGTAAACCTAAATATTGCATAAGATTTCTTTAGAAAACCTTAAAATTGCACAGAAAAAGCACATGAAAATCACGTTTAAAACCCATTTGTAGTATAAAATCACGTTTACCACACAAACATGAAAATTGCACAAAAAACTATATTTTAGCATAAAATTAGCTAAAAATAAGTTTTATTACCATGTAAACTTGATCAAAAAAGCATAAAATATGCTTTAAAAACCTCAAAATGCACAAAAAACATTTATATCATAAAAATGAAGCAGAAAACTCATTTACAACATAAAATTTCCTTTGAAAGTCTTAAAATTCCACAAAAAAATATTAAAATTGAACCGAAAAACTTATTTATAATATAAAATACCGAAAAAAATTACTTTACACATAAACTTTATCAAAATTTGCACAGAAAACTCATTTATAGAATAAAATTTGTTAAAAAACTCTTACATTACACAGAATAGACTTTTATGACATCAATATCACACAGAAAACTTAATTCTAGCAGCAAATTTGCTCAAAAGTCACGTTTATCATATAAACTTAACCAATATTAACACAACAAACCCCAAAAATGCACGGAAAAGACATTTATATCATAAACATCGGCTAAAAAAATTGCAAAATTAAATAGAATAAACATTTATTATATCAAAATTGCACAGAAAACTCACTTTTAGCATAAACTTACGTTACACATGAACTTTATCAAAATTCATAAGGAAAGCTTGATTATAGTACAAAATTTGTTTCAAAAAAACTTAAAATTGTTTAGAATACACTTTTATAGCATCAAAACTGTGCAGAAAACTTAATTCTAGAATACAATTTGCTCAAAAATCACAGGAACTTTATCAAAACTAACTTCAAAAACCTTAAAAATGCACAGAACAAACATTTTTAGTATAAAATTTGCTTCAAAATTGCACAGAATGAACATTTATAATATTAAAATCATCCATTAAACTCATTCCTAGCATAAAAATCACGTTAACACATAAAATTGGAACAGAAACCTCATTTATACCATGAAATTTACCTAGAAAACATCAAAAGTACACCGAATTTTTATATTACAAATGTTCATTCTGTACAATTTTGCGAAGATTGAAGTGAGTTTTATGCTAAAAATTTAAGTAATAAATGTTGTTTTGTACTTTTTTGAAGTTGATAAAGTTTTTGTGATTTTTCAGCGAATTTTATGCTAGAATTAAGTTTTTTGTACAATTTTGATGTTATAAAAGTATATTCTGTGTGATTTTGAGTTTTTTTTAAACAAATTTTATATTATAATTGAGTTTCTCTTACGAATTTTGATAAAGTTTATGTGATTTTCAGCAAAGTTTATGCTAAAAGTAAGTTTTTTGCGAGATGTTTATGGTATATATGTTTTTTCATGCATTTTTGATGTTTGAGTTAATTTTGGTCAAGTTTTTATGGTAAACGTGACTTTTGAGCGAATTTGTTGCTAGAATTATGTTTTCTGCGCGATATTAATGTTATAAAACTCTATTCTGTGTAATGTAAGAGTTTTTTTAACAAATTTTATTCTTTAAATGAGTTTTCTGTGCGAATTTTGATAAAGTTTATGTGGTAAATGTGATTTTTCACAGAATTTTATATTATAAATAAGTTTCCGGTTTGAATTTCATTTTTTTTTTTGCAATTTCAAGACTCAAAGGAAATTTTATGTTGTAAATGAGTTATCTCCTTAATTTTTTTATGTTATAAATGTTTTTTTCGTGCATTTTTTAAGCAAATTGTATGCTTTAAATGGTTTTTTGCACTAATATTGATCAAGTTTATGTGGTAAACGTGTATTTTGGCAATTTTTTTGCTGTTTTTTCTGTTATATATGGGTTTTTTGTATGGTAAACGTATTTTTTAAGCAAATTTTATACTACAAATGACTTTTAAGCGCTATTTTTGAGATTTTTTAAGGAAATCTTACGTAATATTGGGTTTACTACGCAAATTTTGCTAAATTTCATGGGGGGGTATACAGTATACATGATTTACGAATGAGTTTTATGCTAGAAATTACTTTTTTGCGCGATTTTAATCTCATAAATGTTATTTCTATGCATTTTAAGGTTCTCAGGGTAAATTTTGTGTTATAAATCAGTTTTGTGTGCCAAATTTGACAAGTTTTATGATAAAAAATAGTTTTGTTGGGCGATTTTATGTGTTAAACATGATTTGTCAGCATATTTTATCCAAAAAATAGTTTTTTGTTGGTTTTTCAAGCAAATCTTATGGCATATTTTGGTTTTCCACGCAATTTTTGATGAATGTCATATGATATATTGTATCACGAGCGAATTTCAAGCAAGACATGTTTTTTTGCACAATTTTTATGGTATTTAAAGTGTTTAGAGTAAAGATGAGTTTTCTAGACGTTTTTGTTGGCACTAATTTTTAAGATTTCGTAAATCTTATATGTTATGACTAACTTTTGCCATTTTTGACTTTTTATATATTTATAATGTTGTAGATTTTAACAGTTTATGGGGAATGTTGATATTTTTTGGCAATATTTTTATACTTTATGACTGGGTTTATTTTTGACCTTCTAAGAATAGAATTTGGCACTATTTGACAGTTTTTGACCAGATTTTGTTTTTTTTTTCCAAAATTTTGATTATTTATAGCCGGATTTTGCTATTTTTGGAATTTCATGAATTTTTTACACTTTTTTAACAGTTTATGGCCGGAATTTGGTGCTTTTCAACAAAGTTTTGATGATTTAAGACCAGAATTTGCTTTCTGACATTTTATTAAAAAAAATTTACTGTTTTTGGCCGTATTATGATTCTATCTGAAAATATTTTAATGTGTTTGGATCAGATTTTGTTATTTTTTATAGATTTTTGCATTTTTTAATAGTTATGACTAATTTTTGACATTCCATAAAAAGAATTTTGCACTTTTTGATAGTCTATAGGCGAATGTTATTACTTTTTTTCAAGGCCAGATTTTGCTATTTTTGAAATTTTATGAAGTAATATTTTCCATTTTTCAAGTGTTTGCAGCCGTGTTTTCTAAAAATATTTGCATGTTTCTAGGCCGGAATTTGTTATATTTGATATTTACACTTTTCATCCGTTTATGGCCGGATTTTAGTGCTTTCTGACATATTAACACATTTTAATTTTGTTTTAGGTTGGTCGTATAGCAGCTGATCATCCTTTAGTAGGCGGCCACAAGGGTCCCGTACTAGATATAGCCTGGTGTCCGCACAACGACAATGTAATTGCTAGTGGCTCTGAAGATTGCGTTGTCAAAGTATGGCACATACCCGACGGCGGCCTTATCAAAACCCTCACCGAACCGATAGTCGATCTCGTTTTCCACCAACGCCGCGTCGGCCTTGTTCTGTGGCATCCGACAGCACAGAATGTCTTACTCACTGCTGGCAGTGATAACCAAGTGGTCATCTGGAACGTTGGTAATATTGAATCAAACTTTCTAACTAATAAGTTTGTTGTAATTAATGTTGATTGCAGGTACTGGTGAGGCTCTAGTCCAAATCGATTCTCATCCCGATATCGTGTACAGTGCATGCTTCAATTGGGATGGATCTAAACTATTAACGACGTGCAAGGATAAAAAAATTAGGATACTCGATCCAAGGACGGGTGAAATTGAATCGGAAGCTGTTGCTCATGAAGGTAACTGTCATTTTCTAACCTCAATTTAGTCTAAAAACGCATATTTGATTTAAAATTGATGCAGTTACTGCCTAACATAGTTTATTACGTCACTTGTGGGCTTAACTGTCAAAATTATCAAATTATAGTCAAAATTTGTTCATTTATTGCCTAAACTGTAATTAATGACAGTTAATATAGTTTATTACGTCACTTATGGGCTGCTAACTTTCAAACTAATCAAATTATAGTTAACATAGACAGTTTACTGTTTCTTGCGGTCGGGCGCGTCGTCTGATCACAATTTTGAGGCTCGCGGAATTTGAAGAACGTTAATTTGCCGCTTGTTTGCGTGCTATTTGTTAAATACTTTTAGATTAAGAAACATACCTAATATCTCATTTTAAAATAATATTTTTGTAGGTACGAAAGCAACGAGAGCGATTTTTCTGAGGCACGGTCTTGTCTTCACTACCGGCTTCTCAAAAATGTCTGAAAGGCAATACAGCTTGCGAACTCCTGATGCATTAGGCGAACCCATAGTCATGGTGGAATTGGATACATCGAACGGTGTCATGTTCCCATTATACGATCCCGACACCAATTTGGTTTTCCTCTGCGGAAAAGGCGATTCCGTCATCAGGTAATCCAACTAACTCCAAACAATAACTTAATTTTTTGCTTACATTATTTTTATTGTGTAGATATTTTGAAATTACACCTGAACCACCATTTGTTCACTACATCAACACCTTCCAAACACCTGATCCACAACGAGGCATTGGTATGATGCCAAAACGAGGCAACGATGTTACCAGCTGCGAAATTTCGAGGTTTTATAGGCTAAATAATTCCGGACTTTGTCAGGTAACAAACACAAATTGTAAATAAATAATTAGTGTCGTCAAATTAATATCGTGGGTGCGTCCAGGAAGGCTTGAGCGGACCGCTACATTTGTAGCGTATCCGTTGCTACCGAGAATAAACTTTCCTGGGCCTACCTAATATTTATTTAGGAATCACCCTGTATACCAACAATGATTTAGAAGACCCTGTATAATAGCAAATATTAAGGATTTTTTTTAATGATGTACAGGGTGTTTTTTATTAAATATTGAAATTGTTATTTGTGTTTTTTGTAGGTTATAACAATGACCGTGCCTAGGAAATCCGAGCTCTTCCAAGAGGATCTTTATCCTGATACGTTGGGTGACACGGCTGCTATCACAGCGGATGAATGGGTGCAGGGCAAGGACGCGGAACCACTGCTCATATCTCTCAAAGACGGATACAAACCTCCGGAATCTAAGTCCACATTGTCTGTCACTAAACGCAACGTACTTGACAAGATGCCACCGAAAACTGGCGCGAAAGGAGCAGCACAATCCTCACCCATTTCAGTAAATATTTAACTTGAATCTGATGAATTTTTCTCATAGAAATTACGTAGTTTCTATGACAAAAGTCGCCAAGATCAGAAACAACTGATTTATTAATGTATTTTGCAGGATAAAACTCTTCAAGAATTTGCGGATGAAATCCGTAAGCTCAAGGCGATGATAGTGAAGCACGAGAACAGGATTCGTGCATTAGAAGCAGAAGTCGCTGTAAATAAAGCAGCGAATAATGCGGATGAAGATGGTCCCGGCGGTGATGGCCTTAATGCAAACCCACCGCTCGCCTCCGACGAAGTCTGAGCACCAATTCGCCACACAATAAAATAATTAATTTTTTTATTATTTAATCGTTAGGGGCTTTATTATCTTAAGGTAAATCATTTTTACAAATCGGAAAACCATGCTCGTGTGCAACAAATCGAGCGATATTATTTTTACTTATTTATTCTCTCTATTTCGACCTTCCCCCCAAAAACCAACCAACCCTGCCAAGCACAAACGAGGCTATCAACCTCTATTTACGCTTACGAACTTTTTAACAGATTTTTTTATGTCCCCGTGTTATTATTATTTTATAATTAATTGGTACTGATTTTTTATAGTATTATTTTAATGGTCGAACCTTCTAACAGAAGCTCCCTATTACCAGATCTCCCCTTGTGTATTATATTTTTTTTTGTATTTACATTTATCAAGTATTTTTCCCCCACCCTCCCAACCGACACGTTTTGTATTTAATTTTATTAATTAAATTATCGCTGCAATTTTTTATTATTTTTAAATCGTAGATTTGTATATATATTCAATCATCGCGCTTTCGTTATCATTAATCGGCTTAGGTAAACGAATCTAAATCAAGTGCCTTATGAATCGACCCGACTTTTAAAAATATACGCACATACGTTTTTCTTCTCTATATATATTTTTTATAAAGCTTACTAAATATTATGTTGTTTGATATATACTATATATATTTATATTTATCTGAGATGTTGAATTGTTTTTTTTTTGGTATATAAAATAATAATGCAAAGTGCCAAATATAGTGAATTAAAAAAAAAAACAAAAGAATATTGTAAATGTTGAAATGCGGTTAAAATAAAAGTTGTATATCGTATGATGATCCAGAATGCGTCCCTTCGCTTCCTAATTACTGATCCCATCTACGAACATTTATTTTAGCTACTTCTCATCCTACTATAATGTGTTTTATATGATATAGTAAATGTCAAATGGTTCAAACTTTAAAACAAAAATTCGAAGTTAAAGTAAAATTGTGTGGATTAAATGGTAAGAGGTTGTTCGATATTTTATTGTGATAACAGTTTTAATAAGTGAGAGTTTAGCTCAGTGATAGAGCGTTAGCTTAGCTGGCTAAGAGTCCGGGGTTCGTAATTTTTACAGCCGATTGTTGGTTAATATTTTGAATATTGAAAACTAATTGTTTTATAGTCAATAATTTTTATTTGACTTTTTGTAGGAAAAAAAATTGAAATGGAAAAGGTACGACTCAAGACCTTTCATGAAAAATTATTTTTGCCGAGACGTGTTTCTGGATGTCCGTAGCCATGTCCGTCCCACATTTTGCCGCCAGTTCGAATCCCCGTAACGATAAAAACAAATCAGGGGCGACACCAGTAATTTTTGAAGAAATAAGCAGAAACTGAAGCTTTTTAATGCAGCAGTTCTACCGAAATGACTCTACTGATGAGCTTTTGTTTAAGTGTGAGTGTGAATCCCGTAAAAATCGTCCAGTAACTTTTTTTCTTTTTTCGCTCAAAGTGAAAAATCGTGTTTTTAGAAAGACGGTCGGCCTTTGTTGATCATCTTTTTAAAAGCTGATATGATTTAGACTTTAATTTTTGTGACCGCAAAGTTTACGCGTTTAAAAACACATTTTTTTTAGTCGTACCCGAACTTTCAACCACCTAAAGCGTTTGCTGAAAGTAGACAAAATATTGATGCAACTCGTCGTGCTGTTGAAGCGTCTCTTTCTATCTCACGGTCGTATATGGGTAACAGATAGTCAAAACCTGGGGAGGATGGGGGATTTTGCTGTTTTTGACATTTCGGGAATTCTTAATATTTATAACTTTTTACGTTGTTTCTGAATAATTTAAAATTTCATAGCCAGATTTTTCACTTTTCAACAGTTTACATTGAGTTTTTGTTATTTTTAATCATATTTTTTATTAACTTTTTAAGATGATTGGCAGGATTTTGGTGCTTTCTGACAATTGTTTAAAGTTTCAATCCAGATTTTGCTATTTTTGGCATTTTATGAAAATTTACCGGATTTCTGTTATTTAAAAAATTGTTTTATGACAGGATTTTTTATAAATAGAATTTTGCATTTTTTAACAATTTATGACCAAATTTTGGTGTTTTCTGACAATATTTTCTACTTTATGCCAGATTTTGCAATTTTTTTTATCTGGATTTTGCCATTTATAGGTTTCATACAGTTTTTTTACACTTTTTAACCGTTTATAGCTGGATTTTCATGCTTTCTGACGATTGTTTAAATTTTCAAGGTCGGATTTTGCTATTTTTGGCATTTTATAAACAGAATTTTATAGTTTTCAACATAAAACAAAATCCGGCCTAAAAGGATTTTATATTTTTATGTTTTAATATTTTATAACAGGATTTTCCCATCTTTGATTTTTTTTAAATAGTTTATGATCAAATTTTGGTGTTTTCTTACAATATTTTCATACTTTATGGCCAGAGTATGCTATTTTCGACATTCTAAATAGAATTATGGCAGATTATGGCCTGATTTTGCTATTTATAACAATATTTTGAAATTATATACCCGGATTTTGCATATATAGATTATTTATTAATAGAATTTTATTATTTTCAACAATTTTATGGCGGGATTTTAATGCTTTCTAACAATATTTTGATATTTCACAGTATATGATTTTGGTACTTTTTAACATTTTGCTATTTTTGACACAAAAAATGCATTTTTAACAGTTTATTGCCTGATCTTGGTGCTCTCTGCAAGTATTTAAATTTTATGGCCGGATTTTGCTATTTTTGACATTTTATGACCGGATTTTGGTGTTTTCTAACAATATTTTGATAATTTATTGCCGAATTTTGCTATTTTAAAAAAAATGTATGTGCTTTCTGACAATGTTTTAATGTTTAACGCCTAATTTTGTTATTTTTGAAATTTATAAATAGAATTTCGGCCGGATTTTGGATCTGATTATGACCGGGCTTAGTTATTTTAGACTTTATGAATGAGTTTTGCACTTTTTAATAATTTATGACCTGATTTAAACAAAAATATCAAAACCGGTTTGAACAGCTGTTTTCTTTGATTATTTTGAAAGTTGCAAAAATTGGAAAAAAGTTAAAAATTGAGTTTTCTATATTCAAAAAGTTAAATCATCAAAATGCAGAAAATATGACCTTGGTGCTAATTACTTTAAATATCTCGAAAGTTATGTGACGTCAATCGTGGGCATAGAACGTTGTTATGTTGGTTTCACTACAAGACAAGCCCAAAATATCACAAGGCGCGTCTATACGATTATATGGTCTAAGGCCGGAACATCTTCTTTGGGGGTTCTGAGGTCCATGCTTTGCATAAGCTGCTTTTCTCTTCGACGCACTGTTTTTGAGATATCGTTGTTTTTCCGGATCTGCACCAGAGAGAATGGCATAACCAGAATTAGGTCTGAAAAAAAAAATCTTAGCGAGGGGTCAACGCGTGTGTTATTGACATTTGTCAATTTATTGTTCAAATTTAAGGATTTACTGACCTTAAAGTTCTAATCAGATCAAATTGTCACTGTACATCTGTCAATTTATTGACCAAATTCTAGTCGGATTAAAACGAAGCCTACTTTACTTCAATTTATTGACAAACCTAACCTAACTTGTATTTTTTACTTGTTACTGAAGCTTGAAATGATTTAATTTTTATAATTTAAAACCGTATTTTGCTATTTTTGATTTTTTACAAATAGAATTTTGCACTTTTTAACTGTTTTTGGCCGGATTTTTGTTCTTTCTGACAATTTTAATATTTTTTTTTATTTCATAAATAAAATTTTGCTTTTTTAACAGTTTATAGCCGTATTTTTTTTTTTCCTGATAATATTGTAATATTTTATAACCGGATTATACCATTTTTGACTTTATAAATAGAATTTTTAACTTTTAAACATTTTAAGACCAAATTTGGCTATTTTTGACAAAATTTTGATATTTCATGGCCGGATTTTGCTTATTTCAGCATAGATTTTTTACATTATTACATTTTTCAACAGTTTATGGCCGAATTTTGGTGCTTTCTAACAATATTTAAATCGGATTTAGCTATTTTTGATATTTTATGAATAAAATTTAACACTTTTCAACAGTTTATGCCGGGTTTTGGTTGTTTTTAACAATATTTTAATACTTCATAGCCGGATTTTGCAACATATCACTTTTTCTGAATAGATTTTTTAGATTTTGCATTTTTCAACCGGATTTTGGTTCCTTCTGAAAATAATTAACATTTTATGTCCAGATGTTGTTGTTTTTGACTTTTTATGAATAGAGTATTGCACTTTTTAATAGTTTGTGACCGGATAAAAAAAAAAAAGGCAAAATTGTGTATACTTTTTTCCAATATTTTGCAGTGAAACCCAATAATCTTAGCACCCCACTGTTGTAATGGTAAGTGTCAACAACGTCACTGGAACTGTTAAACATAACAACTGTCAAAAATTTAAGAAAGCAAGCTGTAAAACATTATATATACAGGTTATGAAAACATGTAAGTCATGTAGGCTATCATAATAATTAAAAAAATGGCAAAAATGTTGAGAAAATTATTATGAATTTATTCAAACTGTTTTATAAAAATTTTATATATTTGTGAAAACTGATAAAAACACTTATAACATGAAATAATAAACAATTTACTATGTTTTTTTATCACAAATTTATTTTTACGAATACATTACTAGTTTCGGCTCTACTAAAGCCTTCTACAGATGTAGTAAGTTATATGACACTTATAACAGGTTGAAAATGATGAAATATGTCATGTAGATTGTTAGAAATGTCACAAGAATCACAGTTTCAAAATATTATATCTGTTTTTTGACAATATTTTTATTTTTCTTGGACAAATTTTGCTATGTTTGACATTCTATAAATAAATGTACACTTTTCGACATGTTATGGCTGGATTTTGGTTCTTTCTAACAATATTTTTTAGCTGGATTTTGCAATTTTAGAGATTTTATAAAGATTTTTACACTTTTAACAGTTTATGGCTGGATTTTTGTCTTTCTGACAATTATTTATTGCTATTTTTAGCATTTTATAAACAGAATTTTATAGTTTTTAACATAAAAACAAAATCCTAAGGCCTAAAAGGATTTTATATTTTTATGTTTTAATATTTTATAACAGGATTTTCCCATCTTTGACTTTTTTTAATTAGTTTATGTCCAAATTTTGATGTTTTCTTACAATATTTTCATACTTTATGACCAGATTGTGCTATTTTCGACATTCTAAATAGAATTTTGGCAGATTATGGCCTGATTTTGCTATTTCTAACAATATTTTGAAATTTTATATCCGGATTTTGCATATATAGACTTTTTATTAATAGATTTTTGCATGTTTTGACAGTTATTACCAAATTGTTGATATTTCGTAGCCGGATCTGGCAGTTTTTGAAATTTCTTAAAAGAATTTACATTTTTCAACAATTTACGACTAGATTTTTCTGCATTCTAACAATATTTTGATGTTTCAAGTCTATTTTTGACATTTTATGAATAAAGTTTTGAACTTTTAAAACTTTGGCCAGATTTTGATTCTATCTGAGAATAATTTAATGTTTTATGACCGCAGTTAGTTAGTTTGCCTTTTTATGAATAGATATTGACATTTTTCAACAGTTTTATGACCGGATTTTAATGCTTTCTAACAATATTTTTATATTTCATAGCCTTTTTGCATTTTTTGAAATTTCCTACAATTTTTTACACTTTTCACAGTATATGGGCGGATTTTGGTACTTTTTAACAATATTTGGGATTTTTGACATTGCATTTTATTGCTTGATCTTGATTCTTTCTACAAATATTTAAATTTTATGCTATTTTTGACATTTCGTGGCCAGATTTTGGTGTTTTCTAACAACATTTTGATAATTCATAGCCAAATTTTACTATTTTTGAAATTTCCTAAAATTTTGTTAGTGCTTTCTGGCAATATTTTAATGTTTAACGCCGAATTTTGTTATTTTTGACATTTTATAAATAGAATTTTGAATCTTTAGACTTTTTATGAATGAGTTTTGCACTTTTTAACCGGTTTGAACAGCTGTTTTCTTTGATTATTTTTAAAATTGAAAAAATTTGAAAAAGTTAAAACATGAAAATTTTTTTGAGTTTACTATTTTCAAAAAATTAAAATATCAAAATGCAGAAAATATGGCCTTGGTGCTAATTATTTTAAATATCTCTAAAGTTATATGACGTCAATCGTGGGCATAGAACGTTGTTATGTTGGTTTCACTACAAGACACGCTCAAAATGTCTTCTTTGGGGGTTCTGAGGTCACGCTTTATATGAGTCCGCCGCTAAGTGCGCAAACGGCACTTTAAACTGTTTTTGGCCGGATTTTTGTTTTTTCTGACATAATTTTAATATTTGATCACTGGATTTTGTTATTTTTGACATTTCATAAATAAAATTTTGCTCTTTTAACAGTTTATGTACGTATTTCGTTTTTTTCTGACAATATTGTAATATTTTATAACCGGATTATACCATTTTTTACTTTTTATAAATAGAATTTTTAACTTTTAAACAGTTGAAGACCAAATTTGACTTTCTGCCAAAATTTTGATATTTCATGGCCGGATTTTGCTAATTTTAGTGTTTTCTAACAATATTTTGATGTTTCTAGACCGGATTTTATTAGTTTTGACATTTTATGAATAGAATTTTACACTTTTCAACAGTTAATAGCCGGATTTTGAACCTTTCTGACAATATTTTGATATTTCATTGCTGAATTTTGCTGTTCTTAGATTTTGTGAAATTTTTCAACAATTTATGGACAAATTTGAGTGCTTTGTAACAATATTTTAATGTTTTAATTAAAGCCAGATTTTGCTATTTTTCACATTTTATGAATAGAATTTTACACTTTTCAATAGTTTATGACAAGGTGTAGCGCTTTCTAACAGTACTTTGATGATTCAAGACCGGATTTTGTTGTTTTTGACATTTTATGAATAGAATTTTACACTTTTTTGACAGATTATGACCGGATTTTGAACCTTTCTCACAATATTTTCATATTTTATTGCTAGATTTTGCTATTCTTAGATTTCGTGAAATTTAACAGTTTACATTTGAGTGCTTTGTAACTATATTTTAATGTTTTAAAGCCATCTTTTGCTATTTTCACATTTTATGAATAGAATTTTACACTTTTCGCGTTTTCTAACAATATTTTGATGTTTCAAGACTGGATTTTACATTTTTCCACAGTTTATGACCGGATTTTGCTTTTTTCAACAATATTTTTGATATTTTAAAGTTGGATTTTGCTATTTTTCAGATTTATGAAAGATTTTACACTTTTTAAAAGTTTATCGTTAGAATTTGGTACTTTGCGTTAGAGGTAGTTTTTATTAGCATAGCTTATAATCATGAATGTACTGTATATGATGTTATTTACGTACATGTATTGTCTGAGAACCTGAGGGTTATTCACACATAGATTAAATGCATCTTCGAGGTATGAAAAAGTACATTGAGACAAGAGGTCATTGAGGTACTTGACAGTTGTAACATACCAGGCACGCTGCCAGAGTTGGGGTTGTACTAGGCTGTAAAAGATAGTTATTCATACACTGGCACGAGGCCTTGGGGTTGTATGTTGACACAGTATTTTGCATTGAGGTCTAATAAGTATACAGTCGTTGGGGGTATGCTTGTGCACTGGCAGTTGAGGCCTTGGGGTTGCACAATAACTGCAAAAGATTGTCAAGTTTACACTGGCCAGTTGTATGCAGGGCACATTACATTAGTAAGGAGCAGTTATAAACACACTAATACTAGAGTATACCTTTGGGAAGTATTAATTAGGTGATTGATGTAATTGTAGATTGTGGTATGACTACCAGTCCTATACTACAGAGAAATTGTATGTTTGGTGAGTGCGCGGAACATTTCAATAATTGTGTGCAGGATTTATTTATAGAAGGGCAGCGCTGGAACAATTGCGGATCGTTACGATGACGCGCTGATGATGAGATGGACCGAGCCGGCACGAATGGAGTGGAGTGGGGCATAGCAGCTTGGAGCGAGGGTCGGGCGCAGGACGTACAAAGGGTAGCCTCAGTAACTGTTGCGCAGTGAAGAGATACGGCCGAACAATTTGAGGGCAATAGCCGTTGCTTAAATAAATTAGTGTAAAGTTAATTAATATTCGTCGTTTAAGCACGGAGTGGTGGTTGGGAGGATTAGCATGCGGCGCGTTAGTTATATAAAAAAAATTATATAACTACGTGTTACACAAGGGTCTACAATGCGAAAAGGCCCCCAAGCAGGGCTTTTTCAACGTGAATTTCAAAACCTGAGCAAATTTTAATGTTTTTGATATTCCGTGAATAGAATTTGGCACATTTTGACAGTTTATGGCCCAATTTTGGTTCTTTTTAATCATTTTTTCATATTTTATTATTGAATTTTGAGATTTCATGAAGATTTTTACATTTTTTTAAATTTCATTGTACATTTCAATAGTTTTGATTTTTTCTAACAATATTTTTGATTCATTTTATTTATTAATAATTAAAATATTCAACTTAATTTAAGTTTAAATAAAGAAATATATTAAAGTTGAATATTTTAATTATTAATAAATAAAATGAATATATTTCTTTATTTAAACTTAATTAAAGAAGTATATTAAAGTAGAATACTTTAATTATTAATAAATAAAATGAATATAAAGATATTCTACAAAATTACCAATGAAAGTATTAATTAGTATTTTTAATAATTTAAATTTGGATTTTATTACATTCTTTACACTTTTTAACAGTTTGGCCGGATTTTGGTGCTTTCTGTCAATATTGTAATTTTTTATAACCGGATTTTGCTGTTTTTGACTTATTATAAATAGAATTTTGCACTTTTCAACCGTTTATTGCCAAATTTTACTATTTCTAATAATATTTTGATATCTTTGGTTTTAAAATTTAATGATTATTTTACCATTTTTCACAGTTTATGGCCGATGTTTTCTTTGATGATTGACTGGATTTTGCCATTTCGATATTTAATCCGTTTGTTATCCAGATTTTGATTATATCTAAAAATATTTTAATGTTTTATGACCGGAGTTAGTTATTTTTTAATTTTAATGAATAGAAATTTGCACTTTTTAACAGTTCAGGACCAAATTTTTATGCTTCTTGACAATATTTTGCTATTTTTGACATTTTATTAATAGAATTTTGCACTTTTCAATAGATTATGTCTGATTTTAGTTCATTTTAACAATATTTTATTATCTCCTAGCCGGATTTTGCTGTTTTTTACTTTTTATTAATTGAATGTTGCATTTTTCAACAGTTTAGACTGAATTTTTGAACTTTTTGACTTATTATTAATACAATTTTGCTTTTATTGATTGTTTGTAGCTTATATTTGCTATTTCTAACAATATTTAGACATTTTAAAGTTGTATTTTTGCTGTTTTTAAAATTCCCTATTCATTTTTGCATTTCTCAACAGTTTATGGCCGGATTTTGGTTCTTTTTAACAATATTTTGATATTTCAAGACAGATTTTGGTATTTTTCATATTTTATGAAAAAAGAGGCACAATTTTGGTGGTTTTTGCTAGGTACTTGGTCCGGTTATGAAATTATTAGCTATTGTTGAGATTTTATGATTTTCAACAGTTTATAGCCCAAATTTTGTTTCTTTCTAACAATGTTTTGATATTTTATGACCGGATTTTGATATTTTTGACATTTTATGAATAGAATATTACATTTTTCGACAGTTTTACGACTGAAGTTTCGTGCTTTCTACAATATTATTATATTTTATAGCTGGATTTTTTTAGTTTTTGAAAAACTCACACTTCACACAGTTTTTTGCTGAATTTTTGAGCTTTCTAACAATATTTTAATGTTTCCTGAGCAGATTTTATGAAAAAAAACTTACTTTTGAGCAGTTTATGTCTCGATTATGGTGCTTTCTGATAATATTTGATATTTCATAGCCGGATTTTGCTAATTTTAAGGTTTTATAGTTTTTTTCATACTTTACAACAGTTAACGGCCGGATTTTGGTGCTTTCTGACAATATTTTGATGTGTCAATGCCATAATTTGCTGTTTTTGAAATTTTGCAATTTTCAACAATTTATGTCGGATTTTGATTATTGCTAACAATATTTTGATGCTATAGCCAGATTTTGATTGATTTCATGAACATTTTCACATTTTTAACAGTTCATGGCAGGATTTTGGTACTTTCTAACAATATTTTGATGTTTCAAGAACGAATTATGGTGTGATAGCTCAATGGTAGAGCACTTGCATATCATGCGAGCAGTCCGGGGTTCGATCCCCGAAATATGACTGAAATGATAACTTGCTCTTTATCCACCAGCGTGGTTCGGAAGTCACGTATTAAGCTGTTGGTCCCATCAAACCACTTTAAACAAGTCGTAGACTTACTGTGGCGATGTAAAATAGCCGTAAAAAGCATAAAAGCATAATTTGCTATTTTTGACATTTTATGAGTAAATTCTTACTGTTTTTATTTATTGGGCTGATTATTGTACTTTTTAACAATACTTCATAGATTTTGCAGTTTTTGGGATTAATTCTTAAAATGTTTTATTCTTTACAACAGTATTAGATGTCACCATCACCTCCTCTGATATCAGAGACTTTTAACGCTTGCAGAGAAGCTTCCATTCAATTATTTGTGAACTAACACGGGTGGGTAAACGATCCGTCTGGCATCAAGGGATTGGAAATTACTTTTCTCTGCAAGCGTTAAAAGTCACTATGTGAGACGAGGCGACAGTGATACCAATATCCTAATGACCTACAGTAATCATGAATTAGAATGTCCTACTCACCCACCCAAGTGTTGGTCATCGGGAGATTGGTAACACCATCGCCTCTTCTGCCATAGTGACTTAACGCTTGCAAAGAGGAGTAATTTCCAGGTTTCGCCATACTTCGTCTCAATCGGTCGGCGACAAATTTGATAGTTTCTGTGTCTCACGTCTGCCTTTTTGACACTTCCTGTGTGTTGAAGTAACAATATTTAAATTTGTTTATAAATTGTTGATTTTATTAGAATTTCAAATAAATAAAATCAATTATTTGTGTCTCAAATGAACAAATTTGACAGTTTCTGTGTCTCACATTTGCATTTCTTACATTTCCTGTGAGCTGAAGTAATAATATTTAAATTTGTTTATAAATTTTGATTTTATTAGAATTTCAAACAAAGAAATTTAGCTATTTGTGTCTCAATTGAACAAATTTCATAGTTTCTGTGTCTCACGTTTGCATTTTTGACATTTCCTGTTGAAGTAACAATATTTAAATTTGTTTATAAATTGTACATTTTATTAGAATTTTGAAGAAATAAAATCAATTATTTGTGTCTCAAATGTACAAATTTGACAGTTTTAGTGTCTCACATCTGCATTTGCATTTCTGACATTTCCTGTGAGCTGAAGTAATAATATTTTAATTTGTTTATAAATTGTTGATTTTATTAGAATTTTTAACAAAGAATAATTAAATTTCTTGTCTCAATTGAACAAATTTCATAGTTTTAGTGATTGAATGAGAAAAAGTGACACTACTTTGTGACCCAAAAATAATTGTGAAATACTCACCAAACGTTGATATTGGTAATATGCCTCATAACTGAAATAGATTGACACTTGGAGAATAACAAATACACTATTTTCAATACTAAAAAAACATTTAATTCTCATAAATAAATATCAATATGTTACAATTATACTCGAGAGAAGAAAATAAAAATAATATGCAAAAATATACAAAATAATCATAATATAAAAAATTCAGTGCACAAAAATTTGGTTTCGTTCAATTCGAGAGAGATACACAGAGTTAATTAAACACTAAATTAACATAATCACAAAAAGTAAATGTTATTGACGGATCCATATATATATACGAGTGGTATTACGTATAAAATGATGCAACTAATATTTATTTATATAAACGTTACATCAATTGAGCTTATAAAGTGTTAGTTAGTTTTTGAGAGAAACATTTTGCAAAAATATTCATTATATATTATATCGTGCTAAATAATGCTTAGAATTCGTTTTTTAAGCAAAAATATTCGATTAATAACAAAATATACGATATTTCAATTAAACGCTTTAATGTGATGTCGAGATGCCTTTTAAATAGCGTTCAATGAAATATCACGACGATTTAAATACGTCCTACAAAAGTCTTTCAAGTGATAAATTACATTAACAGTCAAAAACAATAATTGTCATATATAATTTTTTTAGTACAAAATGTTTATTTTAAATTCACTTTAGAATTACAGAGACAGATTCTCTCTGCACAATAAGAAATCAAAAATAGCACGCCAATTTTTTTTAAGTACTAAGACAAGATCTGTCTTAAAATGTTTGTATCAAAAAATTATCAAGAGATTCACCGATTAATTAAAGATTTGTTGAGAACTAAACAATTTGACATCTGTCAAAGTACGAGTAATTTGACACATGTCAAATTGACACCTGTCAATCAACAATTGTTTAATTTCTGAGCATTACAGTCCATATCATTATTAACCTTACTTACCTAAATCAGTGAACAATATATATATACGCTTATTACAAGAAAAATAAAAATGCTAAGAACGAAATAATTATCACCATTATTATTCTTCATAATATTCTTTTGACTCGTTAGATCAGGTGAACAACGGCAAATTGTGGAAATGATAGCCGCGTTTCCCTTTTGCTGCCAGATAGATGTAGACGACGTGGTAGGCACCCGGTACGAAACAAATGAAGCCTGTTAAAAGAAACACGGCTCCTTGTAAACCGGCCTGCGGTTGGGCCAATGCTAATGCGCCCGTCGCTAATAGACCGATGCCTATAAAGAGGAGGGTGGTTGCAGCTAAAACCATGCGCCAATTCTCACGCACTTTCGGATGTCGGAAGCACGATCGGCTTAAATTTTCCTGACTCGAACTATCGTAGCAGTCTTGGATTAGCGAATCAGAATCGCGGGACGCTTCGTTCACCAATTTATAATTTCTAAAAAGAACGTTGGTGTTAGTCTATTGTTTTAAGCAATTATAATTACGAGTTAATTTGGTGGTAATTTAATAATTTTAGTGTGCAGAAGCGTGCAATCAAATTGGGGAAAATCGCACACTCATACCTTAACCATGACATGAAACAAGGACCTTTGGCACCAACGACCCTGAAGCTAGTCTTTTTATGAATATTAAGTTTAAATTGATTCCGATTATATTTACCTGCTGCTGCAGTCGATTTTCACAGAGGTGCAATCGTTTCCATTCATTCGCATTGAACCGTCTACGGGTGATCGTTGGGTGGTGGCACCGTAGACCTTGATGGCTTCATCGGTTTCCTCTTCAAATGCATCATCTATGGAAAACCTTTTCTGTCTTCCATTTGCAGTGCCTATACCGAACTGTTTGGCCGTCATCTTCACTATATGTTGAACTTAGGTTAGTTAGTTGCAACTTATTGCTTTATTTTAGGTTCCAAGCGGTGCTGACACCGCTCTCAGGTCATTTTCCTTGTGTTGTTTACGCCGTTATCATACGGGGATAAGTGTTGTATTTTTTAGAGCACAAGCGCCTTATCACCAAATATAAACAAAAAAAAAGTTTATTTGATTAAGTTGACAACCGAATCAAAATGGACGGAGATTAGGGGTCATTTATTATAGCGACATCTGATAACTTAATGACAAACTATGATTACAGAAATCTATAAATAAAAATAATTTGAAACGTCACTGTAGAGCTGTATGTTTGGTTGCATAACTTAAATTTACAAAAGACTATAAGCGTTTTGCCGTGAGAAACCGTACATACCAGCGATCAAACAGCGGTTTTATTTCCATCTCTTTCTATTTTTGGGTGATCGCGGAAATCTCACGAAAACGTACTGGTTGTAAACGGTTACACCTGTCATTAATTTTCTTATGATTATTATTAATTTAGTAAAATATTTGCTATATATACATTTACTTACAACGAATATTCATTTTATTTATACTTAATAGCAATTTTTACTAATTATTTTCATAATCATTCTTGACAATTCATCTCATTTATAGGTTATCATATTTAAATTTGACATACCGGACTTATTAAACTGCTTCCAACAAGGGTTTTAAATTCACCTCGCTGGTTGGTACATTCGGAGTCAAAAGTAAATTACCGGTAACTCGCGACAACGCAACGGTTTAAAAACATTTCATACCACAACGTCAACGGTATCTCACGGCAAAATGCTTTATGAAAATGAGAGTTTTTAGATTGATTCAAAAACTGTACTGGACCATTATAAACTAAGTTAAACCAATAAATTTGCATTAAATTGCTTATTTTTCGAGATTAATTTCAACTTTCCACAACAAAATATGATGATTTTAAGAAAAAGAAAATATTTGCACTTTTAATTACTTATTACTGGGCTTATATAAACCAAGTAAACTTAGTAAATTGACATTGAATTGTGCATCTTTTGAAATTAGTTTCAGCTTTTTAAAGTATCATTTGATGATTTTGCAAAAGAAAGAACACAATATTTGAATTAAAAGAGCTATATTTTGACAGTTTTTAGCATTTTATTCAAAAACTTTGTACTGGACCTATATAAACTAAGTTATCCGAGTAAATTTACATTAAATTGCTCATCTTTCCAGACTAGTTTTAGCTCTCCACAACAAAATTTGATGTTTTTAAGAAAAAGAACACAATAGCTCAGAGACAAACGAAGATTGTTTGTTATTTATCGTTAGTTGTCAAGAAACTGAAAATTTACAAACATGATATCTGGGAAACATTTTATGACATTTATGACTGCTAAAAAACAATTATTGACTGTTCACAAACATTTTATGGCGTTTATGATAGTTCAGAAAAAAATATTGACAGTTCACAAACATTTTATGAAGTTTTTGACAGATCATGAACCTTTTATGACGTTTATAACATTTCACAAACATTTTATGACAGTTGAAAAACAATTATTGACTGTTCACAAACATTTTACGGAATTTATAACAGTGCAGAAACAATTATTGGCAGTTCACAAACATTTTATGAAGTTTTTGACAGCTCATGAACCTTTTATGACGTTTATAACATTTTATGACATTTATGACAGCTGAAAAACAATTATTGACTGTTTACAAACATTTTATGGCGTTTATGATAGTTCAGAAACAATTAATGACAGTTCACAAACATTGTTTGAAATTTTTGACAGCTCATGAACCTTTTATGACTTTTATAACCTTTCACAAACATATTATGATATTTATGACAGTTGAAAACCAATTATTGACTGTTCACAAACATTTTATGGCGTTTATGATAGTTCAGAAAAAAATATTGACAGTTCACAAACATTTTATGAAGTTTTTGACAGCTCAAGAACCTTTTATGACGTTTATAACATTTCACAAACATTTTATGACAGCCGAAACACAATTATTGACTGTTCACAAACATTTTATGGCGTTTATGATAGTTCAAAAAAAAAATTTACAGTTAACAAACAATTTATGAAGTTTTTGACAGCTCATGAACCTTTTATGACGTTTATAACATTTCACAAACATTTTATGACAGCTGAAAAACAATTATTGACTGTTCACAAACATTTTATGGCGTTTATGATAGTTCAGAAACAATTATTGACAGATCACAAACATTTTATGACGTTTATAACATTTTATGAATGCTCAGGAACATTTTATGACAGCTCAGAAACAATTATTGGAGTTTATGATATTTCAGAAACAATTATTAACAGATTACAAACATTTTATGAATTTTTTGACAGCTCATGAACATTTTAAGACATTTATACAGATAACAAACATTTTATTTCGTTTCCAACAGCTCACGGACATTTTATGACGTTTATAACATCTCACAAACATCTTATGACTGCTCAGGAAGATTTTATGACGATTATAACACCTCAGAAACAATTATTGACTGTTCACAAATGTTTTATAACGTTCATGACACTTCACAAACATTTTATGGCGTTTATGATAGTTCAGATACAGTTAACATACATTTTATGACGTTTCTGACGGCTCATCAACATTTTGGGAACATTTTATGACATTTATAACAGCTCAAAACCAATTCAGAGACAAACAAAACCACCTGGCCAAGTATTAGTTATTGAATTTCTTTTCTCTGCAAGTCTCTATGTCAAAGGAGATAATAGTCACTAATAAAAGAGCTCTATCTATATTACAAAACATTTTCCATTTATAAACTTTATTGCAAATAAAAAATTATAACCTCAAAAAAACTAAAATTAAAAAAATTAAATTAAAGTACGACAAAATTATTAAACTGATAAATATATTATATACATTTTGAGTTCATTTGAATCACAGTAATCAACGCCTATTAGCAAGACTGAAACCGTTCCCACTGAACGCTCTAAAATCATCTTCATCCTTGTTCTCCTGACCACCACTTCCTTGCTTCTCGACCTTCCTAATAAACTTCAAAAAACCCGGTGTATAATCATAATCTGGTATTCCGCGCACATAAACCGGTTTAGGTTGTACATTACTGGAAGACGTTGAATCTTTTCTACGTTTACCATCAAGCCGATTGCCGGCACCTCTGAATGCAACAAAACCCGATGGTTCAGGCATTAAATCGGCAGGATCTACAGGCATTTCTTCTTCTTCGGCTTTTGTTACTTTCGGATCTTTATATCCAATGGGAGCGGCAAACTCAACGTTCATATCACATTCAATGATGCTGACAGCGTTATCCGGTTTTGTTTCTAAGACACAAAGCTCGTACGCTTTTTGATTATAATTGACTGCTATTACATCGCCCGTTGTGAGGCAAGCGAATGTCCTGAGACAATTTTCCAATACGGCTTTCGGATTGGTTATATCGAGGAAATCGGGATTGAGCGGTTGGAATTTAGAAAAGGAACCGACCGGTAGAGAAACCGACTCTACTTGTAATTGATCTCCATGTTCGAGATACAAATTATTCATCATCTGAAATACGTTAAATTGTAATTAATTTAATCGTTAATATTAAATAATAATTACCCATAAAGGTAGAAACACTTTGCCTTCTTCTGCGATAAATTCAAGCACTCCACAATGGGTAATTCTTGAAGTCTTATTGTTAGTTAATTTGAACAGCATAGGGTAATTTATATTAAGTCTGGTCAGTTGCTCCAATGCCGATGGTGGCATAATTACTGTAAACGATTATATTATATAAAATGTAATGATGGAAATTAATATTACTTTTTCCTCCTTTTTCGACGTCGAGACGTTCATTTCCCGGTATTAATGCGACCGGGAAGCATTGATATGAAACATTGAACGGACGTGGGATTTCCGGGAACACATTGAAGCCGAACTGAAACTGATTTAAGCATTAACTGCAAATTTTAATTATAATCATTCCCATAGGAGCTAATAATATTTATAATTAATAGGCTAATTGATAGATAGGTTATGTTGTTTTGAATTTTTATGCATTACTTACCATTGTGTGAGCTAATTAAATGTTAATTGATTTTTATTAATTCGCTTTAGGATGATTTTACTGATGGGAATGTTTTATGATTCAACACTTTTGACAATTTGACAACTGACTAATGTCAGTTTTGTTATTATTGTTTGTAGTGCGCGTTGGGTTTAATAGAGGGCGCGAGTTGGGTTTGCTAGTTTACCGACATTCGTATACGAGGGGTGTTTATTAATTTTTGATATTAGATTGAAATTTGCTAGTTGATAAATTGTGTTTTGATATTAGCATCTGATGTTTGTTGTATGACAACTACATTGTACCATTATACTGCTATGACGTTTTGTCTAAATCAGATTTTGTTTGCTATAGGGTTATTATGACGCTTTGTGCTTTTGGTATTATGATATTTTGTTAAGTCATTTCAACATTTTGTCATTATGACATTATACAGGATTCTTGGATTTGATTTTTGATATTTTGACTTGATAGTAGCATTTAATCTTAAGTCATTATGATCATCTGCATCTGCATTTGACTTCTTATTTTTGTGATATTTATTATTTATACATTTTATCATTCAACATTTTGTCATTATGACATTATACCAAACTTTTGTATTTGATTTTTGATATTTTGACTTATTAAAAGCATTCAATTTTTAGTTATTATGAGATTTAGTCAGTATAACTGTAAAGTACTTTTAGGTCGCTCTCTTTGGGAAAGGGTCGGTAGTTGTACGCCGACTCACCTAAGTTATTTTTAGGAAAATAAAAGGATAACAGTACCATATGGACTTAATTTTTTGACAGCTGGGTTTTTTAGAGTTATACTCTATGTTTAATATTTTAGTTTATTGTGACGGGAAGTCATTAAGTTCTAAGCAGACATAACTAATAGTACTGACGGGTGTTTGGGGTTATTCGAGGATATTCTACTTAAGTTAAGAAGGGTTTTGATGCTATAGATATATACATCAATTTACGGAGGGTTAGGTTAGGTCCGGGCTATTAGTGACAACTGTCATTCAATCTGTCATATTAAAAACAGCAGAAACGCAACAAGTGTGAGAGCAAATTTCTTGATAACAAACACTTGAGTGGGTGGGTGGGCGGGAACACTGTATCAAACCACCGGCTCAATATTTATAAACTGTGTTCCTGCACACCCGGCCAACTGTTACTTATCAAGAAATTTGTTATTACACCCACTTCTGACGTATAAGTGTCAACTGTCATTCAATCTGTCATATTAAAAACAGTAAAAACGCAACAAGTGTGAGAATAAGCAAATTTCTTGATAACAAACACTTGGGCGGGTGGACGAGAACACTGTATCAAATCACCGGCCCAATATTAATAAACTGTGTTCCCGCTCACCCGCCCAAGTGTTAGTTATCAAGAAATTTATAATTGTACCCACCTCTGACGTTTTAGTGACAATTGTCATTCAATCTGTCATATTAAAAATAGCAAAAACGCAACAAGTGTGAGAATAAGCAAATTTCTTGATAACAAATATTTGGGTGGGTGGGCGGGAACACTGTATCAAACCACCAGCCCAATATTAATAAACTGTGTTCCCGCCCACCCGCCCAAGTGTTAGTTATCAAGAAATTTATTATTGTACCCACCTCTGACTTATAAGTGACAACTATCATTCAATCTGTCATATTAAAAATAGCAAAAACGCAACAAGTGTGAGAATAAGCAAATTCCTTGATAACAAACACTTGGGCGGGTGGGCAGGAACACTGTATCAAACCACCGGCCCAATACTTATAAACTGTGTTCTCGTCCACCAGCCCAAGCGTTAGTTATTAAGAAATTTGTTTGTGCACCCACCTCTGACGTATAAATGACAACTGTCATGCAATCTGTCATATTAAAAACAGCAAAAACGCAACAAGTGTGAGAATAAGCAAATTTCTTGATAACAAACACTTGGGTGGGTGGGCGGGTACACTGTATCAAATCACCGGCCCAATATTAATAAACTGTGTTCCCGCCCACCCGCCCAAGTGTTAGTTATCAAGAAATTTATTATTGTACCCACCTCTGACGTATAAGTGACAACTGTCATTCAATCTGTCATATTAAAAATAGCAAAATGCAACAAGTGTGAGAATAAGCAAATTTCTTGATAACAAACACTTGGGTGGGTGGGCGGGTACACTGTATCAAACCACCGGCCCAATATTAATAAACTGTGTTCCCGCCCAAGTGTTAATTATCAAAACATTTATTATTGTGCCCACCTCTGACGTATAAGTGACAACTGTCATGCAATCTGTCATATTAAAAACAGCAAAAACGCAACAAGTGTGAGAATAAGCAAATTTCTTGATAACAAACACTTGGGCAGGTGGGCGGAAACACTATATCAAATCATTGGTCTAATGTTTATAAACTGTGTTCCTGCCCACCCGCCCAAGTGTTACTTATCAAAAAAATTGTTATTGTACCCACCTCTGACGTATTAGTGACAACTGTCATTCAATCTGTCATATTAAAAACAGCAAAAACGCAACAGTGTGAGAATAAGCAAATTTCTTGATAACAAACGCTTGGGCGAATGGGAGGGAACACTATATCAAATTATTGGTTCAATATTTATAAACTGTGTTCCCGCCCACCCGCCCAAGAGTTAGTTATTAAGAAATTTGTTATTGCAGCCATTTCTGACGTATAAGTGACAACTGTCATTCAATCTGTCATATTAAAAACAACAGAAACGCAACAAGTGTGAAAATAAGCAAATTTCTTGATAACAAACACTTGGGTGGGTGGGCGGGAACACTGTATCAAACCACCGGCCCAATATTTATAAACTGTGTTCCTGTCCACCCGCCCAACTGTTACTTATCAAGAAATTTGTTATTGCACCCACTTCTGACGTATAAGTGACAACTGTCATTCAATCTGTCATATTAAAAACAGCAAAAACGCAACAAGTGTGAGAATAAGCAAATTTCTTGATAACAAACACTTGGGCGGGTGGGCGGGAACACTGTATCAAACCATCGGCCAAATATTTATAAACTGTGTTCTTGCCCACCCGCTCAACTGTTACTTATCAAGAAATTTGTTATTGCACCCACTTCTGACGTATAAGTGACAAATGTCATTCAATCTGTCATTAAAAAATAGCAAAAATACAACAAGTGTGAGAATAAGCAAATTTCTTGATAACAAACACTTGGGTGGGTGGGCAGGAACACTGTATTAAACCACCGGCCCAATATTAATAAACTGTGTTCCCGTCCACCCGCCCAAGTGTTAGTTATCAAGAAATTTATTATTGTACCCACCTCTGACGTATAAGTGACAACTGTCATTCAATCTGTGATACTAAAAACAGCTAAAACGTAACAAGTGTGAGAATAAGCAAATTTCTTGATAACAAACACTTGGGCGGGTGGGCGGGAACACTGTATCAAACCACCGCCCTAATATTTATAAACTGTGTTCTCGCCCACCTGCCCAACTGTTACTTATCAAGAAATTTGTTATTGCACCCACCTCTGACTTATAAGTGACAACTGTCATTCAATCTGTGATACTAAAAACAGCTAAAACGTAACAAGTGTGAGAATAAGCATATATTTTGATAACAAACACTTGGGTGGGTGGGCGGGGACGCTGTATCAAACCACCGGCCCAATATTTATAAACTATGTTCCCGCCCACCCGCCCAAGCGTTAGTTATCAAGAAATTTGTTTTTGCACCCACCTCTGACGTATAAGTGACAACTGTCATTCAATCTGTGATACTAAAAACAGCTAAAACGTAACAAGTGTGAGAATAAGCCTATTTTTTGATAACAAACACTTGGGCGGGTGGGCGGGAACACTGGTACAAACCACCGCCCTAATATTTATAAACTGTGTTCTCGCTCACCCGCCCAACTGTTACTTATCAAGAAATTTGTTATTGCATCCACCTCTGACGTATAAGTGACAACTGTCATTCAATCTGTGATACTAAAAACAGCTAAAACGTAACAAGTGTGAGAATAAGCAAATTTCTTGATAACAAACACTTGGGCAGGTGGGCGGAAACACTATATCAAATCATTGTCTAATGTTTATAAACTGTGTTCCTGCCCACCCGCCCAAGTGTTACTTATCAAAAAAATTGTTATTGTACCCACCTCTGACGTATTAGTGACAACTGTCATTCAATCTGTCATATTAAAAACAGCAAAAACGCAACAGTGTGAGAATAAGCAAATTTCTTGATAACAAACGCTTGGGCGAATGGGAGGGAACACTATATCAAATTATTGGTTCAATATTTATAAACTTTGTTCCCGCCCACCCGCCCAAGAGTTAGTTATTAAGAAATTTGTTATTGCAGCCATTTCTGACGTATAAGTGACAACTGTCATTCAATCTGTCATATTAAAAACAACAGAAACGCAACAAGTGTGAAAATAAGCAAATTTCTTGATAACAAACACTTGGGTGGGTGGGCGGGAACACTGTATCAAACCACCGGCCCAATATTTATAAACTGTGTTCCTGTCCACCCGCCCAACTGTTACTTATCAAGAAATTTGTTATTGCACCCACTTCTGACGTATAAGTGACAACTGTCATTCAATCTGTCATATTAAAAACAACAAAAACGCAACAAGTGTGAAAATAAGCAAATTTCTAGATAACAAACACTTGGGTGGGTGGGCGGGAACACTATATCAAATCATTGGTCCAATATTTATAAACCGTGTTCCCGCTTACCCGCCCAAGTGTTAGTTACCAAAAAAATTGTTATTGCACCCACCTCTGACGTATTAGTGACAACTGTCATTCAATCTGTCATACTAAAAACAGCAAAAACGCAACAAGTGTGAGAATAAGCAAATTTCTTGATAACAAACATTTGGGTGGGTGGGCGGGAACACTGTATCAAACCACCGGCCCAATATTTATAAACTGTGTTCCCGCTCACCCGCCCAAGTGTTAGTTATTAAAAAATTGATATTGTACCCACCTCTGACGTATTAGTGACAACTGTCATTCAATCTGTCATATTAAAAACAGCAAAAACGCAACAAGTGTGAGAATTAGCAAATTTCTTGATAACAAACACTTGGGCGGGTGGGCGGGAACACTGTATCAAATCATTGGTGCAATATTTATAAACTGTGTTTGCGCCCACCCGCCCAAGCGTTAGTTATTAAGAAATTTGTGTTTGCACCCACCTCTGACGTATAAGTGACAACTGTCATTCAATCTGTGATGCTAAAAACAGCTAAAACGTAACAAGTGTGATAATAAGAATTTTTCTTGATAACAAACACTTGGGTGGGTGGGCGGGAACACTGTATTAAACCACCGGCCCAATATTTATAAACTGTGTTCCCGCTTACCCGCCCAAGTGTTAGTTACCAAAAAAATTGTTATTGCACCCACCTCTGACGTATTAGTGACAACTGTCATTCAATCTGTCATACTAAAAACAGCAAAAACGCAACAAGTGTGAGAATAAGCAAATTTCTTTATAACAAACAGTTGGGCGGGTGGGCGGGAACACTATATCAAATCATTAGTTCAATATTTATAAACTGTGTTCCCGCCCACCCGCCCAAGTGTTAGTTATCAAATAAATTGTTTTTGTACCCACCTCTGACGTATTAATGACAACTGTCATGCAATCTGTCATATTAAAAATAGCAAAAACGCAACAAGTGTGAGAATAAGCAAATTTCTTGATATCAAACACTTGGGTGGGTGGGCGGGACCACTGTATCAAACCACCGGCCCAATATTTATAAACTGTGTTCCCGCCCACCCACCAAAGAGTTAGTTATCAAGAAATTTGATATTGCACTCACTTCTGACGTATAAGTGACAACTGTCATTCAGTCTGTCATATTAAAAACAGCAAAAACGCAACAAGTGTGAGAATAAGCAAATTTCTTGATAACAAACACTTGGGCGGGTGGGCGGGAACACTGTATCAAACCATCGGCCCAATATTTATAAACTGTGTTCCCGCCCACCCACCCAAGAGTTAGTTATCAAGAAATTTGATATTGCACTCACTTCTGACGTATTAATGACAACTGTCATTCAATCTGTCATACTAAAAACAGCAAAAACGCAACAAGTGTGAGAATTAGCAAATTTCTTGATAACAAACACTTGGGTGGGTGGGCGGGAACACTGTATAAACCACCGGCCCAATATTTATAAACTGTGTTTTTGCCCACCCGCCCAAGTGTTAGTTATCAAGAAATTTGTTATTGTACCCACCTCTGACATAAAAGTAACAACTGTCATTCAATCTGTCACATTAAAAAGAGCGGAAACAAAACAATTGTAAGAATAAGCAAATTTCTTGATAACAAACACTTGGGCGGGTGGGCGGGAACACTATCAAACCACCGGCCCAATATTTATAAACTTTGTTCTTGCCCACCCGCTCAAGCGTTAGTTATTAAGAAATTTGTTAGTGCACCCACCTGTCACTTATAAGTGACAACTGTCATTCAATCTGTCATACTAAAAACAGCATAAACGCAACAAGTGTGAGAATAAGCAAATTTCTTGATTACAAACACTTGGGCGGGTGGGCGGGAATACTGTATCAAACCACCGGCCCAATATTTTTAAACTGTGTTCCCGCCCACCCGCCCAAGCGTTAGTTATTAAGAAATTTGTGTTTGCACCCACCTCTGACGTATAAGTGACAACTGTCATTCAATCTGTCATATTAAAAACAGCATAAACGCAACAAGTGTGAGAATAAGCAAATTTCTTGATAACAAACACTTGGGTGGGTGGGCGGGAACACTGTATCAAACCACCGGCCCAATATTTGTAAACTGTGTTCCTGCCCACCCGCCCAACTGTTACTTATCAAGAAATTTTGTTATTGCACCCACTTCTGACGTATAAGTGACAACTGTCATTCAATCTGTCATATTAAAAACAGCAGAAACGCAACAAGTGTGAAAATAAGCAAATTTCTTGATAAACACTTGGGCGGGTGGGTGGGAACACTGTATCAAACCATCAATTGTAGTCTTAGGGCAAAGTTCTGAATGTAGTCGATGGTGTAGAGGCAACACTGGCTTTGCAACGTGATATTACCGGGACGTCTTTAGCGGTGAATTTGGGGGGTGACGGTGCAACTCTCCAGGATCTGGAATGTCCTTGTGAAGATAGTGGATGATTATCCGTACAGGTTGAAGCACGGGGATTTGGAATGCGGTTCTCGTGCAATGGCACGAAGTGTAGTCGGGAGTAAAAGACCACGATGCAAAGGTCGGGAGCGGGATTTTGTCGATGCATCAGAAGTCCAAAGTGTGGGCACGGAGAGGGAGAAGGAAAGAAAGTGAGTGACTGTAATGACCTGATGGAGGATAATCCATCAAGTCGGGATGAAGCGGAACAATATCCCGGTGCGGGCGTCGGTGTATCTATTAGTTTGTTTAGATAATCCGGGGGCAAAATCTTGGTGGTCATAATTGTAAGCGGGTCGGTGTGTTTGTTGGTGATGGTTTATCCAGTCGCGTGAAGTGAATACTGGTTTGGCAAACGCAGAGTTACTGGACAACATCAACGTATGTGGAAAAGTCTTTGAGACATTCATGACCACAACCGCTACTGTAAACATAATGTAGCAGTTGGAAGCACCAAACAAAGACATTTTTGGGATTCTAAATTGATTTAGAACCTGCCTCACAGACGCAAACTAAACCATTGGCAAGACAACACCAGAAGTACATCTTCTACTCCACGTAATCACCTACCCGGCGGATTGTGTTATTTACGTTTACGACGAGGAAGTTCTTGCACCGCTGCAGTACGCTTGCGAGTTATCCAATGTAGACGCTGTGCCATACAAAGTGGAGTTGTACGTGGAAATGATACCGATGGAAATGGCAATTTACACTGTTAAGGAAAGAACACAACGAGTGACATCTTTATCGGACACTTACCGTTGGTGGACAAACACTAAGAGTTTGTGACATAGACATGGATAATAGCGAGGAGAGGATCAACACACAATCTGGATTAATTACGACATCAGCGCAAGGGACGAGCAAACCAGCTGCTAACATTTAGTAATTGCGAGATGATGATAGCTGAGCCCCCGCCAAAACATGGAACGTAAGTTTTGGATAAAAGGCCCGTGCCACTTTTGGACACATTTATATATTTTACCATTTCCATTTAATGTCAGTGCAGAAGACCTACGGAGAACGTGCCGAAGAACATTTTATGTTTTACTTTAAGAAGTCTTAAAGTTTTTTGCGTTTGCGTTTAGTGGCCATCGTAACACTTGCCACTGGCCTGACACCTAGGAGAACATCTTCACAAAACTGCCGGATTTGATTAGGAAATCAAATCGGATGGTCCATCAACACCGAGTAGTAACGAAGGGTTTATCACATGGGATAGGATGTATGCCGACTAAAAGCTTACGCACCAGCTACTATTCACCTGAGTATCTATCGGAGCCGCAACACGCCGAACTTTTAGCCTACAGGAATGCCGACTGGCCGAACTGGACTCTTTTCTCCCCGGGAGACCGACCCGGTCAACACCTGGCTACGTTGAAAAGAAACCCATCAGTCGATGCAGCCGCGCAACCCTGCCAATGAGTCTATTGTGGCCAATGACATTGCTAAGCTGGTAGTGTCTTACACAAAAATCCTAGAATAAGTGCAAAGTTTTCTACAAAAAGCCGGCATTAGAACTATCTGCCGACGTTCCAAGAACTTGACCACGAAGATCCCCATCGGTTTTTCACTAAACTCGAAGACTATTTTTGGGTCTTCCAGGTGCCTGAGCTAATCTATCACAGCTGCCTATAAGTAAAGGCTTTAAAAGGCAAAGCAAAAACCTGGCAGGAACAAGCGGATGGATCTACGAAGAAACTAAACAAGCCCTCCTGCAAAAGTGTGCGGACTTGATTATGAATCTGAGCCAACAACTATGCACAGAAAAACATTAGCCCAAAGAACTCGTCGTCATCTTTGTTTGCCGCAATATTGCGCTATACCGACGCATTGCACCGGAGGCATCTGAAGCAGGCATGGTCAATTTGCACATCAACTTGGTTGACCAGCAGATCCAACGAATGGTTGGCATTATGGAGTTTAAAAACTCAACAGCTTCGGGAGACAGACACTAAAATTGAAGCTATGCTGGCCGAATTTAAAGCCGAGCGTACCATTAAACGCAGGACGCAGCCCTACAAGGACACTCTTGCAAACTTCTTACCGCCAGGAAACGAAAAGCGGATTGATTAAGCGTGAGCGCAACGCATCCTTCAATCCTTGTTTAAGTAGGAATAGTAGGCGACTATCATCATCTGCCAAAGATTCCCAACACATATCAGAGTACGACCACTCTCGCCTTGATAACCAGCTAGCTCTACTTAGATTGCACAAGACTGACTATGTTGTCCACTAGACCGTAAAGCAACTATTACCATTCAGGTCGGCACCCAACAACAAACGATCACCTTCCTGCAAGCGTCGGACCTTGGCAAAGAAATGATGTTAGGTTACTCGTGGCTCACACAAAGTCAGGCCTGTTTGGCTACGTTTATTTTGGGTGCGACACACAAAAGGTAGGCGTACCTTCAACTCAAGATAGTGACCACTCACATCAAACTGGTGGACACTACTTTCATACTGATCCGACCGAGCTCGTACAACTCCAGAGACTATGACTATGGCTGCTGCTGCTGCTGCAGAACATTTTTTACGGGTTACGCCAAAGATTGGCCAAATCTGGAGTGGAAGTAGGCTACCAGCAAGGCGCGAACGAAAAACTATACCGCACTCTAGCAGGCTGGGATAAACTAGCAGTATTATTTGTAATACAAAAGGAGGTAATGACGCAGTACAAATACAAGACAAAACCTCTCGAAACCCAGAGGTTACCACTGGTCAGGAGTTAAAAAGGACGTCAAAGCGTACGTTCGAGTATGCATCAGCTACGCGAAGATAAAGGCTGGTGCCACCCGATAGGTTTTTTATATATGCAACCGCTGGCTAAAAGCATTTTTCACGCAGTACTTTACCAGTGAAGTATCCATCAAGGTTCTGAAGCAGTAGGTCTTCTGTCGACTTGGGATTCTCTTGAGTGAAAACGTCTTTTAAATTGTGAGCAAATTTTGGAAAACCACTATCACACCACAGCTTTGTATTATCCGCTGGCTAACCTCGTGGAACAACGCCAGGCGGAATTAAAGAAATTGTTGTAGTGTTTGCTATCCCTGACCACTTTCCAACATTTTATGAAAGTTATTAGCTTAGGAAAGTTTTGTGACAATTTAGGATTTTTTTATAACATTTTAGAAATATATTAGATAGTTTTGAAACATTATGATGTGTTTGTGGCGTTTTAGGAACATTCTATGATTATTCAAGAACATTTTGTGACACTATAGAGTTTTTTTATGACTTTACAGAACATATTAGATATTCCTGAAACATTATGATATATTTGTGACATCTTAGAACTATTTGATGACAGTTCATAAACTTGTTGACTATCTAAAAACATCTTGTAACAATTTAAGATTGTTTTAAGGCAATTAAAAAACATATTAGATAGTTCTAGAACATTGTGATGAATTTTTCACACTTACAAACTCTAGGATTGTTTTATGACCCTTACATAACATACTATTTCTATAATATAATATTATTTTCACAATTTGTTATAAAACGGTTAACTAACCAACCTCGTATACGAAATAATTATAAACATACTGCATTGGCCTTGTATATTTGGTGTACATATGGTTGCATAGTTTTTGTACAAAATTAATAATTTTATTTCTTTATTATAACTTATTCTGTATATACTAAACTATAAAATAGCAGTGATTTAATATTAATTAATTTATAAATTTTATAGAACCCAACAAAATATATTATTATTATAATTAATTAATTTATTGAAAATGAGTCTACTTTACCGGCTTTCAAAGTAATGCCGGTAATGTAGTTTGAGTCACGATCTGTCATTCATTCTCGAATTGTCTCGAATCTTCGGGTGTTTATGCTTGTTTCTTGTTGCAATAATACTAAAAACTATTGCAATCTTCGAAATACTATCAGTAATAAATAGTGAAGTGCCGTATTCTGACTTGAAAGTCATTAATTAATTCACTTCAATTTAGTGCATAATTGATCAAAAGGTAAAATAAAGTAAAGAATGTTTTCTTCAAATTTGTATTAAAAATAAAGGATTTTTCTAACAATTTTGTTTCAGGTTAACCATGCCTGGATTACCGCCGCAAAAACCGAACAATCAAGTAGCTCTCGTGCCTGATGAAGTCGAACAACCGAGACAGCCGCAAAATTTGCAGGGTTTGTTGAGATTTGCTGTGGAAGCGGGAGCTGCAGGCACGAATCAGCAGCAGGATGTGCGTCCGTTAGATGAAGATCGCAAACAGTTTTTGGAGGAGGCTTTGCAATCGATGACTATTGATGTTATTTCATTAATGAAAAAACAAATCGAAATATTGAATGATGTTTCTAATGTTACTGAAGAGAATGTCGATGAGAAATTGAATGCGTTTGAAACGATTTTGGAATACGTTTGTAACATCGATATTGCTAATGGTGAGTGTGATGCAATTTTAATGTCAAATTGGTTAAGTTATCAAGTAGGTTGGAATTAAATGTCATTTTGAATTATTGTAATTTTTGACACTTAAAAATGTCAAAAGTAAGATTGCTGTTTGATGTTGTTTAAAAAATGTTAGAAAACCTTTGTTGATTTTTATTTTAGATTTTCACAAAATTAACGGTTTCTCCATATTCGATCCATGCATAAAATGCAACCGACCTGAAATCCGAGCGGCCGCTTGTGATTTAATAGCCGAACTTGCTCAAAACAATCCGTACATACAAAGTGTCATCTGCGATTGCACTAATTTAATGGCGACCATACTGAAATTACTCGAGACTGAAGGCGATCATCAAGTACAAACGAAAGCGGTCTATGCTATAAGTTGTAAGTAAAAAATAAAATAGCTAGCGCTGATAATAATAAATTTAATATTTTTAGGTATAACTAGAGAAAGCGACATTGGTTATAAAAACTTCAAACACCACAACGGATTGCACGTGATGAAAAATGCTCTACTTATCGAAAATGATAAGGTTAGGACCAAAATCACCTTCTTTCTATCGGCATTGTATTCGTTAGATAAGGATGTATTGAGTGAGTGCATCCTGATTGTTTGAATTAGGTTATATTGAGAATCGATTGTTATTTGATTCATTAATTTTTTTATTTGTAGAAGCTATGGTTGAAATGAATGTTCTTCAATTGTTAATCACGCTTATGATTGGAGAATGGACGAGCAGCCATGAACATGTTCTTTCTTTGATGCATTTAATTGTTGATAATGAGCCTGAATGTCGGGAGGAATTGCGTGATGAGAAATATTTTGTTAAAAGTATATTGCAGAAACATTTGGATATCGTACAAGGGAAGGATGAATACAGAGTAAGTTTATTTTTATTGTCAGTTATGATGCTTCAATGTGGCATGTCAGAAACATTTCAAAGATATTTGATGCCATTCGGGAATATAAAAGTTAATCTGGAAATATTTTATTACGGTTTAAGAAAATTGTTGTTGATAATTGGGCATCTTTTAATATTTTATTTGAGTTCAAGAATTATATTGTGAGGCAGTTCAAGGGATCTATTAATTTTAATGTAAAATAATTTTGTGAGCTTATAGGATCTCAGGATTTTTTTTTTACATTTTATACTTCCATGACAATTTTTTCAATTTAAAAAAAATAAATTTAAATGGGCAATTACACTTGTATGTAAATCCGACCTTCAAAAAATAAATGCGGCATTTAAAAGTATAAAACCAGTCTTTAAAATGTTAAATTGAACTGACAAACTGTTAATCCTGCATACATACAGACTATAAATCTGGTTGAGAACATTTCTTATCAATTTAGAGACTTTTGAAGTCGATTTAAGATTATTTTGGTATATCAGAAACATTTTATGACAGTGACAGTTTGAGAACATTTTTTGTCAAATTAGAAACGTTTGAGGACAATTTGGGATTATTTTGATAATTTAGAAGCATTTTATGACAGTTTAAGAGTACTTTATGCTATTATTGACGTCTTTTTAACATTTTACGACATTTTCAATAGTATTGAAGCATTTGATGACAGTTTAAGAACATTTTTTGTCAATTCAGGATTATTTTGGTAATTCAAAAGCATTTTATGACAATTTACTAGTATTTTACAGCATTTTTGATAGTTTATAAACGTTTTAGGATATTTTTAATAGCTAGAAGCATTTGATAATTTTTGTGACAATTTGAGAACATTTTTTGTCAATTTAGAAACGTTTGGGGACAATTTGAGATTATTTTAATAATTCAAATGTATTTAAGGACATTTCAATAGTATTTTATGCTATTTTTAACAGTTTATGGACATTTTATCGTTAAAAGTTCTTAAGCATTTGATGACATTTGTGACAGTTTGAGAACATTTTTGTCAATTTAGAAACGTTGTGAGGACAATTTGGGATTATTTTAATAATTCAAATGTATTTCAGTACATTTCAAGAGTATTTTATGCTATTTTTTACAGTTTATAAACATTTTAGGATAGTTTGGAAGCATTTGATGACATTTGTGACAGAACATTTTTTGTCAATTTAGAAACGTTTGAGGACAATTCGGGATTATTGTAATAATTTAGAAGTATTTTATGACATTTCAAGAATATTATATTCTATTTCTGACAGTTTATGAACATTCGTAACAGTTCAAGAATATTTTTGTCAATTTAGAAATGTTTGAGGGTAATTCAGAATTATTTTGATAATTTAGAATCATTTTATGACAGTTTTTGATAACATTTTTGACAGTTTATGAACATTTTAAGATATCCTCAATAGTTTTGAAGCATTTGATGATGGTTTGAGAACATTTTTTGTCAATTTAGAAATGTGTGAGGACATTTTGGGATTATTTTTATATTTCATGTTATTTCATTTCAGTATTTTATGTTATTTCTGACAGTTTATGAACGTTTTACGATTTTTTAATAGTTTTGAAGGATTTGATTGACATTTGTGTTAGTTCTTGAACATTTTTTGTCAATTTGGAAACGTTTAAGGACCATTCAGGATTATTTTGCAAATTCAGAAGCATTTTATAGTAGTAAGAATATTTTACAGTATTTTTGAAAGCTATAGGACATTTTTAATAATTAGGGAGCATATTTGATGATATTTGTGACAGTTCAAGAATATTTTTGTCAATTTAGAAGCATTTTATGACAGTTTTGTAACGTTTTTGACAGTTTATGAACATAACATTGTCAACCGTTTTGGCATTTGATGACATTTGTGACAGTTCAATAACGTTTTATGTCAATTTAAAAACTAACTGTGTCAGCCCACCCGCTCAAGTGTTTCAATTTAAAAACGTTGTCTTGAAACATGAAAATATTGTTGGAAAGTAACAAAATCCGGCTATATACTGTTAAAAAATGGAAAATTGTACTACAAAAAATTTTGAAAATAGTAAAAATGCTTTAAAACATAAAAGATTGTTAAAAAGTAACAAAATTTGGCTATAAACTATTGAAAAGAGCAAAATTCTTTACATGGAATGTCAAAAATTAGTTTTAATTGTTAAAAAAAGCAAAATTCTATCATTAAAAGTCAAAAATAACTAAATCCTATCTATAAACATAAAAATATTTTCAGATAAAATCAAAAACCGGCCAAAAACGGTAAAAAAATCAATTTTTTTTATAAATTGTCAAAAATAGCAAATTCTGGCCATAAATCTACAAAATATTGAAGGAAAGCACCAAAAACTGGCCATAAACTGTGTAAAAAACATAAAATCTTGAAAATAGCTATTTATTATGATGAAAAATTTAAAATCCGGTCATAAATTGTTGAAAGTTCCAAATTCTATTCATAGAATGTCAAAAATAGCAAAATCCACCCATAAAGTATAAAAATATTGTCAACAAATATCAAAACCCACCATAAACTGTTAAAATCTACAACATTCTATATATAAAAAGTCAAAAATGGAAAAAAAAAATTGTCTTAACATACAAAATTTATGAAATCTTAAAAGTTAGTGACAACAAAATTTTTCTGGACTCTTGTTTATTATAAAAATTAATGTAAAAACTTTGAATACCATAAAAATCATGCAGAAAAACATTTCTTGCTAGAAATTTGCTTGTGAATCACATGAAATTCATCAAAAATTGCATGGAAAACCTAAATAAAGCATAAGATTTGCTTGAAAAACATTAAAAAAACTTATTTTTGCATAAAATTTGCTGAAAAATCATGTTTACCACATAAAATCGACAAACAAAATTGATTTATAACACAAAATTTACTCTCAGAACCTTAAAATTGCATTGAAACAACATTTATAAGATTAAAATTGCACAAACAACTCATTTCTAGCATAAAACTTGTTCTTAAATTATTTATAGCACATGAAGTTTATCAAAATTTGCTTAGTAAACACAAATATTGCATAAGATTTCCTTAGAAAACCTCAAAATTACACAGAAAAAGCACAAAAAATCTTAAAATCTATTTGTGGTTTAAAATTTGCTCAGAAATCATGTTTACCACACAAGAAATCCATATATAACAGAAAAAAACATGAAAATTACACAAAAAGCTAATTTTTACTATAAAGTTAGGCAAAAAACACGATTACCACATAAACTTGATCAATAATTAGCGCAAAAAACCATTTAAAGTATAAAATTTGCTTCAAAAACCTCAAAAATGCATGAAAAAACATTTATAACATAAAAATCGAGCAGAAAACTCATTTATAAGATAAAATATCTTTTGGAAGTCTTGAAATTTCACAAAAAAATATGAAAATTTAACCGAAAACTTATTTATAGTATAAGATTCCATGAAAAATCACGTTTACCACAAAACTTTATCAAAATTCACACAGAAAACTCATTTATAGAATAAAATTTGTTAAAAAAACTCTTACATTAAACAGAATAGAGTTTTATAACATCAATATCACTTAGAAAACTCTTAATTCTAGCAACAAATTTGCTCAAGAGTCATGTTTACCATAAAAACTTTACTAAAATGAACGCAACAAACCTTAAAAATGCATAGAAAAAACAAATATACCATAAATATTGCACAAAAAACATTTTTAGCACTAAATTTGCTTCCAAAATTACACAGAATAAACATGTTGTTTAATATTAAAATCGCACAGAAAACTCACTTTTTGTATAAACTTTGCTGAAAATCACACATGAACTTTATCAAATTGTAACGAAAACTCAATTATGGTACAAAATTTGTTTCATTGTCCAGAAAACTTATTTAGAGTATAAACTTCGCTCAAAAATTACAAAAACTATCAAAATTAACTCCAGAAACCTCAAAACTGCATAGAACAAACATTTTTAGCATAAAATTTGCTTCAAAAGTCTCAAAATTGCACAACATCATCTCAACATTTATAGTATTAAAATCGCCCAGTAAACTCATTCCTAGCATAAAAATCACGTTTAACACATAAAATTGTAATAGAATCCTCATTTATACCATGAAATTTACCTAGAAAACATGAAAAGTACAAAGAAAAAACATTGTAACAAGAAAATTGTCCATAAAACTCAATTTTAACATCAAATTGGCTCAGAAATCGTGTTTATTACATAAAAAAACATTGAAATTGACGCATAAAACCCATTTATAGGTTAGAAAACCTCAAAATTATGTGAAATTGCACAGAAAAGATTATATTATAAAAATTGCTCAAACATATATATATATATTGTGAATTAAATAAAATTTGTCAAAATTTGTATAGAAAACCTAAATATTGCAAAAGATTTGTTTATAAAACCTCGAAATTACACAGAAAAGACATTAATACCATGAAAATCGCTCAAAAACTTATTTTTTGCATAAAATTCGCTGAAAAATCATGTTTACCAGATAAAATTTACCCACAAAACTAATTTTTAGACTCAAATTTGCAGCTATTTATAACACAAAATTTACCTTTAGGACCTTAAAATTGCACAGAAGAAAACATTTGTAAGATAAAAAACTCAATTTGAGCATAAAATTGCCTGTGAATCATGGAAACAACAAATTTATCAAGATTCGCTTAAAAAACTTTAAAAAATTACACAGAAAAAGTATTTATAGCAAGAAAATTGCACATAAAAATCATTTGCAGTATAAAATTTGATAAAAGATCACGTTTACCAAACAAAACTTATCACAGCTGGGGTAGAAAATTTATTTTTAAAAACCTTAAAATTGTACAGGAAATACATTTATAACATGAAAATCGCTCAGAAAATGTACACAACAATTACTTTTAAAACCTTTGATTTTTACCAAAAGAGATTTATCAATATAAAAAACCTCAAAAATGGATGGAAAAAAACATTTGCAACATAAAATATAATATATGTCAAAGATATTGTTAGAAAGAATCAAATTCCAGAATAAACTATTGAAAAGACAAAATTCTTTTAATGAAATGTCAAAAATAGTAAAATCCAATCATGAAATATTAACATATTGTTGAAAAGAAAGTAAATCTGGTATTAAAACATTAAAATATTTTTAGAAAGCACCAAAATTCGATCATAAACTGTTGAAATGTACAAAATTCGTTACATGTAATGTCAAAAATAATGAAATCTGGTCAAAAAGTATGAAAAGATTGTCAAAAAACACCAAAATTAAGTCATTAACTGTCAAAAAGTGCAAAATTCTATTATAGTTAGAAATTAAAAACATTGTCGGAAACATTGAAAAGTGCAAAATTCACGTTTACATCTTCGATTAACTATTTTTGACAGTTGTGATCACTTTTCATTGATTATATTTTGACAGCTGTTATGTAAGATTAGGTAGTTTTAGACATATTAGGTTAAATGAAACCATATTTGAAAGATAATCTTAGATAGATTAAGTATTTTTGATAGTTGAACATCTTAGATTGTTTTTTTTTTTGACAGCTGCTATTTAAGATTTGGTAATTTTTGTCATGTTAAAGTATTCGTAAATTTCACTTTTGCAAACAGACACCATTTTTAGAATTTTTGTAAACTTTTAACCTCCCATCATCTCCCTTCTATTGTCTATGTCACTGCCATCAATCTATATTTAAAGTGAAGCTTAGTTAAACACTCATTGTTTTTTTTTTATTTTGCAGGAGGAAGAAAATCATTGCAGACTACTCTTAAAATTGATCTTTCCTTAGGAGCACCAATTGACTATTTTTATATATGTGATGATATATATTTATTCTGTTTTTTTTTTTTTTATATGTATATGAATATTATAATGCAATGTTGTGCGAAATCTGTAAATTGATTCTAATCATTCACTTAACCCAACAGTAAGAATCACATTAAATTCCATTTAGTAGCACATTTGGTTAGAAGATCCTGTTCCTCTTCCTTTCATCGTCATTCGATTATTTTTGATAAAAGTAAGTAAATTTAATGCTTTTTGTTGTAACCTGTATTTAGAGCATCTTTTGCTTTATAGATTGCTTGCTGTAGAAAGTTATTAGAATGGTTAATGCTTGCTATACAGGACAGATTATGGCATCAGCATGCCTGCTATACAGGACCGATTATGGTTGTTGCTTTGAAAAAAGTATTGTAAGTGATTTTAAATATTTTTTTATTATTGCTTGTGTCATTTATTCTCAAATTTATATTTATTTTGCGGTTTATAGATCAAACAAATGTTTTTTGTTATACAGAAAGAGTTTTTTTTATAGAAATTCAAGCAACATGTGATGCAAAGCTTTTCAATTTTTTTTGTCTTGAAACATCTAAGGCAGTTATGGTATCTTTAAAACATTTTATGATAGTTCAAGATCTTTCACAGATATTTGATGTCTCTAGAACTTATGACACTTCAGAATCATTTGGCATTTACAATAATCGTGGCAGGAATATTTTGATGATACTTATAACATTTCATGACGTTTTAAGGTTATTAAAATGTTTAGTACTATCTTACATTACTTGAAATTTGGACAGTTTTTACAGCTTTTAATAATTTAATATATCTTGGAACTTTTTTGAATGTTTGAAACATTTTATGATAGGAACATTATGTGGCTTGTGAGAGTTTTTACGAATATTTTATGATGTCATAAGTACATCTCAAGATCATTTTAAGGGTATTAAAATAATTTAGTGCTATTTTATGACAATTTAGGTACATATTAGATAATGTAGGAACATTTTGCGATACTTTTTTATGGCAATTGATGATTTTTGTTGACTGTTCTGGAACATGTTATTAGTTTATAAACATATTGATAGTTCAGGAAAACATATTATGATAGTAGGTGGCAGTTTTAGAACATTTTTGACAGTTCAAAAATATTATGATAGTTCAGTGTGGTGACATTTTAAAGTTGTTTGATTTGATTCAGGAACATGTTCGTGTTTCTCGAACATCTTTTGATAGTTCCTGACTTGTTGGTGACACTTATGGCATATCTGATGTGAATTCAGGGACATTTCGAGCTCTTGTGTTACAATATTTTATGTTCAAAAACATGATGTGGCACCCTATGAACATTCAGGGTTATTTTATGACCGTTCAGGAATGTATTAATTTTTAATATAGAATCATTTTGTGTATTTTGGCATTTCTGGAACATTTTATATCTTTTAACGAGCATTGTAAAGGGTTTTCCAATAAGAAGTTTCATTTTGAATAGCAGGCTATTTGGGCAGCTGTCAATTTTGAAGGTATTATCTTTTGACATTTGACAAGTAAAAACTTCGCCATTATTAAAAATGGAACAAACACCTTCAACAACGCTTTGAAATTATTAAAATTCACTACAAAAATGGTGACAATTTTTCAGTTACAGTTTGCAAAACTAAAGCACTTTTTGCTCGTCATAAAGCACCTTCTCGGCGAGCAATAGTAAACCTGGTGGAAAAATTTGAGCTTTTGGGACAAGTTTGTGATGTGAAGAATCGAAACCGTGTGCATCGCTCAAGAACACATGAGAATATTGCTGATATGGCCCGTAGTGTTGAAGAAAACCCAAGTTTGTCGATTCCTCTTCGATCTTTGGAATTAGACATTTCACAAACGACATTACACTGTATTTTGCATAAAGACTTAAGGCTTTTAAAGTTCAGTTAACACAAGAACTCAAGCCGATCGATCACCATAAACGTCGTATCTTCACTGATTGGGTCCTTCAAATGCATCAAAATGATCCGAAATTTTATCGAAAAATCATTTTCAGTGATGAGGCCCATTTTCACCTTGGAGGCTACGTTAATAAGCAGAATTGTGATTGGACCCTACTTTTTCGAAAATGAGGCTGGTGCAACTGTTATGCTGGCCATACACGTAACTGCATAATTGAAAATTAAACTTGCACAACCTTTTGTGCAATTATAGTTGAGCGTGTGTGTAATGTGTTTGATCAAAATAAATGACTTGTACAAGTTATTTTGATGAAAAACGCTCAATTATAACTGCACCAAAACAAACGTGTATTTCCAGCATTATGGTGAATTCCTCTTTACAATGAAATAAACATTTATTGTTTTCTCTTAAAAAATACCCGTTTTTTTTAAATATCAAAATGAAACCTTTTATTGGAAAACCCTATAGAATGTTTTGTAGATTTTTAACAGTTTATGGTGAATTTTGATATTTTTGACAATATTTTTATACTTTAAGGCTGGATTTTACTATTTTTAACATTATGAATAGAATTTGGCACTTTTCAACAATTTATGACTGGATTTTGAATTTTTCTGGCAATATTTTGATATTAAATAGACAGATTTGCTAATTTAAAGATTTTATGAAGTTTTTTACACAGTTTATGGCCGGATTTTGGTGCTTTCCAACAATGTTTTGTAGATTTATGGCCAGAATTTGCTATTTTTGACATTTTATAAAAAAATTGATTTTTTGGCCGGATTTTGATTCTATCTGAAAATATTTTAATGTTTTTAGATCGGATTTAGTTATTTTTGACTTTTAATGATAGAATTTTGCACTTTTTAACAGTTAATAACTTTTTTTTGACATTCCATGTAAAGAATTTCGCACTATTCAATAGTTTATAGCCAAATTTTGTTACTTTTTAACAATCTTTTATGTTTTAAAGCATTTTTACTATTTTCAAAATTTTTTGAAGTACAATTTTCCATTTTTTAACAGTATATAGCCGGATTTTGTTACTTTCCAACAATATTTTCATGTTTCAAGACAACGTATTTAAATTGAAACACTTGAGCGGGTGGGCTGACACAGTTAGTTTTTAAATTGACATAAAACGTTATTGAACTGTCACAAATGTCATCAAATGCTCCAAAACAGTTGACAATATTCTAAAATGTTCATAAACTGTCAAAAACGTTATAAAACTGTCATAAAATGCTTCTAAATTGACAAAAATATTCTTGAACTGTCAAAAATGTCATCAAATATGCTCCCTAATTATTAAAAATGTCCTATAGCTTTCAAAAATACTGTAAAATATTCTTACTACTATAAAATGCTTCTGAATTTTGCAAAATAATCTTGAATTGTCTTAAAATATTTACAAATTGACAAAAAATGTTCAAGAACTAACACAAATGTTATCAAATCCTTCAAAACTATTAAAAAATCGTAAAACGTCCATAAACTGTCAGAAATAGTATAAAATACTGAAATGAAATATTATAATAACCCCAAATTGTCCTCGCACGTTTCTAAATTGACAAAAAATGTTCTCAAACTCTTCAAAACTATTGAGGATGTCTTAAAATGTTCATAAACTGTCAAAAATGCTGTAAAAAACTGTCATAAAATGATTCTAAATTGCCCTCAAACATTTCTAAATTGACAAAAAATTTCTTGAACTGTTACAAATGTTCATAAACTGTCAGAAATAGCATAAAATACTTTTGAAATGTCATGAAATACTTCTAAATTATCAAAATAATCCCGAATTGTCCTCAAAAGTTTGTAAATTGACAAAAAATGTTCTCAAACTGTCACAAATGTCATCAAATGCTTCCAAACTATTAATTATATCCTAAAACGTTTATAAACTGTAAAAAATTCTATAAAATACTTTTTAAACTGTCATAAAATGCTTCTGAATTACCAAAATAATCCTGAATTGTCCTCAAACGTGTCTAAATTGACAAAAAATGTTCTTGAACTGTCACAAATGTCATCAAATGCTTCAAAACTGTTAAAAATATCCTAAAATGTCCATAAACTGTTAAAAATAGCATTAAATACTCTTGAAATGTCCTGAAATACATTTAAATTATCATAATTATGCTAAACTGTCCCCAAACGTTTCTAAATTGACAAAAAATGTTCTCAAACTGTCACATATGTCATCAAATGCTTCTAAGCTATTAAAAATATCCTAAAACGTTTATAAACTGTCAAAAATGCTGTAAAATACTCTTCAACTGTCATAAAATGCTTTTAAATTACCAAAATAATCCTGAATTGACAAAAAATGTTCTTAAACTGTCATCAAATGCTTCAATACCATTGAAAATGTCGTAAAATGTTAAAAAGGCGTCAATAATAGCATAAAGTACTCTTAAACTGTCATAAAATGGTTCTAAATTATCAAAATAATCCCAAATTGTACTCAAACGTTTCTAATTTAACAAAAAATGTTTTCAAACTGTCACAAAAGTCATCAAATGCTTTTTAACTATTAAGAATATGCTAAAATGTCAAAAATGCTATAAAATACTTTTAAACTGTCATAAAATGCTTATGATATATCAAAATAATCGTAAATCATCTTCAAACGTCTCTAAATTGATAAGAAATGTTCTCAAACTGTCACAAATGCTTCAAAACTATTAAAGATATCGTAAAATGTTCATAAACTGTCGAAAATAGCATAAAATACTCTTGAAATGTCATGAAATTCTTCTGAATTATTAAAATAATCCTGAATTGTCCATAAAAGTTTCTAAATTGACATAAAATGTTCTCAAACTGTCACAAATGTCATCAAATGTTTCTAAACTGTTTTGTTATTTTTGATATTTAATGATTAGAATTTAACACAGTTTATGGCTGGATTTTAATGCTCTCTGACAATATTTTGTAGCTATTTTAGACTTGAATAGTACTTTACATTTTTCAACAGTTTATGGCTGGACTTTGGTGTTTTCTGACAATATTTTAATGTTTTAAAGCCAGATTTTGCTATTTTTCACATTTTATAAGTACAATTTTACACTTTTCAATTGTTCTTGGCCAGATTCTAGTTCTTTCTAAAAATAGCTTAATATTTTAAGACCGGATTTTGTTATTTTTGACTTTTTATAAATAGAATTTGTCACTTTTCAACAGTTAATGACAAAAAAATAACAAAATTATGAACACTTTTTTCTAAAACCGTCTCAATAACGGCATACAGCTCAAATTGGTGGCGATAATCCTAATTAATACTAAAAATGTTTCAAACAAATTAGTCGATTGGAACAAACTGGCCCAACAGGGACAGGCAAAAAGTAATATTTGTATGCACCCATAGACTCCCACTGGACGCATCCTCATTCCTACCCCAAGAAATTAACCCTGCAACTATTGACACTATAATCAGGCCGGATTAACAGTTTATTAGTAGATTAGACTCGTTGGTGGCCAGATTTTCATTTTTGAAGATTTTATTTACACTTTTAATATTTTGAAGACCAGATTTTCACTTTTAAATGCCACATTTATTATTTGAAGGTCGGATTTACATTCCAGCTTTTAAAACTGTAATTGCCACTTTTAAAAGCTAGATTTGCAATTTGATAGAACACTATAAGTGCTGGATTTATACTTTTAATAGCCAAATTTACAATTTTAAAGATTGGGATTGGTTAAGTCATGTTTGCTAAATTTGCAATTCAATTTAGTAATAATAATACTTTTACTTACCGATTTCTGCTGAAAATAAATGGGATTCTAGGTTTATTTGATTATAAATAAGAACAAGAATTTATTGTATATAATATTTGTATATTTTACGACCGAATACTGTATACAATATCTAAGTCACGAGACATAAGCGCTCTATTTACTAGAAAAATATTTTATAGAATGGCACTTTTACACATAATGTACTTTACAATAGGGGAGGGAAGGATTATTCTCGGGGAGATGGGATTTATTTAGGTCGAAACGGGATATATCAGACTCGTGAGAATTGGGATTAATTAAGTAAATCCAAAAAACGGATCTAAAATAAAACACGGTACATTATATAAAAAAAATAATAATACAACAGGAACTCATTAAAAATTATAAACAGCTCCATAATGACTAATGGCGGGGGACGAAAATCATTCATATATATATATTTATAAAAAATACTTCTAGTCTAAAATCAAATCGACAAAAAACACAATAATAATAAATACGCAAAAAATACAGTCGTGTGTAAAGGGGGGCGGGGGAAATAATTACATTCGGGCTGAACTGAAAGTAGTACATATTTTGTAGTTCATTTTTTTATAATATTTTTTCCTTTCCGCTATAAACTAACATGAGTTATGTATATAATACTAGTCTTACAAGCTTTATATGGACGCTCTACGTTTGTTTTTTGCGGCTCATTTTAGTCGACATAGTATAATAAATAATGTCAAAAATGGTTATAAAATGGTGAGGATGATTTTAAAATGATAAATATACACGGGGAGTTGTTGGGAGGTAGGCGACCGATTCGCATCTTGATTTGTTTAGGGTTTTGGGGACACTTACAAAAATATTTTTATAAGACACTTGGTTTTATTTTATTATTGTTTAATCGGATGTTCTTGCTTTTTATACAATATATATATAAATCACATGGTTTGTGGTGATCGGTTCACGTTTATAATACTGTACTATCGTTAAGGCAAGTTGGCAGAACTGTTCATAGCACTAAATGTGATGCATTAGAATTTAAAGAGTAACATCTACTATCGAAATGTTGTGAAGATTTTCTATCACAAATGTCAAAACATCTAAATTGATGGATAAATCACAGAAATTAAATTTGTCAAATTTAAAACATTTGTCATTTATTATTAAGCAAAATTAGCTGCCAATGATAAAATGAGATGAAATGACAGTTAATTTAATTTGACAGATGTTTACAAAATGGTTGACAAATTACAGCAACTGTCAAAAATGTTACAATCTGTCAAATTCAACAAAACAAATGTATAAACTTTAAATATTGTCAAAGTTGTGTCCACAACTGCAGATAAACTGTCAAATTTGGCGTCAATAGTTAAAAATTTGACAGCTAAACTAGGAGAAACTGTCAAATTTGACAGTTAGATTGATAAAGGATTATACTTTCCACACCATGATTAATATCACATTATTTGACACAGAAAACTGTCATTAATAATATAATTATACAAAATTAGCTGCCAATGATAAAATGAGATGAAAGGACAGTTAATTTAACAAAATGGTTGACAAATTATAGCAACTGTCAAAATTGTTTAATTGTTACAATATGTTAAATTTGACAACAAAATGACATTTAGCATATTGGACTACAGATAAATTTTATAAAATATCAAAATTGTCTTTATAATTGCAAATATATTTTATAAAATGGCAGACTGTCGTGGTTAATTATTACAAGCTGTCAAATATTTACTAATGACATCACTAAATTTGACAAACGAAGCTCAAATGTATACAAAATGGCGGACTATAATTTGCAGAAACTGTCAAATATGTTTATAAGAGGGTGGTTACTGTGGAAGCTATCAAATTCGACAATAAAATGACATTTAGCAAATTGGATTGTGATTAAACTTTATAAAATGTCAAATTTGTATTAACAATTGCAAATTTGATTAATAATTAACTTTTTGACAGATAGGCAACTGAAATACTTATAAAATCAAATATTTGGCATCACCAATTAAATTTTACAAACGAATAGGTCAGATGACAAAATGACTGACTACAAATTGCAGAAACTGTCGAATATGTTCATACAATGTTGCTTAACTGATACAAGCTGTCAAATTCAACAACAAAATGACATTTGATGGATTGTATTTCAGATAAACTTTATAAAATGTCAAATTTGTGTTCACAATTGCAAGTATACTATAGGAACTGTCAAATTTGATTAACAATTAAGTTTTTGACAGATAGACAACTGAAATGTTTACAAAATGGTGGTTAACTGTTACAAGCTGTCAAATTTGACAACAAAATGACATGAGACTATCTAAATTGTCAAATATTTGGCATCACCAATTAAATTTGATAAACGGATAGCTCAGATGACAAAGTGGCTGACTACAAATTGCAGAAACTGTCGAATATGTTCATACAATGATGGTTAACTGTTACAAGATGTCAAATTCAACAACAAAATGACATTTGATGGATTGTATTGCGGATAAACATTATAAAATATCAAAGTTGTGTTTGCAATTGCAAATATGCTGTAGAAACTGTCAAATTTGATTAATAATTAAGTTTTTGACAGATAGACAACTCAAATGTTTATAAAATAGCGTTTAACTGTTACAAGTTGTCAAATATATTTTTTCCAATTTTAAAATGTGATAAAGTTTCTTAATATTAACGTTATATTGGTGTTTATAGCTGTCAGAAATATTATACGACATTAATATGACTTGTCAAATCACTTCACAATATTTCGACATTCGATTAATATAAAATAAATAAACTGTCAAATTTGACAGATAAGTAAACATTGTCCCGATCACCGATTGTATCAGATTAAGTTTTCAAACAACATCTGGTTTGGTTTGCTCGATGCGAATCGTCTCCTTCCACCTAAAAAAATCATCATCCGCAACGATTTCATAACATTTATTAAACGTACAGCGTCCGCATAATGAGAAGTATGGTGTTTTCAACCATGCAGGCATAAATATATAATATATATTCCTATGTATTACGATTGTTCATGTACAATATATCTGGCACCTAACACTGGTGTCTCTTGTTCAAAACTAACAGTAACACTCGAGTTCGAGTGTGAACTTAAGCGTACCACTCTTAAAAAAAAAATAATGCGCGAAAATAATAATTTCTTTTTTAATTCAGAGTGGCATTGTTTTTTTTTTTGTTTCTTATTCTTACAGACTACTATTTTTTTTTATATGACACTAACTAATATATATTTATATCAACTGTTTCTAAATGAGGTATATGTGCGGTTTCTATTATGGTTTTTTTTGTTGTTTTTATTAATGTTTTTACTCTATCATATTTTTTTTTTCAATAGTATACGGAAAGTTTTTATTTTTTAAATTTATTTCTGTTTAATACGGCTAATCTCCTATACAAAATACAAACGAAATCTTTTTATAATATTCTCATTTTGATTGTATGCAATTATATATATTTTTATATATGGCGAGGACTGTGCATCTACTACACGTCCCAGAATTATTATTATTACATTTTTTTTTATAGAGAGAAGAGGGTCAGGTTAGGGCTAGACTATAATAATACCTCGTCTAATCACACAGGATAAAATGGTTTCGTTATAACGATTCTGACTAAATCGGATTGGTTTTTATTATTTTCATTTGATATTTTTGGTAACTAAGCCCGGTATCGATGCAGATTCAAATAATTTAATTAAAATCTAACCTAAAATAAATTTGACATATGTCAGATTATGGAAGAGCTATCTCTGTTTTTTTAATCTATTTTTAAACTAATTTCATACTTGATATGGTGGCGATTGCGTCACAAGTCTACCCCCCATAAGGACTTTTCAATTAGTGTTGACATGGGTTATTAGCCCAATTTAAAAAAAATTTGTTTACTATAGTACTTAGAGCATACAGTATAAAGAGGCACTATTTATTTTTTTCATCATTTGAATCTGCATCGTACTTAACCCGTTTATATTATATCATGTAAAAATGTGTCAATCAATCAGTACCGTAATTGCTTGACGTTTAAATATTATTGTTTTTCATAACCCCTCGAAAAAAATTATACGAAATGAATGATGCGCGAAATATATAAATTAAGTAATAAGTTAGTTAAAACAAAATAATGGATGATCGTACAGTCTTGATTCCTTGATATTCGAATTAGAACGTAATTTCTTTTATTTTTTTTTATATATATAGAAAGATATGCGATCGCATGTTGTGTTCAATCTTTGCTTGTTTATACGGATTCGTTATGTAGAGAGGTTGAGATCAATATGAATCCGCAGCTTAAATAATCTGACAACATTAATTATCGTTACAACTAATACTGTTCAAATAATCAAATTTCTTTTTATCAAGTTGGTATCAATATTAGATTAAATTCTTAAGATTAAAGAACTGTCAAATTTGACAATAAAATGACATATAACAAATTAAATAAACTTTCTAAAATGTTAAATTTTACTAATATCATCACCAAATTGACAATTAATTTAAATTTTGCAGATACTGAACTGTCAAATTTGTTCATTTAATGATGGTTAATTGTTGCAATCTGTCAAATTGGACAACAAAATGAATTAGATTGCAGATAAACTTCATGAAATGTGAAATTTATGTTGACAATTGCAAATGTACTATTCCTATACTATAGGAACTGTCAAATTTGACTAATAATTAAATTTTTGACAGATAAACAACTCAAATGTCTACAAAATGGTGGATAAATGACAGAAAATGTTAAAATTGTTTATGGAACTGTTATAAATTGTCAAATTAGACAATTAAACTAGAGAAACTGTCAAATTTGACAGATACATTGACATAAAGGACACATCACAATAAAATTAGATTACACAGAACAAATATGGGTAGAATAAAATTGTCACGTAATGCAATTTTAAAAACTTCGTAGCATTATTTTCTGATTGATTCAAGCAATGTTACAAAATCTTTAAGATTGCATTATGTAACAATAAAGACTGTCAGTCAATAAGGAGATCTTAACATGATTTAATAATTAAATATTAAGCTGCCACAGTGTTTATACAACTGTCATTTGTAATATCACATTATTTGACACAGAAAACTGTCATTTATAATTAAGCAAAATTAGCTGTCAATGATTAAATGAGATGAAATTACAGTTAATTTAAATTTGATAGATGTTTACAGTTTGTCAAATTGGTGGTTACTGTTTCAATCTATCAAATTTAACTACAAAATGACATTTAGCAAATTGGATTGTGGGTAAACTTTATGAAACGTCAAAAATTGTGTCCACAATTGCAAATATACTATAGGAACTGTCAAATATAAATTAAGTTTTTGACAGATAGGCTCAAATGTTTACAAAATGTCAGATATTGGTAGTAAGCTGTTACAAGCTGTCAAATTTGACAAAAAATGGCAGGCGGTAAATTGGATTAAGCATAAACTTTCTAAAATGTCAAAAATATTTACTAATGACAGCAGAAACTGTCAAATATGTTCATATAATGGTGGTTAACTGTTGAAGCTGTAAAATTTTACAACAAAATGACATATTAGATTGCAGATAAACTTTAAAAAATGTCAAAATTGTATTCACAATTCCAAATACTATAGGATACTATAGGAACTGTCAAATTTGACTATAAATTAAGTTTTTGATAGAAAATTAGGATGCAGCATACTTGATTTTGTTAAAAACTACTTAAATCGGTACTTAGAAACTGTCAAACTTTAAGTAATTTTGGAAAAAACTGAATTTCCGTCAGAATTACGATGTTTAATTCAAGTTTACGCTATTATTACGGAAAATACAAATTTGCGGTTTGAAAATTAAGATGCAGCATACTTGATTTTATTTAAAAATGCTTAAATCGGTACTTAGAAACTGCCAAACTTTAAGTAATTTTGGAAAAAACTGAATTTCCATCAGAATTACGATATTTAATTTAAGTTTACGCAGTTATTACGGAAAATAGAAAGCTGCAGTTTGAAAATTAAGACGTAGCATACTTGATTTTATTGAAAAATCCTCAAACTTGTACTTAGAAACTGTCAAACTTGAAGAAATTTTGGAAAAATCTGAATTTCCGTCAGAATTACGATGTTTATAATACCAAGCTGCAGTTTGAAAATTAGGATGTAGCATACTTGATTTTATTGAAAATACTTAAATCGGTACTTACAAACTGCCAAACTTAAATAATTTTGGAAAAAATGAATAATTAGGATGCGGCATACTTGATTTTATTGAAACATATTTAAATCGGTACTTAAAAACAGCCAAACATTAAGTAATTATAAAAAAAAATAATTTCCGTCAAAACTTATTCGTTTAATTTTAGTTTACACAGTTATTCCGAAAAATTCTAAGTTGCGGTTTGAAAATTAGGATGCAGCATACTTGATTTTATTGAAAAATGCTTAATTCAGTACTTAGAAACTGTCAAACTTTAAGTAATACCTATTACAAGCTGTCAATTTCGACAACAAAATGACATTTAACAAATTTTATTGCAAATAAACTTTATAAAATGTCAAATTTGTACTCACAATCGCAAATATATAATAGGAACTGTCAAATTTCACTAATAATTAAGATTTTGACCGATAGACAACTGAAAAAATTGACAAAATGGCAGGCATTGGTGCTTAACTGTTACAAACTGTCAAATTCGACAGCAAAATGACATTTAGCAAATTGGATTGCATATAAAGTCATTCATATGCCAGTGTTCTGTATTTTACGTCATCTTTCGTTTAAATTAAATTATATTAAATATCATGTTGAATGAACATTGTCAATAAAATTGATATGTATGAACTTAAGTCAACATAATATGAGTATTCTTTAGCTGCAAATAGTGGCTATTTTAGTTGACAAATTGTAGCCAACTCGATAAAAAATTGTGACAGTTTAAATTGATGCTTAAATTAAAATAGTCAGATTCTTTCTTGATTGTAATTACAGCAAAGATTGGTTAAACACAACTTAGAAAAATAGTATTTCTCGTCAAATTTACAAAAAAGATATATCAATCGATTAAATTTATTTTTGGACTAGTTTCAAAAAATTTATTCCTCATTTTTTTGTAAAATCTCACAATAATTTTTTTTTTTACTTTTTCTTATATATAATAAAATTGTTTGTATAATATATTACACGAAAAGAAAAGAAAAATTTATAGAACGTAAACGGGAAAGAAAAAGTACATATGTATATATATAAATCTTCAATATCAGTTCTAAAAAGTATCATCACTAAGTATTTTCCTTATTCACGAATAATAACTACTTAAGAAGACTAATTATTGATTCAACTCCATCGCCACTTGTTAGTCGAAACTAAGGGGCTACTATTTAAAAATCACTGGAGCTTTACACAATCTCGCAATTATCATTTTATATTATTATTATTATTATTAAGTATGGTACGTAAAATATTTATGGCTGCGGCACAAAAAATGCACGAAAATAATAAATCCTAAACTATAATAATCATGTAAATTGCATCTTAGCTTAACTAAAAACAGGAAATAATAAATAAACAATGAGAATTCAAATCACTAATAAAATACTTTGCATGAGGGGGAGGGGGGCGCGATTGAACAGACCGATTCATTCAATTTGGTGAGATCGCTCAAAATTAAAACATCGTAGCTGCTATGAGATCAGATTAAATAATAAAGTCGGTTCTATTGTTTTTACTGTTGCGGTCTGCTGCTTTACGTTTATTGCATCACTTACTTGAGTTTCGAGACGCCCAATTGCGGTAACTTGTAATGTACAATGTGGTAGGGTGGACCTATGGGGCTCGTGTTGCCCGGACTTCCAAACGAATTGGTCGATACGTTTGGTGAAAACGATGGGGACATGGAGGGGGACATTGATGCGCCTGAACATGCTCTACCTCGTTTACGACGCGGCAGGATTCCCTTTCGCGCCATGTAGAAACGTATCGTTGAAATGGGTATGTTGAATTGATCACTCACTGTTTGGAAGGTTTGACCACGTGTGATGCATTCTGCTGCTCTTCGTAGTTCTTCGTCGGATCTCCTTACTCGTCTACTTGAAGAACCTGTAATATCAAAAAAGAGAAACGAATATGCAAACCGGCTATCTATTATGGAATTTTATTTTCGTAAAATAATTTGGTTGGGTTTGTATATCTACCTGGACTTCCGTCGTACTGGCAAGAAACATTGGCGATGGCAAAGTCGGGTTTAATATCAAAACTGGCATTCAGTGAAACGTCTTCTTCCGTAAATTCTTGATCCATTAGATCTCCATCACCGTCGTAATATGATTCTTCAAATTCTTCCTTCACGTCTTCTACAAATAGAATCAATTGTAAATTAAAGCTCATTATCAAAATGTTACATAATAAAATAATCTGACAAATGCCAAATATTGAAAAATGACATGTGACCAATATATCAGTGAAAATTTTATGAGATTTAGGGCCGGTATTATAAAGACAAAATAAATCACCGAATAACAAATCTCAAATTAAATATATTCGACGAATAAACGTATTTCGGTATTATAAATCTAAATTAACTATTCGTAAAATAAGAAATTGCAACATCGCATTTATATGTTATTTTAATATTGTAGTTATTGATGTGTTATATTGTAGCCTTTGTTATATTACAATAATCCCCTACAACATTTTGAAAGTCAGTTGCATAACATCGTAGAGCAATCAAAAGCTGATTTTCAACAGAAATTGCTCCACATTAAAAATAACCTAAGAAACATGACATATGTCAAGTTATTCATTGAATAAATTTTAATCCCTAGATTTTGGATGATTAATTTACTCCATAGATTTAGTTACCTATTTTTATTATTTGACGTTTATAATACCGAAATCAGCCAATTAAAATAATTTACTTGGTTAGTAAATAAAATCTACAGATTTTAATGGTTTATAATACCGGCCCTATGAGAATTTATTGCATTAAACATGAAATTATGTGAAATTTTGTGGAATTTCACAACTTTTGAGATAATCAAAGAAATTAGTTCCAAAACCATGTTTTCTGCATTTTTCTCTAACTCCAATTATGGAAAGAACACCTTGATTCCTTAAAACTTATGTAATAAATATTTGTCTCCAACTTTTATAACTTTCGTGATATTTGAAGAAATTAGCTCTGAAACAATTCTTTCTCTGCAGTTTTGACGGTTTAAATGTCAAAATATCAAAGAAGTTTATCAAGATAATTAAATTTTGCATAATTTTTATATTTCGACTTTTCTTCTAACTTTCAAACTTTTAAGATATTTCAAAAAACTGAAATCAAGTTAGCTGCACTTTGACAGATTTACTGTAATTAATCAATTTTAAAGCTTTCTAAGCAAATTTTATGGGTTTCCTGTAAAAATTTTACATTGCAAAAGTGATTTGAGTGAGTTTCGTGCTGAAAATGAGTTTTCTGCAAGGTTATCACATTGTAAATGTCGCAAGTGGTAAATGTGATTTCCAAGCAAATTTCATGCTGGAAATGTGTTTTATGCGCAATTTTCAAGTTTTAGTTTTATGCAAACTTAAGTTGTCAATAAATTTCATGTGATAAGCATTATTTTCTAGCCAATTTCATGCTAGAAATAGGTTTTCTGTGTGATTTCTATGTTGTAAGTGAAATTTTTATGCATAAATTTAGTGTGAAACATGATTTTTGAGAAAATTTCTTGCTGGAAATGGGTTTTCTGCATCAGTGGTAACGTGATTTTTAAGCAAAGTTTGTCGTATTCTAAGCAAATTTTATAATTTAAATGTATTTTTTTGATAAATGTCATGTGATAAACATGATTTTCAAGCGATTTCATGCCAGAAACAAGTTTTCTGCTTGATTTTTATGTTAGAAATGAGTTTTCCGCGCAGTTTTTATGTCGTATAAGCCATTATCCTGCAAATGTAGAGTATTCTAAGCAAATTTCATGCTGGAAATAAATTTGTTTGAGGATTTCTAAGCAAATTGTATGCTATAAATAGGTTTTCTACGCCATTTTTAATATTTGTCATGTGATAAACAAGATTTTCATGCTGGCAAAGAGTTTTTTACATTATAAATGACTTTTATTTGCAATTTTAAAGGTTTCGTATGCAAATTGCATCTTATAATTGAGTTTTCTGTGCCAGTTTTGTTAAATTTCAAGTGGTAAATGTGATTTCCAAGCAAATTTCATACCGGAAATGAGTTTTCTATTTGATTTTTACATTATAAATGAATTTCCTTTGCAATTTTAAGTTTTTGTATGTAAATTTCATCCTATAATTGGGTTTACTTCACTAGTTTTGTTAAATTTCAAGTGGTAAATGTGATTTCCAAGCAAATTTTATGCTGAGGATGTGTTTTATGCTCGATTTTCACATTGTAAGTGTTAGTTTTATGCAAACTTAAGTTGTTATAAGTAAATTTTATGTTATAAATAGGTTTTCTGCGCCAATTTATCATAAATCTTTTGCGTCCGTTTTGATAAAAGTGTTTTCCATTAAGTTTTCTGACCGATTTTCATGTTGTCATTTTTGTGCAAACTTAAATTTCATGCATTAAAGTGATTTTGGAGCAAATTTTATATTAGAAATGAGTTTTGTGCATTATTTTTAAGTTATAAATGATTTTTCTTTAGCAAATTTTATGGTTTTTAACACCAATTTTGATCAATTTGAAGATTTCCAAAAAAATTTCATGTTGGAAATAAGTTTACTGCGCAATTTTCAGTGTTTTTTTTGCTTCAAATTTAATAAATTTCCTGTGATAAACATTATTTTAAATTTCAATCTAGAAATAGGTTTTCTGCGCGATTTCTATGTTGTAAGTGTAATTTTTGTGCAAATTTAAGGTGTTTTAAGTAAATTAATTTATATAAATGGCGTTTTTGATACATTTTGTGCGATAAAGCAAATTTCATGCCAGAAATTAATTATTCTGCATGATTTTTATGTTATAAAGAACTTTCTTTGGAATTTCGAGGTTTTGTTTGCAAATTTTATGGTATAAATGAGTTTTCTACGCCAGTTTTGATCAATTTCTAGTGGTAAATATGATTTCCAAGCGTGATATAACTTTTCTTTGTGATTTTCATGTTGTAAGTGTAATTTTTGTGCAAACTTCAGATGTTTTAAGTAAATTTTATAATATAAATAGGTTTTAGCACTAATTTAGATGAATTTCGTGTGATAAACATGGTTTTTGAGAAAATTTCTAGCTTGAAATGAGTTTTCTGCATCAGTTTTGATAAGTTTAAAGTGGTAAAACCTAATTTTCAAGCGATTTCATGTTAGAAATAAGTTTTCAGCATGATTTTTATGATAGAAATGAGCTTTCTGGACGATTTTTATATTGTACAAGTTGTTTCAAGCAAATGTAGAGTGTTTTAAGCAAATTTCATGCTTGATTTCCTGTGTCATTTGATAAACAGGATTTCAAACCGAATTTTTATGTTATAAATGTCATTTTTTGTGCAGTTTTGTGGATTTCTAAGCAAATTATATGCTATTAATAGGTTTTCTGCGCCATTTTTGATATTTGTTATGTGATAAACAAGATTTTCATGCTGGCAAAGTTAGTTAGTGTTATTTTGGTGCTACAAATGCGTTTTTGTGGTAATTTTTATGTGTTAAAGGCGATTTTCTACATGATTTTTACATTAAAACATGACTTATTTGCAATTTAAAGGTTTTGCATGCAAATTTCATCTTATAATTGAGCTTTCTGCACCAGTTTTGCTAAATTTCAGGCAGTAAATGTGATTTCCAAGCAAATTTTATGCTGACAATGTGTTTTATGCGCGATTTTCACATTGTAAGTATTAGTTTTATGCAGACTTAAGTGGTTTTAAGTAAGTTTCATGTTATAAATAGGCTTTCTGCGCCAATTTTTCATAAATCTTTTGCGTCCGTTTTGATAAAAGTGTTTTCCATCAAATTTTCTGACCAATTTTCATGTTGTAACTTTCATTTTTGTGTAAACTTAAGTTTCATGCATTAAAAGTGATTTTTAAGCGAATTTTATAATAGAAATGAATTTTTTGCAATATTTTTAAGTTATAAAAGATTTTTCTTTACAAATTTAGCAAATTTTATTCTATAAACGGTTTTCAACACCAATTTTGATAAATTTGAAGATTTTCAAAAAAAAATCATGTTAGAAATAAGTTTTCTGAGCATTTTTCGGTGTTTTTTTGCTTAAAATTTAATAAATTTCCCGTGATAAAACATTATTTTAAATTTCAATCTAGAAATAGGTTTTATGCGCGATTTCTATGCTGTAAGTGTAATTTTTGTGCAAATTTAAGGTGTTTTAAGTAAATTAAATGATATAAATATGGTGTTTTTGTGTTAATTTTGATACATTTTGTGTTATAAAGCAAATTTCATGCCAGAAATTAGTTATTCTGAATGATTTAAATGTTATAAACAACTTTCTTTGGAATTTCGAGGTTTTGTTTGCAAATTTTATGCTATAAATGGGTTTTTTAAGTCAGTTTTGATACATTTCTTGTAGTAAATGTGATTTCCAAGTAAATTTTATGTTGGAAATGACTTTTCTGCGTAATTTTCATGTTGTAAGTGTAATTTTTGTGCAATCTTCAGATGTTTTAGGTTTAATTTTATAGTGTAAATGGGGTTTTGCGCTAATTTTGATATATTTCAAGTGATAAATATCATTTTTGAAAAAATTTCTTGTTAGAAATTTGTTTTTTTCGTAAGTTTTGATAAGTTTAAAGTGGTAAATATGATTTGTAAACAAATTTCATTTCGGAAACAAGTTTTCTGAGCGATTTTCATATTGTAAATGTGGCTTTTGTGCAAGTTTGCGATGTTCTAAGCAAATTTTATGTAATAAATAGATTTTTTGATAAATGTCTTGTGATAAACATGATTTTCAAGCAATTTCATGCTAGAAATGAGTTTTCTGAATGATTTTTATGTTAGAAATGTGTTTCTGCATGATTTATAAGTAATTTTCGTGCAAATGTGGAGTGTTCTAAGCAAATTCCATGTTTGGTTTTCTGTCTCATTTGGTAAACATGATTTCAAACCGATTTTTGCTTAATTGTATGTTATGAATGTCATTTTTGGTGCAGTTTTGAGGATTTCTAAGCAAATTATATGCTATAAATAGGTTTTCTGCGCCATTTTTGATATTTGTTATGTGATAAACAAGATTTTCATGCTGGCAAAAAGTTTTTAGTGTTATTTTGGTGCTACAAATGCGTTTTTGTGGTAATTTTTATGTGTTAAAGGCGATTTTCTACATGATTTTTACATTAAAAATGACTTATTTGAAATTTTAAGTTTTTGTTTGCAAATTTTATCTTAAAATTGGGTTTTCTGTGCCAGTTTTGTTAAATTTCAAGTGGTAAATGTGATTTCCAAGCAAATTTCATACCGGAAATGAGTTTTCTATTTGATTTTTCCATGATAAATGAATTTCCTTGGAACTTTAAGGTTTTGTATGCAAATTTCATCTTATAATTGAGCTTTCTGCACCAGTTTTGCTAAATTTCAGGCAGTAAATGTGATTTCCAAGCAAATTTTATGCTGAGAATGTGTTTTATGCACGATTTTCACATTGTAAGTTTTAGTTTTATGCAGACTTAAGTGGTTTTAAGTAAATTTCATGTTATAAATAGGCTTTCTGCGAAAATTTTTCATAAATCTTTTGCGTCCGTTTTGATAAAAGTGTTTTCCATCAAATTTTTTGACCAATTTTCATGTTGTAACTTTCATTTTTGTGCAAACTTAAGTTTCATGCATTAAAAGTGGTTTAAGAGCAAATTTTATACTAGAAATTAGTTTTCTGCATTATTTTTAAGTTATAAATGATATTTCTTTACAAATTTTATGGTTTTCAACACCAATTTTGATAAATTTGAAGATTTTCAAAAAAATTTCATGTTGGAAATAAGATTACTGCGCAATTTTCAGTGTTTTTTTGCTTCAAATTTAATAAATTTCCTGTGATAAACATTATTTTAAATTTCAATCTAGAAATAGGTTTTCTGCTCGATTTCTATGTTGTAAGTGTAATTTTTGTGCAAATTTAAGGTGTTTTAAGTGAATTAAATGATATAAATGGCGTTTTTTCGTTAATTTTGATACATTTTGTGTGATAATGCAAATTTCATGCCAGAAATTAGTTATTCTGCATGATTTTTATGTTATAAATGAATGGAAATGGAAATGACTTTTCTGCGTAAATTTCATGTTGTAAGTGTAATTTTTGTGCAATCTTCAGATGTTATAGGTTTAATTTTATAGTGTAAATGGGGTTTTGCGCTAATTTTGATATATTTCATGTGATAAATAAGATTTTTGAGAAAATTTCTTGTTAGAAATGAGTTTTCTTCATAAGTTTTGATAAGTTTAAAGTGGTAAATATGATTTGTAAACAAATTTCATTTCGGAAACAAGTTTTCTGAGCGATTTTCATATTGTAAATGTGGCGTTTGTGCAAGTTTGCGATGTTCTAAGCAAATTTTATGTAATAAATAGTTTTTTTGATAAATGTCATGATAAACATGATTTTCAAGCAATTTCATGCTAGAAATGAGTTTTCTGAACGATTTTTATGTTAGAAATGAGTTTCTGCATGATTTATAAGTAATTTTCGTGCAAATGTAGAGTGTTCTAAGCAAATTTCATGTTTGGTTTTCTGTCATTTGGTAAACATGATTTCAAACCGATTTTTGCTTAATTTTATGTTATGAATGTCATTTTTTGTACAGTTTTGAGGATTTTTAAGCAAATTATATGCTATAAATAGGTTTTCTGTGCCATTTTTGATATTTGTTATGTGATAAACAAGATTTTCATGCTGGTAAAAAGTTTTTAGTGTTATTTTGATGCTACAAATGCGTTTTTGTGGTAATTTTTATGTGTTAAAAGCGATTTTCTACATGATTTTTACATTAAAAATGACTTATTTGAAATTTTAAGTTTTTGTTTGCAAATTTCATCTTATAATTGGGTTTTCTTCACCAGTTTTGTTAAATTTCAAGTGGTAAATGTGATTTCCAAGCAAATTTCATACCGGAAATGAGTTTTCTATTTGATTTTTACATTATAAATGAATTTCCTTTAGAATTTTAAGGTTTTGTATGCAAAATTTCATCTTATAATTGGGTTTTCTGCACCAGTTTTGTTACACTTTAAGTGGTAAATGTGATTTCCAAGCAAATTTCATGCTGGAAATGTGTTTTATGAGCAATTTTCACGTTTTAAGTGTTAGTTTTATGCAGATTTAAGTGGTTTTAAGTAAATTTCATGTTATAAAAGGTTTTCTGAGCCAATTTTCCATAAATGTTTTGCGTCCGTTTTGATAAAAGTGTTTTCCATTAAGTTTTCTGACCGATTTTCATGTTGTCATTTTTGTGCAAACTTAAATTTCATGCATTAAAGTGATTTTGGAGCAAATTTTATATTAGAAATGAGTTTTGTGCATTATTTTTAAGTTATAAATGATTTTTCTTTAGCAAATTTTATGGTTTTCAACACCAATTTTGATAAATTTGAAGATTTCCAAAAAAATTTCATGTTGGAAATAAGTTTACTGCGCAATTTTCAGTGTTTTTTTTTGCTTCAAATTTAATAAATTTCCTGTGATAAACATTATTTTAAATTTCAATCTAGAAATAGGTTTTCTGCGCGATTTCTATGTTGTAAGTGTCATTTTTGTGCAAATTTAAGGTGTTTTAAGTAAATTAAATGGATATAAATGGCGTTTTTGTTAATTTTGATACATTTTGTGTGATAAAGCAAATTTCATGACAGAAATTAGTTATTCTGCATGATTTTTATGTTATAAAGAACTTTCTTTGGAATTTCGAGGTTTTGTTTGCAAATTTTATGGTATAAATGGGTTTTCTACGCCAGTTTTGATAAATTTCTTGTAGTAAATGTGATTTCCAAGTGAATTTTATGTTGGAAATGACTTTTCTGCGTAATTTTCATGTTGTAAGTGTAATTTTTGTGCAATCTTCAGATGTTTTAGGTTTAATTTCATAGTGTAAATGGGGTTTTGCGCTAATTTTGATGTATTTCGTGTGATAAATATGATTTTTGAGAAAATTTCTTGTTAGAAATGAGTTTTCTTCGTAAGTTTTAATAAGTCTAAAGTGGTAAATATGATTTGTAAACAAATTCCATTTCGGAAACAAGTTTTCTGAGCGATTTTCATATTGTAAATGTGGCTTTTGTGCAAGTTTGCGATGTTCTAAGCAAATTTTATGTAATAAATAGTTTTTTTGATAAATGTCTTGTGATAATCATGATTTTCAAGCAATTTCATGCTAGAAATGAGTTTTCTGAATGATTTTTATGATAGAAATGAGTTTCTGCATGATTTATAAGTAATTTTCATGCAAATGTGAAGTGTTCTAAGCAAATTTCATGTTTGGTTTTCTGTGTCATTTGGTAAACATGATTTCAAACCGATTTTTGCTTAATTCTATGTTATGAATGTCATTTTTTGTACAGTTTTGAGGATTTTTAAGCAAATTATATGCTATAAATAGGTTTTCTGCGCCATTTTTGATATTTGTTATGTGATAAACAAGATTTTCATGCTGGTAAAGAGTTTTCTGCGTGATTTTCATGTTGTTAGTGTTATTTTAGTGCTACAAATGCGTTTTTGTGGTAATTTTTATGTGATAAAGGCGATTTTCTATATAATTTTTACTTTAAAAATGACTTTTATTTGCAATTTTAAGTTTTTGTATGTAAATTGCATCCTATAATTGAGTTTTCTGCTCCAGTTTAGTTAAATTTCAAGTGGTAAATGTGATTTCCAAGCAAATTTCATACCGCAAATGAGTTTTCTACATGATTTTTGAATTATAAATGACTTTTCTTTAGAATCATAAGGTTTTGAATGCAAATTTCATCCTATAATTGGGTTTTCTGTACCAGTTTTATTAAATTTCAAGCGGTAAATCCAATTCCAAGCAAATTTTATGCTGAGAATGTGTTTTATGCTCGATTTTCACATTGTAAGTGTTAGTTTTATGCAAACTTAAGTTGTTATAAGTAAATTTTATGTTATAAATAGGTTTTCTGCGCCAATTTATCATAAATCTTTTGCGTCCGTTTTGATAAAAGTGTTTTCCATTAAGTTTTCTGACCGATTTTCATGTTGTCATTTTTGTGCAAACTTAAATTTCATGCATTAAAGTGATTTTGGAGCAAATTTTATATTAGAAATGAGTTTTGTGCATTATTTTTAAGTTATAAATGATTTTTCTTTAGCAAATTTTATGGTTTTTAACACCAATTTTGATCAATTTGAAGATTTCCAAAAAAATTTCATGTTGGAAATAAGTTTACTGCGCAATTTTCAGTGTTTTTTTGCTTCAAATTTAATAAATTTCCTGTGATAAAACATTATTTTAAATTTCAATCTAGAAATAGGTTTTTTGCGCTATTTCTATGTTGTAAGTGTCATTTTTGTGCAAATTTAAGGTGTTTTAAGTAAATTAAATGGATATAAATGGCGTTTTTGTTAATTTTGATACATTTTGTGTGATAAAGCAAATTTCATGACAGAAATTAGTTATTCTGCATGATTTTTATGTTATAAAGAACTTTCTTTGGAATTTCGAGGTTTTGTTTGCAAATTTTATGGTATAAATGGGTTTTCTGGGCCAGTTTTGATAAATTTCTTGTAGTAAATGTGATTTCCAAGTGAATTTTATGTTGGAAATGACTTTTCTGCGTAATTTTCATGTTGTAAGTGTAATTTTTGTGCAATCTTCAGATGTTTTAGGTTTAATTTCATAGTGTAAATGGGGTTTTGCGCTAATTTTGATGTATTTCGTGTGATAAATATGATTTTTGAGAAAATTTCTTGTTAGAAATGAGTTTTCTTCGTAAGTTTTAATAAGTTTAAAGTGGTAAATATGATTTGTAAACAAATTCATTTTCGGAAACAAGTTTTCTGAGCGTTTTTCATATTGTAAATGTGGCTTTTGTGCAAGTTTGCGATGTTCTAAGCAAATTTTATGTAATAAATAGTTTTTTTGATAAATGTCTTGTGATAAACATGATTTTCAAGCAATTTCATTTAGAAATGAGTTTTCTGAATGATTTTTATGTTAGAAATGAGTTTCTGCATGATTTATAAGTAATTTTCGTGCAAATGTGGAGTGTTCTAAGCAAATTTCATGTTTGGTTTTCTGTCTCATTTGGTAAACATGATTTCAAGCCGATTTTTGCTTAATTTTATGTTATGAATGTCATTTTTGGTGCAGTTTTGAGGATTTATAAGCAAATTGTATGCTATAAATAGGATTTCTGCGCCATTTTTGATATTTGTCATGTGATAAACAAGATTTTCATCCTGGCAAAGAGTTTTCTGCGTGATTTTCATGTTGTTAGTGTTATTTTGGTGCTACAAATGCGTTTTTGTGGTCATTTTTATGTGTTAAAGGCGATATTCTACATGATTTTTACATTAAAAATGACTTTTATTTGAAATTTTAAGTTTTTGTATGCAAATTTCAGCTTAAAATTGAGCTTTCTGCACCAGTTTTGCTAAATTTCAGGCAGTAAATGTGATTTCCAAGCAAATTTCATGCTGGAAATGTGTTTTATGAGCAATTTTCACATTGTAAGTGTTAGTTATGCAGACTTAAGTGGTTTTAAGTAAATTTCATGTTATAGATAGGCTTTCTGCGCCAATTTTTCATAAATCTTTTGCGTCCGTTTTGATAAAAGTGTTTTCCATTAAGTTTTCTGACCAATTTTCATGTTGTAACGTTCATTTTTGTGCACACTTAAGTTTCATGCATTAAAAGTGATTTTGGAGCAAAATTTATACTAGAAATGAGTCATGCATGATTTTTCTTTACAAATTTGAGGTTTATTTAGCAAATTTTATGCTATAAATAGTTTTCAACACAAATTTTGAATTCGAAGATTTTCAAGAAAATTGCATGTTTTCTGCGCGATTTTCAGTGTTTTTTTGCTTCAAATTTAATAAATTTCCTGTGATAAAACATTATTTTAAATTTCAATCTAGAAATAGGTTTTCTGCACGATTTCTATGTTGTAAGTGTAATTTTTGTGCAAATTTAAGGTGTTTTAAGTAAATTAAATGATATAAATATGGTGTTTTTGTGTTAATTTTGATACATTTTGTGTTATAAAGCAAATTTCATGCCAGAAATTAGTTATTCTGAATGATTTAAATGTTATAAACAACTTTCTTTGGAATTTCGAGGTTTTGTTTGCAAATTTTATGCTATAAATGGGTTTTTTAAGTCAGTTTTGATACATTTCTTGTAGTAAATGTGATTTCCAAGTAAATTTTATGTTGGAAATGACTTTTCTGCGTAATTTTCATGTTGTAAGTGTAATTTTTGTGCAATCTTCAGATGTTTTAGGTTTAATTTTATAGTGTAAATGGGGTTTTGCGCTAATTTTGATATATTTCATGTGATAAATAAGATTTTTGAGAAAATTTCTTGTTAGAAATGAGTTTTCTTCGTAAGTTTTGGTAAGTTTAAAGTAGTAAATATGATTTGTAAACAAATTTCATTTCGGAAACAAGTTTTCTGAGCGATTTTCATATTGTAAATGTGGCTTTTGTGCAAGTTTGCGATGTTCTAAACAAATTTTATGTAATAAATAGTTTTTTTGATAAATGTCTTGTGATAAACATGATTTTCAAGCAATTTCATGCTAGAAATGAGTTTTCTGAATGATTTTTATGTTAGAAATGAGTTTCTGCATGATTTATAAGTAATTTTCGTGCAAATGTGGAGTGTTCTAAGCAAATTTCATGTTTGGTTTTCTGTCTCATTTGGTAAACATGATTTCAAACCGATTTTTGCTTAATTGTATGTTATGAATGTCATTTTTTGGTGCAGTTTTGAGGATTTCTAAGCAAATTATATGCTATAAATAGGTTTTCCGCGCCATTTTTGATATTTGTTATGTGATTAACAAGATTTTCATGCTGGCAAAAAGTTTTTAGTGTTATTTTGATGCTACAAATGCGTTTTTGTGGTAATTTTAAGGCGATTTTCTACATGATTTTTACATTAAAAATGACTTATTTGAAATTTTAAGTTTTTGTTTGCAAATTTCATCTTATAATTGGGTTTTCTTCACCAGTTTTGTTAAATTTCAAGTGGTAAATGTGATTTCCAAGCAAATTTCATACCGGAAATGAGTTTTCTATTTGATTTTTACATTATAAATGAATTTCCTTTAGAATTTTAAGGTTTTGTATGCAAAATTTCATCTTATAATTGAGTTTTCTGCACCAGTTTTGTTACACTTTAAGTGGTAAATGTGATTTCCAAGCAAATTTCATGCTGGAAATGTGTTTTATGAACAATTTTCACATTTTAAGTGTTAGTTTTATGCAGACTTAAGTGGTTTTAAGTAAATTTCATGTTATAAAAGGTTTTCTGAGCCAATTTTCCATAAATGTTTTGCGTCCGTTTTGATAAAAGTGTTTTCCATTAAGTTTTCTGACCGACTTTCATTTTTGTGCAAACTTAAATTTCATGCATTAATGGCCGATCTCACCGACACTTCTTAAATCGATACTTAGTTAGGTCTTCCTAATAGTTAACTCATCCTTAAATTTTATATGCGTCTCACCAACCATTTGAAACAGATGCTTACGCTAAGTATTGTCGAATTTCTGACTAGCGAGCGGCACATCAGATTTCAGCCAAAATGCATTATATTGACTTAAACTTTTGCGTGCGCTTTCATCGCATTGTGTGCATAACTATATGAGAACAAAACAAAATAAATTTGACAGACGTGATTTGGATTTGGTGTTGTGCCGGTTGTGATTGTTCTGTTAATGTAATGTATAATTTTTAATATTATTGTTATATATTATATAACTTTTTTTAGTACAATATACTTTTCTTGAAGCTATGCTTTCACTTTTTAATTACTATAAAATATACTATTTTTTAATAAATTCCTTAACCTTAAAATTATCCTTTTTATTTGACAAATGTTGTTGTGCAGAATGAGAATGCAATTAGGCATAGTTTCATCAACAAAAAGATAAATAATTATTATATTTTCCATCTTTAATTTACTTGTCACACACAAATTTGAGGTTAAGTTGCACTTTAAGCCGGCAAAATTGACGGCTTATATTTAACCAATAGTTAAGCGTTAAGTACGCGTTAATAATGTCGGTGCAACGCGCTAAGCCTTACTTAGCAATTTAACTCTGGCTTAATTTTTAAGTTATGTCGGTGAGATCGGCCATAAAAGTGATTTTGAAGCAAATTTTATACTAGAAATGAGTTTTTTGCATGATTTTTCTTTACAAATTTGAGGTTTATTTAGCAAATTTTATGCTATAGATGGTTTTCAACACTAATTTTGATTAATTTGAAGATTTTCAAAAAAATTTCATGTTGGAAATAAGATTTTTTTGCTTCAAATTTAATAAATTTCCTGGGATAAACATTATTTTAAATTTCAATCTAGAAATAGGTTTTCTGCTCCATTTCTATGTTGTAAGTGTAATTTTTGTGCAAATTTAAGGTGTTTTAAGTAAATTAAATGATATAAATGGCGTTTTTTCGTTAATTTTGATACATTTTGTGCTATAAAGCAAATTTCATGCCAGAAATTAGTTATTTTGCATGATTTTTTTGTTATAAATAACTTTCTTTGGAATTTCGAAGTTTTGTTTGCAAATTTTATGCTATAAATGGGTTTTCTGAGCCAGTTTTGATAAATTTCTTGTAGTAAATGTGATTTCCAAGTGAATTTTATGTTGGAAATGACTTTTCTGCGTAATTATCATGTTGTAAGTGTAATTTTTGTGCAAACTTCAGATGTTTTAAGTCAATTTTATAGTAAAAATGCGCTTTTGCGCTAATTTTGATAAATTTCTTGTGATAAACATGTTTTTTGAAAAAATTTCTTGCTAGAAATGAGTTTTCTGCATCAGGTTTGATAAGTTTAAAGTGGTAAACGTGATTTTTAAGCAAATTTCATTTTGGAAATAAGTTTTCTGTACGATTTTCATGTTGTAAATGTCGCTTTTGTGCAAGTTTAAGGTGTTCTAAACAAATTTTGTTTTGTAAATGTTTTTTTTTTATTGAAGATCATGTGATAAACATGATTTTCAAGCAAATTTCATGTTACAAATGAGTTTTCTGCATAATTTTTATGTTAGCAATAAGTTTTCTGCATGATTTTTATATTGTATAAGTCATTATCATGCAAATATGGAGTGTTCTAAGCAAAGCAAGCATGCTTGGTTTTCTATGCAATTTAGTAGACATGATCTCAAACAAAATTTCATGCTTCAAATAAGTTTGTTGCGTGAGATATTTGTAGAAATTAGCTCTTAAAGTTTTATGCATTATGACAGAATTAAATTCTGCACAATTTTTCTCCAACAATTATAATTTTTGAGATATTTGAAGAAATTAGATCTATAACCAACTTTTCTGCATTGTGACAGCTTAATTGTCAAAATAATAAAAAACTTTATTTGAACTTTATTAAGATAACCAAATTCTGCACAATTTTTGTTTCTCAAATTTTTCTCCAACAGTTATACTTTTTGAGATATTTGAAGAAATTAGATCTATAACCAACTTTTCTGCATTGTGACAGCTTAATTGTCAAAATAATAAAAAACTTTATTTGAACTTTATTAAGATAACTAAATTCTGCACAATTTTTGTTTCTCAAATTTTTCTCCAACAGTTATACTTTTTGAGATATTTGAAGAAATTAGATCTATAACCAACTTTTCTGCATTGTGACAGCTTAATTGTCAAAATAATAAAAAACTTTATTTGAACTTTATTAAGATAACTAAATTCTGCACAATTTTTGTTTCTCAAATTTTTCTCCAACAGTTATACTTTTTGAGATATTTGAAGAAATTAGATCTATAACCAACTTTTCTGCATTGTGACAGCTTAATTGTCAAAATAATAAAAAAACTTTATTTGAACTTTATTAAGATAACTAAATTCTGCACAATTTTTGTTTCTCAAATTTTTCTCCAACAGTTATACTTTTTGAGATATTTGAAGAAATTAGATCTATAACCAACTTTTCTGCATTTTGACAGCTTAATTGTCAAAAAAATTAAATAAATTATTTAAACTTTCATAAGATAATTAAATTCCGCACAATTTTTGTTTCTGAATTTTTTTTCCAACAGTTATACTTTTAGAGATATTTGAAGAAATTAGATCTAAAACAAACTTTTCTGCATTTTGACAGCTTAATTGTCAAAATAATAAAAAACTTTATTTGAACTTTAATAAGATAATTAAATTCTACACAATTTTTCTTTCTCAAACTTTTCTCCAACAGTTATAACTTTAGAGATATTTGAAGAAATGGGATCTAAAACCAACTTTTCTGCATTATGGCAACTTAATTGTCAAAATATTAAAAAACATTATTTGAACTTTCTTAACATAATTAATTTCTGGACAATTTTTGTTTCTCAAACTTTTCTCCAAGTTATAATTTTTGAGATATTTGAAGAAATTAGATCTATAACCAACTTTTCTGCATTGTGACAGCTTAATTGTCAAAATAATAAAAAAACTTTATTTGAACTTTATTAAGATAACTAAATTCTGCACAATTTTTGTTTCTCAAATTTTTCTCCAACAGTTATACTTTTTGAGATATTTGAAGAAATTAGATCTATAACCAACTTTTCTGCATTTTGACAGCTTAATTGTCAAAAAAATTAAATAAATTATTTAAACTTTCATAAGATAATTAAATTCCGCACAATTTTTGTTTCTGAATTTTTTTTCCAACAGTTATACTTTTAGAGATATTTGAAGAAATTAGATCTAAAACAAACTTTTCTGCATTTTGACAGCTTAATTGTCAAAATAATAAAAAACTTTATTTGAACTTTAATAAAATAATTAAATTCTACACAATTTTTCTTTCTCAAACTTTTCTCCAACAGTTATAACTTTAGAGATATTTGAAGAAATGGGATCTAAAACCAACTTTTCTGCATTATGGCAACTTAATTGTCAAAATATTAAAAAACATTATTTGAACTTTTTTAACATAATTAATTTCTGGACAATTTTTGTTTCTCAAACTTTTCTCCAAGTTATAATTTTCGAGATATTTCAAGAAATTATATCTAAAACCAACTTTTCTGCATTATGACAGCTTAATTGTCAAAATAATAAAAAAACTTTATTTGAACTTTAATAAGATAATTAAATTCTACACAATATTTCTTTCTCAAACTTTTCTCCAACAGTTATAACTTTAGAGATATTTGAAGAAATGGGATCTAAAACCAACTTTTCTGCATTATGGCAACTTAATTGTCAAAATATTAAAAAACATTATTTGAACTTTCTTAACATAATTAATTTCCGCACAATTTTTGTTTCTCAAAATTTTCTCAAACAGTAATAATTTTTGAGATATTTGAAGAAATTAGATCTAAATCCAACTTTTCTGCATTATAACAGCTTAATTGTCAAAATAACAAAAAACTTTATTTAAAGTTTATTAAGATAATTAAATTCTGTACAACTTTTTTTTTCTTAATTTTTTCTCCAAGTTATAATTTTCGAGATATTTGAAGAAATTAGATCTAAAACCAAGTTTTCTGCATTATGACAGCTTAGTGGTCAAAATAATAAAAAACTTTATTAATATAATTAAATTCTGCACAATTTTTGTTTCTAAAATTTTTCTCCAACAGTTACAACTTTCAAAATATTTAAAGAAATTGACAGCTCAAATGTCAAAATATCATTTTCTTTTAGTAGTTATATAGTTTACCTCTGATGACAAGTGGTGCATCATTCGAGTCGCATTCTGATGAAGAGGGATTGTTTCCGCTCTCCACCGTCTGTTGTTCAGTCTTATCCTCTTTCTCTTTTTTGATGACTGCTGGCACTATGGCCGGTGCCACCTTAGTTGAACTCTGCTGCATCGTCTGTTGTAACGTCTGTTGAAGCTGTTGTTGTAGTTGCTGTTGTAACTGCAATTGGAGCTGTTGTTGTTGATCGGAAGAGGCTTTGGCATTTGTGGACGTCGTCTGGACCGGTTTTTCTGTGGTGTGGTTTCCATTTGTCGGTTTAACCTACAAACAAAACAATTAGGTTATGAAATAAATTTATTCAATGATTAATAAAGCAGCAAAGACGCTTGACAATTGTAATGTAAATAAAATTCTTACTTGTGATTTGGCGTTATTCAAATTGTGTTGGTTGAGCAGCTGATCCGAGCCGCAGAGGCCTCTGATTTGGAGGGCCTCCGCCGATTTGAGTAGGGAGGGGAGATCGTCTTGTGTCACATTTACTTCACCTTTGTACATGAAATCGACCAACGATTGCATCTCTAGGAATCTACAAAAAAATTAACATAAAAAAATTGCTTATAATAAGTTTGACAGATACTCACTTCATATCTTTCATAAAGATTATCGGATGTTGACACGGGTTTTGTAATAAGAGTTTCTCGAAATAGGTGGAGCAGGCTGATAGGACGACCTTGTGGCACTTGAGCATCTCGTTCTCGCAGGCGAGTGTGACATCGACAAAGTGCTCGGATGTGAGCAGCTTCGGGAAGGCATTCTGCAAATTCGACTGGTAGCTGTTCCATCGGACGCAGAATTGCTGCGGCGGCGTCACCATCTTGTTTTGTAAACCGCCGGGCGGTTCGTTTAGTAAGTCAAAATGATTGTTTATCGTTTATTTATATTCTACGTTTTAAGATATATCACTCTCTCTCTCTTTCTTTTCTCTACAAATATATATAATATATCTCTTTATATAATATATGTTTTAGCACATTAAAAAACTAATCGTCTAAAAAACTATATGTATATATACGATCTTCTTCTTCTGTGTTCTATATATTCTGTTTGTATATAATATAATATTCTTCTATACAAAATATATTCTATATAAAACTTGATTGTTCTCCAAAAGTCTGAAACAAAAAATTTCAATATAAGTGACAGTTGACATAGGTTAGGTTATGTATTTATTAATTTGATTACAATAATTATGTTATTGGTAAATTTCCCAAAAACAAAATTTATTTTTAAACATATATCTTCCCCCGCTCATCCAATAAGTATGTGTAAATGTGAGCAATCGTCTCGTAGATTAATTTTGTATGTTATATGTTTTAATTATATTTATTTTTGGCCACCGTCCAAAATCTTTAGAGGATTTTAAAAATAACTGTTTAATAATAAATATTTTTTATATAAATACTGAATGCATAATCAATGGAAAATATTTTAAAACAAATGTCAGATTTGTTATTTGAACAAAATTATTAATTGTCAATTTGCAAATTAATTATAAAAAATATCAAAAGTTATCTAATAAATTTGTACATTTTGAAGCTTATAGTTTGACAGCTGTCAAATAAAGGTTCATAAGTTTGACAGTTTCCAGAAATTTAAGAAATGTCAAAAAAAAGTACTTCATTTGATCAAAATTATTTTTTTTGTAAAACAATTATAAATCAACAATTTTGTTAATTAAAGGTTCAAAAGTTTGACAGTTTCCAGAAATGTCAAAAAAAGTACTTCTGACATTAGTCAGGAAATTCTGTTTTCTTATATGATCAAAATTATTAATTGTCAATTTGTGAATTAATTATTAAAAAATTTGTCATAAAATTGACAGTTTTTCATAAGTGTCAAAAATTTTGACAGATTGTCACATTTCAAAAGTTAATTAATTATGCAAAAAAATTGATTGAGTTTGTCAGATATCAAAAATTGAATAGTTTGGAAAACGTAAAAACAAATTTGATAGTTCATCATATGTCAAAGGTAATTTTGTAATTTCAAAATTTATCAGCTGTCCACAATCTGATAGTTGTTAATAACTGATTATTTTAAAAAAAATTTTTAGCAAATGTCAAAACTAATGTCAAAAGTTGTTTATTTATTTAAATTTTGACATTTCTTTCAAGATAATTGGTTGATAGTTTGACAGTTGTTTATAAGATGTCAAAATTTATATAATAGCAAGTTGACATATGTCAAAAGTATATCACAAATTTGAAAACTAACATAAGTTGGGTTAGGTTAGGTTGAAGTTGATCAGAAATTTGAAAATTGTTCGAAATTTTTCATATGTTGGTTTAGGTTAGGTTCATTATTAGTTAGCAGTTTGAAATTTGTCATGTTTTGTTAGGTTAGGACATATGTCAAAAGTAGATCCTAAGTTTGACATATGTTGTGTGTTTGGTTAGGTTAGGTTCATTATTAGTAATTTAACAAATGTCAAAAGTAAATCCAAGTTTAAAAACTTACATATGTTGGGTTAGGTTAGGTTCAAGTAGATCAAAACTTTTGGAAGTTTGTCAAATGATTGTTTAGGTTAGGTTCATTATTAGTTAGCAGTTTGACATATGTCAAAAATTTGAAATTTAAAATGTTAGGTTAGGCTCATTATTAGTTAGCATTTTGACATATGTCAAAAATAGATTAAATATGTTTTATGTTTGGTGTTAGCAAATTGACATATGTCAGAAGTAGATCCAAAGTTTGAAAATTATTTGAAATTTAGCATTTTGACATATGTCAAAAGTAGATCTAAAACTTGAAATCCGTTTTAAATTTGTCATATGTTCGGTCAGGTTAGTTTCATAATTAGCAGTTTGATATATGTCAAAAGTAGATCCAAAGTTTATAATTTGTCATAGTTTGACAAAAGTAGATCAAAAGTTGAAAATTTGTCAGATGTTGCATTAGGTTAGGTTGAAGTAGATCAAAAGTTTTGACAAAAGCAGATCAAAAACTCAAAATTTGTAATATGTTGGGTTAGGTTAGGTTAGGTTCATTATAAGTTAGAATTTTGACATATGTCAAAAGTAGATCCAAAGATGTTATATCAAATTTGTCATATCTTGGGTTAGGTTAGGTTAGGTTCAAGTAGATCAACAGTTTTGACAAAAGTAGATCAAAACTTTTCTTATGTCATATGTTGAGTTAATATGTTGGGTTAGGTTAGGTTAGGTTCATTATAAGTTAGAATTTTGACATATGTCAAAAGTAGATCCAAAGATGTTATATCAAATTTGTCATATCTTGGGTTAGGTTAGGTTAGGTTCAAGTAGATCAAAAGTTTTGACAAAAGTAGATCAAAAGTTCAAAATTTGTCATATGCTGGGTTAGGTTAGGTTCATTATAAGTTAGAATTTTGACATATGTCAAAAGTAGATCCAAAGATGTTATATCAAATTTGTCATATGTTGGGTTAGGTTAGGTTCTAGTAAATCAACAGTTTTGACAAAAGTAGATCAAAAGTTATGTTATGTCAAATTTGTCATATGTTAGGTTAGGTTCAAGTAGATCAAAAGTTTTGACAAAAGTAGATCAAAAACTCAAAATTTGTAATATGTTGGGTTAGGTTAGGTTCATTATAAGTTAGAATTTTGACATATGTCAAAAGTAGATCCAAAGATGTTATATCAAATTTGTCATATCTTGGGTTAGGTTAGGTTAGGTTCAAGTAGATCAACAGTTTTGACAAAAGTAGATCAAAACTTTTCTTATGTCATATGTTGAGTTAGGTTAGGTTAGGTTCAAGTAGATCAAAAGTTTTGACAAAAGTAGATCAAAAGTTCAAAATTTGTCATATGCTGGGTTAGGTTAGGTTCATTATAAGTTAAAATTTTGACATATGTCAAAAGTAGATCCAAAGATGTTATATCAAATTTGTTATATGTTGGGTTAGGTTAGGTTCAAGTAGATCAACAGTTTTGACAAAAGTAGATAAAAAGTTCTCTTATGTCAAATTTGTCATATGTTAGGTTAGGTTCAAGTAGATCAAAAGTTTTGACAAAAGTAGATCAAAAATTCAAAATTTGTCATATGTTGGGTTAGATTAGGTTCATTATAAGTTAGAATTTTGACATATGTCAAAAGTAGATCCAAAGATGTTATATCAAATTTGTCATATGTTGGGTTAGGTTAGGTTCTAGTAAATCAACAGTTTTGACAAAAGTAGATCAAAAGTTATGTTATGTCAAATTTGTCATATGTTGAGTTAGGTAGGTTAGGTTCAAGTAGATCAAAAGTTTTGACAAAAGTAGATCAAAGTTCAAAATTTGTCATATGTTGGGTTAGGTTAGATTCATTATTAGTTAGAATTTTGACATCTTGCAAAAGTAGATCCAAAGTTATGTTAGGTTAGTTGGAAGTTTGACATAAACTGTCAAAAGTAAGACTGAACTGTTAAAAACTGTTCAAAGCTGTCAAACATTGTAATGAAGTGATAAATGAATGAAATACTCTTAAATCAATCATAAACTGTCAAAAACTATGAGAAGAAAACCAAGAAATTATAAAACTTTGATACTAATATTATAAATTAATCGTAAATTGTCCAAAAGTATCTCAAACTGTCAAAAACACTTCACAACTGTCAAACATTGTCAAAGGTAATAAAAATGGTTAAAAAGTAAATGTTGAAAACCTTTGATTGAAAATGTTTATAAATATATATATTTCAATTTGACAAATGTTTGACTGTTTCTTACTGTCAAAATATTTCAATTTAACAAATGTTGAAGTATTCTAATTAAAATTCGACCCTTCTTCCCTTTCTCCTAATGTTTGACAGTTTGAAGTTAATTATTTTAGACAGTTCTTCTATTGTCAAAACATTTCAATTTGTCAATTTGACAAATACTAAAGTATTCAAATTTCATTTGACCCCCACCCCCCTTTTCCTAATGTTTGACAGTTTGAAGATAATTATTTTATACAGTTTTTCTATTGTCAAAATATTTCAATTTGACAAATCATTAAATTATTGAAGTATACTAATTGCATTTGCCCCCCTCCCCACCATTTTGTCAAATTTTCGACAGATTTCTATTGTCAACATAATTCAATTTTATTTGAAAGTTTGAATCATTTTAGACAGTTTTTCTCTTGTTAAAATATTTTAATTTGATAAATTTCTAAAGTTACAACTTTTTTGGAGTTTAAATTTGACCCTCCCCCTCTCTCTGATGTCCTAATGTGTCACAGTTGGCTTAGTTGCATGAAGTTATTGAATTTTAGACAAGTTTTCTTTTTTTTTTAACTTAACCCCCCCCCCCCCTCCTGTCGTCCTATTGTTTGACAGTTAAACAATGTTTGAAGTTATTAATATTATAACTTATAGACGCCGATTAAGGGGAAGCGAACGACTACCCCCCTAAAAAAAAATAACTAATGATATTAGTTTATATTAGTCATCACTGCCATAAGTGCTGTAATAATAATCTTCAAATTATTTGTACTGTCAATAGTAGTTAGGTTAGAACGTAATTCCTGACCTAGGTCAGCCAACCTAACTTCAAGGTTATGCAATATTGATTATAAATTGCAATTAGTATGATGCAATTAATATTAAATTAATTTTAAATGCTTCAGCATCACTGGCAAAAATGAGTGTGGTAGGTTATGTTGGAATGCAATTCCTCCTATCCCAACCAAATCTGTCATCATCATACATCACTGTCAAATTTAAATTAATGTCTGCCATATCACAAACTTATTTTATTATTCGAATGCCAGAGACAAATTTAATTTTATTGCGTGATCTCAATGCAATGTTAAATTATAAAGTAAACAACAATCAATAACGATTGTTTATTAATTAAAAAATGCATTTGGCATCACTGCATAAAATGTGCAAGCTTGCCAAAATTAGAAATAATAATTTGTTTATTAGTAATATTTCGTTATGCACAATTGGCATTACTGACAATTGTCAATTAAATATGGAATGCAATAAAATCAATAAATTACACCAATTAAAATCGGGTGGCCATTACAATTCGGGTGGATTTGCATGCTTTCGATGAGGAATCAAATAATGTTAGAATGCGTTCACAGATATATATCATGCACAACACATGGGGGGGAATAGGAATTGCATGCCGTACACATAATGCCGTCCGTCCTTGTCTACACCACTAATGGGGAATTACGTTTAGACGAAGACGGATGGATGAATCACCCACACTCTCGAGTCAGACAAGCAAGCATGTTTTGAACCGGCGAAATTCTGTTTCAAAATAAAAAATAAATATATGAAGAAGTAACATAACCTAAAATATTATAAATATAAATATGCGGGTTAATTAAACAACAAGAAAAACGAAACGGATTCTATAAATAAACGGTTTATTTATAGAGCGGTTGGGATTAAATAAAATTTTATATAATAAAATTATGTTATAAATAAATAAAAACAAGATTGTTGAGAATGGTGCAATTAGGGATAGCGTTGTTGTTGCATTTGGGTTAAAATGGGACGCTTCGCCATATTGTGTCTAACCCCCAAAAATGTTATTGCCATTAAAATAATATTAAGTTATAACCAAATTGTTTCTATAATTCGCTTTACTATGTGATTACCTGGTGTTTTAATGCGGCGCTGGCTTGTAGACAGAGGTACGCACAAGGAACGGGCGCGAAATAATAAAAATGTTAGGAGAAAAAATCAATAAAGAACTTTTAATGCAAAATGTTGAGTTAAATAATTATATCGGCCGTGCGGTCGCTGCATGCTGCGACCCACGTTTCTACTCGCTATAAGGATGGGTGGGAGTGGGATGGGTTGAGTGTACGTGCGTCTAGAATTGAATCATTGCTCGATGTAGGGGGTGCAGAATACGATTGCAGGAGTAAACAATATTCGCACTAATTACAAAACATCTATACCTGATTAATGTTATCCGACAGGCCGCTGCGGGGGGACAATGCATAAAAACAACACAACACGCACCATCACAACAACACGGTTTAATAATATCAAATTATAATTATATTTAGATCAACGCCATTTGTACAGATGCCGGCCTGGGTACAGTCTACAACTAATTCCCCCCTGCACTTTTAACAACCTTCTTCTCCTCGAGCATCCACCACCAATAATAATGCAGACGCGCGCCACCTTCATACAATTTTTTTTTTCTCTACGATCAGACGATTTTTTAAATTATTTTAAAATTATTTATTTAAATAAAATGTTTTTCTTATCCTATCTGCACTGCACTCGCCTGCCTCCACTCACTCTCCGACGGCGTATTAAAATTATGTGTATTAAAGTTGGCGAGAAGGGGAAGGGGAACGCAACCAGAGGCGGGGGTTTGTTGTAGAGCGAGAGGGCGCCAACAATCTAACAACAATTCAGAGGGAGATGCACAGTTTGTTAAGTTTAAGGGGTTCGGCGAGGGGGAGGAGGAATTAACATAAATTTTTAGGGTCGGAATGGTTTTTATACACATATATTTTTTTTTTATAATGCAACCACCCCTCCGCTTTTGTCTAATAATCCTTTCACAAAATCGATAATATTTTATAATTTTATTTATTTCTATAAATAAATCCACGAGAGTGTTTATATGCGCCTGCGGTTATTTATCCGTTTTCTTATTATAATATGATGTCTGTGTGTGCAGTGTACGCTGCTTCTTCTTCTGTTTTATTATTCCGTTTTTGTTTTACATAATGCTGCGATGCAGCTGCGGAATCAATAAAATCAATCCGAGTGCATTTTGTTTTGTTTTTGTTTTAATTTGTTGCTATGGCAACGCGCTCGCACAATAATAATTTATTATTAATCATATTTACTTTTAGATCTTACCGTTAACGTTATTATTCCGTCGCGCATACTTTTGTTTATAATAATATTCTATTTGCGGACGATTTATATTTAATTTCTTAAATTGTTATTACAAACATAGACCAACAATGTTAGTAGCCATTGTTAATTTAAAACGATAAATTGCAAATTTCTGGCATCATTAATAATTTTTGTCGCTCTTGCTTTACTATTGATAATTAACAACGAATTAGTACTCTTCTGCAATAATTAAATGTCTAATTTAATATGACCGGTAATTATTTTGAATGATGTTAATAATTTTTATCAAATATTGTCCACAACAATCTTTATAGACTTTCCGCTCGCCCGCCCGAGTGTTAGTTATCAAGAAATTAGTACGTTTCTCCTGTTCACGCTTATTAGTGACAATTGACATTGGGTTTAATATCTAATACAGTATTTTAACAATTGGGCGTGACTATTTGTATAGTGTTTCTGCCCACCCGCCCAAGTGTTAGTTATCAAGAAATTTATTCGTACTTCTTTCCCGCTCATAAACAGAAAAAGCATTATCGGTGGCTTAATATCTAATCTTTGAACCGCAATCATTTGGGTGGGTGGGCGGGCTACAGTATTTCAATAATTGGGCGTCACTATTTGTATAGTGTTTTCACCCACCCGCCCAAGTGTTAGTTATCAAAAAATTTGTACGTTTCTCTTTGTCGCGTATGTTAGTGATAACTGACATTTGATCTTTTGAAGAAGAAGCATCATCAGTGGTTTAATATTCACTGGTAACACAAGAACTCCGGTCGTTACTTATGAAATCTTGCAATTAATACAAAATGCAGTTTGCAAATTATAATAATTGGAATTTGGTTTATAAATAATAATATTTGACTTTTAATTTATAAAATCCGGCCGTTAATTTAAGAAGTCTGACTGTTAATTTATGAAATTCTGCAATTATTACGAAATAAAGCTTGTAAGTTATGATATTTGGTTGTTAACATATGAAATAAAACTAGAATCCGGCTATTAATTAACAATATTTTGCTGTTAATTTATCAAATCCGGCCGTTAACATATGAAAATTTGTGGGTAACTTATGAAATTTTGCAAATAATACGAAATGCAACTTGCAAATTATGATATTTGGAATCCGGTTTATAAATAATAACATCCGGTTGTTAACTTATAAAATCCGACTGTTAACACAAGAAATCCGGTCGTTTACTTATGAAATCTTGTAATTAATACGAAATGCAGTTTTCAAATTATAATATTTGGAATTTTGTTTATAAATAATAATATCAGGCCATTAAATTATAAAATCCGGCCGTTAATTTAAGAAGTCTGGCTGTTAACTTATGAAATTCTGCAGTTAATATGAAATAAAGTTTGTAAGTTATAATATTTGGTTGTTAACATACGAAATATAGTAATATAACAACAATCCGGCTATTAATTAACAATATCAGGCTGTTAACTTATCAAATCCGGCCGTTAACATATGAAATCTTGTGGTTAATTTATGAAATCCTGCAATTAATATGAAATGCAACTTGCAAATTATAATATTTTGAATTCGGTTTAGAAATAGTAATATTTAGCTATTAATTTATAAAATCCGGCTGTTAACATATGAAATTTTGGAATTAATACGAAATGCAGCTTGCAAATTATAATATTTGAAATCTAGTTTATAAATAATACTATACGGCCATTAACTTATAATATCCGGCTATTAATTTAAGAAGTCCGGCCATTAACTTATGAAATTCTGCAATTAATATGAAATGAGGCCTGTAAATTATGATATGTGGTTGTTAACATACGAAATTAAGAAATAAAACAAGAATTTGGCTAATAAATAATATTATCTGGCTGTTAACTTATTAAATTTGGCCGTTAACATATGAAATTCTGTGGTAAACTTACGAAATCTAGCAATTAATACGAAATGCAACTTGCAAATTTTGTTATTTGAAATGCGGCAGGATTTTGATGTTACTGATTTTTTTAGATTACATTTTGATAATTAACGGCCGGATTTTAATAGTTTAAGCAGGTTTATGTTAAAATTTAGACGACATTTGGACATAGAATTTTATTTTCGTTTTTTAGATTATATTTTGGTGTTATTACGACGGATTTTGATATAATCTGGAAGGATTTTGACGTTACTAATTTTTTTAGATTACATTTTGATAAGTAAAAGCCGGATTTTAATAATTTAAGCAGGTTTATGTTAATATTTAAACGATATTTGGACATAAAATTTTTATTTTACATTTTTTTAAATTTTATATTGGGTTTATTTTTATGGGATTTTGACGTTACTGATTTTTTTAGACTACATTTTGATAGTTAACGGCCGAATTTTGATAGTTTAAGCAGGTTTTTGTTAAAATTTGGACTTACAATTTTATTTTACATTTTTTTAGATTATATTTTGGTGTTATTACGACGGATATAGCTATAATCTGGCTGCATTTTGACGTTACTGATTTTTTTAGACTACATTTTGATAATTAAAGGCCGGATTTTGATAGTTTAAGCAGGTTTATGTTAAACTTTAGACGATATTTGGACATAAAATTTTATTTTACATTTTCTTAGATTATATTTTAGTGTTATTACGACGGATTTAGCTATAATATGGCAGGATTTTGACGTTATTGATTTTTTAGACTACTTTTTGATAATTAAAGGCCGAATTTTGATAGTTTAAGCAGGTTTTTGTTAAAATTTGGACGATATTTGGACATAAAAATTTATTTTACATTTTCTTAGATTATATTTTGGTGTTATTGCGACGGATTTAGCTATAATTTGGCAGAATTTTGATGTTACTGATTTTTTTAGATTACATTTTGATAATTAAATGCCGGATTTTGATAGATTAAGCAGCTTTATGTTAAAATTTAGACGATATTCGGACATAAAATTTTATTTTACATTTTTTTAGATTATATTTTGGTGCTATTACGACGGTTTTAGCTATAATCTGGCAGGATTTTGACTTTACTGATTTTTTTAGATTAAATTTTGATAATTAAAGACCGGATTTTAATAGGTTTATGTTAAATTTTAGACGCTATATGGACATAAAATCTTATTTTACATTTTTTAGATTATATTTTGGATTTATTACGACGGATTTAGCGAATTTTATAAATTTAATAAATTATCTTCCAAATTGACAAAATGTGGTCTACTAAATGATCAAAATTGGGTTTCAAAGTTGGTTATTAGCTTGTAACTTTGTAACAGAATTAAATATTGTGATAAAAATTTGGATTTAGTTAGCTTTAGGTATATATTATCTAATTTTATGAATTCTTAAATAGACCGCAAACATTTGGGTGGGTGGGCTACAGAATTTTAATAGTTGAGCGTCACTATTTTGATAGTGTTTCCACCCACCCGCCCAAGTGTTAGTTATCAAGAATTTTGTACGTTTCCTATCCTCGCGCATATTAGTGGCAACTAACATTTAATCTTTTGTGTTTTTTTAACAAAAGAAACATCATCGCTGGTTTAATATTCAATTTGGGTGGGTGGGAGGATCACAGTATTTTAATAATTTAGCGTCACTATTTGTATTTGTGTTCTCACTCACCCGACCAAGTGTTAGTTATCAAGAAATTAGTACGTGCTTCTTCCTTGTGCATATTAGAGACCACTGACATTTGATTTTTTTGTGTTTTTTTTAACAGAAGAAGCATCATCGGTGGTTTAATATTTAATCTTTGGACCGCAAACATTTGGGTGGGTGGGTGGGTCACAGTATTTCAATAGTTGGGCGTCACTATTTATATAGTGTTCCCACCCACCCGCCCAAGTGTTAGTTGTCAAGGAATTAGTACGTTCACCCTCCACGTGCATGTTAGTGACAACTGACATTTAATCTTTAGTGTTTTTTTAACAGAAGAAGCATCATCGGTGGTTTAATATTCAATTTTTCGACCGCAAACATTTGGGTGGGTGGATGGGTCACAGTATTTTAATAATTGAGCGTCACTATTTGTATTGTGTTCCCACCCACCCGCCCAAGCGTCACTATTTGTATTGTGTTCCCACCCACCCGCACAAGTGTTAGTTATCAAGGAATTTGTACGTTCCCCTTTTTCGCGCATATTAGGGACAACTGTCATTTGATTTTTTTGTGTTTTTTTAACAAAAGAAGCATCATCAGTGGTTTAATATTCAATCTTTGGACCGCAAACATTTGGGTGGGTGGGTGGGTTACAGTATTTTAATAGTTGCGCGTCACTATTTGTATAGTGTTCCCACCCACCCGCCCAAGTGTTAGTTATCAAAGAATTAGTACGTTTCCCTTCCGCGCGTGTATTAGTGACAACTGACATTTGATTTTTTGTGTTTTCTTAACAGGAAAAGCATCATTGGTGGTTTAATATTCAATCTATGGACCGCAAACATTTGGGTGGGTGGGTGGATCACAGTATTTTAATAGTTGGGCGTCACTATTTGTTTAGTGTTCCCACCTACCCGCCCAAGTGTTAGTGATTAAGAAATTTGTACGTTCCCCTTCTTTGAGCATATTAGTGACAACTGACATTTGATCTTTTGTGTTTTTTTAACAGAAAAAGCATCATTGGTGGTTTAATGTTCAATCTTTGGACCACAAACGTTTGGGTGGGTGGGTGGATCACAGTATTTTAATAGTTGGGCGTCACTATTTGTAAAGTGTTCCCACCCACCCGCTCAAGTGTTAGTTATCAAGGAATTTATACGTTCACCTTCTTCCCGCATATTAGTGACAACTGACATTTCATCTTTTGTGTTTTTTTTGAGAGAAGCAACATTATTGGTAGTTTAATATTCAATCTTTAGACCGCAAACATTTCGGTTGGGTAGGTAGGTGAGTCAAAGTATTTTAATAGTTGGGCGTCACTATTTATATAGTGTTCCCACCCACCTGCCCAAGTGTTAGTTATCAAGGAATTAGTACGTTCTTCCTCCACGCGCATATTAGGGACAACTGACATTTGATCTTTAGTGTTTTCTTTAACAAAAGAAACATCATCGGTGATTTAATATTAAATCTTTGAACCGCAAACATTTGATTGGTTGGGTGGGTTACAGTATTTTAATAGTTGGGCGTCACTATTTGTTTAGTGTTTCCACCCACCCGCCCAAGTGTTAGTTATCAAGAAGTTTGTACGTTCTCCTTCTTTGCACATGTTAGTGACAATTGACATTTGATCTTTTGTGTTTTTTAACAGAAAAAGCATCATCGGTGGTTTAATATTCAATCTTTGGACCGCAAACATTTGGGTGGGTGGGTGGGTCTCAGTATTTTAATAGTTGGGCGCCATTATTTGTATACTGTTCTTAACTACCTGCCCAAGTGTAAGTTACCAAGGAGTTTGTACGTTCCCTTTCTTCGCGCATATTAGTGACAACTTACATTTGATCTTTTGTGTTTCTTTAACAAAAGAAGCATCATCGGAGGTTTGATATTCAATCTTCGGACCGCAAACATTTGGGTAGGTTGTTAGAGTCCAATTCATGGTTATCATCACTCCAGTTTAAACTAATTTTAGTATTTTTAACAGTTTATGGCTGGATTTTAGTACTTTGTTATACAATTTTAGTGTTTTTGACGTTTATGGCCACATTTTGTGTACATTTTTTATGTTTTGTGGCCGGATTTTAATGTTTTTAACATTTTCTAGCCGGATTTATTGTTTAGTTTATGTTTTTAAATTTTTTAACCGGATTTTTGACATATTATTTTAAAACTAAAAATATTTTTTGACCGGATTTTGGTTTGTTACGTGTTTCTTAAAAATTTTAGCGTTTTTGACATTTTAAGGCCACATTTTGTATGTATTTCTTATGTTTAGTGGCCGGATTTTAATATTTTTGGCAATTTATAACCGAAATTATTGTTTTTTTTACATTTTTAAGTTTTCTGACTGGACTTTTGGCATTTTATGTTGTCATATTATATCAAAAGATATTTTTTTGACCGGATTTTAGTATTTATTAAGTGATTCTAAAATTTTGTGGCCGGATTTTAGTGTTTTTGACTATTTATGACCGGATTTTGTATGCGTCTCGTATGTTTTGTGACCGGATTTTAATATTTTTGGTATTTTATAATCGGAACTATTGTTTATTTTTTACATTTTTAAGTTTTCTGACCGGCCTTTTAACATTTTACTATTTTATGTTGCCATTTTATAACTAAAGATATTTTTTGACCGGATTTTGGTATTTTTTAAGCGATTCTTAAGTTTTATCGCCGGATTTTAGTGTTTTTGACTAGTTATGACCGGATTTTGTATACATTTCTTATGTTTTGTGGCTGGATTTTAATATTTTTGGCGTTTTATAACCGGAATTATTGTTTTTTTTTACATTTTTAAGTTTTCTGACCAGCTTTTTGATATTTTATTATTTTATGTTGCCGTTTTATAACTAAAGACATTTTTTGAACGGGTTTTGGTATTTTTTAAATGATTCTTAAGTTTTATGGCCGGATTTTAGTGTTTTTGACTATTTATGACCGGATTTTGTATGCATTTCTTATGTTTTGTGGCAGGATTTGAATATTTTTGACATTTTTTAGCTTGATTTATTGTTTTTTTACATTTTTAAGTTTTGTGGCTGGATTTGAGTGTTTTTGACATTTTATGAATTATATAAAACTTTATATGTTTTTATATATAGGGTTTTCCAATAAGAGGTTTCATTTTGATATTAAAAAAAAACGGTTATTTTTTAAGGAAAATCAATAAATGTTTATTTCATTGTAAAGAGGAAGGTATGCTATTAACATTTGAAAACAATGTCAGTCAAATGGCTTCCACGGCTACGGTTGCAGTATCACATTCTTTTCATAAAATTTTCCATGACCAATGCACATTTGCGGTTGTATGTTCTCGATAACTTCACAAATTCCATCTCTAAAAGTCTTGAATTGATTGTGGAGCATTGGCATAGACCTTATCTTTTACGTGGCCCCAAAGAAAAAGTCTAAAGGTGTTAAATCACACTGTCAGGAAACTTGTATTGCAAAATTGCGATTGTTTTGTTGCTTTTGTGGCACATAGCGTCGTCTTGCTGAAAATAAACGTCGTCCACATCAATATCTTTCAACTCCGGCCATAAAAAATTATTAATCATAGCTCGGTAGCGCCATCCATTTACCGTAACAGTTGCACCAGTCTTATTTTCAAAAAAGTAGGGTCCAATCACACCGCCAGCTCAAAAAACGCACCAAACAGTGACCGTTGAGGATGCAAAGACTTTTCAACAATCATTCTTGGATTTTCTGAGCCCCAAATGCGACAATTCTGCTTATTAACGTAGCCTCCGAGGTGAAAATAGGCCTCATCACTGAAGATGTTTTTTTGATGAAATTCCGGATCATTTTGATGCATTTGAAGGACCCAATCAGCGAAGATACAACGTTTATGGTGATCGACCGGCTTGAGTTCTTGTGTTAACTGAACTTTAAAAGCCTTAAGACTTAAGTCTTTATGCAAAATACAGTGTAATGTCGTTTGTGGAATGTCTAATTCCAAAGATCGACGAGGATTCGACAAACCTGGGTTTTCTTCAACACTACGTGCTACATCAGCAATATTCTCATGTGTTCTTGAGCGATGCACACGGTTTCGATTGTTCACATCACAAACTTGTCCCAACAGCTCAAATTTTTCTACTAGGTTTACTATTGCCGGCCGAGAAGGTGCTTTACGACGACTAAAAAGTGCTTTAGTTTTGCGAACTGTGACTGAAATTTTTTTACCATTTTTGTAGTGAACTTTAAGAATTTCAATGCGTTGTTGAAGCATGTATCGTTCTATTTTTAATAATGGCGTAGTTTTTACTTGTTAAATGTCAAAAAATAATAGCTTCAAAATTGACAGCTGCCCAAATAGCCTGCTATTCAAAATGAAACTTCTTATTGAAAACACATTACATAACTCTTTTACGGTTTTTGTTACTTTTCTGACAGATTTCCTACGATTTTGCCAAATTATGTTTATATACATTAAACATGTTAACTATTTGATAGTTTTTATATTAATTTAATTTTATTATTTTATTTATCGACAATTGTCAGCATCTTTGTGCAGTTTCTTAAATAATTTTTGCGTAAATTGAATGCATTCTAATCTTCAATCGCTTTGAAAATGTTTACAATCTTACGTTTGATATTAGTTAAATTGCATCATTTGAATTAAAATATTTCTAATATGAAGTAATATTGACACAATTAAAATGTTACTAGGTCTTGCAGAACGTTATACAAAATAAATGTTGAAATAATCCATACATGCGGTCTGGTTAACTAACGTAACTAGGGGTAGTTCTGGTTCTCCACGGTGCCAGCTGTCATTGTAATAGTGTAATTGCTACCCTTATTCATAATGGCTTCGTTACTGTCGCACATATTATAGAGAATGGGGTCCCATTAATGCATTCACACGTTTAATATTACATTTGGGAATTAATCAATAATTTAAAAAATATTGAAAATATTTTTTAATACAAATGTAACACAAAAGGGGACTTTATAATTTATACATTAGGGCGACTACTAACTAGTTTATGTTTAACTATAGGGTGCACAAATAAACCCAGACAACAATTGGCTTATCTATTGTTGGAAGCTTTATCTAAACATAAATGTATAATTAACATTAACGGAATAAAGAATATTTATTTAAATTATTTGCTAAATTTGATTCATTCTTAATTGTAAGTTGATGCTAATAAATAATAGTTTTATTAAGTGATAACTGCTTCCAGGAATCATGCTTTATGATTCATTAATTTATATAAGATATAAATTGCCTAAGTTGTTGCTAAAAATATACAACTGCAGTTTTGTAATTAAATTGCATTAGTAGTGCTATCTATACCAAATAGTGTTAAATAATTAATTACAGTGAGTTGTTTTATCTTTAGATCGTGGGACTGCCATCTCGAAGCACTTCTCTTAACCATTACTATGAATAAGTTTGCAAGGACAGATGTCGGTAGCTATTTCTTATGAAATTTGAACTGGTATAAGATGAAGAGAACTCAAAACTATTTATACAATTACAAATTGAATCAAAATTGTAAAATTGCTTTAATTAGAAATAGGTTATAGCATTTTTGTAATAGTTGCGCTACTTCCTGAAACTAATTATTTTGTAATTAATTTTGAGAAATTTTGATTTAATTTTGGAAAGCGTCCAGATTTTTATATTTTGTTAACATATTAAGATTTAAAATACTTGTTTTAATTAAGGACACGTTATAGCAACTCTCTGTAATAGTTGCTACTTCCTGAAATTAATTATTTTGTAATTAATTTTGAGAAATTTTGAATTAATTTTGGAATACGTCCAGATTTTTGTACTGTGTTAACATATTTAGATTTAAATTACTTGTTTTGGTTAAGAACATATTATAGCAACTTTCTGTAATAGTTACTACTTTCTGAAATTAATTATTTTGTAATTAATTTTGAGAAATTTTAAATTAATTTTGGAATGCATCTAGATTTGTGTACTTTGTTGACATATTTAAATTTAAAATACTTGTTTTAGTTAAGAACATGTTATAGCAACTCTCTGTAATAGTTGCTACTTCTTAAAATTCATTATTTTGTAATTAATTTTGAGAAATTTTGAATTAGGTTTGGAACGCGTACAGATTTTTATATTCTGTTGACATATTTAGATTTAAAATACTTATTTTAATTAGGATCAAGTTATAACAACTTTCTATAATAGTTGCTACTTCTAGAAATTAATTATTTTGTAATTAATTTTGAATTAATTTTGGAATGCGTCCAGATTTATGTACTCTGTTGACATATTTAGATTTAAAATATTTGTTTTAGTTAAGAACATGTTATAGCAACTCTTTGTAATAGTTGCTACTTCTAGAAATTAATTATTTTGTAATTAATTTTGAAAAATTTTGAATTAATTTTGGAATGCGTCCAGATTTTTCTATTCTATTTACATATTCAGATTTAAAATACTTGTTTTAGTTAAGAACATGTTATAGCAACTTACTGTAATTGTTGCTACTTCTTAAAATTAATTATTTTGTAATTAATTTTGAGAAACTTTGAACTAATTTTGGAATGCGTCCATATTTTTCTATTTTGTTAACATATTTAGATTTAAAATACTTGTTTTAATTAAGAACAGGTTATAGCAACTCTCTGTAATAGTTGCTACTTCTTAAAATTAATTATTTTGTAATTAATTTTGAGTAATTTTGAATTAATTTTGAAATGCGTCCAGATTTTTCTATTCTGTTGACATATTTGAATTTAAAATGCTTGTTTTAATTAGGTGCAAGTTATAGCAACTTTCTGTAATAGTTTCTACTTTCTGAAATTAATTATTTTGTAATTAATTTTGAATTAATTTTAGAATGCGTCCAGATTTTGGTATTCTGTTGACATATTTGGAATTAAAATACTTGTTTTAATTACTGACAGGTTATAACAACTCTCTATAACAGTTGCTACTTTTTGAAATTAATTATTTTGTAATTAATTTTGAGAAATTTTGAAATAATTTTAGAATCCGTATAGATTTTTCAATTCTGTTGTCATATTTAGATTTATAGCCTTGTTTTAGTTAAGAAATAAAAGTAATTTTTATATTTTAGAATGAAGTTATCTTCTCCCGCAACCGAGCAGCTTGTATTGCATTCCCAGTCAAAAGTAATAATTATATTATATCTCCTTGGATATAGCTAAACCTAACAATAGTTAGTATCTGTAATATGAAGGATATATTTGAAGGTAAGTATTGATAAAAACCAATATACAACAAAAACAAACAAAGTGATTGCATTTTGCTTTCCCTGAAGTCTAGGGTAGAGAACGTGAGCAACATGGGTTCCCTATGTAGTTCCGTTTTCCCTTAGACTTTAGGTAGAGAGCAAATGTAAAATAGGTAAGTATGTAAAAATCAAATAGAAAAGTTAATTTTAAATGTTACATGCAATAGTTACTAAAATGCATGTCAAAGACCTTCTTACGTTTATGTGATCCTGATAAAAAACCTAACATTTGAAAAATTTTCGAAAAAAATTCACTTTAATTAATTAAATTAAAGTTACTCTAAAATCAACGAAATTAGCATGGAAGACTATAATTATGCCGTAGATTATGGGAAAAATATTATTTTTGCAATCGGACTTCAGGGAGCCGAGATATAAAGCGTCGAAGATCTCCTCGCGTTTCTGTGATCCTGATACAAAACCTATTATTTGAAAACTATTCGAACAAAATTGCATATACATTTTTGGTGAAGGCGCCGGGCTTTAAATTTTTAGTTTTATATTTTGCTTTCTTTCTAATGAATTGCAAAAACAATATTTTTTTAATGATCTAGAGTCTAAATACAGCCTTTTCTGTAATTTATGTCGATTTTGAGTTATTTAATTTTTTTATTATTATTAACAATTTTGGTCGAATAGGTTTCAAATATTAGGTTTTGTACCAGGATCACAGAAGCGAGAGGAGATCTTTGATGTTCTATATCTCGGCTTCTTGCAGTCCGATTGCAAAAATAATATTTTTCCCATAATCTACGACTTAATTGTAGCCATTTCTACAATTTTCATCCAGTTTGGAATAACTTTTTTTTTTAATAAAAAATCAATTTGATTTTGATATATCTCGAAAACGGGAGCAGCTACGGAGTTGCCAAAGGTAGCTTTGGACTCTTTAGGTCATAAGGATTCATTTGACGTCAAGTTGTAAAATTGGAATTTTTGTAAAAAAATTTGCAAATTATTAAATTTTTTAAAAAAATTCCAAAAATTAGTTTTTTGTTAACTGTTTATAAAATGCAACATGGACCCCTCGATTTAAAAATACTGTGTCCTTTTTTTGATTGGACCTTCCTGGGCCGAGATATTTAACCTTGAGACTAGAAGGAACGGTCCAATCGCAAAACGGACAAGTTACGTGGGTCTTAGAATGTGACGGACTATACGTAGCCGCAAAAAAAAGATGACCTTGAAAGTTGTTATCTTTGATTCAATATATCTTGAGAACGAAAGCGGCTACGGAGTTGCCAAAGGTAGCTTTGGACTCCTTAGGTCATAAGGATTCATTTGACGTCAAGTTGTAAAATTGGAATTTTTGTAAAAATTTTGCAAATTTTTAAATTTTTTTATAAAAATTCCAAAAATTAGTTTTTTGTTAACTGTTTATAAAATGCAACATGGACCCCTCGATTTAAAAATACTGTGTCCTTTTTTTGATTGGACCTTCCTGGGCCGAGATATTTAACCTTGAGACTAGAAGGAACGGTCCAATCGCAAAACGGACAAGTTACGTAGGTCTTAGAATGTGACGGACTATACATAGCCGCAAAAAAAAAGATGACCTTGAAAGTTGTTATCTTTGATTCAATATATCTTGAGAACGAAAGCGGCTACGGAGTTGCCAAAGGTAGCTTTGGACTCCTTAGGCCATAACGATTCATTTAAGGTCAAGTTGTAAAATTGGAATTTTTGTAAAAAAATTTGCAAATTTTTATATTTTTTAAAAAAATTTCAAAAATTAGTTTTTTGTTAACTGTTTATAAAATGCAACATGGACCCCTCGATTTAAAAATACTGTGTCCGTTTTTTGATTGGACCTTCCTGAGCCGAAATATTTAACCTTGAGACTAGAAGGAACGGTCCAATCGCAAAACGGATAAGTTACGTGGGTCTTAGAATGTGACGGACTATACGTAGCAGCTAAAAAAAATTTGACCTTGAAAGTTGAAATACTTTATAAAAAAAAAAAAATTTGCAAATGGTTCCTTATGACCTAAGGAATCCAAAGCCAGTTTTGGCAAGTTTGTAGCTGCTTTTGTTCTCAAGATATGTTGAATAAAAGATAACAACTTTCAAGGTCATCTTTTTTTTTGCGGCTACGTATAGTCCGTCACATTCTAAGACCCACGTAACTTGTTCGTTTTGCGATTGGACCGTTCCTTCTAGTCTCAAGGTTAAATATCTCGGCCCAGGAAGGTCCAATCAAAAAAAGAACACAGTATTTTTAAATCGAGGGGTCCATGTTGCATTTTATAAACAGTTAACAAAAAACTAAATTTTGGAATTTTTTTAAAAAAATTTAAAAATTTGCAAAAATTCCAATTTTACAACTTGACCTTAAATGAATTGTTATGGCCTAAGGAGTCCAAAGCAACCTTTGGCAACTCCGTAGCCGCTTTCGTTCTCAAGATATATTGAATCAAAGATAACAACTTTCAAGGTCATCTTTTTTTTGCGGCTACGTATAGTCCGTCACATTCTAAGACCCACGTAACTTGTCCGTTTTGCGATTGGACCGTTCCTTCTAGTCTCAAGGTTAAATATCTCGGCCCAGGAAGGTCCAATCAAAAAAAGGACACAGTATTTTTAAATCGAGGGGTCCATGTTGCATTTTATAAACAGTTAACAAAAAACTAATTTTTGGAATTTTTTTAAAAAATTTAATAATTTGCAAATTTTTTTACAAAAATTCCAATTTTACAACTTGACGTCAAATGAATCCTTATGACCTAAAGAGTCCAAAGCTACCTTTGGCAACTCCGTAGCTGCTCCCGTTTTCGAGATATATCAAAATCAAATTGATTTTTTATTAAAAAAAAAAGTTATTCCAAACTGGATGAAAATTGTAGAAATGGCTACAATTAAGTCGTAGATTATGGGAAAAATATTATTTTTGCAATCGGACTGCAGGAAGCCGAGATATAGAACATCAAAGATCTCCTCTCGCTTCTGTGATCCTGGTACAAAACCTAATATTTGAAACCTATTCGACCAAAATTGTTAATAATAATAAAAAAATTAAATAACTCAAAATCGACATAAATTACAGAAAAGTCTGTATTTAGACTCTAGATCATTAAAAAAATATTGTTTTTGCAATTCATTAGAAAGAAAGCAAAATATAAAACTAAAAATTTAAAACCCGGCGCCTTCACCAAAAATGTATATGCAATTTTGTTCGAATAGTTTTCAAATAATAGGTTTTGTATCAGGATCACAGAAACGCGAGGAGATCTTCGACGCTTTATATCTCGGCTCCCTGAAGTCCGATTGCAAAAATAATATTTTTCCCATAATCTACGGCATAATTATAGTCTTCTATGCTAAGTTCGTTAATTTTAGAGGAACTTTAATTTAATTAATTAATGTGGATTTTTTTCGAAAATTTTTCAAATGTTTGGTTTTGTATCAGGATCACATAAACGCAAGTAGGTCTTCGACATGCATTTTAGTAGTAATTATTGCATGTAACGTTTGAAATTAACTTTTTAATTTGATTTTTACATACTTACCTATTTTACATTTGCTCTCTACCTAAAGTCTAAGGGAAAACGGAACTACATAGGAAACCCATGTTGCTCACGTTCTCTACCCTACACTTCGGGGAAAGCAAAATGCAATCACATTGTTTGTTTTTTATTAATACTTACCATCAAAGATCTTCTTAAATACTCCACATCATAACTTTTTATTTGATACTAAATGATTATTTCACTTTATTTCTTAACCGAAACAAGTGTTATAAATCTAAATATGACAACAATACAAAAATCTGAATGCATTCCAGAAATTAATTTAAAATTTCTCAAAATTAATTACAAAATAATTAATTTCAAGAAGTAGCAACTATTACTGAGAGTTGCTAAAACATGTTCTTAACTAAAACAAGTATTTCAAATCTGAATATGTCAACAGAATACAAAAATCTGGACGCATTTCAAAATGAATTCAAAATATCTCAAAATTAATTACAAAATAATTAGTTTCAGGAAGTAGCAACTATTGCAGAGAATTGCTATAATCTGATCCTAATTAAAACAAGTATTTTTAATCTGAATATGTCAACAGAAGCCAAAAATTTACTCATTCTGAAATTAATTCAAAATTTCTTAAAATTATTAATTTCAGGAAGTAGCAACTAAAACTAAATAGATTATCTTGTGTTGTGGCATTCGACCTACAATATGTAATGAAGATAAGATAAATTACAAATGCTACACTAACCATATATGCAACTAACATTAGATAAAATTTTACTAGACATAGGCAACTAACATAGCATCACAACATTATTTCTAAATGCAATGTTGGTTGCATACGTTAATGTAATATGATTTTAATTTAAAATACAAACAAATGACATTTACAATAGTGACAAAACTTCTATAATTAAAAAATTATTATTTAAATAACATAGCTGCAATTATGGCAAGATATCTTAATACTCAAGTAGTGCAAACTTATTTACAGCAGAAGTTTTGTACTGATATATATAACTAAAAATTATTTAATAACATTTGATTATAAGATAACACAACATAACTAATTTTGGGTTAAAGATATACTCCTAATTTCATAAATATTTATAATAAAACGTATATTAAAAATAAAACATTTAAGGTAAGACATTTTTAACTCCTTTGCGAAACCTCTTGGCCAGTTCCTTCTGCATAGCATGTTGATCCTGTTGACTCGCCTTTGTAATTTCTTCCATAACTTCATGATTATAAGTAGAATGCAGCATAAGAGCTAATACACCAGCACGTGATGCCATAGAATGCCTTATCTGTCGTTCTTTTTCCAGCAATTCATCCATTTTCAACCACTGCCTCACCCTTTCTAAATCAATCTGAAACAATAACACAAAATGTTATACTAAAATGCTCACAGAATATTTTTATTACCTTACCTCAGCTCTACGTAGCTTCTCCCAAACGTAATGCTTCACACAGCTTTTTTTAGGAGCTCTGCAGAAATCCCCAGTCAAATCAAAGACGTTAGTAACAAGTGGACATCCGCATACTTCATAATCACCAATTTTAGGATCCTTGCAATGTTCGGGACAAAGCACACGCAGCCTTTTGCAATAGGTTCGATTGACCGGATTGTAGAAATCGCAAAACATTACGTTTCCCTCAATTCGTGTTTTAAATATAGAACCAAAACTAGCTTGAGATTCGTATTTATTAAAACACTTCTCCATATGCTTTATAGCGGTTTTCGAATGGATTTCATGTCCGCAGGTAATACAATATGTCGACATTTCAGCTTCATCCTCGTTTTCATAATCGGCATTCGGATCAATAGCAGCACTCTTAGCTCGATCAACAATCGCATCCAATTCACGATGCCTTTTATCAAGTTCATGTAGAATTTGTTTCACCTCCATTTGTTGCTTCCTTACGTGATCCAAAGCTGCAATAAAAAATTTGTGAAATAAATAATTGTGTTATTAATGATTACCTTTAATATTTTTGTCTTCTGCTACACAAGGACTCAATGCCCATTCTTGTATGCGTTGCGGCAAAACCTGGTAGATTCTATTAGTCGCCAATCGTTGTCCACAAACATCGGAACAATATTTCGATCCATATCGTGCGCTATTGGTGCATGAAGGGCCGTAACATTGCCTAGCATAATCCGTTTGTAGATGGGAGTTTTGCGGTTCGCGTTCACGATCTGAGCTTGAATCACGGCGTTTACGACGTCCTCTACTGATTTGTACGCTGAAAATTAAAGACAATGTTAAATACAGATCACAATAAAAGTAGTTAAATATCATCACAATAACAATCAAATAATAACATACCCTCCATAATTAATACATATACGTTGTTTGCAACGCTCCTTATGCTTCGAAGATCCGTGCTTATTTTTCTTAATACAAACATCGCATTTGCCGCAATCTTCAGTTCGATAGCAACCCATACAATCACCACACTTTTTTAATTTCTTATCGGGTTTACTTTCCCCGCGTTCTTTTCTTTTTCTGGGTCTATGCTCATCTCTAGAAGCAGCTTCTTCTCGTTTTGTTTTCCATCGTGTTTTCAATGTAGAATCTTCATCGATGCATCGTATACAAAAGTATTGACGAATTAGTTTCGCTTCCTTTTCGGATATACTTATGCAATCACCGTGATACCTAAAATTAATGCATTGTAGAAATAGTAAACTAAATTAACCAATTTTACCATTCCTCGCACGCATCGCAAGCAATCATGAAACGTGATGAATCTGATGAGCGGCATATACAATAAGCTTGTCCATCTTGTTTTAATAAGGTATCGATTTTTGATTGCCTTTCTGGTAGCAAGAACTGTTTAGCAATTTCTTCTCTCTGCATTTTTGTAAACAATCATCAAGGTTAGAAACAATTGTACAAAACAAGTTGATTCAATACTTACAGAGATATCGCGTTTTTTCGACATTGTTGCTTTGTTTATTGGAATCCGCCAATTAATAATGAGTTATCTATTTAGCACACTCCGTTTTGTTGCTATTTCTACTCTTCCACATCAAAATTGTTTTGGGTAAAAAAAAAGATGGCCGCCATGCTAAGTTGGTTGCATACTGTTACAATTATTAAGCTACGCTGGTTGCCTATATTCGGAAGTTATAAATATGAGTAATTTCGGATATTTTAATAATTTAATAATTATTCCATGTTAATTTATATGTAATTAACAATTTACCAAATATACAATTATAAAAATAAATCATTACAATTCTTTCCATTTAAATGCATTGAAATTAAATCAAAATGACACAATATGTACAGTCTCAATACAATTCTAGTAGTTAATACAATTGTAATTATAATTTTATTGAGTAGGAGAGAATTCAGTTGGTTGCAAAATGCGGCAATGCATTTCACGAATCAATGGAACTGTATAAGCAACGCATTCATCCCATCCAGGCGATCTCCAAGCACTCTCACGTGTTTCTTTTCTTGCATTCAAATCCTTATAACCTGCAATTAAAATAATTAATAAATAATCCAATAAACATTTCATTAAAACTTACACCAAATATGATGTACATTATAAAGTCTCCCAATTTGTGAAAAGAAACCAGCAAATGCTTCCTGATTATTCTGACGATAATTGATAGCCCTTGCCCAATTGTTACCCCATTCAATCATAGTACCCGGTTTTAAAGCATATGAACGTATTTCATAAATATGTTTATCGTCTCTTGATTGTACTTGGGGCCAATAACTGAAGGCTAGAAGATATTGTAAATGTCTGGAACGAACCAGTTTCGATTGTTCATCTTGCAATTTTTTATAATCCTGTAATAATCACAAACAAATATTAATTTATGTCGACTAGAAGTAAGAAATTGTAATTACGCATTTAAAATATGTTTACATCGTTAATGCTGAGAATTTCCTGAGAATGATCAATTTTCTGGAAGCCACCACGATATTGCCAGAGATGGATTGCTTGATCTTGATCTCCAACGTTGACAGTCCAGGAACCGACCAATTCTACATCTTCAGAAAGTTTTTTCTCAGCTCCAATCAGTTGGACAGTCTTTTTCCTATTAGATACTAATTAATAATTTAAATTTAAATATTTTATCAATAACTTACACATTATCTAAATATTTCTGCCGACAATCAGGTCGGAAATTATGAGTTTGCAAGGAATAAACAAGTTCCTTATCACTCAACATTCGACTGTGGGACTCTTTAGTGGGTTCAATTTTACGAACCAGAAGCTTCGATAACCAGGCATCATTCTTTGGTGGTGTAGTTGATACCGACCTAAATAATTTAATTCGATATTAATATTCACTAATAATGAGAAAACATGTATGAACTTGTAAAGGTCAAACATTATGTTGTTTTCAAAGGGGCAGTGACTTGATCAATTTTTATTTGGCTGGTAATGTAAATAAATAGGGAAACAAATGAATTACCTGATACTTTTTTGGAATTTATTGAAGAAATTTATGCGGCCGGCCATTCTGGAGTTTAATAACACGTCGGCGGCTATTTTTTTGACATCAAATCTTTATCAATGGGCCCCGTTACTTGTTAAGAAACTAGATAAAATTAGAATTGATAAAAGTCTGATGGAAAATTTCCAACTTATAATTGCAAGTTTGGCAACGTTGCAATTAAATGCTTACTTCAGATTGGTGTGTATAATTGGTTGCCTAAATCGAGCACAGAGTTGCCAAACTTAAAAATTGATGTTTATTTTTGATGAAAAACACTTGAGCGGGAACATCTTTTTATACCACCCGCTCGTATTTTATAAACTAAATGCTCCAAAAGCCCGCCCAATTGTTGGTTATCAAGAAATTGGTCGCCTTCTTCTTTTTTTTACTTAATGACCTCTGTCAGTCATTCACTTATGCATGAAAAAATAAAATAAAATTTTTAAAGTGATCCGCTCACATTTCACAAACTAAGTATATTGGATATTCTGTGGCTCCTGCACCAAGTTTTGATTATCAAGGAATTGGTTTATTCTAAATTTGCCTCATTCGCGCTGCTAAAGCCTATTTTCGGCCAACACTCCGGAAGCTACATTTTGATAATTTTTATATTTTAAGATGATTCCAATAAACCTGTAGATTTAAATTTGCTGTAATTTTTATTTTCCGATTTTTCATACTATATTGAGACTTCTGGCAACACAGCTCCTTACTGTCAGTTCTTTCTATTGGCATACCTGTTATAAACTAAGCTCACACCAATCACTTAGGTTGACAAAATTGTTTTTCCGACATTTGTTAAAAATGTTAAAAAGTTTCAAGACATGAAGATCTATATAGAAGTCTATCAAGCTACAAATAAATATGATAAGTTAACAATAACACAAGAAAGAGTAGATTGCTATAAAAAAATACCAGAATCAATCAAACCAACAAGAAAAAAATACAAAATAGAATCGGATCCCATTCAGTTATATTATTTCATCGATAAACTAAGAAATGATGAGAAGTATCGCTGCATTCTACTCCAAAGCTTTTCGAACAATCCGACCATCAATACATTACATGTATCATTAATCAACGGAAATTATGATACAATCGATTACAATTGGTAACGAACATAACCTTACTTAAATAACAACTATTAATTACTATAATTTCAGGAATGGTAAAATATCAATTTTAGTTAATGAAAGGTGTGAATTGGATCACGCTTTATCATGGTTGTCGACTTTAGGAGGTGCCTTTTCAGCGCTCGGTGATTATTTTGTTAATATGGCCGAAACAGCGGCGAAAATCTCGATGCATCAATTGCAATTAGCAATGCGATTGAATGATCCTACAATTGCTTCCCGTTGTAAATTGTATTATAGTTTAAGTTTGATTCAGCGCCATCGATTTCGATTAGCTAAACATATTATCAGGGACGAATATCTGCGAGCTGTTAATAATACTGTTAGGGATGACAGATTAATTAAGATGTGTCTCGGTATATGGGCTAAATTACAATATGAATTACAAATGTATAAAAGTGATAAATTGTTGAAATATTATTAAAATAAATTAATTTAAATGTTTTTTATTTGATGCTGAAATAATCTAAATCATTTTACCAAAAATAAATTTGACATTACATTTCAACAAATGTCAATTTGACTCTTGCAGGTGGTAACCATTATTCTGAGAAACAAAATCATAACTTACTTTTGATTCTCCAGAGTAGTTTCCAAGTTAATTAACCTAAATTGAAAGGATTTTCTCAAACCATAATAGCGTTAAAAATATTCATTAAAAATTGGTAAATATACACAATAAATATGGCAAATAAAACATTAATTGTATGGTAGCTGCTGCTGCGTGTTTTTTTCCAATATTTTTTTTCTCAATAATTAAAACTTAAATTTGTTAAATTATATCAAACACGCCGTGTTTCTCATATCCATTTGAAAATACTTATGGTTGCATCACTTGGCTAAAGTGCCCATTGGATCCCAAGCGGGTAGCACAATCGGTTCCTGGTTAAATACTGACATAACATTATCAGGCACGTATTTCTTATCAATAACAACTTCAAATACAAACTCGTGGAACCACGGTGATGACATCACCAGGTAACCTTTTTCACCTCGATCCTCGCCCCAAGAATTTTCAACGCGTAACTTTGTCACATCACCTAAAGCCTGCAACAAATATCAATGAAGATTAAAACAATTGCAATTATTTAAAGCTTATTACATTGGTTGAAATGGCTGTAAAGACCATGGCGTGCGTCATTGAACTTTCCCCGTATAACAATCGTTCTGCTTTCGTCATTGGTTTTTGGATATCGACTCCAAAAACTAAATTAAAATCATGTCTGAAACAAATTTTAATATTAATATTAAAAAACTAATATTTTAGAGAGTGTCCCTTAAATAACTTACATATCCAAATCCTGAATTCCCTGTTTGGCAGCGCATCGTTTTGAAACTTCACAACCGAACCATACCGGTTCGCCTTCCTTAATGCTCTTGGCAGTCAATTCCAGCAGCAATTCGACCGGTTGATTGTTGTAAATGCATTTACGACCATCAACTACATTTCCCAAACAGTCGACAGTGTACGCTTTACCGAACGGGTTTGTTGGTCTGGGATCGGTCACCAAGCACACTTTATCATCGACATTGTAAACGGGTTTGACGTGATTTTCGTAAAATTCTTTTGGACTGATTGGTCCAACTGTGTGGAAAGCCTTATTTTTGTCGTAATAAGTCCAGGTGAATGTCTCACTTGGAATGCCCAGACAGATACCGACGATGCGGAAGATGTGGTTCATTTGTTCTTCAATTAGCATCTTGATGTCGCCGTCGCTTGCACCGTTCCCGATCATTTCTCTAATCGCTTTGGCATATTCGCGTAACTACAGAAAAATTATTATTTAGTTTATTGTTAGCTTAACACACAATCAAACATATTTGTACAGAATTATGTCTAAATATATAATTAATTTAGTTAAGTTTGTAAAATACAATAAAATTTTATTCTGGTGACCTCACAGTGCAATAATACCATGTGAAACGGATTTGTGAGAGAAGCGTCGCCCACTCATCACCGGGCGAACTTTATACTTGCTCAGTCGATGTTTGATAATGCGGGAAGAATCATCAAAGCCTCCGACTCACCGTTGCGCCCACGAAACGGATCAATTAACACCGACAACCATGTAGCAAAAATTAAATAATAGTCACCCGAAGATAAGATGAGCGAGACCAACACTTATCAACCAGTCCACCTCCAGGTGCAACGACGGTAACACAAACGGAGCCCTAGGCAGTCGACACCTAGACCTCCAACCAACAAAAATAACCAAAAAGAACAACAAAATTGAATAAATTCCACCGCCTACGACCTCCAGTCAAAGTCAATCACCAACGTCTCTGCATCACCAAAAAAAAGTGATTTCAAAAGAAGAAAATAGGGTGCAATGGTACTGATGATTCAGGGACGTACTCCACTCCAACTTCTTGAACCATTGTCACATGTCCTAAGCAACCCCAGTTATAATTTGGCGACTTAAGAGGAGCCAGTAATCACCTTTATGATTACTGACAAAGTCACTACTATATTCCCAACGTCTCAACAAAATGAAACATAATGACAGCAATAAGCTCTAGAGTCTGGGAGTCAGGTCATACCTTGAGGACAAAAAAATCCTCATACGTACAGATAACAAGGAGCTTGTGTGGTTAACAATTCCACGTATACTACCATATTTGTCATAAATTACAAAAACTTTATAATAGAAAGCAAAATCCGGTCATCAAATTGCAGCATCCGTCAAAAATCTCCAATTTTTGGTCAATTTGCAAATCCAGTAATTTAAGATTATTTATCCGATTTTTTGGAAAATCAAATTTGCCAATAAACTACAATATTTGGTCATAAAATTACAAAATTTGCAAACTCCGGCATTCAAATTACAGAATCCGGTATCACGGAAAGCAAAATCTAAGAATCCGGCTACAAGCCACCAAAGGTCAAAATTTGCAAATCATCTAAAACTAAATAAAATTAGAAATTTGATCATAGAAAGCAAAATCCGATCATAAAATTACAGGATACTGCCAAAAAACACCAATTTTTAGTCAATATTTGCAAATACAATCATCTAAGACCATTTATTAGTAAATAGAATCAAATTTGCCAATAAAGTACTATATTTGTCATAATAAAAAAACAAAACTTGATAATAGAAAGCAAAATCTAGCCATCAAATTACAGAATCCGAACACAAAAAACAACATTCGATCAGAATTTGCAAATCCGACCTTCTTAAAACTATTTGTTGGTAAATTCGGTTATTTGGAAGGTCAAATTTGTCAACAAACTACAACTTTTAGGTTTAAAATTATAAAACTTGATCAAAAAAACAAAAATCTGGCTATTAAATTACAAAATCCAAGTCAAAACACCAAATTTTGGTTAAAATTTGCAAACCCAGCTAAAAATCTACAAAATCCGGCTACAAAACATCAAATTTTGCAAATCCGGCCATCTAAGATCATTTATTAGTACATAAAGCTACTTGGAAGATCAAATTTGCCAATAAACTACAATGTTTGGTCATAAATTTACAAAACTTGATTATAGAAAGTAGAATCCGGGAAAAAAAATCATCATCTAAAACCAGTCATTTGGAAAATCAAATTTGCCAATAAACTACTAATTTACAAAATTTGATCATAGAAAGCAAAATATGCCGGAATTTGCTTTCTATGATCAAATTACAGAATCCGGCTAAAAACACTAATTTTTTATCAAAACTTCCAAATCCGGCTATCTAAGACAATAAAAAACCATATTTAGTCCTAAAATTTCAAAAATTGATCATAAAAAGCAAAATCCGGCAAAAAATCTCCAATTTGGTCAAAAATCCGACCATCTAAAATTATTTTTTGATAAGTCCGGCTACTTGGAAGATAAAATTTGCCAATAAACTACAGTATTTGGTAAAAAAAAAATCAAAATTTGATCAGAGAAACCAAAATCTTGACAAAAATCCTAGAATCTGGCCACCAAATTTAATTTGATCAAAATTTACAAATTCAGATATCTAAAACTACTTCTTAGTAAATTCGGTCCATTAAGAAAATCAAATTTGACAATAAATTAAACTAGTTGATCAAACTTTCTAATTTTATCATAGAAAGCAAAATCCGGCCCAAAAACACAAATTATTGGTCAAAACTTGCAAATTTGGTTATCTAAGATTATTTATTAGTAAATCCGGCTTTTTGGAAGATCAAATTTGTCAATAAACTACCATATTTGGTCATAAAATTACTTAATTTGAGCACAAAAAGCAAAATCCGACTAAAAACACCAATTTTTGGTCAAAATTTGTAAATCAAAGATTATTTTTTAGTAAATCAGACACTTGGAAAATTAAATTATAAAATAAAATATTTGGTGATAAAATTAGAACATTTCATCATAGAAGGCAAAATCCAGCCATAAAACTACAGATTTCGACAAAAAACACATTTTTTTGTCAAAATTTGCAAATTTTGCTTCCTAAAAAAATTTATTAGTAAATTCGGCTATTTGGAAGATCAAATTTGCCAATAAACTACAATACTTAAACATAAAATTACACAATTTTATCATAAAAAGCCAAATCCGGCCATAAAATTACAGCTATTCAGCTACGAAACATTAAAAGATTGTTATGTTAAAAAGACAACAAAATTCAGATATAAACTATTAAAAGTGCGAAATACTTTTCATGGAATGTCAAAAATTAGTCATTAACTGTTAAAAAATGCAAAATTTTATCATAAAAAGTCAAAAATAACTAAATCCGGTCTTAAATATTAAAATATTAGTCAAAATCCGGCCAAAAAAAGTCAAAAAATCAAATTCCGGGGCCATAAATCAACAAAATATTGTTAGAAAGCACCAAAATCCAGCCATGAACTGCTAAAAAGTGTAAAAAGTCTCATGAAATAACAAAAATAACAAAATCCGGCTATGAAATATCAAAATAATGTCAGAAAAATCAAAATCCGGTCATAAACTAAATAAACTTGATCAATACTAGCGCAAAAAACCATTTAATGCATAAAATTTGGTTCAAAAATGCACAAAAATAACATTTTTAACATAAAAATCGAGCAGAAAACTCATTTACAACATAAAATTTCCTTTGAAAGTCTTAAAACTGCACAAAAAAATATGAAAATCAAACTGGAAACTTATTTATAAAATAAAATTCCGTAAAAAATCACGTTTACCACATAAACTTTATCAAAATTCACACAGAAAACTCATTTATAGAATAAAATTTGTTAAAAAAACTCTTACATTACACAGAATAGACTTTTTTAACGCAGAAAAATTAATTCTAGCAACAAATTTGCTCAAAAGTCACGTTTACCATAAAAACTTTACAAAAATGAACGCAACAAACCTCAAAAATGCATGAAAAAAATTATTATACCATAAACATCACACAAAAAACTCATTTTTAACACACATCAAAAACGCACAGAAAACTCCCTTTAGCATAAACTTTGCTGAAAATCACGCTTAACACATGAACTTTATGTAAATTCGTAATAAAAACTCAATTATAGTATAAGAATTGTTTCAAAAAAACTCAAAACTACACAGAATATACTTATATAACATCAAAATTGCACAGAAAACTTAATTCTAGAATAAACTTTGCTCAAAAATCACAAAAACTTTTCAAAATTAACTTCAAAACCTCAAAATTGCACAGAACAAACATTTATTACATAATTTTTGGCATAAAATTCGCTTCAAAAGTCGCAAAATTGCACAGAATGAACATTTATGGTACAGGGAGTTTATAAATGAATGGGATTATGTAATCACTTTAAATATGCCGCCTTTTTAAAATCGTCCACTATACTACATATGTTTTCATATGTTTGCTTGACAGCTGTCAAGGTAGATCTGTCAAAACAAATAGTTTAGTAAACAATTAAAAAAAAGCGGCACATTTAAAGTGATTACATAATCCCATTCATTTATAAACTCCCTGTATTACAATCGCTCAGTAAACTCATTCCTAGCATAAAAATCACGTAGAAATCATCAAAAGTACACAGAAAAAAGAATTGTATTTAGTAATTCGTCCAGAAAACTTATTTTTAGCATCAGAAATCATGTTTAATATATAAAATTCATTAAAATTGACGCATAAAACCCATTTATAGTTTAGAAAATCTCAAAATTATATAAAATGAACATTTGTGAAATTGCACAAATTATACCATAAAAATTACATAAAATTTATCAAATTATGTGTAAAAAACTTAAATATCGCAAAAGATTTGCTTAGAAAACACAGAAAAAGCATTTATACCATAAAAATCGCACAAAAAACTATTTTTTTACATAAAATTCGCTAAAAAATCATGTATACCACATAAAATCGCACACAAACTAATTTTTAGCACCTAATTTGTCAAAGCTGGCTCAGAAAACTGATTTTATAACACAAAATTTACCTTTAGAACCTTAAAATAGCACAGAAAAAATCCTTTGTAAGATAATAAACTCAATTTGAGCATAAAATCGCCTGTGACTAACAAAAAAAGTTATCCAAATTCGCATGAAAGGCTCAAATATTGCTTATAAAACCTTAAAATTACACAGAAAAAACATTTATAGTAAGAAAATTGCACATAAAAATCATTTGCAGTACAAAATTTGATAAAAAACCACGTTTACCACTCAAAACTTATCACAACCGGGGCAGAAAACTATAATATAACATGAAAATTGCTCAGAAAGTTTATACAACAAAAATTACTTTTAAAACCTCAAAATTGGACAGAAAAAAACTAAATGAGAGTTATCAATATTAAAAAAAAAAACATTTATAACATAAAATATAATACATATCAAAGATATTATTAGAAAGAATCAAATTCTAGAATTAACTGTTGAAAAGTGCAAAATTCTTTTAATGAAATGTCAAAAATAGTGAAGTCCGATCATGAAATACCAACATATCGTTGAAAAGAATCTAAATCCGGCATTAAAACATCAAAATATTCTCAAAAAGCAACAAAACCCAACCATAAACTGTTGAAAATTGCAAAATTCTTTACACTTAATGTCAAAAACTGTCAAATCTGGTCAAAAAGTATGAAAAGATTGTCAAAAAGCACCAAAATTAAGTCATTAACTGTTAAAAAGTGCAAAACTATTAAAAAAGTAAAAAAAACAAAAACATTGCCAGAAAGATTCAAAACCCTGTCTTAACAGTTGAAAAGTTCAAACTTTAGTTTATGTTTTTTTGACAGTTGATCATCTTTCATCGATTATATTTTGACAGCTGCTATGTGAGATTTGCTAGTTTTAGACATAATAGGTTAAATAAAATTAATAAGTGTCATAAAACGACCAAATATGCCTAAAGTATCACAATATGTTCCTAGACTACTGTCAACTGTCATAGATGTACATGAACTACCACAATAGGTTCCTAGAGCATCATAAAATTACCATTAAACAATAGAATGTTCTTGCACTGTCAAAAAACGTCCCAGGGATGCCAAAAGTATCACAAAATGTTCTTCGACTGAGTCAAATGTTTCTGATCTGTCACAGACGTTATGAAACGGTCATAATAGATTCCCAGCATGTCATAAAATGTACATAGAACAATAAAATATTGTTGCACTGTCAAAAACCTTTCTAGAGATGCAAAAAGTATCATAATACGTTCATAAACTGTCATTAATGTTACAAAAATGCCCTAAACTACCATAATAAGTTTGAAGAGTGTTATAAAATGTCCAGAGATGCCAAAAGTATCACAAGATGTTAGGAAATGGCCGTAAACTACCAGAATAAGTTCCCAGAGTAGCTAAAATGTCCCTAAAACAATAAAATATTCTTACACTGTCAAAAAACGTACCGGAGGTGCCAAAATTTGTTCTTAATTCCTAAACTGTCATAGGAAACAACCCTAAAGTATCAGAATAAGTTCCTGGAGTGTCTTAAATGTCCCCAAAACAAGAAAATAATCTTGTACGGTGAAAAAACATTCCAGAAATTCCAAAAGTATTATAATCGAACTACTGTCAACTGTCATAAATGTTACAAAACGGCCCAATAGTTTCCAAAGTGTCACAAAATTTTAAACTATCAAAGAAAAGTTTCAGAGATGCCAAAATTACCACAATATATTCCTAGACTACCGCCATCTGTCATAGATGTTACAGCTCTAAAGTACCATAAAAAGTTCCCAGTCTGTCATAAAACGTCCATAGAACAATCAAATGTTTCATAAAAAGTTCCAGGCATCATAAAATAGCAGTAAACTATTCTACAATGTTCGTTAAATGATATAAAATGTTCCAGAAATGCCAAAATACACAAAATGATTCTATATTAAAAATTAATACCTTCCTGAACTGTCATAAAATAACCCTGAACTACTATAAAATGTTCATACAGTGCAACATTTTTAAACTTAAAATATTGTAACACAAGAGCTTAAGATGTCCCTGAATGTCACATCAGATATGCCATAAGTGTCACCAACAGGTCAGGAACTGTCATAAGATGTTCCAGAAACACGAACATTTTCCTGAATGACATCAAACAGCTTTAAAATGTCACCACACTAAACTATCATAATATTTTTGAAATGTCAAAACGTTTGTAAAAGTCAAAAATGTTCTAAAACTGCCAACTACTATCATAATATGTTCCTGAAAAATCAAAATGTTTATAAACTAATAACATGTTCCAGAACAGTAAAAAAAATCATCAATTACCATAAAAGAATGTGCAGTATCACAAAATGTTCCTACATTATCAAATATCTACCTAAATTGTCATAAATTATTATAATAAACTTAAAATGGTCCTAAGATATACTTATGACATCATAAAATGTTCGAAAACATTGCCAGAAGATCAGTAAAACTGTCAAAAATAAACAAAGATTCAAAACTGTCAAGCCTAACCTAACAAAATGACAATATGGTGACTAAAAACTGCCATTTTGACAACCTAAATTGATTTAATAGTCACAAATGAACATTGACCGCGTTCAGGACGACTCATCATGCGTACTGAACGCGCTTGATGATTATCGTTTGCTGGCAGCGCTTGTCATTTTATTCATCATACATCTAGGTTTGCTTGGTCCGCGCTTTTGTTTGAAAAGTAAACTCATCATGTCAAAACTAAACTACATAGCAGTTATATATGTTTTTAAACAGGAAAAGGAGCAACATAGGTAACTATGAGATTACAACGTAATATTAACGCTGTAATAACTTGGGTGAGAGAAGTAAAAAATGATAAAGATAATCAATTGCCGCATTTTGTTGCCAACTTCAGAGTAATCTTATCCTACACCTTCGCCTTAGATGGCATTACTTATTGAGAATATATTATATCTCGTTAAGTAGTGGTTTCATAAACTAATTAAATCATTAATTTAAATTCAAAACTCTGAGCTTTATGTTTATGTAGTTGATAAAAGTTTACACGGTTGGCAACAGTGTCATTGATTGATTGATAAGTCAGCGGTGACAACTGATGAGTTGTACTGAACGCAACCATTGTTAAAAAATGGAACAGATTGGTAGCTGTCAAAAATTGACTACATTGTGACAAACCTAATACAAACTGACAAATTTCAAAAAACTAACAAATAAACAAACATAACCTAAAATAAAAAACGCAATTTTTGACAACATAAAACGAGAATTGTACAAAATTAAATCTGCCAAAATACTGTCCAAAATTATACTGTAGCAACTGTCAAAACCTAATAAAAACTGTCAAAAATTAACAAAGGTAGCCAAAAATTACTCAAATAAAAAAAAATGTACAGTGGTCAAAAAAACTAACAGTTGAATCGTATCCTAAAATAAAAACAACAAATTGAAAACTGTCAAAATAAACAAAGATTGATAAGTCAAATCCTACCTTAAAAAAATGAAAATATTTGATAACATTAAATGACAATAATAGTCACAATACGGTTAAGTTAGGTTAACTGTCAACTGCTTGGTTGACAAATCAACTGTCAACTTTCTGTGAAAGTGTTTATCTGTCTGAAATATAAACTATTAACTTTCTTCTTGGTAAATCTGTTGAATTATATAATTCAAATATAAAAATATTCAGTTTTATAAACTGTCAATTTTCTAATAAAGAGCCTCATTATAGACAAGATTCATAGTGTCTGCCCGCATATGCAGGCCGAAAAAGATGCTTTCGGTAGAGGCAGGCAAAAAAGGATTTTTAAAACCCTCTTAGGCATCCAGTCCTTAAAATCATTGAGAATTTCAAGTAGCTTGCAAAGTGATTTGTAAAATTCTTGTTGGATTTTTTAGGTATCTTTTAATTGTTATTGCTCTCAAATTAAGTTAACTATGCACAATTCCCTACTCTCAATATCAAAGGAAAAAACAAAAATCACAACATTGAGACTAAGAGGCAGACACCCTCTCAAAAAAGACAAACTTTCTAAAAATTACCCACTACTTGAGGTCCAAATTTGAAGATTTTATTTTTAAAATCTCCCAGTATGTTATATGTTAATTCTATTATTGATTGAAATAACAAATTAATTAAAACTTATCTCAACTTGTCGACATATGGTTGATGCAATAACAAAAATAAAAATTAGATTATAACTAAAACAAATAAAACAATCTGCTCATAACCATATTTGATTAAATTGAATTGCAATATTTAATTCCATATGATTCATCAACACTTGAATAAATTAATCTCAAATTTAATTACCTTCGCTTTAAGTATGTGATTCATCCGCATACTCGATTCGCAACTGAAAGATTCCGGAAAACACTTCTTGGGCATCATTCCATGCTTATTAATAACATTAACAATCATATCCCATTGTCCACCATCGCAAGTCGGATCCTAAACACAAATTCAATCAACTCAAAACAAATTACAATTTATTCCATACTCACATACAAAAGGAACGACATAAGACGTCCATCGACTGCTTCCCCACGCTTCGTAACCTCAAGAACATTATTAAGAAAATAATTGCAACGCTCAATCTTATCCCAAAAGAATAAATATCCTTGAGAGAATTCGAAATCTTCAATGTTACAATGCTTCATAAATGGAATCCGCATTACATTAAGAGCGGCAAAAATCCAACAACGTCCGCTATTTTTTTGATTGGTCATCGGTTTTACCTCATCAACCTAATTGAAATAAATCCAAATAAATTCAGCAAAATTAATTGCAAATAATTTACCTTATGATTAAAAACATGTTGCGTCTCTTCGAGATTCTTCCTCGACAGACAAACATCGAACGGATCGATACGAGAACAGACGTTTTGTGCTAGGATGTTTTTCTTATCGCTGTAGAACGAGCAGCGGAGCTTCTTCAGCATATCCTTGTTGAGTGCTTGAACATTTTTAGATACTAAGTTAAATAAAATAATTTAATCAAAATTTAAAATTTAGCTGAATGACTTACAGCTTTTTTCTTTGTAAATAATGGGGGCGATGGAGGTTGTGAATCGAAGCAAAGCGACGCCCCATCGCATCATATATTATTTTATAAATGATTTAAAATTGATGATTAATTAATTGCTTTATTACTTACAGGTATCCATAACTATTCAGACAGATCGGTGCAGGACAATGTTTTGATTGAAACAAGAGAAAGTCGGAGCTTGAAGTGTCATATGATTAGCAACTTTTTCTCAAATTGAATCGTCACCAACTTCGTGTTGTTTGGTTACAGTGTTGCCAGTAGCACAGCTAAAATCCTATTGAGAAAGATTTTCAATATAAAGCTAATTTCACATTATTTTCATAATGGAAATAACAGAAGCTAAAGGTGTGCTTTAATTAATTAATTAATTTACTTTCTCAACAATAAAACATTTTATTCCAGCCACATTATCAACCCCATTGCCTAAAAACATATGTCCCGAAGTAATAGAAAACCCCGACAATTACATTCGAAATGTTATCAAAGACATGCTGGGACAACCAGAACCCAATCTGGAAGGAGAACTTCGCAACTCGCATTTCTATTTGGATAAAATAAAAAACCTCAAAAAGCGCAAAGTAAGTTAACAAAATTCGCAAAGAATGAATTAAAAATATTCCATTACAGGTTCATAAACGTAACCAGTACTTAACCCGACAAGAACGTAAAGATTTAAACGTTTTAAAATTAAATAAAGAAGGATGGAATTATGCCGATTTAAATACAATGCGTGAAATGTGGAAAGAATACATGCGTGATAATCTAGAGCGTGTTAAGCGAGCTCCTAATTGTACCGAAGGTGATTGGAATAGTTTTAGTGTAATACTAGGTAAAACTGAATTGATAGGGTCGGATATTAAAGTCGTTAGATCTAAAATTGCTAATTTAATCGATAAAAAGGGGACTGTTGTATTGGAAACTAAACAAACGTTTCATATTGTTACAGAAGATAATCAATTGAAAAGTTAGTTGATTTGATTGTTTTTATGCGATATATTAATTGATTGTTTTTAGTATTGTTGAAGGAACCGTCTGTGTTTGAGATCATTTTGGATAGATTTAAATTTACAGTATTTGGAAAGCATTTAATGACGAGGCCTACTGAGAGGAGTGTTAAGAAGATTCGAATGTGCATGAATCTTGATTTGTGATAATTATTAATTAAATTTCTTATTTGAATTTAATTTATTTTATTATAATTTTTTGGTTGAGCCAATAGGTGGAATCAAATTTAGAATAGTCTTTTAAAGACTGTTTATGTGAGGAAAAGAATTAGTTTATTTTAAGAAATCTTGAAAAAAATTGATTTGAAACAGCTTTAGACTGATTATTTTGTTAAATTGAATTAAATTAAATATTATAAAAAAATTTTGAATTTTAATTAAATCCATAAAATTGACGAAGCTAAATTTTTTATTTAGATAATACCATATTCTAAAAACATTTTATATGAAGAAGAAAAAGTAAAAAATACCAAAATACTGTCAAAAAATATCAAAATTTTGCTCAAAAACACCAAAATTTTGCTTTGCAGAAGTAAATCCGTTCATTAAAAGTTAACAGTGCAAAAATCCGGCTACAAAATGTTAAAAATATTTAAATCCAGCCACAAAACTTATGTAAAAAATGTGCAAAATCTAGCTATAAAAATCAAAAATTCTGTAAAAATACTAAAATTTAGTTAACAATTAAAAAAACCGGTCATTATTTAATAAAAACACCGTTTTAAAGTAGCAACATTCATTCATTAAATGTCGACAATAAAAAAATCCGCCAATAAATGTTAAAAATACTAAAATCCGGTCACAAAACTTAAAATTTACTTAATAAACACCAAAATCCATTCATTAAGAGTCAAGAATGCAAAAATGTTGCTATAAAATAGCAAGCAATACTAAAATCCAAGCACCAAATGTCAAAATTATTAAAATCTGATCAATAGTTTTAAGAAATACCAAAAACCGGCTATAAAATGTTAAAATTAACAAAGTTAAATTACAAAAAGCTAAAATCTAATGTCAAAAATTTGAAAATTACGTAAAAAATACTAAAATCCGGTTATAAAAATAAAATATCAAGTGTCCTACCAGAAAATGTCAAAATTCCGGTCAGAAAAGTATAAAAAAACAATAAATCCGGCTATAAAATGTCAAACAAAACTCAAAGATTGTAAAGCAAATGTCAAAAACATTAAAATAAAACTACAAAACTCAACGATTGTAAAGATAAGTACTAAAATCCAGCTATAAACTGTTAAAAATATTAAAATTAGTTTAAACTGGAGTGCCCACTCGCCCACCAAAATATCTGTTATAAAGGAATTGAAAGTTTTTCTTCTCTGCAAGCGTTCTATAAAAAAGGTGGTGATACCACTTGTGTCCCATCCACTCCTCGAGTGTGTGTTGGTTTTATCAGGAGATTGGTATCACAACATCGCCTTCTCTCGCATAGAGACATCTCATTCTTGCAGAAAGGAGTAACATCCAATCACTCCAGTTTAAACTACTCAATAGTAATTTTCCATTGAGCACTTCATGCACTCGGTGCATTTTTAAATATTGCGGACAGAGTGTCTCACATTTGACAATGGCACTAGAAAATACTTAGCATTTGTGGGACATTATCTACCTTGAAAATCACATCAAAAATGTAAGATGCGTTTAAAAAATAAATTCAAAAATTACTGTAATAGTGCCACCACTATTTTGTCAAATGGAAAACCGCTAATGGTAATTACAAGATGGAGTATAACACCGACCCACCCAAGTGTCATTGTTCTATATTTCAGAGTCAATATATTGCTTTGCGATTGACATATATATTTGTCTTTTGATATTTTGTCATTTGTGCGTCATTATAGTAAATATGTCGCTTCGCGATTGACAGTTGACGTATATGTTTACTCTTCTTACACTTTCTGACATTATCCTTTATTTTAGGAGCAATATGTCGCTTCGCGATTGACAGACGATATATATGTTTATTCTTCTTTAACTTTCTGTCATTGTATTATATTTCAGAGTCAATATGTCGCTTTGAGATTGACATATATTTGTCTATTGATATTTTGTCATTTGTGCATCATTATAGTCAATATGTGGCTTCGCAATTGACAGTTGATGTATACGTTTATTCTTTTTACCATTATCCTTTACTTTAGAAGCAATATGTCGCTTTGCGATTGACAGCTGACGTATATGTTTATTCTTCTTCAACTTTCTGTCATTGTACTATATTTCAGAGTCTATGTGCCGCTTTAGGATTGACATATATGTTTATTTTTTGATATTTTGTCATTTGTGCGTCATTATAGTCGATATGTCGCTTCGCGATTGACAGTTAAGGTATTTGTTCATTCTTCTTCTGTTTTGTGTCATTTACTTTTAATTTAGAGACAATTTGTCGTTCGCGATCGACAGATAAGTTTGTCTTTTGATAATTGTCAAACTACTTTACACATAAAATGTCAATATCTCAATTTATGTAAGTTAAGACAACTTTTACCTTAACCATAGACTAAACTTGTTTTCTCATTTCTATGCAACTGCCTTCTAATTTATCTTATCATTTACTGCAGCTGACATAAATCCAAACTGAAAACAACGACAATACTGCTTCCATTGCTGCTTTTCCTTGAATCCTCTTGATAATTTGATTAGGTTAATTTAGTGGCTGAAATTATAATATAGAAATTCATATAAGAAAAAGAAAGAATTAAATATTGATAATCAAATAAGCAAAATCGCGACCCATTCTACAATAACTATAAAGATATGATCGCTTGGCGGACGAGTTTTAGTTCAAACTGCGGTTTATGTTACTGAGCCACTGAAGTCATGCCAGTTACGTAATCATGCAAAAGAAATATCAGTGCCTAATCATTGTATTACGCAAATAATCAATGTGATTGGTACAGTAATTTTGCTTACTTGTCAATGCACAATCTAGTAAAAATGCAATAATTATATTAATGCCGAGAATAAAACAACTTCAATTCTCTAGAAAACATTAAATTTAGGATAAATAATTTAGAAAAACTTTTAGATTAATAACTTTAATCTTTAATGCATTTTTCGTAAGATAGGATAAGGAATAAATTGGGAGAAAATAGTAACCCTAAAAAATAAAAACAAAAAACGATAACGTGCAAAAAAGTAAATAATAATTTTTTGCTACTATATCTATATAATTTAATAAAAATAATCCTCCTCTTTCAAATAGAACCTATATATAAATCATCAGGGGGTTTTCACTTTTTGTTTCTAAGAAATCTGTAAATGGTGATTTTTTGTTCGTTTATCATTATTATTTTGGGCCGAGATTCTTTTTTTAATTCACGATTAGTGCCAAAATATTTAGATATTCTGGGAATTTTATGATTAAATTGCGATGTATGAGTGCCCTATGATACGAGAAACATTTTTATTTCCGTTTTTCTCGGTTTCCTAGGTTAGTCGACAGTGTAGTACCGATAAATGTATCGCGGCGGTTTACCGTTTATCATTGCTTTTAATAAAAGAAACTAAAATAAAACCTAGAACAGAAATATTGATCATTAATAGCGGCAATTTCCGGGTTACTCCAGAATTGATGAATTTGTCAGCTTCTTCATATATCACTATTTTAAACTCTCATTTCAAAGAACTTGTCTCATAGAGAACTGAAACAATTTGACAAGTTATGTAGTAAATAGTAAAAATAATGGAAAAGAATATATAGAATAAAGTAGAGCAATGGATTTAAATGGCAATTAAAGGAATAACAAAATTTTGAATTCAAAGAAAATATTTTATAAAAAAAGAATTTGATTTGTGAAAATCATGAGAAAAAAATCTCAGCCCAAAATGATTACGAAACAAAAAAACACTATTACAAATCATATTCTTTTTAATAATAATTTAAATAACAATTGTATAATTTTTTACACCTCCATAAATAAGCACGAGTCGCATCCGATTGATGCACAGCATCGTCCACAAAAAAAATAATAAAATCTCATCTTAAACTCTATACAATAATAATAGTACGTTTATGTTTATTTTTTTGTTACATATTTATATGTATGGGTTATTTACATTTGTAGTAATAAATACGGCATCAATCGGGCGACCTATTTGGAAAGCATTTTGATAAAATTACTACGCTGATTAAACTAATTCATAATAAATTGGGACAAATACAAATGGTTAAATAATATTAAATCGGAAAACGGCACACACTCCATCGAATACTGTCCGTTCCGTTTTCACCTAAATAACATAATATACATTAATTGGACGTAAATATAAATGATAATAATATAGAAACAATGTTCTTTTTTTTTGTTTTGGTTTATCGTACATAAAATTTCAATTTCAACTAGCAAACGAATCTCATTTAAAACCGTTCTTAAAATATTTAGGCTCCTGAATGGGGCCGTCTTTTTGTTTTATATAGTTCTAACACGCACGTCTGCTATGTACAACAACAGGTGGGCGCGCTCTTGAAGCTACACCTATTTATACTCTCGGCTGGAAACAATGCGCGGTTGGCTAATTATTTTGTTTGTTATAATATATATATATAGAGGTTTTTTTTTGTTTAAATCGGAACCAAAAACTACTATTGTCAATCTCTGTACAGTCAACTGGTGTACACTACAGCTCCTAATGGGCACCAACTTTTATATTACATTCCGTATCCCTGGTACGGCATTTGTTGATGATTATAACCGGGCTGCTGTGGCATGTATCCAGGTTGAGGCGCGTATTGTTGTTGTGGAGGAATACCTTCAAACATTCACAATATCAATTAAACCAAATTGTAATTAATTTTTATTATTATAATTACCCATTCCGGGTCCGGCTGTTAACATAAGTTGCGGTTCACCCATCATCATTGGTTTGTTCGTTTCGTGTTGTTCAGCCTCGGTCGCTCTCTGCGCATCAGACTGTTCCAATTTTTCCACTTTCGAAGTCAGCTCTCGCGTCACCTGTATTAGATACGGCATTGCAAAGTCCATTATCTTGTGTTTCCATGCCAATTCTAATATCACGTCCGGCCTCAACAGATCGTAACACTGAAAACAATTTATTTATTAAAAACTTAATATTTTATGACCAAAATTTATAATTTTGGTTCTTAATAATATTTTTGATATTTTATTGGTAGATTTTGCTATTTTTAAAATTTCTACACTTTTTAAACAGTTTATGGCTTTTTAAGAACAAAATTTTGCATTTTACAACCGTTTTTGTTTGGATTTTGATTCTTTTTGAAAATATTTTTATATTTTATGACCAAAATTTGCCATTTTTGACTTTTCATAAATAGAATGTTGCAATTTTCAACAGTATGTGACCAAATTTTGCTATTTCAAACAATATTTTGATACTTCATAGCCAGATTTTACTATTTTTGAGATTTCATGGATTTTTTAGCACTTTTCAATAGTTTGCTGGACTGCAGTGTTTCTGTAGCCAGCAAACATAAAAGGATGACTGAGAGAGAAATTATTGTGAATATTTTACAAAGTTTTGATAATTCTTACCTGATAAAGGCAAGCGGAGAAACAGTCAAAAGCTTTACGTTCCAAGAACCATGCAAGCAATTCTTCGGCGAGTTCACCCTGCCGCGATTCGGCTGTGTATTCCATGGCGTCCCTGAATAATTTATCCTTCTTGCACAATTCCACGCTCTGTTTCCACCTGTTATTGCCTTTGTACAAATACGCAGCTATGCGTCTGAATTCAGTCAACTCGTGCTTCTCCAAACTCTGAGCCAAACCAATGTTGTCGAAATTATCAAACGCATCTATAGACGTCCTCAAACCCTATTAAATAATTTTAATTAATTATTTTGTTGCTTAATTAAATAAATTAACTTACTTGGAAATCTTCTTCTTCGATTAAAAGATTATTCAAGGCCTCATTGATGGCCTTATTATTGAGAGACTGTACAGATCGCAGATAACTCTTAACCAATTGCAAATGATTAGTTTTAGTAAAGAAGCTGACAGCTCTGGTGTGATCCATACGTGGAGCCAACACCAGCAACATATCGTTCAACAACAACGGCTTAAAATCAAGATAAAATTGTATAGCCTTGTAATACAACTCAATATTAGCAACTTTTGTAATAATATCCTTGAAGTGACCCTCACGCCATGCTTCAGTAGGATGCGCCATCATAGCCAAAACTGCATTATCGTATTCTTCATATTTATCATAAAGGAACACCAATTCGGCCCATAAATGTGCTTCTTCGGCAGCACGTAGCACTTTAGGGATATTCACTCGTGACCAGAAGAGTTCCAAATGTTCGCGCATCTTAGCCGGTTTGTATTTGCTGTAGAGAATCGCCAATTCGGTAAACATACCCATGTGAGCACGCTCTAAACCTAAAGCGGCTTCTAAAAGTCCAATCAATTCCTCGAAATAACCACGATCTTGATAGTAATTTATCAAATCTTGTAATTCATCGGCATGTACTACAATATGCATTCCGCACATTTGTGCTAAACGGAATTCTTCGGCATCGACGCATGCAAAACATACTTCTTTCCATGTTCTAGTGCTGTTTGCTTTACGAGCACCATCAACTGCACCCTAAAGAATAATTATTATTAATATTTACTACTAATTATTATTGTTTCAGTATATACCTGGAATTCCTTAAGATGAACCAAAGTGATTGCAAGTCTAGCAAAGTTGGAAACATTGTTGTATAATAGTTTAGCAGCATCGTACATTTTGTCGTCGAAACAGCGGTCTCCAATTTTTTGTATGTCGGCATGATTAGGGCCGCTAATGAATTCCTCCAAGTCGGCCAGACGTCCAGTTTTGGCGTAGGAATAAATCAGTTCGGATTCGATGTAGCTTTCGCGTGCCTTCTTGCGAGCCATTTGCAAATATCTGTAAACATAAATTGATTTTATAAAAAAGATTTAAAAAACTGTCAGAAAATGTCAAAAATACAGATAACTGTAAAAGATCTGTCAAAAATTAATGTAAATAATGACAATTGACAGTAAATTAACCAATAATTAGAAAAAAACTGACAGCTTGAAGCTGAAACTGTCAAAAACTGGCATAAACTAATGCCCAATCATAAATTATCTATCTAGTGTATCAAAGACTGACAAAATAAATAACTGTCTAAAGTATCAGAATAAAAATGATAGATTTTACCTGACAAGATCCTCCCAACTATTATTCTTCGATGCAGTTTCAACGACAGCCATATATGCACTCGGATCATCGGCTTTGATGTAGGAATCGATGGCCTCCTTCACAAGTCCCTGGTTCAATTGGGCTCGAGCCAATTGGCTCCACACTGCAGGCTCATTACATCTTTCAGCAAACTCGTAAGCCCTATCAAGGTTATTAACTTGATCAATCAAAACCTGAATGGCCGAAGTGTTAACATCAAATTTCTTGAAAATTGCAAACGCTTCTTCGTATAAATGATTGTTAATCGCTATGTTGGCAATATCGGGAGCATCGTAATTATCCAAACGATTGATGTAGTCCATCACACGAGTTGCATCAGCCTTGATTGCTATAAATTCATAAAATTTCAATCAAACATAACCTAAAAACATTAATTCCGTACTAACCTGTCAAAATAAGTAAGTTTTGTAAATTCCTATGATCTGAGAAAACGGAATTATCCAAAACAATCTTCTCCAATAATTCAATAAGTTCGTTTGGTAAATCTGCAGTCATAAACGCTTTAACAGTGACAGAAATATCTTCAGGATCCTGTGTTTCACTCAAAGCAGTCTGTACAACTTGATCGATAAGTTGTCTCCTATATGGATTGGTTTCAATAAGAACTTCAGCCCAAAGTTCTGGATCACGTCTTCTGACTAAATAGCGAGCTTCAGATTTGAACAATGAGTTTTCATTGCAGACAGCGATCAATTCACGATCACATTGACCTCTTTCATAAGCAACGCAAGCTAGGTGTGGATCACGCTTCTCGCAATAACGACCAACAACACGAGAATCGTACCATTGATTTTCCTTAAGGAATCGCTCTGCGTTATTATTTGAATCGATGTAGATTTTAGCCAAAGCATTATGCGTTGCAGGTTCGACGCATCCTTCATGGAATCGGCTTTCCAACCACGGCAGCAACAATTTAAGCCTATTCCTTTTCTCCACTTCCTCAACCAATTCATCGGTGGAAAACTGTCCCCTTACAACCAAAATAAGATTCTTGATTATATCTTCGGAACAATCGACATCGAGCAATCCGCCGACTACAACTGGTAATCTGCTGGGGTTTACTTTCTGGACGTAAATTTCAATATATTTTTGCAACGAGTTACGATAGAGGTAGAGCACTAAATCATGTACAAAATCAAATCGATCGCAGACGATTATTAGTGGGAGTTGATCGGTTAGTTTGGCTTCTTTTAGGAAATTCTTGACGCGTTCTGCATTGTAGCAATTACTTTCACGGCAGATACGTTCGACTTCTTTGATTTGACCTGTTTTGCAGGCTGCTTGGATGTATTTGAAATGGACTTCTTGGTCCTGGCTGAAGTTTACAATTGATCCCAAGAAGTAGAACAAACCTAGACAACAATTAAATATGTAAATAAATAAATTGACAAAAATTTCAGCTGTCAAAATCTTACCTTCATAACTCTTGAATGTTTCAAATAGATCAATGAGACCCTTAGTAGTAAGTTGTTCGTGATACTTGGTGGCGATTTGCACACAAATTTGCAAATTTTGGCGCATATTAGCAGTCAACATTGCTTTTAAACATTCCAAACTGTCTTCAACACTCAACGTTCCAAAAAATCCAACCAACCAATCAGCAGGCAATAAATGAGTGTGAACAACAGCTCTGAAATTCAATAAAATCACTTACACACTGCTCAAACATTTTAAGGTTAAATGACTTACCGTTTGATATCATAAAGATCGGTATAATGTTCCAAAGCCCTCTGTAAAAGTCCAGCTTTCTCGCAAAGTTGCGCAACATGAGGTCGATCGTAATGCGTAAACATATTGTTACCCAAAATAGCATCAGCTACTTGCGGTGCCGACATTAAATTCATTTCCAATAAGCGCGTTTGTAAATGGCCTTCAGCGGGACGATTATTCTTCAAGGCGTCCAATAAGAAGGCGGTACATTGTTGCACCATGTTCTGTTCCATGAAAATATCAACAATTTGATTGATATCAGCAAGAGGCTCTTCATCGGCAACGAGCATCGAAGCAAATGCAACACCCTGTTCCGGATTGGTGCGCATCACGCTACGTAATAAATAGATGTAATCGGGTGTGTAGTTCACTTTTTTGGCGTAAATTACGATTTTTTGGAATTGCCCAGTTTCGGCAAAGCTTTGAATTACCTGAAAATATTAAATGTTAGTTAGGTTAGGTTATAATTAATTGTTGCTTACTTTAGGTGCAACGTTGGCTCTTAAATAAATAGCCAATGCAAATCCTGGTTCGGATTGTTTAACAAGATCACCAAGTTCTTCAGAACATTCCAGTTTTTGATCTTTTAGCCACTTCTCCAAAAGATGTTTGCGGCCTTGCAGCAGTACAGGTCTGCAGAGTTCCAAAGATTCGTATCTGTGAATAATAAAATCAATATAAATGTCAGATTGACAAATGTGAATTTAGTAAGATTAGCAACTGTCAGATTGTAAAATAATGTTACCTGTTCAATTTTCCTTGGTCCAATAGGATGCCAAAGTATTGCAAAAGGGGACTGTTTTGTCCAGCAGGTGTTGGTACCTGTTGGAACATTTGGATGGTAGCTGGAGTCCTCAAAATACCTAAAAATAATTACAAATAAGTTTTAATTAATTTAAATATCGTTTCTAACCTTTCGGTGCGCTGGCGGCAATCTTGGCCGCTTCAGTGTACTGTCCATTCTGAAATAGCATTTGAAACTTGCTGATGAATAGTTCCTCAGCACCAGAAAGATTGTTGCGTACGGCCAAACGTAAAGCCAAATCAGGATTGTGCAATACTGTGTTGACGTAGCGGATAATGTTATCTTCATCAACAGAAACGGATAGAACTTGTCCTCTTCGATTTACACCTATTATGCCACCAGTGGCTTCATGTGGTGCAGTGACAAAAATAGTTTCACTTGAAATTCTGTTCATGTAGATACACGTCGCAGTTTCGATATCGTAAAGATGAATGTAACCATACTTGGTGATCAAATAGATGCAATCATATTTAGTTGAAACTTGCATTGCAACGGGAAAATCGTTTTGTGCCTCCGGTGGGAAGAAAACATCAACAGTTTTCTTTTGGAATGGCTGATTACCAGTCGGACTTTGACCAACCTAAACAAAATTAAGTTAAGCAAGCTTCACATAAAATAGATTAAACTTACTTCAATAATATGCAATTTTCCGCCTTGAGCGGTGCGTACGGCAAAGCAAAACAGTGTTGATGCTTCGGCATTTCCTTCCATCTTGAAGTTAGCAAATGAAGCAGCATGTCCTTCAATAGGCTGCGAACATTTCCTTTCTACTGAATATAATTGCATCGCACCTGCTACACGTCCCTGCTGGGCACTGATACCGACTAAAAGTAACCAGTTCTGTTTCGCATCTGTTCTATAGTTGATTATTTGTGAACCGTTTAATGATGAATGTCTGCAAATCAATGTTTTAACCACAAATATAATATAATAAACTAGTTCACTTACCTATCAAACATTTTGACAGGTGTGGAATCCCCTTCCATAGACCAATGAAACACAGCAGTTTCTGTGACAAGAGCAAGAGTATTTAATGAGATCCATTTCCAGAAAACAACGTCTTCGGTCATCGAGTGTGCTTTCATCTTAGATTTCATTTCAATGTTGAATATTTGAAGAGTGCGCTGTGTTTCAACGCCGGCTTTTCCTTTAAGGGCGATTACCTTTGAAGCGGGATTCATGATGGCGCTCTCAGCTGTGATTGGCCGACGAATTGGATTTTGAGGGTCAGCCATATCGATAATGACCACTTGCGAGGTTTCACCAACCTGCTCACGCACGCAGATGAATTTGTCACTCTCCATGGTGAGGCAGGTGAAGGTAATGTTTGTTGGATTGATTCCCACATTTGTAAGCTGAAATAAATACATTTAATTATTAACCATTCTACCGTTCGGTGTATGGTGTATTATATAAAAAACTTAAAGTATTAAGTTAGGTTAGGATCAAAAACATAAAAAAATTATTAAGCTAACCTAAAATCATCACAATTTGCTGTCAACAATAAACTGTCAAAAATTTGAGATTTTATAAAACCTTCAAACTACATTTACTATGAATTACCACATTTCATAATTAGCAGCCAATTAAGTCATGTCATAAGAAATTATTGTCATTTGTTTGTCATTATAGTCAATATGTCGCTTCGCGATTGACAGTTGACATACATATATGTTTAATCGTCTACATTCTGTCATTGATCAGTATGTCGGAGGCAATATGTCGATTTGCGATTGCCATATATATAAACCCCCCTCAAAATCTCCAGAACCAGAAAATATCCCAATAGAGATCATACAAGCCACAAGCAAAAATGGTGTAGAAATTAATGCATGCAATATGCCAAAACTTATGAAGAAACACAGAACTTTGGCCTGATGAAATTCAAGCTTCGTACGTTTGCACAAAAACAATTGAAGAAAAATGCTGAAACTATTGTCTGATAGCATTAATGTTATTAATGTTACATGTCAGCAAGATCCTTTTCAAATTAATCAACAAAAATCCAAACCATATTTCTCGTGGTAAATAGCTGTCAAAACCCAAACACAAATTGATAGTTTCCAAAAATTTACAAATTCCAAAAAAACTCAAAAAAATTTCAAAACATAAATCAACAATTTTTGACAATATGAAATGATTATTGTCAAAAACTGAATCTGTCAAATACAAACAACACCTGCTAAAAATTAACTATATTGTAGCAGTTGTCAAAATTTGACGAATGTCAAAAAAACTGACAAACTGATAAATCAACAAAAAAAAAAGACTGGTCAAATATTGGCACAAATCAATAGCTGTCCAAAATTAACTACATAGAAACTGTCAAAATGGACTAAACTGCTAAAACCTACCTAAAAATGAGAATAAGTCACAAACTAACACTGTTAGAAAATGATACAAATTGATAGCTGTCAAACCTAATACAAATTGACTGACAACTGTCAAAATAAACAATGATTGACCACTGTCAACATAAAGAAAATGACAATTGTTAAAACCTAACCTAAAAACGACCATATTTGACAACATGAATTGACAAAAATTAATGACTATTGTTAAAACCTAATACAAAATGAAAAATGTGAATAATGACAACCTAACCTAACAAAATGACAATAATAGACAACAAAATTTGACAACATTGTGTCAAAATCCAATATTAATGAAGCAAAAATGAACAAAGATTCATAATTGCTAAAAACATATTAACAATATTTAACAACATCGATCAATAACTGAAAGAAAAACTGAAAAGATTAAGCTGTCAACTGTCAAAAACTAGCACAGAAATATGGCTGTCAAGAATTAATAACTTTATGGCAGCAACTGTCAAAAACTAACCTATAAAAACTAAAAACATAAAGTAACAATTGCATCTGTCAAATTTAATACAAATTAACATCTGTAAAAAATAAACAAAGATGTCAAACTGTTGAAAAACTTACAAACTGTCAAAACCTAACCTAAAAATCAACAATATTTCACAAATGAAATACCAGTTGTCAAAAATTAACTGTTACATACTGGCACAGATTATTGGCTGTTAAAAACGTTGTGACAGATGTCAAAACCTAATACAAATTGAAAACTCTCAAAAATAAACAAAGATTCAAAACTGTCAAAACCTACCTTAACAAAATGAAAAATGTCACAAATTGACTACACTGTGACAGCTGTCAAAACCTAATGCAAATTGACAGGTGTAAAAAACTAACAAACTGCCAAAGCATAACCTAAAATAAAAACGTCAATTTTTAACAAAAATTACATTTGTCAATAATTTAAGCTTCTACATTGAAGCAACTGTCAAAACCTAATGAAAATTGAGAACTGTCAAAAATGAACAAAGATTGATAGCTGCTAACTCTAAAAAAGAGAATATTTGACAACAGAATTGACAATTATAATAGTCAATAAATTGAAACAGATTAGTAACTACCAAAAATTTAATACATTTAAACAAATTGTAAACTGTCAAAATAAACACGAATTGACGTCTGCCAAAAATCTAACAAAAAAAAAACAATATTTGACAACATAAAATGACAATTGTCAAAAATTACACACAAATAGAGCTATTGATCTTAATAAATTGTAGCAACTAATACAAACTGAGAACTGTCAAAAATAATTGATAACAGTCAAAACAAATTTGAGAACATAAAATGACAATAATAATAAAAAATTAACACTTAGTAAATGATACAGATTGATCACTGTAAAACCTAACTAAAAACAATATAAAATGACAATTGTCAAACCTGAAAATAAACCTAACCTAAAAATGAGCATATTTGACAATTAATGACATTGCACTAGCAAAACCTAAAGAAAAAAATTATTTAAAAGTGTCAAACCCATCTTAACAAAATGACAATATTTGACATTAATAGTCACAAATTGTAAACCGTCAAAAACTGGCCCCATTCTGACAGCTGTCAAAACCCAAAACAACTTAAAAACTGTCAAAATGACATTTGACAAAATAAATTAACCTGTGAAAAGTTGGCATGTCAAAAACAAGCAAAGATTATGGTGCCAACTGTCAAAACCTAACCTAGAAAAAAAAACAGCTTCAAAACCCATTAAAACTGCCATCTGTCAAATAAACAACGATTAAAAACTGTCAAAAAATTTACAAACTGCTCAAAACCTAACCTAAAAATCGACAAATTTTGACACATGAAATGCCAATTATCAAAAACTAATTGTTAAAAAACTGGCTGCATTGTAGCAGCTAAGGCAGTTTTCACCAAAATGACAATTGACACAAATTAAACCTGTCAAAAAGTCACAACATAAGATACAAAACTCTCAAAACATACTCTAACAAAATTACAACATTAAATAAAGATTGTCACCAATAAACACTGTCAAAAATTGATAGTGCTGGGGCAGCTGTAAAAACCTAATCTAAATTGACATTTAATAATAATAATAATAATCTTTATTTACGGTAAGTAAAACCATTCACATCTACATAAAAATACAATAAATATAAACAATATAATACATATATAAAAAACAAACGCAAAAGATTGACATAAAAAACAATATAAAATACATAACATTTAATCAATATGTTTCAATTGAATCTTAAACAAAGATTTAGAACAAAAAAAATTTAAATTGTTTGTTAAACTGTTTGCAAATCTACAAATTCTACCAATAGGATTGTGAAATCCATAATTAGTAGAATGTGTAAATTCTCTAAATAATGAAGTCTGCCTAGTACGTCGTTCACTAATAGGAATGTAGAATGGAAGAGATTCAAGTAACTCAGGACAGTCTACTTCAGACATCACTAGACCACGCAAAAATGAGAGATCTGATCTTTTGCGCCGAACTTTTAGTGACGGTAAATTGTATAGTGAAGAAATGTAATTGCGATCAAAATTAACAGACAATATACCAGATCTATAGGACAACAGGCGAAAAAATTTGTTTTGAATACGTTCAATATTCTGACTATGGATTTCATAGAAAGGGCACCAGACTGACGGAACGTACTCTAAATGAGAACGCACCAAGGCACAGTAAAGTAATTTAAGAGTATTTGGAGAAAGATCAGCAGACATCCTGTATACAAACCCCAGCATTTTTATAGCACGATTACACATGTAGCTGATATGCTCAACAAACGTAAGTTTAAAATCGAAAATTACACCCAAGTCTTTAATTTGTGTCACTCGTTGTAGCACCTTGTTATCGATAATATAATCGTACGAAATTTTGCTTAGCGTTCTATTAAAACTGATTGCAAAACATTTATTTACATTAAACAAAAGGTTATTAATAAGACACCAATCATTAACAGAGTCTAAATCTTGTTGTAAAAGATTACAATCATCGATTGATAAAATACTTCTATAAATTTTTAAATCATCTGCAAATAATAGGAATGATGATGAACTAATACAGTCAGAAAGATCATTGATAAAAAGTAAAAATAAAATAGGTCCGCAGTGAGATCCCTGAGGAACACCTGATGGAACTAAAATAGGTTGTGAAAGAAAGTTATTGATTTTTACACACTGCGTTCGGTTTTTCAAAAAGCAAGATAACCAAGCAACCACTGCATTATGAAAACCCAAAGCACGAAGCTTAGCAATCAAAATATTGTGGCTCACACGATCAAAGGCCTTTGAAAAGTCAGTGTAAATAGAGTCAACTTGAGTTTTGCATTCAAATGCGTTTAAGATGTAATTTTCGTAAGAAAGTAGATTGGTAAGTGTAGATCGACCCTCACGAAACCCATGCTGTTCTTCTACTAAAATACTTTTGCACATCCAACGTATTTGACCAGTTATAATTTGATCAAATAATTTTGGGATAGCAGATTGAATGCAAATTCCTCTATAATTTGTAATATTTTCTTTAGCACCAGATTTATGCAATGGCATAATATAAGTTTGTTTCCATACATCAGGAAAATTAGTTTCATTTAATGAAGCGTTAAAAAGTAAATGTAATGGTTTTGAAATTGAATAAATACAACTCTTTAAGAGCATAGAAGGAATACCGTCAGGTCCAGTGCTAAGATTAGATTTAAGGCTTGTAATTCCATTAAAAATATCTAGTAAACTGACTGAGAAATTTGTATGAATTACATTTTTATCAAACTTAAACAATGGAGTTGGATGAGTTTGAGAATTATAAACGGAAGAGAAAAAATCTGCAAATTTGTTTACAAGAACGTCACCATTAATACAGGTTTGATCACCATAATACATTGTAGCTGGAAAAGCATTAGTTTTCTTAGCTTCATTTACAAATCTCCAGAAATGTTTTGGATTAGACCGAATGTTATTCTCGGTGCGTAAAATGTACTGTTTGTAAAGACGTGCGTTCAGATTTTTACATGAAGTCCGAAGAGAATCAAATTCATTGTAATCAGAAAGAAGTTCTGAAGATTTAAAGCGTTTATGTGCTATTTTTTTAAGTTTAGTAAGTGAAATTAATTCCTTGCTAAACCAAATAGGAAAGTTGTTGTCATGCCACACTTTTTTAGGTACATAACAATCAATTGCATAATACAAAACAGAATAAAATAAATCAACACATACATTAATATCACAGTTGTTAAAAAGAACAGACCAATCAACGTTCAACAAAAAATCATTGATTGCGCTGAAGTTGGCACATTTAAAATCATTAAAAACGTAGTTACAGTTTAAAATATCACTAGAAGTATCACATTTGACATCTATCACATAGGCATTATGATGTTGACTTATATCTAATAAAACATCTACAGCATTTATCACAGTAATATTATCACTATCATTAGTAAAACACAAATCTAAAAATACATCCATACTATTTGGTATGGTTATACATTGAACACAGCTTAAAAATCCAAATGAATTAGCAACTAAATGTCCAGGATAGTTTTCGTTGCAAGTAACTCCAGTTCCAAATTCATCATTTAGCCACGTTGCATCTGGTAAATTGTAATCTCCCAGTAAAATTAATTTACTATTAGGAAAAACATCAGCAAAAGATTCAACGGAGTAGCAGTGGTCAGCATATTTATCAATAACCGAACGAGGGGGTAAATAAACTGCACCAATTATGTACGACACAAACTTAAAGTTGACAATTACAAACACATGTTCAACACTTAGATATGGCGGATGTAGTAATGTACACTTTAAATGACTTCTAACCGCAATCAATACGCCACCCCCGCTTTTTTTAGGGCTAGTTAAATTAGACCGATCACATCTAAATAGGTTATAGCCAGTTAGTCTTAGTTCTGAGTCAGCGATGTCATCAGATAGCCAAGTTTCGGTTAAAACAATAATGTCATAACTTGACAGAGCTACAGCTAACAAAAGTTTTTTTAGTTTGGTTTTTATGCCTCCAACGTTTTGGTAGTAAATTGAGAGGCCGTTGGTATTCCTGGGGACGGGTCCAAACTGTTGAGCGGATTTAACGTCCGAAAATCCCCTGCAGGAGTTGGTGGTAAATTTCGTGGTCGGCCATAGTTAATAAATTTCTTGACGGCAATGTTTGCCGGCCAAAAGTTTTTAGAAAGAACTAAACCAGCTTGATCGGCTGGAATAGATACTTTAAAGCTGCTGTAGTTTCCAGATCTCACTACCAACTCAACAACATCAATCAAAACAGATGGTAGTTTAGCTTTCATATAGTTTGCAATTTCAGTTTTATTTGTTCCAAGCTTAAGTTTTGACACATGAATATATGAAGGGGGAACGTAGGCTTGTAGCTGGTCATTGTCAGGACCACATCCAAAAATCGTTGGAGTTTTGTGCTGTACTCTAGGTTTAATTGATTGTGAACTATTAGTGGTGTTAGAAGTACTGGATAAAATTGTTTTTGCCGGTGGCAATTGAATTGAATCCGTATTAATAACAGGCCTAATAGAAGCAGGTTCAAGTTGACGGCCAGATTTTAAGTTTAAAATTTCTATATCTTTCAGAGCTATCTTCTCCTCCAAATAAGAAATTTTTTCAGTTAAAAGTTTATTGTTAGAGCGAACTTCATCTAACAATACTTGATACAACACGATATTTTCTTTGTATAGTTTGCATAGATCAGACTCCGATTTAAAATCAAATAAAACACCACAATGACATTTTTTGTAGCGAATAGCACAGCTATTATGGAAAATAACTCCACAACCACTACAAGTAATTCCAGATTGTGCTATACTGTTACACTTGCAAAGGCCAGTCATAGTAAAAAAATGTAAATGTAAATATAAATGTGAATAAAATAAAATAAAATATGTAGGAAAAGGTTTAAACAAGGAGACAAATTTCACACCGGTACGGTCTATCACCAGGTGACTCACTTTAAAACAAACACGGATAGACCACGGAAAGGTTACAGTAGAGACAACGGGATAATTAAAAACAAACTTTAAAATTAAATTAAAATATAAAATCACAAATTAAAACTCTATGTTACGCCACTGGTACAAATAGTATAAAAATATGCCGCAAACGTCAAAAACAAAACTTAACCTAACAAAATTGTGACAGCTGTCAAAACCTAATGTAAATTGAAAACTGTCAAAACCTAACCAAATGAACCATTAAATAAAAATTGAGACAAATTAAAACTGTCAAAAAGCGACAGCTTCCAAAAACCTAATATAAATTGATATTTGTCAAAAATAAACAAAAATTTACAACTGTTATAAAATAATTAATAAACTGTCAAAACCTAACCTAAGAAAATGACTTTTGTCACAAATTAACAATGTCAAAAAAATTATGACAATGTGACAGCTGTCAAGCCTAATCAAAAATTGACAACAGTCAAAATAACCTAACCTAAGAAAATGACAATTGTCACAAACTAACACTCTCAAAAAATGATAACATTTTGACAGCTGTCAAAATCTAATATAAATTGACAATTGTCAAATATAAACAAAGATTGACAACTGCCAAAATAATTAATAAACTATTAAAACCTAACCTAACAAAATGACAATTGTCACAAAATTAACACTTCCGAAAATTGGCGCCACTCTAACAGCTGTCAAAACCTGATAAAAATTGACATTTGTAAAAAATAAACAAGATTGACAACTTTCAAAATAATAAACTATCAAAACCTAACCTAACAAAATAACAACATTAAATGACAATTGTAACAAAGTAAAACTGCCAAAAATTGATGACACTGTGACAGCTGTCAAAACCTAACCTAACAGAATGTCAACATTAAATGCCAATTTCCACAAATTAAAACTGCCAAAAAGCGATGACAGTTTGACAGCTGTCAAAACCTAATCCAACAAAACCATAACATTAAATGACAATTGTACAATTTAAAACTGACAAAAATTGATGACCTATGACAAAACCTAACAAAATGAACAAAGATTCAAAACTATCAAAACCTATTCTAACAAAATAACAATTGTCACAAATTAACACTGTCAAACATTGACAGCAACCTAATATTAATTGACATTTGTCAAAAATGAACAAAGATTGACAACTGTGAAAATAGTTAATAACCAGTCAAAACCTAACAAATTAACACTGTCAAACATTGAACTGTGACTGCTGCAAAAACCAAATATAAATTGACATTTATCAAAAATAAACAAAGATTCAAACTGTCAAAACCTAACCTAGCAAAATGACAACATTGTTGTGACAGCTGTCAAAACTTAATACAAATTGACATTTGTTAAAACCTAACCTAATGACAAAACCTAATATAAATTGACATTTGTCAAAACATACCCTAATAAAATGACAATTTACACAATTAAAACTGTCAAAACCTACCCAATCAAATGACACTGTCAAAACCTAATATAAACTGACGTTTGTCAAAAATAAACAAAGATTGACTGTCGAAATCTAACAAAATGACAATATTTGACAAGATAAAATTTGTCAAAATGAAATGTTAAAATAAGCAAAAATTAAGCTGTGAAGGATTAAACATTTACTACAGCTGTTGAGTAATAAATGTCAAATCTGATATCTTAACAATTGATACAATTCAGTCAAAATTTCACACTTGATAAAACCTAACCTGCATAATATTAAAAACAAACATAAGAAGTCAGCCTATTTCAATAAAATTAGTACAAATTGAATCAATTGTTAAAAAACTGCATAATTGAAAAATTATAACAATATAATAACTGTCAAAAATATTGTTGCAATAATAAATGATAGTATTTGTAATTTTAGAACTTTTTATTATCTAGCCTAAACAAGATCAACAAAATACCTCTAATATCAAACAGTTTTAGTTTCTCAGTAGCAATTAGCAGATTCATATTTCGAAAACAAATATTTGGTATCATGTGACATTTGATTGAATTATAATTAAAATTTCAACAAACTGTACTGTAATCAATTATTAATGATAACAAATATGTATAAATAAAATAAAAACAGTGCCAACTACTGATTACATAAACACCAATTATGACTACCATATAAAAAAATTGAAATATTGTAAACATTTATATAATGAATCATCATGATTCAACAAACAAATCAAGGATGATACGAGTTTCTATTATGAATTTTCAGAATTAATTCGATTGATATTGACAGCTCACACAAAGTTTGTTTATATTAACCATATGATAACGAAAAGTGATTAATAATATTTCCGTCAACAAGTTGTTATTGAAATAGAATAAAAGAATTTGTAACGCACAAAATATTTACGATGATTAATAATTAAAACATCCTATGACAAATTTTCGAACTTCAATAAATCGCAGATACAATCGTAAAATTTACGCACAAATTATAATTAAAGCGATTGTTGAATCAAATTAGCATTGCAATCGAGTGATTTAAGTCGTATTTAATCAAAAACTTGTATGGAATGATTGCTATTGATATTTATTTTGTTATGAAGCAAATGTGGGTCAATTAAAGGGTAACTCAATATAAGCTAATTTTATAACATTAGTGCTAATCAGTTTGATAATGAAAAGTGGGCCAAATGTAGCCTTGTCCTTTAAATCTCTACAGAGACAAAAAAAACATAAAACCGACCGGCATTACATGCAAATTTTCCGTAAGATTCAACAATGAGGTTAAGAATAGGAATAAAAATCTTTTATAATAATTTAATAGAATAATAGGAATATCGTATAAAGGGGGCGGATTTGGTTGGATTTCTCATACCTGCAGGTGTTCCTGGAATCTAATCGGCAGGAGTTGCTGCGACATGTTTGGTTTATTTTATCAGACCAGCCGGGGTTGTAAACTGTTCTTATTCGGTCCGGATTTATTTAATGCTGTTACAGGCTCGCGGGGACCCCAATAACGGAACGGGTTCTCTCGTTGCCTGCGCTTTTTTTTTCTGTGTCCGCCACTGACAGCAAATAACTAATACACGAAACACCCAACAGACAAGATGGCCGCCGCACCTACTGAAAATGTTTTCACCGATTCCTACACCCAAACTAAACGAACTTCGACTCCCTTAATATTGAATAATAATTACGCAAAATTAATGAAATTATTTAAAATCAAACAACAACAACCCGGCTATATTGTTGAAGTGCTTAATTAGATCTTAACCGTGCGGAACTCGAACGTCGAATGAGGACTATTTGTTGAAGCGCAGTGCTGCCACATGGCATGTAGCAACGTCACGGCATTTATTGACATATCTATCATTTAAATGTCAGCTATCGCTGGGGCCACATGATCAATTCCTTTCCGTTTGTTTTAATTAATAATTTCCTAATTAATGATCCATAATAATGCGCGTGCCCCCAAATTCCCTTATCTCATATGATTTATTTTTTATTAAAGGGCGATTACAAAGTGACACCCACCTTGCGCTTGTATCGATTTTCAGGAAATAATCAATTATTGATACAGACAATTTGCAGCGTTTTGTAATTATCATATTAACACCATTTTATTCATTCAAAATAATCAATTTAATTCAGAAACAATTAACACGTTATTAATTTTTGAAAATATTTGGTAATATCGTGGTAATTCGAAAGTCGTTACATCGAAAACTGTGCTAAAATATTTATAAAACTTAAAATATTGATTATAAACCAGCCAAAAAATAAATTTCTTGTATAAAAAAGTAAATAAATGATGATTTAATATAATAATCTTATTGAATAACACAGCTGTAGATCAAGTATTATTTAAAAGTTGAACAGTTATGAATCATATCCAACATTTCATCATCATTTATAATTACAGTTGAATTATTTGACAGATGTAAAGCAAGTAAACATTCATTGAAAAACATGTTTAATAGTAGTAAAGACACAATCGCTCAAAATTATTGTTTAAATATGTTTGTAGATGATTTATGGTTCACACTTCAGAAATATTTTCTACAATTGTTAAACTTGTTTGTCTATTGTACGTTTTACAGCTGTTTTACATAGACCCAGAAATCTTACGACTTGTTTGAAAGGGGTTGATGGCACCAACGGCTTATTAGGTGACTTACGCATCACCCCGGTAGATAAAGAGCAAGTTTGGAGAGCAAAACCGAGTTGTTGAACTTGTTTGACAGATGTTGATGAAACAATAATTCATAATTGGCTTTCAGATGCAAAAGCTGTCAAAATATAATTGTTTAAAACAAATTTCAAAATTAGCTATCGATTCAATTTAACTGTCAAATATAAAAAAGTCAAACAATCTTTTTCTATTCAAATTATCTGGCGACAAAATATTAAATTTATAATCGTTATAATGTTAACTGTCAAATGTCATTTTTTTTAAGAATATAGCAATTTCTAATAAACTAAATAAAAATAATACTCTCGATAGTTAATGCTCGTCAAACGTCACATTTGAGAGACAAACAACGCTCACCTCAGATCATACAATAAATAAGCTTTCGACTAAATATCGTTTTTGACATATAAAACTTAGTTTAAACTGAATGTCATTTTGACTTTCTGAAACAACAAAACAACTCTCACTAATTAATGCAAACGTTTTTTGAAATAGACTAACATCTGACAATCTAGGACTACAAACAACTCTCACTAATGTATAAAAAACGTATTTTGAAATAGATGAACTTATGGCAGTTAGCTTACGTTATCAAATGACGACCAAACGTCGTTTTTGTAAAAAAAAAAAACTAAAAATTGTTCTATTTGACAATTACAGCCTACAGTAATCTCAGCACAGCGTGGTCGGTAAAATAGGCAACTTAATACACACAAAAAGTATGATTGCTCAGTTGCACCTGTGCCATCGCTTGTTTTAGCATCCTTTTCTCGCGTTTACATTTCACATATTCCATAGGCCACGCTGTACTGGGATTACTATAAACATGACAAAATGTCATGTCAATTTTGACAGTCAAAGCTAAGCTTTTGACAGCTGCACAAGGTTCATTAAACTTCAAAATCACCTTCGCGAGACATAGTAAAACATTGAAGAAGTTCAGCAATTAGCAAAAAAACTTCTATAGCAAGCCAAAAAAATGATTAGCTGGTATAATAAGCAACTTAATACACAAAAGTTGTTTTCTTTGTAGCAACCTTCATTCGCGTTTACCTTTTACAAATTCCATGGGTCATGCTGTTCTGGGATTACTGTATTTATGCCTAAAAGTTTTTTTTTACAATTTTGATGATTTCCCACTAATATTTTGATAAATAATTTAAAAAATAAATAATGTTCTTTCCAGACCCAAAAATATATTCGGGTTTTTCGGTGCAAATTATAGATTTCGAAAGCAACTTATTGTTGGCATTGAAGCGAGACCATAAAAAAAAAAAAAAAAAAAAACTGTTTTTATCAGTCTTCCAACAAGGTTCGAATTTAGTCACCACGAAGTCCGCCAAAAGGTATTAGAATTCTTTTAAATGCTCATAATAAATTGAACAATAATTTTGACAAATTAAGAAAAATGTTTGATTTAGTTAAAATGCAACAATTTTTATAAAACTAAGTTGCTGATGTTGCTTAAATTAAGTGACAATTTAAATAATGCTTTTCCATTTGCCCGCACAAATTTCTATAATTATCTTGATGGATTCACAGCAAACACAATCTGAATCAACAAAAGGATAGATTAGTAGGAAATAAATTTAAGGAAAAACAATATCAATTAATCCTTAAACTTAAAGTTTTATTATAAAATTAAGGAGCAATAAAAAACGAGGTACACTGTACATGTTTTTAGTCGAAAAGACCGAAGCCCATGTCATCATCTTCTTCCTCAGATTCTTCTTTCTTTTCTTCCTTCTTGGATTCTGAAACAACAAAATCGATTAATAAACTGATTTAATTTTGTAATAATTTTTTTAGTTTAAAGTAAACTTCAGATTAAATTTATCAGCATTATTCTCTCAGGCGAAAGATGGTTAAAAATAAATCATCATGTACAAGATTTAATTTACTCGTATTACATTGTAGGAAACTTACCTTTCTTTTCTTCAGCAGCTGGAGCAGCAGCACCGGCAGCTGGAGCTGCAGCACCACCACCTACTGGCATAGAGCTCAACTTTTCACGACCTGAAAATAATAGAAATGAATTAATAAACATTGCCAAAATAAAGTGTAATGTATTTTTGTTTAAAAAAGCATCAGTTATAAAAGTAAAATCACATCGATTCAGACGAAAGATGGTATGATAATAAATCATCATGAACAATCTATGAGAAAAACTATTTCATCAAACTTATCATAAATACAGAACAGTAATCATCAATGTAATAATACAGAATAACCCAGTTAAAATGTGTGGCAAAAACATTTTGATTCATTATAATCAACTGCAAGAGTTTGACAGTTAACCTAACTTTCCTGCTTATTTAAAAAAGATGCGGTTAATAAATATATGTTGTGAACAATTTTGAATGTTTTCGTGCAAACTTCATAGAATAATGTTTGTGAGCAATTTCTAATAAGTTTTATGTGAAAAACGGGCACCTGCAAAAAGTTTTATGTAATAAATAAGTTTCCTATGCACTTTCTGGTTTATTGTATTTAGCAAATAAAGAATTTTGAGCAATAAATGTATTTTGTTAACAATTTTTGAAGTTTTTATGCTGAAAATCTGAATCCTGTGCAAACTTAATAAAGTATTCTGCATTGTTGCAGAGTTTCTTGTTCAATTTTAAAACTATTTTACTGTATAGCTAGGTTTTCCTACTTATTTTTTAAAGAATTTTGTTTATTAAATATAGTTTGTGAACAATTTTTAATGTTTTTTATGCAGAAAATGGACTTTCTGTGCAAACTTCATAGAATAATGATTTGCAAGTGCTTTCAATGTACAGAAAATAAGCTATCTGCAAAAACGTTATATAATAAATGAGTTTCCTGTGCACTTTCTGGTTTATTTTATTAAGTAAATAGGCTTCCTGGCAAATATTTTCAAAAAAATTTTGATATATTTTATAGCGCAATTAAATTTCCTGCAAATATTTTGAATTTTTGCACAATAGAAGTAGTCTTCAAACAAACAATACCAAATTAAACCAACTTTTGATATCTGACAAATTATCTACTTCTGACTTATGTCAAAATGCTAACTAATAATGAACCTAACCTAACCCTACATATGACAAATTTTGAACTACTTTTGTCAAACTGCCGACTTATAATGAACCTAACCTAAATTATGACAAATTTCAAACTTTGAATCACTTTTGACATATGTCAAACTGCTAGCTAATAATGAACTTAATCTAACTCGGCATATGACAATTTTTTAAACAGTTTTCACACTGTGTCTCTACTTTAAACTAAAAAAAACTGCAAAACTTTAAACAATTTTCAAACTTTGGATCTACATTGACATATGTCAAACTGCTAACTAATAATTGATTTAACCTAACCTAAAATATGTCAAATTTGAATCTACTTTTGGCATTTGCCAAACCTAACCCAACATGACAAATATTGAACTTTTGATCTACTTTTGTCAAACTTAACCTAACTTAAGACAAATTACAATCATTGGATCTACTTTTGACACAACCTAACCCAACAATGACATCTGTCAAATTGCTAACTAATAATGTACCTAACCTAACATGTCAAATTTCAAACCAATTTAAACATAACAACCCAATCCATCATATGTCAATTTTTTTGATCTGCTTTTGTCAAACTGTTTCCTTATAATAAACCTAACCTAAATTATGACAAATTACAAACTTTAGACCTACTTTTGACTTACGTCAAACTGCTAACTAATAATGAACCTAACCGAACATTCGACAAATTTTCAAACCTTTTTCTATTTGTTTTTGACACATGTCAAACTGCTAATGAATATAACCTAACCCAACTAAGACAAATTTTGAACTTTTGATCTACTTTTGTCAAATTGTTAACTTATAATGAACCTAACTTAAACCTAACCTTACATTTGACAAATTTCCAACAGTTTTCAAACTCTGAAACCTTGGAGTAAACTTTTGACATATGTCAAACCAATATCAAGCGATTTTTGAATGTTTTTATGCAGAAAATTGGCTTTCTGCCCAATAAATGTATTTTGTGAACAATTTATGATGTTTTTATGCTGAAATTAGACTTTCTGTGCAAACTTCATACAATATTAAGCAATAAATAGGTTTCTTGTCAGGTTTTTGATATTTTTTGTTGCATAATTAAGTTTTCTGCAAATATTTTATATTGGTATTACTTTCCAAGTTGTTAGCGGTACTGTGGCTGGAATAATAACTATAGATATCTAATATTAATTTACAAAGTTTAAGTAATGATTAAATTGGTGTGCTTTGTTAACCCAATTGTGATCCAATTTCTTGATCATAATCATTTGGGTTGATGGTGAAGTTCAAGTTTTGTGAGTGTGATCTAAATTGATGTACACCACCCATCCATCATTGTTTATAATACAATTTCTTGATAACAAACCTCTTTGAATTTTTTACAATTTATAAACTGTCAAAATAAGATTCACAAATATTGAAGTCTCAATTCTGCATTTGAAATTCAAAATAGCCATCAACAAAAGTTTCTTTTTATCATTTACAAAATGATAATAGAAATCCCAGGTAGCAGACAGAAACAATTTACAAAATCTTCCAATAAATATGAATTACTCGAAATCCATAAAGTTTAGCAATTCCATATTCATGGCCAAACCTATTATCTCTGTGCCACATTCCTCTCCAGCAAAAGCTGTAAACAATCCAGATTTATAAATATACCTAATAGAACATAGCTGACATTCGAGAACATAGTCACTGAAAAACCAAACAGAGAGCGCATAGGAAATTGTCGTAACATAGATCCTGATTCAGTATCTTTAAAAACCTATCAAATCAAATAATTACTTTTTGATATGAAAGTACAAGTTGAAGCACTGGTAAACAAGTGAGAAGATTTCAGAGATACAAAAAGATTTCTTCTTCAATATCCTGAAGTCCTTGCAATCCAAATCAGACAATAAATGACAGGTTTAATATTGACAATCAAATATGGCTTTGTCAATAGTATTGTATTTGGTTGTACCAAAAGAAATGTTTAATAATTATCAAATAACATTCTAATATATTTTTGATCTTTAGTGTGCTGCGCATTTTAATATTTAAGACTGGTTTCAGCTGTTAGACCATCATCAGTTTGATTATCTATTACAGAAGTGTTTGCAATATCCACAGCAAAACCACATGTAATAAATAAACAATCTGATGATGACATAAGTCAAAACAGGTCTTAAATAATGATAAAAACCTAGCACACAAAAGTATAAAATTAATTTACTATTTGTAGTATTTTTGAATTATATATTTTCTTGTAGCAATCTTGGATCTGCAATTTTTTGCATTATAACCTGAATGCTATTTAATTTGACTAATTATTTGCTGTTCAAACACAATTTAATTGCTGCAGTTATGTTGAAATTATAAAAAATTAGTTTAACGAGATCGTAACCATAGTTATTAAATGTTCCAAAAAGTTTCTGTATAAAATTTGATAAAAATGAATCATTTACAGAATTTGATGATCGCTAAACTGTATTAAAGAATAAACACTTAACATAGTTTCACTCAATTTACTTTAAATATTTTGCCGCTAATTAAAATTATTATACCTTGTGTGATGAGATCATCGATAGATTTTCCCTTGAGTTCTCCAATGACTTTCTTCAATTTCTCAGCATCAGCTTCGATACCTACAGAGGAGAGGATCTTTTCAATATCACCAGCAGCTGGGGCGGCTTTGCCCCCGAGGACAGCCAACAAGTAAGCAGCCACGTAACGCATCTAAAACAAAACATTATATAATACAATTCAACATAATTCGTTATTTACAAATTAATTTAAAATCAAGGAGCATGTTTTAATGTAAGGTTAAGAATGTCCAAAAAAACAATTTCAATAAAATCCTGTATGGGATAATCCAAGCAATAGTATGAAGCAATAACAATGCAATTCTACAATTCAATAATCTATTAATTATAAAACCTCACAAACAAAATGTTTACATTTTTTCACCCCACAACATGTTAACCTCCAATAATTAAATCTTTTAAAATTTCCCCCATCCAATAATAAAACCCCATAAAAATATATTGGATGCAATGCAACAATCCCATAATTACATATAATTTGTATATTTATTGTATTAATTGATGTTTTTACTTACTTTTTAAGTCGAGCGACACGAAACGTGTATGCTAACGGAGTTACAAAATGGTAAGGAATAAGGAACAAAATAAAGTTCGCTTTCGTCTACTTTAGAGTATGTAGCGACATCTCGACGGAAATTGAAGAACTAAAAAAAAACTAGCGCCATCTTTGGATTATTATAGGAGTTATCCAGTGGCGTCACTGCAATATTTTAAATACAGTTAATTATAATTAAACAATAAATTTAAAATGTTTAAAAATAATCATAATTAAATAAAAAAATTATTAAATTAAATATAGTTGAGTAGACACTAAACTATTTTTTTTTTTATAAATTGTTAAAATATTAAAAAACAAAATTTTTGCTGAAAATTAAATAATCGAACAAATAATTCCATTTAAATCTGGTGTAGTGTTGGTTGCATACAGTTGTGTATAATATGAATGTGTAGTAATAATTAATTTGAATAAAAAAATTAAACAAATAAAATACATAATTAAAGCTATGGATAAAATTATTGACATTTTGTAAATAACGCTTAAACAGAACAATTATGCCCTTATTAATAGTCAGAGCTTGGATTAATCTTGAACTCATTTATTTGGATTCATGTCAAAGTTTGTAAAGTAGTATACCTGCACATTGATAATTCATCAATTTCAGTAATTATTTATTCTAAATTCATTTTAAATTAGAGCATAACCTATTACCAAATGCCATAATAAACAATGATTGATCTTAGGTGATGTCAAGATTATTTGAATCTAAGATTATACTGACGCGCGATCGCTACTGAAATTGCAAAATAAATCTCGGATTCATGAATCAAAAATTTCTGACTATTAGTACGGCCATTAATGACGTACATATAATCCACTATTTTATGTTAAGTAAATATATTTAATAGTAAATAACAAATAAGTATACATATAATAAAAAATGATCTATCCATAACTCGAAACAGATTTTGTTCCTTTCTTTGTTGTTCTCAATCCAACAATAATTGATTCTACAACTCTCATATGCTGATTAATAAATTTTAACTTATCATCCAATGGTAAATTCGGATTATACATAGAATGTGTGTCGCGAGAGCACATATCACTATACATTTTATTGATTGTAGTCAAAACCAATTCCAATGACCTTTCTAAGTCTATTACATGTTGTTTCACTTTTTCATTAATATTTTCCCATTTGAGTGCTTTTACTTTTGCAGTCTCGTGACGTAACAGTAGCATACTCATATTTGCAGTCAGCTCCATCATTACCATGCGATTCCTTTGCACAATATCCAACTAAAAAAATCTGAAATAACTAATAACAAATTAATTAAATATTTCCTTACAAATTTTTTCTTGGCAATTTGCATATCATTTAGTAAACTAGCTTGTTTCAAGCGTATATCGTTTTTGTTTTCAATGAGGCAGTCATATCTTACCAATATTGCGCTAACATTTTTAAAATCTTTAGAACATACTGCTTCCAAGAAATTCTGTAAATAATAATTGTATTTTGTGGATCAACATTATAATATGCAAACCTCGTATTTACGGTAAGATTTGATCATTTCCTCTCTGCGTCCTTTTATGTAATAAAACTGATTCATTCGAGAACTCAATTTGTCTATTTCATCGCAGCGCGCTTGTAAGTTTGATTTGTCGTCCATAATTTTTTGTCTAGTTCGATCTCTTTTATCAGCATTTGCTTTAATAAACTGAAAATATTTAAAAGTTTAAATTAGTAACATAGTTTTAGTAAAATTCATCAACTTTCATCAATTGCGGCCATCTTGGATTAAATTTTTAACCACAAATAAACTTTTTTAATAAAATCAAGTATGCTGAATCTATTTTTTTAATCCGCAATACAAAATTTCTTTTAGTTTTTGAGTAAAGTTCAATTTAGTAACATAGTTCTAGTAAAATTCATCAATTTTCATCAAATGCGGCTATCTTAGATTAAATTATTAACCGCAAACAAACTTTTTTAATAAATTCAAGTATGCTGAATCTAATTTTTAAATCTGCAATACAAAATTCCGTTAAGTTTTCAAGTAAAGTTCAACTTAGTAACAAAGTTCTAGTAAAATTTATCAATTATTATCAATTGCGGCCATCTTGGATTAAATTATTAACCACAAACAAACTTTTTTAATAAAATCAAGTATGCTGAATCCAATTTTTCAATTCGCAATACAAAATTCCTTTTAGTTTCTAAGTTAAGTTCAATTTAGTAACAAAATTCTATTAAAATTCATCAATTTTACCAATTGCGGCCTTCTTAGATTAAATTATTAACCACAAACAAACTTTTTTAATAAAACCAAGTATGCTGATTCTATTTTTTTAATCCGCAATACAAAATTTCTTTTAGTTTTTGAGTAAAGTTCAATTTAGTAACATAGTTCTAGTAAAATTCATCAATTATCATCAATTGCGGACAGCTTGAATTAAATTTTTAACCACAAATAAACTTTTTTAATAAAATCAAGTATGCTGAATCTAATTTTTTAATCCGCAATACAAAATTCCTTTTAGTTTTTAAGTTAAGTTCAATTAAGTAACAAAGTTCTAGTAAAATTCATCAACTTTCATCAACGGCGGCCATCTTGGATTAAACTATTAACCCCAAATAACTTTTTTATTAAAATCAGGTATGCTGAATCTAATTTTGCAATCCGCAATACAAAATTCCTTTTAGTTTTTGAGTAAAGTTCAATTTAGTAACAAAATTCTAGTAAAATTCATCAATTTTATCAATTGCGGCCATCTTGAATTAAATTATTAACCAAAAACAAACTTTTTTAATAAAATAAAGTATGCTGAACTAATTTTTCAATCCGCAATACAAAATTCCGTTAAGTTATTAAGTAAAGTTCAACTTAGTAACAAAGTTCTAGTAAAATTCATCAAATTTCATTAATGGCGGCCATCTTGAATAATATTATTAACCACAAACAAACTTTTTTAATAAATTAAAGTATGCTGAATCCAATTTTTCAATCCGCAATACAAAATTCCTTTTAGTTTTTGAGTAAAGTTCAATTTAGTAACATAGTTCTAGTAAAATTCATCAATTTTCATTAATAGCGGCCATCTTGGATTAAATTTTTAACCACAAACAAACTCTTTTAATAAATTCAAGTATGCTGAATCTAATTTTTCAATCCGCAATACAAAATTCCGTTAAGTTATTAAGTAAAGTTCAACTTAGTAACAAAGTTCTAGTAAAATTCATCAAATTTCATTAATGGCGGCCATCTTGAATAATATTATTAACCACAAACAAACTTTTTTAATAAATTAAAGTATGCTGAATCCAATTTTTCAATCCGCAATACAAAATTCCTTTTAGTTTTTGAGTAAAGTTCAATTTAGTAACATAGTTCTACTAAAATTCATCAATTATCATCAATTGCAGCCATCTTGGATTAAATTATTAACCACAAACAAACTTTTTTAATGAATTCAAGTATGTTGAATCTAATTTTTCTATCCACAATACAAAATTCCGTTAAGTTTTTAAGTAAAGTTCAATTTAGTAACATAGTTCTAGTAAAATTCATCAATTTTCATCAAATGCGGCCATCTTGGAATTAAATGATAACCATAAATAAACTTTTTTAATAAATTCAAGTACGCTGAATCTAATTTTTCAATCCGCAATACAAAATTCCGTTAAGTTTTTAAGTAAAGTTCAATTTAGTAACATAGTTCTAGTAAAATTCATCAATTTTCATCAAATGCGGCCATCTTGGATTAAATGATAACCACAAATAAACTTTTTTAATAAATTCAAGTATGCTGAATCTAATTTTTCAATCCGCAATACAAAATTCCGTTAAGTTTTTAAGTAAAGTTCAATTTAGTAACATAGTTCTAGTAAAATTCATCAATTTTCATTAATGGCGGCCATCTTGAATTAAATTTTAACCACAAATAAACTTTTTGAATAAATTCAAGTATGCTGAATCTAATTTTTCAATCCACAATACAAAATTCCTTCTAGTTTTTAAATTAAGTTCAATTTAGTAACAAAGTTTTAGTAAAATCTCAATTTTCATCAATGGCGGCCATCTTGTATTAAATTATTAACCATAAACAAACTTTTTTAATAAATTCAAGTATGCTGAATCTAATTTTTCAATCATCAATACAAAATTCCTTTTAGTTTTTTAGTTATGTTCAATTTAGTAACATAATTCTAGTAAAATTCATAAATTTTCATCAATGGCGGCCATCTTGGATTAAATGATAACCACAAACAATTTTTTTTAAATAAATTCAAGCATTCTGAATCTAATTTTTTAATCCGCAATACAAAATTCTTTTCAGTTTTTGAGTAAAGTTGAATTTAGTATCAGTTTTAGTAAAATTCATCAAATTTTATCAATTCTCAATATGACATCGCATTTTGGTTTGATTGCAACATTATACCACAACAAAGCTATATTTAACTCTAACAAAAGCAGCAAATCTGCTTCCAAACTACAAAACAAAATCCTTACATAATCAAAATTGCTAATAGTTTTCCTAAACTTCAATTCTTTATTTTCCAAATCCGTCCATCGTTTATCTAAATTCTTGGCCATAACGACATTAATTTTCTGCGCTTCTCTGAGCGTCTCCTCAGCATTATTTTTATTCTGTACTGATGTAATAAGTTCCAATTCAAGCGAGCTAGCTTCCGGTACTTTTCCCCTATAATGTATATTATCACTTGACTAATACTAGAAAAAATTGTTGCTACTTACGTGACTGGGATTTTAAGAGATTTCGAATCATAATATTCATATATCCGGGCGTTGGTCTTTAGTTTTGGAAATTGTAGCTGGTTTATTGGGCATGAAAGGGAAACGAAATTTTCTGAGACAAATCGTTCCATGTGTCAATAATAATAAGTTGTTATGGTTACAAAAGTTTTTTAAATTTTTTGTAACAATTAAAATAATTATACAGATTGCTAGATCCATTTGTCCTAACTCATTATTTACGGCCGTTCTGTCAATCGCATGTGGTAATCCTGGATTCCATTACTTGAAAGTAATAAATGATGATAAAAGAATTGATCACCAACACTTCTATCTTCTGTAAATTGTTGACCTCTGTTGGTTTAGGTAACAAAAGGGGCTGAAGGAACCAAAAATCTGTGCACTATTCCTAACAAAAAAACTTGACTGAATTGTCATATTCTAAATTGAAACTATCACAGATACATTGCAAGAACAGTATTACAACTTGTAACTGTCATTAATGATTTGCAACAACTGTTATGTAACTTGTAACTGTCGTCGATCGATTGTAGCTGTCAAATTATGTTAGAAAACGTCAAAATTATCATATTGTAACTTGTAAGTATCACAGATACATTGCAAGAACATTATTATAACTTGTAACTGTCATTAATGGTTTGTAACAATTGTTGTGACTTGTAACTGTCGTTGATCGATTGTAGCTGTCAAATTATGTTAGAAAACGTCACAATTGTCATATTGTAACTTGTAAGTATCACAGATACATTGCAAGAACATTATTACAACTTGTAACTGTCATTAATGGTTTGTAACAATTGTTATGTGACTTGTAACTGTCGTTGATCGATTGTAGCTGTCAAATTATGTTAGAAAACGTCACAATTGTCATATTGTAACTTGTAAGTATCACAGATACATTGCAAGAACATTATTACAACTTGTAACTGTCATTAATGGTTTGTAACAATTGTTATGTGACTTGTAACTGTCGTTGATCAATTGTAGCTGTCAAATTATGTTAGAAAACGTCACAATTGTCATATTGTAACTTGTAAGTATCACAGATACATTGCAAGAACATTATTATAACTTGTAACTGTCATTAATGGTTTGTAACAATTGTTATGTGACTTGTAACTGTCGTTGATCGATTGTAGCTGTCAAATTATGTTAGAAAACGTCACAATTGTCATATTGTAACTTGTAAGTATCACAGATACATTGCAAGAACATTATTACAACTTGTAACTGTCATTAATGGTTTGTAACAATTGTTATGTGACTTGTAACTGTCGTTGATCAATTGTAGCTGTCAAATTATGTTAGAAAACGTCACAATTGTCATATTGTAACTTGTAAGTATCACAGATACATTGCAAGAACATTATTATAACTTGTAACTGTCATTAATGGTTTGTAACAATTGTTATGTGACTTGTAACTGTCGTTGATCGATTGTAGCTGTCAAATTATGTTAGAAAACGTCACAATTGTCATATTGTAACTTGTAAGTATCACAGATACATTGCAAGAACATTATTACAACTTGTAACTGTCATTAATGGTTTGCAACAATTGTTATGTGACTTGTAACTGTCGTTAATCGATTGTAACTGTCAAATTAGGTTAGAAAACGCCATAATTGTCATATTGTAACTTGTAAGTATCACAGATACATTGCAAGAACATTATTACAACTTGTAACTGTCATTAATGGTTTGTAACAATTGTTATGTGACTTGTAACTGTCGTTGATCGATTGTAGCTGTCAAATTATGTTAGAAAACGTCACAATTGTCATATTGTAACTTGTAAGTATCACAGATACATTGCAAGAACATTATTACAACTTGTAACTGTCATTAATGGTTTGTAACAATTGTTATGTGACTTGTAACTGTTGTTGATCGATTGTAGCTGCCAAATTATGTTAGAAAACGTCACAATTGTCATATTGTAACTTGTAAGTATCACAGATACATTGCAAGAACATTATTACAACTTGTAACTGTCATTAATGGTTTGTAACAATTGTTATGTGACTTGTAACTGTCGTTGATCGATTGTAGCTGTCAAATTATGTTAGAAAACGTCACAATTGTCATATTGTAACTTGTAAGTATCACAGATACATTGCAAGAACATTATTATAACTTGTAACTGTCATTAATGGTTTGCAACAATTGTTATGTGACTTGTAACTGTCGTTAATCGATTGTAACTGTCAAATTAGGTTAGAAAACGCCATAATTGTCATATTGTAACTTGTAAGTATCACAGATACATTGCAAGAACATTATTACAACTTGTAACTGTCATTAATGGTTTGTAACAATTGTTATGTGACTTGTAACTGTCGTTGATCGATTGTAGCTGTCAAATTATGTTAGAAAACGTCACAATTGTCATATTGTAACTTGTAAGTATCACAGATACATTGCAAGAACATTATTACAACTTGTAACTGTCATTAATGGTTTGTAACAATTGTTATGTGACTTGTAACTGTCGTTGATCAATTGTAGCTGTCAAATTATGTTAGAAAACGTCACAATTGTCATATTGTAACTTGTAAGTATCACAGATACATTGCAAGAACATTATTACAACTTGTAACTGTCATTAATGGTTTGTAACAATTGTTATGTGACTTGTAACTGTCGTTGATCGATTGTAGCTGTCAAATTATGTTAGAAAACGTCACAATTGTCATATTGTAACTTGTAAGTATCACAGATACATTGCAAGAACATTATTACAACTTGTAACTGTCATTAATGGTTTGTAACAATTGTTATGTGACTTGTAACTGTCGTTGATCGATTGTAGCTGTCAAATTATGTTAGAAAACGTCACAATTGTCATATTGTAACTTGTAAGTATCACAGATACATTGCAAGAACATTATTACAACTTGTAACTGTCATTAATGGTTTGTAACAATTGTTATGTGACTTGTAACTGTCGTTGATCGATTGTAGCTGTCAAATTATGTTAGAAAACGTCACAATTGTCATATTGTAACTTGTAAGTATCACAGATACATTGCAAGAACATTATTACAACTTGTAACTGTCATTAATGGTTTGCAACAATTGTTATGTGACTTGTAACTGTCGTTAATCGATTGTAACTGTCAAATTAGGTTAGAAAACGCCATAATTGTCATATTGTAACTTGTAAGTATCACAGATACATTGCAAGAACATTATTACAACTTGTAACTGTCATTAATGGTTTGTAACAATTGTTATGTGACTTGTAACTGTCGTTGATCGATTGTAGCTGTAAAATTATGTTAGAAAACGTCACAATTGTCATATTGTAACTTGTAAGTATCACAGATACATTGCAAGAACATTATTACAACTTGTAACTGTCATTAATGGTTTGTAACAATTGTTATGTGACTTGTAACTGTTGTTGATCGATTGTAGCTGCCAAATTATGTTAGAAAACGTCACAATTGTCATATTGTAACTTGTAAGTATCACAGATACATTGCAAGAACATTATTACAACTTGTAACTGTCATTAATGGTTTGTAACAATTGTTATGTGACTTGTAACTGTCGTTGATCGATTGTAGCTGTCAAATTATGTTAGAAAACGTCACAATTGTCATATTGTAACTTGTAAGTATCACAGATACATTGCAAGAACATTATTACAACTTGTAACTGTCATTAATGATTTGCAACAATTGTTATCTGACTTGTAACTGTCGTTCATCAATTGTAGCTGTCAAATTATGTTAAAAACGTCACAATTGTCGTATTCTAACTTGTAAGTATCACAGATACATTGCAAGAACACTATTACAACTTGTAACTGTCATTAATGGTTTGCAACAATTCTACCTAGCTTGTAACTGTCGTCTATCAATTGTAACTGTTAAATAAACAACAAAACAATATACAGAGTGATTCATGACGTTTGGAAACACTTTATAAAGTAATAAATAACTTCTAATGTTTTAATTATATTTAATCGATCTTGTATGTACAAGAAATCGAATATTATCTAAATAAATTTCTACGCATCCAAGCTAAACCACATTTAAACCATAGACACACGTTTATCGACTGACATCGAACGTGGTTGTGGTGATGAAACTGGTGAAGAAGCTTTCGCTTTCTCCGAAATCGCTTCATTAATCATTGCTTTGTTCACGACTTGTATGGATTTTTTGATATTTTGCAATGCGCTACTTATATAAATCAATTGATTTTCAAAATCTTCGAATGGTATACTTTTCGGGATTCCACGACGTTCGCACATTTGATCGTAAATCTGACGCATGCCAACACGTACTGATGATATTTCCCGTTCTTTAGCTATAGTTACATCTTTAACCGTTTCCACTATACTTTCCCAATGGATGGATTTCTTTTTGGCCGCAATGTATCTCACATACAAATCGGTTAACTTTGTATTCAATCCCAACACTTCTAACTTTTTCTTATCAATAATTCTAATCTAAAAGATAAGTAAATAATAACAGTTGCAATAATTCAACCCATACCATCATCTGTTTATCATGATCAAGTTGATCCATTTCTCTATCACGTTTAAAACCAATTTCTCGCTTAGTTTCCACTAAAGATTGGTATCTTTTGATGAGGCCTTCGATTGATCTGAATTGTCCAGAATCTGCTACAACCTTATTTAAATAATCCTGGAAATTATTGAAATTTTAGTATTATAAAAGCGAAACCAAGGTTTAACCGACATTTTAGAACAAAGCCCTTAGAGACGCTATATTCATCTGTTCAGTTATGTGTTTAGCCTTTTGTAAGAAATTTGAGTTAGTACAGTTTGGGTGACTTAGGTTGTGGTACTACTGCTTGTAGTTACATTCATGTCAATCAAAACTGTTTGAGGTTATGTTCGTCTCATATTTTATTGTCAAATTTGATTTAATAAAAGGTTGTCACTGCTAATAGGATGAATAAGCGTTTACTCATAGCAAACTTATTAGTAACGCTACTACTAAGCACAAATAAAATAAACAAATGACATACATCATATATTCTATATTCCCTGATTTTTTGCTCAAATCGACCCTTAATGTCCAAAATAAAACCATGCTGCTCTTTAAGCTCGGCAATCATATTGATTCTTTGAGTTTGCATAGATCTTTCCTCTTCAATTTTTCTCAAAGTCCTGGTCCTCTTATCGACGTTTTCATTGACAAACTGTAAAAACCAAGTGATTAGTTCGTTTTGTATTTTGATTTGATAGATTTACTTGTTCAAATTTGATGAAGCTTTGTCGAAAAGCTGCTTCTTTATTTTGGAGTTCTTTCCATTGATGGTCGTTTCTTACATATTCTACTTTGACTGCTTGCTTGCATTTGCGTAGGTTTTCATTGACTTCGTCGAATTTTCGCAATGATGTTATCAGATCGTATAGTAGGGAGTTTTGGGCTTTATCGTAATCGCAAGCAGCACTAAAATAAATGTTTGCGTAAGTATTAAACATGGCGAATGTTGCCAACAACGTTTCAAGAGCAAAAGTCAAAGTTGAAGAAGTCATGGAAGCGCTGAGACTCGTCGGTGATACCCATGAACCATAAATCTTTGCAAAAAAATTGCTAGACCTTTCTGAAGTAGATACACATGATCTCGCTTGAAATAAATGCAATAGTAGTGAATGTGCCACAATCAAGATCACATCTGCATACATAAGACCGATCAATCGTATCAAAACGGTGGATTTTGATACAATTTTTGCAAATCCTTTTTCCACAACTATTGTTAAAAACTTCAATTCTAAGCACACGATGTGAAATAGCTTCAGAACTAAAACCAAAGATCGATGTATGTAGAGCAAAAGTTTCCAAGTAGTGGGTTTGGATAAACCCATTACAGCTCTGCAGGCCACCAAAAGACGTTCTTGATGCAATACTCAAGAATGTCAACTTCCAAGTCAATGTTCAAGTCATCAATGACCTTAGCTCCGACCACAACCCAGTACAACTGAAACTCTACGAAAAAAAACCAACCGGAGAAGAGGAAAATTTTGTAACAATAACTTCTCAATTTCCTTGGAAGAGTCTTTCCCCGAAAAAAATTTTTGTAAAACCTACAGATTGGCAACCTGGCCATAGTAAGAACGATTGAAGACATAAAAAAACCCCGTCGCACTTTTAACTAGCCAAACCCATCAAACCACAGAAAAAGCTTCTAAAACCATCAAAAGCATCAATGTCAGAGGCATCGCAACCCCAAATATCGCTATAAGGAAGGATCTTCAAAGCCTTACAAAATAAACAAGTCCCCATATGGGTTCAATACACTATCGAAAGAAAGACCCGCTCATATATTGAAGATACTGATTTGGTGCACGTCAAAAAGGTCCACCAAGTAATCAACAACTTCCTGAAAGAAGCTGACCACAACGCATCGCTAAAATGCGTTCTACCTTCTCAAATAAGAGAAATAATCAAAAAACTAAAAAATATTCGGTCTGCTCTCCGCCCTGATAAAGTACCTATCAGAGCACTAAAGTCAATCTAGCATAAAGCAATAATGGCACTCATCAATATTGCAAATGCAATTCTACGCACTGGGCACTTCACTCCAAACTAGAAAAGACAACTCAAAAGCCCATAAACAAGCAGGAATTCATCCTCGTCCAAAAGAAACGCCAAAAGACCTGAATGAGTCAATTTCTGATCTTATTGAAAGACCTTCAGTCAATCCCCAGCTCCTTTTTAAGAGCTGCGTCCGTTCAGCCATCAGCAACCAACCTCGCCGGCCCCTCAAGCCATGGAGCATAAGGGCCTTCCGCCCCCAAAAGGGTAAAGCCAAAAAAAACTTCACTGAGGTGAGGTACAGGCAAAAAAAAAATAACGCTTGCAGAGAAGAGAAATACATTTCCAATTTCTTGATAACTAACTCTTGAGCGGGTAAGTAGGAACCTCAGTTCAAACTACTCGCCCGTAATCATGCTCTGGAGTGTCCCGCCCACCCACCCAGCATTCGTCAACAAGGGATTAGATATCACCATCCCCTCCATTGGCATAGAGACTTTTAACGCTTGCAGAGAAAAATAAGTCATCAATATTGCAAATGCAATTCTACGCACTAGGCACTTCACTCCAAACTAAAGAAGACAACTCCAAAGCCCATAAACAAGCAGGAATTCATCCTCGTCCAAAAGAAACGACAAAAGACCTGGATGAGTCAACTTCTGATCTTAATGAAAGACTTTCAGTCAATCTCCAGCTCCCTTTAAGAGCTGCGTCCGCTCAGCCATCAGCAACCAACATCGCCGGCCCCTCAAGCCATGAGACACAAGGGCCTTCCGCCCCCAAAAGGGTAAAGCCAAAAAAAGCTTCACTGAGGTGAGGTACAGGCCTGCCGCCTCGGACCTCTACCCAGAAACCGGAAACGCAACACTCGTGATAAACATACCCAAACCGGAAGTTTCCCTAAAACTACCGGCTTATCAGTCTTCTAGGCACCTTAAGTAAAGTCATAGAAAGAGTGATCCGGTGATCCTGAACAAAATCCAAGACCACACGGAAGCTAATAACTTTAATAACTAACCTTTTCCTCTCCCACCCCCCATCATAAATTTAGATGGGATCTTTCAGATGTCAAAAAAACCTTCAACAAAGTTTGCAACAAAAGACATTTTTATAAACTATACAGAAACAATTTTCCTTTGTGTTTTGTAAAGCTGATAGCCTCCAAAATCCAAGATTACACAAAAGCTAATAACTTTAATAACCTTCGCCCCCTCCCCCTAACCAACATGAGTTCAGGTGAGATCATTCAGACGTCCATCAACTAATCAGCGTAACAAACCTTATAGTCAGACAGACGTCCAAAAAGCCTTTGACAAGGTTTGGCACAAGAGACTTCTCTACGTCTTGTAAGGCGGATAGCCTCATATCTAAATCGCAGAGCTCTTACAGTCAAAATTTTAAACCACATTTGTACGTCAGAAGTTCCTCAAGGCTCCATTTTCTTTCCGCTGCTATTTAACCTATAAGTCGCCGACATGCCTTCTGGATTGAAGCACGGAGTTAAAATGACCCAATATGCTCACCACTTTTATACTTTTCAAGGTCACCTCGAGGTTACAGAAAGCCACCACCAATCATAAAAAATAGTTGAATGAGTAGCGAGTTAAAGTGAATCCAGAAAAAAGCAAAGCCCCCATAAGAACGTCCATTTTAACAACGTTTCTATACCGTGGTCCGATGCTGCCGGGTATCTAAAGATAATATTTGACAAAAAACTCAAATTGCACCATTTTTCATAAAACTAGATTGTCAGCAAATTTTCTTGTTCCAATTTTGCGTCAGAACAGAACTTGTCCTCAATCTAGAAAAAGGCTCCAAATTGCCACCTCAATCGTCTGGAAAATATGACTTTGGAAACCCAAAGTAATATTTTAAGAAACAATGGAGTTGCCCAAAACAGGAAAAGTCGGACTAACCTCGAATTACCCTTGCTGAGTCAATACACCAAAACTTTAGCCAAAAACTATTTCGATAATCTCGCGACTAATCTGAATCCGGATCTGGGCCAGACAAATAAGATTTCTTCTATAAACGATCGGTAAATCAAGTAACCGTAGTAGTAACCTAAAATAAATAACACCACATCCTACCCCGCAGCTTATAGGGCGTAATAATCTTAACCATCTTCTAAATCCCAATATGCAAATAGAAGGTCCATAAACAAACAAACAAAAATAACGTTTGCAGAGAAGAGAAATACATTTCCAATTTCTTGATAACTAACTCTTGAGCGGGTAAGTGGGAAGCTCAGTTCAAACTTCTTCATCTTCTTATAGTGCCATACTCACTACGAGTGTTCGGCGCCCCTCTGGAACTATTATCGCGCACCACAAACATACGGGACCTACAGTTTAACGTGGAATCCAAACCACACCACTAGAGGGGTTTACTAAGCAAATACTTTGCTGGTTTGTCATTGCCTTGCAAAGGAGACGACCGCATTCAAAATATATTCGACAAATTAGATACTGCCGCTGCCGGGAATCGAACCCGGGCTGCCTGCACAACAGTCCTCGCACTAGACCATTGTGCTACAGTCGCCAGTTCAAACTACTCGCCCGTAATCATGTTCTGGAATGTCCCGCCCACCCACCCAGCATTCGTCAACAAGGAATTAGATATCACCATCACCTCCATTGACATAGAAACTATTAACGCTTGCAGAGAAAAAAAAAATCCAATTTCTCGATAACTAACACTTGGGCGGGTAAGTGGGAATCCCAGTTAAAACTACTCGTCCTTAATCATGCCCCGCTTACCCACCAAGTGATCGTTATTAAGGGATTTAATATCACCATCACCTCCTCCACAATTTATGAATATTGAACCTGATACAGTGTTCCTGCGCACCCGCCTATGTGTTTGTCATAAAGAAATTGACAGTTACTACCACCTCTCGTGTTCCTGCAGCTAACAAACAAGACAAAATAACTGACAGATATCATTAAACTTGAAGAAGAAGTTGACGTAATCAATTTCTTAATAACAAACTTTGGGGCGGGTGAGCGGGATCACAATTTATGAATATTGAGCCGGTAGTTTGATACACTCACCCAGCGTTCGTCATCAAGAAATTTGATCCTTTGACATAAAGACTTTTAACGCATTCGGGAAAAAAAAAAACTTTTTTTATAAGTAACACTTGGCTGGGTGGGCAGAAACCCTATTCAAACTATTCGTCTGTAATCATGCTCTGGAGAGCCCCACCCACCCACCAAATGTTCGTCATTAAAGGATTGAATGTCATTAAACTTCAATTTCTTAATAACTAACACTTGGAGGTGGGGGGGGGGGGGGGAACCCTACTTCAAACTTTGTTCCTACCCACCCATCCAAGCGTTAGTTATCAAGAGATTTATTGTTAAACAATTTTCTCACATCTAAATCCAAGCACACAAGAGGTGGGAGAAACAATAGATCCTCTGATAACTAACACTTGGGCAGGTGGGTGGGACACAGTAAAAGAAGTAACTCGCCCACAAATTAGACTTTGTTCCCACCCACCCGCCCAAGCGTTAGTTATCAAGAGATTTATTCTTAAACAATTTTCTCATATCTAAACCCAAGCACACAAGAGGTGGGACAAATAATAGATCCTTTGATGACTAACACTTGGACGGGTGGGTGGGTCACAGTAGAAAAAGTAACTCGCCCACAAATTAAACTTTGTTCCCACCCACCCACCCACCCAAGCGTTAGTTATCAAAAGATTTATTCTTAAGCAATTTTCTCATATCTAAATCCAAGCACACAAGAGGTAGGACAAACAATAGATCCTTTGATAACTAACACTTGGGCGGGTGGGTGGGTCACAGTAGAAAAAGTAACTCGTCCACAAATTAAACTTTGTTCCCGCCCACCCACCCAAGCGTTAGTTATCAAGAGATTTATTTTTAAACAATTTTCTCATATCTAAATCCAAGCACACAAGAAGTGGGACAAATAATAGATCCTTTGATGACTAACACTTGGACGGGTGGGTGAGTCACAGTAGAAAAAGTAACTCGTCCACAAATTAAACTTTGTTCCCACCCACCCACCCAAGCGTTAGTTATCAAGAGATTTATTCTTAAACAATTTTCTCATATCTAAATCCAAGCACACAAGAAGTGAGACAAATAATAGATTCTTTGATGACTAACACTTGGACGGGTGGGTGGGTCACAGTAGAAAAAGTAACTCGCCCACAAATTAAACTTTGTTCCCACCCACCCACCTAAGCGTTAGTTATCAAAAGATTTATTCTTAAGCAATTTTCTCATATCTAAATCCAAGCACACAAGAGGTAGGACAAACAATAGATCCTTTGATAACTAACACTTGGGCGGGTGGGTGGGTCACAGTAGAAAAAGTAACTCGTCCACAAATTAAACTTTGTTCCCGCCCACCCACCCAAGCGTTAGTTATCAAGAGATTTATTTTTAAACAATTTTCTCATATCTAAATCCAAGCACACAAGAAGTGGGACAAATAATAGATCCTTTGATGACTAACACTTGGACGGGTGGGTGAGTCACAGTAGAAAAAGTAACTCGTCCACAAATTAAACTTTGTTCCCACCCACCCACCCAAGCGTTAGTTATCAAGAGATTTATTCTTAAACAATTTTCTCATATCTAAATCCAAGCACACAAGAAGTGAGACAAATAATAGATTCTTTGATGACTAACACTTGGACGGGTGGGTGGGTCACAGTAGAAAAAGTAACTCGCCCACAAATTAAACTTTGTTCCCACCCACCCACCTAAGCGTTAGTTATCAAAAGATTTATTCTTAAGCAATTTTCTCATATCTAAATCCAAGCACACAAGAGGTAGGACAAACAATAGATCCTTTGATAACTAACACTTGGGCGGGTGGGTGGGTCACAGTAGAAAAAGTAACTCGTCCACAAATTAAACTTTGTTCCCGCCCACCCACCCAAGCGTTAGTTATCAAGAGATTTATTTTTAAACAATTTTCTCATATCTAAATCCAAGCACACAAGAAGTGGGACAAATAATAGATCCTTTGATGACTAACACTTGGACGGGTGGGTGAGTCACAGTAGAAAAAGTAACTCGTCCACAAATTAAACTTTGTTCCCACCCACCCACCCAAGCGTTAGTTATCAAGAGATTTATTCTTAAACAATTTTCTCATATCTAAATCCAAGCACACAAGAAGTGAGACAAATAATAGATTCTTTGATGACTAACACTTGGACGGGTGGGTGGGTCACAGTAGAAAAAGTAACTCGCCCACAAATTAAACTTTGTTCCCACCCACCCACCTAAGCGTTAGTTATCAAAAGATTTATTCTTAAGCAATTTTCTCATATCTAAATCCAAGCACACAAGAGGTAGGACAAACAATAGATCCTTTGATAACTAACACTTGGGCGGGTGGGTGGGTCACAGTAGAAAAAGTAACTCGTCCACAAATTAAACTTTGTTCCCGCCCACCCACCCAAGCGTTAGTTATCAAGAGATTTATTTTTAAACAATTTTCTCATATCTAAATCCAAGCACACAAGAAGTGGGACAAATAATTGATCCTTTGATGACTAACACTTGGACGGGTGGGTGAGTCACAGTAGAAAAAGTAACTCGTCCACAAATTAAACTTTGTTCCCACCCACCCACCCAAGCGTTAGTTATCAAGAGATTTATTCTTAAACAATTTTCTCATATCTAAATCCAAGCACACAAGAAGTGAGACAAATAATAGATTCTTTGATGACTAACACTTGGACGGGTGGGTGGGTCACAGTAGAAAAAGTAACTCGCCCACAAATTAAACTTTGTTCCCACCCACCCACCCAAGCGTTAGTTATCAAGAGATTTATTCTTAAACAATTTTCTCGTATCTAAATCCAAGCACACAAGAGGTGGGACACACAATAGATTCTTTGATGACTAACACTTGGGCTGGTGGAAGGGTTACAGTAGAAGAAGCATGCTGAAGCCAACATAACAACATTCTATGTCCACAAATGACGTCACGCGCTACCTGCGAGTAATTAACTAAAACAGATTTGCTAATTACAATTTTATTATTAATAAACGTTTGCAAAGCGCTTATGTATATTTTCAGTCATAAAACCTCAATTATTAGTTATCAAATAACATTTGATTGACTACAAAATTCAATATTTATGTAAAATAAATAATTCCTAGCAAAGCCGTGCCCCAAAGTAAGTGTCCTATACAAAGATTCATAGACATTTTAATAGATTAAATACGTAAAAATGTGATTTCGTACACAAGTCTCTTGCCCACAACTGACGTCACAGTACCAATCATCTTGGTTTTTCCGCGTCGTCAAAAGGCGTGTCTATAAGTGTATATGGTCTAAGATAGAGAAGGGTAAAAATGTAATATATAACAAAATAATTTTAAACTCTTTTTCACTTATAAAAACCTGGTCATCTTGGATCTGAGATACCAAATGGTTTCAAACTTGTCGTTGTCGCGACATTAATGACAGATGGAGATATAATCGCGGTTTGTACGGTTTCCCATTTCAAAACGCTCAAATTATTCAGTACAGTTCTGTGCCTTTAATTTTTTGATTACGGTCCTGGTCAAAAAAATCACCAAACCGGTCATTCACTACTGTCATCACAACAACATAACCAACAAATCAAGGTGATAACAAAATAACAGAATTAAACGAACAATTTAATATTAAAAATGTTTGAATCAATGAAAACTAAAGCAAAGTTATTAGAAGAAACATTGGAAAGCGTCCAGGAACAAATTGATACCAATTTCCAATCAACAAATCCAACCGATTTACAAAAGGCAAGAGATTCCTTAAAACAAACACAGCAAGATAAATTACAACTACAAGCAGACATGAAATTATTATTAAAACAACTCAACGATGAGTTTGATAAAAGTAAATCAGAATTAAAAGAAGGACAGGAAATTTATCGAGATGTGAAAAAAAATGTTAAGGAAATGTCAACAGATATTAAGCAAGATTTGAGTGATGATGAGGAAGAAAAAAAGAAAGTCATTAAAGTGCCTGAAATTAAGTTTCCTACTAATAAAGATGAAGGGGAATTATTTTTGGAGAAATTAATGCAGCAAATTAAAGAAGAGGAAAAATCGAAGTTGCCAGCAGAACCCAGTAAATCGGCTCAGGATGTTATGCTCGAAAATCTTGTTAAAGGATTAAGCAATGTTGATACTAATTAATTTTAATTAATATATTTTTGTACTTTAAAATTGCCGCCTTTTTATTTGACCAATCACAAATTTTGTTTAAATTATTTGTCAAACTTACAGTTTGCATATGTTGTACAATTTCGATTCCCGATAAATAGGTTCTCCAATTTCGGGCATCAATTTTGGGAATTGTAATTCCATTATTGGCTTGCCAGCCTCAATTTTCTTCACTTCCATAATGCCACTTATATTCTCATTCAACAAATACACTCAAAATAATATACCCACCCCGTAAGGAAAAATAATTGTTATATATAGAATCAACAATACCATAGTAACCAAACAATAATCAAAAAAGAAAATCAAATAAGATTTTCATAGTATGAGGTATGCAACTAACATTACAAAGCAAAGTTGGTTGCATAGATATCAAAGCAAAAATTTAAATTTCAAAGTTTAATTTATTAATGTTTATCAGTATTGTTATTTAAATGATTTTAATAATAAGGCATCATTTAAATATTTGAAAATAACATAATATAATTGTAATCAATAGACGCGTTCGTTTTGCAAATATCACTGAAATTTTGATCACTGATGATAAATCAAACGAATTTGGTAACATAAATTTAAAAATATAGCAAGTAATGAATAAAACAATCCAAGATAAAGTAAAATTTGTCGTTCTTTGTAATGTATCATGTTAAACAATAATTAAGTAATATTTGAGGTCATCACCAAGTGATCAAAATTTCAGTGATATTGTGAAACGAACGCACCTATAAACTACTTTGTGGTGGTTGAAGAACCTTCCGTCCATGGCGTTCATGTCATAACAGAAACCTGTAGTAAAGTATTAAATCAGTTTACTCTAGACGCTGTACAGATAGTACTGCAAGCGCTAATTTTATTATGCAACTAATAATTATCTAAACTTGAAATAGATAACGCCACTTATAATAATAAAAAAAATATAAGTTGGCAACCCTGTTTATAACCTATTCAAAGACACAAAAGTCAAAACTTCTAGGTTAAATCAAAAACTACTTAATAAAAACCATGGCCAAATTTATAGCCCAATTAATAGTAGCCGGCACACAAATAGTAGGACGTGCATTCGCCAGAGCCTTAAAACAAGAAATAGAAGCCTCTCAAGATGCAGCCCGACGAATGGGCAATGCAAACACAAGAGCCGAACGAGTAGCTAATCAAAAATCCGGCATCTCTCTAGACGAAGCCAAACAAATCCTTAACATCTCCGAAATGGATAAAGAAGAAATCCAAAAACAATACGATCACCTATTTAAAATAAACGAAAAAACGAATGGTGGGACTTTATATATACAATCGAAAATCGTAAGGGCTAAGGAGAGAATCGATATGGAAATAATGAATCCGCAACAAGAAACGCCGCCTAATAAAACGTAGAATTATAACAAAAAAACGATAGTACAATTATATTTTTTGTTTTTTTAGTGTATGTACATAAATTAAGCTACTTTAATTCGATTGTTTTTTATTGTCTTACTGTTGAACCTTGCTCCTGTACAGTTTTAGCTTTATGTGTTCCATCGCAAAATGGACGGTTATTAGTATGCTTACAATTGCATATCCAGTAATCCTTAGTTTCTTCAACCATGAAACGAATCGGTCTGAAATTACAAAAATTAATACAAATCGATTAATTATTGATTGAAGTACTTTTGTTTTATTTTAAGTTGAGCCATTTTATGCGTCCCATCGCATAGTGGTTGGTGTTTTGAGCGTCCACATAAGCACCACGAATATTTTTTACCTAAAATTAATAAATTAAATCTAAATCAAATTTGATTATAAAATCATACCGGCTTCCAGGGTCATTTTAAATGGTTTCTTATCGTAAACAATACCATTTTCTTCTTGTTTATCAGCCGTTATCACATCGGCTAGAGCATTTTTAGGTATTTCCGATGAGGAAAAGTTTGCCTGAAATTATTTTAAGGTTATGAATTGTTGTCAGAGTTAAACTAGCTTACCTTAAGTTGTGCATAATTACCGCTTACGGCTACTCGATTTAGTACTTTATTTAATCTAATTAGAGACATTTTAAGGTGATTTTTAATTTAAACACTTGGTATAAAAATGTATTGAATGAAGTTTGAACCTTGCACGTCAATGCTGACAACAGAATTAATAGAAAGTTTATATAACGCAATTATTAATTAATTTGATTAATGCAAGATAATGGCTGCGATTTTAGTTAATTTTATTTGTTTTAATTAGTTTTAATTATTTTAATTTACATAAGTGAAAGTAGTTGCAAATGCAAGTATTGATATTGCTACCAACACAAATATTTGTTATAAATTTCATTGCAAATAATGTAAATAACACTACCCAAAACGCTGTCATACACTTTAAAAATGGAGATCAATTTGTCACAGACAAACTTTTTTATTAAATTTTAGTATGCTGAATCAAATTTTATTATACAAAATTCCTTTTAGTTTTTAAGTAAAGTTTAAATTAGTAACATAGTTTTAGTAAAATTCATCAATTTTCATCAATTGCGGCCATCTTGTATTAAATTATTAACCTTAAACTAACTTTTTTAATAAATTTAAGTACGCTGAATCTAATTTTTCAATCCGCAATACAAAATTCCTTTTAGTTTTTGAGTAAAGTTCAATTTAGTAACATAGTTTTAGTAAATTCATCAATTTTCATTAATAGCGGCCATCTTGGATTAATTTATTAACCACAAACAAACTTTATTAATAAATTCAAGTATGCTGAATCTAATTCTTCAATCATCAATACAAAACTCGTTTTAGTTTTTGAGTAAAGTTCAATTTAAGCAAATAACTCCCACAATATGTCAACCGTGACACGTGTCTCACTAAATTGACAGTTATAAAACGCAAAAAATGTCAAATTATGACATTTTTTAAACAGTTACTCAACGCTAAGAAAATAACTGTCACAATATGTCAACCGTGACTTGTGTCTCACTAAAATTACGGTTTAAAAACACAAAACTGTCAACATATAACAATTGAGACTCAAAAACAACCAATAAACGTTGCAACAATAACTATCAAAATAGAACAGTTGTGAGACATAAGATGCTGTCAAAATATGGTAATCCAGACACGTGTCTCACTAATTTGATAACAATAAAACACAAAAATTGTCTAAATATAACAGTTACTAAACGTTAGAAAAATAACTGTCACAATATGTCAACCGTGACACGTGTCTCACTAAATTGACAGTTTAAAAACAGTCAACATATAACAATTGAGACTCAAAAACATCCAACACACATTGCAACAATAATTATCAAAATAATACAGTTGTGAGACACAAGATGCTGTCAAAATATGGTTTTGCTGACACGTGTCTCACTAAATTGACTACTATAAAACGCAAAAATTGTCAAAATATGTTACTTTTAAAACAGTTACTAAACGTTAGAAAAATAACTGTCACAATATGTCAACCGTGACACGTGTGTCACTAAATTTACAGTTTAAAAACATAAAAACAGTTAACATATAACAATTGAGACTCAAAAACATCCAGTAAACATTGCAACAATAATTATCAAAATAAAACAGTTGTGAGACATAATATGCTGTCAAAATAAGGCAATCCTGACTCGTGTCTCACTAAATTGACAATATAAAACCCAAAAATTGTCAAATTATGATATTTTTAAAACAGTTACTAAACGTTAGGAAAATAACTGTTACAATATGACAACCGTGACACGTGTCTCACTAAATTGACAGATTATAAACACAAAAACTGTCAACATATAACAATTGAGACTCAAAAACATCCAATAAACGTTGCAACAATAACTATCAAAATGTAACAGTTGTGAGACATAATATGCTGTCAAAATATGGTATTACTAACTCGTGTTTCACTAAATTGACAATTATAAAACGCAAAAATTGTCAAATTATGATATTTTTAAAACAGTTACTAATCGTTAGGAAAATAACTGTTACAATATGACAACCGTGACACGTGTCTCACTAAATTGACAGATTAGAAACACAAAAACTGTCAACATATAACAATTGAGACTCAAAAACATCCAATAAACGTTGCAACAATAAATATCAAAACGTAACAATTGTGAGACATAATATGCTGTCAAAATATGGTATTACTAACTCGTGTTTCACTAAATTGACAATTATAAAACGCAAAAATTGTCAAATTATGATATTTTTAAAACAGTTACTAAACGTTAAGAAAATATCTGTCACAATATGTCAACCGTGACACGTGTCTCACTAAATTGACAGTTTAGAAACACAAAAACTGTCAATATATAACAATTGAGACATAAAAACATCCAATAAACGTTGCAACAATAGCTATCAAAATGTAACAGTTGTGAGACATAAGATGCTGTCAAAATATGGTAATACTGACTCGTGTCTCACTAAATTGACAATTATAAAACACAAAAATTGTCAAATAATAACATTTTTAAAATAGTTACTAAACGTAAGGAAAATAACTGTCACAATATGTCAACCGTGACACGTGTCTCACTAAACTGACAGTTAAGAAACATAGAAATTGTCAACATATAACAATTGAGACATAAAAACATCCGATAAACAATGCAACAATAACTATCAAAATGTAATAGTTGTGAGACATAAGATGCTGTCAAAATATGGTAACCCTAACTCGTGTCTCACTAAATTGACAAGTATATTTAACAATAATGCCAAAACACATAACCTACAAATATGTTAACATTCAATCCGTCGTTTTGCACTTCTTCTGACACGCAGCATAACCTAAAAATTTTTGACATAATTTGTCGCATAATTTGTCGCTTCAAGATTAATAAATGCATTACGTTATAAACATAACCTAATAATCATTAATATCCAAATTGTTGCTTTGCAATTGACAGATGTATCACGGCACCAACATAAATTAAAAAAAAATGACACAATTTGTCGCTTCAAGCTATTTTATGTTGTTATGTTGGTAACATAATTTAATTCTTAAAATCAATCACGCTCTGGATTCAATCTGTCAAAATCATTTTGACTTTTATTATAAAACTGTGTATTTAAAGTATGTCGGCGCGCAACATCTTACAAGTTTTTACGAATTACCAGAAAGCACGCATCACGTTCGTACAGACTATAGCCGAATTAGCCAGCAAACCACAAAACATCGATATCCTTAATGAAGCCAACGTTGTCGGTAACATGTTATAACCCAATGAACACAACTGCAGCTTCATTAATTAATTCAATCAATATTTCAGAACTAATAAAACCTTTACTGCACGATGTCTGTCCACAAATCAAACAATGCGCAGCTGTAGCTTTGGGACGTTTAGTTGAAATCGATTCGAAAACAGCAAGAAAAACTTTATCAATAATGCAGCTTCTGATGACCGATTTGGATGTCCAAAATGTTAGTTAGTAGAATAATTGGAATAATTATTATTGTAATTATGTTGTAGAAATATTTTAAAAAATCTGTTCTGTATGTTTTGCGTTCTATATGCAAACATGATCCTGGTCTAGCGCAATCTGTTATTCAGCAAGGTGGTTTGAGCGCTATTATTTATTGCATGAGTGATTTTGAACCTATGGTAAGTTGTCAGAAACACACTTGATCAGAATTCAATTTGACATATTTTAGGTTAAGGAAAGTGCTTTATGGGCGTTGGGTTATATAGCGCGACATAATCAAGAATTGGCACAGAATGTGGTTGATGCAGGTGCAATTCCATGCGTGGTAATGTGTTTGCAGGAACCAGAATTAAAAATGAAACAAGTAGCCGCCAATGTTATAGCCGATATTGCTAAACATAATACCGGATTGGCTCAAAATTTGGTCGATTGCGGCGTCGTACCACATCTTTCCAAAGCCATCAACAATCAAGACACAAAATTAAAAAGAACCGTTCTTGCAGCGCTTAGTATGCAAACATTAATTAGTAAATATTTTAACTGTCATTATTTTCACAGGTAACATAGCAAAGCACTCAATAGATCTAGCTGAATGCGTTGTTGAAGCCAATACATTCCCAAATGTCCTAATTCACATGGCTCATGCATGTCCAAGAGTACGCAAACAAGCAACTTGTTTGGTACGCGATATCGTTAAGCATTCGTTGTCGTTAACTCAAATGGTCGTCAATTTAGGTGGTATTGGGGCTATAGTAGAAACAGCGCGTCACGATGATACTGATGAAATTAAGCTACCTTGCTATGTAGCGCTCGGTTTTATTGCTGGTCAAAGCGATCAGATTGCATTCTCAGTCATGAATTGCGATGCAGTTAATATGTTAGCCAAATCGCTACTAGAAAGTAAAAATGATTCTTTATTGGCTGTGAGTGCATGGGCTTTAGGGCAGATGGGAAAACACAGTCCGGAACATTCTAGAATGGTCGCTGTGATGGATGTCTTTCCGCGTTTATTGCAGTTGTATAAATCGCCTCAAAGTTCAGAGGATTTGAAAGATAAGTGCAAGGTTGCTTTGAAGTATTGTCTGCAGCGCTGCATGTATCTGCCTGCGTTGGAACCACTCGTTTATGAAGCTCCGCATACTATACTTAAGTATATACTAGGACAATTTGCTAAGGTAAGCTTAACTGTCAAATTAGTTGTTCAAATAAGTATAAAAGCATAAAATTATTTAAAATCGTTTCCAATGTCTTGCAAATTGTGCTTAAACTGCAAATTGTAAATAAACTGCCAAATTATGTCTAAAAGCGCACAAAACTTAAAAAAAAAACTGTCAAATAATGTCCGAAAATGCACAAAACTGTCAAAATGTCAATAAACTGTCAAATGTTCTGCAAACTGTGCATAAAATGCTGAAAACCTTTTAAACATTTTTTAATAACACCCAAACAAACAACTTTGAAATTGTAGAAAAAATGTTTTCAATGTCCTGCAAACTGTCATATAGTCTAATATCGTACGCCTATGAGTCGTGGTTTATTGTTTTCGTTTGCAAGATTAATGTTTTAGTGATTGTAGTTGTATTTAATTGTTATAAAGAGTGCTGTGATATTCTGTATAGTCTAATTTTCAATATAGTATACTATGATTGTGGTGTTATCTTTGTGTAGTGAACTAATTGGAGTTTGTAAGTAATTAACCTGTACTTATTTTCGCGCCAATAAGCGCATGAACGCTACCTACCGTATGTGTTGGTACTATATTTACCAGTGGCGTAACACATAGGTTTTATTTAGTTATTATTTGTTTGTTATTTAACATATTTTATACCTTTCTTTTGTCTTTTGTCACCATTTCCGTGCCATTCTATCATTTATTATTTGTTTTAGTAAGGCACTTGGTAAACGACCTTACCAGTGTGAAGAGTGTTCCAGTTTTTATCATTTAATTCTTTTATCTGGTCAAATTGTCGATAAACTGCTAAATGATGTCTGAAAACACACAAAACGTTTTAAAAATGCACAAAGAACTTTAAAAATGTTTTAAAGATGTTTACAGTGTCTTGAAAGTTGTGCATAAACTGTCAAATTGTCAATAAACTGTCAAATAATGTCTGAAAACGCACAAAACTTTTTAAAAACATTTTGAAAACGCACAAACAATTTTAATATGCAAAAAATTGTTCATAATGTCTTGAAAGTTGTGCTTATACTGTCAAATTGTGAATAAACTGTTCAATAATGTCTGAAAACGCACAAAACTTTTTAGAAATGCACTAACAAATTTGATGTTGTGAAATAAGGTTCCCAATACCTTGCGAATAGTGCATAAACTGTCAAATCGTCATGAAACACAACTCAAGATCACACTTTAGTTAATTGATTGGGATGATCTGGATTATACTTGACAGTTTAAGATTATTTAAGTTTGCAGTATATGATCAAAGTTGATCTACATTTCTCAACTATGATTTTGACTAGCTATAACTAACTACTTTGATTGCCCAAACATGATCTTTAGCTAAACCAACTCAATTGATCTATTACTGCCAAGTATGATTTTTAACTAAACTAACTCCAATGATCTATTACTGCCAAATATAATCATGATCACGATCTTATCACAAATGATCTACTAAAGTTGCAAACTATGCTTTTGAAATGTCGTTGTAGACCATCAACTGAATTGATCTTTAATTTTAAATTATGATTGTTTTGAGTTTCCATAAATGATCTATATCAGAAATGATATAAAGTTGTAAACTGTGTTTTGATCGTTAACTATTAATTTAAGTTTGTAGCACACGATCAAAGTGAAAGCCAGTTAATCTACAATTCTGAGTTATGATCTTGAAAACCTAAAAATGATCTATTACAAATGATCTTATTGTCTAAAAATGAACTACAACAAATGATCTTGTAACTAAACTGAATAAAATGATCTGTTACTGTCAAGTAGTAGATCATGATCTAAAGTTGCATACTATGCTTCTTAAATCATAACTGTCAAATCTGATCTTGTTAATTTATTATCCAATATTAAGGATCTTGGATTTTGGATTTAGATTTGTCATTTATGATTTGTGATCTACAACTGTCGATTCAATTATTTAGAACTTGATTTTAAACTGTCAAACTTGATCCATAAAAAAACAAGATCTTGATCTACAATTAATTTAAAAAAATGTAAACTGTCAAGTTGGATCTATAAGTCTAAAACAATAATTTTGTGTCATTTATGATTTACAACTAATTACGAAATTGATCTTTATCTGTCATTTATGATCTACAGCAGACAAATATGTGATGCAGAACATGATTTTCAATTGTCAGATTTGATCTCTTAAGTAGACAGACATGTAATTTAGTAACTTCAACTATAATTTGTATGTGGCAGTTGTAGATCATAAAAGTCAATTGATCTACAACTTTCCCAAAAATGATCTGCAAGTGTAACTTTGATTAACTCTGATCTGTCAAACTATACTTTTATGAATTATAACTATCAAATGTGATCTTGATTACCGAATTATGATCTTTGTTACACAAATGATTTTGAGCTGAAAAGTGTTGCTGCAAATAAAATTATATAAACTCTAACTGATGATCATGATCTTTTAAATACGATCTTAAAATAAGAAACTGTCAAAAATAACTAAAACTGTCAAAAAAGTCTTTCAATATATTAAGAAATCTATCAAAAAATCAATAAAACTCAAACATTTGTTTGAAACTATAGAAAAACCAATTAAACTATGAAAAAACTGTCAAATGTGATTTTTTTGTCAATTTATGATCTTGTTTAAGTTTGCAGCACACGATCAAAAGGATAGTAGATTATAAAAGTCAGTGATCTTAATTAGCCAAAAATGATCTTATTGCCTAAAAATGGCCTACAACAAATGATCTTGTAACTAAACTGATTCAAATGATCTGTTACTATTAAGTATGATTATAATCACAATCTTACCACGAATGATCTAAGGTTGCAAATTATACTTTTTAAATCATAACTGTCAAATGTGATCTTGACAATTTATTATCTATAACTATCTGATATTAAGAATTTTGGATTTTGATTTTCATTAATGATTTTTCAAAATTTGTGTCAATTGGATAATTGAGACGTGATCTATAAAAAAAAGAAAAAACAAGATCATGATCTACAGTTAATTTTAAAAATTGTAAAGTGTCAAGTTGGATATACAAGTCTAAATCAATAACTTTGTGTCATTTATGATTTACAACTAATTATGAAAATGATCTTTATCTCTCATTTATGATCTACAGCAGACAAGTATGTGATGTAGAACTTGATTTTCAACTGTCAGATTTGATCTGTATCATATATCAACTTATGGATCAAATCAAGATCTACAACTGGCATACATGTAATTTAGAAAATGATCTTTAACCATAATTTGTATGAGTAAATTAAATATTTTTGATCTGCAACAGTCAATCATTTAATTTAGTTGATCTTCAACTGTCAAACATGATTTATAAGGCAGAAAAAGAATTAATATCTTGAATCGTAACAATTTTAGACCATGAAAAGCAGCTCAAGATCATACTTTAGATAATTGTATGGTTGGAAGATCAGGATCAAACTTGATAGTTAGAGATTAATCAAGTTGACTACACACAATCAAAGTGGCAGCTGTAGATCATAAAAATGATCTTGATTACGCAAACAAACGGCCTTTCACTGATTTTTATGATCTTCAAGTGTAACTTTGATCAACTGATCTGTCAAACTATACTTTTATGAATTATAACTGTCAAATGTGATCTTGATTATTGAATAAAATTATGATCTTGGTTAAACAAATGATCTTGAGCTGAAAACAAAATTATATGAGCTCTAATTGTCTGACATGATCATGATCTTTTAAATATGATCTTGATTACCCAAATAAGGACTAGATCTACAAATAATAATATGCAGAAAATCTGTCACTCATAATCGTGTCAACTGCAAATTAAGTTATTTGATCTCTAACTGTCAAATATGATCTTTGTCCTTTCATGATCAATAGTCATCTAATATTAAGGATCTACACATGTCAAATTAAAAAAAAATTTAAATAAATCTTTGGAAATATAAAAACAAAACTGTCAAAAAATAACTAAAACTGTCAAAAAATCACTAAAACTTTCAATATATTAAGAAATCTGTCAAAAAATCAATAAAACTCAAAAATTCCTTAGAAACTATCTTCTTAAAGTGCCGTACTTGCTATGAGCATAGGCAAATACTTCGCTGGTTTGCCATTGCCTTGCGAAGGAGACGACCGCATCGAAATATATTTGACAGATATCGAACCCGGGCAGCCTGCTCAACAGTCCTCGCACTGACCATTGTGCTACGGTCGGTTAATTGAGGTAGTTTTCTGCAATTTTTTATTAATGAGGTCATCAGTGAGATGACCTCAAACACATTTTTTTTATTAATGAGGTCATTTCACTGATAAATATTTGTGAGGTTATTTTAAGGTTTTATCTTTGAAGTCGTGGTTGAGGTTAATTGAGGTAGTATTCTGCAATTTTTTATTAATGAGGTCATAAGTGAGATGACCTCAAACAATTTTTTTTATTAATGAGGTCACTTCACTGATAAATAATTGTGAGGTTATTTTAAGGTTTTATTTTTGAAGACGTGGTTGAGGTTAATTGAGGTAGTTTTCTGCATTTTTTTGTTAATGAGGTCATCAGTGAGGTGACCTCAAACACATTTTTTTTATTATTGAGGTCATTTCATTGATTTTGTGAGGTTATTTTAAGGTTTTATCTTTAAAGTCGTGGTTAAGGTTAATTGAGGTAGTTTTCTGCAATTTTTTATTAATGAGGTCATCAGTGAGGTGACTTCAAACACATTTTTTTATTATTGAGGTCATTTCATTGATTTTGTGAGGTTATTTTAAGGTTTTATCTTTGAAGTTGTGGTTGAGGTTAATTGAGGTAGTTTTCTGCAATTTTTTATTAATGAGGTCATCAGTGAGGTGACCTCAAACACATTTTTTTATTAATGAGGTTATCTCACTGATTTTGTGAGGTTATTTTAAGGTTTTATTTTTGAAGTTGTGGTTGAGGTTAATTGAGGTAGTTTTCTGCATTTTTTTATTAATGAGGTCATCAGTGAGGTGACTTCAAACACATTTTTTTATTATTGAGGTCTTTTCATTGATTTTGTGAGGTTATTTTAAGGTTTTATCTTTGAAGTTGTGGTTGAGGTTAATTGAGGTAGTTTTCTGCAATTTTTTATTAATGAGGTCATCAGTGAGGTGACCTCAAACACATTTTTTTATTAATGAGGTTATCTCACTGATTTTGTGAGGTTATTTTAAGGTTTTATTTTTGAAGTCGTGGTTGAGGTTAATTGAGGTAGTTTTCTGCATTTTTTTATTAATGAGGTCATCAGTGAGGTGACCTCAAACACATTTTCAATTATTGAGGTCATCTCAATGATTTTGTGAGGTTATTTTAAGGTTTTATCTTTGAAATCGTGGTTGAGGTTAATTGAGGTAGTTTTCTGCATTTTTTTATTAATGAGGTCATCAGTGAGGTGACCTCAAACACATTTTCAATTATTGAGGTCATCTCAATGATTTTGTGAGGTTATTTTAAGGTTTTATCTTTGAAGTCGTGGTTGAGGTTAATTGAGGTAGTATTCTGCAATTTTTTATTAATGAGGTCATAAGTGAGATGACCTCAAACAAATTTTTTTATTAATTAGGTCACTTCACTGATAAATAATTGTGAGGTTAATTTAAGGTTTTATTTTTGAAGTCGTAGTTGAGGTTAATTGAGGTAGTTTTCTGCAATTTTTTATTAATGAGGTCATCAGTGAGGTGACCTCAAACACATTTTCAATTATTGAGGTCATCTCAATGATTTTGTGAGGTTATTTTAAGGTTTTATCTTTGAAATCGTGGTTGAGGTTAATTGAGGTAGTTTTCTGCATTTTTTTATTAATGAGGTCATCAGTGAGGTGACCTCAAACACATTTTTTTATTAATGAGGTTATTTCACTGATTTTGTGAGGTTATTTTAAGGTTTTATTTTTGAAGTCGTGATTGAGGTTAATTGAGGTAGTTTTCTGCAATTTTTTATTAATGAGGTCATCAGTGAGGTGACCTCAAACACATTTTCAATTATTGAGGTCATCTCAATGATTTTGTGAGGTTATTTTAAGGTTTTATCTTTGAAATCGTGGTTGAGGTTAATTGAGGTAGTTTTCTGCATTTTTTATTAATGAGGTCATCAGTGAGGTGACCTCAAACACATTTTTTTATTAATGAGGTTATTTCACTGATTTTGTGAGGTTATTTTAAGGTTTTATTTTTGAAGTCGTGGTTGAGGTTAATTGAGGTAGTTTTCTGCAATTTTTTATTAATGAGGTCATCAGTGAGGTGACCTCAAACACATTTTCAATTATTGAGGTCATCTCAATGATTTTGTGAGGTTATTTTAAGGTTTTATCTTTGAAATCGTGGTTGAGGTTAAATGAGGTAGTTTTCTGCAATTTTTTATTATCAAAAAATCAGCAAAACTGTCAGCAAATCACCAATACTATTAAGTATACCGACTGCGCCATTTATATGTAACATTAAAAGCAAACGCTTTTTTTAAGTTAGGTTAGTTTAGAAAATAATAAAGTCAACCATTTAATATATTTACATAAAATATTGGAATTTACGCAAATTTAAAAATACTATTATGTGTACCGACTGCGCCATTTATAAGTAACTTTAAAAACAAACGCTTTTTTTAGGTTAAGTTAGGTTAGTTTAGTAAATAATACACAGTCAACTACGTAATATATTTACACAAACTATTGGAACTTATGCAAATTTAAAAACACCATTAAATATACTGACAGCGCCATTTATATGTAACTTTAACAAATGCTTGGTTAAGTTAGGTTAGTTTATTAAACAATGCACAGTCAACCACGTAATATATTTACACAAATTATTGGAACTTATGCAAATTTAAAAATACCATTAAGTATACCGACTGCGCCATTTATAAGTAATATTAAAAACAAACGCTTTTTTAGGTTTGGTTAGAAAATAATAAAGTCAACCATTTAATATATATACACAAATTATTGGAATTTACGCAAATTTAAAAATACTATTAAGTGTACCGACTGCGCCATTTATAAGTAACTTTAAAAACAAATGCTTTTTTTAGGTTAAGGTAGGTTAGTTTAGTAAATAATACACAGTTAAGCACGTAATATATTTACACAAATTATTAGAACTTATGCAAATTCAAAAATACCATTAAGTATACCGACTGCGCCATTTACTTGTAACTTTAAAAACAAATGCTTTTTTTAGGTTATGTTAGTTTAGTTTAGTAAATAATACGCAGTCAAACATGTAATATATTTGCACAAATTATTGGAACTTATGCAAATTCAAAAATACCATTAAGTATACCTACTGCGCCATTTATAAGTAACATTAAAAGCAAACGCTTTTTTTAAGTTAGGTTAGGTTAGAAAATAATAAAGTCAACCACTAAATATATTTACACAAATTATTGGAATTTACGCAAATTTAAAAATACTATTAAGTATACCGACTGCGCCATTTATAAGTAACTTTAAAATCAAATGATTTTTTTAGGTTAAGTTAGGTTAGTTTAGTAAATAATACACAGTTAAGCAGTATTATATTTACACAAATGATTGGAACTTATGGAAATTCAAAAATACCATTAAGTATACCGACTGCGCCATTTACTTGTAACTTTAAAAACAAACGCTTATTTTAGGTTAGTTTAGAAAATAATAAAGTCAACCACTTAATATATATATACACAAATTATTGGAATTTACGCAAATTTAAAAATACTATTAAGTATACTGACTGCGCCATTTATATGTAACTTTAAAAACAAATGCTTTTTTTAGGTAAAGTTAGGTTAGTTTATTAAACAATGCACAGTCAACCACGTAATATATTTACACAAATAATTGGAACTTACGCAAATTCAAAAATACCATTAAGTATACCGACTGCGCCATTTATAAGTAACATTAAAAGCAAACGCTTTTTTTAAGTTAGGTTAGGTTAGAAAATAATAAAGTCAACCACTTAATATATTTACACAAATTATTGGAGTTTACGCGAATTTAAAAATACTATTAAGTATACCGACTGCGCCATTTATAAGTAACTTTAAAAACAAATGATTTTTTTAGGTTAAGTTAGGTTAATTTAGTAAATAATACACAGTTAAGCACGTATTATATTTACACAAATGATTGGAACTTATGGAAATTCAAAAATACCATTAAGTATACCGACTGCGCCATTTTTATGTAACTTTAAAAACAAATGCTTTTTTAGGTTATGTTAGTTTAGTTTAGTAAATAATACGCAGTCAAACATGTAATATATTTGCACAAATTATTGGAACTTATGCAAATTCAAAAATACCATTAAGTATACCTACTGCGCCATTTATAAGTAACATTAAAAGCAAACGCTTTTTTTAAGTTAGGTTAGGTTAGAAAATAATAAAGTCAACCACTAAATATATTTACACAAATTATTGGAATTTACGCAAATTTAAAAATACTATTAAGTATACCGACTGCGCCATTTATAAGTAACTTTAAAATCAAATGATTTTTTTAGGTTAAGTTAGGTTAGTTTAGTAAATAATACACAGTTAAGCAGTATTATATTTACACAAATGATTGGAACTTATGGAAATTCAAAAATACCATTAAGTATACCGACTGCGCCATTTACTTGTAACTTTAAAAACAAACGCTTATTTTAGGTTAGTTTAGAAAATAATAAAGTCAACCACTTAATATATATATACACAAATTATTGGAATTTACGCAAATTTAAAAATACTATTAAGTATACTGACTGCGCCATTTATATGTAACTTTAAAAACAAATGCTTTTTTTAGGTAAAGTTAGGTTAGTTTATTAAACAATGCACAGTCAACCACGTAATATATTTACACAAATAATTGGAACTTACGCAAATTCAAAAATACCATTAAGTATACCGACTGCGCCATTTATAAGTAACATTAAAAGCAAACGCTTTTTTTAAGTTAGGTTAGGTTAGAAAATAATAAAGTCAACCACTTAATATATTTACACAAATTATTGGAGTTTACGCGAATTTAAAAATACTATTAAGTATACCGACTGCGCCATTTATAAGTAACTTTAAAAACAAATGATTTTTTTAGGTTAAGTTAGGTTAGTTTAGTAAATAATACACAGTTAAGCACGTATTATATTTACACAAATGATTGGAACTTATGGAAATTCAAAAATACCATTAAGTATACCGACTGCGCCATTTTTATGTAACTTTAAAAACAAATGCTTTTTTAGGTTATGTTAGTTTAGTTTAGTAAATAATACGCAGTCAAACATGTTATATATTTGCACAAATTATTGAAACTTATGTAAATTCAAAAATACCATTAAGTATACCGACTGCGCCATTTATATGTAACATTAAAAGCAAACGCTTTTTTTAAGTTAGGTTAGTTTAGAAAATAATAAAGTCAACCATTTAATATATTTACACAAATTATTGGAATTTACGCAAATTTAAAAATACTATTATGTGTACCGACTGCGCCATTTATAAGTAACTTTAAAAACAAACGCTTTTTTTAGGTTAAGTTAGGTTAGTTTAGTAAATAATACACAGTCAACTACGTAATATATTTACACAAATGATTGGAACTTATGCAAATTCAAAAATACCATTAAGTATACCGACTGCGCCATTTGTATGTAATATTAAAAACAAACGCTTTTATAGGTTAGGTTAGAAAATAATAAAGTCAACCATTTAATATATATATACACAAATTATTGGAATTTACGCAAATTTAAAAATACTATTAAGTGTACCGACTGCGCCATTTATAAGTAACTTTAAAAACAAATGCTTTTTTTAGGTTAAGTTAGGTTAGTTTAGTAAATAATACACAGTTAAGCACGTAATATATTTACACAAATTATTGGAACTTATGCAAATTCAAAAATACCATTAAGTATACCGACTGCGCCATTTACTTGTAACTTTAAAAACAAATGCTTTTTTTAGGTTATGTTAGTTTAGTTTAGTAAATAATACGCAGTCAAACATGTAATATATGTATTTGCAGAAATTATTGGAACTTATGCAAATTAACAAATACCATTAAGTATACCGACTGCGCCATTTTTATGTAACTTTAAAAACAATTGCTTTTTTTAGGTTAAGTTAGTAAATAATACACAGTTAAGCACGTAATATATTTACACAAATTATTGGAACTTATGCAAATTCAAAAATACCATTGAGTATACCGACTGCGCCGTTTATATGTAACTTTAAAAACAAATGCATTTTTTAGGTTAAGTTAGGTTAGTTTAGTAAATGATACATAGTCAACCACTTAATATATTTACACAAATTATTGGAACTTATGCAAATTCAAAAATACCATTAAGTATACCGACTGCGCCATTTATATGTAACTTTAAAATCAAATTGATGAAATTTAATCAAATTTCTCAAAAAATAATTTAAAAAATTGTATTTCCTAAATTGATGCAATTTGGTACTAATATACATTAACATCAAAGTACCAACTGTGCAAAATTTTTAAAATTTCTTGAGCCCAATTTCGTTTAACCTCAAATTGATTGATTTAATCAAACCTAATGTTTAATCATTTTAAGAAAATGTTAAACAATTTTAAATTAAAAAAATAATTAAAAAATTAAACAACTTTAAATGTCAAAACGTTGACTGTCAAAAGCTAAGTTGTAAATGTTAAGTGTCAAAACAATTGACAAATTGCATAAAATTTCTTAATCATTTGTCATAAAATTGTTTAAATGTTTGTAAACAAAAAATAAATATTGATTGTTGGTAATGATAAGGAAATTGTAAGGTATTTGACTACGTTCAAACAAAATTTTAAGAAAGGGACACCAAATATATATTTATATGTATACAATACGACATCAAAAAGTGTAATCTGAACTGTTTCGCAAAAATAACGTCGCGTGAACGTGTTTAACAATAACAATGTCCTTTATGTTGTTGTCTTCGTCGTGATGATCACCCTGTTAATCGGCTTGAAGAATAAGAAGAAGAAGGCTGTGGGTGCTGATGTGATTTGCTAGCGCGTGATTGTTGATTAGATGGATCAGTCGTTGTCGCCCTCCTGCTTGATGACGTTGTAATTGGATTTGCGGCTCTTCAGCATACGCAGGAAGCTACCGAAAGCGAAGATCGAGCGACGATGTCTCTGGAATATCTCCGAGTAGAGGGTGTCGCGCAAAACCTTCCTATCCAGATCGGTGGATTTGGACGGCGGCTTCGGCTTGCAGCCGCAATCCATGCTTGGTGGCTGTCGGGCCTGCATCCGGCTGAATTCACATGAAGCGATGATACTACTTAGAGGCACTGCTTTTTTTTTTATTGCTTCAGCCTTGTGTATGGCAAGTTTTTAAGGCATTAAGGTTAAGACCTTTTTGGCAACGGATAATAACATTTAGTAACAGCAGGCACCGGTGATGGTGGTGATTTTTTTTTTGATTAGATAGGCACTGGTTTAATATAGTAATTAGTGGAGGGGTGATCGTTCGGCTATTACATTCTTTAGGTATCTGTAGTGCCGCTCGTAGAAGTCCTCGTAGACGCGCGCCGCCTCTAAACAACTAATAGGATGTGCGGTTTCGGTCTCATGCTCCTTGACGACGCCTCCGTGTTTGGCGTGAAGCCTTTGGAAGTCGCGCACTTTTGAGGCCTCGCGGATGGCCCGCAAGTGGCCGCTGCACACGTCGCGATTCACGTACACGGACACTGGCACCTGGTGGAGCCTCCCCGTTGGCTTTGTTTTGTTGTTTGGTTTAGTTGTTACTGTTTCCTTTTCTGATGGTTGTCTGGTGATGCTTGCGGCACCAAAGCCGCCGCCGTTGCCCCCCGGAGGAAACGAGAGTAGGCGGATCCTCTCGCCCGACACGAGCAGAAGGTTCTGATTCCTACCTGTTCTTTCCCTTCGGTCCGGTCTTTGCATCGTTCATCGGGGAACGCTCGTTACCTTTTGACTGGCTTCGAGCAATCCGGTGCACTGCACATCGACGGCGCATAATCGACGCCAGTGGCGGAGACAACAATATTTTCACTAATTAATTTCCGATTTAATCTATTTTTAGCTCACAACTAATTTGAATCAATATGCTTTCATAACAAATATAATTAGCTTCAAAATATATTTAGATTTTATTTACATCGAAATTAGCTTAAATTAAAAAAGTTGTTTATTATTGACACGTTAGTAAAATAAGTGTCAACTGTGACACGTATTTCAATAAATTGACAGTTTAGAAACAGAAAAACCATCAATGTCATAACAATTGAGACATAAAAATATCATTGCAAAATGTAACAGTTGTGTGACATAAGAAGCTATCAAAATATGGTAATTGACAATTATAAAACACAAATTAAGGCACTTTTAAAGCAGTTACTAAACGTTAAGAAAATAATTTCGCAATATGTCAACCGTGACACGTGTCTCACTAAATTGACAGTTTAGAAACACAAAAACTGTCAACATATAACAATTGAGACTCAAAACATCCAATAAACGTTGCAATAATAACTATCAAAATGTAACAGTTGTGAAACATAATATGATGTCAAAATATGGTAATACTAACTCGTGTCTCATTAAATTGACAATATAAAAATCAAAAAATTGTCAAATTATGACATTTTTAAAATAGTTACTAAATGTTAGGAAAATAACTGTCACAATATGTCAACCGTGACACGTGTCTCACTAAATTGACAGTTTAGAAACACAGAAATTGTCAACATATAACAATTGAGACATAAAAACATCCAATAAATGTTGCAACAATAACTATCAAAATGTAACAATTGTGAGACATAGTATGCTGTCAAAATATGGTAATAATGACTCGTGTCTCACTAAATTGACAATTATAAAACGCAAAAATTGTCAAATTATGACACTTTTAAAACAGTTACTAAACGTTAGGATAATAACTGTCACAATATGTCAACTGTGACACGTGTCTCACTATATTAACAGATTAGAAACACAAAAACTGTCAACAAATAACAATTGAGACATAAAAATATCAAATAAACGTTGCAAAAATAGCTATCAAAATGTAACAGTTGTGAGACATACGATGCTGTCAAAATATGGTAATACTAACTCGTGTCTCATTAAATTGACAATATAAAAACCAAAAAATTGTCAAATTATGATATTTTTAAAACAGTTACTAAACGTTAGGAAAATAACTGTCACAATATGTCAACCGTGACACGTGTCTCACTAAATTGACAGTTTAGAAACACAAAAACTGTCAACATATAACAATTGAGACTCAAAAACATCCAATAAACGTTGCAGTAATAACTATCAAAATGTAACAGTTGTGAGACATAAGATGCTGTCAAAATATAGTAATACTAGTTTGTGTCTCATTTAATTGACAATTATAAAACACAAAAATTGTCATATAATGACATTTTTAAAACAGTTACTAAACGTTAGGAAAATAACTGTTACAATATGTCAACCGTGACACGTGTCTCACTAAATTGACAGTTTGAAAACACAAAAACTGTCAACATATAACAATTGAGACATAAAAACATCCAATAAACGTTGCAACAATAACTATCAGAATGTAACACTTGTGAGACATAAGATGCTGTCAAAATATAGTAATACTAGTTTGTGTCTCACTAAATTGACAATTATAAAACGCAAAAATTGTCAAATTATGACACTTTTGAAACAGTTACTAAATGTTAGGAAAATAACTGTCACAATATGTCAACCGTGACACGTGTCTCACTAAATTGACAGTTTAGAAACACAAAAACTGTCAACATATAACAATTGAGACTCAAAAACATCCAATAAACGTTGCAATAATAACTATCAAAATGTAACAGTTGTGAGACATAAATGCTATCAAAATATAAAAATCCTAACTCGTGTCTCACTAAATTGCTATAATTAATAAAAGTGTCAACCTAACCTAACCTAACCTACAAAAGTGTTAACATTCAATCTGTTGTTTTGCAATTCTTGTGACACGCAGCATAACCTAAAAAATGTGACATAATTTGTCGCTTCAAGATTAATAAATGCATTACGTTATAAACATAACCTAATAATCATTAATATTTAATTTGTTGCTTTGCAATTGACAGATGTGTTATGGCACCAACATAACCTAAAAAAGATTGACACAATTTGTAGCTTTAAGCTTTTTTTTGTTATGTTGGTAACATAATTTGATTTTTTAAATCAATCACGCTCTGGATTTAATCTGTCAGAAGCATTTTGACTTTTATTATAAAACTGTGTATTTAAAGTATGTCGGCGCGCAACATTTTACAAGTTTTTATGAATTACTAGAAAGCACGCATCACGTTCGTGCAGACTATAGCCGAATTAGCTAGCAAACCACAAATTATCGATATCCTCAATGAAGCCAACATTGCCGGTAACATGTTTTAACCTAATTAACATAATTGGAGATTAATTAATGCAATCAATACTTCAGAACTAATAAAACCTTTACTGCATGATGTCTGTCTGTCCACAAATCAAACATGTGCAGCTGTAGCTTAGGACGTTTAGTTGCGTCGTATAACATATTTCATAATTGTTGACGTTTAGAAAACTGCGTCAAGTGTCAAATAATCTTATGATTATTGACGTTTGACCTAATTTGTCGTTTAACAATTGACAGTTACGTCAAATAACATCATAATTGTTGGCGTTTAATTTATTGCACATAACCTAAAAAACATTTATCATCGCTATCGCTTGGTAGTGTGACATAACCTAAAAAATTGACACTTTGTAAAAAAGACATTCAATTTATTATTTAACATTGACAGTTGCGTCAAATAATCTCATAATTATTGACGTTTAATCAGTTGCACATAACCTAAAACAAACATTCATCAACTATCGCTTAGCAGTGTGACATAACCTACAAAATGCAGCTCGGAAAATGACATTTGTGAATAAAACTGACGTTTTTGAGATTAATGTCTCACGGTACTCACGTCTTGTGATTTTCTTGGTGCGCTATTGTTTAATCAATTAAAACTAAGTAATCAATAAGTATTAGCTTAAAACAAAATGGCGGAGTATTAGTTTAAATAAATTAAAAAAATTGTTTATTGAAAACTAAAAATAGCAGTTTTACCTGTCAGTACGCCTATGGTGTATCGTGATCGATCCATCAGCAATGTTGTATAATGCATGCGGCTGCCGTTGACCGGTTGGCACTAAAAAGGTCGATCAATAAGCGCACGGGCGGCGCAACAAGTTGCCCCCTCTCGTCCGTCCGCCACCCCCTCACTCGCTGCACGTTTTCATTCAATCTGGGCCAAACAAAATTGAGGAGACACGTCTAGCACCGAAAATGTAAACATCGATAATTTTTCAGCTGCTGCCCGGCGATCCCAAAGCGAGAAGGATGTTCGTCACATCTGGCGCGTTGAAGAGGCTGCAGGAAATCGATGTCGATCCCGGCACTACTTTAATGGAGTACATTACGATGATAAATTCATGTTTCCCGGATGAAATTGTAAGATATTACAGTCCCGGATATTCGGATGCCCTTTTGGAACAGGTCGAGCAGTACACGCCAGAGGTTCAATCAATTACAACTAAGACCGAATTGATATTAATTGTTTTTTTATTTATTTATAGGTGGTTGCTATATTGAGGGAAGCTCAATTGACTACAAGCATGGTGCAGACTGATAATGGGATTGTTATGGATGATACTACAAGCAGAGGTAGCACTGATATGAGAGGACTTATGTTATGAACTTGTTTTCAAAATAAATTAGAGTTTAGTCAATAAGTCAATAATCTGATGAAATAATCTAACGAATTAATTTCAATACAGCTAACAAAAAAGAAATTCATATTCCCCCCACCTCTTTAATCTTTTAAGTAGCAATTCCCCCCCCCCCCCCCCCCTCATATATTGATTGCTTTTTGAAAGTGCTACAATTGCCTGCTTTGTTGGTACTGAATTTGACTAGACATCAATTTAAAATTTGACCAAATGTTCAATAATTTAAAAATTAATATATTCCCCCCCCCCCCCCTTGTTGAAACTGTATAACGTTTAAAAGCAAACTCCTCCATGGGGCTTATGTTTAATATTTTAAGTTTTTACCTTTGTTTTTTTAAACAAATATTAAATCAAAATATATTTTTATTGACAAATTCATATTGAGCGACATATTGTAAAAAATATTAACAATAGTCGCTTCAAAGTTGACAGTTGTAAACAATTGATATTTAATCTGTCACTTTACATTTGACGGGTCATTTATTCTATTGTTTCCAAATTATTGAGCGACATATTGTAAAAAATAATAACAATAGTCGCTTCATGATTGTTCATATCTACTCTGTCGCTTCGCGATTGACAGATGCGTTACATAACCTATAGATATCTACTATGTCGCTTTGCGATTGACAGTTGTAAAAAAAATATTTTTGCAATTACAATGAAGATGATAAAAAAATGAATTGAACAAGTCGCTTCGCGGTTGATAGATGCGTCACAGCACCTCTACTTTGTCGCTTTGCGATTGACAGTTGTAGAAAAAATAAATTTCAGCAACTACAATGCAAAGGTAGAAAAAAATTAATTGAACAAGTCGCTTCGCAATTGATAGATGCGTCACATCACCTGTTGATATCTACATTGTCGCTTCGCGATTGACAGTTAAAAAAAATAATTGCAACTACAATGCAGATGTGATTAAAAAAGAATTTAATAAGTCGCTTTGCAATTGACAGATGCGTCATAGCAACTATTGATATCTACTATGTCGCTTCGCGATTGACAGTTTTAGAAAAAATAAATTTCAGCAACTACAGGGAGTTTATAAATGAATGGGATTATGTAATCACTTTAAATATGCCGCTTTTGTTAAATAGTTCACTAAACTATTTGTTTTGACAGATCAACTTTGACAGCTGTCAAGCAAACATATGAAAACATATGTAGTATAGTGAACGATTTTAAAAAGGCGGCATATTTAAAGTGATTACATAATCCTATTCATTTATAAACTCCCTGTACAATGCAGATGTAGAAAAAAGTTAATTGAACAAGTCGCTTCGCAATTGATAGATGCGTCACATCACCTGTTGATATCTACATTGCCGCTTCGCGATTGACAGTTAAAAAAAATAATTGCAACTACAATGCAGATGTGATAAAAAAAAGAATTAATAAGTCGCGTTGCGATTGACAGATGCGTCATAGCAACTATTGATATCTACTATGTCGCTTCGCGATTGACAGTTTTAGAAAAAATAAATTTCAGCAACTACAATGCAGAAGTGGAAAAAAATTAATTGAGCAAGTTGCTTCGCGATTAATAGATGCGTCACAGCACCTGTTGATATCTACTCTGTCGCTTTGCGATTGACAGTTGAAACAAAAATTTGCAACTACAATGCAGATGTGATAAAAAAAAGAGTTCAACAAATCGCTTCTCGATTGACAGATGCGTCATGGCAACTATTGATATCTACTATGTCGCTTCGCGATTAGCAGTTGTAGAAAAAATAAATTTCAGCAACTACAACGCAGATGTGGAAAAAAAATTATTGATCAAGTCGCTTCGCGATTGATAGATGCGTCACATCAACTGTTGATGTCTATTCTGTCGCTTTCTGATTGACAGTTAAAAAACAAATTGCGACTACAATTCAGATGTGATAAACAAAAGAATTCATAAGTCTACTATGTAGCTTCGCGATTGACAGTTAAAAAAAAATAAAAATTCAGCAACTACAATGCAGATGTGGAAAAAAATTAATTGAACAAGTCGCTTCGCGATTGATAGGTGCGTCACCTGTTGATATCTACTCTCTCGCTTCGTTCGCGATTGACAATTGTAAAAAAATATTGCAATCGACAGATGCGTCACAACATAATTTAGCAATTCTATAATTAAACCTATCGATTTTGCCATAAGCAATATAAAATAACATAATTTATAAATCAATAGATAAAACTGTTATCGCGTTATCATTAATAAAACTGTAACAGTTGCAAACGTTCGCGTGTGATGTGGGACAAGGGTTGTAATAGTAATAGCAGGGTGGACGCACTAAGGATAAAAATGGCTGAAATATATCACGGCCCCAAGAGGAAAACATTGGTATATGATGTGAGAAAAGGCCTCATCACGTTTCCGCACAAGGAAATGGTAAAGTCGCAGATTGATCTTTTTCCCCTTCTAAGAGGATTACGTATGTGGTGCGAAAACCGACGCTACAGGGTTTGATTTAATGCTCGTTTGTTATGCCACATTAAGGGGACCCTTAATTGGTAGGGATTATATTTATGTGTGTTCGCTTATTAGACAAAACAAGCTTCAAATTTTCGAGTAAAGTGGTGTGATTAGGGGATGAAAGGATGAACATTCCTCTCGTTTGCCTTCAAACAATCACGGTTTACGCATTGCGATAAATCTTAATTAAAATGTAGACAGGGACGTATTTATCAACATTTTGTAAACTAAAAAATAATTTTTAATTGTTGAAATTAATTACAGACCTCAGAAAGAGTTTATTAGTGTCGATATCAAATTAAAGTGGCAATAAAAACTAAGAATCATGTAAAAACATAAAAGTGTAGGAATACATCTTTTTGACACGTCACATGTCGCCCAATCAAAAAATCAAAAATTATGAAAAAACATGTCACTCTACCCCCCCCCCCCCCCCCGAACTGTTAAAAAACATTGTCTCACTGTCTAAAAATAAAATAAAAATTCCAAAAACTATGAGCAAAAATTAAATTTACAATTATAAAAAAACTAAAAATATAAATGTCACCTCTCACTCAATTTTAAAAATTTGTGAGCCATGTAGACCTTTGACATGTCACTTATTATCTGTCACCCCTCCCCACCTAAATTTAAAAAACTAAATTAAAAAAAAAGTAAAATGTAATAAATTTATAAAAACTGAAAATTAAAAAAAAAATGTCTCCAAAAATTAAAAAAAAAACAAAAAAATCAAAAATTACGTAAAAACTTAAAACCGGCCAAAAATTTTAAAAATTGCAAGAAATTAAAAATTTTCAAAAAATTATGTGGTAACTGAAAATTTCAAATATTATGAAATTTGCAATAAATACGTAAAAAAAACTAGAAATTTCGAAAACTTTGTAATAACAAACAAAAAAAGAATAAGAATTATAAAATTTATGAAAAAAAATTAAATTTTTTAAAAAAATATGTAAAATCAAAAAACTAATAATTTCTGTTTCAGTTTTTTAAATAATATTTATAAAAAGCAAAGAAGCTGAAAAATTTAAAAATCTCACAAAAACAAAAAATTTAAAAATTAACAAAAATAAATTAAAATTAGTTGCAATCAAAAAATTTCAAATTTAAAAAAATAAGTAAAATCAAAAAAACTGAAAGATTTATTTTCAGTTTTTTGTATTAGATAATTTTTAAAATTTTCAATTTTTTATTTATGTAAAAAAATGAACATTTAATTAAAAAAAAATACAAATAATGTAAAAACAGAAATATATACCAAGAAACTCAAAGTTTTAAAAAATATGTAAAATCAAAAAACTAAAAATTATTTAAATTTAGTTAATTTTTAAAATATTCAATTTTTTATTTATTTTAAAACAAAAAACTAAAAATTTCATTAAAATGACCGACATGTCTTCTCCTGGCCAAAAATTTTTAAAAAACTACAATCAAAATCTAAATTTTTAAAATGATGTATATACAAAAATATTACAAATAAAACTAAAAATTATGAAAAAACAAAAAAAAACTGAAAATTTCAAAAACTGTAAAAACGCAAAAAAATTTAACACAAACTTTTGACATGTCACCAAAGAAAAACTATTAAAAATTTTAAAAACTACTTGGAAATATAAAAATGACACCAAATTAAAAAATATTATGTTAAAATAAAAGAACTAAATACATAATTTAGAAATTACGTAAAAACAAAAAAAAAAATAAAAATTATTTAAAACAAAACAGTTAAAAACTTTAAAATAATTAATTGCAATGAAAAAATTAAAACAAATTAAAAAAAAATGAATTTCAGTTTTTTGATTAAAAATCTAGAAGTTTTAAAAATCAAAAGTGGTATTTATAAATATAAAAAATAAAAAAAAATCAAAAAAATCAAAAAAAATATGTAAAAAAAATTGAGGTAATACGTAAAAACAAAAATTATTTAAAACCAAAAAAATAAAATTATATAAAATAAAAAAAGTTAAAAACTTTAAATAAAAATTAGTTGCAATCAAAAAACTTGAAACAATAAAAAATAAAAAAAAATTCAATTTCAGTTTTTTTTTAAATACTAAAAATTATTAATACTTAATTATGCAAAAACAAAAAAAAACTGAACTATTAAAAGATGTAAAAACAAAAAAAAATAAATTAAAAGTGTTAAAAACTAATGCAACAAAAATACTAAAAACTAAAATTTTTAAAAGTTATGTAAAAATTAAAAAAAAAAATTAAAATTTCAAAAAAATGTAAAAACTAAAAATATTAAAAATTTTAAAATTGAAGTAAAATCAAAAAACTTGAAATATTTAAAATATTGTAAAATCAAAAAAATTAAAATTTCAATTTTAGTTTTTGATTTTTAGAATCTTCAATTTGTTATTTATGTAAAAACAAATACCAAAAACTTTTAAAATTATGTAAAAACAAAAAAAAAAATAAACCAAGTAAAATAAAAAAAAACTAAAACTTTCTAATTCAGTTTTTTTTTAATGGATCATTTTTAAATTTTTTTATTTTTTATTCACAAAAAATTGAAAATTTTTACAACAAAAATTCAATAATGCAAAAAAAAATCAATAATTACATACATATGTATGTAAAACAAAAAACAAAAAAAACTTTTTATTTACATAAAAACTAAAAATTAAAAAAAATTAAAAATTTCAAAAATTACATAAAATCATAAAAATGTAGGACATGAGCATGGACCCTAGTCAAAAATTTGAAAAAATAAATGATATTTCAAAAAACATGTAAAAACAAAAAATATTGAACATTTTAAAATTAAAGTAAAATCAAAAAACGTAAAGTTTTCAAAAAAATGTAAAAACAAAAAAAAATTAATAAAGAAACTAAAATTAATAAAATTTAGTTGCAATAAAAAAAAAACAATTTTTTTTGATAAAAAAAAGTAAAATCAAAAAAACAATCTTTTTTTTGATTTTAGATAATTTTTAAACACTTAAATTTTTTATTTAAAAAAAAAAAATAAAAACAAATAAAATTTGAAAATACAAAAAATGAAACGAAAAATTTCAAAAATGATGTAAAAATATAAAAATTTAACCTCCCAGTCAAAACATTAAATAATTATGTAAAAACAAAATAACTGAAAATTTATAAAAATTAGTTGCAAAAAAAAAAAAAATAATTTAAAAATATAGATAAAATAAAATCTAAAAAAATTAGTTTTAGTTTTTTATTTTAAATAATTTTTAAAAAAATTAAGTTTTTATTTATAAAAAATAAAAAAAAAAACATAAAATTAAAAAATTATTCTAATCAACAACTTAGTTTTAATAATTATGTAAAATTAAAAAACTAAAATTTTCTGTTTTTTGATTTTTAGAATCTTTGTTTTTTTTATTTAAAAAATAAGTAAAAACTCAATGATGCAAAAACAAAACAAAAAATTGCCGTCACCTCCCGATAAAAAAATTTAAAAAAAATAAAAAGATAAAAAAATATTTAAAAACAAAAAAATGAAAATTTCTAAAACTAAAACAAAAAAATGTCTACTTAAAAACGTAAAAATGACTTTGATATGTCCCGCCAAATATTTTTTTGTAGAGTTTATAAAAAATTAAAAATTTCATAGTTTATGTAAGAACAAAAAAAATACTGAATATTTTAAAATTGAAGTGAAATCAAAAAACTTGAAATTAAAAAAAAGTAAAATAAAAAAAATAAAAAATTGTTTCAATTTTTTGATTTTAGATAATTTTACAAAAATTTTAATTTTAATAAAAAATTAGTTGCTATCAAAAAACTTGGAATTTTATAAAAAAAATTTAGAATCTTCATTATTTTACTTACAAAAAAAAAATTCAAAAATTACGTAAAAACAAAAAAAAAATGAAAACTAAAAAAGTAGAAATGGAGATTGAAAATTTCAAAAAACCAAAAAAACTAAATATTTCAAATATGTAAATCATAAAAACGTAGAAACTTTTGGCATGTCAAAATAAAAAAAAAAAAAATGTAAAAACCTAAAAATAAAAACTTCAATTTCAGTTTTTTTGTTTTAATTAAGTTTTAAAATGTTCAGTTTCAATTTATGTAAAAACTAAAAACAAAAAAACTATAAATAAAAAAGAAACTGAAAATTTCAAAAATTATGAAAAACTGAAAATTTTAAAAATTATTTAACAATAAAAAAAAAAACTAAAATTTTTAAAAGTTATGTAAAAACAAAAAAAACATTATGTTCATATTTTGACATCTCAAATTTGTCTTAAATTTTTTTATATAAATTATGTAAGAACATAAAATTGACTTTGACATCGGACGAAAATATAAAAAAAAAAAATTAAAGATTACGTAAAAACAAAAAAAAATTAAAAAAATGTAGAATTAAAGATAAACTTTTGACAAGTCCCCTGTCATCCCCCGGCAAATAAAAACTGAAAAATTTAAAAATGATGTTAAAACAAAAAATACTAAAAATTTCAAACATTATGTAAAAACATAAAATAAAATAAATCATGTAAAAACATAAAAACTACTGATATGTTACTCCCGGCTAAAAAACTAAAAACTTCTAAATTACGTAAAAACATAAAAAAACTGTCAACATGTGAAAAACTGTCAAGACAGTGTTAAAATTATCAGAACTACGAAAAGACTGTCAAGAAAAAGTCACTGCAACTGTCAAAAATATGTTGAAACAGTAAAAACTGGCAAAACTATGTTGAGGTTGTCAATACAATGTAAACTATACTATATTAAAATCAACAAAAAGTAACAGCAACTGTCGAAACTATCAAAACTACATTAAAACTGCCAATGTCAAAAGTTACTGGATCTGCCAAAACTATGTAAAAATTTTCAAAACTGTGCTTAAACTCTCAAAACTTTGTGAAAATTGTAAACAAAGGTCACTCCCACTGCCAAAAATATGTTGAAATTTTGAAACTGTCAACAAAAATATCAAGTAGAGTATACAAAACTGTTGAAACTATAAAACTGTGATAAAAATTGTCAAAACTACATGAAAACTGTCTTGAAACTGTCATAACTATGTTAAACTGTCAAAACTACAGTATAAGTGTCAGAAAAGTCATCCGAATTGTCAAAACTATGTTGGAATTAAAATACTATATTCATACTGTCAATATTATGAGAAACTGTCAACAAAGTCACTAATCTATGTAAAAACATCAATTAAAAGTCAGTGGAACTGCAAAAAAATAGCTAACTGACTAATAACAACTGTCAAAATTTTTAAAACTGGGTTGAATTTGTCAAAACTTTCACTGCACTTGTCAAAATTATGTTACAATTATTAAAAATATGTAAAAATTATGTTGAAATTGTCAAAACCATGTAAAAAGTCAACAAAAGTAACAAAAGTCATTGAAACTGTCAAAACAAGTATAAAAAAAAACTATGTGAAAACTTTCAAAACTGTGTAAAAATATAAAAAAATTAAAACTTTTTCTTGCCAAATTTAAGGTATAAATATAAGTCAGGTTTTGACAAATCATTTGTCAACTTTTTAAAAAAGCGCAAAACTTTTTAACATATAAATATTTGAGCTTTTGATAATTTGAGTTGCAACAAATTCGAAGAGATGTCGCCATAGATTGGTTTGCTTGCCCGGCGCTTCCGCCAGATGTGTCTGTAGACTACGGCGCGGGACACCTCCGAGCGCGGCTGAAATGCGCGTCGCTTACGTTTCACGATCGATGCGAGTGCCCGCGCATATAGATTTTATATCTTGTGACCTATAAAATGTTCGCCATCACAGTGGGAATAAAGTGTCCGTCCTAAAATCCACGAAAAAATTGTAAAAAGGCGCGCGTAACGAGCGACGAAAGGACAACGCGACCGACGAGTGGAAAGCCGTAAGTAGCAAAAATCCGGCCCGAGCACGATAATCAGAAAGAGCCACACGAATAGATTAACACGCCAAAAACCAACCCCTATCTCTCTATATATAAATTGCGCCCCCCACTCGTTCATCAAAAACAACCCCCCTCTAAAAATATCCTCAAATAAACCAATACAGACATCATTTTCATCATCATCATCATCATCATCATCGAAGACGGCACCCCAGGCATTGTAACAAGTCGCAGACACATTATTTAGAGCTTAATTTTTTTATTTCCAAATCAATTTAAATATCACAGCCTGCCAAAGACACAATTTTATTTTTTATATTAATTTTAATAAAAAAAATAAAAGCAAATCGATCGCGTCCATCACAAGCATAATAACACGCACTAGGGAAAAAATTGTTGATCTGAAATCTAAGAAATCGATTCGAACATGACCTCGCCGAAAATACAAATCATCATTTTTTCTTTTTGGATTTTTTATAGTTAGAGTACCATGTAAAGGTAGGGCCGTTTTGTGCCGTGCACACCTGTTATATATATATATAGTCCTATCGGAAAGCGTAGGCGGCTGATAAATCGGCCGATTGACATTTCTCCGTGAGATTGTAATTGAGCCTTGATGTGTTATTTTTTCCGCGGGGTTGGCAGCATCGGGGGGTATTACAGGTCGCTGCTTTTCTCTCTCCTTCTAAAACCGCGCCACCCCCTTAAGAGAGCAGCGGCCGGCTGCTCGACTCAATTGATTTTAGGTTTTTTCTCTCTCTCTCACACATTTTCACTAAAAACAATATTAATTTCATTTTGACATTTATTAAAATCGTTTGACATTTTTTATACTTAACGTAATATTGCCTCATTAATGCCATCGTGTCATCATGTTGATGTAATATGTAAGTACAGATTACAGTATATTATCTATTTGTAATCTTGTCATGTTAATGTTATTTAGTAATTAGTATTTGCCTAATTTTGAGATAATATCGACAAAGTTTTAGTTGAAATTAACATTTAAATTTGTTAACAATTTTTATGCAAATTTGAAGACTAAAATACTCTAATTGTAATTCAACCATGTTAATGCCATTTTGGCACTAGTATCTTGCATGTCTTGAAATAGCATGTAACAAGTTTCAGTTAAAATATTCAACAATTGTAACCTCAGCACTGAAATGGAAACATTTAAATTTTTTAACAATTTTTATCCAAATTTAAAGACCAAAATACCCTAATTGCAACTTACCTATGCTAATGCAATTTTGTCACTAGTATCTTACATGTCTTTAGATAGTATGTAAGAAGTTTCAGTTAAAATATTTAACAATTGTAACCTCAGCACTGAAATGGAAACATTTAAATTTTTTAACAATTTTTATCCAAACTTAAAGACCAAAATAACCTAATGACAACTTAACGTTGCTAAAGCAATTTTATCACTAGTATCTTACATGTCTTTAGATAGTATGTAACAAGTTTCAGTTGAAATATTCAACAATTGTAACCTCAGCGCTGAAATGGAAACATTTAATTTTTTAACAAATTTTATCCAAATTTAAAGACCAAAATACCCTAATTGCAACTTACCTATGCTAATGCAATTTTGTCACTAGTATCTTACATGTCTTTAGATAGTATGTATAAAGTTTCAGTTAAATTATTCAACAATTGTAACCTCAGCGCTGAAATTGAAACATTTAAATTTTTAACAATTTTTATCCAAATTTAGAGACCCAAATACCTTAATTGTAATTTAACTATGCTAATGCTATTTGATCACTAGTATCTTACATATCTTTAAATTGTATTTAACAAGTTTCAGTTAAAATATTCAACAATTGTAAACTCAGCGCTGAAATGGAAACATTTAAATTTGTTAATAATTTTTATTCAAATTTGAAGACCAAAATATCCTAATTGCAACTCAACCATGCTAATGCATTTTTGTCACTAGTATCTTACATGTCTTCAGATAGCATGTAACAAGTTTCAGTTAAAATATTTAACAATTGTAACCTCAGGGCTGAAATAGAAACATTTGAATTTTTTAACAATTTTTATCCAAATTTAAAGACCAAAATACCTTAACTGCAACTTAACCATGCTAATGCAATTTTGTCACTAGTATCTAACATGTCTTCAGACAGTATGTAAGAAGTTTCAGTTAAAATATTCAACAATTGTAACCTCAGCGCTGAAATGGAAACATTTAAATTTTTTAACATTTTTTATTGAAATTTAAAGACCAAAATACCCTAATTGCAACTTAACCATGCTAATGCCATTTTGGCACTAGTATTTTACATCTCTTCAGATAGTATGTAAAAAGTTTCAGTTAAATTATTTAACAATTGTAACCTCAGCGCTGAAATGGAAATATTTAAATTTTAAACAATTTTTATCCAAACTTAAAGACCAAAATACCCTAATTGTAACTTAAAATATTTAACAATTGTAACCTCAGCGCTGAAATGAAAACATTTAAATTTTTTAACAATTTTTATCGAAATTTAAAGACCAAAATACCTTAATTGCAACTTAACCATGCTAGTGCAATTTTGTCACTAGTATCTAACATGTCTTCAGATAGTATGTAAGAAGTTTCAGTTGAAATATTTAACAATTGTAACCTCAGCGCTGAAATAGAAACATTTTAATTTGTTAACAATTTTTATCCTAATTTAAAGACCAAATTACTTTATTTACAACTTAACCATGCTAATGCAGTTTTGTCACTAGTATCTTACACGTCTTCAGATAGTATGTAAGAAGTTTTAGTTAAAATATTCAACAATTGTAACCTCAGCACTGAAATGGAAACATTTAAATTTTTAACAATTTTTATCCAAATTTAGAGACCCAAATACCTTAATTGTAATTTAACTATGCTAATGCTATTTGATCACTAGTATCTTACATATCTTTAAATTGTATGTAACAAGTTTCAGTTAAAATATTCAACAATTGTAACCTCAGCACTGAAATGGAAACATTTAAATTTTTAACAATTTTTATCCAAATTTGAAGACCAAAATACCCTCATTGCAGTTTAACCATGCTGATACAATTTTGTCACTAGTATCTTACATGTCTTCAGATAGCATGTAACAAGTTTCAGTTAAAATATTTAATAATTGTAACCTCAGCGCTGAAATGGAAACATTTAAATTTTTAACAATTTTTATCCAAATTTGAAGACCAAATTCCCTCATTGCAGTTTAACCATGCTGATACAATTTTGTCACTAATATCTTACATGTCTTTAGATAGTATGTAACAAGTTTCAGTTGAAATATTCAACAATTGTAACCTCAGCGCTGAAATAGAAACATTTTAATTTGTTAACAAATTTTATCGAAATTTAAAGACCAAAATACCTTAATTGCAACTTTACGATGCTAATGCAGTTTTGTCACTAGTATCTTACATGTCTTCAAATAGTATGTAACAAGTTTCAGTTAAAATATTCAACAATTGTAACCTCAGCGCTGAAATGGAAACATTTTAATTTGTAACAATTTTCATCCAAATTTGAAGACCAAAATAACTTAATTGCAATTTACCTAAGCTAATGCAATTTTGTCACTAGCTTCTTACAAGTCTTTAGATAGTATGTAACAAGTTTTAGTTAAAATATTTAATAATTGTAACCTCAGCGCTGAAATGGAAACATTTTAATTTTTTAACAATTTTTATCGAAATTTAAAGACCAAAATACTTTAATTGCAACTCAACCATGCTAATGCAATTTTGTCACTAGTATCTAACATGTCTTCAGATAGTATGTAACAAGTTTCAGTTAAAATATTCAACAATTGTAACCTCGGCGCTGAAATGGAAACATTTAAATTTTTTGCAATTTTTATCCAAATTTAAAGACCAAAATACCTTAACTGCAACTTTACCATGCTAATACAATTTTCTCACTAGTATTTAACATGTCTTCAGATAGTATGTAAGAAGTTTCAGTTAAAATATTTAACAATTGTAACCTCAGCGCTGAAATGGAAACATTTAAATTTTTAACCAAATTTAAAGATCAAATTATTCTATTTGCAACTCACCCATGCTAATGCAATTTTCTCACTAGTATCTTACATGTCTTCAGATAGTTTTTAACAAGTTTCAGTTAAAATATTCAACAATTGTAACCTCAGCGCTGAAAAGGAAACATTTAAACTTTTAACAATTTTCATCCAAATTTGAAGACCAAAATACCTTAATTGCAACTTACCTATGCTAATGCAATTTTGTGACTAGTATCTTACATGTCTTTAGATAGTATGTAAAAAGTTTCAGTTGAAATATTCAACAATTGTAACCTCAGCGCTGAAATAGAAACATTTTAATTTGTTAACAATTTTTATCGAAATTTAAAGACCAAAATACCTTAATTGCAACTTTACCATGCTAATGCAATTTTGTCACTATTATCTTACATGTCTTCAAATAGCATGTAACAAGTTTCAGTTAAAATATTAATCAATTGTAACCTCAGCGCTGAAATAAAAACATTTAAATTTATTAAGAATTTTCATGCAAATTTGAAGACCATAATACCCTAATTGCAACTTTACCATACTAATGTAATTTTGTCACTAGTATCTTACATGTCTTTAGATAGTATGTAACGAGTTCCAGTTAAAATATTCAAAAATTGTAACCTCAGCGCTAAAATAGAAACATTTAAATTTTTTAACAATTTTCATCCAAATTTGAAGACCAAAATACCTTAACTGCAACTAAACCATGCTAATGCAATTTTGTCACTAGTATCTTACATGTCTTCAGATAGTATGTAACAAGTTTCAGTTGAAATTTTTAATAATTGTAACCTCAGCGCTGAAATTGAAACATTTTAATTTTTTAACAATTTTTATCCAAATTTGAAGACCAAAATACTCTAATTGCAGCTTAACCATGATGATGCAATTTTGTCACTAATATCTTACATGTCTTCAGATAGTATGTAACAAGTTTCAGTCGAAATATTCATCAATTGTAACCTCAGCGCTGAAATGGGAACATTTAAATTTTGTAACAATTTTTATCCAAATTTGAAGACCAAAATACCCTAATTGTAACTTAACCATGCTAATGCAATTCTGTCACTAATATCTTACATGTCTTTAGATAGTATGTAAAAAGTTTCAGTTAAATTATTCAACAATTGTAACCTCAGCGCTGAAATTAAAACATTTAAATTTTTTAACAATTTTCATCCAAATTTGAAGTCAAAAATACCCTAATTGCAACTTAACCATGCTAATGCCATTGTGTCACTAGTATCTTACATGTCGTCAGATAGCATGTAACAAGTTTTAGTTAAAATATTTAATAATTGTAACCTCAGCGCTGAAATGGAAACATTTAAATTTTTTAACAATTTTTATCCAAATTTGAAGACTAAAATACCCTCATTGCAGTTTAACCATGATGATACAATTTTGTCACTAGTATCTGACATGTCTTCAGATAGTATGTAACAAGTTTTAATTAAAATATTCAACAATTGTAACCTCAGCGCTGAAATGGAAATATTCAAATTTTTTAACAATTTTCATACAAATTTGAAGACCAAAATACCTTAATTGAAACTTAACCATGCTGATACAATTTTATCACTAGTATCTTACATGTCTTTAGATAGTATGTAACAAATTTCGGTTGAAATATTCAACAATTGTAACCTCAGCGTTGAAATAGAAACATTTAAATTTGTTGACAATTTTAATTTTAATTTATCCTGATTATGTTGCAATATAAAATCTTATTCTTGTAATATTATGCTTTTTTTGCATTAGCATTTAAAGCATCTTACTAATCAACTTAGCAATTAACATGCAAATGCCATTAATTACGCATAACATGGCCAACTTAATTAGTTACTACGCAGTGTTGTCACATTGCGCAATTACGTCCCGCACCCATACATCATCCAGAGGAAATTAATTGCAATGCTCTGACAATAAAAAAAAACACGATTGATCACATAAACGTCAATAGATTTTATTTTGTGTGAAAATATATAAAAAAATTGATCGATGGAATATGCAAAAGAAATAAAAACAAAAACGATGCAAATTGGCGCACAAAGAGAGGAGATTCTATTTGATCTAAATATAGGTTAACGACATATTAAACGTCACGGAAATATGTAGAAAATTACGTTATAAGTAATGATGGTGGCAATTGTGGCTGTCATAATGAATGATAATGATGACATATGAATAGGATTTTGTAAATATTAGTTTTAGATTTGATTCATTATAAACTGATTAAAGTATTTTTTTAATTTAATAAAAACATTCTTTTAGTAAATGTACTGAGGTCACAATTTTGATAATAACATTTAGAAATTTTGACAAAACATGCTCAATAATAAAGTGACTCAAACAAAGTTAATTTTTAAAAATTAATTTTTTTTTTAATTAATTTTTTTAATTTAATAAAAACATTATTTTAGTAAATGTTGTACTGAGGCCACAATTTTGATAATGACAATTTGAAATTTTGATCAAACATGCTCAATATATTAAATAATAAAGTGACACAAACAAAATTAAATTTTAAAAATTAAATTCATTTTTTATAATTTTTTTTAATTTAATAAAAACATTATTTTAGTTAAAGTTGTACTGAGGTCACAATTTTGATAATAATTCTTTGAAATTTTGACAAAACATGCTCAACATATTGAACAATAAAGTGACTCAAGCAAAATTAAATTTTAAAAATTAGAAATATTTTTTATTAATTTTTTTAGTTTAATTTAAACATAATTTTAGTAAATGTTGTACTGAGGTCACAATTTTGATAATAAAAATTTGAAATTTTGACAAAACATGCTCAACATATTGAACAATAAAGTGACTCTAGCAAAATTAAATTTTAAAAATTAGAAAAATTTTTATTAATTTTTTTAATTAAGAAAAAACATTATTTTAGTAAATGTTGTACTGAGGTCACAATTTTGATATCAATTCTTTGAATTTTTGACAAAACTTGCTCAACATATTGAACAATAAAGTGACTCTAGCAAAATTAAATTTTAAAAATTTGAAATATTTTTTATTAATTTTTTTAATTTAATAGAAACATTATATAAGTAAATGTTGTACTGAGGTCACAATTTTGATAATAATTCTTTGAAATTTTGACAAAACATGCTCAACATATTGAACAATAAAGTGACTCAAGCAAAATTAAACTTTAAACTTTAAAAATTCAAAATATTTTTTATTAATTTTTTTAATTTAATTTAAACATAATTTTAGTAATTGTTGTACTGAGGTCACAATTTTGATAATATCAATTTGAAATTTTAACAAAACATGCTCAACATATTGAACAATAAAGTGATTCAAGCAAAATTAAATTTTAAAAATTAGAAATATTTTTTATTAATTTTTTTAATTAAAAAAAAAACAGTATTTTAGTAAATGTTGTACTGAGGTCACAATTTTGATAATAATTTTTTGAAATTTTGACAAAACATGCTCAACATATTGAACAATAAAGTGACTCTAGCAAAATTAAATTTTAAATTTTAAAAATTAAAAATATTTTTTATTAATTTTTTTAATTTAATTTAAACATAATTTAAGTAATTGTTGTACTGAGGTCACAGTTTTGATAATAACAATTCAAAATTTTGACAAAACGTGCTCAACATATTGAACAATAAAGTGACTCAAACAAAATTGAATTTTAAAAACAAGATTTTTTTTTTAATTTTTTTAATTTAATAAAAACATTATTTTAGTAAATGTTGTACTGAGGTCACAATTTTGATAATTATTCTTTGAAATTTTGACAAAACATGCTCAACATAATGAACAATAAAGTGACTCAAGCAACATTAAATTTTAAAAATTAGAAATAATTTTTATTAATTTTTTTAATTAAAAAAAAAAACATTATTTTAGTAAATGTTGTACTGAGGTCACAATCTTGATAATTATTCTTTGAAATTTTGACAAAACATGCTCAACATATTGAACAATAAAGTGACTCAAGCAAAATTAAATTTTAAAAATTAGAAATAATTTTTATTAATTTTTTTAATTAAAAAAAAAGCATTAATTTAGTAAATGTTGTACTGAGGTCACAATTTTGATAATAATTCTTTGAAGTTTTGACAAAACATGCTCAACATATTGAACAATAAAGTAACTCAAGCAAAATTAAATTTTTAAAATTAAAAATATTTTTTATTAATTTTTTTAATTTAATTTAAACATAATTTTAGTAATTGTTGTACTGAGGTCACAATTTTGATAATAACAATTCAAAATTTCAACAAAACATGCTCAACATATTGAACAATAAAGTGACTCTAGCAAAATTAAATTTTAAAAATTAGAAATATTTTTTATTAATTTTTTTAATTAAAAAAAAAAACATTACTTTAGTAAATGTTGTACTGAGGTCACAATTTTGATAATATTTCTTTGAAATTTTGACAAAACATGCTCAACATATTGAACAATAAAGTGACCCTAGCAAAATTAAATTTTAAAAATTAGAAATATCTTTTATTAATTTTTTTAATTTAATTTAAACATAATTTTAGTAATTGTTGTACTGAGGTCATAATTTTGATAATAACAATTTAAAATTTTGATAAAACATGCTCAACATATTGAATAATAATGTGACACAAGCAAAATTAAATTTTAAAAATTAGAAATATTTTTTATTAATTTTTTATTTAAAAAAAAAACATTATTTTAGTAAATGTTGTACTGAGGTCACAATTTTGATAATATCAATTTGAAATTTTGACAAAACATGCTCAACATATTGAATAATAAAGTGACTCAAGCAAAATTAAATTTAAAAAATTAGAAATATTTTTTATTAATTTTTTTAATAAAAAAAAAAAAAACGTTATTTTAGTAAATGTTGTACTGAGGTCACAATTTTGATAATATCAATTTGAAATTTTGACAAAACATGCTCAACATATTGAATAATAAAGTGACTCAAGCAAAATTAAATTTAAAAAATTAGAAATATTTTTATTAATTTTTTTAATAAAAAAAAACTACGTTATTTTAGTAAATGTTGTACTGAGGTCACAATTTTGATAATATCAATTTGAAATTTTAACAAAACATGCTCAACATATTGAACAATAAAGTGACTCAAGCAAAATTAAATTTTAAAAATTAGAAATATGTTTTATTAATTTTTTTAATTAAAAAAAAACATTATTTTAGTAAATGTTGTACTGAGGTCACAATTTTGATAATAATTCTTTGAAATTTTGACAAAACATGCTCAACATATTGAACAATAAAGTGACTCTAGCAAAATTAAATTTTAAAAATTAGAAATATTTTTTATTAATTTTTTTAATTAAAAAAAAAAACATTACTTTAGTAAATGTTGTACTGAGGTCACAATTTTGATAATATTTCTTTGAAATTTTGACAAAACATGCTCAACATATTGAACAATAAAGTGACTCTAGCAAAATTAAATTTTAAAAATTAGAAATATTATTTATTAATTTTTTATTTAAAAAAAAACATTATTTTAGTAAATGTTGTACTGAGGTCACAATTTTGATAATAATTCTTTAAAATTTTGACAAAACATGCTCAAAATATTGAACAATAAAGTGACTCTAGCAAAATTAAATTTTAAAAATTAGAAATATCTTTTATTAATTTTTTTAATTTAATTTAAACATAATTTTAGTAATTGTTGTACTGAGGTCACAATTTTGATAATAATTTTTTAAAATTTTGACAAAACATGCTCATAATATTGAACAATAAAGTGACTTTAGCAGAATTAAATTTTAAAAATTAGAAATAATTTTATTAATTTTTTTAATTTAAAAAAAAACATTATTTAGTAAATGTTGTACTGAGGTCACAATTTTGATAATAACAATTTGAAATTTTGTCAAAACATGCTTAACATATTGAATAATAAAGTAACTCAAACAAAATTAAATTTTAAAAATTTAGAAATATTTTTTATTAATTTTTTTTAATTTAATTTAAACATAATTTTAGTAATTGTTGTACTGAGGTCACAATTTTGATAATAATTTTTTGAAATTTTGACAAAACATATTCAACATATTGAACAATAAAGTGAGTCAAGCAAAATTAAATTTTAAAAATTAGAAATATTTTTTATTAATTTTTTTAATTAAAAAAAAACATTATTTTAGTAAATGTTGTACTGAGATCACAATTTTGATAATAATTTTTTGAAATTTTGACAAAACATGCTCAACATATTGAACAATAAAGTGAGTCAAGCAAAATTAAATTTTAAAAATTAAAATATTTTTTATTATTTTTTTTAATTTAATAAAAATACTATTTTAGTAAAGGCACTGAGGTCATAATTTTGATAATAAAAATTTGAAATTTTGACTTAACATGCTCAACATGTTGAACAATAAAATGATTCAAGCAAAATTAAATTTTAAAAATTAGAAATAATTTTTATTAATTTTTTTAATTAAAAAAAAAACATTATTTTAGTAAATGTTGTACTGAGGTCACAATTTTGATAATTATTCTTTGAAATTTTGACAAAACATGCTCAACATATTGAACAATAAAGTGACTCAAGCAAAATTAAATTTTAAAAATTAAAAATATTTTTTATTAATTTTTTTAATTTAATAAAAACATAATTTTAGTAATTGTTGTACTGAGGTCACAATTTTGATAATAATTCTTTGAAATTTTGACAAAACATGCTCAACATATTGAACAATAAAGTGACTCAAGCAAAATTAAATTTTAAAAATTAGAAATAATTTTTATTAATTTTTTTAATTAAAAAAAAAGCATTAATTTAGTAAATGTTGTACTGAGGTCACAATTTTGATAATAATTCTTTGAAGTTTTGACAAAACATGCTCAACATATTGAACAATAAAGTAACTCAAGCAAAATTAAATTTTTAAAATTAAAAATATTTTTTATTAATTTTTTTAATTTAATTTAAACATAATTTTAGTAATTGTTGTACTGAGGTCACAATTTTGATAATAACAATTCAAAATTTTAACAAAACATGCTCAACATATTGAACAATAAAGTGACTCCAGCAAAATTAAATTTTAAAAATTAGAAATATTTTTTATTAATTTTTTATTTAAAAAAAAACATTATTTTAGTTAATGTTGTACTGAGGTCACAATTTTGATAATATCAATTTGAAATTTTGACAAAACATGCTCAACATAATGAACAATAAAGTAACTCAAGCAAAATTAATTTTTAAAAATTAAAAATATTTTTGATTAATTTTTTTAATTTAATTTAAACATTATTTTAGTAAATGTTCTACTGAGGTCACAATTTTTTTTAATTTTTTGAAATTTTGACAAAACATGCTCAACATATTGAACAATAAAGTGACTCAAGCAAAATTAAATTTTAAAAATTAAAAATATTTTTTATTAATTTTTTTAATTAAAAAAAAAACATTACTTTAGTAAATGTTGTACTGAGGTCACAATTTTGATAATAATTCTTTGAAATTTTGATAAAACATACTCAACATATTGAACAATAAAGTGACTCTAGCAAAATTAAATTTTAAAAATTAGAAATATTTTTTATTAATTTTTTAATTAAAAAAAAACATTATTTCAGTAAATGTTGTACTGAGGTCACAATTTTAATAATAATTCTTTGAAATTTTGACAAAACATGCTCAACATATTAAACAATAAAGTGACTCTAGCAAAATTAAGTTTTAAAAATTAGAAATATTTTTTATTAATTTTTTTAATTAAAAAAAAAAAACATTTTAGTAAATGTTGTACTGAGGTCAAAAATTTTGATAATAATTCTTTGAAATTTTGACAAAACATGCTCTACATATTGAACAATAAAGGGACTCAAGCAAAATTAAATTTTAAAAATTAGAAATATTTTTTATTAATTTTTTTAATTAAAAAAAAAACATTACTTTAGTAAATGTTGTACTGAGGTCACAATTTTTATAATAATTCTTTGAAATTTTGACAAAACATGCTCAACATATTGAACAATAAAGTGACTCAAGCAAAATTAAATTTTAAAAATTAAAAATATTTTTTATTAATTTTTTATTTAAAAAAAACATTATTTTAGTAAATGTTGTACTGAGGTCACAATTTTAATAATATCAATTTGAAATTTTGACAAAACATGCTCAACATATTGAACAATAAAGAGACTCAAACAAAATTAAATTTTAAAAATTAGAAATATTTTTTATAAATTTTTTTAATTTAATAAAAACATTATTTTAATAAATGTTCTACTGAGGGCAATTAAATTGAGCTCAATTCATAATTAAGCGTACCAATATTTTTTATTATTTTACAGTTGGTAGTCATGATATCCAGTTATGTTAATAACAAATTTGATCATAATCCAATGTCCGGTTTAGAAGTTATTAACATTTTTGTCTTCTTAGAACTTAAGTTGAAGCAATTAAATTGAGGTCAATTCATAATTAGCGTACCAATATTTTTGATTATTTTACAGTTGGTAGATATGATATCCAGTTATGTTAACAAGAAACTTGATCAAAATCCAATGTCTGGTTTAGAAGTTATTAACATTTTTGTCTTGTTGCAACTTAAGTTGAGGTCAATTCATAATTAAACGTACCAATATTTTTTATTATATCACAGTTGGTAGTCATGATATCCACTTATGTTAACAACAAATTTGATTAAAATCCAATGTCCGGTTTAGAAGTTATTAAAATTTTTGTCTTCTTACAACTTAAGTTGAAATTGAGGTCAATTCATAATTAAGCGTACCAATATTGTTTACTATTTTACAGTTGGTAGTCATGATATCCAGTTATGTTGACAACAAATTTGATCAAAATCCAATATCCGGTTTAGAAGTTATTAACATTTTTGTCTTGTTGCAACTTCAATTCATATTTAAGCTTACTAATATTTTACAGTTGGTATTATTTAATTTGAAATATATTAAATATTAGTGTCAAAATGAATGTGACTAATTGTTTAAACTAATGTCAAACCAGTGGCGGGAAATTTAAAATAATCCATAAAACGATTTGCTGATTGAATCGAGGCGAGGCCGTTTTAAATATTTAAGCTTGAGACGCGATCCCGATCGCCATGAATAATTCAAGCGACCCAATTTCCCAACCCCCGGCTCCCATTTCCATCCAGCCAACCCCCTTCTACTTCTTCGCCAGAAGATATATTTTATTTTTGGTGTAATTGATTAAGACACACATACACAGACACACCATTTAATGACAAAACGCGCGCGGGTGGTCGCCGCCGGTCGCATCGCAACGAGTGATACAATTCAAAACAAAAACTCGTTATTTTTGTGAAAACAGAAAGAGATGAAGGAGGATTGATTGATTTAATATTAATAGGAGATGGATTTAGAGATGCAAATGAGGGCGGCAGAGGCGCGCCGATCGGACCTCCAGAGGGCACACGCGGAGGCCCTCGCAGCCCTACGGGACTGCGGCTCGGATCAGCTCGATGCCAAACAGTCGCGGGTCCGGGAGTTAGAGAAGAAGGTCGCATTAGAGACAGTCAGGTATGGTATTGTTGTACCCCCCTCCAAAACAAAAACAATCGAAACGCACCGTTTTTTTGCGCGGCAAAATCACTGTTTGAATTAGTCCCGCACACAAACGTCACTACTAAAAAAACGCGGCAAATTCAAATTGAAAATTGTCTCAGATGCGAGGAGTTGCAATTAGAGCTGGCTACGGTGCAGAGGAACCGTTTGGGGCATAACATGACAATGGCCAGCCATACGAACCTTTCATGCGGCCCTCAACAGTACCCTAATCCTAAGGGCACCGAAATCGATCGTATCATGGCAAAAATCGAGCAGGACAATCGAATCCTGGCCGAACTCGACCACACCCGCTCGACCACCATGGGTAAGTTGGATGTTGACAAAAAACAAAACAAACACGGGCGACTATTTATATAAAAAAAATAACCCAACGAGCTGCACGTGAATCGAGCTTTGAATGTCTTTGCACGACCATCTATTTTATGTTTAATTTGTCTTGCATTTTGTTTCAACCCCAATCAAATAATCAACGAACTTAATGTGGACTTGTGAATGTTTTTGGACCGTCTTCTTATTGTCTGCTTGTCTCATGTGAACGCGGCTCATTAATAAAGCTTTAGTTGTTTTTGCGTCTTGCTGGAAGCGATTGTAATGAATGATTGTGTTTAGGTGGTCTAGCGACTAGCGCGAGTAGCCACGCGCTCGGCGAAAGTAGCCCGCCAATATCGCCCATCACCATGTCCCATACAACACCTTCAATCTATCCAGGCGGAGGCCTAGCCTCACACAACTACCAGTCCACGCAACCCGGAAGTTTGGGTTCCTATTTACCATCAAGCACGAGCTACAGTAATCCAACGTCCGGCGGCTACAACAGTCTCGGCCATTCCTACACGAACAAAACAATCCTCGGCTCAGGTCTGGGATCCGGATTGGGAAATCTAAGCTCGCTTAATCAAACTTCAGTATTGGGAACAACGCTGGGAGCTTCATCCGGTTTAAGCTCGATAGGAACATCGCTCGGAACATCATTAGGAACATCAGGATTGGGTAGTAGCATAGTACCATCCAATTATTCGACGGCGGCTATGGCCAATACAACATACAGCAACTCGTTAGTGAGCAATAATGTTAGCACATCGTTTAACAATCCGAGTTTCAATAATCCAGTAACGAGCACGCTGAACCAATTCAATTTACCACCATACAACTCCCTAACTACGACCAGCTACACCAATAACGTGACTTTTTCGAATCCACTCAGCTCGCAATTCAACAGTCTACCAATGAGTGGTGCCATGTCAATCAAACTTAAACCTTTAGATGAAGTTGATTTATCAGGAAGGAGGGTAGCTACACCTTGTACGCCGCATCAAACTGGATGGGCGTTGGGGACGAGTTTAGGATTAACAGATACAACAAGGACGCGATTGCTCACTGATGGTTTGGATTCTGATTGGAGCGGCATTAGTGGTATGCATATGGACAGGAGCTACCTTAATGGACATCCTGGGGAAGGCACCGTTGATATGCTTGACATACCTGGAAAAGGAAGGTGCTCTGTATATATAGCTAGGTAGGAACTAGAACTTACAATTGATTTCATTTAAACTAATACAACTTATAGATTTTCATATGATCCTGAAGACTCTGAAGAGGAATTGGCGGTCCAAGCAGGCGATTATCTTCTGGTTTGGGGTGAACCTATGGGAGCTGGAGGTTACCTTGATGCTGAACTCCTTGATGGACGAAGGGGATTAGTGCCGTCGCATTTCGCACAACGGTTGATAGGTGAGTTTCATAGTGACCTTGTACAGTGTTGCCAAAATTTTACTAAATTATGTTTTAATATGACAAAATTGTAAGCCATTGCGTTGCGTTTGTTTCAATGAGTGAGAATGTGATGTTTTCCCAAAATAGTTTTCAATTAGTTTACAATGATTGAGTGATTTTGTTTTTTCTACAGTGTTGCCAGATTTTTATTAAATTATGTTTATTCAATCCAATATCTTCAAAAGATGACAAAGTTGTAAGTTTGACACTGAAGCAGTTATTTGTTTTGATGTGTGGGATTCTGATAATTTCTCAAAATGGCTACCAATATGTTTTCAAACACAAACTGAAATTGGTTTTTGTACAGTGATGCCAGATTTATATTAAATTATGGTTCTTTGATCAACTATTTTCAGAATTTGACAAAAATGTGAGTATGTCATTTGTTTTAACGTTTCTGAGACTGATATTTTGCCCAAATGTCATCCAATATGTTGTCAACAATTGAGCAATGTTGTATTTTGTACAGTGTTGCCAGATTTTTATTAAATTAAGTTTCTTTGATCAATTATTTTCAGAATTTGACAAAAATGACAATTTTTCATTTGTTTCAATATTTTTGAGACTGATATTCTGCCCAAATGTCATCCAATATGTTGTCAACAATTGAGCAATGTTGTATTATGTATGCCAGATTTTTATTAAATTAAGTTTCTTTGATCAATTATTTTCAGAATTTGACAAAAATGTAAATTTTTTATTTGTTTCAATATTTTTGAGACTGATATTCTGCCCATACGTCATCCAATATGTTGTCAACAATTGAGCAATGTTGTTTTTTGTACAGTGTTGCCAGAGTTTTATTAAATTGCGTTTGTTTGGTCAATTATTTTTAGAATTTGCCAAAAAATGTAAATTTGTCATTTGTTTCAATATTTTTGAAACTGATACTCTGCTCAAGCGTCATCCAATATGTTGTCAACAATTAAGCAATGTTGTATTTTGTACAGTATTGCCAGATTTTTATTAAATTATGGTTCTTTGATCAATTATTTTTAGAATTTGCCAAAAAATGTAAATTTGTCATTTGTTTCAATATTTTTGAAACTGATATTCTGCCCAAACGTCATCCAATATGTTGTCAACAATTGAGCAATGTTGTATTTTGTACAGTATTGCCAGATTTTTATTAAATTATGGTTCTTTGATCAATTATTTTTAGAATTTGCCAAAAAATGTAAATTTGTCATTTGTTTCAATATTTTTGAAACTGATATTCTGCCCAAACGTCATCCAATATGTTGTCAACAATTGAGCAATGTTGTATTTTGTACAGTATTGCCAGATTTTTATTAAATTATGGTTCTTTGATCAATTATTTTTAGAATTTGCCAAAAAATGTAAATTTGTCATTTGTTTCAATATTTTTGAAACTGATATTCTGCCCAAACGTCATCCAATATGTTGTCAACAATTAAGCAATGTTGTAGTTTGTACAGTGTTGCCAGATTTTTATTAAATTACGTTTCTTTGATCAATTATTTTTAGAATTTGCCAAAAAATGTAAATTTGTCATTTGTTTCAATATTTTTGAAACTGATATTCTGCCCAAACGTCATCCAATATGTTGTCAACAATTGAGCAATGTTGTATTTTGTACAGTATTGCCAGATTTTTATTAAATTAAGTTTATTTGATCAACTATTTTCAAAGTTTGACAAAAATGTGAGTTTGTCATTTGTTTCAACGTTTCTGAGACTGATTTTCTGCCCAAATATGTTGTCAACAATTGAGCAATGTTGTATTTAGTACAGTGTTGCCAGATTTTTATTAAATTGCGTTTCTTTGATCGATTATTTTTAGAATTTAACAAAAATGTAAGTTTAGTCATTTGTTTCAATGTTTTTGAAACTGATTTTCTGCCCAAATATGTTATCAACAATTGAGCAATACTGTATTTTGTACAGTGTTGCCAGATTTTTATTAAATTGCGTTTCTTTGATCAACTATTTTTAGAATTTGACAAAAATGTAAGTTTGTCATTTGTTTCAACGGTTTTGAAACTGATATTTTGCCCAAACGTCATCCTATATGTTATCAACAATTGAGCAATGTTGTATTTTGTACAGTGTTGCCAGATTTTTATTAAATTGCGTTTCTTTGATCGATTATTTTTAGAATTTAAAAAAAATGTGAGTTTGTCATATGTTTCAATATTTTTGAGACTGATTTTCTTCCCAAATATGTTATCAACAATTGAGCAATACTGTATTTTGTACAGTGTTGCCAGATTTTTATTAAATTGCGTTTCTTTGATCAACTATTTTTAGAATTTGACAAAAAATGTAAATTTGTCATTTGTTTCAACATTTTTGAGACTGATATTCTGCCCAAACGTCATCCAATATGTTGTCAACAATTGAGCAATGTTGTATTTTGTACAGTGTTGCCAGATTTTTATTAAATTATGGTTCTTTGATCAACTATTTTTAGAATTTGACAAAAATGTAAATTTATCATTTGTTTCAATATTTTTGAGACTAATATTTTGCCCAAACATCATCCAATATGTTGCCAACAATTAAGCAATTTTGTATTTTGTACAGTGTTGCTAGATTTTTATTAAATTAAGTTTCTTTGATCAACTATTTTCAAAATTTGATAAAAAAATGTAAGTTTGTCATTTATTTCAATGTTTTTGAGACCAATATTTTACTCAAACATCATCCAATATGCTGTCAACAATTGAGCAATGTTGTATTTTGTACAGTGTTGCCAGATTTTTATTAAATTGCGTTTCTTTGATCAATTATTTTTAGAATTTGACAAAAAATGTAAATTTGTCATTTGTTTCAACATTTTTGAGACTGATATTCTGCCCAAACGTCATCCAATTTGTTGTCAACAATTGAGCAATGTTGTAGTTTGTACAGTATTGTTAGATTTTTATTAAATTGCGTTTCTTTGATCAATTATTTTTAGAATTTGACAAAAAATGTAAATTTGTCATTTGTTTCAATATTTTTGAAACTGATATTCTGCCCAAACGTCATCCAATATGTTGTCAACAATTAAGCAATGTTGTAGTTTGTACAGTGTTGCCAGATTTTTATTAAATTACGTTTCTTTGATCAATTATTTTTAGAATTTGCCAAAAAATGTAAATTTGTCATTTGTTTCAATATTTTTGAAACTGATATTCTGCCCAAACGTCATCCAATATGTTGTCAACAATTAAGCAATGTTGTAATTTGTACAGTGTTGCCAGATTTTTATTAAATTACGTTTCTTTGATCAATTATTTTTAGAATTTGCCAAAAAATGTAAATTTGTCATTTGTTTCAATATTTTTGAAACTGATATTCTGCCCAAACGTCATCCAATATGTTGTCAACAATTAAGCAATGTTGTAGTTTGTACAGTGTTGCCAGATTTTTATTAAATTACGTTTCTTTGATCAATTATTTTTAGAATTTGCCAAAAAATGTAAATTTGTCATTTGTTTCAATATTTTTGAAACTGATATTCTGCCCAAACGTCATCCAATATGTTGTCAACAATTAAGCAATGTTGTAATTTGTACAGTGTTGCCAGATTTTTATTAAATTACGTTTCTTTGATCAATTATTTTTAGAATTTGCCAAAAAATGTAAATTTGTCATTTGTTTCAATATTTTTGAAACTGATATTCTGCCCAAACGTCATCCAATATGTTGTCAACAATTAAGCAATGTTGTAGTTTGTACAGTGTTGCCAGATTTTTATTAAATTACGTTTCTTTGATCAATTATTTTTAGAATTTGACAAAAAATGTAAATTTGTCATTTGTTTCAATATTTTTGAAACTGATATTCAGCCCAAATGTCATCCAATATGTTGCCAACAATTGAGCAATGTTGTATTTTGAACAGTGTTGCCAGATTTTTATTAAATTAAGTTTATTTAATCAATTAATTTTAGAATTTGACAAAAAATGTAAATTTGTCATTTATTTCAATATTTTTGAGACTGATATTCTGCCCAAACGTCATCCAATATGTTGTCAACAATTGAGCAATGTTGTATTTTGTACAGTGTTGCCAGATTTTTATTAAATTACGTTTCTTTGATCAATTATTTTTAGAATTTGACAAAAAATGTAAACTTGTCATTTGTTTCAATATTTTTGAGACTGATATTCAGCCCAAATGTCATCCAATATGTTGTCAACAATTGAACAAAGTTGTATTTTGTACAGTGTTGCCAGAGTTTTATTAAATTGCCAGATTTTGTACAAGTTTATTAAGCAAAACATGTTTCAGGTGATGATCTCCTGGAATTCCATCAAGCTGTCCTCAGTACGTTACGTGAAGATGAAATAAACGCCGAAACGTTCGCAGCAGACGTACAACGCCTTACCGAATTGGCGGAGATTGCCGAAGGGCAAGAAGATGAAGTAGACAATGGTGAGCCAGGTAAAAAAAACTTAGCAGCATGTTTAAGCCTAGATATTAGCATTAAATAAATTAAACCTTAATCAAAACACAAAATATAAATATAAATAAAGCGGTAAATATAAAAATAATTTGACACTTTTGAATAATTTTTTTAAATAGCCCGCGCTTTTATTTAATTTTTTAATTTTTAATTTTAATTAAATTAGATGTTGGTATTAGTTTCAAACGCTGTAGTCAGCTCAGGGCGGGCGGGCGGCAGTCGTTTGACAGTTTTAGAATTATTTTTAATTGGCGCTGCAAATAGCGAAACGCCAGACGCCGTCTAACTAATTTTTTTTGTATCTATGCTTCTGCTAATTTTTCTTACCGCACGATACTTTTAATATTTATCACATGCATGCGTAGATAGTTAGAACTGTTTTATATATAGACATAACACGATAAACATACTTTTATACAATTAAACTGTTCTTCATACTAGCTAGCACTCTTATTGCACGTATGCAGCCTATGTGAATGTTGCTTAAAATTTCAGTAAGCACCGTTCAGATAGGCGGCAAATTTCTCAATTTCCTCAACGAGACGCACTTAAAAATTGGTAGGGTAGTTAGGTTAGGTTAGGTTTAGGTGAGCTGACTAGAGTCGTTATGGAGCTGCAGTCTAGATTAGTAGGTAGACTGATAATTGATGACCAACAGACTATTTCTTCTCGGTGTTAGTACCGGCCCCGAAACAACTCACGCTGGAGAGGCAGCTGAACAAGAGTGTCCTCATCAGTTGGACGCAACCGGATATAGGGCCTGGAAATCAAATAGAAAGTTACCACGTATACGTTGATGGAGTTCTGAAGACAACCATCAAAGCAACGGAACGCACAAGAGCATTGGTTGAAGGAGTTGAAAGTTCTAGAGTAAGTTGCTGAACAACTAAAAAGTTAAATGATTAATTTCTTGTGTAGCCACACAGGATGAGCGTGAGATCAGTGACGGCCAATAGGAGGACATCAAGGGATGCAGCCTGTACAATGATAATCGGTCGCGATACGCACCAGCTTGGACCCAGCGCAGTTAGAGCATCAAATATAACATCAACCCAAGCAGTGATAAGTTGGCTTCCAGCTAATTCGAACCATCAGCATGTAGTTTGTGTTAACAATGTTGAAGTGCGTTGCGTTAAACCGGGCGTCTATAGACACACCATAACTGGATTAGCGGCCAATACACAATACAGGGTGACTGTTAGGGCGAAGCATCATCGCGCCGCTCAAAATATTGCCAATATCGCAGAAGATCTGCCTCTACCAGCAGCTGCCCATACTGACTTCCGCACTCTACCTAAAGGATTACCCGATCCACCCAGTGAAATACAACTAGAACCGGGTCCGCAAGATGGCACGTTGCTGGTGACGTGGCATCCGGTTCTTACTCCTCATCATCCAGGGTCTTCAATCACAGGCTATGCTGTCTTTGCGGATGGAAAAAAGGTGACTGATGTGGATTCTCCGACGGGAGATCATGCCCTCATTGATATCAGCAAGCTGTTAGGTTTGAATCCAAAACATGTGACGGTGAGGACGAAAGCAAGGGATGGACAGTCGGCTGATTCGGTGCCCACATTAATACCCATGGCTGTGTTACGAGGAGGGGCCAATAGGAATAGGCAACCACATAGCGCGATGCCAATGCACATGCGACAACAGATGAGCAACAGGCAGGGGCAACAGGTAAGAACAAACAATGTATTAACGCCATCTATTGACAACTATTGTTAATTAAAACTTGACAGTTATGATAGTTCTTAAACAATTTTTGACATTTGACAGTCAATAAAACACTGTTTATCAATGTCACATCAATACATTTTTGTGATCATTAGCAGGAATTTTAAGTTGTAGTAAATTTTTTTGGGTGCAGCATACTTGAATTCATTGGAAATTACAAAGAAACTTTTTTGGAAAATTTTATTTTCCACGGAAATTAATTTTTCTTAAAAATATTACAAACTTTATTTATAAAAAATGCATTTTTGTGATAACTAGCAGGAATTTTATGTTGTAGTAAATTTTTTTGAGTTCAACATACTTAAATCCATTGGAAATTTTAAAGAAACTTTTTTGGAAAATTTTATTTTCCACGGAAATTAATTTTTCTTAAAAATATTACAAACTTTATTTATAAAAAATGTATTTTTGTTATAACTAGCAGGAATTTTAAGATGAAGTAAAGTTTTTTGGGTTTAGCATACTTGAATTCATTGGAAATTACAAAGAAACTTTTTTGGAAAATTTTATATTCTACGGAAATTAATTTTTCTTAAAAATATTACAAACTTGATTAATAAAAACGCATTTTTGTGATAATTAGCAGGAATTTTAAGTTGTAGTAATTTTTTTTTGGTTCAGCATACTTAAATTCATTGGGAATTATAAAGAAACTTTTTTGGAAAATTTTATTTTCCACGGAAATTAATTTTTCTTAAAAATATTACAAACTTTATTGATAAAAATGCATTTTTGTGATAACTAGCAGGAATTTCAAGTTGTAGTAACTTTTTTTAGACTCAGCATACTTAAATTCATTGAAAATTATATAGAAACTTTTCTAGAAAATTTTATTTTTCACGGAAATTAATTTTTCTTAAAAATATTACAAACTTTATTGATAAAAATGCATTTTTCTGATAACTAGGAGGAATTTAAAGTTGAAGTAATTTTTTTTGGATTCAGCATACTTAAATTCATTGGAAATTATATAGAAACTTTTCTGGAAAATTTTATTTTTCACGGAAATTAATTTTTCTTAAAAATATTACAAACTTTATTAATAAAAATGCATTTTTGTGATAACTAAGAGAAATTTTAAGTTGTAGTAAATTTTTTTGGGTTCAGCATACTTAAATTTATAGGAAATTATATAGAAACTTTTTTGGAAAATTTTATTTTCCACGGAAATTAATATTTCTTAAAAATATTACAAACTTTATTAATAAAAATGCATTTTTGTTATAACTAGCAGGAATTTTAAGACTCAGTAAATTTTTTTGGGTTTAGCATACTTGAATTTATTGGAAATTACAAAGAAACTTTTTTGGAAAATTTTATTTTTTACGGAAATTAATTTTTCTTAAAAATATTACAATCTTTATTTATATATATATATCATTTTTATTCAATAAACAAAAAAAAAAAAGAAAAAGTACATACAATAGCATAATTTACAATTAAAGATAATATAATTCTATATTTTATTGAATAGGCCATCGACCAAAGTCTTTCAGCCTGAAAAATTAATATTTAATTATGATAATAAGCGCAAAAAAAATGATATGATTTGTTAGTCAGTCATTGTCATTTTCATTTTCATTTTCATTTTCATTTTCATTTTCGTTTTCGTTTTCGTTTTCGTTTTCGTTTTCGTTTTCGTTTTCGTTTTCATTTTCATTTTCATTTTCATTTTCATTTTCATTTTCATTTTCATTGACATTGTCATTGTCATTGTCATTGTCATTGTCATTGTCATTGTCATTGTCGTTTATAAGTGAGAGTATAATTTCATATAGCGGGATGTTAGGTTTTTTGTATCTAGCAAAAATTATGGGGTTTCTGCGAACTAAGAGTTTATTTATGAGTTCCGGATTAGTTGGATTATTTGTAAATTTTTTATGAAGATTTTGAAGTCGTTCTGATAAAGGAAGTAAGTTTGTTTTTTCGTACAGGAGGTCATTAGAAGGATTATGAAGAGGATTATTTGGATGTCGAATTTTGGAAATAGAGCGAAGGGAAGACCTTTCGGCAACATATAAATTATTTAATGTTTTTTTTATTTATAAAAAATGCATTTTCGTGATAACTAGCAGGAATTTTATGTTGTAGTAAATTTTTTTGAGTTCAACATACTTGAATCCATTGGAAATTTTAAAGAAACTTTTTTGGAAAATTTTATTTTCCACGGAAATTAATTTTTCTTAAAAATATTACAAACTTGATTAATAAAAACGCATTTTGTGATAATTAGCAGGAATTTCAAGTTGTAGTAATTTTTTTTGGGTTCAGCATACTTAAATTCATTAGAAATTACAAAGAAACTTTTTTGGAAAATTTTATTTTCCACGGAAATTAGTTTTTCTTAAAAATATTACAATCTTTATTTATAAAAAATGCATTTTTGTGATAACTAGCAGGAATTTTATGTTGTAGTAAATTTTTTTGAGTTCAACATACTTGAATCCATTGGAAATTTTAAAAAAACTTTTTTGGAAAATTTTATTTTCCACGGAAATTAATTTTTCTTAAAAATATCACAAACTTTATTGATAAAAATGCATTTTTGTAATAACTAGGAGGAATTTAAAAGAGTAGTAAATTTTTTTGAGTTCAGCATACTTTAATTCAAAAGAAATTATCTAGAAACTTTTTTGGAAAATTTTATTTTCTACAGAAATTAATTTTTCTTAAAAATATTACAAACTTTATAGATAAAAATGCATTTTTGTGATAACTAGGAAGAATTTTAAAATGTGGTAATTTTTTTTTAGGTTTAGCATACTTAAATTTATTGGAAATTATATAGAAACTTTTCTGGAAAATTTTATTTTCCACGAAAATTAATTTTTCTTAAAAATATTACTAATTTTATTGATAAAAATGCATTTTTGTTAAAACTAGGAGGAATTTTTATTTGTAGTAATTTTTTTTGAATTTAGCATACTTAAATTTATTGGAAATGATAAAGAAACTTGTTTGGAAAATTTTATTTTCCACGGAAATTAATTTTTCTTAAAAATATTACAAACTTTATTTATAAAAAATGCATTTTTGTGATAACTAGCAGGAATTTTAAGTTGTAGTAAATTTTTTTGGGTTCAGCATACTTAAATTCATTGAAAATTATAAAGAAACTTTTTCGGGAAAGTTTATTTTCCACGGAAATTAATTTTTCTTAAAAATATTACAAACTTTATTGATAAAAATGCATTTTTGTGATAACTAGCAGGAATTTTAAATTGAAGTAATTTTTTTTGGATTCAGCATACTTAAATTCATTGAAAATGATAAAGAAACTTTTTCGGGAAAGTTTATTTTCCACGGAAATTAATTTTTCTTAAAAATATTACAAACTTTATTAATAAAAATGCATTTTTGTGATAACTAGCAGGAATTTTAAGTTGTAGTAAATTTTTTTAGATTCAGCATACTTAAATTCATTAGAAATTGAATAAAAACTTTTTTGGAAAATTTTATTTTCCACGGAAATTAATTTTTCTTAAAAATATTACAAACTTTATTAACAAAAATGCATTTTTGTGATAACTACCAGAAATTTTAAGTTATAGTATTTTTTTTTGAATTTAGCATACTTAAATTCATTGGAAATTATATAAAAACTTTTTTGGAAAATTTTATTTTCTACGGAAATTAGTTTTTCTTAAAAATATTACAAACTTGATTGATAAAAATGCATTTTTGTGATAACTAGCAGGAATTTTAAGTTGTAGTAAATTTTTTTGGGTTCGGCATACTTAAAATCATTGGAAATTATATAGAAACCTTTTTTAAAATTTTATTTTCCACGGAAATTAATTTTTCTTAAAAATATTACAAACTTTATTGATAAAAATGCATTTTTGTGATAACTAGCAGGAATTTCAAGTTGTAGTAACTTTTTTTAGACTCAGCATACTTAAATTTATTGGAAATTATAAAGAAACCTTTTTGGAAAATTTAATTTTCCACGGAAATTAATTTTTCTTAAAAATATTACAAACTTTATTGATAAAAATGCATTTTTGTGATAATTAGCAGGAATTTTAAGTTGTAGTAAATTTTTTTGGGTTCAGCATACTTAAATTTATTGTAAATTATAAAGAAACTTATTTGGAAAATTTTATTTTCCACGGAAATTAAATTTTCTTAAAAATATTACAAACTTTATTGATAAAAATGCATTTTTGTAATAAATAGCAGGAATTTTAAGTTGAAGTAAATTTTTTTGGGTTCAGCATACTTAAATTCATTGGAAATTATAAAGAAACTTTTTTGGAAAATTTTATTTTCCACGGAAATTAATTTTTCTTAAAAATATTACAAACTTTATTGATAAAAATGCATTTTTGTGTTAACTAAGAGGAATTTTAAGTTGTAGTAATTTTTTTTAGATTTAGCATATCTTAATTCATTAGAAATTATAAAGAAACTTTTTTGGAAAATTTTATTTTCTACGGAAACTAATTTTTCTTAAAAATCTTACAAACTTTATAATAAAAATGCATTTTTGTGATAATTAGCAGGAACTTTAAGTTGTAATATTTTTTTTTTGGATTCAGCATACTTAAATTTATAGGAAATTATATATAAACTTTTTTGGAAAATTTTATTTTCCACGGAAATTAATTTTTCTTAAAAATATTACACTTACTTTATTGATAAAAATGCATTTTTGTGATAATTAGCAGGAATTTTAAGTTGTAGTAAATTTTTTTGTGTTCATCATACTTAAGTTTATTGAAAATTATATAGAAACTTTTTTGGAAAATTTTATTTTCCACGGAAATTAATTTTTCTTAAAAATATTACAAACTTTATTAATAAAAATGCATTTTTGTGATAACTAGCAGGAATTTTAAGTTGTAGTAAATTTTTTTGGGTTCAGCATACTTAAATTTATTGGAAATTATATAGAAACTTTTTTGGAAAATTTTATTTTCCACGGAAATTAATTTTTCTTAAAAATATTACAAATTTTATTGATAAAAATGCATTTTTGTGATAACTAAGAGAAATTTTAAGTTGTAGTAAATTTTTTTGGGTTCAGCATACTTAAATTTATAGGAAATTATATAGAAACTTTTTTGGAAAATTTTATTTTCCACGGAAATTAATATTTCTTAAAAATATTACAAACTTTATTAATAAAAATGCATTTTTGTTATAACTAGCAGGAATTTTAAGACTCAGTAAATTTTTTTGGGTTTAGCATACTTAAATTTATCATCTCATAAATATTATTAAACATTTTCTATCTGACAGATCTCTTAATATACGTATAGGTTCAACATATTCTGATTCTTTTACTCCTCAGCAAGGTGTTCCGCAAGGATCACCGCTATCTCCTCTTCTGTACAATATATTTTGTTACGATATTTATAACCCAAACCCAAAATATTTTAATCCAAATTTATATATTCTTCAATATGCTGACGATACTACGTTAATATCCCACGCTGCTTCATTAAAAAAATCAATTGAACAATTGCAAAATTTATTAAATAATACGCAGAGGTGGTTTAATAAATGGCGTCTTTATGCAAATCCCTCCAAAACTAAATTGCTAATTCCGTATCATAAAATACTAGAAAATTCTCTTACACTTCAAATGAATCAGGAAACTATAAAACCTTCGCAAGTATGTAAATACCTTGGAGTAAGTTTTGACTCTAAACTCAGTTTTAATCCACATACTCGCTTCCTCAAAACCAAAACTGTATCCCGTGCAAAACATTTCCGATCCCTAACATACAAAAACAATGGAATAGATATAAGATGTGCTACTCATATTTACAAAACAATTTGTCGACCTATTCTCGATTATGCATCAATAATTTTTTTAAATTCTAGTAAATCAACATTAAATAATTTATATGTTGCCGAAAGGTCTTCCCTTCGCTCTATTTCCAAAATTCGACATCCAAATAATCCTCTTCATAATCCTTCTAATGACCTCCTGTACGAAAAAACAAACTTACTTCCTTTATCAGAACGACTTCAAAATCTTCATAAAAAATTTACAAATAATCCAACTAATCCGGAACTCATAAATAAACTCTTAGTTCGCAGAAACCCCATAATTTTTGCTAGATACAAAAAACCTAACATCCCGCTATATGAAATTATACTCTCACTTATAAACGACAATGACAATGACAATGACAATGACAATGACAATGACAATGACAATGACAATGACAATGACAATGACAATGACAATGACAATGACAATGACAATGAAAATGAAAATGAAAATGAAAATGAAAATGAAAATGAAAACGAAAACGAAAACGAAAACGAAAACGAAAACGAAAACGAAAACGAAAATGAAAATGAAAATGAAAATGAAAATGAAAATGAAAATGAAAATGAAAATGAAAATGAAAATGAAAATGACAATGACTGACTAACAAATCATATCATTTTTTTTGCGCTTATTATCATAATTAAATATTAATTTCTCAGGCTGAAAGACTTTGGTCGATGGCCTATTCAATAAAATATAGAATTATATTATCTTTAATTGTAAATTATGCTATTGTATGTACTTTTTCTTTTTTTTTTTTGTTTATTGAATAAAAATGATATATATATATTACAATCTTTATTTATAAAAAATGCATTTTCGTGATAACTAGCAGGAATTTTATGTTGTAGTAAATTTTTTTGAGTTCAACATACTTGAATCCATTGGAAATTTTAAAGAAACTTTTTTGGAAAATTTTATTTTCCACGGAAATTAATTTTTCTTAAAAATATTACAAACTTGATTAATAAAAACGCATTTTGTGATAATTAGCAGGAATTTCAAGTTGTAGTAATTTTTTTTGGGTTCAGCATACTTAAATTCATTAGAAATTACAAAGAAACTTTTTTGGAAAATTTTATTTTCCACGGAAATTAGTTTTTCTTAAAAATATTACAATCTTTATTTATAAAAAATGCATTTTCGTGATAACTAGCAGGAATTTTATGTTGTAGTAAATTTTTTTGAGTTCAACATACTTGAATCCATTGGAAATTTTAAAGAAACTTTTTTGGAAAATTTTATTTTCCACGGAAATTAATTTTTCTTAAAAATATTACAAACTTGATTAATAAAAACGCATTTTGTGATAATTAGCAGGAATTTCAAGTTGTAGTAATTTTTTTTGGGTTCAGCATACTTAAATTCATTAGAAATTACAAAGAAACTTTTTTGGAAAATTTTATTTTCCACGGAAATTAGTTTTTCTTAAAAATATTACAATCTTTATTTATAAAAAATGCATTTTTGTGATAACTAGCAGGAATTTTATGTTGTAGTAAATTTTTTTGAGTTCAACATACTTGAATCCATTGGAAATTTTAAAAAAACTTTTTTGGAAAATTTTATTTTCCACGGAAATTAATTTTTCTTAAAAATATCACAAACTTTATTGATAAAAATGCATTTTTGTAATAACTAGGAGGAATTTAAAAGAGTAGTAAATTTTTTTGAGTTCAGCATACTTTAATTCAAAAGAAATTATCTAGAAACTTTTTTGGAAAATTTTATTTTCTACAGAAATTAATTTTTCTTAAAAATATTACAAACTTTATAGATAAAAATGCATTTTTGTGATAACTAGGAAGAATTTTAAAATGTGGTAATTTTTTTTTAGGTTTAGCATACTTAAATTTATTGGAAATTATATAGAAACTTTTCTGGAAAATTTTATTTTCCACGAAAATTAATTTTTCTTAAAAATATTACTAATTTTATTGATAAAAATGCATTTTTGTTAAAACTAGGAGGAATTTTTATTTGTAGTAATTTTTTTTGAATTTAGCATACTTAAATTTATTGGAAATGATAAAGAAACTTGTTTGGAAAATTTTATTTTCCACGGAAATTAATTTTTCTTAAAAATATTACAAACTTTATTTATAAAAAATGCATTTTTGTGATAACTAGCAGGAATTTTAAGTTGTAGTAAATTTTTTTGGGTTCAGCATACTTAAATTCATTGAAAATTATAAAGAAACTTTTTCGGGAAAGTTTATTTTCCACGGAAATTAATTTTTCTTAAAAATATTACAAACTTTATTGATAAAAATGCATTTTTGTGATAACTAGCAGGAATTTTAAATTGAAGTAATTTTTTTTGGATTCAGCATACTTAAATTCATTGAAAATGATAAAGAAACTTTTTCGGGAAAGTTTATTTTCCACGGAAATTAATTTTTCTTAAAAATATTACAAACTTTATTAATAAAAATGCATTTTTGTGATAACTAGCAGGAATTTTAAGTTGTAGTAAATTTTTTTAGATTCAGCATACTTAAATTCATTAGAAATTGAATAAAAACTTTTTTGGAAAATTTTATTTTCCACGGAAATTAATTTTTCTTAAAAATATTACAAACTTTATTAACAAAAATGCATTTTTGTGATAACTACCAGAAATTTTAAGTTATAGTATTTTTTTTTGAATTTAGCATACTTAAATTCATTGGAAATTATATAAAAACTTTTTTGGAAAATTTTATTTTCTACGGAAATTAGTTTTTCTTAAAAATATTACAAACTTGATTGATAAAAATGCATTTTTGTGATAACTAGCAGGAATTTTAAGTTGTAGTAAATTTTTTTGGGTTCGGCATACTTAAAATCATTGGAAATTATATAGAAACCTTTTTTAAAATTTTATTTTCCACGGAAATTAATTTTTCTTAAAAATATTACAAACTTTATTGATAAAAATGCATTTTTGTGATAACTAGCAGGAATTTCAAGTTGTAGTAACTTTTTTTAGACTCAGCATACTTAAATTCATTGAAAATTATATAGAAACTTTTCTGGAAAATTTTATTTTTCACGGAAATTAATTTTTCTTAAAAATATTACAAACTTTATTGATAAAAATGCATTTTTGTAATAAATAGCAGGAATTTTAAGTTGTAGTAATTTTTTTTGGATTCAGCATACTTAAAATCATTGGAAATTATATAGAAACCTTTTTTTTAAATTTTATTTTCCACGGAAATTTATTTTTCTTAAAAATATTACAAACTTTATTGATAAAAATGCATTTTTGTGATAACTAGCAGGAATTTCAAGTTGTAGTAACTTTTTTTAGACTCAGCATACTTAAATTTATTGGAAATTATAAAGAAACCTTTTTGGAAAATTTAATTTTCCACGGAAATTAATTTTTCTTAAAAATATTACAAACTTTATTGATAAAAATGCATTTTTGTGATAATTAGCAGGAATTTTAAGTTGTAGTAAATTTTTTTGGGTTCAGCATACTTAAATTTATTGTAAATTATAAAGAAACTTTTTTGGAAAATTTTATTTTCCACGGAAATTAAATTTTCTTAAAAATATTACAAACTTTATTGATAAAAATGCATTTTTGTAATAAATAGCAGGAATTTTAAGTTGAAGTAAATTTTTTTGGGTTCAGCATACTTAAATTCTTTGGAAATTATAAAGAAACTTTTTTGGAAAATTTTATTTTCCACGGAAATTAATTTTTCTTAAAAATATTACAAACTTTATAGATAAAAATGCATTTTTGTGATAACTAGGAGGTATTTTTAAATGTGGTAATTTTTTTTTAGGTTTAGCATACTTAAATTTATTGGAAATTATATAGAAACTTTTTTGTAAAATTTTACTTTCCACGAAAATTAAATTTTTCTTAAAAATATTACAAACTTTATTGATAAAAATGCATTTTTGTGATAATTAGCAAGAATTTTAAGTTGTAGTAATTTTTTTTAAATTTAACATACTTAAATTCATTGGAAAATATAAAGAAACTCTTTTGGAAAAATTTATTTTCCACAAAAATTATTTTTTTTTTAAATATTACAAACTTTATTGATAAAATTGCATTTTTGTGATAACTAGGAGGAATTTTAAGTTGTAGTAATTTTTTTTGGGTTCAGCATACTTAAATTCATTGGAAATTATAAAGAAACTTTTCTGGAAAATTTTATTTTCCACGGAAATTAATTTTTCTTAAAAATATTACAAACTTTATTGATAAAAATGCATTTTTGTGATAACTAGGAGGAATTTTAAGTTGTAGTAATTTTTTTTGGGTTCAGCATACTTAAATTCATTAGAAATTATAAAGAAACTTTTCTGGAAAATATTATTTTCCACAGAAATTAATTTTTCTTAAAAATATTACAAACTTGATTAATAAAAATGCATTTTTGTGATAATTAGCAGGAATTTTAAGTTGTAGTAATTTTTTTTGGGTTCAGCATACTTAAATTCATTGGAAATTATAAAGAAACTTTTTTGGAAAAGTTTATTTTCCACGGAAATTAATTTTTCTTAAAAGTATTACAAACTTGATTAATAAAAATGCATTTTTGTGATAATTAGCAGGAATTTTAAGTTGTAGTAATTTTTTTTTGGTTCAGCATACTTAAATTCATTGGAAATTATAAAGAAACTTTTTTGGAAAATTTTATTTTCCACGGAAATTAATTTTTCTTAAAAGTATTACAAACTTGATTAATTAAAATGCATTTTTGTGATAATTAGCAGGAATTTTAAGTTGTAGTAATTTTTTTTGGATTCAGCATACTTAAATTCATTAGAAATTTAATAGAAACTTTTTTGGAAAATTTTAATTTCCACGGAAATTAATTTTTCTTAAAAATATTACAAACTTTATTGATAAAAATGCATTTTTGTGATAACTAGGAGGAATTTTAAGTTGTAGTAATTTTTTTTGGGTTCAGCATACTTAAATTCATTGGAAATTATAAAGAAACTTTTCTGGAAAATATTATTTTCCACAGAAATTAATTTTTCTTAAAAATATTACAAACTTGATTAATAAAAATGAATTTTTGTGATAATTAGCAGGAATTTTAAGTTGTAGTAATTTTTTTTAGATTAAGCATATTTAAATTCATTGGAAATTATAAAGAATCTTTTCTTAAAAATATTATTTTCCACAGAAATTAATTTTTCTTAAAAATATTACAAACTTGATTAATAAAAATGCATTTTTGTGATAATTAGCAGGAATTTTAAGTTGTAGTAATTTTTTTTGGGTTCAGCATACTTAAATTCATTGGAAATTATAAAGAAACTTTTTTGGAAAATTTTATTTTCCACGGAAATTAATTTTTCTTAAAAGTATTACAAACTTGATTAATAAAAATGCATTTTTGTGATAATTAGCAGGAATTTTAAGTTGTAGTAATTTTTTTTGGGTTCAGCATACTTAAATTCATTGGAAATTATAAAGAAACTTTTTTGGAAAATTTTATTTTCCACGGAAATTAATTTTTCTTAAAAGTATTACAAACTTGATTAATTAAAATGCATTTTTGTGATAATTAGCAGGAATTTTAAGTTGTAGTAATTTTTTTTGGATTCAGCATACTTAAATTCATTAGAAATTTAATAGAAACTTTTTTGGAAAATTTTAATTTCCACGGAAATTAATTTTTCTTAAAAATATTACAAACTTTATTGATAAAAATGCATTTTTGTGATAACTAGGAGGAATTTTAAGTTGTAGTAATTTTTTTTGGGTTCAGCATACCTTAATTTGTTAGAAAGTATAAAGAAACTTTTTTGGAAAATTTTATTTTCCACAGAAATAAATTTTTCTTAAAAATTTTACAAACTTTATTGATAAAAATGCATTTTTGTGATAACTAGCAGGAATTTTAAGTTGTAGTAACTTTTTTTAGATTCAGCATACTTAAATTCATTGAATATTTTATAGAAATTTTTTTTGGAAAATTTTATTTTCCACGGAAATTAGTTTTTCTTAAAAATATTACAAATTTTATTGATAAAAATGCATTTTTGTGATAACTAGCAGGAATTTAAAGTTGTAGTAAATTTTTTTGGGTTCAGCATACTTAAATTTATTTTCAATTATATAGAAATTTTTCTGGAAAATTAAATTTTCTACTGAAATTAATTTTTCTTAAAAATATTACAAACTTTATTGATAAAAATGCATTTTTGTGATAACTAGCAGGAATTTTAAATTGTAGTAATTTTTTTTGGATTCAGCACACTTAAACTCATTAGAAATTATAAGGAAACTTTTTTGAAAAATTTTATTTTCCACGGAAATTAATTTTTTTTTTAAATATTACAAACTTAATTGATAAAAATGCATTTTTGTGATAATTAGCAGGAATTTTAGTTGTGTGTCTCAATATCATAAGTACCAACTGTCGAAAATTTAAGAAAATCCATACGCGTAGTTTGATATAACTTCATTCCAATTAACCAAAATCTAAAAAATAAAAGTTTAACTTAAAAAACATAACTTTTTATTGGAATTTGATATGAATTATTTTTGACAATTGACAGTTAATTTGACAGTTTCAGCTAATCTGACAGTTCTATTTGAATATAATTTTGTTAGTTAATTACAATTTTATTTTGCAAAATTTACAAAATATAAGATCTAAATACTTCGACGCAGTTTAATTCTACTATTCTCTAGGTGATTGAACACGATGAGAACTTGAGCGACAAAGAAATCTTCCCGAATTCAGGTCACCGTCAACAAGGCGGTATTCCATCGATAGGTAAGCAAGCCCAAAATAATCCAAGCCGCATGGCGCAGTAAGTAATCAGCACTTAGGCTAAACAATAAATAATTGATAAACCCCTCTTTCCCCCCAGTAGCCCGCCATTATTATTATTATTATTATTCTTAGCTGTTGATTAATTACAATTAACCAATTTATAAGTAGATTAAATTAGTCCCCTCCTTGAGTAATAGAGTAGGTGGGTCCCAACTCGCACCTCACTTAAATAAATGGAAGAAATCTGGAGCTAAGAATCACTCAAGTCCAAAGGCTTTCGATGGTTAGAAATCTTTTTGTTGTCCTTCTTCTCTTCTCACTGTCAATAAAAGCCAAACGGGGTTCACTTGTGTCTCAGCTAAGTTCTTTTATAAACGCAGCCCACCGATCCCTTACAGAGATAACTAAAGAATCTTACGAGGGGAATCTGAGCGAGGATGAGCTGATGGATAGACGCAACCAGCGCCAATTTAATCAAAGATCTCAGCAACAACAACCGCAACAACAGCAGCAGCAACAACAACAACAACAACAACAACAGCAGAATCGATCCGTCCATCAGCAGCAACAGCAACCTCAACAGCAGCAGCAGCAATCAACTCCACAGCAACAACAACAGCAGTATTACCAACAGCAGCAGCAGAACCAAGCGCCACAACAAGGTGCGAGGTGGACACCACGCATTAACACAACAATAAAACTGTAGCTTAATTACCCATATTAGTGCATGCTTAGATTAGCTTTAGTTAGGGCTAGAGGTAAGTCCATGCCCGCAAGGTAAGTGGCTAAAACAAGACAACACAAACAATTGCTTGAATTAACTTAACTAAATTAAGCAATTAACAGACTGTTAGTGATTGCAGGTCAGCAAAATCGAGGAATTCAAATGCGTGGCCAACAAGGTACACGTGGTGGCATGATGGGTCAACAACAACAACAACAACCCGGACAACCACCTGCGGCTCAGAAGAGGGCGCGCTGGTTTGTAGCCCTTTTCGATTACGACCCAGCTACAATGAGTCCGAATCCTGATGCGTGTGATGAAGAATTACCGTTTTCTGAAGGTGATAATATTAAAGTTTGGGGTGATAAAGATGCCGATGGTTTTTATTGGGGTGAGTGTCGTGGTAGGAGAGGTTATGTGCCGCATAATATGGTGATGGAAGTGGAGGGGACGCAGAATCGAGATAGGGATCGTTGGGGAGATATCTACACTAACATGCCGATGAAGAGGATGGTTGCTTTGTATGATTACGATCCGCACGAATTGAGTCCCAATGTTGATGCAGAGGTGAGAAGCTAGTATAATTCTTTGTTATTACAAAATAAATTAAATTTGTTTGCAATTGGTCCCTAATTTCTTAACTATAAAAGGAAAATAGTCGGCATTCATGTGTCGCTTCGCGATTGACAGTTGAGACGCATCAAATAATTTTAAAAAATAATTAATTAATTTGTCGCTTCGCGATTTGTATGTCACATGTTGCATATAACCTAAAACTAGTCAGCTTTTATGTGTCGCTTCGCGATTGACAGATGAGACGCATCAAATAATTAAAAAAAAAATCAATTAACTTGTCGCTTCGCGATTTGTATGTCACATGTTGCATATAACCTAAAAATAGTCAGCTTTTATGTGTCGCTTCGCGATTGACAGATGAGACGCATCAAATAATTTAAAAAAAAAATCAATTAACTTGTCGCTTCGCGATTTGTATGTCACATGTTGCATATAACCTAAAAATAGTCAGCTTTTATGTGTCGCTTCGCGATTGACAGATGAGACGCATCAAATAATTTAAAAAATAAATCAATTAATTTGTCGCTTCGCGATTTGTGTGTCACTTGTTGCATATAACCTAAAAATAGTGAGCTTTCATGTATCTCTTCGCGATTGACAGATGAGACGCATCAAATAATTTAAAAAATAAATCAATTAATTTGTCGCTTCGCGATTTGTATGTTTTATGTTGCATATAACCTAAAAACAGTCAGCTTTTATGTGTCGCTTCGCGATTGACAGTTGAGTCGTTTACATGGTATAACCTACACAAAATAAACTTTTATTGTGTCTTAGTTTCTTAGTTTTCCACACATTTCCACAATTTTAGACTATTTTGAACACCTTTCAACCAAATTTGTTTGCAAATTTTGTGAAAACCGTAGTTGGTGCCAATTTCCCAAAATTGCCAAAATTGTAGTTATGATTTTCTTAATATTCAACACATGACCAACATTTTTGAACTATTTTGAACACTTTGCAACCAAATTTGTTGGCAAATTTTGTGGAAAACCGTAATTGGAACGAATTTCCCAAAATTTTTAAGCAAAAATTTTATGATTTTCTAAATTTCCAACAGAATACCAACAATTTAGGACTATTTTGAACACTTTGCAACCAAATTTGTTTGCAAATTTTGTGGAAAACCAAAATTTCGAAGCAGCAATTTCATGATTTTTTTAATTTTAAACACATTACTAACAATTTTTGACTATTTTGAACACTATCCAAGCAAATTTGTTTGCAAATTTTGTAAAAACCGTAATTGGTGCCAATTTCCTAAAATTTCCAAACAACAATTTTATGATTTTCTTAATATTCAACTCATTACCAACAATTTTAGACTGTTTTGAACACCTTGCAACCAAACTAGTTTCTTAGTTTTGTGGAAAACCGTAATTGGAGCCAATTTCTTAAACTATCCAAGCAACAATTTCATGATTTTCTTAATATTCAACACATTATCAACAATTTTAGACTATTTTGAACACTTTGCTACCAAATTTATTTGCAAATTTTGTGAAAAACAGTAATTGGAGCTAATTTTCCAAACTATCCAAGCAAAAATTTTATGATTTTCTTAATTTTCAACACATTACTTACAATTTTGGACTATTTTGAACACCTTGCAACCAAACTATTTTATAAATTTTGGGGAAAACCCTAATTGGATCCAATTTCTCAAACTATCCAAGCAACAATTTTACGATTTTTTTAATTTTTGACGCATTACCAACAGTTTTGGACTATTTTGAACACCTTGCAGCCATACTAATTTCTAAATTTTGTAGAAAATCGTAATTGGAGCTAATTTACCAAACTACCCAAGCAAAAATTTGATGATTTTCTTAATTTTAAACACATTACTAACATTTTAGGACTATTTTGAACACTTTGCAACCAAATTCGTTTACAAATTTTGTGGAAAACCGTAGATAGTGCAAATTTTCCTAAAATTCCAAGCACCAATTTTATGATTTTCTTAATATTCAACACATCACCAACAATTTTGGGCTGTTTCGAACACCTTGCAACCAAATTATTTTCTAAATTTTATGAAAAACCGTAATTGGAGCTGATTTCCCAAATTATCCAAGCAAAAATTTTATAATTTTCTTAGTTTTTAACACAATACGAACATTTTAGGACTATTTTGAACTCTTTGCAACCAAATTAGTTTCTAAATTTTGTGAAAAACCGTAACTGGTGCCAATTTCCTAAAATTTCCAAGCAACAATTTTATGATTTTCTTAATATTCAACACATTAATAACAATTTTGGACTATTTTGAACATCTTGCAACCAAACTAATTTCTAAACTTTGTGGAAAACCGTAATTGGAGCCAATTTTTCAAAATATTGAAGCAAAAATTGCACGATTTTCTTAATTTTCAACACATTATCAACAATTTTTGACTACTTTGAACACTTTGCAACCAAATTTGTTTGCAAATTTTGTGGAAAACCGTAGTTGGTGCCAATTTCCCAAAATTTCCAAGCAATAATTTTATGGTTTTCTTAATATTCAACACATTACCAACAATTTTGGACTGTTTTGAACACCTTGCAACCAAACTAGTTTCTAAATTTTGTGGAAAACCGTAATTGGAGCCAATTTCTTAAACTATCCAAGCAAAAATTTCATGATTTTCTTAATTTTCAACACAGTACCAACATTTTAGGACTATTTTGAACACTTTGCAACCAAATTTGTTTACAAATTTTGTGGAAAACCGTAGTTGGTGCAAATTTCCCTAAATTTCCAAGCACCAATTATATGATTTTCTTAATATTCAACACACTACTAACAATTTTGGACTATTTTGAACACCTTGCAACCAAACTAATTTCTAAACTTTGTAGAAAACCGTAATTGAAGTCAATTTCTCAAAATATCCAAGCAAAAATTTCATGATTTTCTTAATTTTCAACACATTATCATTAATTTTAGACTATTTTGAACACTTTGCAACCAAATTTGTTTGCAAGTTTTGTGGAAAACCGTAGTTGGTGCCAATTTTCCTAAATTTCCAAGCACCAATTTTATGGTTTTCTCAATATTCAACACATCACCAACAATTTTAGACTGTTTTGAACACCTTGCAACCAAACTAATTTCTAAACGTTGTGGAAAACCGTAATTGGAGCCAATTTCTCAAAATATTCAAGCAAAAATTTCATGATTTTCTTAATTTTCAACACATTATCAACAATTTTTGACTATTTTGAACACTTTGCAACCAATTTTGTTTGCAAATTTTGTGGAAAACCTTAGTTAGTGCCAATTTCCTAAAATTTCCAAGCAACAATTTTACGATTTTCTTAATATTCAACACATTACCAACAATTTTGGACTGTTTTGAACACCTTGCAACCAAACTAATTTATAAATTTTGTGGAAAACCCTAATTGGTGCCAATTTACCAAAATTTTCATCAGAAATTTTATGATTTTTTTAATATTCAACACATTACCAACAATTTTGGACTATTTTGAACACCTTGCAACTAAATTTGTTTGCAAATTTTGTGAAAATCGTAGTTGGTGCCAATTTCCCAAAACTTTCAAGCTACAATTTTATGATTTTCTTAATATTCAACACATCTCCAACATTTTTGGACTATTTTGAACACTTTGCAGCCAAATTAGTTTCTAAATTTTGCGAAAAACCGTAATTGGTGCCAATTTCCTAAAATTTTCAAGCAAAAATTTTATGATTTTCTTAATATTCAACACATTACCAACAATTTTGGACTATTTTAAACACTTTGCAACCAAATTTGTTTGCAAATTTTGTGGAAAACCGTAGTTGGTGCCAATTTCCCAAAATTTCCAAGCAGAAATTTTATGATTTTCTTAATATTTAACACATTACCAACAATTTTGGACTATTTTGAACACCTTGCAACCAACCTAATTTCTAAATTTTGTGGAAAACCAAAATTGATGACAATTTTCCAAAATTTCCAAGCAACAATATAATAATTCTTTTAATTTTCATCACATTACCAACAATTTCGGACTATTTTGAACACTTTGCAACCAAATTTGTTTGCAAATTTTGTGAAAAACCGCAGTTGGTGCCATTTTCCTAAAATTTCCAAGCAACAATTTAATAATTTTCTTAATTTTAAACACATTACCTTCAATTTTGGACTATTTTGAACACTATCCAAGCAAATGTGTTTGCAAATTTTGTGGAAAACGTAGTTGGTGCCAATTTTCTAAAACTTTCAAGCAACCATTTCATGATTTTCATAATTTTCAACACAATACCATAAAGTTTAGACTATTTTGAACACCTTGCAACCAACCTAATTTCTAAATTTTGTGGAAAACCGTAATTGATGCCAATTTTCCAAAATTTCTAAGCAACAATTTAATAATTTTCTTAATTTTCATCATATTACCAACAATTTCGGACTATTTTGAACACTTTGCAATCAAATTTGTTTGCAAATTTTGTGAAAAACCAAAGTTGGTGCCAATTTTCCAAAACTTTCAAGCGACAATTTCATAATTCTCTTAATATTCAACTCATTACCAACAATTCTGGGCTATTTTGAACACCTTGCAATCAAAGTTTGCAAATTTTGTGAAAAACCGTAGTTGGTGCAAATTTTCCAAAATTTCTAAACAACAATTTTATGATTCAATTTATTACTAAAAAATTTGGACTATTTTGAACACCTTGCAACCAAATTTATTTCTAATTTTTGTGGAAAACATTTTTATGATTTTCTTAGTTTCCAACACATTACCCATAATTTTGGACTATTCTAAACACAAAATTCTTATAATTAAATGTAACTCTACCCAATTCTTTTCGACCCCCAACTGCAGGTGGAATTAACATTTGCGACGGGCCAAATAATCAACGTCTACGGTGATATGGACGACGATGGTTTCTACATGGGTGAAATAGACGGGGTGCGTGGACTGGTACCTTCAAATTTCCTAACGGAAGCGCCGGATCAATACGGCGGTGGCCAAACATCGCAACAAGCAATGGTTCGTGGTGTTCAACAACAACAACAACAACAAAACTTCGTTGGTGGCCAAAGGGGTCGAGGTCACGGACCCGGAGCAAGAGGACCTCCGCCACCTCCACGCGACGGAACAGGACGTCCGCGCAAAACAGGTATAAAGAAGGTTGTAGAATCTATTACGATTCTATAGCTTTCCTCTCAACAAAAATAAAATTGGCTGACTGTACAAAAACAAAAAAAAAAGAAACGAGACATCACACGCTTGGCAATTGTTTTTTCTGTATACAAATGGGTGTTTTGATTTTTTATTTTTGTTTATAATTAAGTAGTTGAATGTCGTCGATATGAATCTGAACACTCACACCAAGACACGATTAATTGTTGTTTGCGCGCGGTGTTTTTTATTTTTATTTTTTACGCTGCAAGTAGTCAGATTTGATTGAGCACCGGATGTTTTGTGTACATATAACAACGAGACACATCTTCTATTTCTATCTATTTTCTACTACTACTAATCTACTGATATTTGACGGCCAGAGCGTGTGATGGCGATGATGATGATGACCTGGATACTGGATTATATATATATTATATGAAGCGCTTTGATTGTTTTTTATTTATTTTTGAAAAGGGGTCGTCGGCGATTTAATTGTTTTTTTAAATTAATTTTTGATATAAAATCGCCGACGGCCCAGTAAATGTTGAGACTGCACATTTGGATGCAAATGCTAGCTCTATCTCTCTCTATTTCATGCTGTTATTTGGACGTATGCGGACACTCTGTCTCTGTCTTGTCGCTCTACATCGGTCAATTACAACAAATATAACAAAAACTCTGTGTGTCTTAATCTCCACTATTAACGTACAAAATTTATTTCATGGGTGAGGGGTGAAGCAAAGGTTTCTTTATTGGTCGGGGGCGCTTCCAAATGCACTTAGCGCTTTTGAGATGCTAAATAGGTTGAATTGATATAGCTATAAGAATCAAATAGTTAACTATAACGTGTTTTGTAGGGAAAATTGCAACTGGTGCTAATTTTCAAAGTTTTTCAAACAATATTTTTGCGTTTTTCCTAAGTTTCAATTTATTTACAATGATTTTAGTTAGTTTTGAACACCTTGCAACCAAATTGATTTCAAAATTTTGTAAAAAATCGCATTTGGTGTTAATTTCCTATATTTTTCAAACAATATTTTTGCGTTTTTCCAAAGTTTCAATTTATTAACAATGATTTTAAGTAGTTTTGAACACCTTACAACCAAATTGACTTCAAAATTTTGTAGAAAATCGTAATTGGTGCTAATTTCCCAAATTTTCCAAAGAATAAATTTGCTTTTTTCCTAAGTTTCAATTTATTTACAATGATTTTAGTTAGTTTTGAACACCTTGCAACCAAATTGATTTCAAAATTTTGTAAAAAATCGCATTTGGTGTTAATTTCCTATATTTTTCAAACAATATTTTTGCGTTTTTCCAAAGTTTCAATTTATTAACAATGATTTTAAGTAGTTTTGAACACCTTACAACCAAATTGACTTCAAAATTTTGTAGAAAATCGTAATTGGTGCTAATTTCCCAAATTTTTCAAAGAATAAATTTGCTTTTTTCCTAAGTTTCAATTTATTTACAATGATTTTAGTTAGTTTTGAACACCTTGCAACCAAATTGATTTCAAAATTTTGTAGAAAAACGTAATTGGTGCTAATTTCCCAAATTTTCCTAACAATATTTTTGCGTTTTTCTTAAGTTTCAATTTATTATCAATGATTTTAGTTAGTTTTGAACATCTTTCAACCAAATTGGTTTCAAAATTTTGTTAAAAATCGCAATTGGTGCTAATTTTCTAAATTTTCCAAACAATATTTTTGCGTTTTTCTTAAGTTTCAATTTATTATCAATGATTTTAGTTAGTTTTGAACATCTTGCAACCAAACTGATTTCAAAATTTTGTAGAAAATCGTAACTGGTGCTAATTTCCCAAATTTTCCAAACAATATTTTTGCGTTTTTTCAAATTTACAGCTTATTAATAATGATTTTAGTTAGTTTTGAACACTTTACAACCAAATTGATTTCAAAATTTTGTAGAAAATTGCAATTGGTGCTAATTTCCCAAATTTTCCAAACAATATTTTTGCGTTTTTTCTATGTTTCAATCTATTATCTATGATTTAAGACAGTTTTGAACAACTTGCAACCAAATTGATTTCAAAATTTTGTAGAAAATCGCAATTGGTGCTACCTTCCTAAATTTTCCAAATGATATTTTAGCGTATTTTCTAAATTTTAACCTTTAATCAATGACTTTATTTAGTTTTGAACACCATTTTTCAAAATTAAATTAATTTGAGTCTGGCCACGTTGCAATTTTATAAATTGTGGCATTAAATAAAAGCTTATGTTGCAAAATTATAACATTCTTAACTTTATAAACGTATGAGCTACACACAAACAAAGTTACTGCAACATATTAACATATTAAAGTGGTCAAAATTGAATTAATTAAAATCTGGCAACGTTGCAAATCTATAAGTTGTAGCATTGATTCAAAACATATTGGAGTTTATGTTGCCAAATTATAGTAATCCTATTTTTATAAACCCATGAGCTACACACGAACAAAGATACTTTAACATATTTAAGCATTATTGTGGTCAAAACAAAATTAATCAAAATCTGGCAACGTTGCATTTTTATAAATTATAGCATTGATTCAAAACATATTGGAGCTTATGTTGCCAAATTATAGTAATCCTAACTTTATAAATCCATGAGCTACACACGAACAAAGTTACTGCAACATATTTAAGCATTAATGTGGTCAAAATTAAATTAATTAAAATCTGGCAACGTTGCAATTCTATAAGTTGTAGCATTGATTCAAAACATATTGGAGCTTATGTTGCCAAAATTGAGTAATCCTAACTTTATAAACCCATGAGCTACACACGAACTAAGTTATTGAAACATATTTAAGCATTAAAGTGGTCAAAACTAAATTAATTAAAATTTGGCAACGTTGCAATTCTATAAGTTATAGCATTGATTCAAAATATATTGGAGGTTATGTTGCCAAAAATTAGGATCACTAAATGTATAAACAAATGAGCTAAAGTTGCTACACAAAATTATGCTTTAAAGTGGAAAATATTAAACACAGCTAAATCTGGCAACATTGCATTTTCATAAATTTCAACAGTGGTTGAGAACCTATTGGAGGTTACGTTGCCAAAAATTAAAATCACTAAATTTATAAACAAACGAGCTACGCGTCATTGCAGTTGCTACAAATAAATTATGCTTTGAAGTTGATAAAATTAAATATAACTAAATCTGGCAACATTGCAATTTTATAAATTTAAACAATGCTTAAAAACCTATTGGAGGTTACGTTGCCAAAAATTAGGATCACTAAATTTATAAACAAATGAGCTACGAGTCATTAAAGTTGCTACAAATAAATTATACTTTGAAGTGGATAAAAATAAATATAACTAAATCTGGCAACAATGCAGTTTTATAAATTCAAACAATGCTTGAGAACCTATTGGAGGTTACGTTGCCAAAAAATAGGATCACTAAATTCATAAACAAATGAGCTACGAGTCATTAAAGTTGCTACAAATAAATTATGCTTTGAAGTGGATAAAATTGAATATAACTAAATTTGGCAACATTGCAATTTTATAAATTTTAACAATGCTTGAGATCCTATTGGAGGTTACGTTGCGAAAAATTAGGATCACTAAATTTATAAACAAATGAGCTACGAGTCATTAAAGTTGCTACAAATAAATTATGCTTTGAAGTGGATAAAATTGAATATAACTAAATCTGGCAACATCGCAATTTTATAAATTTAAACGATGCTTAAAAAAATATTGGAGGTTACATTGCCAAAAATTAGGATCACTAAATTTATAAACAAATGAGCTACGCGTCATTAAAGTTGCTATAAATAATTTATGCTTTGAAGTGGATAAAATTAAATATAACTAAATTTGGCAACATTGCAATTTTATAAATTTAAAAAATGCTTGAGATCCTATTGGAGGTTACGTTGCCAAAAATTAGGATCACTAAATTCATAAACAAATGAGCTACGAGTCATTAAAGTTGCTACAAATAAATTATGCTTTGAAGTGGATAAAATTGAATATAACTAAATCTGGCAACATTGCAATTTAATAAATTTTAACAAAGCTAGAGAACCTATTGGAGGTTACGTTGCCAGAAATTAGGAACACTAAATAAATAAACAAATGAACTACGCGTCTTTGCAGTTGCTACAAATAAATTATGCTTTGAAGTGGATAAAATTGAATATAACTAAATCTGGCAACATTGCAATTTTATAAATTTTAACAAAGCTAGAGAACCTATTGTAGGTTACGTTGCCAAAAATTAAAATCACTAAATTTATAAACAAATGAGCTACGAGTCATTAAAGTTGCTACAAATAAATTATGCTTTGAAGTGGATAAAAATGAATATAACTAAATCTGGCAACATTGCAGTTTTATAAATTTAAACAATGCTTGAGAACCTATTAGAGGTTACGTTGCCAAAAATTAGGATCACTAAATTCATAAGCAAATGAGCTACGAGTCATTAAAGTTGCTACAAATAAATTATGCTTTGAAGTGGATAAAATTGAATATAACTAAATCTGGCAACATTGCAATTTTATAAATTTAAACAATGCTAGAGAACCTATTGGAAGTTAAGTTGCCAAAAATTAGGATCACTAAATTTATAAACAAATGAGCTACGCGTCTTTGCAGTTGCTACAAATAAATTATGCTTTGAAGTTGATAAAATTAAATATAACTAAATCTGGCAACAATGCAATTTTATAAATTTAAACAATGCTTAAAAACCTATTGGAGGTTACGTTGCCAAAAATTAGGATCACTAAATTCATAAGCAAATGAGCTACGAGTCATTAAAGTTGCTACAAATAAATTATGCTTTGAAGTGGATAAAATTGAATATAACTAAATCTGGCAACATTGCAATTTTATAAATTTAAACAATGCTTAAAAACCTATTGGAGGTTACGTTGCTAAAAATTAGGATCACTAAATTTATAAACAAATGAGCTACGCGTCATTGCAGTTGCTACAAATAAATTATGCTTTGAAGTTGATAAAATTAAATATAACTAAATCTGGCAACATTGCAATTTTATAAATTTAAACAAAGCTAGAGAACCTATTGGAGGTTACGTTGCCAAAAATTAGGATCACTAAATTCATAAACAAATGAGCTACGCGTCTTTGCAGTTGCTAGAAATAAATTATGCTTTGAAGTGGATAAAATTGAATATAGCTAAATCTGGCAATATTGCAATTTTATAAATTTAAACAATGCTAGAGAACCTATTGGAGGTTACGTTGCCAAAAATTAGGATCACTAAATTCATAAGCAAATGAGCTACGAGTCATTAAAGTTGCTACAAATAAATGATGCTTTGAAGTGGATAAAATTGAATATAACTAAATCTGGCAACATTGCAATTTTACAAATTTAAACAATGCTTAAAAACCTATTGGAGGTTACGTTGCCAAAAATTAGGATCACTAAATTTATAAACAAATGAGCTACGAGTCATTAAAGTTGCTACAAATAAATTATGCTTTGAAGTTGATAAAATTAAATACAGCTAAATCTGGCAACATTGCAATTTAATAAATTTAAACAATGCTTAAAAACCTATTGGAGGTTACGCTGCCAAAAATTAGGATCACTAAATTTATAAACAAATGAGCTACGAGTCATTAAAGTTGCTACAAATAAATTATGCTTTGAAGTGGATAAAATTGAATATAGCTAAATCTGGCAATATTGCAATTTTATAAATTTAAACAATGCTAGAGAACCTATTGGAGGTTACGTTGCCAAAAATTAGGATCACTAAATTCATAAGCAAATGAGCTACGAGTCATTAAAGTTGCTACAAATAAATGATGCTTTGAAGTGGATAAAATTGAATATAACTAAATCTGGCAACATTGCAATTTTATAAATTTAAACAATGCTAGAGAACCTATTGGAGGTTACGTTGCCAAAAATTAGGATCACTAAATTTATAAACAAATGAGCTACGCGTCTTTGCAGTTGCTACAAATAAATTATGCTTTGAAGTTGATAAAATTAAATATAACTAAATCTGGCAACATTGCAATTTTATAAATTTAAACAATGCTAGAGAACCTATTGGAGGTTACGTTGCCAAAAATTAGGATCACTAAATTCATAAGCAAATGAGCTACGAGTCATTAAAGTTGCTACAAATAAATGATGCTTTGAAGTGGATAAAATTGAATATAACTAAATCTGGCAACATTGCAATTTTATAAATTTTAACAAAGCTAGAGAACTTATTGGAGGTTACGTTGCCAAAAATTAGGATCACTAAATTTATAAACAAATGAGCTACGCGTCTTTGCAGTTGCTACAAATAAATGATGCTTTGAAGTGGATAAAATTGAATATAGCTAAATCTGGCAATATTGCAATTTTATAAATTTAAACAATGCTAGAGAACCTATTGGAGGTTACGTTGCCAAAAATTAGGATCACAAAATTCATAAGCAAATGAGCTACGAGTCATTAAAGTTGCTACAAATAAATGATGCTTTGAAGTGGATAAAATTAAATACAGCTAAATCTGGCAACATTGCAATTTTATAAATTTAAACAATGCTTAAAAACCTATTGGAGGTTACGTTGCCAAAAATTAGGATCACTAAATTTATAAACAAATGAGCTACGCGTCTTTGCAGTTGCTACAAATAAATTATGCTTTGAAGTTGATAAAATTAAATATAACTAAATCTGGCAACATTGCAATTTTATAAATTTAAACAATGCTAGAGAACCTATTGGAGGTTACGTTGCCAAAAATTAGGATCACTAAATTTATAAACAAATGAGCTACGCGTCATTGCAGTTGCTACAAATAAATTATGCTTTAAAGTGGATAAAATTGAATATAACTAAATCTGTCAACATTGCAATTTCATAAATTTTAACAAAGCTAGAGAACCTATTGGAGGTTACGTTGCCAAAAATTAGGATCACTAAATTCATAAACAAATGAGCTACGCGTCATTGCAGTTGCTACAAATAAATTATGCTTTGAAGTGGATAAAATTAAATATAACTAAATCTGGCAACATTGCAATTTTATAAATTTAAACAATGCTTAAAAACCTATTGGAGGTTACGTTGCCAAAAATTAGGATCACTAAATTTATAAACAAATGAGCTACGAGTCACTAAAGTTGCTACAAATAAATTATGCTTTGAAGTGGATAAAATTAAATATAACTAAATCTGGCAACATTGCAGTTTTATAAATTTAAACAATGCTTGAGAACCTATTGGAAGTTACGTTGCCAAAAATTAGAATCACTAAATTTATAAACAACTGAGCTACGCGTCATTGCAGTTGCTACAAATAAATTATGCTTTGAAGTGGATAAAATTGAATATAACTAAATCTGGCAACATTGCAATTTTATAAATTTTAACAAAGCTAGAGAACCTATTGGATGTTACGTTGCCAAAAATTAGGATCACTAAATTTATAAACAAATGAGCTACGCGTCATTACAATTGCTACAAATAAATTATGCTTTGAAGTGGATAAAAAGGAATATAACTAAATCTGGCAACATTGCAGTTTTATAAATTTAAACAATGCTTGAGATCTTATTGGAGGTTTCGTTGCCAAAAATTAGGATCACTAAATTTATAAACAAATGAGCTACGCGTCATTACAGTTGCTACAAATAAATTATGCTTTGAAGTGGATAAAAAGGAATATAACTAAATCTGGCAACATTGCAATTTTATAAATTTTAACAAAGCTAGAGAACCTATTGGAGGTTACGTTGCCAAAAATTAAAATCACTTAATTTATAAACAAACGAGCTACGCGTCATTACAGTTGCTACAAATAAATTATGCTTTGAAGTGGATAAAATTAAATATAACTAAATCTGGCAACATTGCAGTTTTATAAATTTAAACAATGCTTGAGAACCTATTGGAGGTTACGTTGCCAAAAATTAGAATCACTAAATTTATAAACAAATGAGCTACGCGTCATTGCAGTTGCTACAAATAAATTATGCTTTGAAGTGGATAAAATTAAATATAACTAAATCTGGCAACATTGCAGTTTTATAAATTTAAACATTGCTTGAGAACCTATTGGAGGTTACGTTGCCAAAAATTAGAATCACTAAATTTATAAACAAATGAGCTACGCGTCATTGCAGTTGCTACAAATAAATTATGCTTTGAAGTGGATAAAAAGGAATATAACTAAATCTGGCAACATTGCAATTTTATAAATTTTAACAAAGCTAGAGAACCTATTGGAGGTTACGTTGCCAAAAATTAAAATCACTAATTTTATAAACAAACGAGCTACGCGTCATTACAGTTGCTACAAATAAATTATGCTTTGAAGTGAATAAAATTAAATATAACTAAATCTGGCAACATTGCAGTTTTATAAATTTAAACAATGCTTGAGAACCTATTGGAGGCTACGTTGCCAAAAATTAGGATCACTAAATTCATAAACAAATGAGCTACGCGTCTTTGCAGTTGCTACAAATAAATTATGCTTTGAAGTTGATAAAATTAAATATAACTAAATCTGGCAACATTGCAGTTATATAAATTTAAACAATGCTTAAAAACCTATTGGAGGTTACGTTGCCAAAAATTAGGATCACTAAATTTATAAACAAATGAGCTACGAGTCATTAAAGTTGCTACAAATAAATTATGCTTTGAAGTGGATAAAATTGAATATAACTAAATCTGGCAACATTGCAATTTTATAAATTTTAACAAAGCTAGAGAACCTATTGGAGGTTACGTTGCCAAAAATTAGGATCACTAAATTCATAAACAAACGAGCTACGAGTCATTAAAGTTGCTACAAATAAATTATGCTTTGAAGTGGATAAAATTTAATATAACTAAATCTGGCAACATTCCAATTTTATAAATTTAAACAATGCTAGAGAACCTATTGGAGGTTACGTTGCCAAAAATTAGGATCACTAAATTTATAAACAAATGAGCTACGAGTCATTAAAGTTGCTACAAATAAATTATGCTTTGAAGTTGATAAAATTAAATATAACTAAATCTGGCAACATTGCAATTTTATAAATTTAAACAATGCTTAAAAACCTATTGGAGGTTACGTTGCCAAAAATTAGGATCAATAAATTTATAAACAAATGAGCTACGAGTCATTAAAGTTGCTACAAATAAATTATGCTTTGAAGTGGATAAAATTGAATATAACTAAATCTGGCAACATTGCAATTTTATAAATTTAAACAATGCTTAAAAACCCATTGAAGGTTACGTTGCGAAAAATTAGGATCACTAAATTTATAAACAAATGAGCTACGATATAACTAAATCTGGCAACATTGCAATTTTATAAATTTTAACAAAGCTAGAGAACCTATTGGTGGTTACGGTGCCAAAAATTAGAATCACTAAATTTATAAACAAATGAAAATAGAAAAAGTTAAATAATTCTAGAATCAAACATTGGATTTTATTAAAATTTGGCAACATTGCACTATTATATCAGTGTAATTAATTGTTAAAAAATTTATTAAATTTACACGATCAATTTTGCATAACCTCAAAATTAATAACTTTGAGACATTCTTGCTTAAACAAAGTGGAAATAGAAAAAGTTGCATAACTCCAAAACCAAACATTGGATTTGATTGAAATTTGGCAACATTGCACTATAATATCAGTATAATTAATTGTTAAAAAATTATTCAAATTTACACGATCAATTTTGCATAACCTCAAAATTAATAACTTTGGGTCATTCTTGCTTAAACAAAGTAGAAATAAAAAAAGTTGTATAACTCCAAAACCAAACATTGGATTTTATTGAAATTTGGCAACATTGCACTTTAATATCAGTGTAAATAATTGTTAAAAAATTATTCTAATTTACACGATCAATTTTGCATAACCTCAAAAATAATAACTTTGAGACATTCTTGCTTATAGAAAGTAGAAATAGAAAAAGTTGTTTATCTCCAAAACCAAACATTGGATTTTATTGAAATTTGGCAACATTGCACTATAATATTAGTATAATTAATTGTTAAAAAATTATTCAAATTTACACGATCAATTTTGCATAACCTCAAAATTAATAACTTTGGAACATTTTTGCTTAAATAAAGTGGAATTAGAAAAAGTTGTATAAATCCAAAACCAAACATTAGATTTTATTGAAATTTGGCAACATTGCACTATAATATCAGTGTAATTAATTGTTACATAATTATTTAAATTTACACGATCAATTTTGCATAACCTCAAAATTAATAACTTTGGGACATTCTTGCTTAAACAAAGTGGAAATAGAAAAAGTTGTATAACTCCAAAATCAAACATAGGATTTTATTGAAATTTGGCAACATTGCACTTTAATATCAGTGTAATTAATTGTTAAAAAATTATTTAAATTTACACGATCAATTTTGCATAACCTCAAAATTAATGACTTTGCAGCATTTGTGGTTAAAGGAAACGGAAACAGAAAAAGTTGAATAAATCCAAAACCAAACGTTGGATTTTATTGAAATTTGGCAACATTGCACTATAATAACAGTGTAATTAATTGTTAAAAAATTATTGAAATTTACACGATCAATTTTGCATAACCTCAAAATTAATAACTTTGGGTCATTCTTGCTTAAAGAAAGTAGAAATAGAAAAAGTTGTACAACTCCAAAACCAAACATTGGATTTTATTGAAATTTGGCAACATTGCACTATAATATCAGTATAATTAATTGTTAAAAAATTACTCAAATTTACACCATCAATTTTGCATAACCTCAAAATTAATGACTTTGCAACATTTGTGGTTAAAGGAAACGGAAACAGAAAAAAATGAATAAATCCAAAACCAAACATTGGATTTTATTAAAATTTGGCTACATTGCATTTTAATATCAGTGTAATTAATTGTTAAAAATTACTCAAATTTACACGATCAATTTTGCATAACCTCAAAATTAATAACTTTGGGACATTCTTGCTTAAACAAAGTGGAAATAGAAAAAGTTGTATAACTCCAAAATCAAACATTAGATTTTATTGAAATTTGGCAACATTGCACTATAATATCATTGTTATTAATTGTTTAAAAATTATTTAAATTTACACGATAAATTTTGCATAACCTTAAAATTAATAACTTTAAGACATTTTTGCTTAAACAAAGTAGAAATAGAAAAAGTTGTATAACTCCAAAACCAAACATTGGATTTTATTGAAATTTGGCAACATTGCACTATAATATCAATATAATTAATTGTTAGAAAATTATTGAAATTTACACAATCAATTTTGCATAACCTCAAAAATAATAACTTTGAGACATTCTTGCTTAAAGAAAGTAGAAATAGAAAAAGTTGTATAACTCCAAAACCTAACATTGGATTTTATTGAAATTTGGCAACATTGCACTATAATATCAATATAATTAATTGTTAGAAAATTATTGAAATTTACACAATCAATTTTGCATAACCTCAAAAATAATAACTTTGAGACATTCTTGCTTAAAGAAAGAAGAAATAGAAAAAGTTGTATAACTCCAAAACCAAACATTGGATTTTACTGAAATTTGGCAACATTGTACTATAATATCAGTATTATTAATTGTTAAACAATTATTTAAATTTACACGATCAATTTTGCATAACCTCAAAAATAATAACTTTGAGACATTCATGCTTAAAGAAAGTAGAAATAGAAAAAGTTGTATAACTCCAAAACCTAACATTGGATTTTATTGAAATTTGGCAACATTGCACTTTAATATCAGTGTAATTAATCGTTAAAAAAATATTCAAATTTACACAATCAATTTTGCATAACCTCAACATTAATAACTTTGGAACATTTTTGCTTAAACAAAGTGGAAATAGAAAAAGTTGTATAACTCCAAAACTAAACATTGGATTTTATTGAAATTTGGCAACATTGCACTATAATATCAGTGAAATTAATTAAACAAAGTGGAAGTAGAAAAAGTTGTATAACTCCAAAACAGTGCTTGAGAACTATTGGAGGTTAAGTTGCCAAAAATTTGAACCACTAAACGTGTAAACAAATGAGCTAAACACAAAATTGTGCTTCAAAGTGGATCAATTTAAACACAGCTAAATCTGGCAACGTTGCAATTTCATAAATTTTAAAACTGCTTGAGAACCTATAGGAGATTACATTACCAAAAATTAGGATCACTAAATTTATAAACAAATGAGCTACGCGTCATTAAAGTTGCTACAATTAAATTATGCTTTAAAATGGAAAAAATTTAATAGAGCAAAATTCGGCAACGTTGCAATTTCATAAATTTTAACAGTGCTTGAGAACCTATTGGAGGTTACGTTGTTAAAAATTAGGATCCCTAACTTATAAAGAATCGAGTAAAGTTGCTACACAAAATTATGCTTTAAAGTGGATCAAATTAAACACAGCTAAATCTGGCAACATTGCAATTTCATAAACATTCACAGAGCTTTAGAACTATTTGAAGCTTACGTTGCCAAAAATTAGAAAAAACTGAATAGAGCAAAATCCGGCAACGTTGCAATTCAAAAAGTTACTTATAACAAGATTATCTAGCAACATCGCATATGCATCAATTAAGGTTAAGTGCGTTGGGAGGCGTGGCCTAAACCGGCGGCCATATTTGAAAAGGGCGTGGTTTAAATTGGCTAATCGTGGCTGATAAATAAATAAAAGGGGGCGTGGCAGATCTAATTAATTTAAAATAAATGAAACACACACAAATACAATAAATAATTGGCGAGGGGAGTGTCCGCATAGATGTCTAGGGGCAGCGGCTGACTGTATTGTGTGTTGTCTGTTGCTAGATGCCTGCCCTGTGTTACCCTCTCAGTCAGACACCACCAACACCGCGTCACCGAACACACAGGGTTTCACCGAGCACCAGGTAACTGTCTCTCTCTCTCTATCTCTAATCTTTATTTAACTTTCTAATTAAAAAAAAAATCAATGCAAATTGAGAACCCTAAGCCACCCAAAATTTACCGGTACTACCAAAAATAAACCCCCCACAATATATAACTCATCATCAGCATCATCACCTCCCCTTATTTAGTGCATCATATGATTTTACACATTTCCGGGCCGCCATATTGTTACAGGACATTGACACCATTAATAATATGAAGATATAAATATTTTTTTTATATATATATGAAGATGATGCATGTTTGTGTAATGCTGTGTGGATATTATCCTGCACTATCTGTATCTTTCACCCTGTGTATCTATACATCTATTATTATTTTTGTTTGTTTGATGTCTTTATATACATATGTGCTGTTGTGTTGTATAGGGGGCGTGGCTTCGGTGTATTGGGGGGAGTGGTTAATGTTGTATGGGTGTGTTTCAGAGGAGAGGTGTAATGAGCGGCCAGAGAGGTGGTAATATGCAGAACAGCTACGGGCAACAACAACAACAGCCTCAACAACAGCAACAGCAACAACCTCCACAACAGAGTAGCGGATTTTTCGGAACGCAAATGGGCAATCTCTTCGGCACCAATACGAACACGAATCAGCAACAGCAACAACAACAACAGCAGCAGCAGCAACAACAGCAGCAGCAACAACAACAACAGCAACTGCAGCAGCAACAAAATATGCAACAACAACAGAACAACCAGGGTATGTTCGGACAGAACTCAGCGACGAATCGGATGCAGCATAAAGGGGTGCCGCAAGTTCTGCCAACCGTAATGCAACCAATGAACCAGATGCAGCAACAACAACAACAGCAACAACAACAGCAGCAACAGCAACAACCGAATGTAGCCGGGCCGAACTTAATGCAGAAACTGAACGAGATGGCCGCCCCGGGTGGCGATATCCTCTCCAAAGGCAAGGAACTGATATTCATGAAGTTCGGTCTCGGCGGCAAATAACCACCAATCCGCAACCTACTTCACCTGGTTCGTTTGTTATTCCTCGGACCCTAAAATTAATTAATTTCTATCACATATTTAAATTAAACCAAACAAAATATAACTAAACAGCTTTAACTAAGGGAAAATGAGTGAATATAATATACATATAATATATATCATGTTACATAATATAAATAGACGAAATATATAAGGAAATCTCTTCAGAAGTGTTCATATGTGTGTTATCAACAAAATAATTTAATAAATAAAAGGTTGCTAAGCCACGCCTGTTTTACAGAAAACAAAAGAGGCGCGGCCGCAGCACCCTATCATATCGCGGCGGGCCGCGCCCCAAATCGTTCAGTATTATCAAATGTTTGAAACAAAATAATAATTAAAAAAGAGAAAACATATTATTACTTATAAATTATTAAATTTTTGAGTACAAATTCGACCAATCACGGATATGTATAGTCTTAGTTCAATTTATAGTTAGCATGTTGATAAAAAAATGAAAATAATAAGAAAAAAATAAAATGGCAACGTTGCAATTTGCAATATTGATAATGGGAAACAGAGATGTTGATCAATTAGTTTTTAAAATTTTCCAGTTTTTTTCAAAAATTCATAACTTAAAAATAGTGCATTGGAATTTGATGTAATTTGGCACCAATCTGCCTCAATATCATAGGTACCAACTGACAAATATTTATAAAAATCCATATGAGTAGTTTAGTATAATTTCATTCCAATCAACCAAAATCCAAAAATTGAAATTTTAAATTAAAAAATTTATAACTCAAAATTGGTGCATTGGAGTTTGATGTAATTTGGCACCAATATGCTTCAATATCATTAGTACCAACTGTCAAATATTTAAGAAAATCCATACGCGTAGTTTGGTAACTTCATTCCAATCAACCAAAATCTAAAAAATTGAAATTTCAAATTAAAAAAATTATAGATCAAAAATGGTGCATTGGAGTTGGATGTAATTTGGCACCAATATGCCTCAATATCATTAGTACCAACTGTCAAAAAATTATTAAAATCCATGCGCGTAGTTTGGTATAACTTCATTGCAATCAACAAAAATCTAAAATATGAATATTAATTTAAAAAATTCATAACTCAAAAATGGTGCATTGGAGTTTGATGTTATTTGGCAACAATATGCCCCAAAATCATTAGTACCAACTGTCAAATTTTTATAAAAATCCATACGCGTACTTTGGTATAATTTCATTCCAATCAACCAAAATCTAAAAATTGAAATTTCAAATTGAAAAACTCATAACTCAAAAATGGTGCATTGGAGTTTGATGTAATTTGGCACCAATATGCCTCAATATCATAGGTACCAACTGTCAAATATTTAGAAAAATCCATATGCGTAGTTTGGTATAACTTCATTCCAATCAACCAAAATCTAAAAATTGAAATTTCAAATTAAAAAATTCATAGATCAAAAATTATGCATTGGAGTTTGATGTAATTTGGCACCAATATGCTTCAATATCATTAGTACCAACTGTCAAATATTTGTAAAAATCCATACGCGTAGTTTGGTATAACTTCATTCCAATCAACCAAAATCTAAAAATTGAAATTTTAAATTAAAAAATTCATAACTCAAAAATGGTGCATTGGAGTTTGATGTTATTTGGCACAAATACGCCTCAATATCATAGGTACCAACTGTCAAATATTTATGAAAATCCATATGCGTAGTTTGGTATATAACTTCAATCCAATCAACCAATATTTAAAAATTAAAATTTTTAATTAAAAAATTCATAACTCAAAAATGGTGCATTGGAGTTTGATGTAATTAGGCACCAATATGCCTCAATATTATAAGTACCAACTGTCAAATTTTCATAAAAATCTATACTCGTAGTTTGATATAACTTTATTCCAATCAACCAAAACCTAAAAACTAAAAGTTAAACTTAAAAAATTGATAACTCAAAAATGGTGCATTGAAGTTTGATGTAATTTGGATCCAATCTGCCTCAATATCATAAGTACCAACTATCAAATATTTTTAAAAATCTATAGGCGTAGTTTGGTATAACTTCATTTCAATCAACCAAAATCTAAAAATTGAAATTTCAAATTAAAAAATTCATAAATCAAAAATGGTGCATTGGAGTTTGATATAATTTGGCACCAATATGCCTCAAAATCATTATTACCAACTCACAAAAATTTAAAAAAATCCATACGCGGAGTTTGGTATAACTTCATTCCAATCAACCAAAATCTAAAAATTGAAATTTTAAATTAAAAAAATCATAACTCAAAAATGATGCATTGGAGTTTGATGTAATTTGGCACCAATTTGCCCCAACATCATTAGTACCAACTGTCAAATATTTAAGAAAATCTATACGCGTAGTTTGGTAACTTCATTCCAATCAACTAAAATCTAAAAACTGAAATTTCAAATTAAAAAATGCGTAGATCAAAAATGGTGCATTGGAGTTTGATGTAATTTGGCACCAATATGCTTTAATATCATAAGTACCAACTGTCAAATATTTAAGAAAATCCATACGCGTAGTTTGGTATAACTTCATTCCAATCAACCAAAATCTAAAAATTGAAATTTCAAATTAAAAAATTCATTGATCAAAAATGGTGCATTGGAGTTTGATGTTATTTGGCACAAATACGCCTCAATATCGTAGGTACCAACTGTCAAATATTTAGAAAAATCCATACGCGTACTTTGGTATAACTTCATTCCAATCAACCAAAATCTAAAAAATTGAAATTTCAAATTAAAAAATTTATAACTCAAAAATGGTGCTTGGAGTTTGATGTAATTTGGCACCAATATGCCTCAATATCATAAGTACCAACTGTCAAATTTTTATAAAAATCCATAAGCGTAGTTTGGTATAACTTCATTCCAATCAACCAAAATCTAAAAATTGAAATTTCAAATTGAAAAATTCATGGATCAAAAATGGTGCATTGGAGTTTGATGTAATTTGGCACCAATATGCTTTAATATCATAAGTACCAACTGTCAAATATTTAAGAAAATCCATACGCGTAGTTTGGTATAACTTCATTCCAATCAACCAAAATCTAAAAATTGAAATTTCAAATTAAAAAATTCATAGATCAAAAATGGTGCATTGGAGTTTGATGTTATTTGGCACAAATACGCCTCAATATCATAGGTACCAACTGTCAAATATTTAGAAAAATCCATACGCGTACTTTCGTATAATTTCATTCCAATCAACCAAAATCTAAAAATTGAAATTTCAAATTGAAAAATTCATAACTCAAAAATGGTGCATTGGAGTTTGATGTAATTTGGCACCAATATGCCTCAATATCATAGATACCAACTGTCGAATATTTATAAAAATCCATAGGCGTAGTTTGGTATAACTTGAATAAAAATTTTAAACTCATAAAAGTATTTTTCAAAATTTTAAAATTTAATTGCAACATCTCATCGACGAAAATATAGAAACCAATGAATCAAAACTAAATAGCAACGTTGCCAATTAAGGCGTTTAAGCTTAAGAGGCGTGTCTCTAAACCGGCCACGCCCCTTGACCCCAAACAGCCGTTATATAAAACGCTTGTTATCTAATCGTTATCATGTATGTAAACAGCAATTTGTACAGGTGATTTAGTTAATTAAAAAGATATCAATTGGGCACACTTCCAATGCGCAGGGACTTGAAAAATGATTTAAAGCGTCTTGCAAAGAAAAGGGGACAGGATACTAGGGGTTTATTGTATATAAATTTAGTTGGACCCGCCCCTTTTTTGAGCGACGCGGCGCATTTATATTTTTACTTATTATTAATTATCAATGTGTGAAAAAAATTAAATTGTTGTGCCTTTTCTTCTTGTTAAAACGCACAGCTAGAGATTGATTTTGGGTTGATTATGAAATGTGGGCGTTACCACGCCGCCCCTTAGATTGATTTTGTAAAAATTGAATATTGTAAATTGAAAAAACAAAACACACAGACACATTATTATTATTATTATATTAATTAGGTATTGAATGTTTACGATCCCTTGTTATTATGTCTTAAAAAAACATTATTATAAAATTGGCGGGGGTGCGAGAACCCGGGACTGCCCCCGCGGCCCCCACTTCTGTGACGTCCACGCCCATTTATCATAACCACACAATTATAACACGACAAAAAACCTTCTGACAATACTTGAGGGTGCCGCGGGGGCGGGGGCACCCGACTTTCCTATACATAATTATACTTTCTATTGTAAATATTATATTAAAAAAATGAAAATACCAAAAAAACTAACGCTTGATGCAATTATTATATAAAAAAAACAAATGAATATATTTAAAAAAAATATTTATAGGCGTCGCGGGGCGTGGCCTGTTGGCCACACCTCTTTTTGACGCCATTGTTTCGTTACATTAATTTGTCTGTTTTTCTGTTTGTAATTTTTTTCTATAAAATCGAGAGGCGAAGTTATTAAAGGTGGATGCGCGGCGCACACACAGTTCGGATTTTGGTGTCCTCTGCAGATGCACATATCAGAAAAAGGACCTGAATGAACCGTAGCAGATTTACATAGCAAGTGAGAAAGCGAGATGGTGGATGGGAGCAGGAGGATAACGCGTTAAAACTATTGGCTTGGATGTTTCATGTATTATACACTCTGTACCAAAAAAAACAATGATAATAAAATAATTTACAACGTTCTTGTTACTAGGTGTCTTGACTTATAAAACAAAACCAACTTCTAATTTTCAGTTCCTTTCATAAAAATAATGATTTCTGCAATTTTTCAACAACTTCAATTTTTTTTTTCTTTTTTCATTTTTCTTTTTTTTTTCTTTTTCATTTTTCATTTTTTTTTTTTCATTTTTTTGTTTTTTTTTTTTTCGTTTTTCTTTCGTTTTCGTTTTTCTTTATTATTTTTTTTCGTTTCTTTCTTTTTTTTTTCCTATGTTGCTACCAACTGTAAAAAATAAATCAAAAGCTGTACGCCGAATTTTGTACAATAACAAAATTAAAGAACTTGAAGTTAAATGATTAAAAGACAAAATTAATAAAAAAATATTTACTATAGCAACAGACAATTGTCAATTTTTTCCATAAATTGTCAACTAATGTACTAACTCTGTTCCAAATTTAAGATCTAAATTTTGAAAATTGTTGCTTCCAGCAATATTTGAGTTTGCTGAGATTTTTATAAAATTTTGTTTAAGTTTGAAAATTAATAAAAAATATTTATAATAGCATCAGACAATTGTCAATTTTTTCCTTTAATTGTCAACTAATGTACTAACTCTGTTCCAAATTTGAGATCTAAATTTTGAAAATTGTTGCTTCCAGCAATATTTGAGTTTGCTAAGATTTTTATAAAATTTTATTAAAGTTTGAAAATTAATAAAAAATATTTATAATAGCACCAGACGATTGTCAATTTTTTCCATTAATCGGCAACTAATGTACTAACTCTGTAGCAAATTTGAGATCTAAATTTCACAAATTGTTGCTTCCAGCAATGATTGAGTTTGCTGAGATTTTCATTAAATTTTGTTTAAGTTTGAAAATTAATAAAAAATATTTATAATAGCATCAGACAATTGTCAATTTTTTCCAATTATTGTCAACTAATGTGCTAACTCTGTAGCAAATTTGAGATCTAAATATTAAAAATTGTGGCTTCCAGGAATATTTGAGTTTGCTAAAAAATTTATAAAATTTTATTAAAGTTTGAAAATTAATAAAAAATATTTATAATAGCATGAGACGATTGTCAATTTTTTAAATTAATTGTCAACTAATATACTAACTCTGTTCCAAATTTGAGATCTAAATTTCACAAATTGTTGCTTCCAGCAATGATTGAGTTTGCTGAGATTTTCATTAAATTTTGTTTAAGTTTGAAAATTAATAAAAAATATTTTTAATAGCTTCAGACAATTGTCAATTTTTTCCATCAATGGTCAACTAATGTACTAACTGTGTTCTAAATTTGAGATCAAAATTTCAAAAATTGTTGCTTCCAGCAATATTTGAGTTTGCTGAGATTTTTATAAAACTTTATTTAAGTTTGAAAATTAATAAAAAATATTTATATTAGCATCAGACAATTGTCAATTTTTTCCATTAATTGTCAACTAATGTACTAACTGTGTTCTAAATTTGAGATCTAAATTTTAAAAATTGTTGCTTCCAGCAATATTTGAGTTTGCCGAGATTTTTATTAAATTTTATTTAAGTTTGAAAATTAATAAAAAATACTTATAATAGCATGAGACGATTGTCAATTTTTTTCATTAATTGTCAACTAATGTACTAACTCTGTAGCAAATTTGAGATCTAAACTTTAAAAATTGTTGCTTCCAGCAATATTTGAGTTTGCTGAGATTTTTATAAAATTTTATTTAAGTTTGAGAATTAATAAAAAATATTTATAATAGCACCAGACAATTGTCAATTTTTTTCATTAATTGCCAACTAATGTACTAACTTTGTTCCAAAATTGAGATCTAATCGATGAAAATTGTTGCTTCCAGCAATATTTAAGTTTGCTGAAATTTTTATAAAATTTCATTTAAGTTTGAAAATTAATAAAAAATACTTATAATAGCACCAGACAATTGTCAATTTTTTTCATTAATTGTCAACTAATGTACTAACTCTATTCCAAATTTGAGATCTAAATTTTGAAAATTGTTGCTTCCAAGAACATTTGAGTTTGCTGAAATTTTTTAAAATTTTATTTAAGTTTGAAAATTAACAAAAAATATTTATAATAGCACCAAACGATTGTCAATTTTTTCTAATAATCGTCAACTAATCTACTAACTCTGTTCCAAATTTGAGATCTAAATTTCACAAATTGTTGCTTCCAGCAATGATTGAGTTTGCTGAGATTTTCATTAAATTTTGTTTAAGTTTGAGAATTAATAAAAAATATTTATAATAGCATCAGACGATTGACAATTTTTTCCATTAATTATCAACTAATGTACTAACTCTGTAGCAAATTTGAGATCTAAATTTCCAAAATTGTTGCTTCCAGCAATATTTGAGTTTGCCGAGATTTTAATTAAATTTTATTTAAGTTTGAAAATTAATAAAAAATATTTATAAAAGCATCAGAAGATTGTCAATTTTTTCTGTTAATTGTCATTTAATGTACTAACTCTATATCAAATTTGATATCTAAATTTTGAAAATTGTTGCTTCCAGCAATATTTGAGTTTGTCGAAATTTCTATAAAATTTTATTTAAGTTTGAAAATTAATAAAAAATACTTATAATAGCACCAGACAATTGTCAATTTTTTTCATTAATTGTCAACTAATGTACTAACTCTGTTCCAAATTTGAGATCTAAATTTTGAAAATTGTTGCTTCCAGGAATATTTGAGTTTGCTGGGATTTTAATAAAATTTAATTTAAGTTCAAAAATTAATAAAAAATATTTATAATAGCATCAGACGATTGTCAATTTTTTCCATTAATTGTCAACTAATGTACTAACTCTGATCCAATTTTGAAATCTAAATTTCAAAAATTGTAGCTTCCAGCAAAGTTTGAGTTTGCTGAGATTTTTATCAAATTTTATTTAAGTTTGAAAATTATTAAAAAATATTTATAATAGCATCAGACAATTGTCAATTTTTTCCATTAATCGTCAACTAATGTACTAACTCTGTAGCAAATTTGAGATCTAAATTTTAAAAATTGTTGCTTCCAGCAATATTTGAGTTTGCTGAGATTTTTATAAAATTTTATTTAAGTTTGAAAATTAATAAAAAATATTTTTAATAGCATCAGACGATTGTCAATTTTTTTTATTAATTGCCAACTAATTTACTAACTCTGTTCCAAATTTGAGTTTTAAATTTTGAAAATTGTTGCTTCCAGCAATATTTGAGTTTGCTGAAGTTTTTAGAAAATTTTATTTAAGTTTGAAAATTAAATAAAAATATTTATGATAGCATCAAACGATTGTCAATTTATTTCATTAATTGCCAACTAATGTACTAACTCTAATTTAAATTTGAGATCTAAATTTTGAAAATTGTTGCTACCAGCAATATTTGAGTTTGCTGAAACTTTTATAAAATTTTATTTAAATTTGAAAATTAATAAAAAATATTTATAATAGCACCAGACAAATGTCAATTTTTTCCAATAATTGTCAACTAATGTACTAACTCTGTTCCAAATTTGAGATCTAAATTTTGAAAATTGTTGCTTCCAGCAATATTTGAGTTTGCTGAAATTTTTATAAAATTTCATTTAAGTTTGAAAATTAATAAAAAATATTTATAATAGCTTCAGACGATTGTCAATTTTTTCTAATAATCGTCAACTAATCTACTAACTCTGTTCCAAATTTGAGATCTAAATTTTGAAAACTATTGCTTCTAGCAATATTTAAGTTTGCTAAGATTTTTATAAAATTTTATAAAAAAATATAAGTTCCAACTAAACTATTATATTCTCCAGTTGGCAACACTGATTTAACTCCAATTGGCAACACTGAATCCGGAGCTATTACCAGGGACCTGCGTCAGCGCACTCCAACCCTCTAAAAATCAATACATCCCCACCTGTAGAATAGTGACCACCCCATAACATAAAATTCATCGCGACAGAAATGAGCGATGAAAAGAAGTCGGAAGAAGACTCATCACATCTCAAGAAGATCGAAGACGAGCTCAGCAGCTTCCACGACTACTGCAAGCATCAGAACCTCTGCCAGGAAGATATAAGAAAGATATGCAGACCTTTAAAGCAACGAGAATATCGCTTCCTGTACTCCCTACTACTCCTAGCAATTGTGGTAATAGTAGGCTTCAGCATATGTTCTTCAAGTACGGTATCCTGGCATGCATCGGCAATAGGACGCATCTTCATGATTAAACTCCTTCCATTCTATGATTGGCAACATTTGAAGGATGAACGCTGTTTAGTGAAAGGAAAACCTGTTGATAAGAAGCGTATGCAATGTTTCTATTGTGAAACGGTGGAATCACTCTATTTCACCAACATAATGGACGCTGAACATCTTAAAAAGCATTATTTGGATTACGATATGCCAGTAATTTTCACCCATGAAGTCGTCTACAACAGTTCAAAGGCTGTTATGGATGGTATACTGGGTGATACACGTTATACCGATTCCTACCCATGCAAGCTGGCTACGAATTTACCAACCCAAAAGCAACCAACTGTTGGTGAGTTATTGGATAAATTGGATAGCAAAAAGTTTTTCCTCCAGTATCAAAATTGCGACCCAGAAGCAGTGAAGAGATTCCGATTGAGATTTTCGCGTCCTAAATATTTCGTCCCGGAAGTGTCACCAGTTCAGTATACTTGGGTATTGGCAAGTAATGGTTATTCTCCGTCGCATTTTAAATCGCTTGCATTGCGCGATAGAATTACTTCAGTTGAGCAGTTGGTTGGCAGCAACCTTTACAATGTCCACCCCGTAATGGATTGTCGTGGATTGTGCAATTCCATGCAGATCGAGTTGCTTGCCGGTGAAGGATTTCTCTTGACCGATTTATGGGATGTCGAATACAAGCCTGCTAATGATGATGAAAATTTCGCCGTCATCTACGAGGCTCATTAAATTAATTAATGCATGTTTAACCAACCGGCCAATTATATTAATGGCTCTTTAACCCATGTATCAAGAACCCATGTTTATGTTGTGTGCCAACTTCACATCTGCATGTAATCCAACAAAACAAGTCTAATTGTGTACCATGTTGTCCAAAATGAAAAAATAAAGTTGATGAATAACCCATTTTTTCGTTATTTATTTACCTCTTCAGCCTCCTAGCTATTTTTGCATCTTGCTGAAAGCGATTGTAATGAATGATTGTGTTTAAGTGGTCTAGCAACTAGTGCGATTAGCCACGCGTTCGGCGAAAGTAGCCCGCCAATATCACCCATCACCATGTCTCATACAACACCTTCAATCTATCCAGGCGGAGGACTAGCCTCACACAACTATCAGTCCACGCAACCCGGAAGTTTGGGTTCCTATTTACCATCAAGCACGAGCTACAGTAATCCAACGTCCGGCGGCTACAACAGTCTCGGCCATTCCTACACAAACAAAACAATCCTCGGCTCAGGTTTGGGATCCGGATTGGGAAATCTAAGCTCGCTTAATCAAACTTCAGTATTGGGAACAATGCTGGGAGCTTCATCCGATTTAAGCTCGATAGGAACATCGCTCGGAACATCATTAAGAACATCAGGATTGGGTAGTAGCATAGTACCATCTAATTATTCCATGGCGGCTATGGCCAATACAACATACAGCAACTCCTCGTTAGTGAGCAATAATGTTAGCACATCGTTTAACAATCCGAGTTTCAATAATCCTGTAACGAGCACGTTGAACCAATTCAATTTACCACCATACAACTCCCTAACTATGACCAGCTACACCAATAACGTAACCTTTTCAAATCCACTCAGCTCGCAATTCAACAGTCTACCAATGAGTGGTACCATGCCAATCAAACTTAAACCTTTAGATAAAGTTGATTTATCTGGAAGGAGAGTACCTACACCTTGTACGCCGCATCAAACTGGATGGGCGTTGGAGACAATTGTAGGATTAACAAATACAACAAGGACGTGATTGCTCACTGATGGTTTGGATTCTAATTGGAGCGGCATTAGTGGTATCCATATGGATAGGAGCTACCTTAATGGACATTCTAGTAAAGGCACCGTTGATATGCTTGATATACCTGAAAAAGGAAGATGCTCTGTATATATAGCTAGGTAGGAACTAGAACTTACAATTAATTTCATTTAAACTAATACAACTTATAGGTTTTCATATGATCCTGAAGACTCTGAAAAAGAATTGGCACTCCAAGCAGGCGATTATCTTCTGGTTTGGGGTGAATCTATGGGAGCTGGAGGTTACCTTGATGCTGAACTCCTTGATGGGCGAAGAGGATTAGTGCCGTAGCATTTTGCACGGTTGATAGTTGAGTTCCGTAGTAATCTTGTACAGTGTTGCCAAATCTTTACTAAATTATTTTAAATATGACAACTTGTAAACCATTGCCGTGCATTTGTTTTAATGTGTGAGAATCTAATGTTTTCCCAAAATAGCTTTCAATATGTTTGCAACAATTGAGTGATAATGTTTTTTCTACAGGGTTGCCAATTTTTTATTAAAATTATGTTTATTCGATCCAATATCCTCAAATGATGACAAAGTTGTAAGTCTGACACTGTATCAGTCAATTGTTTTGATGTGTGGGATTCTTATTAAATTGCGATTCTTTGATCAATTATTTTTAGAATTTGACAAAAATGTGAGTTTATCATTTGTTTCAATATTTTTGAAACTGATATTCAGCCCAAACGTCATTCAATATGTTGTCAACAATTGAGCAATGTTGTATTTTGTACGGTGTTGCCAGATGTTTGTCAAATTGCGTCTCTTTGATCAAATATATTTAGAGTTTAACAAAAATGTAAATTTGTCATTTGTTTCAATGTTTTTGAAACTGATATTCTGCCCAAACATCATCCAATGTGTTGTCAACAATTGAGCAATGTTGAATTTTGTACAGCGTTGCCAGATTTTTATTAAATTGCGTTTCTTTGATCAATTATTTTTAGAATTTGACAAAAATGTAAATTTGTCATTTGTTTCAATCTTTTTGAGACTGATATTCTTCCCCAACGTCATCCAATATGTTGTCAACAATTAAGCAATGTTGTATTTTGTACGGTGTTGCCAGATTTTTATTAAATTGCGTTTCTTTGATCAATTATTTTTAAAATTTGACAAAAATGTAACTTTGTCATTTGTTTCACTGTTTTTGTGACTGATTTTCTGCCCAAATGTCAAACAATATGTTGTCAACAATTGAGCAATGTTGTTTTTTGTACGGTGTTGCCAGATTTTTATTAAATTGCATTTCTTTGATCAATTAATTTTAGAATTTGACAAATATGTAAATTTGTCATTTGTTTTAATGTTTTTGAGACTGATATTTTGCCAAAACGTCATCCAATTTGCTGCTAACAATTGAGCAGTATTGTATTTTGTACGGTGTTGCCAGATTTTTATCAAATTGCGTTTCTTTGTTCGTTTATTTTCAGAATTTGACAAAAATGTAAGTTTGTCATTTGTTTCAATGTTTTTGAGACTGATTTTCTGTCCAAACGTCATCCAATATGTTGTCAACAATTGAGCAATGTTGTATTTTGTACAGTGTTGCCAGATTTTTATTAAATTAAGTTTCTTTGATCAACTATTTTCAGAATTTGACAAAAATGTAATTTTGTCATTTGTTTCAATGTTTTTGAGACTAATATTCTTCCCCAACGTCATCCAATATGTTCTCAATAATTAAGCAATGTTGTATTTTGTACAGTGTTGCCAGATTTTTATTAAATTGCGTTTATTTGATCAATTATTCTTAGAATTTGGCAAAAATGTAAATTTGTCTTTTGTTTCAATGTTTTTGAGGCTGATATTCTGCCCAAATGTCATCCAATATGTTGTCAATAATTGAGCAAAGTTATATTTTGTACAGTGTTGCCAGATTGTTATTAAATTAAGTTTCTTTCATCAACTATTTTTAGAATTTGACAAAAATTTGAGTTTGTTATTTGTTTCAATGTTTTTGAGACTTATATTCTGCCCAAACGTCATCCAAGATGTTGTCAACAATTGAACAATGTTGTATTTTGTATGGTGTTTCCAGATTTGTATTAAATTGCGTTTCTTTGATCAAATATTTTCAGAATTTGACATTAATGTAAGTTTGTCATTTGTTTCAATGTTTTTGAGACTGATTTTCTGCCCAAACGTCATCTAATATGTTGTCAACAACTGAGCAATGTTGTATTTTGTACAGTGTTGCCAGATTTTTATTAAATTGCGTTACATTGATCAATTATTTTTAAAATTTGACAAAAATGTAAATTTGTCATTTGTTTTAATGTTTTTGAGACTGATATTTTTCCAAAACGTCATCCAATATGTTGCTAACAATTGAGCAATGTTGTATTTTGTACGGTGTTGCCAGATTTTTATTAAATTGCGTTTCATTGATCAATTATTTTTAAAATTTGACAAAAATGTAATTTTGTCATTTGTTTCAATGTTTTCGAGACTGATATTCTTCCCCAACGTCATCCAATATGTTGTCAACAATTGAGCAATGTTGTATTTGTACGGTGTTGCCAGATTTTTATTAAACTGCGTTTCTATGATCAATTATTTTTAGAATATGACAAAAATGTAAATTTGTCATTTGTTTCAATGTTTTTGAGACTGATATTCTACCCAAACGTCATCCAATATGTTGTCAACAATTGAACAATGTTGTATTTTGTACGGTGTTGCCAGATTTTTATTAAATTGCTTTTCTTTGATCAATTATTTTTATAATTTGACAAAAATGTAAGTTTGTCATTTGTTTCAATATTTTTGAAACTGATAATCTGCCCAAACGTCATCCAATATGTTGGCAACAATTGGGCAATGTTGTATTTTGTACAGTGTTGCCAGATTTTTATCAAATTGCGTTTCTTTGATCTATTATTTTCAGAATTTGACAAAAATGTGAGTTGATCATTTGTTTCAATATTTTTGAAACTGATATTCTGCCGAAACGTCATCCAATATGTTGTCAACAATTGGGCAATGTTGTATTTTGTACAGTGTTGCCAGATTTTTATTAAATTGCGTTTCTTTGATCAATTATTTTTAGAATTTGATCAAAATGTGAGTTTGTCATTTGTTTCAATGTTTTTGAGACTGATTTTCTGCCAAATCGGCATCCAATATGTTGTCAACAATTAAGCAATGTTGTATTTTGTATGGTGTTGCCAGATTTTTATTAAATTGCGTTTCTTTGATCAAATATTTTCAGAATTTGGCAAAAATGTAAATTTGTCTTTTGTTTCAATGTTTTTGAGGCTGATATTCTGCCCAAACGTCATCCAATATGTTGTCAACAATTGAACAATGTTGTATTTTGTACGGTGTTGCCAGATTTTTACTAAATTGCGTTTCTTTGATTCATTATTTTTAGAATTTGACAAAAATGTAATTTTGTCATTTGTTTCAATGTTTTTGAGACTGATATTCTGCCCAAATGTCAAACAATATGTTGTCAACAATTGAGCAATATTGTATTTTGTGCAGTCTTGTCAGATTTTTTATTAAATTAATGTTTTCTGATCAACTATTTTTAGAATTTGACAAAAATGTAATTTTGTCATTTGTTTCAATGCTTTTGAGACTGATATTCTGCTCAAACGTCATCCAATATGTTGTCAATAATTGAGCAATGTTGTTTTTGTACAGAGTTGCCAGATTTTTATTAAATTAAGTTTCTTTGACCAAATATTTTCAGACATTTGTCAACAAGTTATAAGAAATTTCAAAAAGTTACTAATACTGCCATACATTGTACAGCAAAGTGTTGTAGTAACTTTCCAGATCTGATCAATTGTAATCTAAACTGTTACTAAATCTGCCAAAACATTACAAAAACTGTCAAAAACAGTCGAATTGTATTTTAAACTGTCAACGGTGTTACTAAATCTGTCAAAAACTATGTTAAAAGTTACTAAAATTGTCGAACAATTGTGTCAAAATTTATTCAAAACTGTCAAAAATGTTACTAAAATTTACAATGATATCATAGTTTTTCAGAAACATATCAGATCTGTCAAAAAATAGTTTGTAGTATCGTATACAAACATTATAAGTTTGCAGATGCATACAAGATTTGTAAAATTGTATGTTAGACTGTCAAAAAGTTACTACATCTGCCAAAAAATCACTGAACTGTCAAATAGTTTGCATGTTTAATGTATATAAACATCATAAGTTGGCAAAAATGTAGCAAATCTGTAAAAAAAGTAAAAAAATTGTATAAACATTTAATAAATTAACAGAATTTACTGGATCTGTTAAAATTATTCTAAACTGTCATACAAATTAGTGACTACATCTGTCAATAGGTCTTGGTGACTTTGTGACTGTCAAATTTGTCACAGTAATGTGTATAAACGTTGAAAGTTGGATCTGTCAAAAAAAGTGTCAAACAATGTGTAAAAATATTATAAGTTATCGCAAACGTACCAGACACATTAAATAAAAAGTTACTAAAACTTTCAAGCATTAATTTAAAAGATTGTACTTTCTTAAATTATTTCAAAATTATCAAGAACTGTCAAAATATGTTCTAAATCTCTCAAAACTTCAAAGCAAAGTATTAAAACTATCAAATTGTGTTATAAACCTGTAAAAATATGTCAAAATCTATCAAAAAAATGCTTCTAAAGTAATGTACAAGTTTTAAATGTCAAAAATTGGTTGCATTGCTTCCTAATAAAACTAACTGTCAAAAGTTGACAAAACTGTCAAAAAGTTACTAAAATAAAAGCTGTTAAAATGTTGAAATGTTCAAATATCAAAATATTTTTAGAAAAAGCAAAACTCGGCCATAAAACGGTTAAAAAGTGCAAAATTCTATTTGGGCAATTCCATTTCAAACGGACCAGAGCTGGGGGGGGGGGGGCATTGAGAAACTTGCTCATGTATTTTTTTTTAGTTTCTATAACTTATTAGTAGTCTTTTGATCGGTATATGAGAGTATGAAACCCGTAAAAAAAATTCTACAATTTTTTTAAGTTTTTTTGTCGTTTTTTAACTTAATTGCATTTTTTGTTTAAAAACCGCAATTTTAACTCAAAAAAATAAATTTACTAATGAAATCGATCAGAAATTTTCCGTAGAATCCAAATCTGGTGTTATTTCAAGTCTATACCCTGTCTATAAGCCGCAAAAGCCATAAAACCATGTTTTTGTTCTCAATGGGCTGGGCAAAAAGGAGCATTTTTTAAATTATTTTTAACCGCTAAAGTTGACGTGTTTTGATGTAAGTTAATTAGAAAATATAAATTTGTTCTGTGTATTTGGGTTTTAAAGGTCTAAAACTCAAAAAAACTGCAAAAATAAGCCTATTTTTCAACATAAACTTTTACAAATGCACATTCAGCAGTTTTCAGAGAAACTATACACCAAATATTATTAAAAAACTGAGTTTTGCAAACAATTTTACATAGAAAATAGTCAGTGTCGTGCTTATCTGGCGATGAAAAACCCATCTAGAAAAAAAAAAAATTTTTCAACATTTACTTAAAAAAATTTTTTTTTTATTTTTCTTAAAGATTATTATATGGATTATATTTTTTTAAGCTTATTTCAGAAGTTTAACAAAGTCATCTTTTGTTGTTTGAACCAATTTTGGGTCATTTTACTCTTTGTTTGATAGTTTTTGCGCTTGCGGCACAAATTTTGACTCGATCTATCGGCGCGAAAATTAGAAAATATTATTATTTTTGGTATTCAAACATAAATCCTCCTGGCGCTTATCAAAATTTGTTAAAAAAAAGTTTTAAACCACATCCTAGTGTGTTTATAATATTTTTTGTGAATATAAAAAATAATTAATTTTTAACGCATTTTTTGTCTGAAAATTTTGTAAACATTTCTTTCTAGATGGTCTTTTCTATAGACAATGAGTACAACACTGACTATTTTCTATGTAAAATTGTCTCCAGAATCCAAATTTTTAATAATATTTGGTGTATTGTTCCTCTGAGCGCGGCTAAACGTGCATTTGTAAGAGTTTATGTTGAAGAATAGGCCTACTTTGCAGATTTGCAAAGTTTTAGACTCTTAAAACCCAAATACACAGAACATATTTATATTTTTCAATTAATTTACATCAACTTTGGCGGTTAAAAAAAAATTTAAAAATGCTCCTTTTTGCCCAGCCCACTAAGAACAAAAACATGGTTTTATGGCTTTTGCGGCTTAATGACAGGGTATAGACTTGAAATGGCACCAGATTTGGATTCTACGGAAAATTTCTGATCGATTTCATTAGTAAATTTATTTTTTTGAGTTAAAATTGCGATTTTTAAACAAAAAATGCGATTAAGTTAAAACACGACAAAAAAACTTAAAAAAATTGAAGAATTTTTTTTTATGAGTTTCATACCCTCATATACCGATCAAAAGACTACTAATAAGTTATAGAAACTAAAAAAAAATACATGAGCAAGTTTCTCAATGCACCCCCCCCCCCCGCGCTCTGGTCCGTTGAAATGGAATTGCCCATTTATAAAATATCAAAAATTAACAAAATCCGGCCTTAGAACATCAAAATATTGTCAAAATACACCAAACCCAGTCATAAACTGTTAAAAGTGTAAACATTCATAAAATCTAGTTAGAAAAAATGTAAAAATCTATTCATAAAATGTCAAAAATAGCCAAATCCAGCAATAAAATATTAAAGTATTGTTAAAAAAACTGAAATCTGTCCTAAACTAGTGAAAATTCTGTTCATAAACAGTGAAAAACAGCAAAATCCGACTATAAAACATTAAAATATTGTTATAAAGAACCAAAATCCAACATTAACTAACAAAAAGTACCAAGTACTCATAAAACGTCAAAGATTCGGCGTTAAAACTTCAAAATATTGTCAAAAAACACCAAAATTTGGTCTTAAATTGTTAAAAAGTGCAAATTGTTATTCTTAAAAAGTCAAAAATAACTAAGTCCGGTTAAAAAATATTATATTTTCAAAAAATCGGTTTAGAAAACTCGAAAATTTGGCCATAAACTATTAAAAGAAATAAAACAAAACTAGATTTAATAAAAATTGCTCTTTCAGATTACGCCATTTAGATGATACTTCTGCAAATCATATTTTAGAAAATAGTCACACATTTCCAGTTATTAATAAACCAAAATTCAACTGTTGAAAAGTGTAAACATATTCATGAAATCTCAATAATATCAAAATGCAAATATAAAATATTACTATGTGGTTAGAAAGCACCAAAAAAACCGTTTAAAATGTAAAAATCTATTCATAAAACGTCAAAAATTGCCATACACCGTTGAAAAGTGTAAAATTCCATTTATAAAATGTTAAAAATAGTCAAATCCAGCCAAAAAATTTAAATGTTACCAGAAAGCAACAAAATTTGGTTAAAAAGTGCAAATTTCTATTCATAAAAAACCAAAAATAACTAAATCCGGTCAAAAACATTATAACAGATTCAGATAGACAGCCAAAAACGGTATAGAAAGCATCAAAAACTGACCCTACTGTTGACAAAAATTAAAAAAAACTCAAAATTTGCAAAATCCGGCCATCAAATATTGTTAAAAATAGCAAAACTTGGTCATAATCTATCAAAAAGTGCAAAATTCTATTTATAAAATATCAAAAATTGCAAAATCCGGCCATAAAGTATAAAAGTATGATCATAAATTGTAAATAATAGTCAGAAAGCACCAAAATCCGGCCATAAACTGTTGAAAAACACCCAAAATTAGTCATAAACTGTTAATAAATGCAAAATTCTGTTTATAAAATGTCAAAAACTTCAAAAATATGAAGAATCTGTTAAAAAATGTAAAAAAAAACATAAAACTTCAAAGCCCGGCCAAAAAATTACAAAATTTTGTTGGAAATCGCAAAACTTTTTAGTTCTGTTGAAAAGTGCAAAATTCTATTTATAAAAAGTTGAAAATCCTAAAAAATCATAAAAATTCGGCCATAAACTGCCAAAAATCATCAAAATCCCCCCTGGTAGTTACGCCAGTGTTGTTTACGTTTCTTAAATGTCATAAAACAATCCTAAATTGTCACAAAATGTTCTTGAACTGTCATAAAATGTTCACAAGATACCACAAAAACATCATAATGTTGTAAGACTTCTAATATGTTCCTTAAGTGACTTAAAACAATTGTAAATTGTCACAAAATGTTCCCAAGATGTCAAAAATACATCGTAATGTTCTAGTACTTCTAATATGTTCCTTAAGTATCATAAAACAATCCCAAATTGTCACAAAATGTTCTTAGACTGATAACATTTTCTTAAACTCTCATAAAATGTTCCAAAGTTGTCATAAATTGTCAAAAAATGTTCTTAGTTTAATAACTTGTTTTTGAACGGTCATAAAACGTTCCTGAACTGTCATGATTGTCATGAAACAGCTCTAAATTGACACAAAATGTTTTGATTTATAACATGTTTGTAAACTGTCATAAAATGTTCCCGAGCTGTCACAACACTAATAATTGTAAAAAATGTTCCTAGTTTGATAACATGTTTTTGTACTATTATAAAATGTTCCTAAACTGTCATGATTGTCATGAAACATCTCTAAACTGTCACAAAATGTTTTTAGATTTATAACATGTTTGTAAACTGTCATAAAATGTTCCAGAGTTGTCATAAAACACTCATAAATTGTCAGAAAATGTTCCTAGTTTGACAACATGTTTTTCTACTGTTATAAAATGTTCCTGAACTGTCATGATTGTCATGAAACATCTCTAAATTGTCTCAAAATGTTTTTAGATTTATAACATGTTTGTAAACTGTCACAAAATGTTTCAGAGTTGTCATAAAATACCCATAAATTGTCAAAAAATGTTCTTAGTTTGATAACATGTTTTTATACTGTAATAAAATGTTCCTGAAACTGTCATGATTGTCATGAAACATCTCTTAATTGTCACAAAATGTTTTTAGATTTATAACATGATTGTAAACTGCCATAAAATGTTCCAGAGTTGTCTTAAAACACTCATAAATTGTGGAAAAATGTTCTTAGTTTGATAATATGTTTTTGTACTGTTATAAAATGTTCCTGAACTGTCATAATTATCATAAAACATCTCTAAACTGTCACAAAATGTTTTTAGATTTATAACATGTTTGTAAACTGTCATAAAATGTTCCAGAGTTGTCATAAAACACTCATAAATTGTCAAAAAAATTTCCTAGTTTGACAAAATGTTTTTGCACTGTTATGAACTGTCATGATTGTCATGAAACATCTCTAAATTGTCACAAAATGTTCAGATTTATAAATTGTTTGTCAATTGTCAATAAATGTTCCTGAAACTGTCAAAATTGTCAAGAAACATCTCTAAATTGTCCCAAAATGTTTTTAGATTTATAACATGTTTGTAATGTCATAAAATGTTCCCGAGTTGTCATAAAATACTCATAAATTGTCAAAAAAAGTTCCTAGTTTGATAACATGTTTTTGTACTGTTACATCAAAAGTGTTCCACAACAAATATTTTGCCTAGGCAGAAATTCACACTCAGTGGATTGCTGTAATAGAGACCTTAGCTGGAATCTATTATAAATTATAAATTTATTATTACTATAACATCACTCATCTGTAAACTGAAACATCATTGGACGTGGTCAACTGCATCCACCTATTTAAATTACAATTAAACAGTTAAATCACTAAACTTAAATATTCAATGCATACTTAATTCCTTGATTCAGTACTTCCAAGCTCCCAATTGAAATTTTCACAATTCAATACCAACTTAAATGGTATCAAACACCTAATAACCTACAAACAAAAAAAATAAAGGAATTGAAATCAATTTTAACAATTTTTTTGTAAAGAAAAAAACGATGAATAGAATTTATTATGAAAGAAGCTTACTATGTTTTTTCTTCATATTATTATTTTTTTCTTTCAATCGATTTGATTACAAAAGCTGTTCTTCTTTATATTCTTCATGACGATACGTTGCTTCAATCAATTAGAGGTGTTGGTGGGTAATTTTTCTCAACGCAGTCTGATTTTACAATTTTTTCGGAAACAATTCTGAATACACATAATTGCAAAAAATAATTAATTAGATACATTTTGTTGAGAGGTGGGGGAGGATTGTTTTTTGGGTTCGTATTATAAAATCAATAATTATTTTTATTCAAGAGAGGTGCCAAATAGTTGATACCGATAAATTAAAACGACATCAAAACCTTTTTTTTTGTTATGAGATTAAAATAGAGTTCGATTTTTTTTACTAAAAAAAATGAACATTCACACAATTGATTCAACACAAATTAAGGCACCTATTTAGTAGCTATTGTTGCTCATTTTTTTCTTGACATGATTGATGGTTTACGTGGAGGACGTATTAGTCCTCCTTTATTATGATGATGATGATGATAAGAGGCGGGCATAGCACCTGAATGGAATGATGTGTCGAAGGAGGAAAAAGTGTAATTAATAAAAAATATATAAAGAATCGTAGTACGATGAAGAGAAAAAAAATAAATTTAACAAATATAAAGAATTTATCTTGAAATATAACATGAGTGTTAAAAAAAAAGTTTATAGAGGGTCGGATGATGGGATTTGGGATGGGCAAGGTCTTATTCTAACAATAAACAAGTCCTACCGCTAGGGAGCGGGACCGTGTTGTTGTGGTTGATGGTGGGGGGTGAGAAGGACCTGCATCCCTTGCGGGGGTGGTGGTTGTTGTAGGTAGTGCATGCCCGCCGCTTGCATCATGTGCTGCTGTGTGGGGATGGGTAAGGGACAGAACATTGGGATCTGGGGATGGCCTTGAGGGGGCGGCGCCTGATACTGTTGTGGCGGTGGCTGTTGTGGTTGTCCGGGCGTATACGGCGGTGGTTGGGCCGGACTTGGTGTGTTCGACGGGTTCGGCTGCAGGTATTGAAGCTGCGGCGGCGACTCGTACATTCTCACCGAGTGCAGCTGCTGATAGGCCTGTGGATTTATCCCTTGCTGATATACAAATGATTGCATCGGTGCAGGGGCTAATAATGGTTGACCCGTCGCCGCTGCCACTTGCATCTGTGACGCCATATCCTGTCGCATCTGGCCCATCGGCACTGAAAGAAACAACGTTAATTATTTTGTAGAGATCCTGCTAAAGATTTATCAACACTCAACAAGAAAATTATAAAAATGTCAAAAACCAACTTTGTTGTGTCAATTTGGTTTTAAATTGACATCCAGACCAGTGGCGGATTTAGCATGCATTGAACCAGAAGCCAAACTTTTTTTTTCTTTTTTCTTTTACATAAATATTGAATGTTGTCGTACAGAAGGAATTGCAGAAGGTTATAATTGAACATTTTCATTTAGCGCTATGCAAACATTCATTTGTTTATCAATAACAAAATTGTAAATGGAAAACTATAAATTATTATTTTTGTAAGATTTAACTACTTGTAGAGCTTATACACGCAATTCGCACGTGACGTCATTTGTGGGCATAGAATGTTGATATGTTGGCTTCATCATGTAACGAGTGGAACATAGCACACGGCGCGTCTATAAGTATATATGATCTAAGGCTTTAATCAAGAAAATGCGACTCCAGACAACCCAAAATTGAGTACCTAGGCCATAAAGTCGCGGCTCAGAAAAATCAGCCGTTAGAATAGCCTCAAGATCATTATAACATTTAAAGACCATGTTTCAATGTTATATAGAAATTGCAGATCATCCTCAAGATCATTTTTTGTAAGACTTGATCATGATTGGCATTTATAGATCATAGCAACCCATGTTATTTGATCGTTGTAAATATGTAGATCATGAATAGCAGCTCAAGATCCTTATATCATTTCAAGATCATGTTATAAAGTGCAACAAATTTTAAAACTATTACAAATCAGTATCGACACCTCAAGATCATTATCTGTACCACAAAATCATAATTGATATTTATAGATCATAGCCTAAAGTTCTAGAACATATTTGAAAATTGTTGGTAGATCATCAAAATAATTGAATCGTAACTGATAGTTGTAGATCATTAGTTAAACTATAAATAACCTAAACAATAACATTAAGAAATCATTTTATGTAGTTCCAGATCATGATTGAAATATATAGATCATAGCTAACAGTTCTAGGTAGCTCATATAAATCATGTTTGCCTGACCCACAGTAAATCATTACTGACAGTGCACAATTAATTTTAGCAGATGCAGATCATACCCAATTATTATTGATCATTAATAACCAATACCACAAGATCAGTTTCTCAAGATCTAAATCTCATTTGACAGTTATAAACAATAAAAAATAGATCAAAACCATGTTTCACCATAGTAGATCATTACCTATAAATTAATTTTGACAGTTGATGAAGGTTGTAAACAACAAATTAACCCAAGATCAATTTAGACAGTTATAGATCATGTTGGAAAATCTAAAAATAATTTTAGTTATGGATCATTGATAACACCTATCACCAATGATCACTTTTCTAGATTTAATTTGACAGTTGTGAATAATAAAAAATAGATCAAAATCATGTTTCATCATAGTAGATCATTACCAATTGATCAAAACTAATTTTTTTGACAATTTCTGGAGATTGTAAATAAAAAATTAAAATCATTATGACAACCCAAGATCAATTTTGACAGTTATAGATCATGTTAAGAAATCAAAAGTTATCTTTAACTGTAGCAGATCATTGTAACACCTATCACCAAGAATCGGTTCTCTATATTTTATTTGACAGTTGTAAATAATAAAAGATAGATCAAAATCATGTTTCACCATAGTAGATCATGTCTGACAAAGCAAAATTAATTTTGACAGTTGCTGAAGATTGTAAACAACAAATTAAGATCATTATGACAACCCAAGATCAATTTTGACAGTTATAGATCATGTTGGGAAATTAAAAGTTATCTTAAACTGTAGCAGATCATTAATGACACCTATCACCAAGAATCGGTTCTCTAGATTTTATTTGACAGTTGTAAATAATAAAAGATAGATCAAAATCATGTTTCACCATAGTAGATCATGTCTGACGAAGCAAAATTAATTTTGACAGTTGCTGAAGATTGTAAACAACAAATTAAGATCATTATGACAACCTAAGATCAATTTTGACAGTTATAGATCATGTTGGGAAATCAAAAGTATCTTTAACTGTAACAGATCATTGATGGATCGGTTCTCTAGATTTTATTTGACAGTTGTAAATAATAAAAGATAGATCAAAATCATGTTTCACCATAGTAGATCATTACTGACAGAGCAAAATTAAATTTGACAATTGCTAAAGATTGTAAACAACAAATTAAGATCATTATGACAATCCAAGATCAATTTTGACAGTTGTAGATCATGTTGGGAAATCAAAAGTTATCTTTAACTGTAGAAGATCATTGATGACACCTATCACCAAAGTTGAGTTCTCTAGATTTAATTTGACAGTTGTAAATAATAAAAGATAGATCAAAATCATGTTTCATCATAGTAGATCATTACTGACAGAGCAAATATAATTTTGACTGTTGCTGAAGATTGTAAACAACAAATTAAGATAATTATGACAACCCAAGATCAATTTAAACAGTTATAGATCATGTTAAGAAATCAGAAGTTATCTTTAACTGTAGCAGATCATTGATGACACCTATCACCAAGGATCGATTCTCTAGATTTTATTTGACAGTTGTAAATAATAAAAGATAGATCAAAATCATGTTTCACCATAGTAGATCATTACTGACAGAGCAAAATTAATTTTGACAGTTGCTGAAGATTGTAAACAACAAATTAAGATCATTATGACAACCCAAGATCAGTTTTGACAGTTATAGATCATGTTGTAAAATCAAAAGTTATCTTAAACTGTAGCAGATCATTGATGACACCTATCACCAAAGATCGGTTCTCTAGATTTTATTTGACAGTTGTAAATAATAAAAGATAGATCAAAATCATGTTTCACCATAGTAGATCATTACTGACAGAGCAAAATTAAATTTGACAATTGCTAAAGATTGTAAACAACAAATTAAGATCATTATGACAACCCAAGATCAATTTTGACAGTTGTAGATCATGTTGGGAAATCAAAAGTTATCTTTAACTGTAGAAGATGATTGATGACACCTATCACCAAAGTTGGGTTCTCTAGATTAAATTTGACAGTTGTAAATAATAAAAGATAGATCAAAATCATGTTTCATCATAGTAGATCATTACTGACAGAGCAAATATAATTTTGACTGTTGCTGAAGATTGTAAACAACAAATTAAGATCATTATGACAACCCAAGATCAATTTAAACAGTTATAGATCATGTTAAGAAATCAGAAGTTATCTTTAACTGTAGCAGATCATTGATGACACCTATCACCAAGGATCGGTTCTCTAGATTTTATTTGACAGTTGTGAATAATAAAAGATAGATCAAAATCATGTTTCACCATAGTAGATCATTACTGACAGAACAAAATTAATTTTGACAGTTGCTGAAGATTGTAAACAACAAATTAAGATGATTATGACAACCCAAGATCAATTTTGACAGTAATAGATCATGTCGGAAAATCAAAAAATATATTTAGTTGTGACAGGATCATTGATTCATTCTTTCACCAAGGATCACTTTTCTAGATTTAATTTAAAACAGTTGAACATAATAAAAAATAAGTCAAAATCATGTTTCACCATAGTAGATCATTACTGACATAGCAAAATTAATTTTGGCAATTGCTGGAGATTGTAATCAACAAACTAAGATCATTATGACAACCCAAGATCAATTTTGACAGTTATAGATCATGTTAAGAAATCAAAAGTTATCTTTAACTGTAGCAGATCATTGATGACACCTATCACCTAGGATCGGTTCTCTAAATTTAATTTCACAGTTGTAAAAAATAATAAAAGATAAATCAAAATCATGTTTCACCATAATAGATCATTACTGACAGAGCAAAATTAAATTTGACAAATGCTTAAGATTGTAAACAACAAATTAAGATCATTAAGACAACCAAGATCAATTTTGACAGTTATAGATCATGTTGGAAAATCAAAAGTTATCTTAAACTGTAGCAGATCATTGATAACACCTATCACCAAGGATCGATTCTCTAGATTTTATTTGACAGTTATAAATAATAAAAGATAGATCAAAATCATGTTTCACCATAGTAGATCATTACTGACAGAGCAAAATTAATTTTGGCAATTGCTGGAGATTGTAATCAACAAATTAAGATCATTATGACAACCCAAGATCAATTTTGACAGTTATAGATCATGTTGGAAAATCAAAAGTTATCTGTAACAGTAGCAGATCATTGATGACACCTATCACCAAGGATCGGTTCTCTAAATTTAATTTGACAGTTGTAAATAATAAAAGATAAGTCAAAATCATGTTTTACTATAGTAGATCATTACTGACAGAGCAAAATTAAATTTGACAAATGCTTAAGATTGTAAACAACAAATTAAGATCATTAAGACAACCAAGATCAATTTTGACAGTTATAGATCATGTTGGGAAATCAAAAGTTATCTTTAACTGTAGCAGATCATTGATGACACCTATCACCAAAGATCGGTTCTCTAGATTTTATTTGACAGTTGTAAATAATAAAAGATAAGTCAAAATCATGTTTCACCATAATAGATCATTACTGACAGAGCAAAATAAATTTTGACAGTTGCTGAAGATTGTAAAGAACAAATAAAGATTATTATGACAACCCAAGAACAATTTTGACAGTTATCGATCATGTTAAGAAATCAAAAGTTATTTTTAACTGAAGCAGATCATTGATGACACCTATCACCAAGGATCGATTCTCTAGATTTTATTTGACAGTTGTAAATAATAAAAGATAGATCAAAATCATGTTTCACCATAGTAGATCATTACTGACAGAGCAAAATTAATTTTGACAGTTGCTGAAGATTGTAAACAACAAATTAAGATCATTATGACAACCCAAGATCAATTTTGACAGTTATAGATCATGTTGGGAAATCAAAAGTTATCTATAACTGTAGCAGATCATTGATGAGACCTATCACCAAGGATCAGTTTTCAATATTTAATTTGACAGTTGTAAATAATAAAAGATAGATCAAAATCATGTTTCACCATAGTAGATCATTACTGACAGAGCAAAATTAAATTTGACAATTGCTAAAGATTGCAAACAACAAATTAAGATCATTATGACAACCCAAGATCAATTTTGACAGTTATAGATCATGTTGTAAAATCAAAAGTTATCTTAAACTGTAGCAGATCATTCATGACACCTATCACCAAAGATCGGTTCTCTAGATTTTATTTGACAGTTGTAAATAATAAAAGATAGATCAAAATCATGTTTCACCATAGTAGATCATTACTGACAGAGCAAAATTAATTTTGACAATTGCTAAAGATTGTAAACAACAAATTAAGATCATTATGACAACCCAAGATCAATTTTGACAGTTATAGATCATGTTGGGAAATCAAAAGTTATCTTTAACTGTAGCAGATCATTGATGAGACCTATCACCAAGGATCAGTTTTCAATATTTAATTTGACAGTTGTAAATAATAAAAGATAGGTCACAATCATGTTTCACCATAGTAGATCATTACTGACAGAGCAAAATTAAATTTGAGAATTGCTAAAGATTGTAAACAACAAATTAAGATCATTATGACAACCCAAGATCAATTTTGACAGTTATAGATCATGTTAAGAAATCAAAAGTTATCTTTAACTGTAGCAGATCATTGATGACACCTATCACCTAGGATCGGTTCTCTAAATTTAATTTCACAGTTGTAAAAAATAATAAAAGATAAATCAAAATCATGTTTCACCATAATAGATCATTACTGACAGAGCAAAATTAAATTTGACAAATGCTTAAGATTGTAAACAACAAATTAAGATCATTAAGACAACCAAGATCAATTTTGACAGTTATAGATCATGTTGGAAAATCAAAAGTTATCTTAAACTGTAGCAGATCATTGATAACACCTATCACCAAGGATCGATTCTCTAGATTTTATTTGACAGTTATAAATAATAAAAGATAGATCAAAATCATGTTTCACCATAGTAGATCATTACTGACAGAGCAAAATTAATTTTGGCAATTGCTGGAGATTGTAATCAACAAATTAAGATCATTATGACAACCCAAGATCAATTTTGACAGTTATAGATCATGTTGGAAAATCAAAAGTTATCTGTAACAGTAGCAGATCATTGATGACACCTATCACCAAGGATCGGTTCTCTAAATTTAATTTGACAGTTGTAAATAATAAAAGATAAGTCAAAATCATGTTTTACTATAGTAGATCATTACTGACAGAGCAAAATTAAATTTGACAAATGCTTAAGATTGTAAACAACAAATTAAGATCATTAAGACAACCAAGATCAATTTTGACAGTTATAGATCATGTTGGGAAATCAAAAGTTATCTTTAACTGTAGCAGATCATTGATGACACCTATCACCAAAGATCGGTTCTCTAGATTTTATTTGACAGTTGTAAATAATAAAAGATAAGTCAAAATCATGTTTCACCATAATAGATCATTACTGACAGAGCAAAATAAATTTTGACAGTTGCTGAAGATTGTAAAGAACAAATAAAGATTATTATGACAACCCAAGAACAATTTTGACAGTTATCGATCATGTTAAGAAATCAAAAGTTATTTTTAACTGAAGCAGATCATTGATGACACCTATCACCAAGGATCGATTCTCTAGATTTTATTTGACAGTTGTAAATAATAAAAGATAGATCAAAATCATGTTTCACCATAGTAGATCATTACTGACAGAGCAAAATTAATTTTGACAGTTGCTGAAGATTGTAAACAACAAATTAAGATCATTATGACAACCCAAGATCAATTTTGACAGTTATAGATCATGTTGGGAAATCAAAAGTTATCTATAACTGTAGCAGATCATTGATGAGACCTATCACCAAGGATCAGTTTTCAATATTTAATTTGACAGTTGTAAATAATAAAAGATAGATCAAAATCATGTTTCACCATAGTAGATCATTACTGACAGAGCAAAATTAAATTTGACAATTGCTAAAGATTGCAAACAACAAATTAAGATCATTATGACAACCCAAGATCAATTTTGACAGTTATAGATCATGTTGTAAAATCAAAAGTTATCTTAAACTGTAGCAGATCATTCATGACACCTATCACCAAAGATCGGTTCTCTAGATTTTATTTGACAGTTGTAAATAATAAAAGATAGATCAAAATCATGTTTCACCATAGTAGATCATTACTGACAGAGCAAAATTAATTTTGACAATTGCTAAAGATTGTAAACAACAAATTAAGATCATTATGACAACCCAAGATCAATTTTGACAGTTATAGATCATGTTGGGAAATCAAAAGTTATCTTTAACTGTAGCAGATCATTGATGAGACCTATCACCAAGGATCAGTTTTCAATATTTAATTTGACAGTTGTAAATAATAAAAGATAGGTCACAATCATGTTTCACCATAGTAGATCATTACTGACAGAGCAAAATTAAATTTGAGAATTGCTAAAGATTGTAAACAACAAATTAAGATCATTATGACAACCCAAGATCAATTTTGACAGTTATAGATCATGTTAAGAAATCAAAAGTTATCTTTAACTGTAGCAGATCATTGATGACACCTATCACCTAGGATCGGTTCTCTAAATTTAATTTCACAGTTGTAAAAAATAATAAAAGATAAATCAAAATCATGTTTCACCATAATAGATCATTACTGACAGAGCAAAATTAAATTTGACAAATGCTTAAGATTGTAAACAACAAATTAAGATCATTAAGACAACCAAGATCAATTTTGACAGTTATAGATCATGTTGGAAAATCAAAAGTTATCTTAAACTGTAGCAGATCATTGATAACACCTATCACCAAGGATCGATTCTCTAGATTTTATTTGACAGTTATAAATAATAAAAGATAGATCAAAATCATGTTTCACCATAGTAGATCATTACTGACAGAGCAAAATTAATTTTGGCAATTGCTGGAGATTGTAATCAACAAATTAAGATCATTATGACAACCCAAGATCAATTTTGACAGTTATAGATCATGTTGGAAAATCAAAAGTTATCTGTAACAGTAGCAGATCATTGATGACACCTATCACCAAGGATCGGTTCTCTAAATTTAATTTGACAGTTGTAAATAATAAAAGATAAGTCAAAATCATGTTTTACTATAGTAGATCATTACTGACAGAGCAAAATTAAATTTGACAAATGCTTAAGATTGTAAACAACAAATTAAGATCATTAAGACAACCAAGATCAATTTTGACAGTTATAGATCATGTTGGGAAATCAAAAGTTATCTTTAACTGTAGCAGATCATTGATGACACCTATCACCAAAGATCGGTTCTCTAGATTTTATTTGACAGTTGTAAATAATAAAAGATAAGTCAAAATCATGTTTCACCATAATAGATCATTACTGACAGAGCAAAATAAATTTTGACAGTTGCTGAAGATTGTAAAGAACAAATAAAGATTATTATGACAACCCAAGAACAATTTTGACAGTTATCGATCATGTTAAGAAATCAAAAGTTATTTTTAACTGAAGCAGATCATTGATGACACCTATCACCAAGGATCGATTCTCTAGATTTTATTTGACAGTTGTAAATAATAAAAGATAGATCAAAATCATGTTTCACCATAGTAGATCATTACTGACAGAGCAAAATTAATTTTGACAGTTGCTGAAGATTGTAAACAACAAATTAAGATCATTATGACAACCCAAGATCAATTTTGACAGTTATAGATCATGTTGGGAAATCAAAAGTTATCTATAACTGTAGCAGATCATTGATGAGACCTATCACCAAGGATCAGTTTTCAATATTTAATTTGACAGTTGTAAATAATAAAAGATAGATCAAAATCATGTTTCACCATAGTAGATCATTACTGACAGAGCAAAATTAAATTTGACAATTGCTAAAGATTGCAAACAACAAATTAAGATCATTATGACAACCCAAGATCAATTTTGACAGTTATAGATCATGTTGTAAAATCAAAAGTTATCTTAAACTGTAGCAGATCATTCATGACACCTATCACCAAAGATCGGTTCTCTAGATTTTATTTGACAGTTGTAAATAATAAAAGATAGATCAAAATCATGTTTCACCATAGTAGATCATTACTGACAGAGCAAAATTAATTTTGACAATTGCTAAAGATTGTAAACAACAAATTAAGATCATTATGACAACCCAAGATCAATTTTGACAGTTATAGATCATGTTGGGAAATCAAAAGTTATCTTTAACTGTAGCAGATCATTGATGAGACCTATCACCAAGGATCAGTTTTCAATATTTAATTTGACAGTTGTAAATAATAAAAGATAGGTCACAATCATGTTTCACCATAGTAGATCATTACTGACAGAGCAAAATTAAATTTGAGAATTGCTAAAGATTGTAAACAACAAATTAAGATCATTATGACAACCCAAGATCAATTTTGACAGTTATAGATCATGTTAAGAAATCAAAAGTTATCTTTAACTGTAGCAGATCATTGATGACACCTATCACCAAAGATCAGTTCTCTAGATTTAATTTGACAGTTATAAATAATAAAAGATAAGTCAAAATCATGTTTCACCATAGTAGATCATTACAGACAGAGCAAAATTAAATTTGACAATTGCTAAAGATTGTAAACAACAAATTAAGATCATTATGACAACCCAAGATCAATTTAAACAGTTATAGATCATGTTAAGAAATCAAAAGTTATCTTTAACTGTAGCAGATCATTGATGACACCTATCACCAAGGATCGATTCTCTAGATTTTATTTGACAGTTGTAAATAATAAAAGATAGATCAAAATCATGTTTCACCATAGTAGATCATTACTGACAGAGCAAAATTAATTTTGACAGTTGCTGAAGATTGTAAACAACAAATTAAGATCATTATGACAACCCAAGATCAATTTTGACAGTTATAGATCATGTTGTAAAATCAAAAGTTATCTTTAACTATAGCAGATCATTGATGAGACCTATCACCAAGGATCAGTTTTCAATATTTAATTTGACAGTTGTAAATAATAAAAGATAGATCAAAATCATGTTTCACCATAGTAGATCATTACTGACAGAGCAAAATTAAATTTGACAATTGCTAAAGATTGCAAACAACAAATTAAGATCATTATGACAACCCAAGATCAATTTTGACAGTTATAGATCATGTTGTAAAATCAAAAGTTATCTTAAACTGTAGCAGATCATTCATGACACCTATCACCAAAGATCGGTTCTCTAGATTTTATTTGACAGTTGTAAATAATAAAAAATAGATCATAATCAATCTTTCACAATAGTAGATCATTACTGACAGAACAAAATTAAATTTGGCAGTTGCTGGAGATTGTAAACAACAAATTAAGATCATTATAACAATCCAAGATCAATTTTGACAGTTATAGATCATGTTGGGGAATCAAAAGTGATTTTTAACTGTAGCAGATCATTGATGACACCTATCACCAAGGATCAGTTCTCTAGATTTTATTTGACAGTTGTAAATAATAAAAGATAAGTCAAAATCATGTTTCACAATAGTAGATCATTACAGACAAAGCAAAATTAATTTTGACAGTTGCTGGAGATGGTAATCAACAAATTAAGATCATTATGACAACCCAAGATCAATTTTGACACTTATAGACCATCTTAGATAATCAAAACTTATCTTTAACTGTAACAGATCATTGATGACACCTATCACCAAGGATCGGTTCTCTAGATTTTATTTGACAGTTGTAAATAATAAAAGATAGATCAAAATCATGTTTCACCATAGTAGATCATTACTGACAGAGCAAAATTAAATTTGACAATTGCTAAAGATTGTAAACAACAAATTAAGATCATTATGACAACCCAAGATCAATTTTGACAGTTGTAGATCATGTTGGGAAATCAAAAGTATCTTTAACTGTAGCAGATCATTGATGGATCGGTTCTCTAGATTTTATTTGACAGTTGTAAATAATAAAAGATAGATCAAAATCATGTTTCATCATAGTAGATCATTACTGACAGAGCAAATATAATTTTGTCTGTTGCTGAAGATTGTAAACAACAAATTAAGATCATTATAACAACCAAAGATCAATTTTGACAGTTATAGATCATGTTAAGAAATCAGAAGTTATCTTTAACTGTAGCAGATCAGTGATGACACCTATCACCAAGAATCGGTTCTCTAAATTTTATTTGAATGTTGTAAATAATAAAAGATAGATCAAAACCATGTTTCACCATAGTAGATCAGTGAAAAATCAATTTTAACAGTTGTAGATCATTAATGACTAATGACTAATCGTCAGCTTCTCAAGATCTAAACCTAATAGACCATGTTTAACAATTAGAAATCATATTTGACAGTTACAGATCATTGCAAACCATCTTGAAAATCACACAATACAACTTTGACTGTTGTAAATGATAGATCAACATCACATTTGACCAAAATCAGATTTGATTGTTGTAGATCAATAATGCGGTTCAAGGGTTAATGTTTGACAGTTGTAGATCATTTATTGTTGTTGCATGATTATCCAAGATCATGTATAACACTATTCTCTTATGTTCTATAGTCAGAGGTTGATCATCTCATGGACCATAAACACACTCGAGCGGGTAGGCGGGCACAATATTTTTACAATTTGAACGTGATTATGTAAAATATTGTTCCCCGCCCACCCGCCCAAGTGTTGGTGTTATCAAAGAATTCATAATTTCCCCTTCCCGCGAACTGAGATTTTATCTTTTGTATTTTTTAACAAAAGGAACATCACCGGTGGTTTAAAACCCAATCTTTGAACCATAAACACTCGAGCGGGTAGGCTGGCTGCAGTATCTCAACTATTTGAAACTGTGTTCCCTGCCCACCCGCACGAGTGTTACTTATCAAAGGAATCGTAATTTCATCCTTCCCGCGCATATTAGAAACAATTCACTTTTTATCTTTCGTATTTTAACTATGGACTTTGGAGCGGGTGGGCGCGTCACGTTATTTTACAATTTTGGGGTCATCATTTGAAATGGTGTTCCCCACCCACCCACCAGAGTGTTTTGAATTGACAAAAAAATTTCATGACAAAATAACCTCAAACTTTCCAACAAACAACCATAACCTAATTTTTTTTTTAAACATACCTTTCCGTAACCTATTTCCTTGCGGCTGTGGTTGATACTGTGGTTGACTCATCATATACTGCACGGGCATCATAACAGGCAGTGCTTGCCCTTGTGGCCCATTCATAGTAGTTGGTATGAACTGTTGGCTGGGCGTTTGCGGTGTATGCGGTCTGCTGGCTGTGGGTGTGCTGGGTGATCTGAAAATTCAATCAAAATAAATCTAACAATAAATTCAAACAAAAATGATTACCTAGGCGTGAATGGTTTAGCTGATGGATTGAGCACAAACTCCTTTGCGTTTGGATTCAGATTGCTTTTCTTTAACGTGTTTGAAACCTTATCGATGTTGTCCTGTTGCGGCGAAACCGATTGTTGCGGCTGTTGTTGTTGTTGCGGTGGTGTAGGTTGTGGGATCGGATGTTTGGATTGTTCAGGCGGTGGCACTTGTGGTACTTGTCCCACATCTCCGGGCGCCAACTTGAAATCTTGCGAAAACTTGTGCAGATCCTTGTTAGTTTCCTCGCGATGTCTAGGCACATTATTAAGCATATCCTGTTTGGGCGGTTCCTGCTGGTATTGGGGCGGAGGCGTCGCCATATTCGGCGATGGATATACATTCCTCGGCGGCCTCTGTTGCATCGGTTTCGCCTCCCCGTTCATCTGTTTCTGTTGTGGTGGAGGCCCGGGCCTTTGCATAGGATTATACAAATGGGACGGGGGCGTGTGGGAATGTCGAGAATGGTTCATCGGTGTGTGCTGTTGTTGCTGCTGCTGCTGTTGTTGTTGTTGTTGTTGTTGCTGCTGTTGTTGTTGTTGTTGAGGTGGCATCTGGTGAGGCGATTGTTGTTGCTGTTGTTGCGGGATGTGTTGTTGCTGCATGTGCACTTGTGGTGGCATGTTATGCATCATTGGTTCCCTAGGTACCTCCCTCGGTTGTGGCGGGGTCACGTTATTTGTGTGTGGCGATGGGTTGTGGGGTATATAAGGCATCGGTGGAGCCACACCCTTTGGACTCGGAGTCGTTTGACCCACTTGAGCTGGTGGCGGGGTGCTACGCATTAATTTACCAGCTGTTTGTCCCTTTCTTTTTGCCGGTGGCACGTACTTATCGTTTGTTGAATTCAACTCAACATTTCCTTTCTATAAAAATAGAAAAAACAAAATTAATCAAGTGTAAAGTAAAGTTTTAACTTAACCTAACCTAACTTTTGATAAAAACCTTAACCTTAACACTCAACGTGCATGCTAAAGTGTCGCTAATTGATCAAATCTCAATATTTTAGATACGTTTGCTTTTAGCGCTTAAAGGTAAATCGCATTTTTCTTTGTCTTTAACAAAAAATGCCACTGTTCGCAAACAAAAGCCAAAATATTATATTTTTTTATTCTGTGTCGCTTCGCAATTAACAGAGACGAGACGCATAACTACGTGTTTAACCTAAAAATAGTTAGCTCTTAATGTGTCGCTTCGCGATTGACAGCTGAGACACATCAAATAATTTAAAAAAATAAATCAATTAAATTGTCGCTTCGCGATTTGTATGTCACATGTTGCATATAACCTAAAAAGAAACTCAGCTTTCATGTGTCGCTTCGCGATTGACAGCTGAGACGCATAACTTTACATATAACCTACAAATATTCAACTTTTTTTGACAGATGAGACACATCAAATAATAAAAAAAAAAATCAATTAATTTGTCGCTTCGCGATTTGTATGTCACATGTTGCATATAACCTAAAAATAGTCAGCTTTCATGTGTCGCTTCGGTATTGATAGTTGAAACGCATAACTGCGCCTATAACCTAAAAATAGTTAGCTCTCAATGTGTCGCTTCGCGATTGACAGTTGAGACCCGTAACTTTGTATATAACCTACAAATATTTAACTTTTAATGTGTCGCTTCGCGATTGACAGATGAGACACATCAAATAATTTAAAAAAAAAAACAATTAATTTGTCGCTTCGCGATTTGTATGTCACATGTTGCATATAACCTAAAAATAGTCAGCATTCATGTGTCGCTTCGCGATTGACAGTTGAGACACGTAACTCCGTGTATAACCTTAAAATCTTTAGCTTTCAATGTGTCGCTTCGCGATTGACAGTTGAGACCCGTAACTTTGTATATAACCTACAAATATTTAACTTTTAATGTGTCGCTTCGCGATTGACAGATGACACATCAAATAATTAAAAAAAAAACAATTAATTTGTCGCTTCGCGATTTGTATGTCACATGTTACATATAACCTAAAAATAGTCAGCTTTCATGTGTCGCTTCGCGATTGACAGTTGAGACGCGTAACTCCGTGTATAACCTTAAAATCGTTAGCTCTCAATGTGTCGCTTCGCGATTGACAGCTGAGACCCGTAACTTTGCATATAACCTACAAATATATAACTTTTAAAGTGTCGCTTCACGATTGACTGACAAGTAACATAAAGTTGAATAAAATTCAGTAATGTCTAAATGTGTCGCTTCGCGATTGACTGGTTTGTCACCTAACAACAATATGTCGCTTCGCGTTTGACTAATAAGTAACAAAAAACTGAATAAATTTCAGTAATGTCTCAATGAGTCGCTTCGCAAGTGACAGATGATGGTTACCAACTTTGAGAAGCAAAGAGTGGCTTCGCGATAGAATGAAAAGTAACAAAAAGTTGAATAAAATTCAGTAATGTCTCGTCGTCGTCGAGTGACTGTCAAAACTGACATTTTCCTAGTGTAGCTGTCAAACTTGACGTTTAACTGACGGTGGAAACTATTTAAGAATTAACTGCAAAAAGTGACGTTTAACTAAACTGTCAAAAGTGACATTTGGTCGACAGCTGAAACGGTCGTTAACTCTCTCGTAAAATCGTTGTCAAGCTGTCAAACGTGGCGTTTAACTGTCACTAAAAATAAACCAGTAGACTGTCAAAAAATACGTTTCATATGCGCATGGAAATGACAAAATTTACAGTGAAAACAATTTGTTTTCCTAGAAAATGTCAAAGATTATCAAAAGTGACGTTTAAGTAATGTCCTATAATATAAAAAGTGTAAAATAAAGTTTGATAATAGAAACTAAGAGTTGACTGTCAAAAATGACGTTTATCGGCTTTAAGAAAAAGTGATTAAATTATTGTAAACTGTCAAAATTGTCGCAAACTGTCAAAAATGATGCAAGCAGTTAAAAAAATGATGCAAGCAGTTACCAAAAATGTTGCAAACTGTCAAAAAGGTGCTGCAAACTTGAAAAAAAAAAAAAAATTGTTAACTGTCAAAAATGTTGTAACTGTTAAAAAAAGTGTTGCAAACTGTCAAAAAAGTTCTGAAAACTTCAAGAAAAATTAATTAAATTATTGTAAACTGTCAGAAATGTTGTTAGCTGTCAAAACTGTTGTTAGCTGTCAAAACTGTTGCAAACTGTCAAAAGTGATGCAAGTCGTTGCAAACTGTCAAAAAAATGTCGCAAATTTCAAGAAAAATTAATTAAATCATTGTAAACTATCAGAAATGTAGTTAACTGTCAAAACTGTTGTAAACTGTCAAAAGTGACTCAAACTAGTAAAAAAAGTGTTGCAAACTGTCAAAAAACTGTTGCAAACTTCAAGAAAAATTACTTAAATTAATGTAAACTGTAAAAAATGTTGTTAACTGTCAAAACTGTTGCAAACTGTCAAAAGTGATGTAAGCTGTTGAAAAAAGTGTTGCAAAACTGACAAAAAGTGCCACAAACTTCAAGAAAAATTGATTAAATTATTGTAAACTGTCAGAAATGTTGTTAACTGTCAAAACTGTTGCAAACTGTCAATAATGATGCACGCAGCTAAAAAAAGTGTTGCAAACTGTCAAGAAAGTTCTGCAAACTTCAAGAAAAGTTAATTAAATTGTAGTAAACTATCAGAATTGTTGTTAACTGTCAAAACTGTTGCAAACTATCAAAAGTGATGCAAACTGTCAAAAAAGTGCCGTAAACTTCAAAAAATATTAATTAAATTATCGTTAACAGTCAAAAATTATGTTAACTGTCAAAACAGTTATAAACTGTCAAAAATGATGCAAACTGTTAAAAAAAAGTTTTGCAAACTGTCAAAAAAGTTCTGAAATCTTCAAAAAAAATTAATTAAATTATTGTAAACTGTCAGAAATGTTGCTAACTATCAAAAGTGATGCAAACTGTTCAAACAACTATTGCAAACTGTCAAAAAATTTACGCAAACTTAAAAAAAAAAAAAAAAAATTAAATTATTGTAAACTGTCAAAAATTTTGATAACTGTCAAAAATATGTAATTAAATTATTGAAAATTGTCAGAAATGTTGTTAACTGTCAAAACTGTCAAAAAAAGTGACGCAAACTTAAAGAAAAATTGTTTAAATGATTGTAAACTGTCAAAAGTGATGCAAACTGTTAAAAAAAGAGTTATAACTGTCAAAAAGATGCAGCAAACTTGAAGAAAAAAAAAATTAAATTATTGTAAACTGTCAAAAATGTTGTTAACTGTCAACACTGCTGCAAACTGTCAAAATTGATGCAACCTGTTAAAAAAAAAAAGAGTTGATTGCCAAAAGTGATATTTTGTTGATGACAAAAACGCCGATTAGCTGTCAAAAGTACCTCAAACAAAACACAAATGTTTTATCTGTCAAAATGACGTTTGACAATAAAAACTAAAAACTTACTTATCAAATTGGCTATGAACAATCTTTACTAAACAATTGAAACGTTAATAAAGTCAGAAGCTCAAATTATTAATTGAAAATATTTTTTTAAATTAATTTCCAAATTTTTTTTTAATAAATCACTAAATTTGCAATAAAACAAAATCTAATCAATCAATATTGATCAAATTGGCTATGAACAATCTTTAATAATCAATTGAAACGTTGATAAAGCCAGAAGGTCAAATTATTAATAAAAAAAAAATTTTTAAATTAATTTCAGAAATTTTGTTCAATAAATCACTAAATTTGCAATAAAACAAAATCGAATCAATCAATTTTGATCAAATTGGCTATGAACAATCTTTAATAAACAATTGAAATGTTGATGAAGCCAGAAGATCAAATTATTGATTAAAAATATTTTTCAAAAATTAATTTCCAAAATTTTGTTCAATAAATCACAAAATTTGCAATAAAACAAAATCGAATCATTCAATTTTGATCAAATTAGCTATGAACAATCTTTAATAAACAATTGAAACGTTGATGAAGTCGGAAGCTCAAATTATTGATTACAATTATTTTTTTTAAATTAATTTCCAAAATTTTGTTCAATAAATCACTAAATTTGCAATAAAACAAAATTTAATCAATCAATTTTGATCAAATTGGCTATAAACAATCTTTAATAAACAATTGAAACGTTGATGAAGTCAGAAGTTCAAATTATTAATTGAAAATATTTTTTTAAATTAATTTCAAAAATTTGTTCAATAAATCACTAAATTTGCAATAAAACAAAATCGAATCATTCAATTTTGATCAAATTGGCTATGAACAATGTCTACTAAACAATTGAAACGTTGATGAAGCCAGAAGCTCACATTATTGATTAAAAATAATTTTTTAAAAATAATTTCAAAAAATTTGTTCAATAAATCACTAAATTTGCAATAAAACAAAATCTAATCAATCAATTCTGATCAAATCGGCTATGAACAATCTTTAATAAACAATTGAAACGTTGATGAAGTCAGAAGCTCAAATTATTGATTAAAAATATTTTTTTTAAATTAATTTCAAAAAATTTGTTCAATAAATCACTAAATTTGCAATAAAACAAAATCTAATCAATCAATTTTGATCAAATTGGCTATGAACAATCTTTAATAAACAATTGAAACGTTGATGAAGTCAGAAGCTCAAATTATTGATTAAACATATTTTTTTTTAAATTAATTTCCAAAATTTTGTTTAATAATTCACTAAATTTGCAATAAAACAAAATCTAATCAATCAATTCTGATCAAATTGGCTATGAACAATCTTTAATAAACAATTGAAACGTTGATGAAGTCAGAAGCTCAAATTATTGATTAAACATATTTTTTTTTAAATTAATTTCCAAAATTTTGTTCAATAATTCACTAAATTTGCAATAAAACAAAATCTAATCAATCAATTCTGATCAAATTGGCTATGAACAATCTTTAATAAACAATTGAAACGTTGATGAAGTCAGAAGCTCAAATTATTGATTAAAATTTTTTTTTTTTATTTATTTCCAAACTTTTGTTCAATAAATCACTAAATTTGCAATAAAACAAAATCTAATCAATCAATTTTGATCAAATTGGCTATGAACAATCTTTAATAAACAATTGAAACGTTGATGAAGTCAGAAGCTCAAATTATTAATTAAAAATGTTAAAAAAATAATAATTTCCAAAACTTCTGTCAATAATAAATCATTAAATTTAAAAACAAAATCTAGTCAATCAAAATATTAAAACACTTAATTTAATTTTATCAACCATGTTTCCTGCATTTTGACAGCTTCTGCTACATGCGCATTCTTGCCCACTGATTATGTTAGCTTCACTGGCTGGCAGAAAACGTGTCTATAAGTGTATATGGTCTTAGAAAATATTCAATAATCTTTTTAGGCAGAAAACGCATATTTCTAAATTTCGAAGCGCTTTAATTAAGCTGTAATTGTATTTCGCATTTTTCTGAGCAATTTTTTTATAAATTTCTATCACTAGTTGTGATTTAAACTGTAAATGCGCTTTTAATGCGTTCCTAAACAGAAAACACATTTTTTTTATGAAAACTATAAAACAAATCATAAATGCTATGTGATGTGTCATGTAAATCATCAAATGTCAAGAAACTGTCAAAAATGATTCAAAAACACTATGAGAATAGTCACATGTCATTTAAACTGTCAAAAATACCACAACCATAAGAGAAAGCTATCAAAATTGTTGAAAAAACTGTCAAAATTGTTGAAAAAACTGTCAAAAATGTTTGTAAAACTGCATAGAATACAAGATTATTGAGAAAGCTGTCAAACATATTTGTAAAAGTGCTTAGAATATTATGAAATCTGTCAAAATATTGTATTAAAGTTCAACATTCTTGTGTGAAAACTGTCAAAAACACTAAAAATAATAATGTAAACTGTCAAATATTGAAAAGACTAAAAATATATTCAACATTCTAGTCGAAACAATTGAAAACATCATAAAATCAACTGCCAAACATGTCATAAACACCAATGTGTCATATAAACTGTCAAAAATACCATAAAACTTCATATTAAGCTATCAACATTGCTAAAAAATGTTGAGAAAACTGCTTAAAATATTAAAAACTATTCTATAAAAATTCAGTACTCATGTTAAAACTGTCAAAAACACTTATAACTGTCTGAGAACTATCAAATGTGTTTTGTAGACTGTTAGAAATGTCACAAGAACTGTCAAACATTGAAAAATATTTCAACATTCTTGTCAAAACTGTCGTAAAGCCAGCTGTCAAACATGCCACAAACACTAATGTGTCATGTAAACAACTGTCAAGAAGGTTATGAAAACATATATATCAAAATAATTAAAAAAACTGTATTATGTAATCACACAAATCTGTTATATTCATCAAACGAAATGTCAATTGTCAATATGAGAATGCAACTGTTATTAACAAATCAACTGTCTTAAATGAGCTAGCTCACTTATAAATTGTCAACTTTTTTTTTGAAAAATATAATCTTTAAACTGTCAATTTTGACAAATCAACTGTCAACACGAGAAAGCATATCTTACAGATAAACTGCATATATTTCAAATAATCTTTTTATTGACCAAATCACTTTTTATGTTTGTGTAGTTGACATTTTTATTGACAATATTGACATTCACACTTTTAACAAGCCGACTGTCAAATAACTGTCAGTTAATAAACATGATTTTCAATGATCGGACAATAAACTAAAACTATTTTTATTGTCAATATCGACTTTCACACATTTTTTAAGCTTGTCAACTGTCAAATTGACAGTTACTTAATAAATAGAGTTGCCAGTTATCTGAATATCTTGAATATGCAAACAAAATTTTGTTTGACATTCATACTTCTAACAAGCCCGTCAATTGTCAAAATTGATTGTCAAAACAAGTGCCAGTTAATAAACATGGTTTTCAATCATCTGACAATAAACTTCAAGCTTGTCAAATGCTGCCAAATAACTGTCAACAGAAAAATATAGTTGCCAGATGACTGACAATAAGCTACAAATATTTTAAAACAATTAAACTGTTAATTGTCACTAAAAAATAAGTAAACGTCATGTTAACTGTCAAAATTGATTGTCAAATGACAGTTAACTGGAAAATAAACTGAAAATATTTTAAAATTGTTGTCCCTAAAAACTATAAGTACAGGTCATGTTAACTGTCAAAAAAATGAAATTCGCTACAAATCTGAGAAAAATATTAACTGTGGCCTCCTACCCAAAAACATTAAATGACAACTAATCAATTAGCTGTCATTCAAATCAAGTGTTAAAATTGGCAACAACTGTCATAAAAAGTTCTGTTAACTGTCAAATTAGATGCTAACTGTCAAAAATAAGATAAACTTGCTGTGCCAAGTAAGAGTTCAGTTGATTGTCAAATTAAGTAACTGTCAAATGTGCTGTTTGTTGATTGTCAGATTAGCTGATAACTAACTCAAATTAATTGTCAAATGTCAATAATAATTAGGTATAGGTATTTTTGTTCAATAAAAAATTGTTATCTGTCAACTGTCAAAAATATCTAAAAATAGCAAAAATTTTGCAGTCTGACTGTCAAATTAACCGACAACTGTCAAACATATTTTTTAATTGATTGAGAATTATCACAAATAGCTGTCAATTTAAAGAGTTAGTTTTGATAAACATATTAATTGTCAAAAATAATTTTGTTAACTGTCAAATTAGCTGTCAACTGTCATAACATAACTGTCAGAAATACTAAAAATATTTTCTAATTAACAATAATGAACTATCACAAATGTTCCTCAACTGCTACAAATATTCCTGAACTTTTATTCAACTGTCATATAATATATCACAACTGTCAAAAATAGTTAAAAAAAAATGTTTTGATCGATCAATGATGCTTTGGAATTATGACAATATTATAAAATGTTCTTCATTTGTTAAAAATGTTCTTGAAGTGTCATATAATATTCTTCAACTGTCAGAAATGCTAAATAATGTCTTTTAACTCTCAATAATGCTTTAGAAGTGTTACAAATATTATAAAATGTTCTCCAACTGCTACAAATGTTTCTGAACTGTCAACAATGTTCTTTAATTATCATATAATATTTCTCAACTGTCATAAACCCTAAAAAATGTTTATGAACTGTCAATAATGGTCTTGAACAGCCACAACAAATGTTATAAAAAGTTCTTTAACTGCTGAATTTTTAAGAATGTTTTTAAACAGTCATGTTTCTCGACTGTCAAAAATGCTAAAAACTGTTCATCAAAACTTTTTGACATTTCAATTTTTTTTTTGATATTTGAGTTTATTGCACAAATATTACTGCATATTTGACAGTTAACTAACAAATTTCTTGAAAATTATATTTTTTTGGCAGTCAATTTCCGAATACTTTTTGACGAGTTGGATTATTTTTGACAGTTTATGGACTATATTAAAAATTGAAGTTTTGTGTTAGACATAGATAATTTGACAGTTACGTTAAATGTCAAAATTATGACAAACTGTCAAATTGAAACAGTGATTAACTATCAAACCAATGTCAAAAATTTCATAAAATCTTAAAAATCCGGTTATAAAATATCAAAATATTGTTAAAACAGGAAAACTGGATCATAAACTGTTTAAAAGTGCAAAGTTCTATTCATAAAGTCTAAAATAGTTATAAAATAACTAAAACTCGACTTAAAAATGTTAAAAAGTGTAAAATTCTTTTGTTAAATTTCAAAAAATTTCATATTTCCGGTTGCATAGATAGAAATCATGTTACAAAAGTTAGGTTAGGTTAGATTAGGTTACTAAATTTGATCACAAAACATGTAAACTTATTTAGTGGCCATTTTGTATTCCAAATGTCAACTTAGTTTATATAAAAAAACCAATTTTTAAATTTTCAATTGACAATCTGAATTTTAAATGTCAATTTATAATTAATTTTAGGTTCCAATCAATTGACATTTTAAAGCAAAAAAACCATTTTGACTCTAAATTGACGGTCACTAGATTTGATTCAAATGACAATACTGTCAATGTTGATAAATATTTACCGTAAATTCTGGATTAGGCCTGCCTCCAACAGCGGGCCTCAAAACTGCAGCAAACCTCTCCTCCTCGTCCCCATTCTCCAATTCAATTCTCGCTTTATAAACGGGATGATTTTCAATCTCGTTAGCGATTTCATTAGCCTTTGCTTCGGCCTCCTTATAATCGGCAGAATCAGTCGGCTGCAGTTGCACAGTATACCCAGTCAACGAATGATCATAAGTGCTCTGCACTCCGTAAATCTGTTCATTCTTCCTGAACATGTCATTTGCATCCCACCCGTTAGAACCAGGTTCCAATTCGAGCGAGGTGTCACCACCGTTCAAACCCATCGGTGATTCCCACGGTTCCAATTCCTTTTCTTCTCCTCGAAGATTCTGCTGACCGTTAAGTCTGGACGATATGGCCGTATCCGTTTGGAACGTATCCTTGGAGGCATAATCGACTTCAACGTCTCTCGTGACCATGCTTATAATGTCACCAACACGGAAAATTAATTTATCTACGACAGAATCGGCTGCTAAGCGCCAATTAACTGAATCGGGATTTTCTACTTTAGCCGCCACTTCAAGGACGATTTCAAAAGAACTGGAGAATGTACGAAACACACCTTCCCATACGTTACCCGATAACGTTTGGATGCGAACTATATTGCCCACCTGAGATGTGGCAGCGTGCATAAAATGGGGATTATTGTAGACACCTTCCGCCGCCACAGATCGCATCCTCGATGTCCTGCTGCAATTGAAACAAGGATATCAGAAAAACAAGATGGCAGTTGTGTAAATATTTATACTGTTATCAGCACTGCAAAATGATTATCATGTTTCATTGTTTATACCAACTGCCATTTTGTTTAATCTAATGGTATAGTTATGGTGCAAAATTTTATTGGCTACAATGACAGCTGTCAGATGATTTTATTGCTATTTTAATGTCAGAAATGACAGTTGACTAAATTGACAGTTGTCATACACATGGGGCCCATGGATTAATTATTAGAAATGGGAAAGTTGAATGAACTCTCTTTTGTTTACCTGGCGGGGCCCCCTCGGCTTTTCCTTCGGTTCATGTTGTTTTCGTGACCGCTACCGTGTGAGCCACCGGTGCTATCGTAACTTCTAGTTGGCACGGGAATTTTGAATAAATTCTCTGAACAGTTCCCGTACGAAAATTCCAAAATGGATTTAGTTTTTGTATAAAAATTAATAATAAATAAATAACCCCTTTGTGAGTGAGTGTCTTTTAAAAAAAATATGTAACTGGATCGACGGCACACGCTGGAGAAAAATCCTTTGCTGCTGGACCGACGCCGAGTATTATTATCGTGAGTTGCTGGCCGCCTTACTTCTTCCTAATCCTATGCTGCGGATCCTTATTGCTTGCTTGCTCACTCGGTGCGATGGGGAAATGCACAAAATGGCCAGTGACGTAATCGATAAAATGCACAAATAAATATTCTCTCGCTCAGAACATTTCCCATTAAGTCGTCTCGTTGCGGGTTCCTTGTACCCTAGCACGGCCCCAATGCACCGTGTACGTGTCCCGCACGCGATTGTTTATCCCCGCTGGACGTCGTGTTGCTTTTGTTTTTTTTATTTTTTCTTTTGTTTCACTCTCGTCTCTCTTTCGTTTCGGCACAGAAATTGTATGGTGTGTTGCTCTCGGATTATGATTGAACCCGAAAAACGACAGGTATTTGACGTGCAGGGGTCGTGCGCGTGCGCGACCGCTGTCAAATCGGCGCCATCTTGCAGATTAAAGCGCCTCTTCTTCTTCGGTTTTGGCGCGGACTGCCACCAAACCCGCCAAATTCAAAAAGCAACTAACGATTGGTTCCGACAGTCAACACAATTATTACATTCTTGTTATTACCATCTACCTCTACCGATTTATCAATTACACATATATAACGCTACTCAGTCACAATCAGTGATGAATTTGATTAATTTATGTTACATGAATGAACTGAAGTTGGCTTCAATTCATTAATCAATGCAACCAACTTGATTAACATGAAACAAATATTCCCAACTTCCACAAACTTTATACAAAAAATTTTTGTCACCAACTTAATTAGAAATTATTGTTACCAACTTATAATAATCTCAGTACAGCTTGGCTCATGGAATTTGTGAAATGTGAGCGCAAGAAATGCTAAAATGGGCAAAAGCATGAGTGCAACAGACAAAATTTTTGTGTATAATATGTTGCCTATACAATAATATAGTAGCAAAGATGTGTTGGGATTACTGTACTTATAGGTCATTTCTGCTAACGTGTTTAGAAGTAAAAAACTCATAAATTGTCAAAAAATTATCCTAATTTGATAACATCTTTTTGTTCTATTATAAAATGTTCCTCAACTGTCATGGTCGTCATGAAACATCTATAAATTGTCACAAAATGTTTTTAGATTTATAACATATTTGCAAACAGTCATAAAATGTTCCCGAGTTGTCATAAAATACTCATAAATTGTCAAAAAAATGTTCTTAGCTTGATAACATGTTTTGGTATTGTTATAAAATGTTCCTGAACTGTCATGATTGTCAAGAATCATCTCAAAATTGTCATAAAATGTTTTTAGATTTATAACGTGTTTGTAAACTGTCATAAAATGTTCCAGAGTTGTCATAAATTTTCTAGTTTGACAACATGTTCTTGTACTGTTTTATAATGTTCCTGAACTGTCATAGTTGTCAAGAAACATCTCTAAATTGTCATAAAATGTTCCAAAGTTGTCATAAAATACTTATAAATTGTCAAAAAATGTTCCTAGTTTGACAACATATTTTTGTACTGTTATAAAATGTTCCTGAACTGTCATGGTAGTCATGAAACATTTCTAAATTGTCATAAAATGTTTTTAGATTTATAACATATTTGCAAACAGTCATAAAATGTTCCAGAGTTGTCATAAAATACTCAGAAAATGTTCCTAGTTTGACAACATGTTCTTGTACTGTTATAAAATGTTCCTGAACTGTCATAGTTGTCAAGAAACAACTCTAAATTGTCATAAATTGTTTCTAGGTTTAGAACATGTTTGTAAACTGTCATAAATGTTCCCGAGTTGTCATAAAATACTCATAAATTGTCAAAAAATCTTCCTAGTTTGATAACATGTTTTTGTACTATTATAAAATGTTCCTGAACTGTCATGGTAGTCATGAAATATCTCTAAATTGTCACAAAATGTTTTTAGATTTATAACATGTTTGTAAACTGTCATAAAATGTTTCGGAGTTGTCATAAAGTACTCTTAAATTGTCAAAAAATATCCCTAGTTTGATAACATGTTTTTGTTCTGTTTTAAAATGTTCCTGAACTGTCATGGTTGTCATGAAATATCTCTAAATTGTCACAAAATGTTTTTAGGTTCATAACATGTTTGTAAACTATCGTAATATGTTCCTGAGTTGTCATAAAATACTCATAAATAGTCAAAAAAATGTTCCTAGTTTGATGACATAACTGTAAACTGACATAAAAAAGTTCTTGTTGTTGTTGTTGTTTTATGCAGTGGCAGCTCCGTTGTGACGTGAAGTTGCACTGTCTATCACTTGGCACGTACGTTTACGTACATTGTTGCCAGTTACCGCCTGTAAATAAGTTATGACTTCAAATTGAATTTTGATTGACCCTAATACAGTCGTCAGGTAGGACATATACATGTATATATGCTTATACATATATACATATGGATGCGGACGACCGCAGAAGGGAGAAGGTATACATAGGATAAAAAATAAATTAACTCTTCTCGAGCCGGAGCCCCAGCGACTCTGTCACAACACAGGGGAGAGGCCTCGGTCGGAATATGTTAGTGGTTATTGATGATTGAGGGGCGAGTTAATGAAAGTTTATGAACTTTAAATTGACGTGAACAGAATTAAAAAATTATAGGCGGAGTTTTATAGTTTTAATGTGATGTAAAAGCGAAGAATAGACATTAGCGTTATTTGAGGATATTAGTAGGTCAGCATTGGTGGGCAGTTCGATACCATATAAAGTCAAATTATTCATTAGAGCGGAAGATTGAGCACTTATTCGGTCACATCCCAATAGAATGTGGTCAAGTGTTCCCACTTCACCACATACACAAAGTGGGTTGTCAATAATGTTTTTTCTGAAAAGGTGCCAAGGAGATAGACAGTGACCGGATCTTAATCTGCTAAGCAAACTGACATCTATTTTTTTGTGGAAGGGAAGCTCTTTGAACCAGGGTATCAGGTTGACTTTACTGTTAACTTCATCATAGTAATTTTTCCCTTTCGTTTGGGAGATGGACGAGAATTGATCTTGCCACGAATTTTTTGCTTGGTTTTTAAAGCTTTCAAAAAAATCGGTGTAATTGATAGATATATCATTACACCGACTTTGGTGACCCCTGTTTGCCAATGAATCAGCACGTTCATTTCCAACAATGCCCATGTGGCTGGGTACCCAGCATAGTTCTACTATGGATTTTATTTTGCGAAGGTTACCCAGGACCACTTTAATATTGGATGCCCAGCAGTTGCTCTTGATGTTATGCGCTTGTGTGCATATAGCATCGAGGGAACTTCTGGAGTCCGTAACAATAAGAATTTTCTTCCATTTTTTATCCAAACTAATGTTTAGCGCTCTATAGATAGCGTAAAGTTCTGCTGTGAATATAGAAGATTGATCAGGAAGTTTGCCACATTCTTCTATCTTAAATTGGGGAATATGTACCCCGTAGGATACCGACAGGGGAAGGTTAGTTTTTGATCCGTCTGTATAGATTTCAATATATTGTGGCCAAAATTCGTTACTGAAATCTTGAAAAGCCTGATTAACCTGCGGGGGAGGTAGATTGGTGATTAACTCCTTTGAAAACACCCTGAAGGATTTAGCGGAGATAATAGATTCCTGAGGAATATAAAAGAGTTTTGAGAAAGCATTTTTGTTAATGACTCTAGAGAATTGGGCAACTTCATTATATGCAGAGATAAGAAGTGGCTGTCCTTTAGAGGTCCAGAACGGTTTTTTCCCAAAAAAATAGCTGGCACTGGTGGTGGCTTCCAAAGCCATACCACTGCCCATGGCAACCAGCTTTAAAACATACTTTTTGGCAAGAAAGTTTCTACGGATAGATAGAGGCATTATGCCCGATTCAACTTCCATGACATTAATTGGGGTTGAGTTCATGTAACCTAAGCTTATTCTAATTGCTCTATTTTGGATTTTATCCAAAACAGCAAGAGCAGTCCGGCTACAAAAAGAGAAAAGATGTGAAGCAAAATCTAACTTAGACCGAATAAAGGCTTTGTAAAAGATCAGAAGAATTTCAGGATCACTACCCCAGTATGTGCCCGAGACACAACGCAGCATGTTAATCCCTTGTGCACACGACTTTTGTAGATGCTTAAAGTGTAAATTCCAGGATAACTTTTCGTCGAAAATGACTCCCAGAAATTTGTAAGAAGCCACGCGAGATATGGGAGTTCCATTGATTATAGGGACATAATCAACTGGGATCACATTCCGAGTGCGCGCTGAGAAGAACATACATTTGCACTTTTCTAAGGATAACTCAAGATTTCGTTCAAAAAGTAGGGCTGTGGTTTCCATTAAACATCTATCCATGTTTCTTAAAATACTGTCAGGAAAAAAGCCAGAGTGGTATATAGCTAGGTCGTCCGCATAAGAGATGATATTAACTGACGGAATTGTCGAGGTGGTTAATTTAATTAAGTATATGTTAAAAAGTATAGGACTCAACGGACTGCCTTGGGGCAAGCCTTGCAAAGATGTTCTAAGGTTGTTTTCAGCTCCAGAAATATAGAGTTTCTTAAGGCCGCACAGGTTAATAACTATATTAATAAACGCGGGTGGGAGGTTTAAACTATTCAAGATCGACTTCAACGTCGCAATGCAGACATTGTCGTAGGCTCCCTTGATGTCCAGGAAGCAGACGCAGGTTGTCTGACTGCGGGACCATGCTGAGATAACCTCACAGTAGAGTGATGATAAATTATCACTAACACTGTGACCCTTTCGAAAGCCAGTTATAGAATGGGGGAATACGTTTTCCTTTTCGCACCACTGCTCTAGTCGGTGTTTCAGAATGTTTTCAAATGTTTTCCGAACGCAGGATGAGATAGCTATCGGTCTGAAGCTATTACATTCTGGGGACGGTTTTTTCGGAATAGGGACAATTTTAATTAATTTCCATTCTTCTGGGATTTCTCCTTTATCTAAAATAGTGTTGAATAGCTTCTGGAGAATGACTTTCAGCTGACTAGGCAACTGTTGGATCATTGAGTATGAGATGTTATCATGACCTACCGCAGAATCTTTTCTTCCTGCATTGGCTAGCATAATTTCATCTAATGAAATTTGGTTTGTAAGGAAATGGGGGGGAGTTTGAGGGAGTTGATTGATGGGAAATACTATGGATGGATGTAGTGTAGATGGAGGAGTTAATTCACACAAAAACTCTTCCTTCCAGTCTTTATCCTCAAGTAGCAGGGGGCGAGACTGGAAGGTTTTAGAAAACCGTTTTATAGTAGACCAGATGTAAGAAGAGGATGAAGTCCTGCTAAGGGTGCCGCAGAATGCCTTAAAACTGTCGCGTTTTTTGCGCAGTAAAAGTTTCCTGGCTTCCGCCATTGCCTTCCTTGCTGCTATCAGATGAGCTATTTTGCCCGTACAGAAATAAATTTTTTGGAGACGACGACGTTTATTAACGGCATCGGAACACTCTTTGTCCCACCACGGGCACGGCGAATGTTTCGATTGTGGTTTTTTGGGAGATGGAGAGGCTTTGATGGCAGAAGAGACTAGCCAATTAACTACTTGACAGTAGTCTGGAGATGGCTGACTTACGTTTAACGAGTTAAGTTCTTCTCTATAAACGTTCCAGTCAATTTTTTTAGGGTTTATTAACCGGGGAGATCTAAGGTCTGGGTTAGGGGTAAACACATTATTTATTTCCGTAACTATGGGAAAGTGAATGCTACCACACGTATCCTGGAGAGTAGTTGAATTGCATCTGAACGCAATGTCAGGGGATGCAATAACTAAGTCGATAACATTTTTATAGATGTTAGTTGGAGAACCATCATTCAAGATTACCAACCCCAACTGGTCGATAGCAGCTTCTAGTTCTAAGCCATTGCGGTTATGATTGTGGTGACCCCAAGCCGGGTGGTGAGCATTGAAATCACCTATTAGGATAAAAGGATGGGGCATAGAGTTGAGGATGTCTAGCCATTGCTTCCTATTAATAGATCGATTGGGTGGACAGTAACCCGACAAAAAGGAGATATTAGCTATAGACGAGATTACAAATTGGACATGGGGGGAGACGTTAAAGGATGGAATTTTGGATTTAGTTCTGAGGGAGTAATGAAAGAAGGAAGAGACTCCACCATACCCATCATCTCTGTTATTATGAAAAGAGCTAAAGCGAGGAATAGATAAGTATTTATTAGGGCGAAGCCAAGTTTCACTAAGAAAAATAGCATTAATTTGGTGTTCTTGGACCAGGTGGCACAGATCTGGTTGTTTACCACAGCCAGATTGTATGTTCCAGCTAATTAGCCGAATCGACCCCTGAGCCATTGATAGATTCAGATAAGTTGTGAAGGTCGGATAAAAGATTATTCATGTGAACAGAGCTATATGCTGGATTAAAAGCTGAGAATTGTTGTATTGCCTTAATAAGAGTATCTACTAGTTTGTGTATAAAGTTAGCGTCACAGGGATTATCTGGTTTATTAACAGGGAAAGCTAAAGGAGTATAAGGAACAGACATAGAAGAATTGGTTTGAGAACAGGAGGCTTTAGAAATTTTGCGAGAGAGAGGGGATTTAAAGGACCTTCTTCTGCGTTTTGGGGATTGAACCATCGTCGAGTTGAAATCAGAAACATCGCTCAACGAGCTGGCTAAGTTGCTCTTAGCGTTAGCCTTGGAAGGTAGGCGATTCGGGGAGAGGGGTTTCTGTTTAGATACCATTGTGGAAAATAGGTTGCGATTAAGAGTGCGAGGCGGTTCTACTTCAGGTAAGGTAGAAGGGAAGTCCCTAGATAACTGTGTAGGGTTTGTATTTGTAGAAAATAATTTATTGGCCTCGTGAAATGAATAACCATGGAATGCCATGGCTTCTTTAATTTTTGATTGTCTGATATACTCTGGGCAGATTCTGTTTGCAAGGGAGGTTTTATTTTCATTGCTAAAATGTTTACCTTTACAAAAGATACAGGTAGGTGAATCTTTAGTAGGACAATCTTCGAGTTTATGATTAGCCGCGCATGCCGGACACCTGGAGGTGTTGCTTCTACAAATTTTAGAGGTGTGGCCATATCGCAGACAGTTGAAGCATTGTATCACTTTTGACACAAATAGTTCAACTGGCCTTGAATTGAGGTTATAATAAAAAGTTTGCGGGAGAACGTGTCCCCTGAATGTTACTAAAATAGTGTTAGAAGGTTCATATTGAAAGCCCGAGCCATCAACTGATTTGATTTTCCTATTTAATCTTTCCACTTTTAGGATGTCAGTTCGCGACGAATTGCTTGCGTTCGTTTTTATGTCCTCTACCTTAAATTCCTTATCAACTCCGCGTACAATGCCCTTGCATGCGATGTGATGTGACGGAATAAATGCTCTTAATTTATTAGTATTTAAAAAATTGCCACTTAAAAAGTCGTTAGCTTGATCATATTTTTTGAAAAAAATGACTACACGATTTCGACCTCTGGAATCAACCTTGTCCACCGTGTTAATGTTTGCCGAAATGATTTTGTTACCAATTCCCATTGACGTAATATTCCCATTAGTGTTATCAATTGGTTCGATATAAATTTGATATGGGCCGATGTCTGAGTTAATAAACTTGTCCACGAGGTGTGGTTTGGATGAATTATCTCCTTCCATTGACACCTGCATTTTTTCCCCCTTTGAACTCGCCGGTTCACCCATTACGGGGGCCTGTCCGAGACAAGCACACCCAGGGTTAGTATAATTATCAGCCGAAAAAAATAATAAAAAATAAAAAAAGTAAAAAAATAAAAACAAAAACTCACCCACCCAGGTTAGTTAGGGGGTAAATCAGGACGGGAGAATTGGGTCCGAGAAAAAATAAACACTGATCGCGATCACCTTATTAACTGTATAATATAAACGACCTCCCTTCACCGAGGTTCAGAGAGGAATCCAAAAAAAAAAGTTCTTGGTTTGCAGAGTTATTTCAATCAGTGGCGTAGGTAAAATTTTTAAGCACTTACCGCAAAATAATAAATGTTTAAAAAAAAAAAAACTAATTAACACTGAATAAACTTGTAGGCCCTTCCGAATTGTAGAAATCTGCTTGCAGAGAGCTATGTCTTATTAAAAAATAAAAAATTGAGGAATAGTCGGGTTATCAATAAAAGTCCGTCGTAAACTTTGTGTGTATGCTATATACATAGATATATAATCTTCCTTAACGATTTAGGTAATTTTTTTCATTTGCACAACATACAGACTGATAAATTACATTGAACTTTGTAACGTTTTTTTTTTGTTTTATCTCCTGTATTGTTTTCCGTGTTAGTAAATCGGGAGTCGGAGAAAGACAAACAGAGAGAGAGAGATAGTAAGAGCCCAAAATACAAAAGAAATTTCTAAAAAAGGAGACAAAATGTATATATAAATCCATAATATATCTATACAAACAACAAAATTCAACAATGACACCATCGCTAGCATTAAAAAAAAAAACTAACTCATCCATCGTGTTTGTGTGTAAAAAAATCCTAATTAAATTCACATTCACCAAATATTATTATGCGCTATAGTGTGTTTGTGTGGAATATCTCAGTTTCTTTATTAATTTAGTGTAGCTATAGCGCCCTGCTAAGTACGTCATTTTTAAATTAGTACAAGTGTAACCGTAACCTTAAAAAAGAAACAAAATACGGACTCTCGGCAAGTTTTTTGGTTTATTCTTTCGTGTGAGGAAATCTACACCCTAAAAAAATAGCCGTCATTTAAAACCGGCTTAAATGCAATAAATTTTTTATACAACTAGAACACCATGTGTCTCACAAAATTGACCGCGCGCTCGCATTAATTTTAATTTTTTTGAGCCCTATAATATAGAAATGGCTTGTACTTTATATTTATTTTTCTTTTTAATTTATCTACACCCTAAAAACATTGTTCTAGAATATCCGGTCTAATCCCACCCTCCCGACTAATATCTAAAAACTATATGAAGGATAGGATCCGATCCGTTATCCAAACAAAGGAAAAACTATTTCCTTCATTCGAATCGTTTTGTTGAATTAAGCTAGATTTTGCGATGGGCAGGACCCGTAACGACCCGGCTGGTAACTTAATTAGTTTAATACACGCTCACTAAAAATGAAATAATTAATTATAATAAAAACGACTTAGAAAGTAATAATAATAATAGTATGGTACAAGGGGGGAAAATGTACACCTAATTAGTTTGCCGTCCGTTAATGCCGCTTTGTTTTGTTTAAAATTGTTTGAAATCCATCCATTTTGGTTGGGAGGGACCTGCCGATGCAAAACTTGTATTGGTATTTTTTTTTTATTAAATTTGTTGTAATTTTGGTTTGTTCCTAGTTGTCTTCCGCCTTCATGCCTCGCACCTCGCCCTTCGCACGGAGCGTCTCCAATTCTTCTTTTGTTTTATCTTCGATCGCGCGGATGTCCTCCATTGTTAGGCCGTGCCAGCGGTCCATCCAACAAAATACTTGCCTGCAAAATAAATAATTTAAAGAATTGAAACAACCTTAAACCATATACATTTATAGAAACGACTTTTGCCGACGCGGTAAAGCAACATAATCGGTGCGTGTGACGTCAGTTGTTGGCTAAAACGCGCATATCAAGAAATTTGATGTTTTTAATATTTTCAATAAATTTCCAGCAAGATTTATATAAGAGGATTAGGCAACATCTGTGTGACGTCAATTGTGGGCATAGAACTTCGTTTCGTCACAAGATAAGCGGAAATATCACAAGGCAAGTCTATAGGAATATATACTGACCTATGAAAATTGGTAAAGAGCCGCCTCTCTTGTTTCTGTATGAAACTCTCGACGCGATTCTGCAATCCGAACCATTTGAACTCGCACGTGACGAGCTTGTAACAGGTCATGACGGGATTGACGGTTTCCTTCCAATCCTTCCCGACCAACGGTCCCCTGCCCGTCTTTTCCGACTTGAACTTACTGGGATCTTCGTCCGCTTTAAAATCGCCGGGACTGACGTGGTCGTTGGCAATATCGATAAGGACCACATCACGGCTTTTCAGCTTCTCCGCCGGCAATTCGTGCACCTGGAAAAAAAACAATTAAAATTCAGTCACAAATGAACGATTATATCAGCTTTGTCCAAAACTCACGTTATCTTGATTTCCTGTATCACCGATGTGCATACTTTCGATGCAAATAACGAAATTGTCCTTCATATAACCGGGATTCTATTGTGTTCGACATGTAAAGAAAAAAAAAACAACTTACATTATGGAGTTTTCCATTATCGGATATGTGAAGGCTGTCAATGATGAGGAAAAATTTTTGCTTCATGTATGCGGGATTCTAAGGGGGAATATCGGGATTTGGTTTGAGGAAGATTTGATTTGCTGTGCTTAATAACCTCACCGATATGACCGTCCTGCAGTATGGGTACGCGTTCCACGCCTCCTCGTGTATTTCCAGTGAGCCTTTGGGAGCGATCATCCGTATGAATGCGGGCACCTTGCTCGCCAAATGGTAGATCTTGTAGGTGTACTGGCCGGCGTTGTATTTGCCGCCAAGAAGCGGAAAATTGGTGAATGGTTCATTTTTTAGCACCTCGATACCTTCTCCACCACCCGTATTATCTTTGGAAGCTTCTGCTACACTGTATAATTGAGCCACTTGATACTAAAACAAAAATACAAATGATAAATTAGACATAACCTGAATTGTCATAAAATACTCGTTAAGTGTCAAAAAATGTTCCTAATTTGATAACATGTTTCGGTACTGTTATAAAATGTTCCTAAACTGTCATGGTTGTCAAGAAACATCTCTAAATTGTCATAAAATGTTTATAGATTTGAAACATGTTTGTAAACTGTCATAAAATGTTCCTGAGTTGTCATAAAATACTCATAAATTGTCAAAAAATGTTCCTAGTTTGATAATATGATTTGTACTGTTATAAAATGTTCCTGAACTGTCATGGTTGTCAAGAAACATCTCTAAATTGTCATAAAATGTTTTTAGATTTGTAACATGTTTGTAAACTGTCATAAAATACTCACAAATTGCCAAAAAATGTTCCTAGTTTGATAACATGTTTCTGTACTGTTATAAAATGTTCCTGAACTGTCATGGTTCTCAAGAAACATCTCTAAATTATCATAAAATGTTTATAGATTTGAAACATGTTTGTAAACTGTCATAAAATGTTCCTGAGTTGTCATAAAATACTCATAAATTGTCAAAAAATGTTCCTAGTTTGATAATATGATTTGTACTGTTATAAAATGTTCCTGAACTGTCATGGTTGTCAAGAAACATCTCTAAATTGTCATAAAATGTTTTTAGATTTGAAACATGTTTGTAAACTGTCATAAAATGTTCCTGAGTTGTCATAAAATACTCATAAATTGTCAAAAAATGTTCCTAGTTTGATAATATGATTTGTACTGTTATAAAATGTTCCTGAACTGTCATGGTTGTCAAGAAACATCTCTAAATTGTCATAAAATGTTTTTAGATTTGTAACATGTTTGTAAACTGTCATAAAATACTCACAAATTGTCAAAAAATGTTCCTAGTTTGATTACATGTTTTTGTACTGTTATAAAATGTTCCTGAACTGTCATGGTTGTCAAGAAACATCTCTAAATTGTCATAAAATGTTTATAGATTTGAAACATGTTTGTAAACTGTCATAAAATGTTCCTGAGTTGTCATAAAATACTCATAAATTGTCAAAAAATGTTCCTAGTTTGATAATATGATTTGTACTGTTATAAAATGTTCCTGAACTGTCATGGTTGTCAAGAAACATCTCTAAATTGTCATAAAATGTTTTTAGATTTGTAACATGTTTGTAAACTGTCATAAAATACTCACAAATTGCCAAAAAATGTTCCTAGTTTGATAACATGTTTCTGTACTGTTATAAAATGTTCCCAAACTGTCATGATTGACATGAAACATCTCTAAACAGTCACAAAATGTTTTTAGTTTTATATCATGTTCGTAAACTGTCATAAAATGTTCCCGAGTTGCAATAAAATACTCATAAATTGTCAAAAAATATTCCTAGTTTGATAACATGTTTTGATACTGTTATAAAATGTTCCTGAACTGTCAAGATTGTCAAGAAACATCTCAAAATTGTCACAAAACGTTTTTAGATTTATAACCGTGTTTTAATATATATAATAATGAAACTATCATCAACTTTTGAGGTATATAATTTCCGACAGCTTCAATGTTAAATATACAAAAACTCAATTTTTAAAACTATTAAATTGTCCATGGTCACAATTTAATCTTGTTAATTTTTCAATAAATTTAATCATTTTATCAAATATTTTTTGAACAAATCAATTAATAAAACATTGAAAATAAATTTGATATAATTAAATTAATATTAATCCCTTAATCTGTAAAAGCTAAGATAAGATTACCTAATACTTAAAAAAATCAAATATAAATTGATAACACTCACCTCCTCTACAGTTAATGGCAGGGTGACTCGGCTGAAAATGAAAAAAAAAATAACTAAAATGTAAAAATCAGCTTACTTAATGACATGATGTTAACATAATTTTTTATTATTATTATGATATAATATGCAGTGCTAGATTCTCAAGGATTTTACCTTGCAAGAAAAACAAAACAAACTAGTTTTGTCCATTAATTGCTTAAAACATGATTTGAAATGAAACAACCTCACGCACATTAATTTATGCAATGCTCAATTAATTAAATTTGTCATCAAGCAGGCCAGCGTGTGTCAATTAATTTAAAACTTATTGGAATTGTATGATCGATTTAAAAAAAACATTTTAATGTTGGCTGCCTTGACATTTGATTTATTATGCATGGCAAGCATGTGGTAATTAATTAATAAATTCAGTGTCTTCCTTAATTTAATGTTGTTGACAAGATTTTTGCAGCAATTTTGTTTGTGAGGTTACAGAAAATGTGCAAATTTTGACTAAAAAATTCAACAACTTTTGCGAGTACATATAATCAAAGGATCAAAATATTACTGCACTGTCAAAAAATTAATGAAATAATATTGCACAAAACTATTAAAAATATGACCAAATTGTCTTAAAAGTAATATGAATATTACAATTGCCACTAATATATTATAATTGCTCACAATAAAATTAATATCAACACCACTGAACTGTCAAAAGCATCACAAAATTTTCATTAAACTTCATAAATTTCACTGAACTGTCAAAATATCATCAAACCAATACTACTACACTGTCAAAAACGTGATCAAATCATCTTGAATTGTAAATAAATTGTCATAAGTATTCTCATAAAATATCACTGAACCAACAAAATATTGCACTATACTATCAAAACCACGACCAAATTGTTATAAAATTTAACCTGAGTTGTACGTTTATGACAACTCAGGTCATTTAAACTGTCAAAATATTGCAATAAACTTTTTAAAACATAACCAAACTGTCATAAATATCATCGAAAAGGTCAAAACATCACGTTCTGTCATAGAAAACTGTCAAAATATTGCAGTAACTGTCTAGAACATGACCAAACTTTCATAAATGTCATCAAAAAAGATATAAAATATCACCAAACTGTCAAAATATAGCAATAAACTGTCTAAAACATGACCAAACTACCAAAACTTAAATGTACTGTCATAAAATATCAATAAACTGTCAAAATAATACAATAAACTCTCTAAAACATGACCAAACTGTCTTATAATTATCAAAATTACACTTAACAATCATAAAATATCAATAAACTGTCAAAATATAGCACAAAACTGCCAACAATATATGATTATGTTTACCAAACTGTCATAAATCAAAATCAAAACGGTAAAACATCATTGAACTGTAATAAAAAAATCACAAAACTGTCAAAATATAGCAATAATGTTGTCTAATACATGACCAAACTATCAAAAATATCATCAAAACATTACTGTACTGAAATAAAAAACCAATAAACTGTCAAAATAATAAAATAAACATTACTAAACTCTCATAATTATCAAAACAATCAAGTAACTGTCATAAAATACCACTAAACTTTACAAATTTGCAATAAACTGACAGACATGATCAAATTGTCAAAAAAATCGTTTAAACTGTCAACAAAAATCACATACTATAATAAAATATCAACAAAATCCCAAATTTTTCATAAAAGTCAAAAACATGACCAAATCGTTAGTTACGTTTAATTGAATTGTCATAAAATCATGAAACAGTCAAAATATCGCTATATTCTTATAAAACATCACTAAATCAACAAAATTTTGCATTATACTGTCAAAGCCATGATCAAAATGGTATAAAATGTAGCTGAACTGTCATGAATGTCATTTAAACTGTCAAAAAATGTCACTTGACTGTCTAAAACATGATAAAACTGTGAAAATATCACAAAAACTGCCAAAATAATTGTACTGTCATAAATATGATTAAAACTATTCAAAACATCAATGAACTGTCAAAATATTGCACTAAACTGTCTAAACTTTGCTCTTTATCTACCGGGGTGATTCGGAAGTCACCTAATAAGCCGTTGATTCCATCAACCCCCTTCAAACAAGTCGTAAGACTTCTGGGGCGATGTAAAATAGCTGTAAAACGCGAAAATAAAGAATAAACAGTTATAAATATCAATAAAACTATTAAAATATCATAGTACTGTCGTAAAATACCAATTAACTGTAAAAATATCGCACAAAACTGACTAAGACATGACCATACTGTCATAAATATCATCAAAACTGTCAAAATGTCACTATATTGTTATAAAATATCAACAAACTGTCATAAATATCACTAAAACTGTCAAAATATTATGATACAGTTATAAGCTATCACTAAACATATAAAAAAATTCAATAACTATCTAAGATATGACCGAACTGTCATAAACTTCATCAAAATTGTAAAAATATCACAGCAATGTCATAAAATATCAAACTAAACATCTAGAACATGTCCAAAATGTCATATATGTCATCAAAACTGTACAAATATCATACACCATCATAAAATATCACTAAACCGACTAAATATTGCACTGTACTGTAAAAACATCACCAAAATGTCAACTAAATTGTCATAAATATCACTAAACTGTGCTATGACAAAATATTACTTAACTGTCAAAATATCACTAAAATATTAATTCATCACAAAATTGTCTTAAAATGTAACTAAAATGTCATAAATATATCTAAACCTACACAAATTTCATTATACTATCAGAAAATTTAACTAAACTATCATAAATATCATTAAAACTGTCAAAATATTACTGAACTGGCAAAAACACCACCTAATAGCTTTTAAATGTAACTAAAATGTCATAAATATCACTAAACTTACATAATTTCATTTTACTGACTCAAAGCTTTACTAAACAATCAACATATTGCACTGACTATCAAAATATTGCACAAGACATAAAAAAAACTGTCAAAATATCACTGAACTGACAAAATAAACAATAAACGGTCAGAAACGTGTCCAAACTGTCATAAGATTTTGCTCTTTTTTTACAGTTTATGACCGGATTTTAGTTTTTTACACCTTTTTAAGAGTTTATGGTGCTTTCTGACAATTGTTTAGAATTTCGAGGCCAGATCTTGTTGTTTTGACATTTTATAAACAGAATTTTGTAGTTTTCATCATTTTTGGGCCAGATATTTGTTCTTTTTAAAAATATTTTAATAATTTATAACAGGTTTTACAATTGTTGACTTTTTATAAATAAAATTTTGCATTTTTAACATTTTTTTACAATATTTTTAAACTTTATGGCCGGATTATGGTCAAATTTTACTACTTCTAACAGCATTTTGATATTCCATAGCTGAATTTTAAAATTTTTGTAATTTCATTACATTTTTTAACAGTTTATGATTGAATTTTGGTTCTTTTTGACATTATTTTGATGTTTTAAAGCTGATTTTGCTGATTTCTTATAAATAGAATTTTGCACTTTTTAACAATTTATAGCTGGATTTTTGTTCATTTCGACTAAATTGTAATATTTTATAACTGAAAATCACAATTTTTGACTTTTTTAATTAAAAATTTGCATGTAATTTAATGTTTTAAGGCAAAATTTTGCAAAATTTGTGATTTTATGAATTTTTTTACATTTTATGACCGAGTTTCAGTAGTTTCTAACAATATTTCGATGTTTCAAGACCAGATTTTGATAATTTTGACATTTTATGAGTAGAATTTTATCTTTTTCCAATAGTTTTATGACCAAATTTCGGTGTATTTTCACAATTTTGATATTTCATGACCGGATTTTACTATTTTTGTCATTTTATAAAGTTTTTTTTGCAGTATTGAACAGTTTAGAGCTCTTTTTGGTATTTTTTGACCGGATTTGACTATTTTGATGTTTTATAGATAGAATTTTAAACTTTTTAGCAGTTAAGGCTAGATTTTAGGTTTTTCTAACAATATTTTGATATTTATTAATCAAATTTTAAATGTTTCTACAATGTTATGGCCGGATTTTGGTAATATTTTAATATTTCATAGCCAGATTTTGCTATTTTTGAGATTTTATAAACATTTTTAGACATTTTAACAATTTATGGCTGAATTTGGTGCTTTTTGACAATATTTTGATATTTAAGGTAAGGTATATTTTGATATTTAAAGACTAGATGTTATTATTTTTGACATTTCATAAATAGAAATTTTTAACCATTCTTGGGTAAATTTATTAAATATTTTATGGCCGGATTTTGGTAATTTTGACTTTTTATGAATAGTTTTGCACTTTTCAATAGTTTATAAATAGACTTAAAATTATGTACATATTATTTAAAAAACTAAATATTCTCAATATTTTGACATTAAAATTCTCCAAAAATTATTTCAGTCACACATTTAAATACAGGGAGTTTATAAATGAATAGGATTATGTAATCACTTTAAATGTGCCTAAACTATTTGTTTTGATAGATCAACTTTGACAGCTGTCAAGCAAACATATGAAAACATATGTAGTATAGTGGACAATTTTAAAAAGAAGGCATATTTAAAGTGATTACATAATCCCATTCATTTATAAACTCCCTGTATTAAACCAAAGAAAAATGTATTAAAGTAATTAAGACCCAAAAATCCTAGCTATGCCACTGCTCACAAAACTTTGGGCAGAATTATCTGGAAAGCCATGCTGCTATTCCCAACTACTTATTTGTGTAAAGCAAGACTAAGAACTGCAGCACTAGACTGTCAACATCACCAAATTAGCTTTAAATATCTTAAATACTTTGCTTAACTGTCAAACACATCATCAATTGTCTATAAATGTAATTAAATTATCATAAATATCACTAAATTCCTATAATTGTCACTGTACCGTCACAAAATATTGCTTAACTGTCAAAATATCATTGTACTGTATAAAATATCATTGAACTGAACAAATATTGCAATAAACTGTCACCAAATTGTCATAAATATCGCTAAACTGTCATAAAATGTAAATAAACTAACAAAATATTGCACCATACTGTCAAAAACATAACTAACTGTAAGAAACATCATCAAAACTGTCAATTTATCACTGTACCGTCATAAAAACTGTCAAAACATTGCAATAAACAATAAAAAACATAACCAAACTCTTTTTAAAAGTAATCAAATCGTCTTAAATGTAACTAAATTGGCACAAACTATTACTAAAGTGTCAATATATTGTTCTGTACTCATTTGTCATAAAATAAACTGTCAAAATATCACAGAACTGACCAAATACTACATAAACAGTCAAAAATATCATCAAAATGTCACTGAATTGTTATTAAAATGTCAATACATTGCACAAAACATAAAATAAACTTTTAAAAACATAAATTGTTTTAAATATCACTAAACTGGCATGCATTTTACTGTAGTGTCATAAAATATTACTAAACTGTCAAAATGTTGGTATTAACAGTCAAAAACATCTTCAAATCTTTCAATGTAACTAAATTGTCTTAAAATATCACTAATCAAAAATATAGCAATAAACAGTCAAAAATATTATCAAAATGTCTTAAATATCACTAATCTGCAATAAATTTCACTGTACTGTCACAAAATACTACTTGAGAAGTTAAAAAGCAGCGCTATTTTGAATGTGCAAATAATAATTCATTTTTAATTAAAAGCCGATATAAACGGTTGAATGAGAGAGTCACTGTCTGAATTTAATTTAATTAGCTGAAAAGCTTAAATACAAGACAACAACTGTCAAAATTTGCACTAAACATAAAAGAACCTGTCAAAATATTGCAATAAACACTCAAAAATATTACCAAATTGTCTTAAATATCACTAAAGTGTTGTAAATTTCACTGAATTGTTAGAAAATATATCAGAACTAAAAATATTACACTACATAACATAAAAAAACTGTCAAAATATAGCAAAAAAAAACATTCAAAAATGTCATCAGATTGTCTTAAATATCACTAACCTGCCGTAAAGTTCAGTGTACTGTCATAAAATTTTACTGTGAAAGACTGCACTAAACACCAAAATAAATAAATCGTCTTTAAATATAACTAAACTGTCAAACCACCACTGTAAACTGCCAAAAACATCACAAAATTGTCTTTAAATGTAACAATTTTTTAATAAATATCACTAAACTACATACTTTTCATTGTACTGTCACAAAAGTGTCATAAGTATTATTAAAATTGACCAAATATCACTATACTGTCATAAAATATCACTAAACTGACAAAATATTGCTATAAACAATGAAAACAGTAAAAATTGTTTTGAATATCAAAAAACCAACACAAAAAATTACTAAACTGACAATATATTGTACTGTACTGTCCAAATATATCAGTAGACATACAATAAACTGTCAAAATATCACTAAACTGTCAAAATACTGCAAATAACTGCCAAAAACACCAACAAATTACCTTTAAATGTAACTGAATTGTTACAAATGTCACTTTTCTGACAAATAATATTACCAAACTGTCAAAATATCATTGCACTATCACAAAATATTACTAAACTGTCAAAATATTGCAATAAACATAAAATAAACTGTCAAATTATTATTGTACAGTCATAAAATATCACAAAACTCAGAATATTACAATAAACAGTCAAAAACATCAACAAATTGTCTTTAAAAATAACTAAATTGTCATAAACATTACTAAACTACCGTAAAATACAGTCTATTGTCACAAAATATTACTAAACTGTCAAAATATTAAACTAAACATAAAATAAACAATCAAAAATATCACTAAATTATCTTTATAGGTAACTAAATTGTCATAAACATCATTAAACTGCCATAATTTCAGTCTACTGTCACAAAATATTACTAAACTGTCAAAATATTAAGTTAAACATAAAATGAACTGTCAAAATATTGCATTAAACAGTCAAAAATATCACTAAATTGTCTTTATACGTAACTAAACTGCCATAGATTCAGCCTACTGTCACAAAATATAACTAAACTGACAAAGTATTAAGCTGAACATAAAATGAACTGTCAAAATTTCATTGTACTGTCACAAAATATCACTGAACTGCCAAAATATTGCAATAAACAGTCAAAATATCACCAAATTGTCATTAAAGACAACTAAATAGTCTTCAAACTTCAATCTATTGTCTCAAAATATTATTAAATGACACTAAACATAGAAAAAACAGTCAAAATATTGCAATAAACAGTCAAAAATATCATCTAATTGTCGTTAAATATCACTAAATTTTACTGTACTGTCACAAATTACAAAATTATCAAAATATTGTACTAAACTTTAAAAAACTGTCAAAATTTCATTGTACTGTCATAAAATATCACTGAACTGCCAAAATATTGCAATAAACAGTCAAAAACATCAACAAACTGTATAAATGTAACTAAATTGTCTTAAATACCACTAAACTATAGTAAATTGTCACAAAATATTACTAAAATGTCAAAATATCATTGTACTGTTTTAAAACATCACTGAACTTTCAAAATAGTGCAACAAAACAGTCAAAAACATCAATAAACTGCTATAAATTTCATAAAATGTTACTAAACTGTCAAAATATACCTCTAAACATAAAATAAACCGTCAAAATGTCATTGTACCAATATAAAAATCACTAAATTGTCAAAATATTGCAATAACGGTCAAAAGCATCACCAAATTCTCTTTAAATTACATAAACATCAATGTACTGTCACAAAATGTTACTAAATGTCCAAACATTAGTGTACATTATAAAATACCACTGAACTGTCAAAAGTATCACTAAACTGCCAAAAATATCACTCAACTGTCAAAAATATCACTAAATTATAAAATACCACTTGAACTGTCAAAAATATCACTAAACTGTCAAAAATATCACTAAACTATCATAAATATCACTGAATTGGCACAAATTCCACTAACCTGTCAAAATATCATCACATAAAATGTATACTAACAGTCAAAATTTCACTGTACTGTCACAACATTTTATCAAACTATCAAAAAACTTGTTAAAAACATTATCAATTGTCTTAAAATTTAACAGAACTGTCATAAATATTTCTAAACAGTAAAATCATTGGTATAATATCATAAAATATCACTAAATTGTCAAAATACTGCAGTAATCTGTTAAAAACATCATATAAACTGACATAAATATAAGTAAAGTTCTCAAATGTCATTTTTGTTCTTAAAATAAATTGCTTGTCATTTGTCATAAATTCGAAAATGTAATTGTAAAGACAAAAATCACACAAAATGAGTCTTGAAATTTAGAAATAATGAGAATTGCATTTATTTTGTAGTTAACACTATTCCAAAATAGATATCAAAAATGTCAAAAAAATTCTGTCAAATGTTTTCTTTGATAAATTTTTTTTAATAGCTTAAAATTTCTTGCAAATGACATTTTGTTGTCAAAAATGTCATCAGAGTCAAATAAACAATCAGTTTTGAATTAATTAAATTTCATTAAAATGACAGACATCAAAAATTCATAACAAAATTGACATGTTATTTTAATTGTCATTTATTGGTATTCTAAATTGGCATGCATGTAGACATGATAACAAAAATAAATAACATTTTTATGTCAAAATAATATAATCAGAATTACAAATCAGCGACAGGCTTGCTAAATAATAACATAAAAAATATGTTTAATTAGCTGCGATAAGAAATAACAATTAGCCATGTGCAATATTACAACAAAAAAAATGTAACATCTGTCTAGTCTGTCATAATTTATTCATTAATATACAGGTGTCATTTTTTATAATTAGTCAAAAAATTGACAAGTGTCAATTTTAATGTCAAATTGACAAAATTGCATTTCCTGATTATGCTAAATAAATAAATAATTTTAACAATTTGTAGAGAGTTGTGTTTTTTTTTCCTTATCAAGGATAGATAAGGCTTGCTTAATTACAGTACACGCACACGCTTCATATAATTGCATATAATTAAGTTTGATGAATCATCAAATGATCGAATGGATGACGGGATTGAATATTCCTGCTTATTACCCGGCGAATTGGAAAAATGAATCGGAAGGGCCGAATGTGGGTCATAAAACAAATGAATCGAGTCGTTCAAGGTCGGGTGCAAGGTGTACATGCGAAATAAATTATTGGGGTTATTTTTCTACTGGTGACGTGATTTTTATGCACGAGGTTGGCATTGTTAAATTGGGTGGCGTCGCCCCCTCAGATTAACCCCCAAAAATTAAATGAAACAAGTACTCACAATTCCTTAATCAGCATCTTTGAGGTTATTCCTTACAAACAGCGGACGATGGATTAAAACTCTACTGGCACATGTGAATTGAAACAGCCGCACACAACCGGACTCGAGCGAACACTTTCTGAAATCAGTCAGTTGGGAACTGATTCACACGGACGGTACACCAACACATACACGGCACTCACACACATACACGGGGGATACTGTGGCTTGTGGCAGGGGCGCCGGCGCGATGACGCAACACCACTGACGTCAATATGTGCGTGTGCGCTGCCACTTTATTACACTTTTTTTTTAATATTTCACACTTTTACCCCAATAATTATTAACAATTTGGATTTGTTCGAAAATTATTACAACTGGATGTTTGCGATGAATTTTTTAAGAATGGAAATTCGGTTGGTTGATTGATGCGATCACATTATTTTCAAATTCGCCCCCCTTTAAACGTCAATTGTCATTACTGCCAACGTACGTCATTAAATTAATTTTTAAATGGGTGCGTTTTTAAAGTGCTCTTGCTGTTCGAACAATATTTGCACGAACAACTTTTTTGTTTGTTCGTGCAGGGTAATTTAAAAACAGCATATAGCACTCAAACGTCAAAAACATGTTTTCTAAGGTTATGTTGTTTGTTTTGCTTACATGCCCAGTGTTGTCAATTAATACAATTCAAATCTGCATCAAGTAATATATTTAAAATCTATTATTCTAGATTGACACTTATTTTGTATGAGCGCATATTTCTTGTATACCTTATATTTTTATAATGTATATAAAACCGTACCCATGTTCTGATATAACCATGATAAATATATTATTTTATTTTTGCTATGTGGCAACACTGTACATGCCGTCGTGCACCACCTCTTCACTAGGTGCGTGCAATGTTGTTCGAACACTTGTTCGGGTTGTATTAAAAACGCCCATTTATTGTTCGAGTGCTCGAACCGCTGTTCGCGTCATTTAAAAACGCACCCAATTATTGAATCATATACAGGGTGATCAACGCAGTACACGTAAGCAACCAAAATTGCACTAAAAATGGAAAAATATCAAATAACGAAATCAATTAACGTAGAAAACCAAACAGAGCATCTGCAAGAAAAGTATAGAAGCAGCAATATTTGAAATGTTTCAACAATCTGTAATAACACATCTTGAAGATGTCAAATGTCAACTTTATATATGCCAAACTAGTAAAAGTTTCCAAAAATTTACTGTTTTTGTTACTAAAAGATCAAATGTTAAAAATTAACATATAATTGTCACTGAACTGTCAAAATATTGTAACAAACTTTAATCACACATTTTGAAGATGTCAAATGTCAACTTTATACTTATGAAACTAGTAAAAGTTGCCAAAAATGTACAGTTTTCGTTACTAAAAGGTCAAAATGTTAAGAAACTAACTTATAACTGTCACTGAACTGTCAAAATATTGTAACAAACTTCAATAACACATATTGAAGATGTCAAATGTCAACTTTATACATGTCAAACTAGTAAAAGTTGCCAAAAATGTACAGTTTTTGTTACTAAAAGGTCAAAATGTTGAGAAACTAACATATAACTGTCAAAATATTGTAACAAACTTCAATAACACATATTGAAGATGTCAAATGTCAACTTTATACATGTCAAACTAGTAAAAGTTGCCAAAAATGTACAGTTTTTGTTACTAAAAGGTCAAAATGTTAAGAAACTAACATATAACTGTCACTGAACTGTCAAAATATTGTAACAAACTTTAATAACACATCTTGAAGGTGTCAAAAGCCAACTTTATATATGCCAAACTAGCAAAAGTTGCCAAAAATGTACAGTTTTTGTTACTAAAAAGTCAAAATGTTAAGAAACTAACTTATAACTGTCACTAAATTGTCAAAATATTGTAACAAACTTTAATAACACATCTTGAAGGTGTCAAAAGCCAACTTTATGTATGCCAAACTAGCAAAAGTTGCCAAAAATGTACTGTTTTTGTTACTAAAATGTCAAAATGTTAAGAAACTAACTTATAACTATCATTGAACTGTCAAAATATAGTAAAAAAATTCAATAACACATTTTAAAGATGTCAAATGTCAACTTTATACATGCCAAACTAGTAAAAGTTGCCAAAAAATTACAGATTTTGTTACTAAAAAGTCAAAATGTTAAGAAACTAACATATAACTGTCACTGAACTGTCAAAATATTGTAACAAACTTTAATAACACATCTTAAAGATGTCAAAAGCCAACTTTATATAAGCCAAATTAGTAAAAGTTGCCAAAAATGTACTGTTTTTGTTACTAAAATGTCAAAATGTTAAGAAACTAACTTATAACTGTCATTGAACTGTCAAAATATTGTAACAAACTTCAATAACACATTTTGAAGATGTCAAATGTCAACTTTATACATGTCAAACTAGTAAAAGTTGTCAAAAATGTACAGTTTTTGTTGCTAATAGGTCAAAATGTTAAGAAACTAACATATAACTGTCACTAAAATGTCAAAATATAGTAACTAACTTCAATAACACATCTCGAAGGTGTCAAATGGCAACTTTATATATGCCAAACTAGTAAAAGTTGCCAAAAATGTACAGTTTTTGTTACTAAAAGATCAAAATGTTAAGAAACTAACATATAACTGTCACAAAACTGTCAAAATATTGTAACCAACTTCAATGACACGTTTTGAAGATGTCAAATGTCAACTTTATACATGTTAAACTAGTTAAAGTTTCCAGAAAGGTAGTTTTTGTTACTAAAATGTTAAGAAACTAACATATAACTGTCAAAATATTGTAACAAACTTCAATAACACATTTTGAAGATGTCAAATGTCAACTTTATATATGCCAAACTAGTAAAAGTTGCCAAAAATGTACAGTTTTTGTTACTTAAAGGTCAAAACGTTAAGAAACTAACATATAACTGACACTAAACTGTCAAAATATTGTAACAAACTTCAATAACACATCTCGAAAGTGTCAAATGTCAACTTAATATATGCCAAACTAATAAAAATTGCCTAAAATGTACAGTTTTCGTTACTAAAAGGTCAAAATGTTAAGAAACTAACTTATAACTGTCACTAAACTGTCAAAATATTGTGACAAACTTCAATATCACATTTTGAAGATGTCAAATGTCAACTTTATACATATCAAACTAGCAAAAGTTGCTAAAATCGTACAGTTTTCGATACTAAAAGATCAAAATGTTAAAAAACTGACATATATTGTCAAAAACTACTTATAACTGTCACTATCAAAATATTGAGCTAGGTTTTTGACAACGCGTCGGCCCTGTAGGTGTAAAGCAAGTTGCATATGACACAGATCATAGAAGTAATGCACAAGAAAAATATTTTAAAGAAAATGTTTTTGTCACCAATAATAAATAAAATTTATGCGTTGGGTAAGTTATTAATGTCTTAATAATTATTACTTGGGACCATTATTAATAGAATCAATTAACCCTAAAAAAGTTAAACAAAGCAGGTTATGCTTATAAATAAAGTTGAGATGGCTATGGGCTCTGCTTATTTTGCTGTACTTAGTTATCCTAACCAAACATTATGGAAATTGATGTGAAATATGTGGTAATTAGTTGTTTTGATATGAATATGTGTAATGATGCGATGAAATGTAGCATATTTTATAGCTTCAGTTTGAAACTTGATATTATTTTAGGTGGAGCGATGGAATGTACGACATATGAATTGGAACCTACTTAAAATATGATCCTGCGATTTGCTGCGATCCAATAGACTCCATTAATGATAGCGACATGAAACAAAAAATGAGAAACTGCTTAATCGGTTCATACAAAATACAAATGGTAAGTTTACTAACCGGGGGGATATGCCCCCTTGCTCGATGCACCATCAACCCCCTCTTTTTATCCACTAACTCGTCCTTTTTCTTCTATAGATGCTCTGGTATTGTTGGGAACGTCCATAAGATTCTAAAAAATAAAGAAGAAAGATCGTCGAGATAATTTTGATTATATTAAATTATAGCAACTTACTTCAATTGGATTGATTATTATGAAGCTGAAAAAAATTCAATTAACCTAAAGCATTTTTTTACCTTTCTCAAATTAGTAGGCTGATGTTTATTAAAATGAATTAATGATTGTTGCTATGGTTAATGTTGCTAAAATAAAAAATTTATTAATTTTGGTTTTGATTGAATCTAAAACAAATATTATGTTATATTATTTACAGTATTTTAAGTCCACACTGAAATTAAAAAGGTATGTTAGTTATTGAATTAATTTTTTGGCTGGGATGATGCTAATTGGTTTGGAGCTTATCTGAAACATAATTTTATTATTATTGAATGTGTATTAAATTAATAATTTTATATTTAAATTCTCCTTGCTCCAAATCCTTATCTGAAATCCCTACCTAACAAGACACCTAACGATATGAAACAATGCGGGCTGAAAATCAAATTCCTAATCGCGACACATTAACAGTTAAGATAAAATTTGACATAAAAACATTATAAGTGGGCAGACTGAAATTTAATTTGAATTATTTAAGAAAATGATCAAATGACTTGATTAAAAATTGTTGACAGTTCATAACTTGGCCCAACTGAAACAGTCAAATACTGTAACAGCGAGGTAGCAAGTTTTAATTTTTTACTAATATTAATTGTTATTAAATTTAATGTAAATTATCGTTTATGATATCAAAAGATATCGGCAAGGTGGTTTGACGGCCAAGTGTACAATTACGTCACGTCCAATCAAACCTGCCAACCACAAACTGTCAAGCATATAGACGCTTAACCAATTGACAACGGCTTCACTCCTAGCAAAAACTTAGCCCAGAGATCCATCCATCTTGGAAGCAAAATACTGTGTTCAAAAAGTGGCCCGATAACAACTCAAACTCACTATCAAAAAATTAAGCAAATTTAATGATAAAATAATATAATTAATTGAGAACTGTTAGCAAATTAGATTAAGAAGCACTTGCAATATTTTTAAGTCCAATTTTAAAATAATAATTAAACCGAATCAAATCTACAATTTTCCTGTTGATCAAACCCTAAACTGACTTAGCACGTAATTAATTTAAACACTTACTCGTTCAATCTTGGCGTCTTGAACTATGTTGGCCTACCTGTATACTTGTGATTTGCTAAAGTTGCTGGGAAGTTCTGGCTGAATTTCAGGCACTATTTTGATATATTCCATACCACATTCACATATTATTAAATTTTTATTTAAACGTAAGTTGAAATTTCAGGTAGAAATTAATTTAGTAACTAGTCATTGCATATTTTTATTATAATAGATAACATCTTCCACAACAGAAGTTTGGTCCACATAGCATGTTACAAGACACACATGGCTTACATCAGATTACTGAAGTTTTAGATGATCTATTACCCAACATGCATAATGGTTAGTTATTGATGAATCTTAAATATAATTACATTTATAAATAAGTAAATATTGGGAATTAAAGGTTAAAAAAATATTAATTTTGTATTTTTAATAATAACCGAATTTTAAATTTATTTTAATAATTTTTTATATCATGTAACAATCAAAATAAACTTTAATATTTACAAAACATTAAATTTTCAATTTCATATCATTGACAATCAAGATCGCAAACATCCAAAAACAAAATTTTACTGAGCCAACCTGAAATCCCATCCTATCCGAACCGACGCCAACTTCACTATGATGCCACTTTGATGCCGATTTTAAATATTTTTTAAACACTAATTATTTCACTTAGCTTTAATTTTTCGGTAAAAAACTCGCGGCCACGGCACGGATTAATTAATGACTTCGCAGAAAACACTCCCGGGCCTCAATCAGGCACAAAAAACCCGGACCGTAAGACATACATGCGCGTAGTGGAAGGCATCGCGAATTACTGAAAATTTTCCACAGTTTTGCAATATGGCCGACCTTTTTGTACAATCTGCGCATGCTCCAGAGTTTGAGAAATAAATTAAATTATTTTCAAAAATTATTTTTATCTATTTAGAAAGCGATTTAAGCAATTATATTCATTTTGTAATAGCAAAAAAGACTGAATTTTCCGAATTTCATATTTTCAAGATCCGATATAAGCGGGATTCATGTGTAAAAATGACGCGAACTCAAAATTTGCCAAAAATAAACTTTAAAAATTCTTAAATACCATTTATAATTTTATAAAATAAACTAAAATTTCAAAATTTACTTCTAATAACATCTAATTTGTTCCCAAAAAATCCCAATTGCGAAATATTTTTTTTAATCGAGTTATTTCATGTTTTTTATGCCGACAATTTCAGACAAATTATGTAGGGGTACTTATATTCACAACGGCATTATGGATACAAATTAAGGGTTGAAAATTGACAGAAGAGTAATATAAGATCTAATAATAAGTTTGCCGTCGTCAAAATTGCGTAAAAATTAAGGATAATTTAATAATTTCATAATTTCCATCTCCATGTATTTTTTATTGGAGAAAATAGCCAATTTTCAAACTCATATTTTGAGTAATATAAGTGTGCTTGAGACAATGTAATGCATTTTAGGGTAGTTTAGGACGACTGAGATTATGTTAAGCTGTATTAAAACGTTGGGGGTAGCATTTTTCATAAAATTGAAAATTTTATGGTTATAACCTCAAAATATGAGTTTTAATTAAAATTATATTTTATTAACGCAATTTTGGCTCGATTAAACCTCATAATTGTAATCTAAAAGCCAAATAGAATGTTTTGTATGTCATCACAAAGTCTGAATGTGTTTAATTAAGTCAGTATGAGAATTGGGTGTTTGCTATGGTCAAAATCATCTCATGCTTAATACGTACAAACCAAGAGATGAAACCGTATCTCCTTTGGCGAATTAACATGTTATTAGTTGTATTATTGATCAGAGCTTTCAGATTTTTTTAGGATTTGTCTATTTTACAGTGCAACTTGTGAATTTTTGAATGCTTAATGATGTAAATTGTAAATAACTTAAGATTTGACGAATTAAAAGAAAATCTGACTAGTGCACAGTGAATTTGGGTTAAAACTGCTTCAAATTGATGTATAACACATCATTCTATATTATATAATAACAAAAATTCAATTATATGCTGCAATCATGTTCGGGTGATTGTTCGGATGGTGGTAATTTCTATTTGAAGCAATTGTTTATGGATAGTAATGTTGTGTGATGCAGTGCTATAGATAAAAAATACATTTATTTGACAAATTCTGATTTATGTTAACACAATATTCCTATTATAAAGTTTTTATTGATATATTTTATGCATACAACATTCTAATCATACATTTTATTAAGAATAATTAATTAAATAAACCATAAATCAGTTCATTCTACTTATTTTGTTTTATATTATTATTTTTGTCATTTGTTAAGGTATAGGAATTAATTGCTTAACTAATATTTTAGATTTATTATTTTAATTTTCAATCAATAACTTATACAAATAGCAATACATAAATCATCTTAATTCAAGTTATATTTATTACGAAAGTAATTAATTTTATTAGTGTTTTTAGATATTTGCTGTTGACTACATTGCTGAGTGTAAATTGGTGAACTTCGCTTTGTTGGGTTTTGCAGATTTGAGGTAGGCAACTAGCTTTGCTTTATAGTTTCAAGAAAATCACATTGGTTCCAGTGGCGTAACTTCAAATATCTTGTTTTAGGATCCTTTTTTAATACTATTTATAATATTAATTTTTGTAGGGGCTTTGAAAACGGATTCTGCTGGGCACTGAATACGGATCTGATTCTTAACATGTTACCTTACTTCATCTACTCTGTTTACAACATAATTTATAATTTATATGTATTTTTCTTTCTTTTTATCTTGTTTTAGGATCCCTTCTTACCAAATTTGTAATATTATTTTTTTAGGAGCTCTACAACTAGCACAGTGGAGTCTGCGGAGCCTTAGCAACAGCGATGATTGCTTTAAAACACGTTATTTGATCTAGAAATTTGATTACTTCATTATAAACAATTCACACTTTGCTTACATTTTTAATTTGTTGTTTTGAATAGAAATGAAAGCATTTCAAATGGTAATAAAACAGTTCATTTATCAATGTAAAAGGTAAGTGCATACGAGATCAACTGAAAGATGATCTAAGATCAGTTTAACAGTTGAAATATCAATTAGCTAGTTTAAATATTAATTTGAAATTTTGACTTACCCCTGGTTTGTCTTGTAAAATTATCAAATATTACTGTAGAAAACTGAAACTAGCTTCAAAAGATGCGGTTATTCATTATAGATTTACGTGATTGACATGGTTCATACAGGGTGAGTCGGAAGGAACGGACCAAACTATAGGAGTGTATTGTAGACGTTGATAACCGAATTGCTGTCCCATTTAATTTTCAACTTTGAATAATAGTAACAGCTACAGATGAAAAGCATTTGATAACTTTGTTGCTCTGTTAATATGTCCGTGTATTGTTCAGCAAATTAACGTTTACTTTTGAGTTTGTACGATTAAAGTGTCACAAAATGCCACACACTTATTCAAATTTAGAATATGCTGTTTATGGTTTTTGTAATGGAAATGCTACCGATGAAGTGTATTGTTAACAGTTCCCACATCAGAGATAACCTAATAATAAATGTATTTCTTAAAGTTGTCAACAAACTGTGCGAGACCAGAAAGCTTTCTAGAGTTAACATAGCATTTGATCGAGTTACTCGACAAGATTTAGAAGAAATGGAAGATATTGTGTACCTAGTAGTAGAAGATGCAAGGACTAGCTCACAAAGAATTAGTATTCAATTGAGTATTCTACAAACAAAAGTAATAAATAATAAACACACTCCACAAGCAAGGTTTACATCCATACCATGTACACAGAGTACAGGAATTTTGTTGTTAGATAAATAATAATCCTTGTGTTGTATTACGCATACTTTTTACAGATGAAGCTAGATTCACCCGTTACGGCATTAATAATACTCACAAAGGTCATGTATGATCAAACGAAAATCTCTAGACAACAGTCGAAAGTCATTTTTAACATGTTTTAGGTAAACGTGTGATGTGGTGTGGTGGATAGTAATTTAATTAGCCCTTTTATTTTGGCGAAACTACTTAATTTGTTCACAAAATGACTTACACGGACTACTAGAAGATATTTCTTTAAACATCAGATTGCAAATGTACTACCAGCACTTTAAAGTATTTGATTGTAAGTATAATTTGCAGTGACTCACCCACCTGCCCAAGTGTTGGTCATTAAAAGATTTGATATTACTTTTTCCTTTCTGGACTAAAAGACTTTTAAAACTTTCAGAAAGAAATAACTTTCAGTTATTTGATAACAAACACTCGGGTCGGTGGTTGGGCATGATTTGGAGTAGCGCACCCACCCACCCAAGTGTTGGTCATCAAGAGATTGGATATTACTTCCTTCTCTTTGGATTAAGGGACTCTTAAAACTTGCAAAATGGAAAGACTTCCAATTCTTTGATAACAAACACTCGAGCGAGAGGGTGGATAGTTTAATTTATTTGCTGGAGTGACTCACCTACTCGCTTAAGTGCTAGTTATTAAAAGATTGGATATTACCACCTTCTAAACTTGCAGAGAAGATAGACTTCCAACTCTTTGATAACAAACACTGGGCGGGTGGGTGGGCACTCCAGTTTAAATTACTTGCTAGTAGTCATGATCTGGAGTAACCCACTTACCCGCCCAAGTGCTGATAATTAAGAAATTGAATATTACTTTCTCCTTTTCTGACTAATGTTTTTCTAACAATTGCAGAGAAAAGAAGTTTCTAATTTTTTGATAAGAAAAACTTAAGATAGTGGGTTAGCACTCTAGTTGAAACTACTCGATAGTAATTATGATCAAGAATGATCCACCTTTTTTCTAAAGTGTTAGTCATCAAAAGATTTGATATAACTTTTTTCTTTTTTAACTAAAAGTCTTCTAACATTTGCAGAGAGAAAAAAAATCTAATTTTGAGCACTTTACTTGATGGTAATCATAAATTGGAGTAACTCACCTATCTAAGTGTTTATTATCAAAGGATTGGATATTACCTCCTCTATCTTTGGACAAAAAGACTTCTAACGCTTGCAAAGTGGAGAAACTTCTAGTTTTTTGATATGAAACACTTGGGCGGGTGGACACTCCAATTTATATTACTTTTTGGTAATTATGATATGGAGTGACTAACCCATTTACACAAATGTTGGTCATTAAGAAATTTAATATAACCTCTTTCTCCTTTGACTAAAAGACTTATATTTATTTATTTATTCAATTGCCTTTTTACCTTTCGGTGTCAGGCGTAAAAAACTTCTAACACTTGAAAAAAGAAAATATTTTAAATTATTTGATAAACATTTGGGCGGGTGGGTAGGCACTCCAGTTTAAACTATTTGATGATAATCATAAGTTGGAGTGACCCACCCACACACCCAAGTGTTTGTTATCAAAAGATTGAATATTACCTTTTCTTTCTTTAGACAAAGAGACTTCTAACGCTTGCAAAGAAAAGGTTTTTATAATTTATTGATAACATTTGCTTGGGTGCTTTTAAATTCCATCATGGTTTGGAATAACCCTCCTACTACTCTAAGTCTTGGTCATTAAATTGAAACTTTTTGGTTTTTTACAATAACTCGGCAACAAGTACGAATTAATACAATTTTGATTAAACAAACTTGTTAAAAAATTAGTGTTCAATAAAATAGTTTTTATGAATTTTGTTTGTAAAGTTGTTATTAAGTGAGTTATTTTGAAGAATATAACAAAAAAGCAGAAGTTTTAAAATTTTCTTAAAATAACTCTGCAACAAGTGAGAAATAATAAAATTTTGATTTGGCAAATTTGTTAGGAGTTTAGTTTTCTATAAAATAGTTTTCTATAAAGTTGATATTAAGTGAGTTATTTAAAAAAATGTAAAATCAGAAAAGTTGAAATTTTGTAAACTGACTCGGCGACAACGATGACAGATGAGGCGAGTTTGCTTTGCAATATTACTCAAAAAATTGGAATGAGTAATGCAATTCGACAAATTAATAAAAAAAAATTAAGGGGGCCCGAGCCCCCTTTTTTTGTTTTTGATGCTTATAGGCCAAATAAGCAATCATTAGACCACATTTAGCAAACTAGATTATCTGTTCATAGTAAGCGATGAATTATGTAGATCAGCTGATGGGGCCCCCTTCCAAACAACTCATCAATAACTTGCCGTAATTTTTTTCTAGTATCCTTAGCTAATAACTGTTTAAAACTGTTCCACAATAATGCCTCAAAAATCTCCATTTTGGGGGCAAAACTAATAAAAAGATCAATTATGAATTGCAATAACAAAATTACAAACTAAATAGTTAGGGGCTCAAAATTGTTACTCACCTAACATATCAAACCTGTAAATTACGAATATCGTATTGGTTTTTTTTAATTTGTTCAGTTTTATACAAAATTTTGTAAAAGTATTATTTGAGGTTATACATTAATGAGGCGATTTCCATACTAGATAAATGGGGCTAGATTAAGATTTGGTATCATTAAAATCAAGCCCAGACAATACAAGGATTGCGAATATAATACTAATTTGCTAAAAGTAATTATTGAGATTAGTGAAGGGGGCCATTCTCATAGCGTATAAATGGGGCCAACTAGAGACTTGGTATTATTAGAATCAAACATAGGCTATGCCAGGATTGCTAATATAATACTAATTTGCTGAATGTAGTCGTTGATGTTGGTGAAAGGGGCCATTCTCATAGCTTACAAATGTGGCCGAGTAGAGACTTGTTACTTTTAGAATCAAGCATAGGCTATACCAGGATTGCAAATATAATACCAATTTGCTACTATATTGGCTAAATGTGGTCATTGAAGTTAGTGAAGGGGGCCATTCTCATATCATCTAAATGGGGTTAAGTGGAGACTTGTTTCTTTCAGAATCATTCAAAGTTAACACCAGGAATGCGAATATGCTATTGGATTTACATAATTTTTACGTTTTCAAACAGTATTTAGTAAATGTATAAATTGAGGTTAACTAATACTGCGATTGCCGTATCAGGAGAATGGGGCAAATTCAAGACTTGCTACTTTCAGAATTGCTTTAACCAAATTAGAAGCATGTTTCCATGCACTTAATTAATCATATGAAGCAATAAAATTAATTGTCAAAATCGCACATATTGGCATAATTAATAAATCAACTTCTACTTAATATATTAACAATCTAATTAATACGTATTGTTCCGGATAATTAATCAATAATTCTGTATTAATTTTAATTTGATTGAAAATTTTTTGATATTTTTTATTAATATTTTTGTTAATATTTAATCGGAATCTAATTCAATCGGAATAACCATCTGAAAGCTGAGATTTTTCTGTATTGGTTCCTTTAATGGCAAGTCTCAAAAGTGCCGTTTTCATGATGAAAATGCAATTTGTAATTTAAAATTTTGCTCGTTGGTATGACGTCAATGCCGAGGGTATAAATTCGAGGACGACGCCGGACGAGCTCAGTCAGTGTTAGTCGGTCGAAATGTGCGGATGTGCTGTGTCGTGCTAGATGGTTCCTGCCGGTGGATTAAATTAGTGAAGTGTATTTAATACGGATTAATTATTTATTAAAGGTAATTGATTTCTATATTGCGTTTTCATTATGTAATTGTTAATAAATTTTATTAATTGCGTCGCATTTATATTTTTGTGGCGAATTTTTTTTATAAGTATTACATTTTCCAATAAATAATTTTTTATTTGAATTTAATTAAATCTATTTATATTTGTAACCGGATTAATACGCATTTAATTATTACTGCTTTTCATAATAATTTTGATTTGATTTAGTGATTTTTCTGAAATATCTAATGTTTTATATGAGTGTTTGCCACCAAGAAAATATAATTTTTAAGTGTTAATATACAATTTTTTTCAGCCAATCTCTTGATGATAAACACTTGGGCGGGTGGATGGGCCAAAGTAGTTCAACATTAAATCGTGATTTGGTTTATACTTGTGTTCCACCCATCTACCAAAGTGTTTGTGATCAAGAATTTCTTTAATTTTTTGCATATTTTTGAACATTTTTAATCAACAATTGTTGATTAACCTTTCTTTTTATACTTGTACCCTGCTTACCCGCCCAAGTGTTTGTGATCAAGAAAATTATTATTTTTTTAACTTTTTGCATATTTTTGTAAAATTTCAATCAACAATTGTTGATGAGCCAATTTATGAATCACCAGCAGTTGGGCGGATGGACGGGCTTGACTGTTTCAACTATAAAGCGTGATTTGGTTTATATTTGTGTTTCACCCACCCACTCATCCAAGTGTTTGTGATCAAGAAAATTTTGTTTTCTTCAACTTTTTGCATATTTTTGACAAATTTCAATCGACAATTGTTGATGAGCCAATCTTTGGACAATCAACAATTACTAATTAGCCAAAGTAGTTCAACAATAAAGCGCAATATGGTTTATAATTTTGTCCCGCCCACTCACCCAAATGTTTCTGATCAAGAAAATTATATTTTTTTCAATTTTTTGCATAGTTTTGAAACATGTTTTATCAACAATTGTTGTAAAGTAGTTCAATAATAAAGCAAAATATGGTTTATACTTGTGTTATTAGCTAATTTTTGGATCACCAACACTTGGGTGGGTGGGTGGGACAAAGTATTTCAACAATAAAGCAAGACTAAGTATATACTTGAGTTCATTCCACCCGCCCAAGTGTTTGCGATCAAGAAAATTATAATTTGTTTAACCTTGCTCGTATTTTTAACAAATGTCAATCACCAACTGTTGATTAGCCAATTTTTGGATCACCAACACTTGGGTGGGTGGACGGGGCAAAGTAATTTAACAATAAAGCAAGACTAAGTTTATAATTGAGTTCATCCCACCCGCTCAAAAGTTTGCGATAAAAAAAATTATAATTTCATTAACCTTGCTTGTATTTTAAACAAATGTCAATTACCAATTGTTGATTAGCTAATTTTTGAATCACCAACACTTGGGTGGGTGGGCGGGACAAAGTATTTTAACAATAAAGCAAGACTCAGTTTATACTTGAGTTTATCCCACCCGCTCAAGTGTTTGCAATCAAGAAAATTATAATTTTCTTCAACTTTGCTCGTATTTTTAACAAATGTCAATCTCCAATTGTTGATTAGCTAATTTCTGGATCACCAACATTCGTGTGGGTGGGCGAGACAAAGTAATTTAACAATAAAGCAAGACTAAGTTTATACTTGAGTTCATCTCATTCGCCGAAGTGTTTGCGATAAAGAAAACTATAATTTCTTCAACCTTGCTCGTATTTTTAACAAATGTCAATTACCAATTGTTGATTAGCTAATTTTTGGATCACCAACACTTGGGTGGGTGGGCGGGGCAAAGTAATTTAACAATAAAGCAAGACTCGGATTATACTTGAGTTCATCCCACCCGCCCAAGTGTTTCCAATCAAGAAAATTATAATTTGTTCAACCTTGTTCGTGTTTTTAACAAATGTGAATCAACAAGTCTTAATTAGCCAATTTCTGGATCACCAACACTCGGGTGGGTGGGCGGGACAAAGTATTTCAACAATAATGCAAGACTCTGATTATACTTAAGTTCATCCCACCCGCCCAAGTGTTTGCGATCAAGAAATTTATAATTTCTTCAAAATTGCTTGTACTTTTAACAAATGTCTATCAACAATCGTTGATTAATCAATTTTTGGATTACAGACACTTGGGTGGGAGGGCGGGATAAAGTATTTTAACAATAAAGCGAGACTTTGTTTATACTTGAGTTTATACACCCGCCCAAGTGTTTACGATCAAGAAAATTATAATTTCTTCAACCTTGCTTGTACTTTTAACAAATGTCCATCAACAATCGTTGATTAGCCAATTTCTGGATCACCAATACTTGGGTGGGTGGGCGGGACAAAATATTTTAACAATAAAGCAAGACTTAAGTTTATACTGGACTTCATTCCACCCACCCAAGTGGTTGCGATCAAGAAAATTATAATTTTTTTAACCTTGCTCGTAATTTTAACAAATGTCAATCAACAATTGTTGATAAGGCAATTTCTGGATTACCAACACTTTGGTGGGTGGGCGGGACAAAGTAATTTAACAATAAAGCAAGACTTTGTTTATACTTGAGTTTATCCCACCCGCTCAAGTGTTTGCAATCAAGAAAATTATAATTTCTTCAACCTTGCTCGTATTTTTAACAAATGTCAATCAACATCTGTTGATTAGCCAATTTTTGGATCACCAACAGTTGGGTGGGTGGGCGGGACAAAATAATTTAACAATAAAGCAAGACTCAGTTTATACTTGAGTTTATCCCACCCGCTCAAATGTTTGCGGTCAAGAAAATTATAATTTCTTCAACCTTGCTCATATTTTTAACAAATTTGAATCAACAATTGATGATTAACTAATTTCTGAATCACCAACACTTGGGTGGGAGGGCGGGACAAAGTATTTTAACAATAAAGCATGACTTTGTTTATACTTGAGTTTATCCCACCCGCCCAAGTGTTTGCAATCAAGAAAATTATAATTTCTTCAACCTTGCTTGTATTTTTAACAAATGTTAATCACCAATTGTTGATTAGCCAATTTTTGGATCACCAACACTTGGGTGGGCGGGCGGGACAAAGTAATTTAACAATAAAGCAAGACTAAGTATATACTTGAGTTCATTCCACCCGCCCAAGTGTTTGCGATCAAGAAAATTATAATTTCTTCAATTTTGCTCGTATTTTTAACAAATGTTTATTACCAATTGTTGATTAGCCAATTTTTGAATCACCAACACTTGGGTGGTTGGGCGGGTCAAAATATTTTAACAATAAAGCAAGACTAAGTTTATACTTGAGTTCATCCCACCCGCCCAAATGTTTGCTATTAAGAAAATAATAATTTCTTCAACCTTTCTCGTATTTTTAACAAATGTGAATCACCAGTTGTTGGTTAGCTAATTTATGGATTACCAACACTTGGGTGGGCGGGCGGGACAAAGTATTTCAACAATAAAGCAAGACTAAGTTTATACTTGAATTCATCCCACCCGTCCAAGTGTTTGCGATCAAGAAAATTATAATTTCTTCAACCTTGCTCGTACTTTTAACAAATGTCAATCAAAAATTGTTGATTAGAGAATTTCTGGATTACCAACACTTGGGTGGGCGGGCGGGACAAAGTAATTTAACAATAAAGCCCAATATGGTTTATATTTGTGACACAGTTTATAAACATTTGGCTGGTGGTAAAGTAGTCCAACAATTAAATTTATTGTTGTGGCCCACCCACCTATAAGGGTGTTTGTGATTAAGAGAATAATATTTTCTCTCACCTAGCGACTACTTTTAATAACTGTCACCTCTACTGTTGTACTTTATGACAGCTGGAACATCAACAGTGATTGGTTAGCCAATTCTTGAACAACAAACACTCGGACGGGTGGGCGGGCCACTGTAGGCCAACAATTGAGCGTGACTCGATGTAATGTTGTGACCCACCCACCCACCCGAGTGTTTGTGATCAAGGGAATAGTAATCTTTCTCACCACTCGCATATTTTTGACAACTGTCACCTCTATTGTAGTACTTTATGACAGCTGGAACATCAACAGTGATTGGTTAGCCAATTTCTGAATAGCAAACACTCGGACGGGTGGGTGGGCTACAGTAGTCCAACAATTGAGCGTAACTAGATTTATTTCTGTGGCCCACCCACCCACCCAAGTGTTTGTGATCAAAGGAATAATAATTTCTCCCACCTCTCGCATATTTTTGACACCTGTAACCTCTACTGTTGTACTTTATGACAGCTGAAACATCAACAGTGATTGGTTAACCAATTGCTTGACAACAAACACTCGGGTGGGTGGTGAGTGGGCCACTGTAGTCCAACAATTGAGCGTGACTCAATTTATTGTTGTGAACACGGGAACACAGTTTATAAATATTGGGCCGGTGGTTTGATACAGTGTTCTTGCTCACCCGCCCAAGCGTTTGTTATCAAAAAATTTGCTTATTTTTACACTTGTTGCGTTTCTGTTGTTTATAATATGACAGATTAAATGACAGCTGTCACTAATACGTCAAAGGAGAGCACAATAGCAATATTCACAAACCTTTTATTACGTTCATAACAGTTAAGAAACATTTTATGGCGTTTATGATAGTTTAGAAACAATTATTGACAGTTCACAAATATTTTATGACGTTTCTGACAGTTCAAGGACATTTTTAATATCTCACAAACATTTTGTAACCGCTTAGAAACAGTTTATAACAGTTCACAAAAAAATTATGATTTTATAATATCTCTTAAATATTTTACAACATTTATGACAGTTTGGAAACAATTATTGACTGTTTACAAACATTTTTGACACTTCACAAACATTTTGTGATGTTTCTGACAATTCACGGACTTTTTATGACATTTATAGTATCTTGCAAACATTTTATGACTGCTCAGGAACATTTTATAACAGTTTACAAAAATTTTATGACGTTTATATTATTTCTTAAATATTTTATGACATTTATGACAGCTCAGAAACAATTATTGTTTGCTTACAAATAATTTATAACGTTCATGACACTTCACGAACAATTTGTGACGTTTCTGACAGTTCACGGACATTTTATGACATTTATAATATTTCACAAACATTTTATGACCGATCAGGAACATTTTATAACAGTTCACATAAATTTTATGTCGTTTATAACATTTCTTAAATATTTTATAACATTTATGACAGTTCAGAAACAATTATTAAATGTTTACTAATATTTTAAAACGTTTATGACACTTCACCAATGCACTTCACAAACATTTTGTGGCGTTTCTGACAGTTCACGGACATTTTATGACATTAATAACATCTCACAAACGTTTTATGACCGCTTAGAAACATTTTATAACAGTTCACAAAAATATTATGGCGTTTATAATATCTTTTAAATATTTGATGACATTTGTGACAGCTCAAAAATAATATGAAACTTTGATCAAATTAATTGAAAATACAAAAATCCGGTTTCAAAATTTATCAATTTTTTTTTAATTGCAAAATTTTGCTACAAAATATATATAAAATTTTGTAGAATAGACTCAAATTGATTAAAATGCGGCTCAGATTAATTGAAAATACATAAATCCGGCCAAAACAGTAAAAGTTCGGCAAATATATTTCTAATATGCTATAATATAAGTAGAATTTATTTAATAATACGACGCACTTGTAAATCCGATTCTTCTTGCGATAAGGTCGAATCGAATGTTGTCTTATCGCAACGCAGTAGAGGCCGGAGTTTTTTATTTGCGTTTTATTCTAAATATAAAATAAAAATATTTTCTTATCATTGCTGGGCTACAATACAAATCATTTCTAAATATAAAAATGTTTACATTTTATATTGTTGAATCGAAGTGAATTAAATCATTTAATAATTAACTTCAGTATGATCATGGAGTAATTGGTGCATTAGTAGTGATTAATTAATTAGTCTGATCATCATATATTATTCATGTATTGTTAGTTTATTAATATTATTTATATTGAATTTAACATAAAACGTCTCAAATTGTACTGGAAGGTTACAAGAACGTTCCGATACGAAGAAATCAAATCGGCTTATCGGTTCTCTTGCTTGCTCGGGCGGATTTTTTACATATCAATTCGAATGTCAGCACCGGCACATCATTTCAGCCACAGTGGCGCTAAAAACTTAAAAAGTAATCCCAATATGGCGTTCTGAAAAAGAGAGTTGTCAGCCGAACACAAAAATATGCACGGAGGGCACCCCAGTGCATACAACGCTATAACATTACATCAATTAATGTCATAAATGTAAGCAACCAACATTGCACAAGCACATCCAAACAGCTAGCGCCATCTCCCACTGTTTTTGTGAATTACTAGTTCCTACACATTCTAAGTAGTTAGAGGCGCCTACATCGCTTTACAAAATTTCTTAATACGCAATAGTAAGAATAATTAAATTTGTTATTATTCTTTATAGTTAAAAGACATGTTAATTATAAATAATAAACTTAAATATTGTTTTTGTTAACACAATTATATAAGTGGCGACATCTTTTATAATATTTATAAACTTTTGTTAACAATAAATGCCACGAGATGGCGCTAGAGTGTACACATTAGGTATGTTCCATTTGACCGTTTCATGCACCTGGTGCGTTAGAGGTCGAGTGCGACTATTTTCGATGTGGAATATTCGAGCTGCAACATTGCGCCGCGGGCGTTCCCGCTTAAAACGTCAGTTTTGTTTTGTACATGGGCGCCGCGCTTAAATTGTGCATTTTGAAATGTATTTATCTATAATTTGTACATAGCGGTCGTATAAAATCAGAGCGGATATGTATAATATAGAATATGAAATTAATTCATCAAATCTGTACTGCCTTTTTTAAATTTCGCGGGCAAGAGCGTTTTGCACAACAAAATATGTAGTTTTCTACCTCGAAAAACACATCGAATATCTAAAACGCTTTTGACAAATGGAACAACTTATTAGTCACACCCATAAAATTAGTGCCACCAAGTGCGACTATTTGGTCAAATGGAAAACAGCTATAGGCGTAGTCAAAATATTTTTATAAAAAAACGACAAATTTAATTTTAGAATTGTAATAATGCAAACCTTACTTTTAATTCAATTTAACTTATTTTATTAAGGTTTTTCAGCGGCTAATAAATTATTTACTTAATGTTTTATTTGATACAACTGTATTTCAATGCAAATGTGGTGTTCTTTGTCTTATATAATCATCAAATATTCTATTAAATAGTTGAAACTAGTACTAAAAGATGCGAAATTTGATGTTTATTTGGACCTAGTACAAAGTTTTTGAGTAAAATGCCTAAAACTGTTGGAAAGTTGACTTTTCAATGCAAATATGGTGTTTTTTTTCTCATAAAATCATCAAATATTACTTTAAACAGTTGAAACTAAACATCAAAAGATGCGCAATTTAATGTATATTAGCGTGGTAAACTTAGTTCATTTAGACCCTACAACGTTTTTTAGTAAAATGCTAAAAACTGTTGGAAAGTGGAGCTTTCAATGCAAATGTGGTATTCTTTTATTCATATAATCATCAAATATTACTTTAAACAGTTGAAACTAGTATCAAAAGATGCGCAATTTAATGTATATTAACGTGGTAAACTTAGTTCATTTAGACCCTACAAAGTTTTTTAGTAAAATGCTAAAAACTGTTGGAAAGTGGCACTTTCAATGCAAATGTGGTATTCTTTTATTCATATAATCATCAAATATTCCTTTAAACAGTTGAAACTAGTATCAAAAGTTGCGCAAATTGATGTAGATTTACGGCCTAACTTAGTTTATTTGGACCTAGTACAAAGTTTTTGAGTAAAATACCAAAAACTACTGGAAAGTTGCATTTTCAATGCAAATGTGGTTTTCTTTTTCTTATATAATCATCAAATATTACTTTAAACAGTTGAAATTAGTATTAAAAGCTGCGCAATTTATGTAAATTTACGTGCTTAACTTAGTTTGATTGGACCTATTATAAAGTTTTTGAGTAAAATGCCAAAAACTGTTGGAAAGTGGAAAATGTTGTGTTTTTTTCTCATATAATCATCAAATATAACTTTAAACAGTTGTAACTAGTATCAAAAGATGCGCAACTTGATGTAAATTTACATGGTTAATTAATTTATTAAGACCTAGTACACAGTTTTTAAATAAAATGCCAGAAACGGTCGGAAAGTGACAGTTTCAATGCAAATTTTCATCATAAAATATTAACGTGGAAAATTGAAACTAATCTCAAAAAACGCACAATTTGATGTAGATTCACGTTGCTTGCTTATTATAATAAAATGTAAACAAATTCATTTGCTTTTTTTTTGCTTTATATGATTTGTAATAAAGTAGGAATTAATTGCTCAATTTTTTTTAATTCCCAATTAATAACTTATAATATTTATTAACAAATGGATAGAACTGCTTTAATTCTAGTTTTTTTTATTACAACATTTAATTAAATTATATTAATGTTTTTAGATATTTGGATTACTCGAGTATTATATTCAATGCACACTTCATAGCATTTGTATGCAACCAGTACAACATTTATATTTTTTAGTTTCGGAACGCTTCAGTCAGTCCTTGACTGATGTCAATGAAAATCTGAACGTTTCCATGCGCCATTTTCTATTTGTCAACTTCGCAGTTAAAATTGTTCAGTGTTTATAAACCAATTTAAGGTAAATAAGAGCTTGCTATGTAACAAAATAACAACCAAAATACGCCCCACATAACTAACAACCTATAAAGTATAAATTCCAACCTTTGAAGCAATCCTATTGATAAATACACTTTGCCCCTTTTCTGACAATTAACTCAGCTGACTCTGTATTGTTCAATAATTGTCATCTCTTTATCTGTTGATGACTCACTTCTTTGTATTACTAATAAATCAAATTTTGTGTCCAGATGGCTTCACGCAAAAAGATCCTTCTAAAGGTGATCATCCTTGGCGATTCCGGTGTCGGAAAGACATCATTGATGAACCAATACATCAACAAGAAATTTTCGAATCAATACAAGGCAACCATCGGAGCTGATTTTCTAACGAAAGAATTAATTGTCGATGATCGTGCTGTTACTATGCAGATATGGGATACAGCCGGACAGGAACGGTTTCAATCATTGGGTGTTGCATTCTACAGAGGTGCAGATTGCTGCGTATTAGGTATGATTCATTCTAAATCCATATCATCAAGTGTAAACAATAGATTCTATTGTTTTGTTATGATAACAACAATGATTGATTTATTTAATTTTGTAGTGTTTGATGTAACAGCACCGAATACTTTCAAATCATTGGATAGTTGGCGCGATGAGTTCCTGATACAAGCATCACCACGTGAACCTGAAAATTTTCCATTTGTGTTGCTTGGAAATAAGGTCGATTTGGAACCGAGGGCGATTTCAACAAAGCGTGCGCAACAGTGGTGCCAATCGAAAAATAACATTCCATACTTTGAAACGTCTGCCAAAGAAGCGTTAAATGTCGAACAAGCTTTTCAATGTATTGCACGCAACGCTCTCAGCCAACAGAATCAAAACGATGATATCTATAATGAGTTCCCAGATCAGATAAAGCTAACTAATACGACTAAGAGTAACGGTGGTGGAGATAGCTGTGCGTGTTGATCTGGGTAACATTTAATTACATTTGATTAAACTAAAAAAAGGATACTACCGCCTCCAATAATATTTTTTTCTCATGGTGATATAAATATACCCTCTTGTAACAAAATCGATGCGGGCAATTATGAAATTTTAGTAGCGCACCTTTATATTCTTACCCGCTGATATTTAAATCCTTTTTTTATCCGTTCTCTAAATAATAATAATGATTAATACAAAATTTATGGTGATTTGAATTTTTCTAGCTCTAGAAAAGTCGTATAGGATATTATTTTTTTAACTATTTTTGCTCTCCTTTAAGTATCTCTTCCCCTCCCACATTAGCCAAGCCAGTGTTGATAGGAAGAATTGTATAAAAAAATATATAATTAATTAATTTGCAATTTTTATTTTTTCTGTTACGAATAAGTGTTTTTAATTTTAGGTACACATGTATTTATATATAAAAAAAGTAATGTTTAAATTTGTATATTATATATATTATTTACAATAAACAATATATACAGTATTTTTTATGTTTTGTCGCATAATAAATATTGTGTATTATAAATGGTCCCACTTTTGTAATACCTTTCTCACATTAAAATTAGTCATCAATTTGTTGAAATAAACATATTCTTCAGTTCAAAATGTGATGGAAATAAAGGAAATTTGGTAAGTGGTTTCAAGTCCAGCAGCAAAACTTATTTTCAATTTATTGAATCAAATTTGTGATTATTAATTTGCCTTTAAGATGAACTACAATTTCCTTGACTGTTGACAGCCAACACTCAAATGGAGCTTGGCATTGTCCCTCGAAAGGCGGTACTTCTCAGTAATCGCCGTTATAGATAGAAAAGCACTATAGTTTGAGGCAAATGTTTTGTTGTGTAAGTTAAGCCGTCGGGCCATGAGTAGAAGAAATGTCAGGTTTATTTCGAAGTACTTTTAAAATTTGCCGCATCTCGTTTTTGCGTTCTGTACTTGATTCAAGCGTATTTAGCCAACACAAGTTCGTGTGGGTATCTTCGGTAGCAGTTCATTTCTATTTTCTCTTTATGGCATCGGTACTTTTGTCAACGTTGTTCTAATAAAGCGATCAGTCGACTTATGGTCCGCTATCTTCTTTGAATTTTCCTATAATTCTAGCTATCGAGGTTTGTCGTGGCGGAATTTTGAGCATTCTCCATGGCGGACCCCAGTCTAGTAACAAACCACTCCACTTTTGCAAATTTGCTTCCATCTTCCAGGGTTCACAAAGGGTAGAGTCGTGCGCTCTTCTGGTACGTATTTTTGTGGGGAAAAACATAATAAACACTTATGATTATCATGAAGTAGTTTAAACTGGAATGCGAAGTCTTCTTGTCCAAAGAAAGAAGAGGTAATATCCAATCGTTTGATAACAACTTAGGTTACTCTAACTTAATATTACCATCGAATAGTTTGAACTGAAATGCCCACTCACGCGCCCAAGCGTTTGTTATCTATGCAAATGTTAAAAGACTTTTAGTTAAAGGAGAAGAAGGTGATGTCTAATTTTTTGATGACCTTTGTTTTATTTTTGTTTGAAATAATTTTTAATTTTGAGGCAGAAATGATTTTTGATTAGTTTTACTGGGTTGTGATTGGGGGATCATAAGTTTTAGTTGAATGAAAAAATATATTTAAGCTGTTGTAAATTTTTCAAACACTTTAGGGAAAGGGTGGATCATTCCTGATCATAATTACTATCGAGAGTTTCAACTGGAGTGCTCACCCACTATCTCAAATCTTTGTTATCAAAAAATTAGAAAGTTCTTTTCTCTACAATTGTTAGAAAAAACATTAGTCCGAAAAGAAGGAGGTAATATCCAATTTCTTAATTATCAGCACTTGGGCGGGTAAGTGGGTTTACTCCAAATCATGACTACTAGCAAGTAATTTAAACTGGAGTGCCCACCCACCCGCTCAGTGTTTGTTATCAAATAGTTGGAAGTCTATCCTCTCAGCAAGTTTTAGAAGTTTCTTAGTTCAACGAGAAGATTGTGATATTTTATCTTTTAATGACCAACACTTAAGCGGGCAAATGGGTCACTCCAGATTATGACTACCAGCAAATAAATTGAACTGTTCACCCACCCGCTCAAGTGTTTGTTATCAAAGAATTAGACGTCTTTCCTTTTTGCAAGTTTTAAAAGTCTCTTAGTCCAAAGAGGAGAAGGTAATATCCAATCTCTTGATGACTAACACTTGAGTGGGTGGGTGGGCTACTCCAAATCATGCCCAACGACCGACCCGAGTGTTTGTTATCAAATAATTGAAAGTTATTTCTTTCTGAAAGTTTTAAAAGTCCGTTAGTCTAGAAAGGAGAAAGTAATATCAAATCTTTTAATGACCAACACTTGGGTCACTGCAAATTATAATTAATATCAAATACTTTAAAGTTCTGAATACAATTGCATTCTGATGTTTAAAGAAACATCCTCTAGTAGTCCGTGTAGTTCATTTTGTTAACAAATTAAGTAGTTTCTCCAAAATGAAAGGGCCAATTAAATTACTATCCACCACACCATACGTTTACCTAAAACATGTTAAAAATTACTTTCGACTGTTGTCTAGAGATTTTCGTTTGATCATACATGACAGTTGTGAGTATTTTAATGCCGTAACGAGTGAATGTAGCTGCATCTGTAAAAAGTATGCGCAATACAACACGAGGATTATTATTTAACTACAGACAAAATTCCTGCACTCTCTGTACATGGTATGGATGTAAGCCTTGCTCGTGAAGTGTGTTTATTACTTTTCTTTGTAGAATGCTCAATTGAATACTAATTCTTTGTGAGCTGGTCCTTGCATCTTTTACTACTAAGTACACAATATCTTCTAAGTAGTAACTCGTTCAAATGATATGTTAGCACTGGAAAGCTTTCCGGTTTCGCACAGTTTGTTGACAATTTTCATAAATACATTTATTATTAGGACATCTCTGATGTGGAAAGCATTTCCTTTACAAAAACCATAAACAGCATATTCTAAACTTAAATAAGTGTGTGGCATTTAGTAACACTTTAAATCGTACAAACTCAAAAATAAACGTTAATTCGCTGTCACAAAACACGGACATATTAACAGAACAACAAAATTATCAAATGATTTCCAGCCTGAAACATTTTTAATTCCGCTATAACTTGAAATCAATTAAAAATCACACCATTTGGATTTTTTACATTAATTTCATGTGTACGATACACTCCTATAGTTTGGTCCGCTACTTGCGTCTCACCCTGTATGAACCATGTCAATCACGTAAATCTAAACAAATAAGCGCATCTTTTGAAACTAGTTTTCTACAGTAATATTTGATAACTTTACGAGACAAACCAGGTGTGATAGTGTCAAAATTTCAAATTAATATTTAAAACTGGCTAATTGATATTTCAACTGTTAAACTGATCTTAGATCATCTTTCAGTTGATCTCATACGTACTTACCTTTTACATTGATAAATTAACTGTTTTATTACCTTTTGAAATGCTTTCGTTTCTATTCAAAATAACAAATAAAAATGTAAGCAAAGTGTGAATTATAAACAATGTGGTAATCAAATTTCTAGATCAAATAACATGTGTTAAACCAATCATCGCCGTTGCTGAAGCTCCGCAGACTCCACGGTGCAAGTTGTGGGGCTCCTAAAAAAATAATATTACAAATTTGGTAAGAAAGAATCTTAAATCAAGATAAGACAAAAAATGGATATAAATTATAAACAATGTTGTAAACAGATGTAGATGAAGTAAGGTAACATGTTAAGAATCAGATTCGTATTCAGTGCCCAGCAGAATCCGTTTTCAAAGCCCCTACAAAAATTAATATTAGAAATAGTATTAAAAAAGGATTCTAAAACAAGATATTTGAAGCTACGCCACTGGAACCAATGTGATTTTCTTAAAAATATAAAGCAACGCGGTTGCCTACCTCAAATCTGCAAAACCCAACAAAGCGAAGTTCACCAATTTAGACTTGCTCAAGAATGTAGCCAACAGCAAATATCTAAAAACACTAATAAAATTAATTACTTTCGTAATAAATAAAACTTGAATTAAGATGATTTATGTATTGCTATTTGTTTATTGTATAAGTTATTGATTGAAAATTAAAATAATAAATCTAAAATATTAGTTAATCAATTAATTCCTATACCCTAACAAATGACAAAAATGATATAAAACAAAATAAGTAGAATGAACTGATTTATAATTTATTTAATTAATTTTTCTTGTAAAAAGTATGATTAGAATGTAGTATGCAAAAATATATCAATAAAAAACTTTATAATAGGAATATTGTGTTAACATAAATCAGAATTTGACAAATAAATGTATTTTTCATCTATAGCACTGCATTACACAACATTACTATCCATATACAATTGCTACAAATACAAATTATCACCATACGAACAATCAGCCGATTAGGATTGTAGCATATAATTGAATTTTTATTATTATATTATTTAGAATAATGTGTTATACATTAATTTAAAGCAGTTTTAACAGAAATTCACTGTGCACTAGTCAGATTTTCATTTAATTCAGCAAATCTTAAGTTATTTACAATTTACATTATTAAGCATTCAAAAATTCACAAGTTGCACTGTAAAATAGACAAATCCTAAACAAAATTTGAAAGCTCTAATCAATAGTACTACTAATAACATGTTAATTCGCCAAAGGAGATACAGTTTCATCCCTTGGTTTGTAAGTATTAAGCATGAGATGATTTTGACCATAGCAAACACCCAATTCTCATACTGACTTAATTAAACACAATCAGACTTTGTGATGACATACAAAACATTTTATTTGGTTCTTAGATTACAATTTTCAGGTTTAATCAAGCCAAAATTGCGTTAATATAAGGTGACCAATTTTTTTACAATAAAAAGGAGGACAAAAAATTTAAGGAAAAAAAAAATAGGTTCAATAATGTAAATAAATGAAACATTTTATTACTTCAAACAAAAATTACATTCTTTTTAATTATTTAATTAAACTTAAAGGAATATTTTTCCATTGAATGAATATTTTTTGTTAATATATCATTTTCTAACAATATATTAGAAACTTCGGCGCAAGAAATATCCTTCATATTGATTTTTACCGTAAGTGCTGCAGCTAAAGTATCAACACTCAATCTTGATTTTTCACTTGTCCAAAAATCATTACTGATTGAAAAAACCCTTTCAACTGCTGCACTAGTTCCAGGGCAGCACAACGCAAATTCAACAAGAATACCTAAATTTTCATATGGAATGTGTTCATTTTTGAAATGGTTAAATATTTCCACCCATCTTTTATCAATTTCAACATGTTCAGTTTGCCATTGTTCTAATTTATCAGAACTTAAATATACATTCAGTCTTCTAATTTCTTCAAACAGAGAATTGTCATCGATTTTAATATCAAGCATTTCTTTCGATAAAAACTCAACACAATTTTCAATATCTGCCCAACTTACTTGCGATGAAGTCAAAAAACACCATTGAAAACTGTTATTTCTTGTGAAATTCGTTTCAGACCATTCTTCGACATATTGGAAACATGTTTGATAAAAACTTTGCACTTCTTCGGTGAACTTTTCCGTTATGCCCGGATTTGATTCCTCTAAGTTTGACAATTTCCTTTTCAATATTAAAGGAATAAATCTTTCTTCAAATCGTGATTTATATTGAAGAACAAATTCGTTCAAAATAAGAGTAACTTCTGTAGCTGAAATATGTTCCCCTTCAATCTTTTGAATCGTTTTGTGGAAAATAGATGCCTGACTATGTACAAAATACATTAATATCTCTGATAATTCATCATTGAAAAAAGATTCCAGAATTTTTGGACACTTGTCTAAACTTAAAAAATATGAACGGAGAGGCTCAAATAATTGTAAAATACGCTCTATAGCAGGAGTTAGAGCAAGCCATCTAACTTTTGAATATCCTAAAAGTTTTTTGTATTCAACATTTGCGTCTTCACAAAATTGTTTTAAAGTAGCCACACGAACAGTAAAACGACTAAAATACAAATAAATTGTCGATATTATTACTTCTACATCAATTGGCATGGCACATGACGCTGTGTTGATTGCATTTGACAAAATATGTGCATTACAGCCTATTCCTAGTATTTTCTTTTGAAGTAAATCTTGCAATTTTACATAGACATTATTCACTCCTTTGCGTCTTCGCCCACCAAAATTTGTGTTTGTATTATCAGCTGTTAGTGCAACAACTTTAGATTTTAAATTATTTTCATTTATTACTCTGTATAGGCGATTTGACAAAATTTCAGAAGTTTCACCCTCAATGGATTCTAAATTTAGAATTTTTACTTGAACGCCCTTGGTAACATTATAATACCTTACTAGTATTGGATACAATTTGATTTCATTATGGTTTGATGCATCAGATAAAATCGTTACAAATGCTGCATTTTTCAAGTCCTCTGCAAGTATTTTATCACAATAATTTTTAAATACTGATTTAATAATAGCCTCGCATTTTGTCCTGGCACATGAAAATTTAGCATTGTGAAACTTTTTCAATAATTTAGTTGTGCAGTCCATACTACGAAAACTTTGATTGTGAATTATGGTATGAAATGCAAATGTTCCCTCCATTACAGCTAACTGTTTTTCATCATCAGAATAATTAGTAGTTTTAAAAAATTTGGTTACTTTACTACTGGAAGCTGATGCATCGAATGATTGCTTATGTTTGATAGTGTTCAAGTGTTTTGTTATAGATGCTCTGCCTCCAACTGCAATACAAAATTCTCCTTTGCAAATATTGCAGAAAACAATGGTGTCTCTCTTTACTATGAGGAATGGAAATTCCTTTTTCAAATTATCGTTAAAATGGCATTTCCTCTTTCTTGATTTTTCCATCTTTTAAATAAAATTCAAAATTTTAAATAAAATATAGAGCTACAAAAACGATGTAAACAAATTATGAATAAATAATTAAATTATTAAAACTATAATAACAAATGCGATAAAATTTTATTAAATCCCGAGGGGTTAACAATTTGCGTAATCAGTGTAAAAAATAAAAATAATCATTACAGAATCAAATATTAACTACGCAATATTCGTAATCAATCTGAATCATGACATAATCACGTAATAATTTCATAAAATTGAATTAATGAATTAATAATACGTAAATTGTACTTACCTGAGTATAATTGCTTGCTTGCTTTGAAATATAATATATTTATTATAGTCATAGAGGTGAAGTGCGATATGGTGCGAGACACGCGGAGTTCTGCCATGCACTGTGCTGTGTGCAAGAGTTTCATAAATTCATAACATTAACCGCGTCCGCGTCTTTCCGAACTGTACCGTCACATGACGCATAATGGCGCAGATAGACGAGCGCGAACGCGGCAGAATTTGAGTTGTGTTCGATCGTTTGCAGGGACTTCGAACACAACAATAACAAATTAGTTTTAAAATATCCAAAAGGGAGGACAGTTGGGAGGACACTTTTCGAGGAAGGACCGAACCTACAAAAGAAGGACTGTCCTTCCAAAAGGAGGACGTTTGGTCACCTTAGTTAATAAAATATAATTTTAATTAAAACTCATATTTTGAGGTTATAACCATAAAATTTACAATTTTATGAAAAACGCTTGCCGTAACGTTTTAATGCAGACTAACATAATTTTAGTCGTCCTAAACTACCCTAAAATGCATTACATTGTCCCAAGCACACTTATATTACTCAAAATATGAGTTTGAAAATTGGCTATTTTCTCCCATAAGAAATACATAGAGATGGAAATTATGAAATTATTAAATTATCCTTAATTTTTACGCAATTTTGACGATGCCAAACTTATTATTGGATCTTATATTACCCTTATGACAATTTTCAACCCTTAATTTGTATCCATAATGTCGTTGTGAATATAAGTACCCCTACATAATTTGTCTGAAATGGTCGGCATAAAAAACATGAAATAACTCGATTAAAAAAAATATTTCGCAATTGGGATTTTTTGGGAACAAATTAGACGTTATTAGAAGTAAATTTTGAAATTTTTGTTTATTTTGAAAAATTATAAATGGTATTTAAGAATTTTTAAAGTTTATTCTTGGCAAATTTTGAGTTTGCGTCATTTTTACACATGAATCCCGCTTATATCGGATCTTGAAAATATGAAATTCGGAAAATTCAGTCTTTTTTGCTATTATAGAATGAATATAATTGCTTAAATCGGTTTCTAAATAGATAAAAATAATTTTTGAAAATAATTTAATTTATTTCTCAAACTCTGGAGCATGCGCAGATCGTACAAAAAGGTCGGCCATATTGCAAAACTCTGGAAAATTTTCAGTAATTCGCGATGCCTTCTACTACGCGCATGTATGTCTTACGGTCCGGGTTTTTAGTGCCTGATTAAGGCCCGGGAGTGTTCAGTGCGAAGTCATTAATTAATCCGTGTCGTAGCCGCGAGTTTTTTGTCGGAAAATTAAAATAAAGTGAAATATTCGAGTTTAAAAAAAGATTTAAAATCGGCATCAATGTGAAGTTGGCGTCGGTTCGGATAGGATGGGATTTCAGGTTGGCTCAGTAAAATTTTGTCTTTGTATGTTTGCGATCCTGAGTGTCAATGATATGAAATTGAAAATTTAATGTTTTGTAAATATTAAAGTTTATTTTGAATGTTTCATGATATAAAAAATTATTAAAATAAATTTATAATTCGGTTGTTATTAAAAATACAAAATTAATATTTTTTTAAACTTTAATTCCCAATATTTACTTATTTATAAATGTAATTATATTTAAGTTTCATTGAGGAAAGCTCAATAACTAATCATAATGCATGTTGGGTAATAGATCATCTAAAACTTCAGTAATCTGATGTAAGCCATGTGTGTCTTGTAACATGCTATGTGGACCAAACTTCTGTTGTGGAAGATGTTATCTATTATAATAAAAACATGCAATGACTAGTTACTAAATTAATTACTACCTGAAATTTCAACTTATGTTTAAATAAAAAATTAATAATTTGTGAAACGATATTGAATTGGAACAGTCGCTCAATAAATCGGAAGAAATTCAGCCAGAACATCCCAGCATCTTTAGCAAATCACAAGAATACAGGTAGGCCAACATAGATCAAGACGCCAAGACAGAACGAGTAAGTGTTTAAATTAATTACGTGCTAAGTCAGTTAAGGGTTTGATCAACAGGAAAATTGTAGATTTGATTCGGTTTTATTAATTATTTCAAAATTGGACATAAAAATATTGCAAGTGCTTCTTAATCAAAATTATTAACAATCTCAATTAATTATATTATTTGATCATTAAATTTGCTTAATTTTTTGCTAATAATTTTTGTTAGTGAGTTTGAGTTGTTATCGGGCCACTTTCTGAACACAGTATTTTGCTTCCAAGATGGATGGATCTCTGGGCTAAGTTTTTGCTAGGAGTGAAGCCGTTGTCAATTGGTTAAGCGTCTATATGCTTGACAGTTTGTGGTTGGCAGGTTTGATTGGACGTGACGTAATTGTACACTTGGCCGTTGAACCACCTTGCCGATATCTTTTGATATCATAAACGATAATTTACATCAAATTTAATAACAATTAATATTAGTAAAAAATTAAAACTTGCTACCTCGCTGTTACAGTATTTGATTGTTTCCGTTGAGCCAAGTTATGAACTGTCAACAATTTTCAATCATTTTCTTAAATAATTCAAATTAAATTTCAGCTTGCACACTTTTAATTTTTTTATGTCAAATTTTATCTTAACTTTTAAAGCGTCGCGATTAGGAATTTGGTTTTTCAGCCCGCATTCTTTCAAATCGTTAGGTGTCTTGTTAGGTAGGGATTTCAGATAAGGATTTGGAGCAAGGAGAATTTAAATATAAAGTTATTAAATCAATACATATTCAATAATAATGAAATTATGTTTCAGAAAACCTCCAAATCAATTAGCATCATCCCACCCGTAAAATTAATTTAATAACTAACATACCTTTTTAATTTCAGCGTGGACTTAAAATACTGCAAATAATAATATTTGTTTTAGATTCAAGAGAAGCAAAATTAATAAATTTCAATAAAAACATTTATTTTTTTGGGACATAACCATAGCAACAATCATTAATTCATTTTAATAAACATCAGCCTACTAATTTGAGAAAGGTATAATAATTTAAATAAATGCTTTAATTTAATTGAATCTTTTGCAGCTTCATAGTAATCAATCCAATTGAAGTAAGCTGCAATAATTTAATATAATCAAAATTATCTCAACGATCCTTATTTTTTAGGATCTTATGGACGTTCTCAACAATACCAGAGCATCTATAGAAGAAAAAAGACGAGTTAGTGAATAAAAAGAGTTGATGGTGCACTTACCATTTGGATCGCAGCAAATCATTGAATGGAATGGTAGGATCATAAATTAAGTAGGTTCCAATACATATGTTGTACATTCAATTGGTCTTCCTAAAACAATATATTTCAAACTAAAACTATAAAATATGCAACATATCATCATATTCACATTAAAACTGTATAATATTTGGTGAGGATAATAACATACACAAAAATTAAAAAAACCCACAGCCATATCATCTCTACTATGCAAGGAGAGATGGCTGTGAATTAAATAATTTATTCAAACTCAATCCAATGATAGACAGCGGCCAAGAGTCGAAGACAAATGTTTCAGTTCTACAAACTGTATGACTATGAGATCGATATCATAAGCATAACCTAGTTTGTATAACTTTTTTAGGATTAATTGATTCTATTAATAATGGTCCCAAATAATAATTATTAAGACTTTAATAACTTACCCAACGTATAAAAATTAATTAATTCATTTTCTTTGAAATATCTTTCTTGTTCAATATGCTTATGCAAGTTGGCTATCAGACATCAACTCACTTCAAGCCTATTATTGTACCTTATATGTCAAATCAGTTTTGGTTATGAAATTTCTGCAAAATTTTCATCAACAATGTTATTAAAACAATTATTATTAAATCCAAGGATAAAAAACCTTTGCTTAAAATGCGAATTCTCGCAAATTGGGACGAAATTTAAAGGTAAATTTATATTATTATTATTACGTTAGAACATTAAGGTTATGATAAAAATTTTCTGTAGAATTATCAACTCCTGCTTATTTAAGGCTTTCTGATGGCTTCAAGAATGAAGAATTTACAGCCAATTTTCGTAAAAGTATGACAGTCCATGAGGATTTTTTAAGTGAAGCTGATGAAAAAAGTATTTTTGATGAAATTGAACCGTATTTGAAGAGAATGCGATATGAGTATGATCATTGGGATAATGTATGTACTATCTTTTATATTATATTGTTTTTGCTTTATATTGATTGTATTAATTTCAGGCAATTCACGGATTTCGTGAAACGGAAAGATTAAAATGGAACGAAACAAACACGAAAATATTAGATAGAGTACGTTCATTAGCTTTTCCTCCTAATGTAAATCAACTTCGTTTTGTTCATATATTAGATTTAGATAAAAAAGGTTACATTAAACCTCACATTGATGCAATTCGAGTAAGTAATTAATTTTGCTGTTTAATCAATTTTAATTCGAATTTTTACAGTTTTGTGGTGATACTATAGCCGGTTTAAGCCTTTTAACTGATAGTGTAATGCGGTTGGTGCATGATAAAAATAAGGATTTAACAGTCGATATTTTATTGAAGCGACGATCCTTATATGTTATGAAAGATACTGCTCGATTTGATTATACTCATGAAATACTAAGCAATGAGCATAGTAAATTTGATGGAGTTGCTGTAATGAAGGATCGTAGGATATCTGTGATATGCCGGAACGAGCCGGATCCAGAGAATACCAAAATATAAAGTAAGTTTATTTTGAGTTGCTCAAACATTTAACATAAATATTTTTTTCTTAGTATATTAAAGTTCTTATTTTTGAAAATCAATGTAATGTATGCTAGACATATTGGAAAAATGATTTTTGTTGCAAATAATTTAGGAAAAAGTTTTCTTAAATTTGTATCGTATTATATTCAGTATTACAAGAAAATTCAAAATAAAATATTTTGAATTTTGCTGGCAAATTTTTTTTTGCGATCAATTAAAATATATCAAAACTGACACACAAATTTTATTTTAAATTTGCTTTAAAATGATCTAATATCAAGTTTTCACATGAAGTTTATCAAAATTGAAGAAAAAACTCATTTACAGCATGAAAAATGCGCAGGAAACTTATTTTTGCCTCAAATTTGCTCGGAAATTACGTTTACTACATAAAATTTATTAAAATTAATTCAACTTACTCAAAATTTAATAAAATTGACGCAGAAAACCCATGTGCAGCAAGAAATACGTGCAGTAAACTGATCTTTAGCATAAAATTTGCTCTAAAATCACATTTATTGTAACATATTTCTCAAAATTGAAGCAGAAAACTCATTTATAGCATGTAAACTTATTTTTTGCTTAAAATCAGCTTTACTAGATAAAGTGTATCAAAACCACACAAAAAACTTTGTTTGGACATCAAATTTGCTTAAAAATATCATTTACTTTATGAAATTGGTCAACATTAGCAGAGAAAACCTATTTACAGCATGTAAAACGCACAGAATACTTATTTTTTTGCTTAATATCAGGTTTACTACATAAAATGTATTAAAATTTACACAAAAAAACTTTGTTTTGACATCAAATTTGCTTTAAAATATCATTTAATTCATGAAATTGGTCAACACTAACACAGAAAACTTATTTACAGCATGCAAAAAGCGCAGAATACTTATTTTTTGCTTAAAATCAGGTTTACTAGATAAAATGTATCAAAACCACACAAAAAACTTTGTTTAGACATCAAATTTGCTTAAAAATATCATTTACTTTGTAAAATTGGTCAACATTAACACAGAAAACCTATTTACAGCATGTAAAACGCACAGAATACTTACTTTTTGCTTAAAATCAGGTTTACTACATAAAATGTATCAAAATTTACACAAAAAACTTTGTTTAGACATCAAATATGCTTTAAAATCTCATTTACATTATGAAATTAGTCAACATTAACACAGAAAACCTATTTACCGCATGTAAAACGCACAGAATACTTACTTTTTGCTTAAAATCAGGTTTACTACATAAAATGTATTAAAATTTACACAAAAAAACTTTGTTTTGACATCAAATTTGCTTTAAAATATCATTTAATTCATGAAATTGGTCAACACTAATACAGAAAACTTATTTACAGCATGCAAAAAGCGCAGAATACTTATTTTTTGCTTAATATCAGGTTTACTAGATAAGATGTATCAAAAATTACATAAAAACTTTGTTTGGACATAAAATTTGTTTTAAAATCACATTTACTTCATGAAACTGGTCAACATTAACACAGAAAACTTATTTATAACATGTAAAACGCACAGAATACTTATTTTTTGCTTAAAATCAGGTTTCCTACATAAAATGTATCAAAATTTACACAAAAAACTTTGTTTTGACATCAAATTTGCTTTAAAATCTCATTTATTCCATGAAATTGGTTAACATTAACACAGAAAACCTATTTACAGCATGTAAAACGCACAGAATACTTACTTTTTGCTTAAAATCAGGTTTACTACATAAAATGTATCAAAATTTACACAAAAAACTTTGTTTAGACATCAAATATGCTTTAAAATCTCATTTACATTATGAAATTAGTCAACATTAACACAGAAAACCTATTTACCGCATGTAAAACGCACAGAATACTTACTTTTTGCTTAAAATCAGGTTTACTACATAAAATGTATTAAAATTTACACAAAAAAACTTTGTTTTGACATCAAATTTGCTTTAAAATATCATTTAATTCATGAAATTGGTCAACACTAATACAGAAAACTTATTTACAGCATGCAAAAAGCGCAGAATACTTATTTTTTGCTTAATATCAGGTTTACTAGATAAGATGTATCAAAAATTACATAAAAACTTTGTTTGGACATAAAATTTGTTTTAAAATCACATTTACTTCATGAAACTGGTCAACATTAACACAGAAAACTTATTTATAACATGTAAAACGCACAGAATACTTATTTTTTGCTTAAAATCAGGTTTCCTACATAAAATGTATCAAAATTTACACAAAAAACTTTGTTTTGACATCAAATTTGCTTTAAAATCTCATTTATTCCATGAAATTGGTTAACATTAACACAGAAAACCTATTTACAGCATGTAAAACGCACAGAATACTTACTTTTTGCTTAAAATCAGGTTTACTACATAAAATGTATCAAAATTTACACAAAAAACTTTGTTTAGACATCAAATATGCTTTAAAATCTCATTTACATTATGAAATTAGTCAACATTAACACAGAAAACCTATTTACCGCATGTAAAACGCACAGAATACTTACTTTTTGCTTAAAATCAGGTTTACTACATAAAATGTATTAAAATTTACACAAAAAAACTTTGTTTTGACATCAAATTTGCTTTAAAATATCATTTAATTCATGAAATTGGTCAACACTAATACAGAAAACTTATTTACAGCATGCAAAAAGCGCAGAATACTTATTTTTTGCTTAATATCAGGTTTACTAGATAAGATGTATCAAAAATTACATAAAAACTTTGTTTGGACATAAAATTTGTTTTAAAATCACATTTACTTCATGAAACTGGTCAACATTAACACAGAAAACTTATTTATAACATGTAAAACGCACAGAATACTTATTTTTTGCTTAAAATCAGGTTTCCTACATAAAATGTATCAAAATTTACACAAAAAACTTTGTTTTGACATCAAATTTGCTTTAAAATCTCATTTATTCCATGAAATTGGTTAACATTAACACAGAAAACCTATTTACAGCATGTAAAACGCACAGAATACTTACTTTTTGCTTAAAATCAGGTTTACTACATAAAATGTATCAAAATTTACACAAAAAACTTTGTTTAGACATCAAATATGCTTTAAAATCTCATTTACATTATGAAATTAGTCAACATTAACACAGAAAACCTATTTACCGCATGTAAAACGCACAGAATACTTATTTTTTTGCTTAATATCAGGTTTACTAGATAAAATGTACCAAAATTTACACAAAAAACTTTGTTTAGACATCAAATATGCTTTAAAATCTCATTTACATTATGAAATTAGTCAACATTAACACAGAAAACCTATTTACCGCATGTAAAACGCACAGAATACTTACTTTTTGCTTAAAATCAAGTTTACTAGATAAAATGTATCAAAATTTACACAAAAACTTTGTTTTGACATCAAATTTGCTTTAAAATCACATTTACTTCATGAAACTGGTCAACATTAACACAGAAAACCTATTTACCGCATGTAAAACGCACAGAATACTTACTTTTTGCTTAAAATCAAGTTTACTAGATAAAATGTATCAAAATTTACACAAAAAACTTTGTTTAGACATCAAATATGCTTTAAAATCTCATTTACATTATGAAATTAGTCAACATTAACACAGAAAACCTATTTACCGCATGTAAAACGCACAGAATACTTACTTTTTGCTTAAAATCAGGTTTACTACATAAAATGTATTAAAATTTACACAAAAAAACTTTGTTTTGACATCAAATTTGCTTTAAAATATCATTTAATTCATGAAATTGGTCAACACTAATACAGAAAACTTATTTACAGCATGCAAAAAGCGCAGAATACTTATTTTTTGCTTAATATCAGGTTTACTAGATAAGATGTATCAAAAATTACATAAAAACTTTGTTTGGACATAAAATTTGTTTTAAAATCACATTTACTTCATGAAACTGGTCAACATTAACACAGAAAACTTATTTATAACATGTAAAACGCACAGAATACTTATTTTTTGCTTAAAATCAGGTTTCCTACATAAAATGTATCAAAATTTACACAAAAAACTTTGTTTTGACATCAAATTTGCTTTAAAATCTCATTTATTCCATGAAATTGGTTAACATTAACACAGAAAACCTATTTACAGCATGTAAAACGCACAGAATACTTACTTTTTGCTTAAAATCAGGTTTACTACATAAAATGTATCAAAATTTACACAAAAAACTTTGTTTAGACATCAAATATGCTTTAAAATCTCATTTACATTATGAAATTAGTCAACATTAACACAGAAAACCTATTTACCGCATGTAAAACGCACAGAATACTTATTTTTTTGCTTAATATCAGGTTTACTAGATAAAATGTACCAAAATTTACACAAAAAACTTTGTTTAGACATCAAATATGCTTTAAAATCTCATTTACATTATGAAATTAGTCAACATTAACACAGAAAACCTATTTACCGCATGTAAAACGCACAGAATACTTACTTTTTGCTTAAAATCAAGTTTACTAGATAAAATGTATCAAAATTTACACAAAAACTTTGTTTTGACATCAAATTTGCTTTAAAATCACATTTACTTCATGAAACTGGTCAACATTAACACAGAAAACCTATTTACCGCATGTAAAACGCACAGAATACTTACTTTTTGCTTAAAATCAGGTTTACTACATAAAATGTATTAAAATTTACACAAAAAAAACTTTGTTTTGACATCAAATTTGCTTTAAAATATCATTTAATTCATGAAATTGGTCAACACTAACACAGAAAACTTATTTACAGCATGCAAAAAGCGCAGAATACTTATTTTTTGCTTAAAATCAGGTTTACTAGATAAAATGTATCAAAACCACACAAAAAACTTTGTTTAGACATCAAATTTGCTTAAAAATATCATTTACTTTGTGAAATTGGTCAACATTAACACAGAAAACCTATTTACAGCATGTAAAACGCACAGAATACTTACTTTTTGCTTAAAATCAGGTTTACTACATAAAATGTATTAAAATTTACACAAAAAAACTTTGTTTTGACATCAAATTTGCTTTAAAATATCATTTACTTTATGAAATTGGTCAACATTAGCACAGAAAACCTATTTACAGCATGTAAAACGCACAGAATACTTATTTTTTGCTTAAAATCAGGTTTCCTACATAAAATGTATCAAAATTTACACAAAAAACTTTGTTTTGACATCAAATTTGCTTTAAAATCTCATTTATTCCATGAAATTGGTTAACATTAACACAGAAAACCTATTTACAGCATGTAAAACGCACAGAATACTTACTTTTTGCTTAAAATCAGGTTTACTAGATAAAATGTATCAAAATTTACACAAAAAACTTTGTTTAGACATCAAATATGCTTTAAAATCTCATTTACATTATGAAATTAGTCAACATTAACACAGAAAACCTATTTACCGCATGTAAAACGCACAGAATACTTACTTTTTGCTTAAAATCAGGTTTACTACATAAAATGTATTAAAATTTACACAAAAAAACTTTGTTTTGACATCAAATTTGCTTTAAAATATCATTTAATTCATGAAATTGGTCAACACTAATACAGAAAACTTATTTACAGCATGCAAAAAGCGCAGAATACTTATTTTTTGCTTAATATCAGGTTTACTAGATAAGATGTATCAAAAATTACATAAAAACTTTGTTTGGACATAAAATTTGTTTTAAAATCACATTTACTTCATGAAACTGGTCAACATTAACACAGAAAACTTATTTATAACATGTAAAACGCACAGAATACTTATTTTTTGCTTAAAATCAGGTTTCCTACATAAAATGTATCAAAATTTACACAAAAAACTTTGTTTTGACATCAAATTTGCTTTAAAATCTCATTTATTCCATGAAATTGGTTAACATTAACACAGAAAACCTATTTACAGCATGTAAAACGCACAGAATACTTACTTTTTGCTTAAAATCAGGTTTACTAGATAAAATGTATCAAAATTTACACAAAAAACTTTGTTTAGACATCAAATATGCTTTAAAATCTCATTTACATTATGAAATTAGTCAACATTAACACAGAAAACCTATTTACCGCATGTAAAACGCACAGAATACTTATTTTTTTGCTTAATATCAGGTTTACTAGATAAAATGTACCAAAATTTACACAAAAAACTTTGTTTAGACATCAAATATGCTTTAAAATCTCATTTACATTATGAAATTAGTCAACATTAACACAGAAAACCTATTTACCGCATGTAAAACGCACAGAATACTTACTTTTTGCTTAAAATCAAGTTTACTAGATAAAATGTATCAAAATTTACACAAAAACTTTGTTTTGACATCAAATTTGCTTTAAAATCACATTTACTTCATGAAACTGGTCAACATTAACACAGAAAACCTATTTACCGCATGTAAAACGCACAGAATACTTACTTTTTGCTTAAAATCAAGTTTACTAGATAAAATGTATCAAAATTTACACAAAAAACTTTGTTTAGACATCAAATATGCTTTAAAATCTCATTTACATTATGAAATTAGTCAACATTAACACAGAAAACCTATTTACCGCATGTAAAACGCACAGAATACTTACTTTTTGCTTAAAATCAGGTTTACTACATAAAATGTATTAAAATTTACACAAAAAAAACTTTGTTTTGACATCAAATTTGCTTTAAAATATCATTTAATTCATGAAATTGGTCAACACTAACACAGAAAACTTATTTACAGCATGCAAAAAGCGCAGAATACTTATTTTTTGCTTAAAATCAGGTTTACTAGATAAAATGTATCAAAACCACACAAAAAACTTTGTTTAGACATCAAATTTGCTTAAAAATATCATTTACTTTGTGAAATTGGTCAACATTAACACAGAAAACCTATTTACAGCATGTAAAACGCACAGAATACTTACTTTTTGCTTAAAATCAGGTTTACTACATAAAATGTATTAAAATTTACACAAAAAAACTTTGTTTTGACATCAAATTTGCTTAAAAATATCATTTACTTTGTAAAATTGGTCAACATTAACACAGAAAACCTATTTACCGCATGTAAAACGCACAGAATACTTACTTTTTGCTTAAAATCAGGTTTACTACATAAAATGTATTAAAATTTACACAAAAAAACTTTGTTTTGACATCAAATTTGCTTAAAAATATCATTTACTTTGTAAAATTGGTCAACATTAACACAGAAAACCTATTTACAGCATGTAAAATGCACAGAATACTTACTTTTTGCTTAAAATCAGGTTTACTAGATAAAATGTATCAAAATTTACACAAAAAACTTTGTTTAGACATCAAATATGCTTTAAAATCTCATTTACATTATGAAATTAGTCAACATTAACACAGAAAACCTATTTACCGCATGTAAAACGCACAGAATACTTATTTTTTTGCTTAATATCAGGTTTACTAGATAAAATGTACCAAAATTTACACAAAAAACTTTGTTTAGACATCAAATATGCTTTAAAATCTCATTTACATTATGAAATTAGTCAACATTAACACAGAAAACCTATTTACCGCATGTAAAACGCACAGAATACTTATTTTTTTGCTTAATATCAGGTTTACTAGATAAAATGTACCAAAATTTACACAAAAAACTTTGTTTAGACATCAAATATGCTTTAAAATCTCATTTACATTATGAAATTAGTCAACATTAACACAGAAAACCTATTTACCGCATGTAAAACGCACAGAATACTTACTTTTTGCTTAAAATCAGGTTTACTACATAAAATGTATTAAAATTTACACAAAAAAACTTTGTTTTGACATCAAATTTGCTTTAAAATATCATTTACTTTATGAAATTGGTCAACATTAGCACAGAAAACCTATTTACCGCATGTAAAACGCACAGAATACTTACTTTTTGCTTAAAATCAAGCTTACTAGATAAAATGTATCAAAATTTACACAAAAAACTTTGTTTTGGCATCAAATTTGCTTTAAAATCACATTTACTTCATGAAATTGGTATTTATAGCATGAAAAACGCTCAGAAAACTTATTTTTAGCAAAAAATTGCTTTAAAACCACGTTTATTACATGAAATTGGTCGAAATTGTCTCATAAAACTCATTAACAGTTGAAAAACGATAAGTAACTACGTAAAATATATCAAAAATGGCACACAAAACTTATTTCAAGCATGAAATATACTCTAAAAATACTGTTACTTCATAAATTTTTTGAAAATTGATTGGAAAACTCACTTACAGAATAAAAAAGGTCAGAAAACTGAATTTTATTATAAAATTTGCTCGAAATTCATGTTTACTACTTAAAATATTTCAAATATGACATACAAAACTTATTTTAAGCATGAAATTTACTCTAAATATACTTTTACTACATAAAATTGATGAAAATTGACGTAGAAAACTCACTTACAGTAAAAGAAGGGCGGAAAACTGAATTTCATCATTGAATTTGCTTGAAATTCATGTTTACTACATAAAATATATTAAAAATGAAACACAAAACTTATTTCAAGCATGAAATTTACTCTAAATATACTTTTACTACATGAAATTTATGAAAATTAACGTAGAAAACTTGTTTACAGCATAAAAAAGGTCGGAAAACTGAAATTTATTATCAAATTTGCTCGAAATTCATGTTTACTATTTAAAATATATAAAAAATGATGATTTTGATTGTAAATTTTATACAATAAATTTATTTCTATATAAGTTTTGATGAATTTTGGGCAACAATTGAGTTTTCTGATCAGTTTTAGTTAAATTTGTGCAAAAAATGAGTTTTCTGTGCAATTTGTTATACATTTTATGAAGTAAATAGGTGTTTTGTGCAAATTTCATGCAGTTAATTGCTTTTTTGTCTATTTTTATAGAATTTAATACAAGAATTAAATTTTCTGAGTGGTTTTAAATGAAATTTGTTTAATAAATAAGTTTTTGTGCAGTTTTGGTTATTTTGAGTGTAAATTTTATGAAATAAATGTCTTTTTTTGTGTAAATTTTGTTGAATTTTGTACAATTGAATTCTCTGATCAGTTTTAGATAAATTTTATGTAATAAATGACTTTTCTGTGCAATTTGTCATACATTTTATGAAGTAAATAGGTTTTTTGTGCAAATTTTATGCACTAAATGAAATTTATGTGCGTTTATTGTTAAATATTGAAGAATAATTAAGTTTTTTGAATAATTTTTGTTAAATTTGTGCAACAATTAAGTTTTTTGATCAGTTTTAGCTAAATGTGCAATCTGTTCTACATTTTATGAAGTAAATAGTATTTTTGTGCAAATTTTATGCAATTAATTGCTTTTTGCGCTACGTTTTATTGAATTTGTTACAAGAATTTGATATTCCGAGCAATTTTAAATAAATTTCTTGTAATAAATAAATTTTCTGAATAGTTTTAAGTGAAATTCGTTTAATAAATAAGTTTTCTGTGCAATTTTGGTTATTTTGTATCCAAATTTCATACAATAAATAACTTATATAATTTTTGATGAATTTTGGGCAACAATTGAGTTTTTTAGTTACATTTTTGCAATAAATTAGTTTTTTGTGCAGTTTGTCAAACATTTTATGAAGTAAATAAGTTTTTTGTGCAAATTTCGTGCAGTTAATTGCTTTTCTTTCTATTTTTATAGAATTTTATACAAGAATTAAATGTTCTGAATGGTTTTAAATAAAATTTGTTTAATAAATAAGTTTTTGTGCAGTTTTGCTTATTTTGAGTGTAAATTTCATGCAATGATGATTTTTTTGTATAATTTTTGTTGAATTTTGTGCAACATTTGAATTCTCTGATCAGTTTTAGATAAATTTTGTGTAATAAATGACTTTTCTCTGCAATTTGTCATACATTTTATGAAGTAAATAGGTTTTTTGTGCAAATTTTATGCACTAAATGAAATTTATGTGCGTTTATTGTTAAATATTGAAGAATAATTAAGTTTTCTGAATAATTTTTGTTAAATTTGTGCAACAATTAAGTTTTCTGATCAGTTTAAGCTAAATGTGCAGTTTGTTCTACATTTTATGAAGTAAATAGGTTGTTTGTGCAAATTTTATGATTTTTGCTCTACTTTTTATTGAATTTGTTACAAGAATTCTATTATTTCCTGAGCAATTTTAAATAAATTTCTTGTAATAAATAAATTTTCTGAAAAGTTTTAAGTGAAATTTGTTTAATAAATAAGTTTTCTTTGCAGTTTTGGTTATTTTTTGTGCAAATTTCATGCAATAAATGACTTTTCTTTATCATTTTTATTGAATTTTGTGCAGCAATTGAATTTTCTAATCAGTTTTAGTTAAATTTTGTGCAATTAATGAGTTTTTTGTGCATTTTTCATACATTTTATGAATTAAATAGGTTTTTTGTGCAAATTCATGCAGTTAATTGCTTTTCTGCCTATTTTTATAGAATTTAATACAAGAATTAAATTTTCTGAGTGGTTTTAAGTGAAATTTGTTTAATAAATAAGTTTTTGTGCAGTTTTACTTATTTTGAGTGCAAATTTTATGCACTAAATGAAATTTATGTGCATTTATTGTTAAATATTGAAGAATAATTAAGTTTTTTGAGTAATTTTTGTTAAATTGCAACAATTTAGTTTTTTTTTATCATTTTAGCTAAAGGTGCAATTTGTTCTACATTTTATGAAGTAAATAGTGTTTTTGTGCAAATTTTATGCAATTAATTGCTTTTTGCGCTACTTTTTATTGAATTTGTTACAAGAATTCTATTTCCTGAGCAATTTTAAATAAATTTCTTGTAATAAATAAGTTTTCTGAGTGGTTTTAATTGAAGTTTGTTTAATAAATAAGTTTTTGTACAGTTTTGGTTATTTTGAGTGTAAATTTCATGCAATAAATGAGTTGCCTGTATAATTATTATTGAATTTTGTGTAATGAGTTTTCTGATCAGTTTTAGTTAAATTTTGTGTAATAAATAGTTTTCTGTGCAATTTGTCTTATAAACGTTTTTAATTTGTCACAAATGTCATAAATGTTTCTGAGTAAAGGCCAATAAACGTTTTGTAAGCTTTATAAACGTCTCTAAACTATCACAAATGTCAAAGATGGTTCATAAACTGTCAATAATATTTTTAAACATTCATAAATAGTAAAATGTTTTTAATATGTCACAAATGTCATTGATGTTCTTGAGTAAAGGTCAATAAACGTTTCGTAAGCTTTATAAACGTCATAAAGTGTTCCTAAACAACCACAAAAATATCAAAAATGGTTCATAAACCGCCAATAATGTTTCTAAACATTCATAAATTATATAAAACGTTTTTAATTTGTCACAAATGTCATAAATGTTTGTGAGTAAAGGTCAATAAACGTTTTGTAAGCTTTATAAACGTCTCTAAACTATCGCAAATGTCAAAGATGGTTCATAAACAGTCAATAATATTTTTAAACATTCATAAATAGTAAAATGTTTTTAATATGTCACAAATGCCATTAATGTTTTTGAATAAAGGTCAATAAACGTTTTGTAAGCTTTATAAACGTCATAAAGTGTTCCTAAACAACCACAAATATCAAAAATGGTTCATAATTTGTCAATAATGTTTCTAAACATTCATAAATTATATAAAACGTTTTTAATTTGTCACAAATGTCATAAATGTTTCTGAGTAAAGGTCAATAAACGTTTTGTAAGCTTTATAAAGGTCTCTAAACTATCACAAATGTCAAAGATGGTTCGTAAACTGTCAATAATATTATTAAACATTCATAAATAGTCAAAAGTTTTAAATATGTCACAAATGTCATTAATGCTCTTGAGTATAGGTCAATAAACGTTTTGTAAGCTTCATAAACGTCATAAAGTGTTCCTAAACAACCACAAATATCAAAAATGGTTCATAATTCGTCAATAATGTTTCTAAGCATTCATAAATGATATATAACGTTTTTAATTTGTCACAAATGTCATAAATGTTTGTGAGTAAAGGTCAATAAACGTTTTGTAAGCTTTATAAACGTCTCTAAACTATCACAAATGTCCAAGATGGTTCATAAACTGTCAATAATATTGTTAAACATTCATAAATAGTAAAACGTTTTTAATATGTCACAAACGTCATTAATGTTTTTGAGTAAAGGTCAATAAACGTATTGTAAGCGTCATATACGTCATAAAGTGTTCCTAAACAACCACAAATATCAAAAATGGTTTATAAACTGTCAATGTTTCTAAACGTTCATAAATTATAAAAAACTATTTTAATTTGTCATAAATGTTTGTGAGTAAAGGTCAATAAACGTTTTGTAAGCTTTATAAACGTCTCTAAACTATCACAAATGTCAAAGATGGTTCATAAACTGTCAATAGTGTTAGTAAACATTTTCATAAATAGTAAAACGTTTTTAATATGTCACAAATGTCATAAATGTTTTTGAGTAAAGGTCAATAAACGTTTTGTAAGCTTTATAAACGTCTCTAAACTATCACAAATGTTAAAGATGGTTCATAAACTGTCAATAATGTTAGTAAACATTCATAAATAGTAAAACGTTTCTAATTTGTCACAAATGTCATTAATGTTCTTGAGTAACGGTCAATAAACGTTTTGTAAGTTTCATAAACGTCATAAAGTGTTCCTAAACAACCACTAGTATCAAAAATCGTTCATAAACCGTCAATAATGTTTCTAAATATTCATAAATTATATAAAACGTTTTTAATTTGTCACAAATGTGATAAATGTTTCTGAGTAAAGGTCAATAAACGTTTTGTAAGCTTTATAAACGTCTCTAAACTATCGCAAATATCAAAGATGGTTCATAAACTGTCAATAATATTATTAAAAATTCATAAATAGTAAAACGTTTTTAATATGTCACAAATGTCATTAATATTCTTGAGTAAAGGTCAATAAACGTTTTGTAAGCTTCATAAACGTCATAAAGTGTTCCTAAACAACCACAAATATCAAAAATGGTTCATAAACTGTCAATAATGTTTCTAAACATTCATAAATTATATAAAACGATTTTAATTTGTCATAAATGTTTGTGAGTAAAGGTCAATAAACATTTTGTAAGCTTTATAAACATCTCTAAACTATCACAAATGTCAAAGATGGTTCATAAACTGTCAATAATATTATTAAACAGTCATAAATAGTAAAACATTTTAATATGTCACAAACGTCAATAATGTTTTTCAGTAAAGGTCAATAAACGTTTTGTAAGCGTCATAAACGTCATAAAGTGTTCCTAAACAACCACAAGTATTAAAAATGGTTCATAAACCGTCAGTAATGTTTCTAAACATTCATAAATTATATAAAACGTTTTAAATTTGTCACAAATGTCATAAATGTTTCTGAGTAAAGGTCAATAAACGTTTTGTAAGCTTTATAAACGTCTCAAAACTATCACAAATGTCAAAGATAGTTCATAAACTTTCAATAATATTGTTAAACATTCATAAATAGTAAAACGTTTTTAATATCTCACAAATGTCATTCATGTTCTTGAGTAAAGGTTGATAAACTTTTTGTAAGCTTCATAAACGTCATAAAGTGTTCCTAAACAACCACAAATATCAAAAATGGTTCATAAACCGTCAATAATGTTTCTAAACATTCATAAATTATATAAAACGTTTTTAATTTGTCACAAATGTCATAAATGTTTCTGAGTAAACGTCAATAAACGTTTTGTAAGCTTTTTAAACGTCATAAAGTGTTCTTAAACAACCACAAATATTAAAATGGTTCGTAAATCGTCAATAATGTTTCTAAACGTTTATAAATTATATAAAATGATTTTAAATTTGTCACAAATGTCATAAATGTCACTAAGCAAAGGTCAATAGACGTTTTGTAAACTTCATTAACGTCATAAAATGTTTCTAAACTACCACAAATGTCAAAAATGGTTTATAAATTGTCAATAATATTTCATAAACGTCATTAAATATTTCTTAACTATTATAAATGTCGAAAGTGGTTCATAAAATGTCAAAACGTTATAAAAAGATTTTAAATTTGTCAGAAATGTCATAAATGTTCCTAAGTAGAGGTCAATAAACGTTTTGTAAATTTTATAAACGTCATTAAATGTTTCTAAACTACCACAAATGTCGAAAATGGTTTATAAAATGTCAATAATATTTCGTAAACGTCATTCAATATTTTTTAACTATCACAAATGTCAAAAATGGTTCATAAAATGTCAAAACGTTATAAAACGATTTTAAATTTGTCACAAATGTTATAAATGTTCTTAAGTAAAGGTCAATAAACGTTTTGTAAACTTTATAAACGTCATAAAATGTTAACAAACGCACAAATGTCAAAAATGGTTTATAAACTGTCAATAATATTTTATAAACGTCATTAAACATTTCTTAACTATCATAAATGTCAAAAGTGGTTAAAAAAATATCAAAACGTTATAAAACAATTTTAAATTTGTTACAAATGTCATAAATGTTCATAAATAAAGGTCAATAAACGTTTTGTAAACTTCATAAACGTCATTAAATGTTTCTAAACTACCACAAATGTCAAAAATGGCTTATAAACTGTCAATAATATTTCATAAAAGTCATTAAATATTTCTTAACTATCATAAATGTCAAAAGTGGTTCATAAAATGTCAAAACGTTATAAGAAGATTTTAAATTTGTCATAAATGTTCCCTAGTAAAGGTCAATAAACGTTTTGTAAACTTCATAAACGTCATTAAATGTTTCTAAACTACCACAAATGTCAAAAATAGTTCATAAACTGTCAATAATATTTCATAAACGTCTTTAAATATTTCTTAACTATCACAAATGTCAAAAAGTGGTTCATAAAATGTCTAACGTCATAAAACGATTTTAAATTTGTCACAAATGTCATAAATGTTTCTAAGTAAAGGTTTTGTAAACTTCATAAACGATATAAAATGTTTCTAAACTACCACAATTGTCAAAAATGGTTCATAAACTGTCAATAATATTTCATAAAAGTTATTAAATATTTCTTAACTATCATAAATGTCAAAAGTGGTTCATAAAATGTCAAAACGTTATAAAAAGATTTTAAATTTGTCGCAAATGTTATATATGTTCCTAAGTAGAGGTCAATAAACGTTTTGTAAACTTCATTAACGTCATTAAATGTTTCTAAACTACCACAATTGTCAAAAATGGTTTGAAATTGTCAAAACGTTTTTAATTTGTCGCAAATGTCATAAATGTTTCTAAGTAAAGGTCAATTAACGTTTTGTAAACTTCACAAGCGCCATAAAATGTTTCTAAACTACCACAAATGTCAAAAAAGGTTCATAAACTGTCAATAATATTTCATAAACGTCATTAAATATTTTTTAACTATCACAAATGTCAAAAGCGTTCATAAAGTCAAAGTCATAATTTAGTTTCTAACCTGAAGCTGGATACACATTTAATTTGTTAAGTCCGCGGTATTTTGAGTATCATAAAGACATTTTACAATTTTTTTTTGTATGAAAATTAGTGTTTATTGAATTATTGGGTGCGTTCAGCGAACTAACCGTTGCGCTTAGTCAGCGGAATATTTAGGTTTAAAAAAGAAGACTTGTCTTGTGTGTAAGTTTATTATACGGATAAAAAAATATAATATAAATTAAGCTTAAGAACGAAAAAAAATAAATGCAGCCTTGTTTTCTCCTCAAACCGTGCCGACCTGATCACATTTTATCCATCGACGCCTTAATCCAGTCGATGTATTTAGCAACATCGGTGAACACCACATAATGCGACGAATCACATCTGAATTGATTCTGCAAGGCGACGCTTATGCTAACCAATCCGCGCAGCTGCCAAATTTCACGGTTCGGTGTCGACGTCTGTTTCGGGAATACCATGCCTCCTCCGGAATCACCGTTGCAAACCGACGTACCTGTAACCATGTCTTAGAATTATGGCGTATTTTTTATGCACGACTTAAGACGATCGTGTGAGCTGTATGTTTAAATATGTATGAAATGCAGTGTCATGTGTGTTTGATGCGAGTGGTCGTAGAAGTTAAGATTAAACTTACCGTTCCTGAATCCGGCGCAGTACGTTTTGCTCGTTGTGAAGCGGGAGAAAAAGTCGGGGAATGAGTAGATGCAGGTTTCTTTTGATACGACCGGCATTTTTGCCATTGTAAGGGCTTCGGTTACTTTACCGGTGTGGTCGAAACCCCATCCGACAACCGTTCCTGTAATATTTTTTTTAAGTTAGGTTGCAATTGATTTTTAGGTTATGTTAGCTAACTTACCGGACTTATTTAATACTGTCGTTAAATCATCACTTTCATTCCATAAACAAATAGGACGCACATAATCGCTAAACATGGCCGCATTGACGAGCTTAATGAGCGCAATATCGTTTGCATACGTTTGCGAATTGTACTCTGGATGCGGGAATATCATCGAGACTTGACTATCCTGTATGCCGGGATTTGACCATTTCTTTAAATAATATTTTCCTGAAACAATTTAAATCAATTCTAACTTCATAATGGAATTTTTATCACGATTCTTACCTAAATAAACTACTAAGCTGTCCGGATTCAGTGTGGTCTGCGATCTACGCCTGGTTACACAATGCGCAACTGTAATCACATGATGCCTGGATAGCAACGATGCTCCGCAAATGTATTGTAAGTCGGCGCCACGTTCATGGTATAAAGCCGCGTGCCACGGGTACTCACCTTCCATTGTTTTTTGTCCGTATGTTATCAATGGTTTTGGTTGAGTCTGGAATAGAGATAATTGAGTTTGCGAACGGAATGTTATTGATTCATTTACTTTCATTTGTGAGTTTGTATTATTGGGTGCGTACAGGAAGGTTAGAGCGCTCGTTTTTGATTGGTAGTGCTCGCTTATGATCGGCAGTGCTCGCTCCTGATCGGTAGCGCTCTTACCTTTCTGTACGCACCCATTGACGCATTTTTTTTTTTAATTAGTGACATTTTAGGTTATGTATTGTCAATTTTTTTAGGTTAGGTTGTTTTAAATGAAAGTAAATGAATTATTTTTACTACATCTACACCAATTTTACCTCTATGGGGGCTACAGTATCATCACTATAATAAGATCCCGATTGAGCATAATTACGGTTATAATTTTGATCAATATTATCAATAACGGCTCTGATAAAACCATACAAATTATGATTGGGCGTAATTTGCATAGATTCGTGCCCGCTTAAATGGTACACGTCGTAACCCTGGTTGCGGTGACGATTGTAACCTGTCTGTCGTTTGTGCCGATGTGTCTAAAAAAAGTTTCAGATTCTACTTAATTTGCAATTAATTTTGATATGATGAACGCTCTGGAAACTATTGAAGCTTGAAAAGGTCGGTGAATATTAAAATAGTGTAGTAGAGAATGCTTTATGTAGGGTGTACGATGGTTTGAAATTGTGCGACAGACAGATTTAGGGGATGAGTAACGATCGTGGGTGGGGATTACTTACAACGACTGTGCCGCACTCGATGTCCAACGTTGGTTTCAAGTGGGGGCGGTTTATTAGCTGGAAATCACCGGCGAATACATCGTCGTCGTCTGATGTTGCTGATGCTGGTTGCCAACCTCCACCCGGTCTGGAACTGTACAAAATTGATTAATTTAGTTCATTTAGGTTAAGTTGGATTTATAGGTTATGTAGATAGTTGAGCTGTAATGCATTTGTCAATTCTCTGTGTCTGCTTATGAGATTGGCGCAGTCGGTAATATCATATAATTTTTTTTTGTTAACGTTATGTAAAATTGATTGTATAAGTTTTGATCTGTTTTTTACGGTTGGCACTGTTGTTGAAGTGCATTATTGCCAAATTTTGCATCTGTCAATTGTGAATTAGGTTATGTATGTGTGCTCATGAGATTGGCGCAGTCGGTAGGATCATTTTAATTTCTGTTTTGAGGTTATGTAAAATTGATTTAGTTTTTACAGTTGGTACTACTGATGAAGTGCATTGTTGTCAACTTTTAAGAATATCCAATGTATGGTTTTAAAGTTATTCAACTTTTTTGATTTTGAATTTCTCTATTTCGAAATGCCGAGCGGCGTTTATTTTTAAGGTTATATAAAATTAGCCGTACAAATTTTGATCTGTTTTTTACAGTTGGTACTACTATTGTTGGAGTGCATTGTTGCCAAATTTTAAGAAAATCCAATGCGTGGTTTTTAAATTATTCAACTTTTTCTGTTTTCAATTTCTTTAATTACAAATGCTATGAGTAATTTACTTTTGAGGTTATGTAAAATTGACCGTATACGTTTTGATTAATTTTTTACAGTTTGTACTACTATTGTTGGGCTGCATTGTTGCCAAATTTCAATAAAATCCAATATATGGTTTTAAACTTATTAAACTTTTTCTGATTTCAATTTCACTAAAAAATTGTTTTGGCGCAGTCGGTCGGATAAAATTTAAAAAAAAAAACAACAAAAGATAAATTTTGCTACGAACTACATGGAGCAATAAAATATTCAATTCATTACCTAACATTTTTTGTTTGCAATGTGTAAAAATTGTTTTGGCGCAGTCGGTCGGATAAAATAAAATAAAAAAAAAACTATAAAAGATTAAATTTTGCATACAAACTACATGGAATAATATAATATTTTTGTAATTTGTTATTTTTAAAGTAAAAATTGTTTTGGCGCAGTCGGTCTAAAAAAATTTAAAAAAAAAAGAACAAAGGATTAATTTTGCGTTAGAACTACATGGAAGAATAAAATATTTAATTCATTACCTAACATTTTTTGTTTGCAATGTGTAAAAACTATTTTGGCGCAGTCGGTCGGGTAAAACTTGTAAAAAAAAGCTACAAATTATTAAATAAATATTAAATTTTGCGTACAAACTACATGGAATAATGAAATATATTTTTTTAAGTAGTTATTTTTAAAGTAAAAATTGTTTTGGCGCAGTCGGTCGGATCAAAATTAAAAAAAAAAACAAGATTAATTTTGCGTACGAACTACATGGAACAATAAAATATTCAATTTATTACCCACCTTTTTTTAAGTAGTAATTTACAACGTAAAAATTAGTTAGGCGCAGTTGGGCTGATAAATTTTTTAAAATAAATTTAAATTCTTGAGCAGAAAGTCAATATTTGAGATTACAATTTTGAAGTTTTTTGAGGTTATGTTACCTGCTTCTTATGTTTAAGTGTTCATTTCATTCAATCATAACATATCTTACAATGTGCCACCTCCTCCTGTGGGTCGTACATTTTCAACCGAACTTGGAGGCGTGGTAGTATCGAAACTGCTCGGTCCGCTCGTTTGCAATTGTCCTCCTGTAATGGCGGCCGGTGTCGAGGACTCCCCTTCCGGACAAATCGTTTTCGCATTCAATCGGAATGCCATCAGCTGTGGCGGCGGCGATTCACGCGGATCGTACTTAATATAGAATCTCAAAGCGTAAGGCATGTTAGCTTTTAACTGATGATTCCTGTTTTTAATAAGGTACTCCTTATTATCAGTCGTTTTAATTTCTCCAAACCAGTTCTGTGAAAACAATTTTGAGGTTAGATTTGTTAGGTTAGAATTATTTTACTTACTCCTAATTGTAAAGATGGTTTATCGAAAATCAGTCTCAACCACACTCCAGACAAATCCGATTCGCTGATCAGTGTTACCACTCCGTACCATCTGTCGTTTTCTTTTTGCGGCTCGTATGAGAAGAGACGCGGACATGGGGAGGTCATTTGTGCTTCGGCATAATTTGCTATAACTAGGAGACTTAATACACTGCATCTCCACATTTTTGACAGATCTGTAAATAATAAATATTGACAGTTCAAGAGTACAATTCATTCAATATGAAGGTAGAGTATGGGAAATTATTTCTTTAATAATAAGGTACACTATAATCCATTCAATATGTAGCTAGAGCATGCGAAATCGTTTTTTTAAGTTACACTACAATTCATTCAATATAAAGATGGAGGGTGGGAAATAATTTCTTTAATAAATTACAATATAATCTATTCAATATGAGCGTGTGGACAATTATTTGTTTAATAAGTTATACTATAATCCATTCAATGTAAAGGTGGTGCGTGAGAAATCATTTATTTCATATGAAGGTAGAGCGTTTAAAATTAAAAAAAAAATGCGCATAATCAGTTGCATTTGATAACCCTATTGCACGACACTGTTTACATCAAATTTGATTTGTTTCTTGGCGCTCTATCTTGAAATTGAATAGACTATAGTTTTTTTTTAATATTGACATTATAATTGTGACAATTAAAAACTGTCAAAATGTAATGTTGTAGCTCAATATTTTTAGAGAAATTCTTAACTATATTTATCTGGGTTATTAGCAAATTCTCTCATCTTTAATGAACTTGGACCGACATGGTTTAATTTAAATCGGGAAATACTATTGCTGCTGAGTCATCTTCTGTAATTACGAACGTGTGTGTGTGTGTGAGTTTTATTCTTTTTATCTATTAATTTATTGCTGCTCATTTGCATTGAATTGTATCAACAAAATATAAATTCCTGCCTGTCAGTCAATTAAATTTGTACAGAATTGTTGTTTATTTGCAATGTAAACATTAATCAATTAACAAATATTTAAGTGACAATGAATGCAAATACGTTTACCAGACTGCTGAAAAAATATTTATTTGATTTGCAATAATAAATTGTATTTGGTTAAGGAAGCTTTTATTTCATCGGAATGTTGTTAATTTGTTGTGGAATGAATTCTTTAATTGAAAAATAGATTATACATCATCGGTTTTTTTAAAATATGTATATTAAGCTGGAAAGTTACATTTGACGTTGACGTTGCTATTTGTTTGGACCGAAAAGGTGGATTTAAATTTAATCTTACTTAAATTTTGCAAAAATTAACAAATCTGTTAAAATAATGCTTTAAATATTTGAAAAAACGCAATTTTGTTATAAAAACGCTCAGAAATTGAAAAAATCGCTTAGGTACAAAAAATGCATTGGAATTGCATTTATAGCACGTTTACCGATAGGAATTCAGCGAGAATTAATAAAAATGTTTATAATTTTTTTAATAAATTTATTTATGCACAAAAAAAACGCAAAAATTGAAAATATGTTTTGAATAATACGTTTTTTTGCACAAAAATGCTTTGAAAACGCGTTTATATCGTAAATATAGCATATTTACTGATTGGGTTCAGCAAGAATTGATCTAAAACTATTTAATAGCATTCAAATTACAATTTATACACAAAATCGCTCAGAAATTTAAAAAAATCGCTCAGAAAAAATACGTTTTACGTAACATTTAATGCTTGAACTTTGTCAAAAAGCAATAAATTTGTAAAAAAAACGAAACAAAAACGCTTTTATAGCGTAAATATAGCACATTTATTGCTTGAATTTATTTAAAATAAATAAATTTGTGTAAAAAATTAAAAATTAAAAAAAATGCACAAAAATGCCTTGCAATCGTAGTTACAGTTTGAATGACGAATATACAATGCTTGAATTTGATCAAAAATTGATACAAAAGTAAAAAACTTAACACATTTTTTACCAGATTTTTAGTTTTAGTTGGCAGCTAAACTATGTATTTTTTGGCCGGATTTCTGGTTTTTAAGACTTGATAAATTTTTTTAAAGCCGGATTTTTTGTTTTAAAGCACGATTTTATAAATTTTTAAGCTGATTTAACTGTTTGGCGCCCAAATTTAACACATTGTTTACCGGATTTCTAGTTTTAAAGGCCGGATTTACATTTTTGAAAGCTGGAGTTATAGTTTTGAGGCTGAATTAACAGGTGGCAGCTAAACTATGCACTTTTTTGGCCGGATTTCTTGTTTTAAAGACTTGATTTATTTTTTAAAGTTGCCTTTTTTGTTTTAAAGCACGAATTTATAATTTTGAAGCTGATTTAACAGTTTGGCGCCCAAACTTAACACATTGTTTACCGGATTTTTAGTTTTAATGGCCGGATTTACATTTTTGAAAGCTGGAGTTATAGTTTTGAGGCTGAATTAACAGGTGGCAGCTAAACTATGTATTTTTTGGCCGGATTTCTGGTTTTTAAGACTTGATTAATTTTTTTAAAGCCGGATTTTTTGTTTTAAAGCACGATTTTATAAATTTTGAAGTTGATTTAACTGTTTGGCGCCTAAACTTAACACATTGTTTACCGGATTTTTAGTTTTAATGGCCGGATTTACATTTTTGAAAGCTGGAGTTATAGTTTTGAGTCTGAATTAACAGTTGGCAGCTAAACTATGCACTTTTTGGCCGGATTTCTGGTTTTAAACACTTGACTTGCTTTTTTATAAGCCGGATTTTTTGTTTTAAAGCACGAATTTATCATTTTGAAGCTGATTTAACAGTTTGGCGCCCAAACCGAACACATTGTTTACCAGATTTTTAGTTTTAAAGGCCGGATTTACATTTTTAAAAGCTGGAGTTATAGTTTTGAGGATGAATTAACAGTTGCAGCTAAACTATGCACTTTATTGGCCGGATTTATAGTTTTAAAGAATTGATTTACTTTTTTATAAAGCCGGATTTTTAGTTTTAAAGTTAAGTTTTAAGATCAGTTTAACAATTTAGCAAAAACCTATTACAATGCTTACCGGATTTTTAGTTTTAATGGACGGATTTGCATTTTTAAAAGCTGAAGTTATAGTTTTGAGGCTGAATTAACAGTTGGCAGCCAAACTCGCACGTTGTTGGCCGGATTTCTAGTTTTAAAGGCCGGATTTAATATTTTAAAAGTTGGAGTTATAAAACGTTGAATTTATGTATAAAAAAGGCCGGATTAAATTTTTAAAAAGCTGTTTGTGTACACAAAAGCCGGATTTATTGATTAAAAGTTTAGGTTTATGCGCAGATTGACAGATTTTATGTATAATTTTTAAATAAATATGGCTATATGATACGTGCTAGCCGGATTTATGCATAAGAAGCCGAATCAGTGCATAAAAGGTTTATCAAGAGTTATTAGAAATATTAAATAATTAAACGAAAGACTAGTGTTGCCATCTAGTTGCAATTTAATACTAAAATGCTATCATGCGATGCCGTGGTCGTACAAGGCATACTGACGAGGTTCATCGCTCAGGAAATGCGTTTTTTGCAAGAAATCGCTCAGGAAATGTTTTTGAAACTCATTTATAGTGTAAATTTAAGCAATAAATTGTAGCCAGAGTAATAAAACTCAAAAAAACTAACCAAAAATTTAAAAAAATTGGTCAGAAATACAAGTTTTTTGCATAAAAGCGCCTCTAAACGCATTAAAGCTGTTAAAAACGCATAAACTCACTCGAAAAATGCGTTTTCTACACGAAAATACATACAGACGTAAAAAAAAATTTAGAAAAAAATGATTTCTGCACAAAAATGACTTGATAACGCATTTACAGATTAAATATTGCACTTCTGATGATTAAAATTTGTAAAACATCAATAAAAATGTTGAAAATAGCTCAGAAAGATACGTTTTGTGCGCAAACACTCAATATCGCACATTTAATGCTTGAAATTTAGCAGAAATCAATTTAAAAATGCAATTTCTACATAAAAACCAGTAGAAATTTAAAAAATCGCTTAGAAATAAAAGTTTTTTGCATAAAAGCCTATTGGAAGCGAATGAAAACGATTAAGAAATGCTTAAACTTGCCCAAAAATACATTTTCAGCACAAAAATGACTTGGAAACGGATTTATAGTTTAAATATCGCACATCTAATGCTTGAAATTTGTAAAAATTAATAAAAATGTTAAAAATCGCTTAGAAATCGCTTGAAATGTAACAGAAATCAATTTAAAGATGCCATTTTCACACAGAAACTAGTAAAGATTAAAAAAAAGTTTAATAATACAAGTTTTTTGCATAAAAGCGCATTGGAAACGCATTATACATTCTACACAAAACGTGTAGAAATTAAAAAAAAATCGCTCAGAATCATACGTTATTTTACAAAATTGCTTTTGAAACGCATTTACCGTTTAAATATCGCAAATCTAATGCTTGAAATTCGTAAACAATTAATAAAAGTGAACTAAAACGCATTTACAGTTACAGCAAAATAGCAATAAAACTGTTAAAAAACGATTAAAATCTTTTAAAAGTGAATTTTTACACAAACGTGACTTTAACAGTAACAGTTGCAGTTTATATTTGACAGCTGTAAGTCAATTATGACAGCTGTGATCTATATCTGATAGTTACAGCTAACTAAGACAGTTGCAGTTTATAATATGACAGTTAGAAAGCAACTATGACAGTTGCAGGCTATAGTATGAGAGTTAGGAAGCACCTATAGCGTTTGCAGGCTACAATAAGACAGTTAGGAAGCAACTATGACAGTTGCAGTTATATTGGACAGTTGCAAGTCGGTTATGACAGTTGAGATCTATATTTTTTGGTTACAAACCAACTTAGACAGTTGCACGCTTTAGTATGGCAGTTACGAAGCAACTATGACAGTTGCAGGCTATAGTAGGACAGTAACAGTTTATATTTGACAGTTGTGATCTATATTTGATAGTTAGAAGCAGACTAGGACAGTTGAAATCTACGTACAATAAGACAGTTGGAAAGCAACTATGACAGTTGCAGTTTATTTTGGACAGTTGTAAGTCAATTATGACAGCTGTGATCTATATTTTATGATTGTAAGCCAACTTAGAAAGTTGCAGTTCATAAAATGACAGTTGCAGGCTAAAAGTATGGCAGTTAGGAAGCAACTATGGTATCTGCAGGCTATAGTAGGACAGTCGCAATTAAATTTGACAGTTGTGATGTATATTTGAGAGTTACAAAAGAGCTAGGCAGTTACAGTCTATAATATGACAGTTAGGGAGCGTCTATGACAGTTGCAGACCATAGTATGACAGTTATAGTTTATATTTGACAGTTGTGATCTGTATTTGATAGTTACATACGAAATAGGACAGTTACAGTCTATAATATGACAGTTAGGGAGCAACTATGACAGTTGCAGACTATAGTATGACAGTTATAGTTTATATTTGACAGTTTTGATCTATATTTGATAGTTAAAAGAGAGCTAGGACAATTACAGTCTATAATATGACAGTTAAGGAACAACTACGATATTTGCAGGCTATAGTATGACAGTTAAAGTTTATTTTTGGCAGTTTTGATCTGAATTTGATAGTTACAAGCGAACTAGTACAGTTGCAGTTTATAATATGACACACGGGGAGCAACTATCACAGCTGCAGGCTATAGTATAACAGTTGAAGTTTATGTTTTGATAGTTTTGATCTATATTTAATAGTAAGCTAGTTTAAACAGTATCAGTCTAACATGACAGCTAGAAAGTTGCATGATATATTTGATAGTTACAATATAAATGTGACAGTTTGAAGCAGGGGGGGGGGGTATTATATGTAATACCCCCCCCCCCCTCCCTGCTATAGCAAGAAAAAAACCGTTTTCACCTCTGAATGAAACATTCAAATAATACAAATATTATAACAAAATGTTCAGTTTTTTGCGTTTTACTCGAGAAGTAGGCATTGGTACTGTGTAAAGCATTTAAACCACACGAATTTTCTTCAAATTACGTATAAATAAAATTCTTTGCATAAAAATGATTAACTTATCAACATCTCCAAACAAGAAACTTGTAACAAAATACCGGTTTTTTACCGTTTTTCTCATTTTATTAGAGAAGTTAGTACTGGGCCATATAAACCAGTGTAACCACGTGAGTTTCCATTAAATTGTGCATCTCTAGACATGAATTTGTTGCCAAAAAATTAATTTTATGGCTTAACAAGATTTCCAAACTCGAAACTTGTAACAAAATACCGACTTTTTTACCGTTTTTCTCATTTTACTGGAGAAGTTAATACTGGGCCATATAAACCAGTTTAACCATCACATGAGTTTCCATTATAATGTGCATCTCTAGATATGAATTTGTTGTCAAAAAATGAATTTTATGACTTAACAAGATTTCCAAACACGAAACTTGTAACAAAATACCGACTTTTTGACCGTTTTTTAATTTTTTTTCTAGAAGTTAGTACTGGGCTATATAAAAAAGTGTAACCACGTGACTTTTCATTAAAATGTGCATTTTTGATATGAATTTGTTGCCAAAAAATGAAATTTATGACTTAACAAGATCTCCAAACACTAAACTTGTAACAAAATACCGATTTTTTACCGTTTTTTTCCATTTGGCTGGAGAAGTTAGTACTAGGCCTTATAAACCAGTGTAACCAGGTGAGTTTCCATTAAATTGTGCATCTCTAGACATGAATTTGTTGTCAAAAAATGAATTTTATGACTTAACACGATCTCCAAACACGAAACTTGTAACAAAATACCGACTTTTTGGACGTTTTTTTCACATTACTCGATAAGTTAGTACTAGGCCATATAAACCAGTGTAACCACGTGAGTTTCCATTAAGTTGTGAAACTCTAGATATGAATTTCTTGCCAAAAAATGAATTTTATGACTTAACAAGATCTCCAAACACGAAACTGGTAACAAAATACCGACTTTTTGACCGTTTTTCTGGTTTTACTCAAGAAGTTAGTACTGGGCCATATAATCCAGTATAACTACGTGAGTTTCCATTAAATTGTGCATCTCTAGATATGAATTTGTTGCCAAAATATGAAATTATGACTTAACAAGATCTCCAAACACGAAACTTTTAACAAAATACTGATTTTTTTACCGTTTTTCTTATTTTATTTGAGAAGTTAGTAGTGGGCCATATAAACCAGTTTAACCACGTGAAGTTTTATTAAATTGTGCATCTCTAGAAATGAATTTGTTGCCAAAAAAATGAATTTTATGACTTAACAAGATCTCCAAACACGAATCTTGTAACAAAATACCTACTTTTTGGCCGTTTTTCTTATTTTACTCGAGAAGTTAGTACTGGGCCATATAGACCAGTGTAATCACGTGAGTTTCCATTGAGTTGTGCATCTCTAGATATAAATTGGTTACCAAAAAATGAATTTTATGACTTAACAAAATCTCCAAACACGAAACTTGTAACAAAATACCGATTTTTTTACCGTTTTTTTTTTTTAATTTTATTTGAGACGTTAGTACTGGGTTATATAAACTAGTGTAACCACGTGAGTTTTTATTAAATTGTGCATCTCTAGACATGAATTTTATGAGTTAACAAGATCTTCAAACACGAAAGTTATAACAAAATACCGCTTTTTTACCGTTTTTCTCATTTTACTCGAGAAGTTAGTACTAGGTCATATAAACCAGTGTAACAACGTGAGTTTCCATTATATGGTGCATCTCTAGTCATGAATTTGTTGACTTAACAAGATATCTAAACACGAAACTTGTAACAAAATACCGATTTTTTACCGATTTTTTTGTTTTACTCGAGAAGTTAGTACTAGGCCATATAAACCAGTGTAACCACGTGAATTTCCATTAAATGGTGCATCTCTAGTCAGGAATTTGTTGCCAAAAAAATGAATTTTTTGACTTAACAAGATCTCCAAACAAGAAACTTGTAACAAAATACCGATTTTTTACCGTTTTTCTCATTTTACTCGAGAAGTTAGTACTAGGTCATATAAACCAGTGTAACAACGTGAGTTTCCATTATATGGTGCATCTCTAGTCATGAATTTGTTGACTTAACAAGATATCTAAACACGAAACTTGTAACAAAATACCGTTTTCTTACCGTTTTTTTCATTTTACTGAAGAAGTTAGTAATGGGCCATATAAACCAGTGTAACCAAGTTAGTTTCCATTAAATTGTTTATCTCTAGACATGAATTTGTTGGCAAAAAATGAATTTTATGACTTAACAACATCTCCAAACACGAAACTTGTAACAAAGTACCGATTTTTTACCGTTTTTCTCATTTTACTCGAGAAGTTAGTACTGCGCCATATAAACCAGTGTAATCACGTGAGTTTCCATTAAAATGTGCATCTCTAGTCATGAATTTGTTGCCAAAAAAATGAATTTTATGACTTAACAAGATGTCCGTCCAAACACGAAACTTGTAACACAATACCGATTTTTTACCGTTTTTCTTATTTTACCGGAGAAGTTAGTACTCGGCCATATAAACCAGTGTAACCACGTGCGTTTTTATTAAATTGTGCATCTCTAGACATACGAACTAATCGCCAAAAGATGATTTTTATGACTTAAGGGCGCGGTTTAAGGAATATCATAAAACTACGTGCAGAACTCCCGCAATTTAACTCTTTTTTTTAAATTGGTTTTTTATTTTTTTTTAGCAAAGTTTTGTAAAATCAAGTGCCAAAGATTATGTCTAAATGTTTCTTCGCGCTGCTGGCACTCTTCTAATCGAAAACGGAAATTAGCCGTCACGCTTGATTAGGCTGGAAATTTCATTCTCTGCACGTTGCAAAAAACGATTTTAAAAAGAAATTAAATTGTGTAAGTTCTGCTTGTAGTTTTATGACTCTTCCTAAACCGCGCCCTTAACAAGATATCCAAACATAAAACTTGTAACAAAATACCGACTTTTTGACCGTTTTTCTTATACTACTTGAGAAGTAAGTACTGGGCCATATAAATCTTCCAATTTGCGCATGTCTAGACAATAATTATGACTTAATAATATCTTCAAACACGAATGTCGCTGTTTTTATGTTTGGAGATGTTGTTAAGTCATAAAAAAATCATTTATGATATTAAAAATAATAACAAAATTGTTTAAGAACCATAATAAATGAATACACGACAACAACTAACAATTTGCACTATCATTACCACAAAATGAATCAGGAAAGTTCTCAATAATTACATTTTAATATTCTTTTTATTGCATTGTGTTTTTACTACTACCAGGAAGCTCTAGCTTAAAAATAAAGAGGGATAACTGTGTATTAATCAACTAATTTACCCAGTCGAAACAATAAACCAGTTTCCAACTCATATTGGAAATTCAATTGCATCAAATATTGACTAAAAAAATTGTTTATTTATCAATAAATGATGAAATGTATTACTAAATTCGATGGAATTGTTTATAGTGGAATCGATGTTATTTTTAGATTAAAATTGATTAAATTTGCATATTATGTAAACAATGTCTTAATCCAATGGTCTTGTTTATGACATGTCTATATTTAATTTAAAAAAAAGAATGATCAAATAATATGCTATTATTCCAATCCAATTATTATTTGCCTGTAAGGAAGTTATTAAAAAATCCTTTGTTTATATATTTTGCATAAATTTATTTTAACTTAAAATTACATAGTCATGTACAATTTTTATAATTAATGATGCGAGAGGGGAAACACTGGCTAATGTAATTAAACGATTGCATAATTCTCTTATGGATGTTAATTGTGTATCTTAATAAGTTTTTGTTTTTAATTTTCATGAATTTATTAAAGTAATTTGAATAATTTAGTTACATTAATGTTTATTATTCATTGATAGTATCATTTGTTTTATAATAATCACATATTTTTTTAATAAATATGCATAAAGTTTGACAGGCGTAATAAAAATGATCAACAGATGTATTTGCAATTTGATATTTCTTAAGTAAATATTTACATTTTAATTAGCAAAGAAACGCAATCTTAGAAGCCGGATTTTATTTATTATTGAATTGATTTATCAATTTTAGATTGGATTTATTTATTTTCAGGTCAAATCTATTTAATTTTAAACAGGATTGATTTATTTTTTATAATTTCTGTTCGGTTTTGTTAATTTTTAAGTGCATTTTTAGTTCTGTGACTGGATTTTTTAGTTTAAAGGCCGGATTAATTTTTTTATGGCTGAGTTTATTTAATTTTTAATTGGATTTGTTATTTTCCTGCTAGATTGATTTGATAATAGGTTTATTTAATTACGATTAGGTTTATTATATTTAGCTTTATTTATCTGATTTTATGCAGGATTTGTTAGTTTTACGGCCGGATTTATGCGCAATTTGCTTATTTATTAATTTCTGCTTAATTTTTTTTATAAAATGTTAAAAATAACAAAATCCAGTCTTAAAACATGAAAATATTGTTAGAAAGCAACAAAATTCAGACACAAACACTGTTCAAAATGTACTTGTCATGAACTGTTATAAAATGCAATTTTTGTTTAATAAAATGTTAAAAATGGCAAAGTTTGGTTAAAAAAAAAAATTAAAATTATAAAATTGTGCTAAAAATTGTCAAAATTTAACCATAAAATGCAAAATGTTAAATTCTACTCATAAAATGTCAAAATTAGCTAAATCCGGACTTGAAACATTAAAATATTGTTAAAATGCAACAAAATTCAGACATAAACTGTTAAAAAGTGAAAAAAAAAATTAAGAAATTTCAAAAACTTGTCATGAACTGTTATAAAATGCAATTTTTGTTTTATAAAGTGTTAAAAATGGCAAAATTTGGTCGTAAAATGTGCCAAAATCTAAACATAAAACTTGAAAAATGTAAAGTTCTACTCATAAAAGTAAAAATTAGCAAAATCCGGCATTGAAGCATCAAATTATTGTTAGGAAGCAACAAAACTGTCGAAGAGTGCAACATTTTATTCATAGAACGTTAAAAATAGCAAAATCCAGATTTAAATTATCAAAAATATTGTTATAAGAACCAAAAATCGTCATAAACTGTTCAAAAGTGCAAAATCTGGCCATTAAGTTTTAAACAATTGTCAGAAAGCACCAAAAACCGTCCATAAACTGTTAAAAAGTGTAGATAATGTCATCAAATTTCAAAAATTGCAAAATCCAAATTTAAAGTATTAAAAGTATTGTTAGAAAGAACCAAAAATCGTCATAAACTGTTAGAATGTGCAAAATTCGGCCATTAAGTTTTAAACAATTGTCAGATAGCACCAAAAACCGGCCATAAACTCTTAAACAGTGTAAAAAACTTTGTCAATTTTGACCGCAAGAAGTCGCGACATATGTTCTTTGTGACGGAGCTCTTTCTTCTTCCGCAAACTACGCTTTGATATTCTAGTGGCGTCTTACAATATTGTCTGCGACGTTTTCTGAAAAGGGTTTTGAGCCAAAGAATAGAAGTAAACTGCGATCTGCTAGACAATGTATTAGTAGGTGCTAGGCTAAATAGAGAAGCATACCTTTAATATTGCTTTTAAAGCGTCGTTTCTATAAAAAAATATAAAAAAATTGACATCAATTAATAGATTAATAGTTTAGAAAATGTTTGTCTTGTACTTAATATGTAATAAATTGCTTCTGAGCGATTTATTACATAGAAAATATATTTAATTTGATCATTTTCTAGAATTATGTATTTAATTGACTGCTCACAAACATTATATGACGTTTATGACACTTCACAAACATTTTATGACATTTATGACAGCTCGGAAATAATTATTAACTGTTCACAAGCATTTTATAACGTTTACGACAGTTCACGGACATTTTATGACGTTTATGACAATTTAGGAACATATTATGACATTTATGACAGCTCAGAAACAATTATTGACTGTTCACCAACATTTACTAACTTTTATGACAGCTCACGAACATTTTATGACGTTTATAATATCTCTTGAATTGTTTGACAGTTTGGGAACATTTTATAACGTTTATGACAGCTTGAGAACGTTTTATGACATTTATGACAACTCAGAAATAATTGTTGACTGTTTACAAACGTTTTATAACGTTTATGTTAGCTCATGGACATTCGGACATTTTATGACGTTTATGATATCCCTTAAATATTTTATGACGTTTATGACAGCTTGAGAACATTTTATGACAACTCCGAAATAATTATTGACTGCTCACAAACATTTTATAACGTTTATGACAGCTCACGGATATTTTTTGACGTTTATGATATTTCTTAAACATTTTTTTACAGTTCAGAAACATTTTATGACATTTATGATATCTCATAAACTATTATAACGTCTATAACAGCTCACAAACATTTTATAACGTTTATGACTGCCCACGGATATTTTATGATGTTTATGATATCCCTTAAACATTTTATGATAGTCTGAGAACATTTTCTTACGTTTATTACAGTTTAGGAACATGTTATGGCATTTATGACATTTCACGGACATTTTATGACGTTTATGATATCTCTGAAATATTCTATGACAGTTCGGGAACATTTTATGACGTTTATGACAACTTAGGTACATTTTATTACATTTATAACAGCTCAGTAACAATTATTGACTGTTTACAAACATTTTATAACGTTTATGGCAGTTCACGAACGTTTTATGTCGTTTATGATATCTTTTAAACATTTTATGACTGTTCGGAAATATTTTATGACGTTTTTGACAGTTCAGAAACAATTATTGACTGTTCACAAATATTTTATAACGTTTATGACAGCTCACGGACATTTTATGACGTTTGTGATAGCTCTTTAACAATTTATGACAGTTTGGGATCGTTTTATGACGTTTATGGAAATTTAGGAACATTTTAGTTCAGAAACAATTATTGACTACTCACAAACAGTTTATAACGTTTATGACTGCTCACGAACGTTTTATGACGTTTATGATATCTTTTAAACATTTTATGACATTTTTTAAACATTTTATGACAGTTTGGGAACATTTTATGATGTTTATAACAGTTTAGGAACATTTTATGACATTTATGACAGCTCAGAAACAATTATTGACTGCTCACAAACATTTTATAACGTTTATGACAGCTCACGTACATTTTATGACGTTTGTGATAGCTCTTTAACAATTTATGACAGTTTGGGAACGTTTTATGACGTTTATGGAAATTTAGGAACATTTTAGCTCAGAAACAATTATTGATTACTCACAAACATTTTATAACGTTTATGACTGCTCACGAACGTTTTATGACGTTTATGATATCTTTTAAACATTTTATGACATTTTTTAAACATTTTATGACAGTTTGGGAACATTTTATGATGTTTATAACAGTTTAGGAACGTTTTATGACAGCTCAGAAACAATTATTGACTGCTCACAAACATTTTATAACGTTTATGACAGCTCACGGACGTTTATAATATCTTTTAAACATTTTATGACAGTTCGAGAACATTATATGACATTTATGATAGCTCAGAAACAATTATTGACTGCTCACAAACATTTTATAACGTTTATGACTGCTCACGAACGTTTTATGACGTTTATGATATCTTTTAAACATTTTATGACAGTTTATGACATTTTTTACACATTTTATGACAGTTTGGGAACATTTTATGATGTTTATAACAGTTTAGGAACATTTTATGACATTTATGACAGCTCAGAAACAATTATTGGCTGCTCACAAACATTTTATAACGTTTATGACAGCTCACGAACGTTTTATGACGTTTATAATATCTTTTAAACTTTTTATGACAGTTCGAGAACATTATATGACATTTATGATAGCTCAGAAACAATTATTGACTGCTCACAAACATTTTATAACGTTTATGACAGCTGACGGACATTTGATGACGTTTATGATATTTCTTAAACGTTTGATGACAGTTTAGGAACATTTAATGACGTTTATGATAGCTTAGGAACATTTTATAACGTTTATGATAGTTCAGAAACAATTATTAACTGCTCACAAACATTTTATAACGTTTATGACAGCTCACAAACGTTTTATGACGTTTATGATATTTTTTAAACGTTTTATGACAGTTCGGGAACATTTAATGACGTTTATGACAGCTCGGAAACAATTATTGACAGATCGGAAACAATTATTGACAGCTTGGAAACAATTATTGACAGCTCGGAAACAATTATTGACTGCTCACAAACATTTGATGACGTTTATGACAGTTCACGAACATTTTATGACGTTTTTGATATCTCTGCAACATTTTATGACAGTTCGGCAACATTTTATGACGTTTATGACAGCTTAGGAACATTTTATGATATTTATGTCAGCTCAGAAACAATTATTGACTGTTCACAAACTTTTTATAACGTTTATCACAACTCACGGACATTTATGATATCTCTTAAACTTTTTATGATAGTTCGGGAACATCTTATGACGTTTATGACAGCTTAGGAATATTTTATGACAGCTCGGAAACATTTATTGACTGCTCACAAACATTTTATAGCGTTTATGACAGCTCACGAACGTTTTATGACGTTTATGATATCTCTTAAATATTTTATGACAGTTCGGGAACATTTTATAACGTTTATGACAGCTTGACAACATTTTATAACATTTGTGACAGCTCAGAAACAATTATTGACTGCTCACAAACGTTTTTGGTAGCTCACGGACATTTTATGACGTTTATGATATCTCCTAAACATTTTATGACAGTTTGTGAAAATTCATGACGTTTATGACAGTTAGGAACATTTTATGACATTTATGACAGCTCGGAAACAATTATTGGCTGCTCACAAACATTTTATAACGTTTATGACAGGTCACGAACGTTTTATCACGTTTATAATATCTTTTAAACATTTTATGACAGTTCGAGAACATTATATGACATTTATGATAGCTCAGAAACAATTATTGACTGCTCACAAACATTTTATAACGTTTATGACAGCTCACGAACATTTTTTGACGTTTTTGATATCTCTGCAACATTTTATGACAGTTCGGGAACATTTTATGACGTTTATGACAGCTTAGGAACATTTTATGATATTTATACAGCTCAGAAACAATTATTGACTGTTCACAAACATTTTATAACGTTTATCACAACTCACGGACATTTATGATATCTCTTAAACTTTTTATGACAGTTCTTGATTATTTTATGACGTTTATGACAGCTTAGGAATATTTTATGACATTTATGACAGCTCGGAAACATTTATTGACTGCTCACAAACATTTTATAGCGTTTATGACAGCTCACGAACGTTTTATGACGTTTATGATATCTCTTAAATATTTTATGACAGTTCGGGAACATTTTATAACGTTTATGACAGCTTGAGAACATTTTATAACATTTGTGACAGCTCAGAAACAATTATTGACTGCTCACAAACGTTTTTGGTAGCTCACGGACATTTTATGACGTTTATGATATCTCCTAAACATTTTATGACAGTTTGTGAAAATTCATGACGTTTATGACAGTTAGGAACATTTTATGACATTTATGACAGCTCGGAAACAATTATTGGCTGCTCACAAACATTTTATAACGTTTATGACAGGTCACGAACGTTTTATCACGTTTATAATATCTTTTAAACATTTTATGACAGTTCGAGAACATTATATGACATTTATGATAGCTCAGAAACAATTATTGACTGCTCACAAACATTTTATAACGTTTATGACTGCTCACGAACGTTTTATGACGTTTATGATATCTTTTAAACATTTTATGACAGTTTATGACATTTTTTAAACATTTTATGACTGTTTGGGAACATTTTTTGATGTTTATAACAGTTTAGGAACATTTTATGACATTTACGACAGCTTAGAAACAATTATTGATTGCTCACAAACATTTTATAACGTTTATGACAGCTCACGAACGTTTTATGACGTTTAAATATCTTTTAAACATTTTATGACAGTTCGAGAACATTATATGACATTTATGATAGCTCAGAAACAATTATTGACTGCTCACAAACATTTTATAACGTTTATGACAGCTGACGGACATTTGATGACGTTTAAGATATTTCTTAAACGTTTTAAACGTTTGATGACAGTTTAGGAACATTTAATGACGTTTATGATAGCTTAGGAATATTTTATAACGTTTATGATAGTTCAGAAACAATTATTAACTGCTCAAAAACATTTTATAACGTTTATGACAGTTCACAAACGTTTTATGACGTTTATGATATCTTTTAAACATTTTATGACAGTTCGGGAACATTTTATGACATTTATGACAGCTCGGAAACAATTATTGACGGCTCACAAATATTTTAGAACGTTTATGACAACTCACGAACATTTTATGACGTTTTTGATATCTCTGCAAAATTTTATGACAGTTTGGGAACATTTTATGACGTTTATGACAACTTAGGAATACTTTATGACATTTATGACAGCTTACGGATATTTAATGACATTTATGATATCTCTTAAACATTTTATGATAGTTCGGGAAGATTCTATGACGTTTATAACAGCTTGGGATCATTTTATGACATTTATGACAGCTCAGAAGTAATTATTGAATGCTCACAAACATTTTAAAACGTTTATGTTAGCTCACGAACATTTTATGACGTTTATGATAACTCTTAAATGTTAATGAGTGTTTTGGGAACATTTTATGACAGCTTAGGAACATTTTATGACATTTTTGATAGCTCGGAAACAATTATTGACTGCTCACAAATATTTTATAACATTTATGACAGCTCACGAACATTTTATGACGTTTATGGTATCTCTTAAACATTATATGACAGTTCGGGACCATTATATGACAGTTCGGAAACATTATATGACGTTTATGATAGATTATGACTTTTATGACAGCTCAGAATTAATTATTGACTGCTTACAAACATTTCATAACGTTTATGACAGCTGACGGTCATTTTATGACGTTTATGATATTTCTTAATTTTTTTATGACAGTTTGGAAACATTTTATGATGTTTATGACAGTTTGAGAACATTTTATGACATTTATGACAGCTCACGGTCATTTTATGACGTTTACGATATTTCTTAAACATTTTATGACAGTTTGGGAACATGTTATGACGATTATGACAGCTTGAGAACATTTTATGACATTTATGACAGCTCAGAAACAATTATTGATTGTTTTCAAACATATTATGACGTTTATGACATCTCACGAACATTTTATGACGTTTATGATATTTTCTAAACATTTTATGACAGTCCGGGAATATTTTATAACGTTTATGACACCTTGAGAACATTTGATAACATTTATTACAGCTCCGAAACAATTATTGACTGCTCACAAAGGTTTTTGGCAGCTCACGGACATTTTATGACGTTTATATATCTCCTAAACATTTTATGACAGTTTCTGAAAATTTCATGACGTTTATGACAGTTAGGAACATTTTATGACATTTATGACAGCTCAGAAACAATTATTGGCTGCTCACAAACATTTTATAACGTTTATGACAGCTCATGATCGTTTTATGATATCTCTCAAACATTTTATGACAGTTCCAGAACATTTTATAACAGCTTGAGAACATCTTATAACATTTACGATAGCTCAGAAGTAATAATTAACTGCTTACAAACATTATATAACGTTTATGGCAGTTCACGAAGATTTTATGACGTTTATGGTATTTCTTAAACTTTTTATAACAGTTTGAGTTTATTTTATGACGTTTATGTCAGCTTATGAACTTTTTATAACCTTTATGACAGCTCAGAAACAATTGTTGACTGCTAACAAACATTTTATAACGTTTATGACAGCTCGCGGACATTTAATGACGTTTATGATATTTCTTAAGCATTTTATGACAGTTCTGGAACATTTTATGACGTTTATGACAGCTTGAGAACATTTTATGACAGCTCAGAGACAATTATTGACTGTTCACAAACTTATTTTGAACTATTATATCATGCTCTGCACCAGTTACTTTTAGTTTTTATATGTCATAGCTGTCAAGTATGAGCTACAACTATCATACTGTGGTGTACAAATGTCACATATGAGTTCCAACTGTCATAAATCCACAAATAAAGAAGTACATAAATTATATCAAAAATGATTGTAAAATGTATTAGAAATTGCTCTAAAACTGCATTTGTATTACGAAATTTACTTAAAATCCTATTAACCTGTGAAATAAATTATAAATTGTTCAAAAAATGCTTTTGTTGCATGAAAAAGATGAAAAATATGAATGAAATATATCATAAATTGTTCAAAGAAACTGTTTTTGCATTAAATACACAATAAATCGCTTAGAAAACGCACTTGTTGCTTGAAATAGATCAAAATGCGTTTTATTTTGTTAAAAATTGCTTGGAATCTGCGTTAGTCATATGAAAATCTTTGGAAATATAATTAAAATTATAAGTTTTTGTAAAGTGCATCATAAACTATTAAAAGGAACTGTTTTTTTGCATTAAATACAAAAAAATCGCTCAGAAAACGCACTTATTGCATGAAATAGATCAAAATGCATTGAATTTTTTATGAACATTGCATGGAATCTGTATTTCTCAGGAGAAAATCTTTGAAAATAGAATTAAAATCATCAAGTATTTCAGAAAAACTGATTTTGTTGCACTAAATACACAATAAATCGCTCAGAAAACGTATTTATTGTATGAAATATATTATAAATTGTTTAGAAAATATAGAATTACATAGTTGCTGAAAGCCAGATTGTATTAAGCGATTTATAAAAAATCGCTCAGAAATCTTATGAAATTAATTAATATTCGAGATTATTATGTGAAATTGATTTGAAAAGGCTTGAAACTATATTAGATATTATTTAGAGGACGTTTTTTTTATTTAAATGATCAAAAATTGCTGTCAATTGCAAAATTGATAAAAAATCGCTCAGAAATAGCATTAATCTGCATGCAATACACTAGAAGTCGCTCAGAGGTTGAATTTGTATTGCCGACTGATATAGTGGTTTTATTGGGATGCAATGTTGCCAGTTTTCTAATATTTTCCGCCTACAGCCTTCAAAAAACTCATTTGTTATTAATTTGACAATCTAAAAAAATATGTCACAAATTACAACGTTGCCAATGTTTACAATTACATTATTTTAAAGTTATCAATTTTTAATTGCATTACTGTCAACAACTTCATTATTGCAGGGGAAAATTTATGTATTATTTTTTTATATTATTAAAAAATCGACATTAAATATGGGGAAATCCAAAGTGGTGCATCTTCACAGTAAGAAACAGGTTCACTTAATGATAGCTTACCTGGCCAGGTTAATGATTTGCAAAAATGACCTGTATTTTATTACTTTTATGAATTACTAACTGTAGTTACCTCATACCATTACACAATTACTCTTATTTATGCCTTCTTCTATAATATTTGATTAGTTTGAATGATACTAGTAGTATATTTTTTATTAATTAATTGCTATTTGTAGGTCAATAACAAACCAATTTTAAATTAAAAATATTAATGAACTTACCGTTTGGGATATCTTGCTGTGATCCTATTGTGCTAACGACCAGACACGAATTAGACACTCAATAAACAAAAACACCACACACCACTGGCTATAAATATTCGCTACTGTCGCGACGACGGTGGTGTCTTGTAGACGCGCGGCCGATAAATCCGGACCTGTTATGCTATCCTCTTCGTGCAATTAAGAGCTCGCCTAATGGGTGGTAGAAACCCATTAAGCGGCCCATTCCCGAAGAGTAGTAGTGGTGGTCAAATCAAAAGATAATTGAACTAAAAAAACTGGTTTTGCATAAAAATAATTCGTTGTGTATATATATATATATAGTGTATGACCGATCAAGGTCGCCGCAAGGGAACCCCAAAGGTCAATGCTGGCCAATTTTTTTTTGCGCGCTTGAAGACAATTCGAATTTCCCGCGTGAATTTCACACGCGTATTTTCATTTGCATGTAAACACATTATCTATTATAAAAATTGATTTGTAAATTAATTAGTTATATTGTTACCATTTAGGTTTAAAATTGAAAGTTTTTTGATTCAAAATTTGTTTGCAAAATTGATTATAATTAATTTGCTAATCGACCAGTTTGTAATTTTATTTTGCTATTTTTAACATTTTGTGAGTAGAATTTGGCACTTTTTGACAGTTTATGGCTGGATTTTGTTTTTTTTTTAAGAATATTTTTATAGTTTTTTAGAGCTTATGGCCGGATTTTAGTGCTTTCAGATAATTGTTTAAAATTTTATGGTGGTATTTTGCACTTTTCAACAATTTATGCCGGATTTTGGTTTTTTCTAACAATATTTTAAATGTTTTTGATATTTTATGAATAGAAATTTGCACTTTTTAACAGTTGAAAACAAAATGTTGGTGCTTTCTGATAATATTTTGTTATTTTATCGCTGGATTTTGCTATTTTTGATATTTTTAAAGAAAATTTTACATTTTTTAACAGTTTATGGTCAAATTTTGGTGTTTTCTAACAATATTTTGATATTTTATAGCCGGGTTTTGTTAATTCTAAGATTTTTTGAACAAATTTTATACTTTTCAACAGTTTTATGGTTTCAAAGCCGGATTTTTGACATTTAATGAATAGAGTTTTACATTTTTTAACAGTTTACGTTCAAATTTTGGTGTTTTCTAACAATATTTTGGTATTTCATAACCGGATTTTGCTAATTCTAAGATTTTATGAACAAATTTTACATTTTTTAACAGTTTTATGGATTCAAAGCCGGATTTTTGACATTTTAGAATAGAATTTTACATTTTTTGACAGTTAATGGTTAAATTTTGGTGTTTTCTAACAATATTTTGATATTTTATAGCCGGATTTTGCTAATTCTAAGATTTTATAAACAAATTTTACATTTTTCAACAGTTTTATGGTCTCAAAGCCGGATTTTTGGCATTTTATGAATAGAATTTTACATTTTTTAACAGTTTATGGTCAAATTTTGGTGTTTTCTAACAATATTTTGCTATTTTATAGCCGGAATTTGCTAATTCTAAGATTTTATAAACAAATTTTACACTTTTTAGCAGTTTTATGGTTTAAATGCTGGATTTTTGATATTTTATAGCCGAAGTTTGCTAATTCTAAGATTTTATAAACGAATTTTACACTTTTTAATAGTTTTATTGTTTAAAAGCTGGATTTTTGACATATTATGAATAGAATTTTACATTTTCAACAGTTTATGGTCAAATTTTGGTGTTTTCTAACAATATTTTGATATTTTATAGCCGGATTTTAAAAATTCAAGATTTTATATACAAATTTTACACTTTTTAACAGTTTTATGGTTTCAAAGCCGGTTTTTTGACATTTTATGAATAGAATTTTAAATTTTTCAACAGCTTATGGTTAAATTTTGGTGTTTTTTAACAATATTTTGATATTTCATATTCGGATTTTGCTAATTCTAAGATTTTATAAACAAATTTTACACTTTTTAATAGTTTTATTGTTTTAAAGCAGGATTTTTGACATTTTTAAATAGAATTTAGCATTTTTAAACAGTTTATGGCCAAATTTTGGTGTTTTCTAACAATATTTTGATATTTTATAGCCGGAATTTGCTAATTCTAAGATTTTATAAACAAATTTTACACTTTTTAACAGTTTTATGGTTTTAATACGGATTTTTGACATTTTATGAATAGAATTTTACATTTTTCAACAGTTTATTGTTAAATTTTGGTGTTTTTTAACAGTATTTTGATATTTTATACCGGATTTTGCTAATTCTATGATTTTATAAAGAAATTTGACACTTTTCAACAGTTTCATGGTTTCAAAGCCGGATTTTTGACATTTTATGAACAGAAATTTACATTTTTCAACAGTTTATGGTCAAATTTTAGTGTTTTCTAAGAATATTTTGATATTTTATAGCCGGAATTTGAAAATTTTAAGATTTTATAAACAAATTTTACACTTTTTAACAGTTTTATGGTTTCAAAGTCGGATTTTTATCATTTTATGAATAGAATTTTACATTTTTTCAACAGTTTATGTTCAAATTTTGTTGTTTTCTAACAATGTTTTGATATTTTGTAATCGGAATTTGCTAATTCTAAGATTTTAAAAACAAATTTTACTTTTTTCACCAGTTTTATGGTTTCAAAGCCGGATTTTTGACATTTTATTAATATTATTTTACAATATTTAACAGTTTATGGTCAAATTTTTGTGTTTTCTTACAATATTCTGATCATCATAGCCGGATTTTGCTAATTCTTGGATTTTATAAACAAATTTACACTTTTCAACAGTTTTATGGTTTTAAAGTCGGATTTTTGACATTTTTTGAATAGAATTTTACATTTTTTAACAGTTTATGGCCACATTTTTGTGATTTATAACAATATTTTGATATTTCATAGCCGGGTTATGCTAATTCTAAGATTTTTTGAACAAATTTTATACTTTTTAACAGTTTTATGGTTTCAAAGCCGGATTTTTGACATTTTGAAATAGAATTTTACATTTTTAAACAGTTTATGGCCAAATTTTGGTGTTTTCTAACAATATATTGATATCTCATAGCCGGGTTTTGCTAATTCTAAGGTTTTATAAACAAATTTTACACTTTTCAATAGTTTTATTGTTTTGAAGCCGGATTTTTGACATTTTATGAATAGAATTTTACATTTTTTAACAGTTTATGGTCAAATTTTGGTGTTTTCTAACAATATTTTGCTATTTTATAGCCGGAATTTGCTAATTCTAAGATTTTATAAACAAATTTTACACTTTTTAGCAGTTTTATGGTTTAAATGCTGGATTTTTGATATTTTATAGCCGAAGTTTGCTAATTCTAAGATTTTATAAACGAATTTTACACTTTTTAATAGTTTTATTGTTTAAAAGCTGGATTTTTGACATATTATGAATAGAATTTTACATTTTTCAACGGTTTATGGTCAAATTTTGGTGTTTTCTAACAATATTTTGATATTTCATAGCCGGATTTTGCTCATTCTAAGATTTTATAAACAAATTTTACACTTTTTAACAGTTTTATGGTTTCAAAGCCGGATTTTTGACATTTTAGAATAGAATTTTACATTTTTCAAACAGTTTATGGCCGAATTTTGGTGTTTTCTAACAATATTTTAATATTTCATGGCCGGAATTTGCCTATTCTAAGATTTTATAAACAAATTTTACACTTTTCAACAGTTTTATGGTTATAAGCCGGATTTTTGACATTTTATAAAGAAAAAATTAGATTTTTTAACAGTTTATGGTAAAATTTTGGTGTTTTCTAACAATATTTTGATATTTTATAGCCGGGTTTTGTTAATTCTAAGATTTTTTGAACAAATTTTATACTTTTTAACAGTTTTATGGTTTCAAAGCCGGATTTTTGACATTTAATGAATAGAGTTTTACATTTTTTAACAGTTTATTTTCAAATTTTGGTGTTTTCTAACAATATTTTGATATTTCATAACCGGATTTTGCTAATTCTAAGATTTTATGAACAAATTTTACATTTTTTAACAGTTTTATGGTTTCAAAGCCGGATTTTTGACATTTAATGAATAGAGTTTTACATTTTTTAACAGTTTATGTTCAAATTTTGGTGTTTTCTAACAATATTTTGATATTTTATAGCCGGAATTTGCTAATTCTAAGATTTTATAAACAAATTTTACACTTTTAACAGTTTTATGGTTTTAATACCGGATTTTTGACATTTTATGAATAGAATTTTACATTTTTCAACAGTTTATGGCCAAATTTTGGTGTTTTCTAACAATATTTTGATATTTCATAGTCGGATTTTGCTAATTCTAAGATTTTCTAAACAAATTTTACATTTTTTAACAGTTTTATGGTTTCAAAGACGAATTTTTGACATTTTTATATAGAATTTTACATTTTTCAAACAGTTTATGGCCAAATTTTGGTGTTTTTTAACAATATTTTGATATTTTATAGTCGGATTTTGTTAATTCTAAGATTTTAAACAAATTTTACACTTTTTAACAGTTTTATGGTTTTAAAGTCGGATTTTTGACATTTTATGAAGCTTACAAAAACAGTTTTAACGTAAAAATGTTACGATTTTATAATTCTAGTCTGTTGTGCAACAGTTTGAGTTACTTTTTAGCAAATCTTATAAAAATTGTTTGATTGGTTTCTTTTTTACGATTGACGTAAGAATTTTACGGTTTTTTGCGCTTATGTAGCTTACAAAAACCGATTTAACAAAAATATATTGCGATTTTATCAATTTCACTTTATTTTGCAAGAGTATATGTTACTTTTCAGCAAATCTTATTAAAATTGTCCGATTGGTTTTTGTTTTACGACCGATTACGAAAGAATTTTACGGTTTTTTGCGCTAATGAAGCTTTCAAAAATCATTTTAACGTTTTTATAATTCCAAACAGTTTCACAACATTTTGTGTTACTGTCTAGAAAATCTTATAAAAATTGTTCGATTGGATTTGGTTTTACGACCGATTTCGTAAGATTTTTACGGTTTTTTGCGCTTATGAAGCTTACAAAAATTATTTTAACGTAAAAATTTTACATTTTTATAATTTCAATCAGTTTCACAATCTTTTGTGATACTGTCCAACAAATCTTATAGAAATTGTACGATTGGTTTCGGTTTTACGACAGATTTTGTAAAAATTTTATGATTTTTGTGGTTATGAAGCTTATAAAAGCCGTTTTAACGAAAAAATATTGCGATTTTATAATTTCACTTTATTTTGCAAGAGTATGTGCTACTTTTCTGCAAATTTTATTAAAATTGTCCGATTGGTTTTTATTTTACGACCGATTACGTAAGAATTTTACGGTTTTTTGCGCGTATGAAGCTTACAAAAATTATTTTAACGTAAAAATTTTACATTTTTATAATTTCAATCAGTTTCACAATCTTTTGTGATACTGTCCATCAAATCTTATAGAAATTGTACGATTGGTTTCGGTTTTACGACAGATTTTGTAAAATTTTTATGATTTTTGTGGTTATGAAGCTTATAAAAACCGTTTTAACAAAAAAAAAATGCGGTATTATAATTTCACTTTATTTTGCAAGAGTATATGTTACTTTCCTGCAAATTTTATTAAAATTGTCTCATTGGTTTTTGTTTTACGACGGTTTTTTGCGCGTATGAAGCTTTCAATAACCATTTTAACTTAAAAATGTTACGATTTTATAATTCCAGTCTGTTGTGCAACAGTTTGAGTTACTTTCCAGCAAATCTTATAAAAATTATTCAATTGGTTTCTGTTTTACGTCCGATTACGTAAGAGTTTTTTGGTTTTTTGCGCTTATGAAGCTTACAGAAACCGTTTTAACGTAAAAAAATTACGATTTTATAATTTTAGTCTGTTTCACAACAGTTGGTGTTAGTTTCTAGTAAATTTTTATCAAAATTGTTCAATTGGTTTCTTTTTACGACCGATTACGTTAGAATTTTACGTTTTTTTGCGCTTATGAAGCTTTCAAAAACCATTTTAACGTAAAAATGTTACGATTTTATAATTCCAGTCTGTTGTGCAACAGTTTGAGTTACTTTCCAGCAAATCTTATAAAAATTGTCCGATTGGTTTCTGTTTTTCGACTGATTATGTTAATAATTGTTGATAAACCCGTTGGCAAATGAGTTGCGGTAAACACATAACCTAAAAAATATCTTTGCTAAACCAGTCGCATTGCGATTAGAATGTTTGCTTACGCTCGAACAAATATAAATATTTCGAAGACGGTTTGTGTTTTGGAAAAGGTGGCAGTAAAGCATATTTTTGATGATTTTTTTTAGATTGCCCGAAAACCAGAAATTGTACCGGACTTACTACTATCGGTTTTTACAAAGTCTTTCTTTCGAGTGGAAACTTTTTTTTTTCAAACTGGTTATATTAATTTCAATCCGTAAATTTGTTTAGGATGCAGCCCTTCACAAATTTAATGTTTTTAAGTACAATAATTTACTTTATAGTGTAAGCAAATAAATAGTTGCAGAAAATAGTCGCCATTTTGAAAAATCTACCGACAAAGTTCTTGCATGTTCTATAAACATTTCATACTTGCGTCGCCATCTGGTGGTTTAACATCGAACGTAGATCAGGTTGACGTAAACACTAACAGATGGCGCAAGCTTACAATTTCAGGCTAAAATTATAATTCCTTCATAAAATATAAAATAAATAAATTTGTATAATTAATAGGGTAAGCATAAATTTAAACATGAATTAAAATTAAGAGTTATTTTCACGCTTTAGGACGAAATTAATTGTATAAATTTTGTTTAATAAAATTAGTTTGGTTATGTTAGAGAAATAAAATCTTATTTTTCTCTTGCAGAACCCAGCACAATGTCTCTATTCGGCAGATTGATACCTAGTTTTGTTTCAAATATTCAGTAAGTTATGTTTTATTATTGTGTAGTGGCTTTGTGTATGCTTATTTTAACCAACCTATTTCCTCAATAGATTGCTTTAAGTGTTTGTTAGTGAATATATTATTGTATCAATGATTTAAATATTTCTACAGACGTGTTGGTCTATTCTCCGCACAATCAACAGTCACCCATGCAACAAACGAAATAGCCCCCGGTGGTTTATTTACAACATCAATCCGCAACGTCATCCGATGCCATTTTCCACGTCCATCTGAACGCAAACGTATCAAGAGACACGGCTGGAAAAAGCGTATGGAAACTGAGGAAGGTCGTCGTGTTCTAATGCGTCGCATTCTTAAAGGCCGCCATGTGTATTCCCATTAGTATTATATAATTTGTTTTGTAGATAAAATTTTAATATTTATAAATTACAATTTTTTATTTATCCTAGTTTCTAATCTTCATCTAATGATAAAATTGGAATTGGATTCTTTTTTTGGACCGGTTGATGATGTTTTGCAGGGCAAATGGATTTGCCGTTTATATGGATTTGTAAGACTCCGGGTGCTGGTAGGGATTCATTGAAGCCGATATCAAAACGCATGAAAAGTAAGGTGTTTTTCTGAAGAATGAAATCGGGATCTTCGATTATGTAATCCATGTTGTTGGTTGTTGAAGCTGAACCTAACCAATTCTACAAGAATGGTTAATAAATTAAGGGTATTATAATATTAGATTTATAATTACCGTTAACACATCAACTTTTCTATCGAATAAAATATGCACCCACAAACCGATAACGTTATGATCAAAATTGATGTTAATTACGCCAACTCGATGGTTTTTTGCTCCATCATCTGGTTCATCGTAGGTGAATATTTTAGGACACAATGCATTTTGCGTGTTTACTAAAGCTATTATTAAAAAAACAATTAAAATTGATTGTGTAACCTTTGACATCTTTAATAATAAGTGATGTAAACAATGAATTATTCAAACATCTTCGCAGTCAGATGATTTGGAACTAGTTTTTTTAGAATTTATTTATTATTTCTTGTTTACCTCTTTGGGTATGCAATTATTACTAACTTGTTTGTCTTGAATTAATTTCAAGGTCGTTAAATATTGGAATTTTTAATCAGTTATAAATTGCATTGATTGAGATATTTTAATATGTAAATTAATAATAGTCATAACATGGCAATATAATATTATTGATGAAATAGTTGTGAAATTAATGATACTATCACAAAAATTGACACAGAGACTTGGAAACTATATGATGACAGTTCATTAGGTACAAGAATTTTGCACTTTTCAACAGTTTGTGCTGATAGTGGTACTTTCAGACAATATTTTGATGTTTTAAGAGTAGATTTTGATTCTTTTGGTTATATTGATATTTTAAAGCTGGGGTTTTGACATTTTATTACAAGAGTTTTGCACTTTTCTACAGTTTATGCTGGATATTGGTTCATTCTGACAATAATTTTGGTATTTTATATCTTTTTTTTTTAATTTGTACACTTTTCAACTGTTTATGGCCGGATTTTAGTACTTTCTGACAATATTATGATGTTTCAAGAGCAGATTTTGGTTATATTGATGTTTCAAGGCTGGATTTTTGACATTTTATTACAAGAGTTTTGCACTTCTCAACATTTTATGCTGAATATTGGTTTATTCTAACCATATTTTCGGTATTTTACGGCTGGTTTTTTTTAATCTGTTCACATTTGAACAGTTTATGGCCGGATTTTGGTATTTTCTGACAATATTTTGATGTTTCAAGAGCAGATTTTGATTCTTTTGGTTATATTGATATTTCAAGGCTAGATTTTTGCACTTTTCAACAGTTTATGCTGGATATTGGTTCATTCTAACAATATTTTTGGTATTTTATAGCTGGTTTTTTGAAATTTGTACACCAATATTTATCGATTAGTTTTTTGTTTTAATCAAATTTTGATGAATTAATTGCTAAAATATAAAATTTATTATTAAAAAGTTTTGAAAAAATATTTTTAGTTAAAAATTTAATTGTCTGACACTGTCAACCTTTAGTGTGTTTATTAAAGATTGTTCATTATCATTTTGAACAATATTCATCGATTAGTTTTTGTTTTATTCAAATTTTTATGAATTAATTGCTAAAATATCAAATTTATTTAAAAAAAATATTTTCACTCAAAAATTTAATTGTCTGACACTGTCAACCTTTAGAGTGTTTATTAAAGATTGTTCATTATCATTTTGAACAATATTCATCGATTAGTTTTTGTTTTATTCAATTTTTCATGAATTAATTGCTAAAATATAAAATTTATTAAAAAAAAAAATTTAAAAAATATTTTTAGTAAAAAATTTAATTGTCTGACACTGTCAACTTTTAGAGTGTTTATTAAAGATTGTTCATTATCATTTTGAACAATATTCATCGATTAGTTTTTGTTTTATTCAAATTTTCATGAATTAATTGCTAAATAATAAAATTTGTTAAAAAAAAAATAAAAAAAATATTTTTAGTAATAAATTTAATTGTCTGACACTGTCAACCTTTAGAGTGTTTATTAAAGATTGTTCATTATCATTTTGAACAATATTCATCGATTAGTTTTTGTTTTATTCAAATTTTCATGAATTAATTGTAAAATATAAAATTTATTTTTAAAAAAATTTGAAAAAATATTTTTAGTTAAAAATTTAATTGTCTGACACTGTCAACCTTTAGTGTATTTATTAAAGATTGTTCATTATCATTTTGAACAATATTCATCGATTAGTTTTTGTTTTATTCATTTTTTTATAAAATAATTGCTAAAATATCAAATTTATTTAAAAAAAATATTTTTAGTAAAAAATTTAATTGTTTGACACTGTCAAATTTTAGAGTGTTTATTAAAGATTGTTCATTATTATTTTGAACAATATTCATCGATTAGTTTTTGTTTTATTCAAATTTTCATGAATTAATTGCAAAATTATCAAATTTTATTGATAATTTTTTTTTTATTAAAAATTTAATTATTTGACACTGTCAACCTTTAGAGTGTTTATTAAAGATTGTTCATTATCATTTTGAACAATATTCATGGATTAGTTTTTGTTTTATTCAAATTTTCATGAATTATTTGCTAAAATACAAAATTTATTTTTAAAAAAATTTTAAAAAATATTTTTAGTAAAAAATTTAATTGTCTGATACTGTCAACTTTTAGAGTGTTTATTAAAGATTGTTCATTATCATTTTAAACAATATTCATTGATTAGTTTTTGTTTTATTCAAATTTTCATGAATTAATTGCTAAAATATAAAATTTATTTAAAAAAAATCTTGAAAAAATATTTTTCGTAAAAAAATAAATTGTTTGACACTGTCAACCTTTAAAGTGTTTATTAAAGATTGTTCATTATCATTTTGAACAATATTCATTGATTAGTTTTTGTTTTATTCAATTTTTTATGAATTAATTGCTAAATAATAAAAATTAAAAAAATATTTAAAAAAATTTAATTTTCTGACACTGTCAACTTTTAGAGTGTTTATTAGAGATTGTTCATTATCATTTTAAACAATATTCATTGATTAGTTTTTGTTTTATTCAAATTTTCATGAATTTATTGCTAAAATATAAATTTAAAAAAAAAAAAAAAAAAATATTAAAAAAAATTTAATTGTCTGACACTGTCAACTTTTAGAGTGTTTATTAAAGATTGTTCATTATCATTTTGAACAATATTCATTGATTAGTTTTTGTTTTATTCAAATTTTCATGAATTAATTGCTAAAATAAAAAATTAATTAAAAGTAAATTGAAAAAAATGTTTTTAGTAAAAAATTTAATTGTCTGGCACTGTCAACCTTTAGAGTATTTATTAAAGATTGTTCATTATCATTTTGAACAATATTCATTGATTAGTTTTTCTTTTATTCATATTTTCATGAATTAATTGCTAAAATAAAAAATTAATTAAAAGAAAATTGAAAAAAATATTTTTAGTAACAAATTTAACTGTCAACCTTTAAAGTGTTTATTTCATTTTAAACAATATTCATTGATTAGTTTTTGTTTTATTCAAATTTTCATGAATTTATTGCTAAAATATAAATTAAAAAAAAAAAATTAAAAAAATTAAATTTTCTGACACTGTCAACTTTTAGAGTGTTTATTAGAGATTGTTCATTATCATTTTGAACAATATTCATTGATTAGTTTTTGATGTATTCAAATTTTCATGAATTAATTGCTAAATAATAAAATTTGTTTAAAAAAAAATAAAAATAATATTTTTAGTAAAAAATTTAATTGTCTGACACTGTCAACTTTTAGAGTTTTTATTAAAGATTGTTCAATATCATTTTGAACAATATTCATCGATTAGTTTTTGTTTTATTCAAATTTTCATGAATTAATTGCTAAAATACAAAACTTATTTTTAAAAAAAATTTAAAAAATATTTTTAGTAAAAAATTTAATTGTCTGATACTGTCAACTTTTAGAGTGTTTATTAAAGATTGTTCATTATCATTTTAAACAATATTCATTGATTAGTTTTTGTTTTATTCAAATTTTCATGAATTTATTGCTAAAATATAAATTAAAAAAAAAAAAATAAAAAAATATTAAAAAAAATTTAATTGTCTGACACTGTCAACTTTTAGAGTGTTTATTAAAGATTGTTCATTATCATTTTGAACAATATTCATTGATTAGTTTTTGTTTTATTCAATTTTTTATGAATTAATTGCTAAATAATAAAAATTAAAAAAATATTTAAAAAAATTTAATTTTCTGACACTGTCAACTTTTAGAGTGTTTATTAGAGATTGTTCATTATCATTTTAAACAATATTCATTGATTAGTTTTTGTTTTATTCATATTTTCATGAATTAATTGCTAAATAATAAAATTTGTTTAAAAAAAAATAAAAATAATATTTTTAGTAAAAAATTTAATTGTCTGACACTGTCAACTTTTAGAGTTTTTATTAAAGATTGTTCAATATCATTTTGAACAATATTCATCGATTAGTTTTTGTTTTATTCAAATTTTCATGAATTAATTGCTAAAATATAAAATTTATTTTTAAAAAGTTTTGAAAAAATATTTTTAGTAACAAATTTAATTGTCTGGCACTGTCAACCTTTAGAGTGGTTATTAAAGATTGTTCATTATCATTTTGAACAATATTCATCGATTAGTTTTTGTTTTATTCAAATTTTCATAAATTATCTGCTAAAATTTCAAATTTTATTTTAAAAATTTTGAAAAAATATTTTTAGTAATAAATTTAATTGTCTGACACTGTCAACTTTTAGAGTGTTTATTAAAGATTGTTCATTATCATTTTGAACAATATTCATTGATTAATTTTTGTTTTATTCAAATTTTCATGAATTAATTGCTAAATAATAAAATTTGTTTAAAAAAAATATTTTTAGTAAAAAATTTAATTGCCTGACACTGTCAACTTTTAGAGTGTTTATTAAAGATTGTTCATTATCATTTTGAACAATATTCATTGATTAGTTTTTGTTTTATTCAAATTTTCATGAATTAATTGCTAAAATATCAAATTTATTTTTAAAAATATTTTTACTTAAAAAATTCAATTGTTTGACACTGTCAACCTTTAGAGTGTTTATTAAAGATTGCTCATTATCATTTTGAACAATATTCATCGATTAGTTTTTGTTTTATTCAAATTTTTATAAATTAATTGCTGAAATATAAAATTTATTTTTAAAAAAATTTGAAAACAAAATTTTAGTAAAATAATTGTCTGACACTGTAAACCTTTAGAGTGTTTATTAAAGGTTGTTCATTATCATTTTGAACAATATTTATCAATTAGTTTTTGTTTTATGTAAGTTTTTATGAAATAATTGCTAAACTATAAAAATTATTGAAATAATATTTTATTAAAAATTTTAATTGTCTGACACTGTCAAGCTTTAGAATGTTTATTAAAAATTGTTCATTATTATTTTGAACAATATTCATCGATTAGTTTTTGTTTTATTCAAATTTTCATCAATTAATTGCTAAAATATAAAATTTATTTTTAAAAATATTTGAAAAATTATTTTTAGTACAAAATTTAATTGTCTGACTCTGTCAACCTTTAGAGTGTTTATTAAGGATTGTTGATTATCATTTTGAACAATATTTACTGATTAGTTTTTGTTTTATTCAATTTTTTGAGAATTAATTGCTAAAATATAAAATTTATTAAAAAAAAAAATTGAAAAAAATATTTTTAGTATAAAATTAATTGTCTGGCACTGTGTCAACCTTTAGAGTATTTATTAAAGTTTGTTCATGATCATTTTGAACAATATTTATCGATTAGTTTTTGTTTTATACAAGTTTTCATGAATTAATTTCTAAAATATAAAATTTATTTTTAAAAAAATTTGTAAGAATATTTTTAGTAAAAACTTTAATTGTCTGGCACTGTCAACCTTTAGAGTGTTTATTAAAGATTGTTCATTGTCATTTTGAACAATATTTATCGATTAGTTTTTGTTTTATTCAAATTTTCATGAATTATCTGCTAAAATATCAAATTTTATTTTAGAAATTTTGAAAAAATATTTTTAGTAAAAAATTTAATTGTCTGGCACTGTCATCCTTTAGAGTGTTTATTAAAGATTGTTCATTATCATTTTGAACAATATTCATCGATTAGTTTTCGTTTTATTCAAATTTTCACGAATTAATTGCAAAATATAATAATTTTTTTAAATAATTGAAAAAATATTTTTTATTAAAAATTTTAATTGTCTGGCACTGTCAAGCTTTAGAATGTTTATTAAAGATTGTTCATTATTATTTTGAACAATATTCATTGATTAGTTTTTGTTTTATTCAAATTTTTATGAATTAATTGCTAAAATAACAAATTTATTTAAAAAAAATATTTTCACTCAAAAATTTAATTGTCTGACACTGTCAACTATTATTTTGAACATTATTCATTGATTAGTTTTTGTTTTATTCAAATTTTCATGAATTAATTGCTAAAACATCAAATTTTATTTTAAAAATTTTTGAAAAAATATTTTTAGTAAAACATTTAATTGTCTGACACTGTCAACCTTTAGAGTATTTATTAAAGATTGTTCATTATCATTTTGAACAATATTCATCGATTAGTTTTTGTTTTATTCAAATTTTCATGAATTAATTGCTAAAATATCAAATTTATTTTTAAAAAAACTTGAAAAATATTTTTAGTAAAAAATTTAATTGTCTGACTTTGTCAACCTTTAAAGTGTTTATTAAAGATTGTTCATTATCATTTTGAACTATATTCATCGATTAGTTTTTGTTTTATTCAAATTTTCATGAATTAATTGCTAAATTATCAAAATTTATATAAAAAATTTAGAAAACATATTTTTAGTAAAAAATTTAATTGTCTAACACTGTCAACCTTTAGAGTATTTATTAAAGATTGTTCATTATCATTTTGAACAATATTCATTGATTAGTTTTTGTTTTATTCAAATTTTCATGAATTATTTTTTTTTTAAATTTTGAAAAAGTATTTTTAGTAAAAAATTAATTGTCTGACACTCATTTTGAACAATATTCATCGATTAGTTTCTGTTTTATTGAAATTTTCATGAATTAATTGCTAAAATATCAAATGGTTTGTTTTTTCTAAAAATATTTTATGTCCGGACTTGTTATTTTTGACTTTTTTTTAATAGAGTTTCGCGCTTTTTAACTGTTTATGACCGGATTTAAAAATTATGACAAAACTGTGATGGATCCCTTCTCAATATTGTATTCAAAAAAATCCTAGCTACGCCACTGGTGGTAATGGATTTAACAAGTTCAATTTTATCTTCCGAGAATTTATAATGATATTAATAATCATTTTCTTTGTTTTTGTTGTCTTGGCACTTTCTAAAAGTACCTTTAATTGCTACTTTTAAGTTGTTTTTATAGGTCCCTAAAAAATAATTCATTGGCGTCACATGAATTTTTTTAAAGTCAAAAATTGAGTAAATCAAATTTCTGGATTTAATTATGATAAATTAAAAAAATAAAATTCCGAGATTTCGTACTAACGCTTCACTTAGCAGAACAGCAGTGGCGTCCTAACTCGCTTCTCGCCTATTTTGGGCGTTGATATTTATTAATATATTTGACAGGATGGTTTTAATAAAATCGAAAACATTTTAATTCAAAATATATTTTACTTTATTGCATAATATTGATAAATACACATTATTCGGCGAGCTTAGCTTTGATCCAATCCAAATAATAAGCGAGATCGGTAAAAAGTACAAAATTGAATGGATCACAGTATATCCGTTGCAATGCAACACTGACGGACACTGTTCCGCGAATTTCCCATACTTTATCTTCTACATTTTCATTTTTGGCGAAAAACATACCTCCACCAGAATCACCATTACACACAGACGTACCTAAAAACAAAAAGTATATTATAATACAGCCAACAAGAATTTAGATGTTATTTAGTTTTATACAAATGTATTTGTTGACACACCTTGTATGGTGAAACTAGTCATGTGATATAAAATAAGTTATACAGCGATTGTCATTAAAAATTAGTAGATCTACTATAGTTACAGGTCAACTAAGCTCTATTTATTGAATGTAAAACATGCCATTGAAAGTTATCTGTCAAATATACCAAGCACGTCAAAAATAACATTTCTGTCAACTATCAACATATACAAAGTGTAACTAAATTTAGTTTATGATTCTTATATTAGTTAATAAAGGAATAACTGTATACCGTTTCTAAATCCTGCGCAGAAGGTATTAGGTGTTGTGTATCTACTAAAAATTTGCCAGTTGGAGTTAATACATTTAAGCTTATTCACAACTGGCATCTTGGTTTCTTGAAGAGCCTCCGAAATTTTGTTAGTCTGATCATAGCCCCATCCGATAACGGTACCTGAAATGTTATTACTCTGTTTTGATACAAATAACAAATTAATTAAAACAATTTTACCTAGTTTTCCAGTAACTGTAGCATCAATCCCTTTGCTCCATAAACAGACAGGACGCACATAATCTGTATAATCGGCATCACGTGATAGTTTTAACACTGCTAGATCCTCTTGATAAAATGTAGGATTGTATTTAGGATGTACTGATATAGTATCTACTTGACGTTCCTGTGTGCCTTTTCCAAATTTCCTCAAATTAGTGCGACCTATTAACAGATTTAATTGTTACGTTCTTTTTATTATTATTATTTAACATACCTAAATGAATTAAAAATCCATCCGGCTTACTGGGCGTACTAGTGTCTGGTCTTGTCACACAATGCGCCGCCGTAAGAACATGCTTCTTTCCGATTAGACTACCCCCACAGATGTATCTTTGTTGCAATCCGTCGTATGTGTACAAGGCAATGTGCCATGGCCAATTACCTAATAAAAATAATTTGTATAAAAATGTTACTTTTTAATGTAAAATTCAAACCTTCTTTAGAAGGCATGGCATTCGTTATGAGCGGAGTGCCTTTTTTTGCTATGGTACCGCATTCAATTGTATCGGTTATCACTGTTTGTAGCCTGCTGGGTTTTTTCTCTTTTGTTAATATGTTCAGATCACCGGTGAAGAATTCGGATTGGGTATTGTCAATTTCTTCAATAATTGGAGCTGTAGTGGTTGTGGTTGTGATGGGTTTGGTGGTTCTGATAGAATAGTTTTAAATTAGTTACATTCAATAAATTAGAGAGGGGCGAGTTTGGATTGTGAGTTGTCTTTAAGATTTGAGCTATGGGTGCTTTATTGACTTCTTTGTATTCATTGCCATGTTGTTAAAATAAAACTGTTGAGTGTGTTTTGTAATTTTATTTTTAAATTAAATCAGTGTATGCTACAGAATTCCTCAACATTTTGGTCCTTCGAACCGGATATGACTCGTGATTAATTCTTTGTTGTTTTTAATAAATTAATTACTCTAATATCTTCCGCACTTTATCGAATTTATTTTTCTTTGTAAGGTTTGGTTTATTTATTGCAAGGCGTCAGCTCGGCAGTGCGTTATAGGTTCATGGGGCTTGAGCAACAGTGGTTGAAAGGCCGGGTATTAGCTTTTTGTTTATAGGATAAGCGCGTTAAAGTGGTCTTTGCGGAACATAATTTTTTTACGTAGTGGACTTTGCTTTGTAAGATTCAATGTGTTTTTATTTATTAGGGGCTTATGTGGCTAGTTGTGTGATATACTTTATTGTTGCTTGAGAATCAAGGCCAGTCGTCTAAAGATGCAGAGGCTGTGAATGAAATGGCCTGGGGCTTAGTAGTTTGTGAAAACTTGTGGTTCTCCCCTTCTCTTCAGTTTATTTATTTTGTGAAGGATGCCGCACTTGTTGATATGCCGTTGTGGAACGGTTTTTATTAGTATTGTGTTTTAAGGTAGCAAAGGAAGCGACCAGAAGCCGAAGACAAAAACAAACTCGGAAAAAGAAATCACTAAAACTTTCTTGCTTCCAGCAAAAATTTATTAATTTCTATTATACCGTCGCCAGCCTCTTTTGCTGTCTCCACACCGACACTACCGCTCCGAAGCCAGATGCTAGACAATCCATGCTGCCTGTCTCTGTCGTTGACTTGGAACGAAGCTGCTTTAATTTTTATTGTACCGGTGCTGTCGTTTTGTCAGCTTATGTCGCTCATTGCTGTCGCTGGCTACAGACAAATACATTTACGAAAAGTGACTATTTTAAACAAAAAAATTATTGCTTTGTCATAGTTGGTATTTCACCACTCCTCCGTCTCTTAATTTTGATAAGAATGTTGCTTACATTAAATGAATTTGCAGTATTCTGCCTGATAATGTTGCCTAGTTGCGTCTTTGGAATCACAATCAATGATATTTCCTTTGTCTTTGCTTTTGCTCAATTGGAGTTTAGTTGCTAACACTTTAAGCATTCCTCATCGCAGTTTAAACTGATTTTGCATAATCTAACCTAACTATTTCAACATAAAAACTATTTTAACAATACTTACTTGAATTCATCGCTTCTTTCCGTCGTAATCATTTGAACACTCTTCCTGATAATAGGTATTGCAGCTGTGGTCGTCTTTTGCACAACACTCGAAGCACAAATAGTCCGTCCGTTTAATCGAATCTTACTTAAACTAGGAGGTCCAGCGGCGGCATTATATTGCACTTGCAATTTTACCAGCACTGGTGTACCCGCCTTTAATTCATACGAAGGATTTTGTATCGTAAAGTCTTTGTTGTTTTGCGTTGTTGCATGACCAAACCAATTCTACAAAGAATCAAAATGAAATTCAATTAGAATGATGCAGCCGAATTAATGAACATAATAATATTTTATAATTGATCACCATGTATAATATGCATTATGTTACACCCTGTATAACAAATATTACAACTTACATAATTAACCTGTATTGGTTTATTATGACATCTTGTATATTTGGTGTTTAACACTTATGGTACACTTTGCATATTATACAGGGTGTTAACGTAAGGGAAAAATTATTTTTGAAATTAAAGAAAAAATCTTAAAAGTTTTGATGGGAGTATAAATTTATAATTCACAACATTTCAATTGAGAAGAACATATAGGGTGCTCCAATAAGTAGAGATTTGTTGATAACAGTCAAGTCTTTGTAGGTACAATAAAACTTTTTAGTTACATTTTTTTTATTAATAGAAACAATGCTAAATTGTTTTAATTCATAGCTCTTGAATTGCATAAAATCCTGTATTTTCTATCACTTTGAATCACCCTGTATAAATCAAAATGTTTTTACGTTCTTTAATTCAACAAATCAAAAGCATTTTCATCTAAAAACATTTTTTTGTTGTAGTTTTTGAATTTTTACTTATTGGAATACCCTGTATGTTTAAAATCTTTATTATAAAATTTACATACAATTTTTTATATTAAAATTTGGCTTTTGTTATTTTCTTAACAATTTAACTTACAAGTAATAAACTGGCAGGTTCATCCAATGAAATGTGCAACCAAATTCCCTGCAACTCATCATCATCAGTACCTAACGTAATAATTCCAATCCATTTTTTACTAAACTCCTCTTCTGTAGTGGCTGTGGTTTCATAACGGAAGATATCCGGACACGGGCTGTCTTTCTGTGCTTCCGCACCGATTACACCGATCAACACAACAATCCACAACATTCTAAACACGACTATAACATTTAGTTTTAATTAATTATTCTAATTAAGTTTTTATCAACCTTTCACTAATCATCAAATTATTTTTGTATTGATATTTTTTTGTATGAATTTGACCCCGACGAAAGAAAAACAACTTGATTGGTGGGGTTTCCAAACGTGCATAATTAAATAGTATAGAAGAGATATAACCAGTTCTACAAGGCGTCTATACAATTGTAATTATAAGTTTATTTATGGTAATTAAATAAAAAAAAAAATTCAAATATATTGGCGAATTTGAGGTTCCACTTATATTATAACTTTTCGGCGCCCTAAAAACCCTGTTTGAATTTATTAAATTTGTTATTAATAAATAACGCACATTTTACGTGAATTCTGTGGAATGCAAGCCGAGACGCACATTTTTCTTGTCTAGACTGACATGCTGTTTGCAAATTGTGTACTTTATTGAATTATTCTTATTTATGAGCACTGATGCCAATGTGCCGATTATTAATGGACCCTCTCGACGTCTATTTCAAAACCTGAGTGGCGGAATTGCAATTTTTGACATTCCGTGAAAAGAATTTGAAACTTTTTGACGGATTTTGGTTTTTTAAATAATATTTTATATCTGGATTTTGTTTTTTTATGAAGAAATTTACATTTTTTAACAGTTTATGGCCGGTTTTTGTTGCTTGGACAGTTTAAAATTTTGAAAGAAAACCGAATTTTGTTATTTTTTGCGTTTTATGAACATAGTTTTGCAGTTTTTTTTTTAATTATTTTATGACCGGATTTTACTATTTTTGATTTGTTATAAATAGAATTTTGCATTTTTTAATAGTTTATGACTAAACATTAATGTTTTTTTAACAATATCTTCATACTTTATGGTCAAATTTTGCCATTTTTGACATTGTATGAATAAAGTATTACTATTTCTAATAATATTTTGATTTTTTATACCCGGGTTTTTGGGAATAATATGAATTTTTGATGAATCTTGAGCAATAAATGTGTTATATTCAAGCTGCAAATGGGGTTTTGTACAGAAAACGCATATTTCTGAGCGATTTTTTACATTTTTTATTGATTTTTGATAATTTTTAATTAGTAGATGTTTGTTATTTTAACTGCAATTGCATTTTTGAGATGTTTCTGAATTTTTGATGAATCTTTAGCATTAAATGTGTTATATTCAAGCTGCAAATGCGTTTTTGTACAGAAAACGCATATTTTTGAGCGATTTTTTACTTTTTTATTGATTTTTGATGAATTTCAATTATAAAATGTTTGTTATTTAAACTGGAATTGCTTTAGAAATTGCATTTTTGCGATTTTTATGATTTTTGATGAATTTTAAGCATTAAATGGTTGATTTTCAAGCGGTAAATGCGTTTTTGTACAGAAAATGCATATTTCTGAGCGATTTTTTACATTTTTTTTTATTTTTGATCATTTTTAATTAGTAGATGTTTGTTATTTCAACTGCAAGTGCTTTAGAAATTGCATTTTTGAGACGTTTATGAATTGTTGATGAATTTCAAGCATTAGATGTGTGATATTCAAGCTGCAAATGCATGTTTGTAGAGAAAACGCATATTTTTGAGCGATTTTTTACGTTTTTATTGATTTTTGATCAATTTTAATCAGTAGAGGTTTGTTATTTTAATGTAATTATTTTAGAAATTGCATTTTAGAGATGTTTATGAATTTCTGATGTATTTCAAGCATTAAATGTGTGATATTCAAGCTGCAAATGCGTTTTTGTATAAAAATTGAATCTTTCTGAGCGATTTTTTGACATTTTAAAACTATAAATCTGTTTCTAAGTGATTTTAGTGCAAAAAACGTAATTTTCTGAATAATTTTTTACAATTTTACTTGTTTTCGTGTAGAAATTGAGTAGAAATTGTACCTTGCAAGTGATTTTAACCGTTTTTTTTTTAGTTTTAAAGATATTTCTTGAATTTCAAGCTTTAAATGTGCGATATGTAAGCTGTAAATGCTTTTTTGTACAGAAATCGAATCTTTCTGAGCGATTTTTTAACTTTTTTAAACAATAAATCCGTTTCTAAGTGATTTTTGTGCAGAAAACGTAATTTTTTGAATGATTTTTCAACAATTTTACTTGTTTTTGTGTAGAAAATGAGTAGAAATTGTACTTTTGCAAGAGATTTTAAACGTTTTTTTAAGTTTTAGAGACACTTCTTGAATTTCAAGCTTTAAATGTGCGATATTTAATCTGTAAATGGTTTTTGGTACAGAAAACGAATAATTCTGAGCGATTTTTTAAACTATAAATCCGTTTTTAAGTGATTTTTGTGCAGAAAACATATTTTTTTAAATGATTTTTTACAATTTTACTTATTTTTGTGTAGAATTTGAGTAGAAATTGTACTTTTTGCAGAAATTTTAAACGTTTCTGTAAGTTTTAATGATACTTTTTGAATTTCAAGCTTTAAATGTGCGATATTTAATCTGTAAATGCTTTTTTGTACAGTAAACGAATGTTTAAATGTGCGATATTTAATCTGTAAATGGTTTTTGGTACAGAAAACGAATAATTCTGAGCGATTTTTTAAACTATAAATCCGTTTTTAAGTGATTTTTGTGCAGAAAACATATTTTTTTAAATGATTTTTTACAATTTTACTTGTTTTTGTGTAGAATTTGAGTAAAAATTGTACATTTTGCAGAAATTTTAAACGTTTCTGTGAGTTTTAATGATACTTTTTGAATTTCAAGCTTTAAATGTGCGATATTTAAGCTGTAAATGCTTTTTTTACAGAAAACTTTCTAAGCGATTTTTTTAACATTTCTAAACTATAAGTCCGTTTTTGTGTAAAAAACGTTTTTTTTTTACAATTTTACTTGTTATTGAGTAGAAATTGTATCTTGCAAGATATTTTAAAGGTTATTTTAAGTGTTAATGACACATCTTGAATTTTAAGCTTTAAGTGTGCGGTATTTAAGCTATAAATGCTTTTTCTAATCTTTCTGAGCGATTTTTTTAACATTTTTAAACTATAAATCCGTTTCTAAGCGATTTTTGTGCAGAAAACGTAATTTTTGAATGATTTTTTCCAATTTTACTTATTTTTGTGTAGAAATTGAGTAGAAATTGTATCTTGCAAGAGATGTTAAACGTTTTTGTAAGTTTTAATGATACTTTTTGAACTCCAAGCTTTAAATGTGCGATATTTAAGCTGTAAGTGCTCTTTTGAACAAAAAACGAATCTTTCTGAGCGATTTTTTAACATTTTTAAACTTCAAATCCGTTTCTAAGTGATTTTTGTGCAAAAAATCGTAATTCTCTGAATGATTTTTTACAATTTTACTTGTTTTTGTGAAGAAGTTGTACCTTACAAGAGATTTTAAACGTATTTGTAAGTTTTAATGATACTTCTTGAATTTCAAGCTTTAAATGTGCGATATTTAAGCTGTAAATGCTTTTGTGTACAGAAAACGAATCTTTCTGAGCGATTTTTTAACTTTTTTAAACTATAAATCTGTTTCTAAGTAATTTTTGTGCTGAAAACGTATTTTTTCAAATGATTTTTTACTGTTGTACGTGTTTTGTGTATAAATCGCGAGGTTTTAAGCGTTTTTGTACAGAAAACTCACCTTTTTGAACCGTTTTTAACATTTTTATTGATTTTTGATTAATTTCATGAGTTTTTTGTTTAGAAATTGCATTTTTGACATACAGGGTGATCTAGAGTTAAACTGTCAAACTATTAGGTCGGGTTTTTAGGTTAAAATAAGACTTTTTTGCTTATAAACTTGTTTGCTCAAAGATCAGTTCTTTTAAATTTGCAAAAAAATCATTTGCGAACGCAATAAAATTGAACCTGTATCTCTTAGTGCCGATCTTTCAATTTTGGCTTAAACTCGAACTAAAGTTTAAACTATGTTTGTACATATAAGGGCTGGTATTTCAGTTAGAGCTTAATTTTGTGTTTTTTACTAAGCTTATTTCACACTATGATTTACAATACATATTTAACTGCATTATTACTACGTTTTTGAGAATATTTTTAATTAAAAACATGTAATGTACAACATTTTTAAACTTACGTTTAAACTAGCATTGAAAGATCGGCACTTAGACTACTGCTGCGCGCGCATTGCCAATACAGTAAATGTGAATGATCTATTTTATACTTTTTTCATTGTTTTTTTTTATGAAGTTTCATCCAAATCTATCTGTCATGTTTCTTAGTTGCAGAGACGCGGTAGGTGGTTGTGACTTCTAATTTATTAATAACAAACGCTTGGGTGGGTGGGCGGGAACACAATATTAAATTACTGATCTGTTACTTTCAAATTGTGTTCCCGCCCACCCGCCCGAGTGTTTGTTATCAAAAATTTGATTGCAACACCACCTTCTACTAACTTAATGATATATATCACTCATTTTATCATGTTTCTTAGTTGCAGGAACGCGGTAGGTGGTTGTGACTTCTAATTAATTGATAACAAACACTTAGGTGGGTGGGCGGGAACACAATATTAAATTACCGACCTGATATTTTTAAACTGTGTTCCCGCCCACCTACCCGAGTGTTTGTTATCAAGAAATTGATTACAAATCACCTTCTACTAACTTAATGACATCTGTCACTCAACTTGTCATGTTTCTTAGTTGCAGGAATGCGGTAGGTGGTTGCGACTTCTAATTTATTGACAACAAACACTTGGGTGGGTGGTCGGGAACACAATTGTAAATTACCGACCTGATACTTTTAAACTGTGTTCCCGCCCACCCGCCCGAGTGTTTGTTATCAAGAATTTTATTACGACACTAACTTCTACTAACTTAATGACATCGGTCACTCATTTTGTCATTTTCTTAGTTGCAGGATTGCGGTAGGTGGTTGTTACTACTTCTAATTTATTAATAACAAACACTTGGGTGGGTGGGCGGGAACACAATATTAAATTACCGATCTGATACTTTTAAACTGTGTTCCCGTCCACCCGCCCGAGTGTTTGTTATCAAGAAATTTATTACGACACCATCTTCTACTAACTTAATGACATCTGTCACTTATTCTGTCATGTTTGTTAATTGCAAGAATGCGGTAGGTGGTTGTGACTTCAAATTTATTGATAACAAACATTTGGGTGGGTGGGCGGGAACACAAAATCAAATTACCGATCTGATACTTATAAACTGAGTTCCCGCCCACCCGCCCGAGTGTTTGTTATCAACAAATTAATTACGACAACACTTGCTACTAACTTAAAGACATGTGTCACTCATTCTGTCATGTTTCTTAGCTGCAAGAACGCGGTAGGTGGTTGTGACTTCTAATTTATTGATAACAAACACTTGGGTGGGTGGGCGGGATTACAATATTAAATTACCGACCTGATACTTTTAAACTGTTTCACAATGATCACTCTTCCAAGTGTTGGGTCATCAAAAGGTTGGATATTACCAACTCTTTGTCTTATTTAAAGATTTCTACCGCTTGCTGAAAAGTAACTTAGAATTTTTTGATACCAAACTCTTGCTCTGGAGTGCTTCACCCACTCACCGAGTGTTGGTCATTAAGAAACTGGATATTACTATTGCTTCTTTTGGCTTGCAGAAAAAAGAAAGTATATTTGACAGGATGGTTTTAATAAAATTACAAACATTTTAATTCAAAATATATTTCCTTTTATTAGATAATTTTAATAAATAAACCTCATTCGGCGAGCTTATCTCTGATCCAATCCACATAATAAGCGAGATCGGTAAAAACGACATAATTGTACGGATCACAGTATATCCGTTGCAATGCAACACTAACGGACACTGATCCACGAAGTTCCCAAACCTTATCCTCTGCATTTTCATCTCTGGCGAAAAACATACCTCCACCAGAATCACCATTACACACAGATGTACCTAAAAATTAAAAATATATTTATAATACAGCCAACAAGAATTTAGATGTTATTTAGTTTTATACAAATGTATTTGTTGGCACACCTTGTATGGTGAAACTAGTCATGTGATATAAAATAAATTATACACCGAGTGTCATTAAAGATTAGTAGATCTACTATCCATCCATTAAGCTCTATTTATTGAATGTGAAATATGTCATTGAAAGTTATCTGTCAAATAGACCAAGCACGTCAAAAATAACATTTTTGTCAATTATCAACATATACAAAGTATACTAAATTTAGTTTATGATTCTTATATTTAGTTAATAAAGGAATAACTGTATACCGTTTTTAAATCCTGCGCAGAAGGTAGTAGGTGTTGTGTATCTACTAAAAAATTCCGGCTTGGAGTAAATACATTCGAGCGTATTCACAACTGGCATCTTGGCTTCTTGAAGAGACTCAGTAATTTTATTATTCTTATCATAACCAAATCCGACGACAGTACCTGAAATGTTGTTACTCTGTTAGAACAAATTGATGTAGTAAAACAATATTACCTTGTTTTCCAGTAACTGTTGTACTAATCCCTTGGCTCCACAAACAAACGGGACGTACAAAATCTGTATAATCGACTTCTTGTGATAATCTTAGCACTGCTAGATCCTCTTGATAAAATGTATTATTGTATCCAGGATGTACTGATATGGTATCCACTCGACGTTCTTGTGTGTTTTTTCCAGGTTTTCTTAAATTAGTGCGACCTGATGGTAACAGTTTTAAGCAAATCGTTTTCATTATTATTATTATTGAACATACCTAAATGAATTATAAATCCAGTCGGCTTACTGGGTAAACTAGTTTCTGGTTTTGTCACACAATGCGCCGCCGTAAGAACATGTCTCTTTCCGATTAGACTCCCTCCACAGATGTATCTTTGTTGCGATCCATCGTATGTGTACAAGGCAATGTGCCATGGCCAATCACCTAATAAAAATGATTTGTATAAAAGTGTTGCTTTGTAATGTGAAACTCAAACCTTCTTTAGAAGGCATGCCATTTGTTATGAGCGGAGTGCCTTTCTTTGCTATGGTACCGCATTCAATTGTTTCGGTTAGCGCTGATTGAGTTTTGCTGGGTTTTTTCTCTGTTACTAATATGTTTAGATCACCGGAGAAAAATTCGGGTGAGGCGTCGTCATCTTCTTCAATAATTGGAGCTATGGTTGTTGTGGTTCTGAAGGGTTTGGTAGTTCTTATGGAAAAATTTGAAATTAGTTAGATTATGCTTAAATAAGTGAGTTGTTTTTTAAGATTTTAGTTAGTTGTTGGTGCTTTATTGACTTTTTTGTATTTATTGTTATGTTTTTAAAATGAATCTGTTGAGTGTGTTTTGTTGTTTTATTTTTAAATTAAACCAGTGTACGCTGCAGAATTCTTTAACATTTTGGTTCTTCGAACCGGATATGACTCATGATTAATTTGTTGTTGTTTTTAATAGATCAATTACTCTAGTATCTTTCGCACTTTATTGAATTTATTTTTATTTGTATGGTCTGGTTTATTTGTTGCAAGGTTTCAGCTCGGTAGTGCGTTATAGGTTCATGGGGCTTGAGCAACAGTGGTGGAAAGGCCGGGTATTAGTTTTTTTTGTTTATAGGATAAGCGCGTTAAAGTTGTTTTTGCGGAACATCATTTTTTTGCGTAGTGGATTTTGCTTTGTAAGAATCAATGTGTTTTTATTTATTAAGGGCTTATGTGGCTAGTTGATATATATTTTATTGTTATTGTTGCTTGAAAATCAAGACCAGTCGTCCAGAGATGCAGAGGTTGTAAATGAAATGGCCTAGGGCGTAGTAGTTTGTGAAAAGCTGTGTTTCTTCTCTTTTCTTCAGTTTCTTTATGTTGTGAACGATGCCGCGCTTGTTGATGTGACTTTCTGGAACGTTTTGTTTTGTATTGTGTTTAAAGGTACTCGATTGTAGCAAGTGACAGCGACTGGAGGCTGAAGACAAAGACAAACTTGGAAAAAGAAATCAATAAAACTTTCTTGCTTCCAGCGAAAATTTATTAATTTCTATAGTACCATCGCTTGCCTAAGTTGCTGTCTCGACAACGACATTACCGCTCCGAAGCCAGATGCGAGACAATCCATGCTGCCTGTCTTTGTTGTTGACTTGGAACGAGGCTGCATTAATTTTTATTGTACCGGTTCTGTCGTTGTTGTCAGCTTATGTCGCTCATTGCTGTCGCTGGCTACAGACAAATACATTTACGAAAAGTGACTATGTTCAACAAAAAAATTATTGCTTTGTCATAGTTGGTATTTTACCACTTTTCCGCTTCTTAATTTTGATAAGAATGTTGCTAACATTAAATGAATTTGCAGTATTTTGCTTGATAATGTTGCCTAGTTGCGTGTTTGGAATCCCAATCAATGATATTTCCTTTGTTTTTGCTTTTACTCAATTGGAGTTTAGTTGCTACCACTTTAAGCATTCCTCGTCGCAGTTTGAACTGATTTTGCATAATCTAACCTAACTATTTCAACTGTTCTAACATTACTTACATGAATTCATCGCCTCTCTCCGTTGTCGTTGTTTCTTTAACATGACTGATAATAGGTCTCCCAGCTGTGGTCGTCTTCTGCACAACATTTGAAGCACAAATAGTCCGTCCATTTAATCGAATATTAGTTAAACTAGGAGGTATAGCGGCGGCATTATATTGCACTTGCAATTTAACCAGCACCGGTGGTCCCGCTTCTAAATTATACGAAGGATTTTTGATCGTAAAGTCTTTGTTATTTTGCGTCGTCGCATCACCAAACCAATTCTACAAAGATTTAAAATGAAATTTAATTAGAATGATGCACTCGGATTAATGAACATAATAATATTACATAATTGATCGCCCTGTATAATATACATTATGTTACACCATGTATAATAAATATTACAACTTACATGATTGGTTTATTTTGGCTGCTTCAATATTTGGTGTTTTAAAGTTGCATATTATACAATATTTACGTAAAAAAAATAATTTTGAAATTGAAGAAAAAAACTTAAAAATTTTGATTAAAAAACAGAAAATTTTTGAAACAAATATTAAGGAGAATATAATTTTTAATTTACAACATTTAAATTGAGAAGAACATACAGGTCTCCCTATAAATGGAGAATTAAAGATTACTGCTAAGTCTTGGTAGCTATTTATGTACAAACGCCAACAATAATTTAGTGTGAGAATAAGCAAAATTCTGGGTGGGCGGGAACCCTGTAGCACACCACCTGCCCAATAAATATAGAAGTGTTAGTTATCAAGAAATTTGTTATTGTTCCCACCTCTGACGATATTAATGACAATGTCAATGAATCTGTCACATTAAAAATGATAACAAATACTTGGGCGGGTGGGCGGGAACACTATATCAAACCACCGGCCTAATAAACATAAACTGTGTTCCCGCCCACCCACTCAAGTGTTAGTTATCAAGAAATTTGTTATTATTCCCACCTCTGACGTGTTAGTGACAACTGTCATTCAATCTGTCACATTAATTAAATACAGCAGAAACGCGACAAGTGTAAGATTAAGCAAATTTTCTGATAACAAACACTTGGGCGGGTGGGCGGGATCACTGTATCAAACCACCGGCCCAATAAATATAAACTGTGCTTCCGCCTACCCACCCAAGTGTTAGTTAATAAGAAATTTGTTATTGTACCCACCTCTGACGTATTAATGACAACTGTCATTTAATCTGTCCCATTTAAAGCAGCAGAAACGCAACAAATGTAAGAATAAGCAAATTTCTTGATAACAAACACTTGGGCGGGTGGGCGGGAACACTGTATTAAACCACCGGTCCAATATTTATAAACTGTGTTTTTACTTAAAAGCTTTTTTGTTAAATAAAACAATGCAATACTGATTTGATTTATATAGGATGATTCATAGTACTTGAATTGTACAAAATCTTGTATTTTCTAACACTTTAAATCACCCTGTATAAATCAAAATATTTTTACAATGTTTCATTTATCAAATCAACAACTTTTTCTAGCTACCGATGCTTGCTATAGTCTTTGAATCTCTACTTATGTTAATACCCTGTATGTTTAAAATATTGTTTATTATAAAGTTTACATATAATTTTGCTACAAAATTTTACAATCTTTTCTGAACACCCTGTATATTAAAATTTTGATCTTTGATCAATATAACTTACAAGTAATAAATCGGCAGGTTCATCCAGTGCAATGCGCAACCAAATTCCCTGCAAATCATCTTCAGTGCTTAACGCAATACTTCCAATCCATTTTCCAAGCTCTACATCACCTTTAGTTTCATAACGGAATATATCCGGACACGGGCTGTCTTTCTGTCCTTTTGCACCAATTACACATATCAACACAACAATCCACAACATTCTAAATACCACAATAACATTTACTTTAATTAATTATTCAATTAAAATTTGCATCAACCTTGCACTAATGATCACCAAACTATTTTTAATTTTGATAGTTCCATTGTAAGTATTTGACCCCCACAAAAAAAACCTAATGAATGTGATTCCCAAACTTGCATAGATTATTAGTATATTATACCCCGAAGAGATTAAACCAGTTCTGTGCTGGTGCTGGTGCATGGTGCATCTTGAGAGGGAAATTCCAAGCGTCATAACATTTCACGCGCTACAATTTGTTTGAATTTATTTAGTGCACGCGCAGTTAGATGGCGCTACTTGTGCTTTATTTCAGGTAGATTCTATTTTCCAAATCAGACATTCTTCCCCACCCGCATAACCGGTTTTTAGACTAATTTAGCGTTGCTAATGTTTATTTTTAATGAAATAGTTTTTTATATATTAAGCTTTATTGATTTCAGTGAATTAATTGCAACCGCGATCTTTGATCTCTAAAAACAAAACATTATTTGCATCGCATGTTGATGACAGTTTGACCTTCGTCGCGTGCTAGACCTACCTCAACAAAATAGATTTTATAGTTTCAAGTTAAACGGTATTTCAAGACGGAATTGTGACCGCCTCGGTGTGAAAAATTTCCGTATCGATTTTTTGTTGATCAATTTGGCAGTTTCTTTTAAGAAAATAAAACCAGTATGTGGAACAAATTTAAGAAATTTTAGTTTAAACAGTAAATAGAATTTGAAAAATTATTTTTTAATTTTGTTGTTATACAGGGCGATTCAAATATATTTTCTTCCTATGAGTTTTTAAAATGTCAAATACTTTCTTTTACTTTTAAACAGTTTATGGCCGGGTTTTACTATTTTAGAACAAAATTTTGCATTTTTCAATCGTTTTTGTTTGGATTTTGACTTTTTTTGAAAATATTTTTATATTTTACGATTAAAATTTGCAGTTTTTGACTTTTCATAAATAGAATTTTGATTCTTAGTAACAATATTTTTGATATTTGTTGCTAGATTGTGTTATTTTTAAAACTTCATGATCATTTGTACATTTTTTTAAGTTTATGGCCGGATTTTGCTAACTTAAAACAAAATTTTGCACTTTTGACCGTTTTTGTTGGGATTTTCATTCTTTTTGAAAATATTTTTATATTTTATAACCAAAATTTGTCATTTTTGACTTTTTTGTCTTATATTCAGATTTTGGTGCTTTCTAACAATTTTATGACAAAGCCAGAGTGTTAAATATGTTAATTTTGCTAAATTTAAAGCATTAATTGTGCAATATTTAAACCTGCGGTGATTTTGTTGTTGATTTTTTACAAATTTTAATTATTAGGGCAATTTATTGTTTAATATAAGTAATTTTTATGCAGAAAACGTATATTTTTGAATGATTTTTTACATTATTACGCTTTCGTGTGTTATTTTTTGATTATTGCATAGTGAAGCCAACATAACAACCTTCTATGCCCACAACTGACGTCACGCGCTAATTGTGGGCAAATGTCTTATGAGTAGTTAAGTTTGTTTTAAAATTTTAAGTAAACATTAATGAACACAATTAAATATTTATTATATATTAGTTTTAATTGTTTTTGACGTTATATCTTTTTAACTATACATTTTGTTGTTGTAATGAACATTAATTTTTTTTATAATGTTAATTATCAAACAATGGTTGCGTTCAGAACGACTCATCAGTATTTTAAATCAAAAATTATTTTTTTGTTATTTAATGGCCGAATTTTTAAATTTTTATTATTTTATAATTAGATTTTGATATTTTTTGACAAGAATTGGATGTTTTTCACTTTTTATTGCCGGATTTTAGTATTTTTTACATAAACCTTAAATTTTGTAGTCGGATTGTAATATTTTTAATATTTAATTGCCGGGTTTTGTTACTGTTTCAACATTTTATGGTCGAATTTTTGCATTGTTGACAATTTATTGAACGTATTTTATTTAAAATTTTGATAATTTTGTTATTTACTAGCCGGATTTTATATTATTTTATAATTAATTATAATTTTTTTGACAAGAATTCAATATTTTTTGCTTTTTAAGGCCGAATTTTGATATTTTGATTAAATACTGGCCGTAGATTTTGATATTTTTGACAGAAATTTGTTATTTCTGGCTTTTTATGGCCGGATTTGTTATTTTTGATAGAAATTTTATTTTTGGCTTTTTATGGCCGGATTTTGCTATATTTTAACATATGTAAATCTTATGTTTTATAGCTGGATTTTAATATTTTTAACATTTATTGGCCGAATTTTAGTACTGTTTGCTATTTTACGGACGGATTTTTGCATTGTTGATATGTAATGAACGGATTTTGGTACTTTACATAAAATTTTGATAATCTTGTTATTTACTAGCCGGATTTTTTGTTATTTTATAATGAATTGTAATTTTTTTGACAAGAATTCAATATTTTTTGCTTTTTATGGCCGAATTTTGATATTTTGATTAAATACTGACCGTAGATTTTGATATTTTTGACAGAAATTTGTTATTTCTGGCTTTTTATGGCCGGATTTTGCTATATTTTAACATAAATCTTATGTTTTATGACTGGATTTTAATATTTTTAACATTTAATGGCCGGATTTTAGTATTGTTTGCCATTTTTTGGCCGGGTTTTTGCATTGTTGACATTATAGAACAGATTTTGGTACTTTAATTGAAACTTTAATAATTTTGTTATTTACTTACTAGTCGGATTTTTAAAAAAAATTTAATTAATTATAATTTTGTTTGACAAGAATTTAATATTTTTTGCTTTTATGGCTGAATTTTGATATTTTGATTAAATACTGTTTGATATTTTTGACAGAATTTTGTTATTTTTGGCTTTTTATGGCCAGATTTTGCTATAATTTAACATAAATCTTATGTTTTATAGCTGGATTTTAATATTTTTAACACTTAATGGCCGGATTTTAGGACTGTTTGACATTATAAGGCTGGATATTTGCATTGTTGACATTTAATGAACGGATTTTAGTATTTTAAATCAAAATGTTGATATTTTTGTTATTTATTGAGTTTTTAAATTTTTTATAATTAGGTTTTGATATTTTTTTACAAGAATTAGATATTTTTGAGTTTTCATGGCCGGATTTTAGTATTTTTTTACATAAACCTTAATTTTTGTGGCCGGATTGTAATATTTTTAACATTTAATTGTCGGATTTTAATACTGTTTCAACATTTTATGGTTGGATTTTTATATTGTTGACTTAAAATGAACCGATTTTACTACTTTAAAGCAAAATTTTTGTTATTTTCTGGCCGGATTTTGAATGTTTTTAGCAAAATTTTTATATTTTTTACTTTTTATGGTCGGATTTTATTTATTTTTTTAGAATTTTGCATTTTGACATTTTTTAAAATTATTTTTCATATATATATTGTTAGTTTGCAACGATATTCTGATGTTTTAAGACAAGATTTTGCTACTTTGATCATTTATAAATAAAGTTTTAGATTTTTAAACCGTTTTTGGCCAGATTTTGGTAGTTTCTAGCAATATTTTAATGTTTCAAAACCGGATTTTGCTATTTTAAAATGAATTTTGCACCGTTTTAAACCGTTTTTGACGGAATTTTGATTCTTTTTTAAAATATTTTAACATTTTATGATAAAATTTTGCCATTTGTAATTGTTCATAAATAGAATGTTTAGTTTTTAACAGTTTATGGTGAATTTTGGTACTTTCTGACAATATTTTATAAAGTATGGCCGGATTTTGCTATTTCTGACATTTTATGAATAAAATTTTTCACTTTCGAAGATTTATAGCCTTATAATTTCCCGTGACTTAACATTAATGAAAAAAATGACAAGCGCTGCCAGCAAACAATGACTCAGAGGCAGTCTGCGCGTTCAGTACGCATGATGAGTCGTTCTGACGCGACCATTTTTTTGTATTACAAATGTCAATATTTATGTGAAATAAATAATGTTGGGTTTTCATACACTTCTTTTGCTACATATGCGTTTTTGTCCACAACTGACGTCACATGCATCGATCATGTTGGCTTCACCGCGTCAGCAAAATGCGTGTCTGAAAGTGTGTATGGTCTGAGATGTTTTTGTATAGAAATTGATTTTTTGAGAAAGTTTAATTGCTTTTTAACAGTTTTGATGCACTTTTATGCAAATAAACTTGTTTTTATGTAGATATAGCATTTTTTAAGTGGTTTCAAGAATAGTTTTATTGATTTTTGCTGAATTTCAAGTATTAAATGTGCGATATTTTAAATGTACGTTTTTGTACAGTAAACGAATCTTTGTGAGCGATTTTTAATGATTTTTTACTAATTTTAGTTTACTCCGAAAGTACCACTTTTTGACGTTTTTCTCAATCATTTTGAACCTGGTCTACATACACAGATTTGACTTGAATCCACATTGAATTGCACTTTTTTTGGGACTAGTTTAAGTTTGTTTTGTTGAGTTTTAGTATCCTAATGACATGAACACAGCGTTTTACTCAAACTCATTGAACCGGGCCTACATTAAGGGCGCGGTTTAGGGAGTGAGCAGAACTCGGGCAACTTGAAAATTGTTTTTTTGTAACGTGTAGAGAATGAAATTTCCAGTCTAACAAAGTATGAAAATCCAAAACCTTCAATTGTCTATTAAATCATTTTTTTTGTTGAAATATTTGCTTAAACTTTAAGTCATACTTCAATGAACATCAAATTTGGTGGACTTTTTATTATGCTTTAACCTATTTTCTGTTAAAACCGATTTTAGTTTTATATATAAACCGCGCCCTTAATATATTATTCATGGATGGTTTTAATAAAACAAACATTTTAATTTTTAAATATATTTCACTTTATTGAATAACTTTAATAAATACACATCATTCGGCGAGCTTAGCTTTGATCCAATCCACATAATAAGCGAGATCGGTAAAAACGACATAATTGAATGGATCACAGTATATCTGTTGCAATGCAGCACTGACGGACACTGTTCCGCGAATTTCCCAAACTTTATCCTCTGCATTTTCATCTTTGGCGAAAAACATACCTCCACCAGAATCACCATTACAAACAGATGTACCTAAAAATTAAAAATATATTATAAATTATAATACAGCCAACAAGAATTTAGATGTTATTTAGTTTTATACAAATGTATTTGTTGGCACACCTTGTATGGTGAAACTAGTCATGTGATATAAAATAAATTATACACCGAGTCTCATTAAAGATTAGTAGATCTACTATAGCTACAGGTCAACTAAGCTCTATTTATTAAATATGAAAAATGTCATTGAAAGTTATCTGTCAAATATACCAAGCACGTCAAAAATAACATTTCTGCCAACTATCAACAAATACAAAGTGTAACTAAATTTAGTTTATGATTTTTATATTTAGTTAATAAAGGAATAGCTATATACCGTTTCTAAATCCTGCGCAGAAGGTGGTACGCGTTGTATATTTACTAAAAAAGTCCGGTTTGGAGTAAATACAATCAAGCGTACTCACAACCGGCATCTTGGCTTCTTGAAGAGCATCCGATATTTTGTTATTCTGATCAAAACCCCATCCGACAACGGTACCTGAAATGTCATTACTCTGTTGGAACAAATTAACAAATTTAAATGTTACCTTGTTTTCCAATAACTGTAGTACCGGTTCCTCTGCTCCATAAACAGACGGGACGTACATAATCGGTATAATCGACATCATGTGATAATCGTAGCACTGCTAGATCCTCTTGATAAAATGAATGATTGTATCCAGGATGTACTGATATGACATCTACTCGACGTTCCTGTGTGCCTCTACCAAATTTCCTCAAATTAGTACGACCTAGTAACAGATTTAATTATAACATTCTTTTTATTATTATTATTGAACATACCTAAATGAATTAAAAATGCATCCGGCTCGCTGGGTGTACTAGTTCGTGGTCTTGTCACACAATGCGCCGCAGTAATAACATGCCTTTTTCCAATCAGACTACCCCCGCAGATATATCTTAGCTGCAATCCATCAGAAGTGTACATGGCGATATGCCATGGCCAATCACCTAACAAAAATAATTTGTGTAAAAGTGTTGCTTCTTAATGTAAAATTCAAACCTTCTTTAGAAGGCATGCCATTTGTTATGAGCGGAGTGCCTTTCTTTGCTATGGTACCGCATTGAATTGTCTCAGTTAGCACTGATAGAGGCTTGATGGGTTTCTTTTCTGTTATTAATATGTTTAGATCACCGGAGAAGAATTCGGGTGCGTCGTCATCATCATCTTCAATACGTGGAGTTATGGTTGTTGAGGTTGTGATGGGTTTGGTAGTTCTTATGGAAAAAGTTTTAAATTAGATTTATGCTTTAATAATTTAGGAGGGGGGAGGTGAGTTTGATTTGTGATTTGTTTGGTGCTTTATTGACTTATTTGGATTTATTGTTATGTTTTTAAAATGAATCTGTTGAGTGTGTTTTGTAGTTTTATTTTTAAATTAAACCAATGTACGCTGTAGAATTCTTCAACATTTTGGTCCTTCGAATCGGATATGACTCATGATTAATGCTTTGTTGTTTTTAATAGATCAATTACTCTAGTATCTTCTGCACTTTATCGAATTTATTTTTATTTGTATGGTCTTGTTTATTTGTTGCAAGGTGTCAGCTCGGTAGAGCGTTATAGGTTCATGGGGCTTGAGCAACAGTGGTGGAAAGGCAGAGTATTAGCCTTTTTGTCCATAGGATAAGCGCGTTGAGGTGGTCTTTGCGGAACATAATTTTTTTGTGTATTGGACTTTGCTTTGTAAGAATCAATGTGTTTTTATTTATTAAGGGCTCATGTGGCTAGTTGAGTGATATACTTTATTATTATTGTTGCTTGAGAATCAAGGCCAGTCGTCCAGAGATGCAGAGGCTGTGAATGAACTGGCCTAGGGCTTAGTAATTTGTGAAAACCTGTGTTTCTCCTCTTCTCTTCAGTTTATTTATTTTGTGAAAGATGCCGCACTTGTTGATATGACGTTGTGGAACGGTTTTTATAAGTATTGTGTTTCAAGGTAGCAAGTGAAGCGACCAGAAGCCGAAGACAAAGACAACCTCGGAAAAAGAAATCACTAAAACTTTCTTGCTTCCAGCGAAAATTTATTAATTTCTATTGTACCATCGCCTCTTTTGCTGTCTTGACAACTACACTACCGCTCCGAAGCCAGATGCTAGACAATCCATGCTGCCTGTCTCTGTCGTTGACTTGGAACAAAAGCTACTTTAATTTTTAGTGTACCAGTGCTGTCGTTGTTGTCAGCTTATGTCGCTCATTGCTGTCGCTGGCTACAGACAAATACATTTATTAAAAGTGACTCTTTTCAACAACAAAATTATTGCTTTGTTATAGTTGGTATTTTACAACTCCTCCGCCTCTTAATTTTGATAAGAATGTTGCTTACATCAAATTAATTTGCAGTATTCTGCTTGATATTGTTGCCTAGTTGCGCCTTTCAAATCTCAATCAATGATATTTCCTTTGTCTTTGCTTTTGCTCAATTGGAGTTTAATAAGCATCCCTCGTCGCAGTTTAAACTAATTTTGCTTAACCTAACCTAACATAAAAACTGTTGTAACAATACTTACTTGAATGCATTGCTTCTTTCCGTCGTAGTCTTCTGAGCAACCGTACTGATTTTAGGTCTTGCAGTTGTGGTCGCCTTCTGCACAACACCCGAAGCACAAATAGTCCGTCCATTGAATCGAATTTTACTTAAACTAGGAGGTATAGCAGCGGCATTATATTGCACCTGCAATTTAACTAGCACCGGTGGTCCCACTTCTAATTTATACGCAGAATTTTTTATTGTAAAATCTTTATTATTTTGCGTCGTTGCATCACCAAACCAATTCTACAAAGAATCAAAATGAAATTAAATCAGAATGATGCACTCGAATTAATGAACATAATAATATTTTATAATTGATCACCCTGTATAATATACATTATGTTACACCCTGTATAACAAATATTACAACTTACATGATTAACTTGTATTGGTTTATTATGACATCTTGTATATTTGGTGTTTAACACTTATGATACACTTTGCATATTATACAGGGTGTTAACTAAAAAAATTATTTTTAAAATTAAAGAAAAAATCTTAAAAATTTTGATTAAAAAACAGAAATTTTTTAAAACATATTAATGAGAAGATAAATTTTTAATTCACAACATTTAAATTGAAAAGAACATACAGGTCTCCCTATAAGTGGAGAATTAAAGATTACTGCTAAGTCTTGGTAGCTATTTATGTACAAACGTCAATAATAATTTAGTGTGAGAATAAGCAAATTTGTTTGTAATAAACAACCGATCCAATATCTATAAACTGTGTTTCCGCCCACCCGCCCAAATGTTAGTTATCAAGAAATTTGTTATTGTACCCACCTCTGACGTATTAGAAAAAAATGTCATTCAATCTGTCGCATTAAAAACAGCAGAAACGCAACAAGCGTAAGAATAAGCAAATTTATTTATAACAAACACTTGGGCGGGTGGGCGGGAACACTGTATCAAAACACCGGCTCAATAAATATAAAATGTATTCCCGCCCACCCGCCCAAGTGTTAGTTATCAAGAAATTTGTTATTGTACCCACCTCTGACGTATTAGAAACAACTGTCATTCAATCTGTCACATTAAAAACAGCAGAAGCGCAACACGTGTGAGAATAAGCAAATTTCTTGATACCAAACATTTTCGCTGGTGGACGGGAACACTGTATTGAACCACCGGTCAAATATTTATAAACTGTGTTCCCGCCCACCCGCCCAAGTGTTAGTTATCAAGAAATTTGTTATTGTACCCACCTCTGACGTATTAGAAACAACTGTCATTCAATCTGTCACATTAAAAACAGCAGAAGCGCAACACGTGTGAGAATAAGCAAATTTCTTGATACCAAACACTTGGGCGGGTGGGCGGGAACACTGTATTAAACCACCGGTCAAATATTTATAAACTGTGTTCCCGCCCACCCGCCCAAGTGTTAGTTATCAAGAAATTTGTTATTGTACCCACCTCTGAAGTATTAGAAACAAATGTCATTCAATCTGTCCCATTAAAAACAGCAGAAGCGCAACACGTGTGAGAATAAGCAAATTTTTTGACAACAAACACTTGGGCGGGTGTGCGGGAACACTGTATTAAATCACCGGTCCAATATTCATAAACTGTGTACCCGCCCACCCACCCAAGTGTTACTTATCAAAAATTTTGTTATTGTACCCACCTGTGACGTATTAATGACAACTATCATTGAAACTGCCACATTAAAAACAGTAGAAACGCAACAAGTGTAAGAATTATCAAAATTTTTGATAACAAACACTTGGGCGGGTGGGCGGGAATACTGTATCAAACCACCGGTCCAATATTTATAAACTGTGCTTCCGCCCACCCGCCCAATTGTTAGTTATCAAGAAATTTGTTATTGTATCCACCTCTGACGTATTAGAAACAACTGTCATTCAATCTGTCATATTAAAACAGCAGAAGCGCAACACGTGTGAGAATAAGCAAATTTCTTGACAACAAACACTTGGGCGGGTGGGCGGGAACACTGTATCAAATCACCGGCCCAATAAATATAAACTGTATTCCCGCCCACCCGCCGAAGTGTTAGTTATCAAGAAATTTGTTATTGTACCCACCTCTGACGTATTAGAAACAACTGTCATTTAATCTGTCATATTAAAAACAGCAGAAACGCAACAAGTGAAAGAATAAACAAATTTCTTGATACCAAACACTTGGGCGGGTGGGCGGGAATACTGTATCAAACCACCTGCCCAATAAATATAAACTGTGCTCCCGCCCATACGCCCAAATGTCAGTATTAATAAATTTGTTACTGTACCCACTTCTGACGTATTAGAAACAACTGTCTTTCAATCTGTCATATTAAAAACAGCAGAAGCGCAACAAGTGTGAGAATAACCAAATTTCTTGACAACAAACATTTGGGCGGGTGGGCGGGAACACTATTAAACCACCGCTCCAATATTTTTTTTACTTTAAAGCTTTTTTGTTAAATAAAACAATGCAAAACTGATTTGATTTATACAGGATGATTCATAGTACTTGAATTGTATAAAATCTTATATTTTCTAACACTTTAATTCACCCTGTATAAATCAAAATAATTTACAATGTTTCATTTATCAAATCAACAACATTTTCTAGCTACCGAGGCTTACTATAGTCTTTGAATCTCCACTTATTGGAATGCCCTGTATGTTTAAAATCTTGTTAATTATAAAATTTACATATAATTTTGCTACTAAATTTCACAATATTTTCTGAACACCCTGTATATTAAAATTTTGACCTTTGATATTTTGTTAACAACTTACAATTAATAAATTGGCAGGTTCGTCCAATGAAATGTGCAACCAAATTCCTTGCAATTCATCTTCAGTACTTAACGTAATAATTCCAATCCATTTTCCAAGCTCTTTATCACCTTTAGTTTCATAACGGAAGATATCCGGACACGGACTGTCTTTCTGTGCTTTCGCACCGATTACACTGATCAACACAACAATCCACAACATTCTAAACACCACAATAACATTTAGTTTAATTAATTATTCCAATTAAATTATCATAAACCTTGCACTAATCACCAATCTATTTTAATTTTGATATTTTCATTGTATTTATTTGACCCCGACAAAAAAAAAACACCTGATTAGTGCGATTCCGAAACTTGCATTGATAAATTTAAATAGTATATTGTACCCTGAAGAGATAAAACCAGTTCTATACTGTCGCATCTTGAGACGGAAATTCCAAGCGTCATAACAATTCGCCCGCTAAAATTTATTTGAATTTGTTTTTTGCAAGCGCAATTAGATGGCGCTACTTGTGCTTGATTTATTTTTCTAATCATAGACATTCCTTCCCCACCCGGATTTTGTTTTGCTAAGGATAATTTCTGATGCATCAGGCGGAAATATTTTTTTTTATATAATTAGCTTTATTGGTTTCATGCGAATTAATTGCGACCGCGATCTTTGATTTATGAAAACAAAACATTATTTGCATCGCATGTTGATGACAGTTTGACCTTCGTCGCGTGCCAGACCTAGCTCAACAAAATGGATTTTAATGTTTCAAGTTAGACGATATTTCAAGACTGAATTTGTGAGTGGTCATAATGACCGCTTCGGTGTGAAAATGTTCCGTATCGAATTTTTGTTGATCAATTTAGCAGTTTTTTTTAAGAAAATAAAACCAATATGTGGAACAAATTTACGAAATTTAAGTTTAAATAGAATTTGAAAAATTATTTTTTAATTTTGTTGTTATACAGGGTGATTCAAATATATTTTCTTCTTATGAGTTTTTAAAATGTTAAATACTTTGTTTTACTTTTAAACAGTTTATGGCCGGATTTTACTATTTTAGAACAAATTTTTGCATTTTTCAACCGTTTCTGTTTGGATTTTGTTTTTTTTTTTTTTTTAAATGTTTCTGACCAAAATGTTTACTTTTCATAAATAGAATGTTGCAATTTAGAACAGTTTATGCCAAATTTTTGTTTTTAATAACAATATTTTTGTTATTTTATTGCTGGATTATGTTATTTTTAAAATTTTATGATAACTTGTACACTTTTTAGACAGTTTATGGACAGATTGTGCTACTTTGGAACAAACACTTTTCAACGGATTTTGACTTTTTTGAAAGAATTTTTATATTTTATGACAAAAATTTGTAATTTTGACTTTTTTCTAATTAGATTTTGGTGTTTTTTAACAATTTTATTGAATGTTTGAAGTGCATAAATAGCTCTGTTAAACAAATTTTGCTAAATTTTAAGCATTAAATGTGCGATATTTAAGTTGTCAATGAGTTTTTTCTTGATTTTCTATGAGTTTTAATTATTGTTAAGATAAATTCGTTTCAAAGTCATTTTTATGTAGAAAATGTATGTTTTTGAATGGTTTTCTACATTATTACATGTTTTTGTGTGTTATTTTTTTATTGTCACATAGTGAAGCCAACATATTAACTTTCTATGCCCACAACTGACGTCACGCGCTAATTGTGGGCGTACGTCTTATGAGTAGTTTGGTTTGTTTTAAAATTTTAAGTAAACATTAATGAACACAATCAAATATTTATTATATATTTGTTTTAATTGTTTGAAAATGGATTTTCTTTATAATGTTAATAATTAAACAATGGTTGCGTTCAGAACGACTCATCAGTATTTTAGTACTTAGAATCAAAATGTTGATATTTTTGTTATTTACTGGCCGAATTTTTACGTTTTTATTATATTATAAATAGATTTAGATATTTTTTGACAAGAATAAGATATTTTTGACATTTTATGGCCGGGTTTTAGTTTTTTTTTACATAAACCTTAAGTTTTGTGGCCGGATTGTAATATTTTTAAATGTTAAACTTTTAATTGCCGGATTTTAGTACTGTTTCAACATTTTATGGCCGGATTTTTTTATTTTAGCACACAACCGGGACATACAACCAAAAAAAAACGACAAATGTAAAGAAATTACATTCTTGCATTTGTTTTATAGGTACAAATTTGCCATGAATTTTATTTTCTATAGTTTGTTTCATTTAACTTCTATTATTGTGATGTTTTTATTTCTAAAAAAGTTTTTTTAGTTAACCGAGTTAATTTACTGTCCCGAAAAGAATTGTCGGGACACCGGGACGAGAAAGTTAAAACCGGGACAAATCCGGGACGTATGGACACCCTATTTTAGCATGTTCTTGTTAAACTTTTCAATGAGGTCTAATCGCTTAATTCTGATTAAAATTTATGTTGGGTGACCTAACGCTCAGGATTTAATTGTCATTTCAAGTTGCTTTGATTAGAAAAGAAAAAGGTTAACAGTATTTTGAGCCATAGAGCTTCCGGCAGTAGATTTTAAGAAATTATGGCTTTTATTAATTCGGAACATTAGAAGAACAAGAAGAAATAAATTTTTATTTATTTGCTTGTATTATGTGTAATCAATATGTAGAATGATAAATTAATTAAAATAGATGTAACGTGTACTTGTAATTAAGAAGTTAAATCGATATGAGTTTTTGAATAAATATTTCGAAATTGTTTTATTATTTCATATGTATATATACATATATTATAATATATTTATGTTATGTTCACCCAACTTCAGAGTAATTCATATTCCATGCAGTAAACTTTGTGTAAAAATCATACGGAGAGTTATTTATAAAAAATAATCAGCACAACAAAAACATATTTGACCTAGGAATAATAATTAGTCAGATTTAAAATTCGGGGAATCCCCTTAACTTTCTATTTGACTTTGTAAAAATACTCTGTCCTGCTTGTCTGCATTATTACTTGTATGTTTTGTCTCTTTTTTTTCTTAGTATAAATTATATCCAAGCTTTAAATTTGCGCCATACGGCAGTGAAACTTTGCATCAATCAGACAAATATATTGTGTTATATCAAGACAATCATTGATTTGTGGGTAACGTACACTTATTTCATTCATAACGTATACATTCATTGATTTTATTTTATGTTAGAAATGGATCAGAAAGGTTTAGATAATTATTCCAATCAATTAAATTACAACAACGATGTTTATTATAAATCGATGGGATATGCTTCCAAAGACGATTACAATAAATCCAATTCACCTGTGACTAGTAGTAAAACGTGCACAATGGATCAGAAAGCTCTTGATAATTATTCTAATCAAAAAAACCCTAACAACGACCTGTTTTATAAATCTCAGGGATACAAATCAAAGGATGATTATGAAAGTAAACAAGGAGCTGAAGCCAATATGGATAGTACACAACAATCAGGATCAGGGTGGTTGGCTACATCACTCGCTATTGGCGCTGGTCTTGCAACTGCTGGAGCAATGTATAAAATGTTTAGTAATAACAGCAGTAAGAATAAAAATTGAGTTGACAAATTTATGATTTATTAACATTATAAATAAATGTTTTTAAATGTACCAAGGAAAGGGTTTAATATTTACTAATAAATTATAATTGTAATGTACCTTATTTGTTTAATGTAAATCATCCAAAAAGTAACAATAATTAATTTTCTACTTTGTTACCATATAATAATGACTGATTCAGTAAAGTAAGTAGCAGATGTAAATTTTATATTAAAGTTAAATAATTATAATATCAATGCATTGTAAGTAAGTTATTCACAAAGACAATTTGTTAAGGCTAATACCTCGCTAGGTAAAAAAAAAACGTAAATCTACATTGAATTGTGCATCTTTTAAGAGCCGTCTGACACGAGACTTATTTCACGTTTACATTGAAAGCAATAATATTTAAACCAATATTTAGAACAATTTCCAGTGTTGCTGTATGACACGTAAGTTTGTAAAGTTAGTCCGTAAGTTTGTAAAGCAAGTTCGTGAGCATGCGCATTGAACCACCTGTCACCAAATGTCAAATAATAGCATCTGACATGTGTGATGTGATGAAAATAACAATAATATAAGCCAAGTTCAGTGAGAGTTCACTTCTCAACAGATCTGTCACTAATGAATTTAAAAAACAAACAATATTATTATGTAAGTATTTATTAGATATTATATTTATTAAATTATTTAAAGTATTACATTATGTATATATGTTAATTTATTTAACTTTATCTATTGAAAAATGGAAAGAGAAAGGATATTACTTTTGGCTGCTGCTACAATTGTGATAATGAAGGCGAAGAAGGTTAAATAGGCCTCGAAGAATTCGGGTAAGAGACTGGATTAATCGACGAATGGAAGGGAGCGGAATGTTAAATACGTTGAATGATGAATTATTATCATCATTATACCGTAACTTTTTACATATGAATTAACAATTAATTTAAAAAATTGTTAAAGACAGTTTACTACTACTAAACACTGTCATGCGGCAAAGTATTCCGGCACAGTTAAAGTAAGTTTTTGATCAAATAAAAAAACTTTGTAAACAATGTTAAGTTTTATGTTAGAAACTACTCTTCGATGTCTGGCAACAGGAGAGTCCTACCGCTCATTAATGTACCAGAAACAACATGTAATTGAATTTATTTATATATTTTAACCATAAATAAAAAAAATGTAATTATTAATAAAGTTTTTTTTGTTATTAAACATTAATTTAATATTTCCAAATAAATAGTGGTATTTACATAGGAACATAAGTAGGTACAATAAAATGTAAGTATGAACATATTCTGATTTTGATTTATATTGTAATGTTATTTTAGATTTACAATATAGTTACTTATTAACAACCAGAAATAAAAAATTTACTTAACGGTACAAAAATTTTATATTAAATTAATTAATCATAATTGAAATGTTATAACATTGAAAATGCTATTTCTATAAAATTTAAAAAAAAAAACTAAAGTTTTTGACAAAAATATTATGTAAATTTATAATAATTATAAAAATATAAGTGATAAAATTTTTGTATGTCAATATATGTCGCGTGCTAGACCTACCTCAACAAAATGTATTTTATTGTTTCAAGTTAGGCGATATTTCAAGACTAAATTTGTGAGTGGTCATTATGACCGCCTCAGTGTGAAAATTTAAATTTTGTTATTATACAGGGTGACCCAAAAGTATGTCCCAGTGATATTTTTGCTTCTAAATGATATTGTGCAAATTTATTGAGAGATGCTTTAAATGTGCGATAATTAAGCTGTAAATGCTTTGTTATACAGAAATCGAATCTTTCTGAGCGATTTTTTAACATTTTTAAACTATAAATTTGTTTCTAAGTGATTTTTGTGCAGAAAATGTATTTTTCTGAATGATTTTTTTACAATTTTATTTGTTTTTGTGTAGAAATTGTACCTTGCTAGAGGTTTTAAACGTTTTTGTAAATTTCAATGATACTTCTTGAGTTTCAATATTTGAATGTGCAAAATTAAGCTTTAAATGCTTTTTAGTACAGAAAACGAAGCTTTCTGGGCGATTTTTTAACATTTTTAAACTATAAATCCGCTTCTAAGTGATTTTGTGCAGAAAATGTAATTTTTTGAATGATTTTTTACAATTTTACTTGTTTTTTTGTATAGAAATTGTACCTTGCAAGAGATTTTATAAGTTTTTATTATATTTCTTGAATTTCAAGCTTTAAATGTGCGATATTTACGCTGTAAATGCTTTTTTTCTACAGAAAACTAATCTTTCTGAGCGATTTTTTAACATTTTTAAACTATAAATCCGGTTCTAAGCGATTTTTGTGCAGAAATTGTAATTTTTTGAATGATTTTTTTAACAATTATACTTGTTTTGAGTAGAAATTGTACCTTACAAAAAATTTTAAACGTTTTTTTAGTTTTAATGATGTTTTTTTATTTTTAAGGTTTAAATGTGCGATATTTAAGCTGTTTTTTGTACAGAAAACAGATCTGTCTGAGCGATTTTTTTAGATTTTTAAACTATAAATGCGTTTCCAACGCGATTTTGGGTAGAAAACGTATTTAATCTAAAGGATTTTTTGAATTTTTGCTTGATTTTGTGTATAAATTTCATTTTTGAAAGATTATAATCGATTTTTTATTGATTTTTGCTTGATTCCAAACAGTAAATGTGTTATAGTTTGGGTGTAAATGTATTTTCAAGGCTTTTTATTGTAGAACACGTGATTTTTCTGAGCGATTTTTTCAATTTATTTGCGTTTTTGTGTAGAAATTGCGTTTTTTTCTTAAGTATCAGTTTTGACTGAACTTTAAACAGTAAATGTGCTATATTTACGCCGTAATAGCGTTATTAACGCGGTTTTGGCATGAAAATGTGTTTTTTCTAAAAGATTTTTTTGAATTTTTGTTTGATTTTCTGTATAAATTGCACTTTTTGAAAGATTATAATTGTTTTTGACCAGTTTTATTGAAAGTAAATGTATTTTCAAGGTTTTTTTTGTAGAACACTTAATTTTTCTGAGCGAGTTTGTTCAATTTCTTTCAGTTTTTGTGTAGAAATTGCGTTTTTTTCAAAGTTTATTAATTTTTACTGAACTTTAAGCAGTAAATGTGCTATATTTACACTGTAAATGCGTTTTCAACGCGATTTTGGGAAGAAAATGTATTTTTTCTAAAAGATTTTTTTGAATTTTTGTGCATAAATTGCATTTTTGAAAGCTTTTAATTGTTTTTGACCATTTTTATTGATTCTCGTTTAATTCCAATTATTGAATGTGTGATAGTTTGGGTGTAAAAGCATTTTCAAGATTTTTTTTGTAGATAACGTGATTTTTCTGAGCGATTTTTCAAATTTATTTGCATATTTGTGTAGAAATTGCGTTTTTTTCAAAGTTTATTAATTTTTACTGAATTCTAAACAGTAAATGGGCTATATTTACGCTGTAAATGCAATTTTGGGCAAAAAAACGTATTTTTTTAAAAAGGTTTTTTGAATTTTTGTTCTATTTGGCGTATAAATTGCATTTTTGAAAGATTATAATTGTTTTTGATCAGTTTTATTGATTCTCGCTTAATTTCAAACAGTGAATGTATTATAGTTTGGGTGTAAAAGCTTTTTTAAGATTTTTTTTGTAGATAACGTGATTTTTCTGAGCGATTTTTTCAATTTATTTGTGTTTTTGTGTAGAAATTGCGTTTTTTTTTTTAAGTTTATCAATTTTTACTGAACTCTAAACAGTAAATGTGCTATATTTACGCCATAAATGCGTTTAAGACACGATTTTGGGCAGAAAATGTGTTTTTCTTTCTAAAAGATTTTTTGAATTTTTGTGTATAAATTGCATTTTTGAAAGCTTATAATTGTTTTTGACCAGTTTTATTGATTCTCGCTTAATTCCAAACAGTGAATGTGTTATCGTTTGGGTGTAAAAGCATTTTCAAGATTTTTTTGTAGAAAACTTGATTTTTCTGAGCGATTTTTTCAATTTATTTGCTTTTTTGTGTAGAAATTGCGTTTTTTTTCTCAAAGTTTATTAATTTTTACTAAACCTTAAATAAGAAATTTGCTATATTTACGTTGTAAACGTTTTCCAACGCGATTTTGGGCAGAAAATGTGTTTTTTCTAAAAGATTTTTTGTGAATATTTGCTTAATTTTATGTATAAATTGCATTTATGAAAGGTTATAATTGTTTTTTACTAGTTTTATTGATTTTTGCTTAATTCCAAACAGTAAATGTGTTATAGTTTGGGTGTAAATGTATTTTCAAGGCTTTTTATTGTAGAAAACGTAATTTTTCAGAGCGATTTTTTCAATTTATTTGCGTTTTTGTGTAGAAATTGCTTTATTTTTTCAAAGTTTATAATTTTTACTGAATTTTAAACAGTAAATGTGCTATATTTACACTGTAAATGCGTTAACAACGCGATTTTGGGAAGAAAATGTTTTATTTTAAGATTCTTTGCACGATTTTATGTATAAATTGCATTTTTGAAAAAGTGTAATCGTTTTTGACTAGTTTTATTGATTTTTGCTTAATTTGTAACAATGAATGTGTTATAGTTTGGGTGTAAATGCATTTTCAATGTTTTTTTTTGTAGATAACGTGATTTTACTGAGCGATTTTTTAAATTTCTTTGCGTTTTTGTGTAGAAATTGCGTTTTTTTTTAAAGTTAATCAATTTTTACTGAACTTTAAACAGTAAATGTGCTATATTTACACTGTAAATGCGTTAAGAACGCGATTTTGGGCAGAAATTGTGTTTTTTCTAAAAGATTTTTTGAATTTTTGTGTATAAATTGCATTTTTGTAAGCTTATAATTGTTTTTGACCAGTTTTATTGATTTTCGCTTAATTCCAAATAGTGAATGTGTTATAGTTTGGGTGTAAATGCATTTTCAAGATTTTTTTTGTAGAAAACGTGATTTTTCTGAGCGATTTTTTCAATTTATTTGCGTTTTTGTGTAGAAATTGCGTTTTTTTTCAAAGTTAATCAATTTTTTCTGAACTTTAAACAGTAAATGTGTTATATTTACACTGTAAATGCATTTCCAACGCGTTTTTAGACAGAAATTGTGTTTTTTCTAAAGGATTTCTTGAGTTTTTGTGTATAAATTTCATTTTTGAAAGCTTATAATCGTTTTTGACTAGTTTTATTGATTTTTGCTTAATTCTAAACAGTGAATGTGTTATAATTTGGGAGTAAAAAAAGCATTTTCATTTTTTTTTTGTGTAGAAAACGTGATTTTTCTGAGCGATTTTTTCAATTTGCTTGCGTTTTTGTGTAGAAATTGCGTTTTTTTTTTCAAAGTATCATTTTTGACTGAACTCTAAACAGTAAATGTGCTATATTTACGCCGTAATAGCGTTATTAACGCGGTTTTGGCATGAAAATGTGTTTTTTCTAAAAGATTTTTTTGAATTTTTGTTTGATTTTGTGTATAAATTGCACTTTTTGAAATATTATAATTGTTTTTTACCAGTTTTATTGATTCTCGCTTAATTCCAAACAGTGAATGTGTTATAGTTTGGGTGTAAAAGCATTTTCAAGATTTTTTTGTAAAAAACTTGATTCTTCTGAGCGATTTTTTCAATTTATTTGCGTTTTTGTGTAGAAATTGCGTTTTTTTTTTCAAAGTTTATTAATTTTTACTAAACCTTAAATAGGAAATTTGCTATATTTACGTTGTAAACGTTTTCCAACGCGATTTTGGGCAGAAATTGTGTTTTTTTTTAAGATTTTTTGAATTTTTGAGTATAAATTGCATTTTTGAAAGCTTATAATCGTTTTTGACTAGTTTTATCGATACTCGCCTAATTCCAAACAGTGAATGTGTTATAGTTTGGCTGCAAAAGCATTTTCAAGATTTTTTTGTAGAAAACGTGATTTTTTTGAGCGATTTTTTTAACTTATTTGCGTTTTTGTGTAGAAATTACGTTTTTTTTTTTCAAAGTTTATCAATTTTTACTGAACTTTAAACAGTAAATGTGCTATGTTTACACTGTGTGATGCGTTAACAACGCGATTTTGGGCAGAAATTGTGTTTTTCTAAAAGATTTTTTGAATTTTTGAGTATAAATTGCATTTTTGAAAGCTTATAATCGTTTCTGACTGGTTTTATTAATTCTCTCTTAATTCCAAACAGTGAATGTGTTATAGTTTGGGTGTAAAAGCATTTTCAAAATTTTTTTGTAGAAATCTTGATTTTTCTGAGCGATTTTTTCATTTTATTTGCGTTTTTCTGTAGAAATTGCGTTTTTTTTTTTTAAGTTTATTAATTTTTACTGAACTTTAAACAGCAAATGTGCTATATTTACGCCGTAAATGCGTTTTTACCGCGATTTTGACATGAAAATGTTTTTTTTCTAAAAGATTTTATTAATTTTTGCTTGATTTTGTATATAAATTGCGTTTTTGAAAGATTATAATTGTTTTTGATTAGTTTTAATGATTCTTGCTTAATTCCAAACAGTGGGTGTAAAAGCATTTTCAAGATTTTTTTGTAGAAAACGTGATTTTTCTGAGCGATTTTTTCAATTTATTTGCGTTTTTGTGTAGAAATTGCGTTTTTTTCAAAGTTTATCAATTTTTACTGAACTTTAAACAGTAAATGTGCTATATTTACACTGTAAATGCTTTTTCAACGCGATTTTGGGCAGAAAATATTTTTTTTTTAAGGTTTTTTTGAATTTTTGCTTGATTTTGTGTTTTAATTACATTTTTTGAAAGATTATAATCGTTTTTGACTAGTTTTATCGATACTCGCCTAATTCCAAACAGTGAATGTGTTATAGTTTGGCTGCAAAAGCATTTTCAAGATTTTTTGTAGAAAACGTGATTTTTTTGAGCGATTTTTTTTAACTTATTTGCGTTTTTGTGTAGAAATTACGTTTTTTTTTTCAAAGTTTATCAATTTTTACTGAATTTTTAACAGTAAATGTCTTATATTTACACTGTAAATGCGTTAACAACGCGATTTTGGGCAGAAATTGTGTTTTTTCTAAAAGATTTTTGAATTTTTGTGTATAAATTGCATTTTTGAAAGCTTATAATTGTTTTTGACTAGTTTTATTGATTTTTGCTTAATTCCAAACAGTGAATGTGTTATAGTTTGGGTGTAAAAGCGTTTCAGTTTTTTTTGTGTAGAAACGTGATTTTTTGAGCGATTTTTTCAATTTATTTCCATATTTGTGTAGAAATTGCGCTTTTTTTCAAAGTTTATCAATTTTTACTAAACCTTAAACAGGAAATGTACTATATTTACGTTGTAAATGCGTTTTCCAACGCGATTTTGTACAGAAAATGTGTTTTTTTCTAAAAGATTTTTTGAATTTTTGCTTGATTTTATGTATAAATTGCATTTTTGGAAAGTTTATAATCGTTTTTGATCAATTTTATTGATTTTTGTTTAATTCCAAACAGTGAATGTGTTATAGTTTGGGTGTAAATGCATTTTCAAGATTTTTTTTGTAAAATACGCGATTTTTCTGAGCGATTTTTTTTCAATTTTTAAAGTTTATCAATTTTTACCGAGCTCTAAACAGTAAATGTGATATATTTACGCTGTAAATGCGTTTCCAACGCGATTTTGGGTAGAAAACGTATTTTATCTAGAAGATTTTTTGTATTTTTGCTTGATTTGTGTATAAATTGCATTTTTGAAAGATTATTATCGTTTTTTTATTGATTTTTGCTTGATTCCAAACAGTAAATGTGTTATAGTTTGAGTGTAAATGTATTTTCAAGGCTTTTTTTGTAGAACACGTGATTTTTCTGAGCGATTTTTTCAATTTATTTGCGTTTTTGAGTAGAAATTTTGTTTTTTTTTTCAAAGTTTACTAATTTTTACTGAACTTTAAACAGTAAATGTGCTATATTTACTCCTTAAATGCGATTTTAGCCAGAAAATGTGTTTAATCTTAAAGATTTTGAGAATTTTTGTTTGTTTTTTTTTATAAATCGCATTTTTCTTAGCGATTTTTTTAAATTTCCGCGCGTTTTTTTTTAGAAATATCGTTTTTGGACAATATTATTAATTTTTGCCGAATTGTAAGGTGCAATTTTAATCGGTTTTCAATAAGCATTCGCTTTCGCATGCCTTTAAAAGCTTAAAAGAGAAAAATACAAAAGAATTATTGCGTTTTCCGTTGCAAAACAAGAAAAAAATATTTTAAAAACGGCGTCGTGACATTACTTTACCATTATTCACTGATTTCAATTATTTTTAATAGTATAATTGGGCCATTATTTAATAGTTATAGATAAAGTATAGTATTCTACTTGCGTGTAATTGCTTATTATTCACTCTAAACTGTTAGCACTCGTATTTCACTGTTAGGATAAGCATTGCATAATGAAATCGACTGTTTTATGAATTTATTATTGGATCGAACTATGTCTTTCTATCTATCCGCTAGTATTTAATCATTTTTTCAATTCATTTTGCTACGCTTTGGATTTATTAAATAATTTTGTTTACACTTTAATGTTTTAATTAATCACAATCGTCAACGATTATTTGCTGACTATTATTTCTGTTTACTTCATTCATGCACATTTAATTAATTATAATTATCATAACAAATCTTTACGTTCTATGCAACATGAAAAACAGATATTTACTTACATCAAGAACTACAACATTAAAACTAAATAATATTTAAAAAAAATAATTATTCCAGGTAATTTATAAAATATGCGCAAACATATAATCCCCATCAATAAATCTTTTGTTAGTTGTTAGTAACAATCAATTCTATTGCAGGATTGGATCATCGTTCCAAGAATCATCATTATAATGGCTTGAAATGAGGTAAATATCCAGAAATTATTAATCCGTTTACCTGTAATTCTGACCTGTAATTTAATCTCCTCTTATTAATAGATAAGTTGTGTAAATAATTTACTGATATCGATTTTGCGGTTTTAAATCCTCGCTGGCGCAAATTACCAACTCCGATTTGAAGCATCACGAGAGCGGCTAATTGAGGGATTTCTCTCTCCTAGACGCGGTTTCCTTTGTTACCGTCACTTTCTCTCTGTTAGTTAGAATATATTATTATCGTGTAAATAAATATTGTTATATATTTTTGAGTTCTAACACGCATTTGTGTTTGTTATATAAATAGATAATGATTATCTAAATTTTGGATGAGATTATTTTGTGTAATCGCGTGGAAACAAACATGTTTGTTTTTCGTATTTATTTCGCACTTAACGTATTTTCTATACAATATTGATTTGATAACTACATGATTACATTTTTTTTTTAATTTGTTAAATTTGATAAATAATTTACATTTTCTCTACTTTTGAGTCATTTATTATTACGCACGGCACGCCCCGTGCGTAATGGGCTTATTACGCACGGCGTTTATTACAAAATGATTGTATGTTGTTTATTACAATTTAAATTAAAAAAATTATGATAACCTATTGACATGACATGTCATTTAGTAAGCTTATTTTTTTATATAACAAAGGTATTTAAGTTGTACACAAATTATTGAGCCATAAAAACTTGTTTTTTTTTAATTTATAACTATAATGTGTCTATTATACAACTTGTAATTGTTATTTTATACGTTTTATTACGCACTATTCGTGCGAAAAGTGCTTATTACGCACAGAGCGTGCGAAAAGTACCTATTACACACGGAGCGTGACATATCTTATGCATTTGTCAAACTTACATACATTTAATAAATAGTTTAAAGCTGGATTTACGGCTTTAAAGGCCGAATTGATTACCTTGGAGGCCGGATTTTTAGTTTTGAAGTCCGGATACACTTTTAAAAGCTGAATTGATAGTTTTAAAGTTTGGATTTCTAATTTAGCTGCCGGATTTATTGCTTGACAATAAAATTTGTTGAAACAAACACGTTGGTAGCCGGATTTAAAGTTTTACAAGCCAGATTTACAGTGTTAAAGGCCGCATTTATAATTTTGAGACCGGATTAACAATTTGCAAGCACAATTTAACACGTTTGTGGCCAGATTTTAAGTTTTAAAGACCGGATTTACACTTTTAAAAGCTGGATTTATGGTTTTAAAGGCCGGATTTATAGTATGACAAAAAAAAATGTTGAAAACAAACACGTTGGTAGCCGGTTTTAAAGTTTTACAAGCTAGATTTACTGTGTAAAGGCCGCATTTATAATTCTGAGGCTGGATTAACAATTTGCAAGCAGAATTTAACACGTTTGTGGCCGGATTTTAAGTTTTAAAGACCGGATTTATACTTTTAAAAGCTGGATTTATGGTCTTAAAGGCCGGATTTATAGTATGACAAAAAAAAAGTTGAAAACAAACACTTTGGTAGCCGGATTTACAGTTTTACAAGCTAGATTTAAAGTGTTAAATGTCGCATTCATAATTTTGAGGCCGGATTAACAGTTTGCAAGCAGAATTTAAAACCTTGGTGGGCGGATTTTAAGTTTTATAGGCCGGATTTACATTTTTAAAAACTGGATTTATAGTTTTAAAGGCCGGATTTATAATTTAAAAGCCGGATATATAGTTTGACAGTCAAATTTGTTGAAACATACTTGTTTACTAGCCGGGTTTACAGTTTTACAGATTAAATTTATTATTTTGAGGCAGAATTATTAGTTTAGCAGCAAAATTCAACACCTTGATAGCCAGATTTTTAAATCTGAAAGCCGAATTAACATTTTTAAAGACCGGATTTACAATTTTAAGGAATTTACTATTAGAAGACCGAATCAATAATCGAACTTAAACACATTACTTCCACTTTTAAAAGCTTTGTTGTTTTAGAAGCTAAATTTAAAGTTTGTAGGCTGGATTATAATGAGTTTGATAGCACTTGAGTAGCTAGATTTACAGTTTTAATGGCCGGATTTATAATTTTGAAACAGTTTGGCAGTTTAAATCAGTTTATTAAAGGCCGGATTAACACTTTTAAAAGTTTTAGAGCAATTCTAGCTATTTTAGAAAAAAAATCAAATTTAAATTTGACATAAATTAATTAATTAAAGGCCGGATTAACACTTTTAAAATTTTTAGAGCAATTCTAGCCATTTTAAAACAAAAATCAAATTTAAATTTGACATAAATTAATACATTAAAGCCGGATTTACACATTTAAAAGTTTTAGAACAATTTTAGCTATTTTGAAACAAAAATAAAATTTAAATTTGACATAAATTAATACATTAAAGGCCGGATTTTCATTTTTAAAAGTTTTGGAGCAATTCTAGCCATTTTAAAACAAAAATCAAATTTAAATTTGACATAAATTAATTAATTAAAGGCCGGATTAACACTTTTAAAAATTTTAGAGCAATTTTAGCCATTTTAAAACAAAATTTAAATTTAAATTTGACATAAATTAATACATTAAAAGCCGGATTTACACTTTTAAAAGTTTTAGAGTAATTCTAGCTATTTTAAAATAAAAATCAAATTTAAATTTGACATAAATTAATACATTAAAACCGGATTTACACATTTAAAAGTTTTAGAACAATTTTAGCTATTTTGAAACAAAAATAAAATTTAAATTTGACATAAATTAATACATTAAAGGCCGGATTTTCATTTTTAAAAGTTTTGGAGCAATTCTAGCCATTTTAAAACAAAAATCAAATTTAAATTTGACATAAATTAATACATTAAAGGCCGGATTTACACTTTTAAAAGTTTTGGAACAATTTTAGTCATTTTAAAACAAAATCAAATTTAAATTTGAGATAAATTAATACATTAAAGGCCGGATTTAAACTTTTAAAAATTTATCAAATTGTATTAGTCTAGTTAAGGCTAGATTTAAGTCAAAAACCAATTTTAATTCAAAATATATAACGGCCGGATTTAGTATTTATAAGTCAGCTTTATCTGTCAACAGTTTGGCGTCAGAATTTAATACATTAGTGGCATGATTTGCAATTTTAAGTGCGGAATTTATTATTTTAAGGCCAGTTTAACAGTTTGTTTGTAGAAATGCACACATTGATGGCCGGATTTATAATTTTGGGGCCGGACTTTAAGTTTTGAACGCCGGATTTATAGTTTTGAAGCCAAATTAACGATTTGGCAGCTTAATTTAACACGTTAAAGGCCGGATTTATACTATTTAAAGCTGGATTGTCAGCAATTCTAGCAATTATAAAACAAAAATCAAACTTAATTTTGACATTTGACAATTTATTTTACTTTTAATGACCATATTTTAAAGTTTATTCATTTACATTGACTATAGTCAGTGGCGTAGCTATGATTTTTAGGCTTTGCCGAAAAATGTGGAAAAGAAGAAAATTTATTTACAAAACTTTAAAAATAGCAAAATCCGGCTTTGAAACATCAAAATAATGTTAAAAAGCACCAAAATTCAGCCAAAAACTGTTTAAAAGTGCAACATTTTTTCTATTAAAAAAAGTAGCAAAATTTGGTCTTGAAACATCAAAATATTGTTAGAATGCTACAAAATCCGGCTATAAACTGTCAAAAAGTGCGAAATTGTATTCATTGAATTTCAAAAATAGCAAAATCCGGTCAAGAAGTATGAAATATTGTCCGAAAGTACCAAAATTTACCATAAACTGTTAAAAACTAAACATTCTATTCATAAACAATTACAAATGGAAAAATGATAAATAATTTTAAAAAAGAACCAAAATTTCTTCAAAAACGGTTTAAAAGTGCAAAATTTATTCTTAAAATAGCAAAATCCTGTTTGGAAACATTAAAATATTGTTAGAAACTACCAAAATCTAGCCAAAAACTGTTGAAAAGTGCAAAATTTTATATCTTAAATGTTAAAAATAGTGAAGTATGGCCTTGATTCATGAATAAATTGTTAAAAAACATCAAATTTCTGCTAAATATGGTTTAAAAGTGCTAAATTTTATTAATAAAAGATCAAAAACAGCAAAATTTGGTCTTAAAAGCAAAAATATTGTTAGAAAATATCAAAATCCGGTTATAAACTGTTAAAAAATGGTTAATATGAATTTATAAAATGTCAATAATAGCAAAATTTGATATTGAAACATCAAAGTATTGTTAGAAAGTAACAAAATCCGGCTATAAACTAACGAAAAGTGCAAAATCCGAATATAAAGTATAATAATTACGAAATCCGGTCTTATAACATCAAAATTGTGTTAGAAAGCACTAACATTCGGCCAAAAACGGCAAAATGTTGAATTCTAATTTATAAAATGTCAATAATAGCAAAATTTGATTTTGAAATATGAAAATTTTGTTGGAAAGTAACAAAATCCGGTAATAAACTGACAAAAAGTGCAAAATTCTGTTCATAGAATGTCAAAATATTATCAAAATATTGTTAGAAAACACCAAGATCCAGTCAAAAACGGTTTCAAAGTGCAAAATTTTATTTATAAATTACCAAAAATAGCAAAATCTGGTCTTGATTCATCAAAATTTTGTTAGAAAGTATCAAAATATAAACTATAAGCTATAAACTGGGAAAAAGTGCAAAATTTTCTTTATAGAATGTCAAAAATAGCAAAATCTGACGATAAAATATAAAAATATTGTCGGAAAGTACCAAAATTTATCATAAAGTGTGAAAAAAGTTAATCTTTTTATGAACAGCCAAAAATTGCATAGTTTGGTAATAAAATATTAAAATATTATTAAAAAGAACCAAAATTTGTTCAAAAACTATTGAAAAGTGCAAAATTTTATTTCTAAAATATCTAAAATAGCGGAATATGACCTCGAAATATGAAAAATATTGTTAGAATGCATCAAATGTTAACTATCGCAAAATTTTGATCATAAAATGCCAAAAATAGCAAAATCCGAATATTATAAAGTATAATAATTACGGAATCCGGTCTTGGAACATCAAAATATTGTTAGAAATCATCAAGATCCCGCCAAAAACAGTTTAAAAGTGCAAAATGTTATTCATAAAATGCAAAAAATAGCAAAATCCGGTGTTGATTCATCAAAATATTGTTAGAAAGTAACAAAATTTGGCTATATACTGTTGAAAAGTGCAAAGTTTTGTTTATAGAATGTCAAAAATAGCAAAATTTGGCTATAAAATACAAAAAATATTGTCAGAAATTACTAAAATTTACCATAAAATGTGAAAAATGTTAACCATCTTTTTATGAACATGCAAAAATTGCAGAAATTGGTCATAAAATGTTAAAATATTTTCAAAAAAATTGTTGAAAAAGTGCAAAATTTTATTTCTTAAATGTTAAAAATAGTGAAGTATGGCTTTGATTCATGAAACATATTGTTAAAAAGCATCAAATTTTGCCAAAAACGGTTTAAAAGTGCAAAGTGTTATTCATAAAAGATTGAAAACAGCAAAATCTGCTTTAAAACATTAATTTTTTTTTAGAAAATATTTAAATCTGGTTATAAACTGTTGAAAAATGTTAAATTCTAATTTATAAAATGTCAATAATAGCAAAATGCGATATTGAAACATCAAAATATTGTTAGAAAGTAATAAAATCCGGCTATAAATTGACGAAAATTGCAAAGTTTTGATCATAGAATAATAAAAATAGCAAAATTCGAATATAAAGAATAATAATCACGGAATCCGGCCTTGAAACAACAAAATATTGTTAGAAAGCATCAAGATCCCGCCAAAAACGGTTTAAAAGTGCAAAATTTTATTCATAAAATGCAAAAAATAGCAAAATCCGGAGTTGATTCATCAAAATATTGTTAGAAAGTAACAAAATTTAGCTATAAACTGACAAAAAGTGCAAAATTCTGTCCATAGAATGTCAAAAATTGCAAAATTAGAATATAAAGTGTAATAATTACGGAATCCGGCCTTGAAACAACAAAGTATTAGAAAGCATCAAAATCCGGCCAAAAAACGGTTTAAAAATGCAAAATTTTTATTTATAAAATGCCAAAAATATCAAAATCCGGTCTTGATTCAGCAAAATTTTGTTAAAAAGTATCAAAATATAAACTATAACCTATAAACTGTTAAAAAGTGCAACATTCTGTATATAGAATGTGAAAAATAGCAAAATCTGGCAATAAAATATAAAAATGTTGTCAGAAAGTACTAAAATTTACTATAAAATGTGAAAAGTTAACTATCTTTTTATGAACATGCAAAAATTGCAAAATTTGGTCATAAACGTTAAAATATTAAAAAAAAAAACAAAATTAGCTCAAAAACTGTTGAAATTTTTTAAAATGTCTAAAATAGCGGAATATGACCTTAAAACATGAAAAATATTGTTAGAAAGCATCAAAGTCCGGCCAAAAACGGCTTAAAAAAAATTTATTTATAAAAGATTAAAAACAGCAAAATTGATTTTAATGGCCGCGTTTAGCTTTTCAAAATATATTAAAGGACGGATTTTAACATTTACAAGATAGCTTTATTTGTCAATTTATAATTTTGAGGTCGGATTTACTGTTTGACAACATCTTGGTGGCTGGATTTTTAGTTTTGAAGGCCGGATTTACATTTTTAACAGCCGGATCAATAGTTTTAAATGCCGGATTTGTAGTTTTGAGGCCGATGAATAGTTTTTTGTTTATACTTGTTAAAACAAACTTGTTTGTTGCTAGATTTACAGTTTTTGAAGGCCGAGTTTATAATTTTGAGGTGGAACCAACAGTTTGGCAACAGAATTTAACACGTTGGTAGCCGGATTTTTAGTTTTTAAGTTCAGATGTATAATTTTAAAGATAAAATTTATAATTTTGAGGCCAACAAACACATTGGTGGCCAGGTTTACAGTTTTAAAGGCTAAATTTTTAGTTTGGCAGCAAAATTTAACACGTTGGTGACCGGATTTTTAGTTTTAAACGCCGGATTAACATTTTAAAATTTAGCAAGGCCTCGTTTAGCAATTTAAAATATATTAACGTCCGGATTTTAACATCTACAAGGCAGCTTTATCTGTCAAAAGTTTGGCATCAGAATTCAACACGTTGGTGGCTAGATTTTGAGTTTTGAAGGCCGGTTGCAGAAATTAAGAGGTTGGTGGCCGGATTTTTAGTTTTAAGCCCGATTTTACAATTGAATGTTGGATTTACAGTTATATACTTGTGTTTAAGGCCGGATTTTTAATTTCAATTGCCGGATTTATAATTGTGAGGTTAAATAGACAGTTTGATAGCTTAATTTAACACGTTAAAGGCTGAGTTTACATTTTTAAAAGCCGATTTTGAAATAACCAAACTTAATTTAAACGTTTGACAATTTATTTGGTCTTTGATGGCAGGATTTTTAAATTTATCAAATTGTATTAGTCTAATTAAAGCTACAATAAAAAAAAGGCTGCGATTCAAAATATATTAATGGCCGGGTTTTAACTTTTACTCAAAGATTGTATTAAGAATTAAAAAAAAAAAGGATTTGTTAGCTAGATTTCTGCATAATTTGTAGGCCGGGTTTATTAACATAAGGCAGAGTTTAAGCATAAGGCCGGATTTATGCATGATTACGCTGGTTTTATTCAAAATAAAACTTATGCATAATAAGACCAGATTTACGTATGTTAAGGCCTAATTAATGCTTTAAAATGATTTATGTATAAAGCAGGATTTGATCAAAACAAAGCCAAAATTGACCTTACGCATGCGAAATCAGTCAAGATTTGTTTACAAAAGACTGGATTTATGGTTGGATGACTAGATTTATGTATACTAAAGCCGGACTTGTGTATACTAAGGCTGGATTTGAGTGTAAAAGTCGGAATTTATGATTGGACTAATAGATTTATGTATAATAAAGCCGGATTTATGTATACTATGGCCGGATTCTTGCATTAGAAATGCAGGTATTTCTTGAAAGCCAGATTTTGAGCATTAAGAAGTCCGGTTTCAACATGATATAGTTGATTTCTTTTAAGAATAAGCCGGATTTGTGCATATTTAGGCTCGGTTTGCGCATATAAAGCCAGATTTGTGTATAAATAGCCGGATTTATAGATCACAAAGTTGTTTTTATTTCAAACAAGATTGATTTAAATATTTGATTTCAAAATTTTGCACAGAAGACCGAAGTTTGTCTTTTAAAGGCTAGATTTGTGCTAATAGAGGCTTGAGTCAAATCCTGTTTTAAACAGTGGCGTAGCTAAGATTGCGCATTGCAGACTCTTACTTACAGGTAGCTACGACACTGTTCTAAGTTGAATATGATGTATTTTTGGTTATGTTAGGTTAGTTGTTGTGTTTTAGTGTGATGTGAGTAGCTCAAAAAATTTTACAGTTGCACCTGAACCTAACCTGTTTATTAATCCCAAAACTGGTTGGGATCGCTGCACTGTAGGGCTTAAGGTACTGTTTTGGCACCAGGTTGATTGGTCAAAAAGTTGATCTTTCACTTCTTGAATTTGATGGTATTCTTCTTTTTCTCTTTGTCTTTGGTTTGCTTGATTGTTAAATTTTACCTTGAGGTTTGACCCTGAGCATGGGTTGTGTTTATTTCTTTTTTTGGGACTTACTTATCGTTTTCTTCAGTTTCTGTATTTGTCGTTGCAGTTCTTCTATTCTCGCATTGGTGGAGCAAAGGTCGCGGCGAAGCTGTTTTTCTGTTTTTTTGTCCTACAATGTGGGTTTTTTGGTTTTGGCGTTGACTGACTATTTGAATTCTTTGTCGCTGCAGCGTAGTCGCGTAGATTGGTTCTATTAGTTGCAGGGTAGGATATACTTCTTATTCTTTTCTGATTTGCAGTTGGGGCAAGTATCTTTGGGTTGTGGATTTGCTTCAAGGCTGCTTGATCTAGCAGGAACTTTTTGCGGTCTCTTGTAGTTCTTGGGTTTGGGACATATTGAGTATGTTTTGTGGTGTTTGGCGGGCGTATTTTATTTAAAAAAAACTAAAATCTATTCAAAAACATTACATTTTAATCTTAAAAATGTTCATAAACTGTTGAAAAGTGCAAAATTATTTTGATGGAATGTCAAAAATCCGGCTATGAACATATTTTAATGTTTTATGATCAAATTTAGCTATTTTTGAGTTTTTATAAATAGAATTTTATACTTTTCAACAGTTTATGGCCGGTTTTTTGTTTTTTCTAACAATATTCTTAATATTTTGTAGCTTTTTGGAAAATTATGAAACTATTTAGACTTTTTTAACAGTTTATAGTCGGATTTTGGTGCTTTCTGTAAATTGTTTATATATATTCATTTTTTTACCATCAACAGTGGTGACTTTTGGTACTTTTTGACAATATTTTTATATTTTATGACCGTATTTTGCTATTTTCAGTCAGTTTGGTTACTATCTAACAGTATATTGATGTTTCAATATCAAATTTTGCTATTATTGACATTTTATAAATTAGAATTTAACATTTTTCAACAATTTATAATCGAGTTATGATATTTTCTAACAAAATTTTAATGTTTCAAACCAGATTTTGCTGTTTTTGATCTTTTATAAACAAAATTTAGTACTTTTAAACCGTTTTTTGCCGGAATTTGATGCTTTCTAGCAATGTTTTTTGTTTTAAGGTCATATTCCACTATTTAAGACATTTTAGAATTAAATTTTTTTACTTTTCAACAGTTTATGATCAAATTTTGGTTTGTTTTAAAAATATTTTAACATTGTATAACCAAATTTTGCAGTTTTTGCATGTTCATAAACAGATGGTTCAGTTCTTTCACTATTTATGGTGCATTTTGGTATTTTCTGACAATATTTTTATATTTTATTAACAGATTTTGCTATTTTTGACAATCTGTAAACAGAATTTTGCACTTTTTAACAGTTTATAGCTCATAGTTTATGTTTTGATATTTTCTAACAATATTTTGATGTTTCAATACCGGATTTTGCTATTTTTGACATAATATAAATCAGAGTTTAACATTTTTCAACAGTTTATAACCGGATTATGATATTTTTGGACAAAATTTTAATGTTTTAAACCAGATTTTGCTGTTTTTGATTTTTTATGAAAATTTAATACTTTTAAAAGAAATTTTGCACTTTATAAACCGTTTTTGGCCGGATCTTGGTGCTTTCTAACAATATTTTGACGTTTTTAGGCCGGATTCCGTGATTATTATACTTTATTTTTGGATTTTGCTATTTTTGACATTCTATAAATAGAATTTTGCTTTTTTTGTCAGTTTATAACCGGATTTTGTTACTTACTAACAACATTTTGATGTTTCTATACCGGGTTTTGCTATTATTGACATTTTATAAATTAGAGTTTAACATTTTTCAACAGTTTATAACCGGATTTTGATATTTTTTAACAATATTTTAATGTTTTAAGACCGAATTTTGCATTTTTTTTTATCTTTTATGAATCAAATTTTGCACTTTTAAACCGTTTTTGCTGAAATTTGATGTTTTCTAACAATAATTTTTATGTTTCAAGGTCATATTCTGCTGTTTTAGACAACTTAGAAATAAAATTTTGCACTTTTTAACAGATTTTGAACAAATTTTAATTTTGTTTTTAATATTTTAACATTTTATGACAAAATTTTGCAACTTTTCCATGTTTATAAATAGACGATTAAGTTTTTTGTCACTTTATGGTGAACTTTGGTACTTTCTGATAATATTTTTATATTTTATTGCCAGGTTTGGCTAGTTTTGACTTTCTATAAACAGATTTTTGCATTTTTCAACAGTTTATAGGCACACTCTGTTACTTACTAACAATATTTTGATGAACCAAGACCGGATTTTGCTATTTTTGACATTTTATGAGTAAAATTTTGCATTTTTAACCGTTTTAGGCCGGATCTTGGTGCTTTCTAACAATATTTTGATGTTTCTAAGCCTGATTTTGCTGTTTTTTACATTTCACATTATTAGACTTCATTTATTGATCCGGATTTTACTATTTTTGACATTCTATGAATAAAATTTTGAACTTTGACCGTTTATAGCCAGATTTTGTTATTTTCTAACAATATTTGATGTTTCAGATTTTGCTATAAACCGTTTTCAGCCAGATTTTGATGTTTCAAGGTTGGGTTTCAATATTTTTAACACTTTAGCAATAAAATATTGCGTTTTGAACAAATTTTGGATTTTTTTACACTTTTGCACTTTTTGCAAAACGGTTAAAAGTTTTTGGACAAATTTTGGTTGTTTTTGAAAGTATTTTAATATTTTATAACCAAAATTTTGCAATTTTTGATGTCATGATGATAGTTTTTAACAGTTTATGGGGAGTTTTGATACTTCCTGACAATATTTTTATACTTTATGGCTAGATTTCATTATTTTTGACATTCTATGAATAAAATTTTGCACTTTTCCACTGTTTATAACCGAATTTTGTTACTTTTTAACTATGTTTTAATGTTTTAAAGCTGGATTTTGCTATTATTAACATTTTATGAATTAAAATTTTACATTTATAACAGTTTCTAGTCAAATTTTCTAGTTTGTAACGATATTCTGATGTTTTAAGGCAATGTTTTACTACTTCGATATTTTATAAATAAAATTTTGCATTTTTTAAATCGTTTTGGGTAGATTTTGGTAGTTTCTAACAATATTTTGATGTTTCAAAACCGTTCGCTATTTTAAACATAAATTTTGCACCTTTAAACTGTTTTTGACAGAATTTTGATTCTTTTTAAAAATATTCTATGATAAAGTTTTGCTATTTGTAATTGTTTATAAATAGAATGTTTAGTTTTTAACAGTTTATGGTGTAACATTTATTTTATAAAAAATCAAAAATGACAATTCTTAGAAAGTACAAAAATCCGTCAATTTTAAAATATAATATATAATAATAATAAAGTGCTTATTACGCACAGAGCGTGCGAAAAGTACCTATTATACACGGAGCGAGACATATCTTATGCATTTGTCAAACTATGACATTTAATAAATAGTTAAAGCTGGATTTACGGCTTTAAAGGCCGAATTGATTACCTTGGAGGCCGGATTTTTAGTTTTGAAGGCCGGATACACTTTTAAAAGCTGAATTGATAGTTTTAAAGTTTGGATTTCTAATTTAGCTGCCGAATTTATTGCTTGACAATAAAATTTGTTGAAACAAACACGTTGGTAGCCGGATTTAAAGTTTTACAAGCTAGATTTACTGTGTTAAAGACCGCATTTATAATTCTGAGGCTGGATTAACAATTTGCAAGCAGAATTTAACACGTTGGTGGCTAGATTTTAAGTTTTGAAGACCGGATTTACACTTTTAAAAGTTGGATTTATGGTTTTAACGGCCGGATTTATAGTATGACAAAAAAAATTGTTGAAAATAAACACGATGGTAGCCGGATTTAAAGTTTTACAAGCTAGATTTACTGTGTTAAAGACCGCATTTATAATTCTGAGGCTGGATTAACAGTTTGTAAGCTGAATTTAATACTTTGGTGGGCGGATTTTAAGTTTTATAGGCCGGATTTACATTTTTAAAAGCTGGATTTATAGTTTTAAAGGCCGGATTTATAATTTAAAAGCCGGATATATAGTTTGACAGTCAAATTTGTTGAAACATACTTGTTTACTAGCCGGATTTACAGTTTTAAAGATTAAATTTATTATTTTGAGGCAGAATTATTATTAGTTTAGCAGCAAAATTCAACACCTTGATCGCCGGATTTTTAAATCTGAAAGCCGAATTAACATTTTTAAAGACCGGATTTACAATTTTAAGGAATTTACTATTAGAAGACCGAATTAATAATCGAACTTAAACACATTACTTCCACTTTTAAAAGCTTTGTTGTTTTAGAAGCTAAATTTAAAGTTTGTAGGCTGGATTATAATGAGTTTGATAGCACTTGAGTAGCTAGATTTACAGTTTTAATGGCCGGATTTATAATTTTGAAACAGTTTGGCAGTTTAAATCAGTTTATTAAAGGCCGGATTAACACTTTTAAAAGTTTTAGAGCAATTCTAGCTATTTTAGAAAAAAAATCAAATTTAAATTTGACATAAATTAATACATTAAAAGCCGGATTTACACTTTTAAAAGTTTTAGAGTAATTCTAGCTATTTTAAAATAAAAATCAAATTTAAATTTGACATAAATTAATACATTAAAACCGGATTTACACATTTAAAAGTTTTAGAACAATTTTAGCTATTTTGAAACAAAAATAAAATTTAAATTTGACATAAATTAATACATTAAAGGCCGGATTTTCATTTTTAAAAGTTTTGGAGCAATTCTAGCCATTTTAAAACAAAAATCAAATTTAAATTTGACATAAATTAATACATTAAAGGCCGGATTTACACTTTTAAAAGTTTTGGAACAATTTTAGTCATTTTAAAACAAAATCAAATTTAAATTTGAGATAAATTAATACATTAAAGGCCGGATTTAAACTTTTAAAAATTTATCAAATTGTATTAGTCTAGTTAAGGCTAGATTTAAGTCAAAAACCAATTTTAATTCAAAATATATAACGGCCGGATTTAGTATTTATAAGTCAGCTTTATCTGTCAACAGTTTGGCGTCAGAATTTAATACATTAGTGGCATGATTTGCAATTTTAAGTGCGGAATTTATTATTTTAAGGCCAGTTTAACAGTTTGTTTGTAGAAATGCACACATTGATGGCCGGATTTATAATTTTGGGGCCGGACTTTAAGTTTTGAACGCCGGATTTATAGTTTTGAAGCCAAATTAACGATTTGGAAGCTTAATTTAACACGTTAAAGGCCGGATTTACACTATTTAAAGCTGGATTGTCAGCAATTCTAGCAATTATAAAACAAAAATCAAACTTAATTTTGACATTTGACAATTTATTTTACTTTTAATGACCATATTTTAAAGTTTATTAATTTACATTGACTATAGTCAGTGGCGTAGCTATGATTTTCAGGCTTTGTCGAAAAATGTTGAAAAGAAGAAAATTTATTTACAAAACTTTAAAAATACCAAAATCCGGCTTTGAAACATCAAAATAATGTTAAAAAGCACCAAAATTCAGCCAAAAACTGTTTAAAAGTGCAACATTTTTTCTATAAAAAAAAGTAGCAAAATTTGGTCTTGAAACATCAAAATATTGTTAGAATGCTACAAAATCCGGCTATAAACTGTCGAAAAGTGCAAAATTGTATTCATTGAATATCAAAAATAGCAAAATCCGGTCAAGAAGTATGAAATATTGTCCGAAAGTACCAAAATTTACCATAAACTGTTAAAAACTAAACATTCTATTCATAAACAATTACAAATGGAAAAATGATAAATAATTTTAAAAAAGAACCAAAATTTCTTCAAAAACGGTTTAAAAGTGCAAAATTTATTCTTAAAATAGCAAAATCCTGTTTGGAAACATTAAAATATTGTTAGAAACTACCAAAATCTAGCCAAAAACTGTTGAAAAGTGCAAAATTTTATATCTTAAATGTTAAAAATAGTGAAGTATGGCCTTGATTTATGAATAAATTGTTAAAAAACATCAAATTTCTGCTAAATATGGTTTAAAAGTGCTAAATTTTATTAATAAAAGATCAAAAACAGCAAAATTTGGTCTTAAAAGCAAAAATATTGTTAGAAAATATCAAAATCCGGTTATAAACTGTTAAAAAATGGTTAATATGAATTTATAAAATGTCAATAATAGCAAAATTTGATATTGAAACATCAAAGTATTGTTAGAAAGTAACAAAATCCGGCTATAAACTAACGAAAAGTGCAAAATCCGAATATGAAGTATAATAATTACGAAATCCGGTCTTATAACATCAAAATTGTGTTAGAAAGCACTAACATTCGGCCAAAAACGGCAAAATGTTGAATTCTAATTTATAAAATGTCAATAATAGCAAAATTTGATTTTGAAATATGAAAATTTTGTTGGAAAGTAACAAAATCCGGTAATAAACTGACAAAAAGTGCAAAATTCTATTCATAGAATGTCAAAATATTATCAAAATATTGTTAGAAAACACCAAGATCCGGTCAAAAACGGTTTCAAAGTGCAAAATTTTATTTATAAATTACCAAAAATAGCAAAATCTGGTCTTGATTCATCAAAATTTTGTTAGAAAGTATCAAAATATAAACTATAAGCTATAAACTGGGAAAAAGTGCAACATTTTCTTTATAGAATGTCAAAAATAGCAAAATCTGACGATAAAATATAAAAATATTGTCGGAAAGTACCAAAATTTATCATAAAGTGTGAAAAAAGTTAATCTTTTTATGAACAGCCAAAAATTGCATAGTTTGGTAATAAAATATTAAAATATTTTTAAAAAGAACCAAAATTTGTTCAAAAACTATTGAAAAGTGCAAAATTTTATTTCTAAAATATCTAAAATAGCGGAATATGACCTTGAAATATGAAAAATATTGTTAGAATGCATCAAATGTTAACCATCGCAAAATTTTGATCATAAAATGCCAAAAATAGCAAAATCCGAATATTATAAAGTATAATAATCACGGAATCCGGTCTTGGAACATCAAAATATTGTTAGAAATCATCAAGATCCCGCCAAAAACGGTTTAAAAGTGCAAAATTTTATTCATAAAATGCAAAAAATAGCAAAATCCGGTGTTGATTCATCAAAATATTGTTAGAAAGTAACAAAATTTGGCTGTATACTGTTGAAAAGTGCAAAGTTTCGTTTATAGAATGTCAAAAATAGCAAAATTTGGCTATAAAATACAAAAAATATTGTCAGAAATTATTATGAAAAATGTTAACCATCTTTTTATGAACATGCAAAAATTGCAGAATTTGGTCATAAAATGTTAAAATATTTTCAAAAAAATTGTTGAAAAAGTGCAAAATTTTATTTCTTAAATGTTAAAAATAGTGAAGTATGGCTTTGATTCATGAAACATATTGTTAAAAAGCATCAAATTTTGCCAAAAACGGTTTAAAAGTGCAAAGTTTTATTCATAAAAGATTGAAAACAGCAAAATCTGCTTTAAAACATTAAATTTTTTTTAGAAATTATTAAAATCCGGTTATAAACTGTTGAAAAATGTTAAATTCTATTTTATAAAATATCAATAACAGCATAATTTGATATTGAAACATCAAAATATTGTTAGAAAGTAACAAAATCCGGCTATAAACTGACAAAAAGTACAAAATTTTGTTTATAGAATGTCAAAAATAGCAGAATCCGAATATAAAGTATAATAACCGCGGAATCCGGCCTTGAAACATCAAAATATTGTTAGAAAGCATCAAGATCCGGCCAAAAACGATTTAAAAGTGCAAAATTTTATTTATTAAATGCCAAAAATAGCAAAATCCGGTCTTGATTTATCAAAATATTGTTAGAAAGTAACAAAATTTAGCTATAAACTGTTGAAAAGTGCAAAATTCTGTTTATAGAATGTCAAAAATAGTAAAATCTGGCTATAAAATATAAAAATATAGTCAGAAAGTACTAAAATTCACTATAGAGTGTGAAAAAACTTAACCATCTATCTATAAATATGCAAAATTTGGTTATAAAATGTTTAAATATTTTTAAAAAGAATAAAAATTTACTCAAAACTGTTAAAAGTGCACATTTTTATTTCATAAATGTCTAAAATAGCGGAATATGACTTTGAAACATGAAAAATATGGTTAGAAATCATCAAATTTTGTCCAAAAACTGTTTAAAAGTTTAAAATTTTATTCATAAAAGATCAAAAACAGCAAAATTTGGTTTAAAACATTAATGTTTTGTCAGAAAATATCATAATCTGGTTATAAACTGTTGAAAAATGTTAAATTCCAAGTTATAAAATGTCAATAATAGCAAAATCTGATATTGAAACATCAAAATATTGTTAGAAAGAAACAAAATTTGGCTATAAACTGACGAAAAGTGCAAAATTGTATTCAGATAATGTGAAATATAGCAAAATCCGGTCATAAAATGTAAAAATTATGTCAGTGCCAAAGTTTACCATAAACAGTTAAAAATTAAATATTCTATTTATGAAAGTCAAAAATAACAAAATCTGATTTTAAAATTTCAAACAATTTTCAAAAAGCACCAAAATCCTTTTATGAATTCCCAAAAATAGCAAAATTTGGCTATGAAATGTTAAGAATATTGTTAGAAAGAACACAAATCCGGCTATAGCCTGTTGAAATGTGTAAAATTCTATTCATAAAAAGTCAAAAATAGCTAAATTCTGTCATAAAACATTAAAATGTTTTCAGATCAGGCTAAAAACGTTAAAAAATCTAAAATGTTATTCATAAAGTATCAAATTCCGACCGTGAAACATTAAAATATTGTAAGAAAGCGCCAAAATTTGATCATAAACTGTTAAAAAATGCGAAATGTCATAATCCGGCTATGAACTTTAAAAACAATTCAGTCATAAGCTATCAAAAAGTGTAAAATTTGATTTATATAATGTCAAAAATAGCAAAATCTGGTCATAAAGTATAATAATATTGTCAGAAATTACCAAATTTTATCACAAACTGTTAAAAATGTAATGTTTTATTTAGGAAAAGTGAAAAATATTAAATATTTTTAAAAAGAACCAAAAACCGTAAAAAAGTGCAACATTTTATTCTTAAATTGGCAAAAATAGCAAAATCTGGTCTTGGAATTTAAAACAATTTTTAGAAAGTACAGAAATCCGGCCATAAACTATGGAAAAGTGCAAAAATCGTGTCAAAAATATCAAAATTTTGCTATGAAATATCAATTAAAATAGTAAAGAACTTAAATCCGGCTAAAACCGGTTGAAAAGTGCAAAAATCTGTATATAAAATGTCAAATACAGCAAAATTTAGTCTTAAAGTATAATAAAATTGTCAGAAACTACTAAAATTTACCATAAACTATAAAAAATGTAACATTTTATTTATGAAAAGTCAAAAATGACAAAATTCTGTTATAAAATATTGAATATTTTTAAAATGAACTAAAAAATCGTTGAAAAGTGCGAAATTTTATTCTAAATTCCGGTCTTGAAATTTTAAACAATTCTCAAAAGGCACAAAAATCCGGCTACAAAAGGTTGAAAAGTACAAAATCCGGGCAAAAACGATTGAAAAGTGCAAAAACCTGTTTATAAAATGTCAAAATTAGCTAAATCTGATTATAAAGTATTGTCAAAAACTACCAAAGTTTACCATAAACTGTTTAAAAGAGACAAAATTTAATGATAAATAGCAATATTTAGCTATAAAGTATTAATTAAAATAGAAAAGGACCAAAATCCGCCCAAAATCGGTTGAAAAGTACAAAAATCTGTATATAACATATCAAAAACAGCAAAATCTGGTCATAAAGTAAAATAATATTGTCAGAAATTACCAAAATTTAACATAAACTGTTAAAAATGTATTATTTTATTTATGAAAAGTAAAAATGGCAAAATTCTGTCATAAAATATTAAATATTAAAAAAAAAAACGTATAAAAGTGCAAAATTTTATTTCTAAACTGTCAAAAATAGCAAAATCCGTTCTTGGATTTTCAAATAATTCTCAGAAATCTCAAAAATCCGGTCACAAACGGTTGAAAAGTACAAAATCCGGACAAAAACGATTGAAAAGTGAAAAAATCTGTTAATAAAATGTCAAAATTAGCAAAATCCGGCCATAAACTGTTAAAAAGTCTACAAATTTTAATGAAACATAGTAAAATCTTGCTATGAGATAGTAAAAAAGAACTAAAATCTGGCATAAACTGTTGGAAAAGTGCAACATTTTATTCATAACCTTTGCTTACAGATAGCTGCTACGCCACTGTTAGTGCTTGTCTAATTTAATCGTTACTTTAAATGGCTTTTATGAATTGCAGCTTAAGTAATTTGAGTATTTATAAACATCTATTTTAAATTGAATAAAAACGCTACAAAATTATGAATTGACTAGATATATGAGATCATGGAGCATTATTAGTTTTAGTGCGGGCCGTATAAATGGCGTTCTTGGGAGCACGGCACTGGAAAATGGTCCAAAATTAATTGTTCAAATTTGAAGAAATTATTTTGAATTCTTAAATTAGGTTTGTATCAAATTATTGAATTAATTTTATTAAAAATCAATTCAGAATTTAATATTCGATTTAAATAACAAATATAATAATGGGAAATAAATACATATTTAATAAATGTTTTCTATGAAATAAGGAATGCTATGCAACGTAGCTGGCGCAATTTACTCGTCCCCGTTGATTGTAGCGGGGTCGGAGGGGAAAAGCAATGCGACGTAGCCAAGTTGCGCCATGTGTAGAGCAGCTGCCAGTCTCCCTGATATATTTTAGAAAGGAAGCAGTGGGTGACGTGTGCGTCACCCCGAGTATTGGCCCCTCTAAGACACGTGACCACCCGTTCAACAACGCCATTGGTTCATGGATCAGCTCGATACCGTTTACTCAGAAATAATCGAGGTCGCCGCGCAACGGTCGGAGCCGAGCCGTGCTCATTTGTGATCTCAACGCTAAACAGAATAGTCGGTTTATACAATTTATATACCTTCCACAACCAGAACCAAAAAAATTCAATAATATACATATATTATTCACCGAATATATATGTAAAAGCCATCAAATACCAACCATAACTATATATATTCTTTAAAAAAATTATTTTTAAATCACATGAAATTATGCGTAAGATGTAACAAAAAAAATTAAACAAAAAACGGACTCTGTCTGGCCCTCTTTAATCAAAAGAGGATTTAAATTACATATATGTATAATATGTTCCACAAATAATCAGGACAAGACCGCAACAGTGAATGAGTGAAATTTACATGCCATTCCATATACAAATCTCTGCCTTCATCAAATTAATGATAGTGAAGTAAATGAAATCAAATTAGGTTTGAGAAATGGCGCTCGTATGTGATATCAAAAGGTTTGCTTTATTTTTACGCCCGAGAAGACTTTATTTTTTAATATCGTTTTCATCGTATTTTTAATCTTTTTCTGTTGTAATGAGGAGGGGCCCGTGGAAGGGATATGCTGGAAATGGCCGCCGCTGCGAACAACACCCGAACAGGAGGAAATTGTAATTTATTTATTTTAATATCTGTCATTATTTGACAAATTTTATTTCATTTAAACGTCATTAATCCAAGGCCGCCATTGATTGCATATCTCTTGTATTGTGCGTCTCCGCATTACTTATTATTTTGCATTTTCTTTAATTAATTATTAATAATCAATTAATCAAATTCGGTTTTAATCGAGTAACTTCGTCAAAAATCGCGAAACTTATTTATAACAATCTTAACATTATTGTCATGTTTTTGGTGATTAATTTCCAGCATACTTTATAGTCAAAATGAAACATGATTGCCGCATTTCTTGAAAAAAAATGTGCGCAAACATGATTCAATCGACGGAAACGATTATGACCGTACGCTGGATTGCCACGTTGCCAAAAATGTTTCAGTATTATTATTTTCATGTTAATTTTATAATTAATTTAAAAATTAATTATTCAATTAATTAATTTTGTCAAAGCCCCCCCCACAAACATATAATAAGCCCCCAAATATATAAAACTCAGGAATTTTCAATTGATTGGTATGTAGACGAAATAATTTTTGGTATTGGTATTGTGGAATATTCATGGAAGTTTTTCATACAGTTTTGTTGTCATTTTCCTTTTTTTGTAAGTATACCATATAATAATTGTAGTTTATTTAGGATGCATATTTTTTTTTAAATTAATTAATTTTAATTAATTGCTATACACCTGCAGTTTTCTCCATATCTGCATGTATTTGCAATTATTATTATTATATTAAGATATACGAGGGTGTTTCAATATTCTATTCTAGCACTATTTTTTAATATTAATTAATTTAACAACACTTTCCAGTTCATTGATGTCTCAAACATTGCCAATGGCTACTTTTCATCAATGTCATTTTTTTATGATTTAGGCATCAAAGGCTGCTACCTAGGTTTTGGGATTATTTGTGAAACACCCTGTATGTGGATTGTGTACGTGCTGGAGGATTTTTTTGCATCAAGCTGCGTATTTATTGATTTCTATAGCCGGGTACACATTAGATTGAAATTGCGCATTCACTTGCAACGAGAGATACGATTTTTTGTTGGAAGTTAATGTACATCATGTGGATGCGGCTTTAGAATTGAATGTATTGAGCGTGCATTATTTGATTAATTACATTTGATTCTAAAGCAAAATGAACATTAGTTTGCTGTTGAGCTAACAGCTCGAGTTGTATAAAATTAAAATGACCTTAAAGCCGGGTACACATTAAAATAATAATAGGATTGGTACAGCTTGCTAAATATGCAGTAGATGACTCTCCTCATGTTTTCCGATTATGTCTTGACCCAACAGCTTCATTTGCAAAAAAATAAAATGTTCCTAAAGCCGGATTCACATTAAAATCATATAAGTATTGATACAGCTAAATATGAAGTGATGGAGTAGTAGTCGCACTTCAAATGTGTACCCGGCTTTAGAATTGAATGTAGTTAGATTTAATTCTAATGCTGGATACACATTAGTTATTTTATGTACAGTTCCACAATTATTTTGTGGTTTATAGGAAAACGCTTGCTAAAAGTGATTGGCACTGAAAAGTGTTGTGAAATGCAATGCGCGAAAGTCATTTAATTTATAATCTAAAGCCGGATACACATTAAACTAATATTTTCACACAGGATTATTGGCACTGCTTGCTAAATATGCATGTATCTTTAAATGTGTACCCGGCTTTAGGATTAAATGTAGTATTTAAATTAATTATAGATTTAATTCTAATGGTGGATACACATTAGTTATTGTATGAACAGTTTCACAATTATTTTGTGGCTTTTATTAGGAAAAATCTTGCTAAAAGTGATTGGCACTGAAAAGTGTTGTTAAATGCGATGCGCGAAAGTCATTTAGTTTATAATATAAAGCCGGATACACATTAAAATAATAATAGGACTCTCGTGGAGTAGTAGATATTTCTCCTTATGTTCTCCGATTATGTTTTGATTCAACAGTTTGAGTTGTATAAAATTTAAATGGTTCTAAAGCCGCATATACATTAAAATAATATTTGCACAACTTGTTAAATATGCAAAGAGTAGTAGTCGCACATCTATCAAGTGTGTACTCGGCTTTAGAATTAAATGTAATTAGATTTAATTCTAATACTGGATACACATTACTTATTGTATGAATAGTTCTACAATTATTTTGTGGCTTCTAGGAAAAGTCATTTAGTTTATAACCTAAAGCCGGATACACATTTAAGTATGTTTTTCGCAAAGCAACGATTTAATAGGACTGGCTTGCTAAATATGCAGTGATGGAGTATGTATCATGAAATCTGTACCCGGTTTTAGGATTAAATGTGGTATTTTAATTAGTTACAGATTTATTCCTAATGCCGGATACACATTAGTTATTATATGTACAGTTTTACAATTATTTTGTGGCTTCTATTAGGAAAAGTATTGCTAAAAGTGATTGGCACCAAAAAGCGTTGTGAAATGCATTGCGCGAAAATCATTTAGTTTATAATCTTAAGCCGGGTACACATTAAAATATTTTTTTCGTGAAGCAAAGATTTAATAGGATTGACGCAGTTTGCTAAAGGAGTATGTAACATCAAATCTATACCCGGCTTTAGGATTAAAAGTAGTATTTTAATTCTAATGCAGGATACACATTAGTTATGTACAGTTCTACAATTATTTTGTGGCTTTTATTAGGAAAAAGCTCTCTGAGAGTGATTGGCACTGAAAAGTGCTGTGAAATGCAATGCGCGAAAGTCAACTAGTTTATATTCTAAAGCCGGATACACATTAAAATTATAACAGGATTGGCACAGCTTGCTAAATATGCAATGATGGAGTATGTATCATCAAATCTGTACCCGGCTTTAGAATTAAATAATAGATTTAATTCTAATGCAGGATACACATTAGGTACAGTTTTTTACACTATTTTATGGCTTTTAATAGGAAAAGGCTCGCGCAGAGTGATAGCCACTGAAAAGTTATTGTATGTACAGTTCCACAATTATTTGATGGCTTTTTTTTATTAGGAAAATGCTCGCGGAGAGTAATTGGCGCTGAAAAGTGTTGTCAAATGCATTTAGTTTTCAATCTAAAGCAGGATACAGATTTGTTCTTGTATGTACAGTTTGCAGTGTGCGAAATTTTATCATTTAGTTTTCAATCCAATCTAAAGCAAGATACACATCAGTTATTGTGTGTACAGTTCTGCAATTATTTTGTGGTTTTTATTAGGAAAAGTCTTGCTTGGCACTAAAATGTGTTGTAAAATGTAATGCGCGAAATTTATTTAGTTTCTTCTAAAGCCGGATACACATTTTTTATAATTTAGTTAATTTAGTTTAAAATTTTCATTAATTTGTTAGTAAAACTAGTTTAAACATTTTTTCGCCCAAATATCTAGTGGCTTTGGTGCCAAGTAGAGTTGAGAAGGATGGAATTTTTAGGTCATGAGATTTTTGCAAACACATTGCAATCGAATCGAAATGACGTTAACATAGTCATATTGACGTCGTTTTGATTCGATTGCGATGCAATCGTGTTGGCTCTGTATATATTTATAAGAATAACTAATGTGTATACGGCTTTATAATGAAATCATTAAATTAGATGCACATAATTTCTTTACATACTCTGCGGCTTATTGTGAGGTTAATTCAATGAAATTATTGTCGAGCTTTACAGATTCAAATAAATTTGTTTCTAAAACCGGATACACATGATTTGTTTCGATATTTTACACTAAAGCTAAATTAGTTTTTCTATATCAAATTTTAATTAGGTTTTGATATTGAAATTGTTGCTCTACTACAAATTTCTAGTGGCATAATGTGCAGTTATAGATTTAATTCTAATGCCGGATACACATTAGTTATTGTATGCACAGTTCCACAATTATTTTGTGGCTTTTATTTGAAAAGGCTTGCGGAGAGTGATTGGCACTGAAAGGTCAAATAAATTTGGTCCTAAAGCCGGATACACATGATTTGTTTCAATATTTAACACTAAAGTTTTTCTATACCAAAACCTAATTAAGTTTTTAAAATTGTTGCTCTACTACAGCTCTACAAATTTCTAGTGGCAGAATGTGCAGATATCAATTAGCTTAACTCTAATCAGGACTTTTTTGCATCTTTTAACGCTTTTTACGACATTTTTGGGGAGGTGTATGTGCATATATGAGTAATGTGTATCCGGCTTTAGGTTTAAATGTAGTAAATTAGATCACCGAGAATAGTGAGTGGATGTGGTTAGATCACGACCTTCTCTTGTGATAAAATAACTTCTGACGCTTACAGAGAGTTTAAATATTCAATGTTTTGACGACGAGTAGTTGGGTGGGTAGGTGGGACACTTCATATATCGATACCGTTTGTAGTTTGGACTGGAGTGGCCCACCCAAGTGTCAGTTGTCAAGAGGTTTGATCACGACTTTTTCTTGTAACAAATTTATTTCGGACGCTTGCAGAGAAGCCAAACATTCAATCTCTTGAAGACAACACTTGGGTGGGTGGGTGTGACACTCCACAGCATCATATTCAGTCAGTAGTTTGAATTGGAGTGGCCCACCCACCCACCCAAGTGTTCGTCTTTAAGAGATTGGATCACGATCTTCCTTTGTGACAAAATGACTTCTAACGCTCGCAGAGAGGTCTAATATTCAATCTTTTGACGACGAACACTTGGGTGGGTGGGTGGGACACTCCATTTCATGATATTGAGTTAGTAGTTTGAATTGGAGTGGCCCACCCATCCACCCAAGTGTTAGTTATCAAGAGGTTGGATCATGATCTTCACTTGTGTCAAAATGACTTCTAACGCTTGCAGAAAGGTCAAACATTCAATCTTTATACAATGATAACGAGTAATTTGGACTGGAGTGGCCCACCCACCCACTCATGTGTTAGTTGTCAAGAGATTTGATCACGACCTTTTCTTGTGATAAATTGACTTCTCACGCTCGCAGAGAAGTCACATATTTAATCTCTTGATGACGAATACATGGGTGGGTGGGTGGGACACTTCATACAATGATAACGAGTCTGTACTTTAGACTGGAGTGGACTGGAGGTTAGATCACGACCTTCTCTTGTGACATAATGACTTCTGACGCTCGTAGAGAGGTTAAACATTTAATTTTTTGATGACGAATATTTGGGTTGGTGGGTGGGCATAATAACGAGTCAGTAGTTTGGATTGGACACTCACCCGAGTGTTAGTTATCTAATGGTTGGATCACAACCTTCTCTTGTGATAAATTGACTTTTGACGTTCGTAGAGAAGTCGAAACATTCAGTTCCTTGATGACGAACACTTGGGTGGGTGGGTGGGCTACTCCAGAGCATGACAAGGAATCAGTAGTTTAGATTGGAGTATATTAGTTATCAAGAGGTTGGATCACGACTTTCTCTTGTGATAAAATGAATTCTGACGCTCGCAAACATCCAACCTTGTGAAGACTAATACTTAGTTGAGTGGGTGGGATACTCCACTGCATGATATTGAGTTAGTAGTTTGAATTGGAGTGGCCTACCCACCTACTCCAGTGTTAGTTATCAAGAGATTGGATCACAATCTTATTTTGTGATAAAATAACTTCTGACATCTGCAGAGAGGTCAAACATTCAATCTTTTGACGATGATGAACACTTCGGTGGGTGGGTGGGCCACTTCAATTCAAACTACTGACTTGTTGTCATGGTCTGGAGTGGCCCACCCTCTCACCCAAGTGTTAGTTATCAACAAGTTAGATCACGACCTTTTCTTGTGATAAAATGACTTTTGACGCTTGTAGAGAGGTTAAATATTTAATTTCTTGACAACAACCACTTGGAAGGGTGGGTTGGGACACTTCATAGTCTGATTAGAGTGGCCCACCCACCCACCTGACTGTTAGTTATCAAGAGGTTCTATCACGACCTTCTCTTGTGATAAAAGGAGTTTTGACGCTCGCAGAGAGGCCAAACATTCAATCTTGTGAAGACGAACATTTGGGTGGGTGGGTGGGACACTCCACAGCACGAGATTGAGTTAATAGTTTGAATTGGAGTAGCCCTCCTACCCGCCCAAGTGTTACTTAAGAAGAGGTTGGATCACGACCTTCTCTTGTAACAAAATGACTTGTGACGTCAGCAGAGAGATCAAATATTCAATCCTTTGATGACGAACACTTGGGTGGGTGGGTGGGCTACTCTATAGCATGATAACGAATAAGTAGGTCTGATTGTAGTGGCCCGCCCACTTACCCAAGTGTTAGTTGTCAAGAGAATAGATCACGACTTTTTCTTGTGACAAAATTACTTCTGACGCTTGCAGAGAGGTCAAATATTCAATCTCTTGACGACGAACACTTGGATGGGTGGGTTGGACGCTTTATACAATGATAACGAGTCTGTAGTTTGGACTGGAGAGGCCCACCCAAGTGTTAGCTATCAAGAAGTTGGATCATTACTTTCTCTTGTGGCAAAATGAGTTTTGACGCTCGCAGAGAGGTCAAACATTTCATCTTGTGAAGACGAACACTTTTGTGGGTGGGTGGGACATTTTATACAATGATAACGAGTCTGTAGTTTGGACTGGAGTGGCCTACCCACTCATATAAGTGTTAGTTATCAAGAGGTTGGATCACGACCTTTTCTTGTGATAAAATGAGTTCTGACGCTCACAGAGAGGTCAAACATTCAATCTCTTGAAGACGAGCACTTGGCTGGGTGGATGAGACATTCCACAGCATTATATTAAGTCAGTAGTTTGAATTGGAGTGGCCCACCCACCCACCCGAGTGTCAGTTATCAAGAGGTTGGATCACGACCTTCTCTTGTAACAAAATGACTTCTGACGTCTGCAGAGAAGTTACACATTTAATCTCTTGATGACGAACACTTAAGGTGGGTCGGTGGGCCACTCCAGAACATAACAACGAACGAGTCTTTAGTTTAGATTGGAGTGTCCCACCCAAGTGTTAGTTGTCAAGAGGTTGGATCACTACCTTCTCTTGTGATAAAATGACTTCTGACGCTTGCAGAGAGGTCAATCCAGAGCATGTTAATAATTATAAATCACATTTACTATGTACTGTACCACAAAATTTATTAAAAAATCTGTTACTAGTTTTAATCTTTACTGGGTCATCATCGGACGTGATACAAATAAGTGTCATTGTCCGATGGTCATCATCGGACGGTGATACAAACAAGTATCAGCATCTAATGGTCATAATGGTCATTATCAAAACACAAGTACCACCGCCCGATGATGACCTAATAAAAGTTGAAACTAGTAACGATTTTTAAATCAATTTTGTGGTATAGTAAATGTGATTTATTGTTTTATTCATATTGTCATGAAATCGATGTGGAGCCAATAAAGTATTCTTAGATTCGATTCTAAAGCCGGATACACATAAAATAACTTTAATCAATTGCTCATTTTGCAACTTAGAATCATTTTTTCTAGTTTGCTTAATAAAATTTTTTTTGTGAAATTATCGAAATAGCAAAACGCAGCTTTACAATTTTGTTTTACGATTCCTCGAAATATGTACGTAACGAATGAATGAAACATAATTATTTATATTTCTAAATTCCCCATATGAATGTGGTTTGTAATCGGTCGGCCTTTTCAAGGTCATTGATAACAATAATCTGGATGCACCCGACTCTTATCATATTGACCTCAACGGTATTAAAAGTAAATGTAGAGCTTTATCATGTTTATTCTAATATGAATGCTATGCATTTGTTAAGTTAAAACTAAATAGTTTGCTCAGTATTCATAGAAATAAATATTCAAATTGTAGAAACCCTAAACAATCGTTATCAATAAACGATATCGTTTATTATGTTGTAAACGATAACGATTGTTTTGTTTTAAGAAAAAATCAATATTATTTAGCTTGTAGTAGTTATGTATTTAGAGCTAATATTGAGTTTGCATTTTGAAAATGGAGGCCTTAATCAGCAATTCTGGAAAATTGAAAAATTGCTTGGAATTTAAAAAAAAATTAAATGTTTTTAATTTTTTTAAATAATTTTTTTTAAAGCCACAAGTTTTCACATGTTTTGAGATTATATTGTGAAAATATTGAGTTTGCATTTTGAAAATTAAGGTCTCAAACAGCAATTGTATGAAGTGTTGATTGAAAATTGTTAGAAATTAAAAAAAAAATGTTTTTAATTTTTTTTAATATTTTTCCTTAAAACCACTAATTTTCACATGCTTTGAGATTATATTGTGAAAATATTAAGTTTGCATTTTGAAAATTGAGGCCTGAATGAGCAATTATGCAAACATGAAAATGATTATACTTTTATGGCTCATATTTGCTTATTTAAATTTGCTGCGCTCGCATAAAATCACGTTACGCTGATAATAAAATTAGTTCTAAAATAGTTATTTGATTCAATTATGATTAATTGATTATTTTCTGCAAGCTAAGCAAGTTTATTTGTTTATAAAACAAACAAGCTTATCTATTAGTAATGATAACATTCATTTATTATTTTAAAATTGTATTATTGACATGTGGCTTTGTTTTACAGCTTGATTAGATAGCATGGATGATGATGATGAAATGATTTGTCAGTAGTGATGTCAGGAATGATTTAAATATGCTGATCGAATTGAAATGACGTTATTATGACGTTGCTATGCTTATACATAAGTCATTTCGATTTGATTGCGATGCTATTAAAAACTATTTAGAGTTTTGGAAATTAAATTTAACTAATTTACAAGTTTCCTACAAGTATTGAGGTTGTTTTGGGAAAATTTGGACTTAATATTCAGTTAATGACACTTTTGATATAATTTTGGAAATTAATTTAAAACCAATTCACATGTTTCCTACATGTATTGAGATTGTTTTGTGCAAATTTGAACTTGATATTCAGTTAATGACAGTTTTCACATCGATTGTTGTCATTAATTTCAGTTTCAAAAATTTTTAGAAAATATTTGCAGTTTTGGAAATTAATTTTGAACCAATTCACATGTTTTCTACTTGTATTGAGATTGTTTTGTGCAAATTTGAACTTGATATTCAGTTAATGACAGTTTTGACATCGATTGTTGTCATTAATTTCAGTTTCAAAAATTTCTAAAAAATATTTGCAATTTTGGAAATTAATTTTGAACCAATTCACATGTTCCCTACATGTATTGAGATTGTTTTGTGCAAATTTGAACTTGATATTCAGTTAATGACAGTTTTGACATCGATTGTGGTCATTAATTTCAGTTTCAAAAATTTCTAAAAAATATTTGCAATTTTGGAAATTAATTTTTAATCAATTCACATGTTTCCTACATGTATTGAGATTGTTTTGTGCAAATTTGGACTTGATATTCAGTTAATGACAGTTTTGACATCGATTGTTGTCATTAATTTCAGTTTCAAAAATTTCTAAAAAATATTTGCAATTTTGGAAATTAATTTTGAACCAATTCACATGTTCCCTACATGTATTGAGATTGTTTTGTGCAAATTTGGACTTGATATTCAGTTAATGACAGTTTTGACATCGATTGTTGTCATTAATTTCAGTTTCAAAAATTTCTAAAAAATATTTGCAATTTTGGAAATTAATTTTTAATCAATTCACATGTTTCCTACATGTATTGAGATTGTTTTGTGCAAATTTGGACTTGATATTCAGTTAATGACAGTTTTGACATCGATTGTTGTCATTAATTTCAGTTTCAAAAATTTCTAAAAAATATTTGCAATTTTGGAAATTAATTTTTAATCAATTCACATGTTTCCTACATGTATTGAGATTGTTTTGTGCAAATTTGGACTTGATATTCAGTTAATGACAGTTTTGACATCGATTGTTGTCATTAATTTCAGTTTCAAAAATTTCTAAAAAATATTTGCAATTTTGGAAATTAATTTTGAACCTATTCACATGTTTCCTACATGTATTGAGAATGTTTTGTGCAAATTTGGACTTGATATTCAGTTAATGACAGTTTTGACATCGATTGTTGTCATTAATTTCAGTTTCAAAAATTTCTAAAAAATATTTGCAATTTTGGAAATTAATTTTTAATCAATTCACATGTTTCCTACATGTATTGAGATTGTTTTGTGCAAATTTGGACTTGATATTCAGTTAATGACAGTTTTGACATCGATTGTTGTCATTAATTTCAGTTTCAAAAATTTCTAAAAAATATTTGCAATTTTGGAAATTAATTTTTAATCAATTCACATGTTTCCTACATGTATTGAGATTGTTTTGTGCAAATTTGGACTTGATATTCAGTTAATGACAGTTTTGACATCGATTGTTGTCATTAATTTCAGTTTCAAAAATTTCTAAAAAATATTTGCAATTTTGGAAATTAATTTTTAATCAATTCACATGTTTCCTACATGTATTGAGATTGTTTTGTGCAAATTTGGACTTGATATTCAGTTAATGACAGTTTTGACATCGATTGTTGTCATTAATTTCAGTTTCAAAAATTTCTAAAAAATATTTGCAATTTTGGAAATTAATTTTGAACCTATTCACATGTTTCCTACATGTATTGAGAATGTTTTGTGCAAATTTGGACTTGATATTCAGTTAATGACAGTTTTGACATCGATTGTTGTCATTAATTTCAGTTTCAAAAATTTCTAAAAAATATTTGCAATTTTGGAAATTAATTTTTAATCAATTCACATGTTTCCTACATGTATTGAGATTGTTTTGTGCAAATTTGGACTTGATATTCAGTTAATGACAGTTTTGATATCGATTGTTGTCATTAATTTCAGTTTCAAAAATTTCTAGAAAATATTTGCAATTTTGGAAATTAATTTTGAACCAATTCACATGTTCCCTACATGTATTGAGATTGTTTTGTGCAAATTTGAACTTGATATTCAGTTAATGACAGTTTTTACATCGATTGTTGTCATTAATTTCAGTCTCAAAAATTTCTAAAAAATATTTGCAATTTTGGAAATTAATTTTTAATCAATTCACATGTTTTCTACATGTATTGAGATTGTTTTGTGCAAATTTGGACTTGATATTCAGTTAATGGCAGTTTTTACATCGATTGTTGTCATTAATTTCAGTTTCAAAAATTTCTAGAAAATATTTGCAATTTTGGAAATTAATTTTGAACCAATTCACATGTTCCCTACATGTATTGAGATTGTTTTGTGCAAATTTGAACTTGATATTCAGTTAATGACAGTTTTTACATCGATTGTTGTCATTAATTTCAGTCTCAAAAATTTCTAAAAAATATTTGCAATTTTGGAAATTAATTTTTAATCAATTCACATGTTTTCTACATGTATTGAGATTGTTTTGTGCAAATTTGGACTTGATATTCAGTTAATGGCAGTTTTTACATCGATTGTTGTCATTAATTTCAGTTTCAAAAATTTCTAGAAAATATTTGCAATTTTGGAAATTAATTTTGAACCAATTCACATGTTCCCTACATGTATTGAGATTGTTTTGTGCAAATTTGAACTTGATATTCAGTTAATGACAGTTTTTACATCGATTGTTGTCATTAATTTCAGTCTCAAAAATTTCTAAAAAATATTTGCAATTTTGGAAATTAATTTTTAATCAATTCACATGTTTTCTACATGTATTGAGATTGTTTTGTGCAAATTTGGACTTGATATTCAGTTAATGGCAGTTTTTACATCGATTGTTGTCATTAATTTCAGTTTCAAAAATTTCTAGAAAATATTTGCAATTTTGGAAATTAATTTTGAACCAATTCACATGTTCCCTACATGTATTGAGATTGTTTTGTGCAAATTTGAACTTGATATTCAGTTAATGACAGTTTTTACATCGATTGTTGTCATTAATTTCAGTTTCAAAAATTTCTAGAAAATATTTGCAATTTTGGAAATTAATTTTGAACCATTTCACATGTTCCCTACATGTATTGAGATTGTTTTGTGCAAATTTGGACTTGATATTCAGTTAATGGCAGTTTTTACATCGATTGTTGTCATTAATTTCAGTTTCAAAAATTTCTAAAAAATATTTGCAATTTTGGAAATTAATTTTGAACCTATTCACATGTATTGAGATTGTATTGTGCAAATTTGTACTTGATCACAATATAATCGCCCTGTATAACTTGGTTCCCAAACTAGCCGCCCATTCTATTTCCAACCCAAAGCAATTAAAATAAACTTGACATAAACATAGTTTCCTTTACGCAATACGAACAACATATTATGAAATATTTTTTAAGAATTCCACAATACCAAATAATGCCTAACAAATTAAGAAAATATCATAAATACCAATTCTAAAATTAATTATAATTTTCTATTTATAGATTGTCATCGCAAATGGGATATAAATTGATTCCAATTCATTTGTTTAGAGCGAGTGTTAATTGATCGGGTTTCTACGTCGTGCAAGTTTAAAAATAAACAACTTGTTTTGTTTTGTTGTATTTTTAAACCTGCATTGGCGCATGAACGCGCTGAAGGACCTTGCAAATAACGAAATCTTCTCCTGTAGCGCGCCACCTTACGTTGAGACGTGGATTTAAAAATGCAAAATAATAAATTAAATTCAAATTGCAATTCTAATTCTAACTAATACACTAATTTATAGTGATGAAGTGAAAGCTGAAAATGAAGATCTTGAAGATGGCGAGATCGAAGATGATGATGATGAGAACGAGGAAGATGTCGTCGAGACTCCCGTTGTTGTTAATGAAACGGCAGCAACTACCGCAATTCCAAATGTTGTTAAGCAACCGAATGTTGTTTCGCCAATCGTTCCTAATAAATCTTCGTTGGAGGCTAGCAAATTTCGCGAGGAGGTTGAACGGATTGATAAGAAACAGAAGAAAAATGATAAGAAGCATCTCACCGAAGCGGAGAAGAGTGTCATGCGATTGCATAAATTGGAACGGATGGAAAGGGAGAAGAGGGATAAGTACAGACGGGATCAAGGGATGATACGTAAGTATTTCAAAGTGTGATATTTAGAAATTACAACATAAAAATACTTTTGAATTATAAAGTATCTAAGTCATTAGTCAATTTTGGATCGGCAATGATCGGAACAGCTCGTTTTTGAATATAATTTAGAAGAGTTTTATATAAATTTATACTTCTTTCTTGTTATCCATAAATTAGCATTCTAGATGGTGAATTGGTTATTTAAACAATACCAATAAGTGGATTTATATGTAGAATTGGCTTCTGAAGACATTTAGCACAAAAAGCTATCGCAAAAAATATTAAAATCCGGCAACATTTTGCTTTAAAGCAGTAAATCTGTTCATAAGTCGACAATATCCGGCAATTAAATGTTATCTATAATACAATCCGGTCACAAAACTTAAGATTCATGTAAAAAATAACAAAATCCTGCAATAAAAAGTCAAAAATTCTAATCAAACAAATCAAAATTTAATTATAAAATAATAAAAATGAAAACAATCCGGCCAGTAAATAACAAAATATTAACATTCCGATTCAAAGTACTAAAATCCGTTAATTAAATATTAACAATGCAAAAATCCGGCTATAAAATGGCAAACAGTACTAAAATTCGGCCATTAAATTTTGAAAATATTAAAATCCGGCCACAAAACATAAGATTTATGATACAAATAGCAAAATCCGGCCACAAAAAGCTAAAAATAACAGATTTTTCTCAAAAATATCAAAATCTACTGCTAGTATTTATTAAAAATATTAAAATTCGGCCATAAAAACCGATAATTATTGAATTTTTGTCAAAAAAATTATAATTAATTATAAAATAATAAAAAAATCCGGCTAGTAAATAACAAAATTATTAAAATTTTAATTAATGTACCAAAATCCGTTCATTAAATGTTAACAATGCAAAAATCCGGCTATAAAATGGCAAACAATATTAAAATCCGGTCATTAAATGTTGAAAATATTAAAATCCGGCCATAAAACATAAGATTTATGTTAAAATATAGCAAAATCCGGCTATAAAAAGCCAAAAATAACAAATTTCTGTCAAAGTATTAAAATCTACGGCTAGTATTTAATAAAAATATCAAAATTCGGCTATAAAAAGCAAAAAATATTGAATTCTTGTCAAAAAATTTAAAATTAATTTTAAAATAATAAATAATCCGGCTAGTAAATAACAAGTTTATCAAAATTTTTATTAAAGTACCAAAATTCGTTTATTAAATGTCAACAATACAAAAATCCGGCCATGTAATGGCAAACAGTACTAAAATCCGGCCATTAAATGTTAAAAATATTAAAATCCAGCCATAAAATATAAGATTTATGTTCAAATATAGCAAAATCCGGTCATATAAAGCCAAAAATTACGAGTTTTTGTCAAAAATATCAAAATTTGCGGCCAATATTTAATAAAAATATCAAAATTTGGTCATAAATAGCGAAAAATATTGAATTCATGTCAAAAATTTTATAATTAATTATAAAAAAATAAAAAATCCGGCTAGTAAATAACAAAATTATCAAAATTTTAATTAAAGTACCAAAATCTGTTCATTAAATGTCAACAATGCAAAAATCCGGCCATAAAATGGCAAACTGTCCTAAAATTCGGCCATTAAATGTTAAAAGTATTAAAATCCAGCCATAAAACATAAGATTTATGTTAAAATATAGCAAAATCCGGCCATAAAAAGCTAAAAATAACAAATTTCTGTCAAAAATATCAAAATTTACAGTTGCTATTTAATAAAAGTATGAAAATTTTGTTTTAAAGTAGCAACATCTGTTCATTTGGGTCCACAATGTAAAAATCAGCACTAAAGTCCGGCCAATAAATGTTAAAAATACTAATATCTTACTTAATACTTTAAATTTATTCAGAAACACCAAAATCCGGCCATATAAAACCAAAAATATTAAATTCTTGTCAAAATTTTTAAAATCTAATATACTAATAGTATAAATAATAAAAAAATTTAGCCATTAACTATCAAAATTCCAATTTAAAGTACCAAAATCTATTTATTAAGTGTCAACAATCCGGTCATTAAATAGCAAACAATACTAAAATCTAGGCACAAAATGTCAAAATTATTAAGATCCGGCTAACAATTTAAAGAAAGACGTAAAAAACTACTAAAATCCGGCTATAAAATGTCAGAAATTTGGCCCGAAAATTGTTGGAAAAGTATCAAATCCGGCAAAAAAGTGTTAGAAACACTAAAATCTAGCCACAAAATTTGAGAATTATGTAAGAAAATACTGAAATCCGGCTATAAAACGTAAGAAATATTGAAATTTATCTATAAAATGCCAACATTTAGTAATAAAACATTATAAATCCGACCAGAAATTTCAAAAAACTAAAAAAAGTACAAAATCCGGCCATAAGATGTCAAAAATACTGAAATCCGGCCATAAAAGTTCAAAATTGCTTAAAAATATCTTAAAATTTTGCTAAAAAATGTCATTGCCTCTAAAATGGTAATATAGAATGATAAAATGTCAAAAATCCGGCAAAAAATTGCAAAAAATGCAAAATTCTGTCAAAAATAACTAAATTTGACTTTGAAACATCAAAATATTGTCAGAAAGCACCAAAATCCGGCCATAAAACTGTTAAGAATGTAAAATTTTATTCATAAAATGTCAAAAATAGCAAAATCCGGCCATAAATAATCAAATTATTATTAGAAAAAACTTAAATTTAGCCATAAACTGTTGAAATGTGTAAAATTTTATTTATAAAATGATAAAATTAGTAAAATCTAGTCATAAAGTTTAAATATTATTAAAAAGCACCAAAATCGAGCCATAATCTGCATAAACTGGTCATGAAGTATCAAAATTATGTTTGAAAGAAACAAAATCCGGCTTGTTGAGAAGCGAAAATTTAAAAAATGGCTATTTTTGGCATTGGAACATCAAAATATTGATAGAAAGCACTAAAATCGGGCTATAAAGTGCTGAAAAGTCAAAACTTTTTATAGAATGTTAAAAATAGCAAATTTTGGCTTTGAAACATCAAAATTTTGTCAGAAAACTTTAAAATCTGGCCATAAACTGTACTAAAATATATAGTATCTTAAAAATAACGAAATCTGATCATTTTTTTTTTGTCAGAAAACATAAAAATTGGGCCATAAACTGCTGAAAATGGATTTTATTTATAAAATGTTATAAATAGCAAAATCCGGTCTTAAAACATTAAAATATTATCGAAATTTGGCCATAAACTGTTAAAAATGTGTTTTTTATGAAATCCAAAAAATAGAAAATTATTAGAAATAGCAAAATCCGGCCATAATCCGTCAAAAAGTGCAAAATTCTATTTATAAATGACAAAAATAGCTAAATCTGGCCATGAAGTATGAAAGATTTGTCAAAAAACATCAAAATTTGGTTATAAATGTTTAACAATTGTCAGAAAGCATCAAAATCCGGCCATAAACTGATGAAAAATGTAGTTTTTTATAAAAGTTTAGCTTTGAACATAAACTTTTAAACTGTAAAGTTCTTCTTGAGTTTTAAAAAACCAAATTTAGCTATTAAATATGAAAAATCTTCATATAACATAAACTGTCGAAAAGTGTCAAATTCTATTCCTGGAATGTCAAAAACAACAAAATCCGCTTCCTAGGTTTTGAAACAGATGTTGAAAGAGTCTTGTGTGCTTGTAGGCTCTTCCACATTGCAAACATTTGCTTATAAATAGCTACGCCACTGCTTTAGTCGGTTTTGACAGTTTAATATAATTTTGTTATCTACAAACTTAAAGTTTGTTATTATGTTTGACAGTAGTAATAATTTTTGACAGTTTGCATAATGAAATATGCTAGTTTTGACAGTGGTTAACATTTTTGACAGCTTATAATCACTTTTAGCAGTTTTGGTAATGAAATTAAACAGTTTTTTAATAGTTTTGACAATGTCTCAGCTTAAATCGCTTTGTCTTAAACTTTGAAGCAGTTTGACTATTTCCTGATATCATTTGTTGCTTCGCGATTAACCTCAAACATATCCTCTAACTTTTAAGATAATTTGTCGTTTTACGATTGATTCTAAATTGGTTCAAAGACTTTCTGTTAATTTAATTGACATAAATCGCTTTGATTTAAACTTTGAAGCAATTTGACTTATTCTTGACACCATTTGTCGCTTTGCGAGTGACTCCAAGTCTGTTCAAAGACTTTTTGCTGATCTAATTGAGATAAAAAAATAAATTTAGCGAAATTGCTAAGAGTACCAGTAGAACCACGAACTGAAGTATAACAATTGGAACTGGAGCTGATATAATTCCGGTACCACGAGGAGCAGGAATGAAACGGACAGTTACTGATCCGCATTTACCAGTTAGTGTGAACTTTGCAATCTTGTTACTACATTAACCTCTACGTACTGGAACGACGGAAAGTTTATCTACGATAATAGCACTACGAATGGCAGTTGCTACGTACTTGCTGCACTTAACGCCGAGATCAATATGGCCATCATCACTAACAGCAACAAATGCTTTGCTTCTGTATGGTCATCATCTTCAAAACTTCATCTTTATGATTGGATTCAATATAGAAGTCAATTGAAAGCGAGAATAGATAGATTTTTTCTAATGTACGAAGCTTGCCATTGCGTACTAAGCTACAATTTTGTTACAGAGATCCATTCTTTTTAATCTTTCTTTCCACGAGCACCACTGGTCATGAAATATTAAAATTATGTTGGAGAGAAACCAAATATTTGTTGAAAAGTGCAAAATTTCAAAAATGGGAACTTGCGGTTTTAAAATATCAAAATATTGATAGAAAGAACCAAAATCGGGCTACAAATTGCTGAAAAGTGTTCATTAAATGTCAAAAATAGCAAAATTTAGCTTTGAAACATCAAAATATTTTCAGAAAGCGCCAAAATCCGGCCAAAAACTGTTTAAAAGTGCAAAAAATGTATAAAATCTTTAAAATAGCAAAATCCGGCAATGAAATATCAAAAATTTTGTTAGAAAACATCAAAATTGACAATGTCTCAACATATTTGACAGTTACAATCACTATTATTAATCGATTTTGATAATTGAATACAATTTTGATGTCTTACATAAATTTGACAGTAGTCATAATTTTTGACAGTTCTCATCAAATATACCAGTTTTGACAGCTCATAATTAATCAGTTTTAGTAGTTTTGATAATGAAATTAAACAGACAATTTGTTAAAATTAGCAGAATCCGGCTTTGAAACATCAAAATATTGTTAAAAAATTTCAAAATTCGGTCATAAACTGTAGAAAAGTATAAAATTTTGTATGAAATTTTCAAAATTGTAGTCTTTCTATAAAATATCAAATTATTGTAAGTGCAAGTGCAAAATTTTTTTCATAAACTGTCAAAAGTAAACAAATCTGGCCTTGAAACATATTGTAATTGTCAAAAATAGCAAAAACTGATTATGAAATATCAAAATTATATTAAAAAGAAACAAAATCCGGTTTGTCGAAAAGTGCAAAATTTCAAAAATAGCAATTTCTGGTCTTGAAACATCAAAATATTGATAGAAAACTTTAAAATCTGGCTATGAACTGCTGAAAATCGTAAATTTCTGTTCATAAAATGCCAAAAACATCAGAATTTGGTTATAAAATGTTCTAAAATGCAAAATCCTTCAAAATTCTGTTCATAAATAATCAAAAATAACAAAATCCAGTCTTGAAAGTTTAAACAATTCTCAGAAAGTATCAAAATAAAAAAAACTTAAGTGTATCTGACCAACTTTATTTTAGAAATACTAGAAACCTTTGATAAACTCCTGAAAAGTTTCAGAAACAGTTGACCAAATTCTAGAAACTCCTAAAATGTTCTAGAACCCTTTGTTTAGTTCTAAAAGTCTTTTTTCTATATTCTAGAAAATTGAAAATTCTTGAAAATTTTCAGAAACGTTTTAGAAACCGTTAACCAAATTCCTAAAAAAAATCTAAAACATTTTGATCAACACTGGAAATATATTGAGATACTTTAAAAATATTATATTCAATTCTAAAAACTTCTGAGCAATTGTAGAAACAACTCTAAAAACTTCTAGGAAATTTCTCAAAAGTTTTAGAATTTATAAAACAACTAAAAAATAACCAAATTTTAAAAAATGAAGTATACAAATCCAATCTCTGGATAGCAAACAGTCTGCTGGGCAAGCAGGGTACTCGGAGTGCGGACAAGTAGTTTAAGCTAAAATGCTAGAAATTGAATGTTTTTTTTCTTACAAATATTAGCCGTCAACTAAATGTGCCAGATCTAATCTCTGGATAACAAACTATTGGATGGGTGGGCGGGGCACTTAAATCATTAATTGTTTCAACTGGGTAACTGTTAGTGATCTATGATGTTTTTCCTATCTACTAATATAAGCTTTCATTAAATTGCGGAAAATTTTTGGCCAATCTAATCTCTGGATAACAAATAATTCTGTGGGTGGGCGGGGCACTTAAATTATTGATTGCGGGCGAGTAGTTTGAACTGGTGTGCCATTCATGTATTGATTATCCATAAATTGTTTTTCTCATCTGCGAATGTCATAAATCCGCCCAAAAACGGTTGAAAATGCAAAAATTTATTTAAAAAATGTAAAAATTAGTCAAATCCGGCCATAAAATATCAAAATTTTGTTATAATAACCAAAATTTTCCCATAAATTGTTAAAAAGTGTAAAATTATATTTACGAAATATCAAAAATAGTAAAATCCGGCCATAAAGTTTAAATATTATTCTAAAATCAAACAATGTCTTTCTAGGCCTCATCAGAGAGTCCTCAAACATACCAATACGTTCTAAAAGTTGTCAACAAAGTCCTAAGCTTTGTCAGTGAGCCTTAGAACTTGTCACTAAACTTCTAAAACCTGCCAACAAAGTTCTAGGCCTTGTCAGTTAGTCCTAGAACTCAACAATAAATCTTAGGACTGGTTCTATGCACTTCTAGGCTTTGTTCGTGAATTTTGGAATTAAGTATACTCTAGAACCTATAAATGAACTCTAAAAATTGTTCTAAGATTTGTCAGTACGTTCTAAAGGCTGTCAACAAAATTTAGAACTTATCAGTAAGTTTTAAGACTTGTCAGTGAGTCTTAGAACTTGGTCATTCAGTTCAAGGCCTCTGTTCTAAAAGCTGTCAACAAAATTTCCTAGGCCTTGTCAGTGAGATATAGAACACAACAAAAATGTCAAATGTAACAAAACTGTTAAAAAGTGTAAAAATTGTATAGAATATGCAAGTTGACAGAATGTTTATACTTTTTGGCCGGATTTTACTATTTTTGACATTCCATAAAACAAAATTTGCACTTTTCAACACGAATTTGGCTACTTTAACAATATTTTGATAATTCACAGCCGGATTTTGCTATTTTTAAGTTTTTTAACACTGATTTACATATTTAAAGGCTAAATTTATAGATTATCAGTTTGATAGCGAAATTTAACACATTGATGACCAGATTTACAGATTTAAAAGCCGGATTAACAATTTAGCATTAAAATTTGATACTTTAAAGACCAAATTAATCTTTTAAAGGCCGGATTTACACTTTTAAAAACCGGATTTACACTTTTAATGGCTGGATTTATAATTTAGAGGCCGGATTAACAGTTTAGCAGTAAACTATATACATTAGTGGATTTTAATTATTGAAAACCGTAATTTCACTTTTAAAAGCCGGATTTACAATTAGGAGGCCGGATTTAACATGTTGGTTGCCAAATTTTCAGTTTGGAAGACTTAATTTACATTTTTAATTTGAAACACGGATTAACAGTTTGGTAGGAGAATTTAACACGTTGAGGGTTGGATTATTACTTTTGAATGCTATTATGAACTGTCAAATTGTTTTTTTGACAATTTGTCGACACAATTCTGATTTTTTTTTTATTGCAGCTCCACCCAGTGTACACCCAATCGACGTTGAGGAAGATTTTGCAACATCCTTAGAGAAAGCAATAGCTAAAGTTCTAAAAAAGGATAAACCTCCAAGTGATGATGAGATTAAGGAAGAAGAGGTTACTAAAAGGGGAAAGAAAAGAAAAAAGAAAGATAAGCACAAAAAGGTAAATAATTTAACTAAATTTTAGGGTATGCACCTTTCAACAGTGTGCCTCGCATCACCTCACTGATCTATAAAAATATTAATATTATTGCAGTCGAAAAAAGGTAAACAACAAGAACCACAACAAAACGAAGAAATGGATGAAAGCGAAATGATGTTTATTCGAGGCGGTAGTCCGCTGGAAATGTATAAAGACCACACACCTCCCATGCAAAAAACTGATGAGGATTCGTATGACAGCGATTGTTCATCAGTGCATAGCGGCGAAGGACGTAATAAAAGAAAACACAGCAAAAAAGATTTTGCTCGAAATCGTGCAGATAGAAAATTTCGTGATCGTAACCAAGAAAATAGGCAGGAAAAAAGGGCGAAAGTTATGCCAGTTAAACGTAATACCGGAATATGTCTTTATTATTTGCAAGGATTATGCGAGGATGTAAGTTTAAATGAAATGATTAATTGGGCAATTTTTTAATTTTTAATTGTTGCAGGATAATTGTCCCTATTCGCATGAATCGGTGCAACCGATGAAATTAGAATTGTGCAAGTTTTATTTGCTTGAGTGTTGCGCTAAAGGTGATAAGTGTCTTTATATGCATCAGGATTTTCCGTGCAAGTTTTATCATACTGGAATTCCGTGCCCGTTTAGTGATAAATGTAAATTTGCCCATGGAGGACCACTTTCTGATGGTAAATATTTTTCATTAATTAATTTAAACCGTTTTTTGAACGTATATGGTTCGGAAAGTGATGCATTGCCGCACTAGGGCGGAAAAATCATTTAACATACTATTAATTATTTAATTTGTAAATTTCAGGACTTAAACAAATCCTATTCAAACACATCGAAACAGCCCCGAAAGAAATTTTAGGCAACTTCCCCCGACTGAGCCGTGAAAATGCGAATGTGATGATATTACAGGCGCAAAAGAATCTAGAGAACAAATATTTAGGAACAAACAAGAAGGAGGAATGTAAGAGCAGTCAGGATAATATTCCGTCGCTGTTTGATATTAATATTGTTGCACCACAAGAGGGTAACGTTTCGGACAATTCTGATAGCAGTGGAAAGAAAGAGAATAAGAGGAACCGACCGTCCAGATGGGAAGACCCGGAACCGATCGAAAAGGAGAAGGTGAACATGCAATTTCCTCCACCCGCATTCGGGGGGATGAAAGCGGGAGGTTTCAAGGATCATGATATGAGGATTAATAGGTAGGTTTGATTAAGTAATTAATTTTATACAAATTTTTGACAAATTTCTATTTTTTTGCAGTAATGGTGATGTTGATATGCGAACGTTACCGATGAACCAACAAACGATACACACGACGAATATAGTGAATCCGAACATTTTGGTCCAAAAACCTCCGCCGCTTATATCAACCGCTTCGTCGTTATTGCAAGCCAATCTGTTATTACCAAATTTGTTACCATCGCTCATGCAACAGTCTTCCTCATCCCCATTACAAAACGTATTGAGTTCTCTTAACCAAAACCTCCTAGGACAGGGCGGATTTAATCCGCACTCTACACCTCCACCCGAAACCAGCATGGTCGACATCGAGAAGTATAAAATGGAGGCGGGACTTATTTCTAATCGAGATATTATTGAGGCTTCCAAGAAGGATACTGATATTCGTAATATGGATTTAGCACCTAAGGATACAGACATTCGACAGTTTAATGTGAGTTTTTTTTTACTATTTGCCTAATAAATTCCTCTAGTGGTGTGGTTAGAATTCCACGTTAAACTGTAGATCCCGCATGTTTGTGTAGGACTATTATCGCACATCACAAACATGCGAGAGGGGCGTCTACACTCTTAATATGCTACAATTAAGTCAAATATTGAGAAATTACGATTATTTTGCAATCTTAAATATTATTTTATTTTCAGAGATGTATAATGTCACCCGACGATGATGAACGTGATAGCCGTTTACAAATTGTAATGGAAGAAGATGAACAAAAGACTGAGGACGCGAAACAGACTGAAAGTATATTGGATTCGCTGCCGAAAACCCAGAGGGATCTCTTCAAGCGCATCCAAGCCCATCAGAAGGACAACACGATACAAGACGCTAAATCGACATCAGATCACGAAGATACTAACATCGATTGGTATTCAGATGACGAGGACGATAATAAATTGACAATTAAGGACGATTACGAAGGACACGATGATGAACCACGCGAACCCGAGATCGTTAAACCGATTGAGGTTATGGAGAAATTTGGCGATTTATCGAAAATCGATATTTCCGCTGAAGTTTCGAAATTGTTATCATCGATTAGTAAACAGACGGCGCAACAGAATGTTGTTGTTCCAAAGGAGGAGGTGAAGAAGGATCCGCGACAATCGTCCGATCCTAGGAAGGATCCCAGAGGAGATCGGGATACTAGGGATCCGAGACGAGGTCGATCCAGTTCGACGGAAGAAAAACCAACACATGCACCCGCAATGAGCATCTATGAACAAGGCAGCATCACGGAAGTGAGTAAGGATATTGATTTACGGACGGAGGATTATAGTAGGAGTCAATATGGGAATAAGGATACAGATTTTAGGAAAGGTAAGGAAACAATTTGTAGTTAAGTTTGTGCGTAAATATGTAAGTGGAATGAGCCTGTTGCGGGTGGGTTGTGGGTAGCTTGGTGGTGGGGGAGTGAAATTTCGGTTTGTTTGTGTTTTGTGCGAAGCCAAACAAAGGTGCAATGTCTGGCAGCGAAGGAGGTAGTGTGGTTCCTTCTTGACGATGTTGGTGTTTCGTATACGATGCGGTAGAGATGAGCTTTTACTGTGACTGTTTGGTGGTGGCTGCTGATGGATTTATTATCTATTTGTGTATGGTTGATAACTTTCCGGCCGTAGCTTTGCTTACTGTACAAGGCTCTGACTGACTTCTCTTCGAAAATGGTCGCCTTTTTAAAGTTGGGGTGCATTGATACGTGCGGCACCAAAGCCGTTTCTTGGATACGAGGCAGGGGTGCTGCTTTGCCTTGGGTCGTCTCGTTTACTTTGCGAAAGTCTATGCAAAATTGTTTGTCTTAATACTACTGGTGAGTAGTAGTCGCTTGTGCTGGGTTCTATTATGGCCGCGGCTAGTAGCTTCTTCACCTATTCTTCTGATCATTAGACGTGTAGCTGAGTACCCATACTGGCGAGTTGTGTTTCAATCAGATGTGGTGAAGATGGCACTAAATTCTTGTATAATTTTGCACTGCTATGAAGCATCTGGGCAGGTCTTTGTCGTCGATTCAAGTAGGGAAGTGTGTTTTTTTCAGTAGATGGTAGCTCGGCGGCTTCTGTCAAAATGAAACCAGTGGCGTGCATAGTCCAGATTAGCATTATATGGGGGGGGGGGGGGCTTGGGAAGTGTATTTTGTAGTAATTTCAATTTTGTGAAATTTTTACTCGCCTCTAAGTCGATGAAGGTTTCTATCAGTTTTCATCAAATCTAACTTCTATTCTTGGGAGTTGTAGCGTTGGTAGTGTCAACCCTACACTTGCTGTATCGTGTCTTTGTGGATTTGGGAGTTTTTTGCCGATCCTTTAAGCGTTTTTTAGACCGTCTGGTCTGAGTGCCTTGTTCTTGGTGCTCATTCTTTTTTCAATATTTTTGTTGGCTTGCTTGATTAGACTCTCAAATGTTGCGGTATTCCAAAATATATCGGAATTGTTGTTCTATCAGACTGGCTAGTGCATTTACTATTGTTTCCTCTTTATGATGGATAGACTTGCTGATAGAGCGCTGCCTACCGCAGCATAAAACTCTGGCAGCTTTTGGCAGTTTCTGAATTTCTGCTCAAATTGTTTAGCATCTACGCAGGCTTTGAAGTAGAGTCATATGTCTAGATATTTCTGGCACTTAATAGATGGCAAAGTGCGTCTTCGGTTTTCTGAAGTCCGTCGAAAGTTGGCAAGTTTTCTGCTTCGATTTTTTCTTGATCAGGGGTGTTGTCCATTTCTTGACTTTTCTTCCGGTTTCTTTTTGTGCATACTTCCTAGTTGCTTGGGTGCTTTTCCGGTATTTTCTAGCTGCTGGTTTCTGTTTGGTTTCAACACTGAATTGCTTGTTTGATTGCTCACTTGTCCGTTGACTTTCAATTTTGCAGCGGGATCAGCTTGGGAAATGTATTTTGTAGTTTCCCGACTTTGGAGTAATTTCAATTTTGGTAAATTTTGACTTCGTCTGGTTTCGGGCGCTTGGTCTTCGGGTTTAGTTTCTGTCTTGCATATAGATTGAGTTATCTTTGTCGCAGTCCTCTTTTTCTAAGGCGTTGGTTTTGGGGTAAGGAAAAGCTTCATGCTCTCGATTGTCCCACGTTGGGCGCCATTTGTTGCCGGCCTTGCTCTGCGAGGCATTATCGTGTGTTGACAGGGGTTGATGGACCCTGCCGACGTCCGGTTTGTTTGTATTTTGTGTGCGCGTACCTCATCTTGCTTGACCCATGTAGACGCTGTGTGCGTAGGCCGCCACTGACTGCCAGACAAACATGCTATGTCACTCTGTGATTGCAAGGTTCTGACTGACTTCTTTTTTTTTTGTTTGGGAGGAGAATCTTCTAAAGATTAAGTGTCGGATTTACCTTCTGGAGGAGAGTGCCTACTGACTAAACTTTCCTGGGATCATATCTGGAACTTCGAGACAGTAAAGCTCAGGTATCTTCCGTTTGGAGATTGTGTTTTAGGAGATGGTTGGTTGGGACGCCCTATAGGCTATGGGGTGAGCCACTTTAGGAAGTAGTAAGGTTAATTGGTCTCCTATAGGAGCATACTTCCTTGTCTGACTCAGAATTGGACTGAACCGCGAGGTTTTGGCCCAAAGTCTCGATGTGTTGGCGCAACGGGGAGTATCAAGATTGTTACGAATTTCTTTGTTTTGAACGTACCATGGGGCTCCAACAATCCAACGCAAAATTGAACTTTGGAAGGTCACAAGACAAGATTGAGGTGCGTGTTTGCAGCTGTTCCCCAGACTTAGGTCGTAAAGGTGATTTGCGGTCTGATGATCGTGGTGTTTTGGCATTGAGTTTGGCTTTTTAGGCTTGACTTTGATCTTTTTTTTTTGACGTAGTGATGTTGGCCTCAACAAGCGGTCCTTAAGAAAGACTTACGCATGGCAATACCTTCCAGTTTTTTTCTTTGCGTAAATCTTGTTGTTGGCTTTGATCTTTAGGCCCAGGAACTCTGCCAGATCCATGATTTCTGGGTTTTTGCTCCATTTGGGAGTTGCACGGAGAATGTTGGAAAACGACTGAATTTGTTTGGTGAGAATCGAGAGATTCCAGTGTTTATCCTACGTCTTTACTTCAAGGCAACGTTTTTCTGGGGTCGACCATGTGAAGAAGTCGGCTCTTACAGGTTTGTCTTCTTATGATCGGCGTTTGTAGCCGGGATTGTTTGCCTAGAGAATAGCGATTTTATTGTATCTGTTGGAGATGCCGTGGAACAAGTGTGTTTCGTTTAACATAAATGCTGAAGGGCGGAAGATAGATGAGAAGTTAGGTGGAAGTTGGATGGGGTTGTCGTCACAGGTATGAACCTAACCGTGGTGAAAGTCTTTTTGGTTTTCTCTTTTCTCTTATTAGCGGAGGCAGATGGATTGTTGGCGTGGAGTTGCTAAAGACTACTGTTTGGGGATGGTTGATAGCGATTTGATAATAAGAAGAGGAGGAAACTCACTCTGGACTTTTATTCACTTCTGCTTCCGTTGGATTGTCGTGTATCTTTTGGAGTCGACTGGTGCGCTGTCTACGACAGCGTTGATGGTGGCCTTCTCTGGTGCGAGGGAGTCAATTTTAACGGCGTCGGTGAGGTCTTCTAAGGCACCTGGACGTGGAGAACCTATTTGCCTTTGTCCTCTGAGAGGGAGTCTGTAGCTGGATTATGCTTGCCAGAGTCGACCACATCTTCAACTTCTTCTTTTACATCGGCTTGGTCCATGTCCTCGCTGATGATGGCTGTTAGAATGGGGGCTGTGGTGGTAGTGGTCATTGTTGAGATGCTTTCTAAATCAAATCCTTCTTCATCTACTTCTTGACTTTCAGTTACTCCACTGTGGGATATAAGCTTCTTCCATTCTTTTCCATGTTTGTCTGTCTTTTACAGTCCTCTCCCACTTTCTTTTCACTATGGTCTTGATGTTATGGATTCATCTCATTTGAGGTCTTCCCAAGCTCCTTTTAGTTTGTCAGGATTTCCAAAAAGTTATTCTGTGTGAGTTTTTTGCTTTATTGTGCCACATGTCCAGCCCATCTCCACTTAAGGCTCGCTGTGTGGTGCATGATCTCTTGTACCTTTGTTTTAGCCCGGATGTTATTATTGCATATTTTGTCTCTTTGACTAATTTTTAGAGCATTCATTGTTGAATTTAGAGCTTGAATTTGGAGGTCGAAGTTGGAGGTAATAACTATCATTTCTCTCATCTCCTGAACTTGGCGGGAAAGGACACTCGTTCTGGATTTGGATTTCTCATTCTTCTTCATCTTCTTTTTGAGCGATAGGACAGTTAGAGGATAATCAAAGTCGTCATGCAGCTGCTCCGACAGGGGCATTTTTAAGGTTTCTCGTTACTTGATTTACGTTACTACGTAAAAGCGAAGACTAACCGACTGATTTCTTTATTTTTTTGTCGATTGAGAGAAGAATCTTCTTAAAGACTTGCAAGTGTCTTGTGACAGGATCTTTTGTGAATGGTGCCGAGATAGGAGGGCTTATTGGGGGTTCTAATAAGCCGAATTGGTCGCTCAGGCTTGGAGCTTTTTTTTTAGAATTCAGCGCTAGAACTTCCGGTGTATCTCTTTGGATATTTCATGGCGCATCTTGAAGAAGAATTATTTGTGGTCCAGTCTGATCTGCTTGAATTCTTCATCCTTTCTGACTCATCATCAATCAGGCACTGATTTTTTTTTTTTTTTTGGCTAGGAGCGGAATCCTTCTAAAGACTTGCAAATATGTCGGATTCACTCTCACGAGCGCCTACTACTTGAACGTAGCCAACAGCTCCCGAATTACAATAGGCAGAGGGCGGCGTGTGTCTGCACCCTCTGTAGATGCTGACGGATTTGAAGGGCTTGAGGGAGGACAGCATCAATGGAGCTATTTGACGGACCGGAGTTAGTCGACTGCACTTTAGTAGCTGGCTCTGGCCGAGGACCCTTTGATCATGATGGCTGTTGGGCTTGATGTTGATAGTTTAATTGTAGAGGACTTATCTGTTTTTTCCTCAATTTCTTTTTGCTTTTTCGTGGGCTGCGTAGCAGTCCTGGTGGACTCCCAGTTCTTCTTCTTTTGAGGATGCGGGCTCGGTTGGATCGGCGACAGGTCTCTTGAGGGAGGCCTGGGCTGGCTTGCTGATCTGAACCGTGTCTTTTTCAGAGCTTTTTGATGGAGATTGAGCCCGGAACTTCCGATGACGGTGGGCAGCACGGCGGTGGCGGTCTTCCTCATGCTGGTTTTGATGTCCTCCTTCAGCTCGGATAAGACTTCTAGCCGAGCCTTAATTTTGATCTTTTTGAGCTGCCGGTACATCAGTTAGAGGATGTCATTGTTGCTCATGCTTGGCTCTATGCTGAATGCTCTCCGAATTATAATATTTGGTGCTGCTTTCTTTTTGTCAAGTGAGATAGGCCAAAATATTCACTTTACCTAACCTAACCTAACTTACAAATATTTGTTCTTTTTTTAATTAAAATTCAGTGAGTATTTTGGCTTACTTTACCGGCCAAATGAAAGTACCCATTGTCGATGAGCGCTCTTGATGGGTGACTTTTTTTCGGTCGAGTATTGCTTGCTGCTGGGCTCTGATTGGTTACTTTTTATTCACTTGTCAAAGCCTAGTCACGTGGCATTACGTCACTGTTAGTAGTGATATCCATGGATTGGCCCTGACAGTAAAATAAAATATTTATGTTTATCGTTATTTGTACTAATACTACGCATGCGCTGTTAGAAATGTATAAAATTAATACAAATTATGTTCTCAATCTAAAATTTTGTTTTCAGGTGGAAGACCAGACATCGATTTACGCCAAATGGGTCTCCCCTTCAAAGGCATGCAGAATTACACACCGGCTAGTGAAATTGACGCAAGCATAAATTCCCACCCAGCATTGACATGGAAAGTAAAAATTGTCGAAATCCCCAAACCCGATTATACCGGTTTGAAACTATCGGCAAGCGAAGCCCAACAAACAGGCGATCCCCGATTAAGAAAAATCTTCCGATTAAGCGTCGAGGAGAAAGAAAGTCCGGAAAGCCCTAAAAGTAGCCCCAAAGCTTCTACAACTACCACCATCACCACAACTCCTTCTTCGACAGCTACAGCACGAGTTGATCCGCGTCGTAAGAAAATGGAAGCGGAAACGAATAAACCCCAACAACCCGAACCTCCTAATATGACTTACAATCAACAATTGAGCATGCTTCAGTCTTCCCCGTTTTATCAAACGTTAACAAGTAATCAGAAATTAATGTTGAATCAAGAATTATCAAATAGAAATGATCAATCGGGACAATCCGATCCGATTATATTAGCAATGTTACAGAATTTAGGATTAGTACCTCAAGGGCCTCCGAATGTGCCTGCACAATCGCAACAGGCGATTAGTATATTAGCAAATGTAAATAATTTTCAAAGCCCACCAATACATCAAAATCCATTAATGGGACCTCCACAGAATATGGGGCAAGGATTATTAGGTGCTGGACCTCCCGGTTTACAAAACCTCCCACCCGATTTTCCGATGAATTTTGATCCTCGTAATGGATTATTGGGTAATGTTCCACCACCTTTTGGAAATTTCCTTCCGCCTGATAATAATTTCGGTAATTTTAACGATGATTTCTATCCGGATCAAGGTAATAATTTCAATAATGGGAATCAAGGCAATAATAATAGGGATAATAATAATCGCGGCTTTCGGGATAGGCCGAGACGTGGCCGACAGAACAACAATAATAGGAATAATCGTAATTTCTTCCGGCGGAATAATAATAATCGCAATCGTAACAACAGCCCACCTTGATTCTAATTGAATATAGGTGCATAAACAATATAGTGCCAAATGTGTTATTGCTGGTTAATTAATTAATTAATGCCCCTCGATCATGTTAATTGTATTTAATAATTTCATTCCATTATGTAATGCTCCATAATTAATGCTGTACATAATGATTATTTTTTGTTTTTATTATTATTATTATTTTGTTGTTTTTTTATTGCTATGAAGACATATCTATGCATTGTACATAAGATTTATTTTAAGTAAATAATCCCAATGAATAATTAGGAATGTTTAGTTTTTCTTATTTTTTACTCATATAATTTATTTTTCCAATTATTTATTTATGGTTAATCAAGAGATTGTATAAAATTACTGTTAATAATAAAATTTATTAATTAAGGTTTTTTATAAACAAATAAATTAGAAATTTAAACTTTCCGCTCGATTCAATAACCTGAAGTTAACGCGGCAGCCATTTTGAATCCTTAAATCTGTGATCATCAAATAAATTAGGAAATTATTAATTATATTCCGACTTGTTTAATTAATATATAAAAATTATAAATATATCTACTTTATTTCTTATCATTTTCAGATTTAAATCCTTGGTAACAAATGAAATTCCCCTAGATTTAAATCCTGAAACTGTCAATGTCACAACATAACCTCAATATACTACAATGTACTAATAGCCAAAAAAATGGCACAGAACTGCGTAATTTATGAGCAGTGTCATAACATACAAGTATCATACGATGGGGCCATTAATTCCACCCGCAATATCAACATCAGAATCAGCAAAGATATTTACAACAAAATTGTAAAAAAGTTATAATTAATATTGCCCGATTACTTAATAACAACAATTATTTTTAGCTTGTTAAAACATTTGAAGTGGATAATCATTGCTTCAATTATACCTGCGGAATTGATCAAATTATATTCCGACAAATGAAGCTCGATCAAGCGCTCGAAATTAATTTCGATGAATTTCAATCGCAATTAATCGATTTGTTAAAGGAAGCGCAGTTGGAACAAATGTACGGTTTAAGCGTTTTCAATAATTGTTGCTAATTTGTTTGATTTTTAGGTATTTACGGTTTGAAGCTGATGCGAATAGATGTAAAATGATTTTTTATGAGAAAGCCAGGTTGAAATCGTTAATATTTTTAACGATCGATTTGCAAGTTACGGATCAGATTGAAATTATTAATGAAATGTCGACTAATATAGCGAGGCTTAAAGTAAGTTTTTGGTTTTGTTTGAATTTAGCTGATTTGATTGGTTTTAGGAAATAAATAGGAGTATTTCATATCAGTTAACACAAATGAAGTCAGAATTGAGGGATAAAGATGTTTTATTGAATACGGCTATGTCGACTAATACGATATTTGTGAATCAAGTGAAAAAGGTACGAAGTTTATTTTATATTTTTTAAATATTGGGTTCTAAAACAATGAAATTAGTGTTTTTAAATGCATTTTGGCATTGAATAATTAGATCAGCCTTCTCTATAATTACAAACTTGGGTAATTCATCAAAATGAAAGTTCACAATTTATGATAGTAGGAATAGAAGATACATTTATACACAGCTATAGGATTTTTGGACCTCACTGCAAAAATGGCAATGGTGGTTTTTGCTATAAACTATTAAAATATTGTTAGTGCTAAAATTCACCATAAATGTCAAAATTCTGTCATATTATAATAAAGTATATTCAAAAGGAACTAAAATTTGGCTAAAAACGGTTAAAAAGTGCAAAATTCTGTTTATAAAATGTCAATTCTATTTATAAAAAGTCGAAAATGGCAAAACTATTAAATATCATTAAAACATTTTTAAAAAGAACCAAAATATATCCAAAAACAGTTGAAAAGTGCAAAATTTTGTTCAAAAAATGTTAAAAATGGCAAAATCCGGTCTTGAAACATGAAAATATTGTTGGAAAGAAACAAAATCCGGCTATTTACTGTTGAAAAGTGCAAAATTCTTTTAATGAAATGTCAGAAATAGCAAAATTTGGTTATGAAATACTACAATATTGTCGGAAAGAACCCAATTCTGGCTGTAAATGATCAGAAGGTGCATAATTCTATTCATAGAATGTCAAAAGTAGCAAAATCTGGCTCTGTAGAACACCAAAGTTTGGTCATAAACTTATGGAAAAGTCAAAAATTGCAAAATATGGTATTAATATTAAATTGTTTTTAAAAAGAGACAGAATCAGACCAAAAATGGCAAAACTCTATTTAAACAATTGTCATAAAGCTTCAAAATCCAGCCAGAAACTGTTAAAAAGTGCACAAATCTATTCATAAAAACTCAAAAATATCAAAAAATTGTTTTTATAACTAAAGTCCTGTCTAAACTGTTAAAAGTGGTCTTTTAATGAAATATCAAGTTTTTGAATTTTTCTAAATTCTAATAGTTTTCTGCACATTTTAGAATCTTCTGAGAAACTCTAAATACTTCTAAAAAGTTTGCAAAAAGTTTTTAGAAATTCCAAGAGTTTTTAAAACATTTTAGAATCTTCTGAAGAGCTCTAAATACTTCTAAAAACTTATAGAAGACATTTGAAGAGATTTTAAACATTCTTCAAATATTAAAAGTTTTCTACTCATTTTAGAATCTTCTGAGAAGCTCTTGATAATTCTAAAAATCTTGCATAAGATTTTTGAAATTTTTTACGAATTTTAAGAGTTTCTAAAAGTTTTCTACACATTTGAGAAACTCTAAATACTTCTAAAAAGCTTGCGTACATTTTTTTTAAATTTTTACAAATTCCAAGAGTTTTTGAAACATTTTAGAATCTTCCGAGATGTTCTAGATACTTCTAAGAATTTACTGAAGACATTTGAAAAGTTTTTAAACTTTCTTTGAATTTTAAAAGTTTTCTACACATTTTAGAATCTTCTAAGAGAAGCTCTTGATAATTCTAAAAGTTTTGCGAAAGATTTTTGAAATTTTTTACGAATTCTAAGAGTTATTAATAGTTTTCTACACGTTTTAGAATCTTCTGAGAAACTCTAAGTATTTCTAAAAAGCTTGCCTAAGATTTTTTTTAAGTTTTTACAGATTCTAAGAGTTTTTGAAACATTTTGGAATCTTCTGAGATGCTCTAGATACTTCTAAGAATTTACTGAAGACATTTGAAAAGTTTTTAAACTTTCTTTGAATTCTAAAAGTTTTCTACACATTTTAGAATCTTCTAAGAAGCTCTTCATATTTCTAAAAATCTTGTGGAATGATTTGAAATTTTTTACGAATTCTAAAAGTTTTCTACGTATTTTAGAATCTTCTGAGAAACTCTAAATACTTCAAAAAGCTTGCGTAAGATTTTATTTATTTTTACAAATTTCACTTCTTTAAACTCTAGAAGGTTTCTACACATTTCATAATCTTCCGAGGAGCTCTTGATAATTCTAGAAATCTTGCGGAAGATTTTTTAAATAATTAATGAATTCTAAGAGTTTCTAAAAGTTTTCTACACGTTTTAGAATCTTCTGAGAAACTCTAAATACTTCTAAAAAGCTTGCCTAATTTTTTTTTAAAGATTTTACACATTCCATGAGTTTTTGAAACATTTTAGAATCTTCTGAGATGCTCTAGATAATTCTAAGAATTTGCTGAAAACATTTGAAAAGATTTTAAACTTTTTTTGAATTCTATAAGTTTTCTATACATTTTAGAATCTTCTAAGAAGATCTTGATAAGTCTATTAATCTTGCGGAAGATTTTTGAATTTTTTTACGAATTCTACGAGTTTCTAAAAATTTTCTACATATTTTAGAATCTTCTGAGGAGCTCTTGATAATTCTAAAAATCTTGCAGAAGATTTTTGAAATTTTTTACGAATTCTAAGAGTTATTAATAGTTTTCTACACGTTTTAGAATCTTCAGAGAAACTCTAAATACTTCTAAAAAGCTTGCGTAAGATTATTTTAAATTTTTACAAGTTCTAAGAGTTTTTGAAACATTTTAGAATCTTCTGAGATGCTCTAGATACTTTTAAGAGTTTACTGAAGACATCTGAAAAGTTTTTAAACTTTCTTTGAATTCTAAAAGTTTTCTAAACATTTTAGAATCTTCTAAGAAGCTCTTGATAATTCTAAAAATCTTGCAGATTTTTGAAATTTTTTACGAATTCTAAGAGTTATTAATAGTTTTCTACACGTTTTAGAATCTCCTGAGAAACTCTAAATATTTCTAAAAAGCTTGCTTAAGATTTTTTTAAAGTTTTTACAGATTCCAAGAGTTTTTGAAACATTTTAGAATCTTCCGAGATGCTCTAGATACTTCTAAGAATTTACTGAAGGCATTTGAAAAGTTTTTAAACTTTCTTTGAATTCTAAAAGTTTTCTATACATTTTAGAATCTTCTAAGAAGATTTTGATAATTCTAAAAATCTTGCTGAAGATTTTTGAAATTGTTTACGAATTTTAAGAGTTTCTTAAAGTTTTCTACACATTTTAGAATCTTCTGAGAAACTCTAAATATTTCTAAAAAGCTTGCCTAAAATTTTTTTAAAGTTTTTATAGATTCCAAGAGTTTTTGAAATATTTTAGAATCTTCTGAGATGCTCTAGATATTTCTATGAATTTACTGAAGACATTTGAAAAGTTTTTGACTTTCTTTAAATTCTAATAGTTTTCTACACATTTTAGAATCTTCTAAGAAGCTCTTGATAATTCTAAAAGTTTTGTAGAAGGTTTTTAAAATTTTTTATGATTTCTAAGAGTTTCTAAAAGTTTTTTGTACATTTTAGAATCTTTTGAGAAACTCTAAATATATCTAAAAAGCTTGCGTAAGGTTTTTTACAAATTCCAAAAGTTTTTGAAACATTTTAGAATCTTCTAAGAAGCTCTTGATAATTCTAAAAATCTTGCGGAAGATTTTTTTAAAGTTTTTACAAATTCCAGAATCTTCTGAGATGTTCTAGATACTTCTAAGAATTTACTGAAGACATTTGAAAAGTTTTTAAACTTTCTTTGAATTCTAAAAGTTTTCTACACATTTTAGAATCTTCTAAAAAGCTCTTGATAATTGTAAAAATCTTGTGGAAGATTTTTGAAATTTTTTACGAATTCTAAGAGTTTCTAATAGTTTTCTACTCATTTTAGAATCTTTTTAGAAACTCTAAATACTTCTAAAAAGCTTGCGTAAGATTATTTTAAATTTTTACAAATTCCAAGAGTTTTTGAATCATTTTAGAATCTTCTGAGATGCTCTAGATACTTTTTAGATTTTACTGAAGACATCTGAAAAGTTTTTAAACTTTCTTTGAATTCTAAAAGTTTTCTACACATTTTAGAATCTTCTAAGAAGCTCTTGATAATTCTAAAAATCTTGCAGATTTTTGAAATTTTTTACGAATTCTAAGAGTTATTAATAGTTTTCTACACGTTTTAGAATCTTCTGAGAAACTCTAAATATTTCTAAAAAGCTTGCTTAAGATTTTTTTAAAGTTTTTATAGATTCCAAGAGTTTTTGAAACATTTTAGAATCTTCTGAGATGCTCTAGATACTTTTAAATATTTACAGAAGACTTTTGAAAAGTTTCTAAACTTTCTTTAAATTTTAAAAGCTTTCTACACGTTTTAGAATCTGAGAAGCTCTTGATAATTCTAAAAACTTGCGAAAGATTTTTGAAATTTTTTACGAATTCTAAGAGTTTCTAAAAGTTTTCTACACATTTTAGAATTTTCTGAGAAACTTTAAATACTTCTAAAAAGCTTGCCTAAGTTTTTACAAATTCCAATAGTTTTTAAAACATTTTAGAATCTTCCGAGATGCTTTAGATGCTCTAGACACTTTTAAATATTTACAGAAGACATTTAAAAAGTTTCTAAACTTTCTTTAGATTCTAAAAGTTTTCTACACGTTTTGGAATCTTCTAAGAAGCTCTTGATAATTCTAAAAATCTTGCTGAAGATTTTTGAATTTTTTTACAAATTTTAAGAGTTTTTTAAAGTTTTCTACACATTTTAGAATCTTCTGAGAAACTTTAAATATTTCTAAAAAGCTTGCTTAAGATTTTTTTAAAGTTTTTACAGATTCCAAGAGTTTTTGAAAGATTTTAGAGTCTTCTGCGATGCTCTAGATACTTCTAAGAATTTACTGAAGACATTTGAAAAGTTTTTAAACTTTTTTTAAATTCTAAAAGTTTTCTACACATTTTAGAATCTTCTAAGAAGCTCTTGATAATTCTAAAAATATTGCGGAATATTTTTGAATTTTTTTACGTATTCTAAGAGTTTCTTAAAGTTTTCTACACATTTTAGAATCTTCTGAGTAACTCTAAATACTTCTAAAAAGCTTGCGTAAGATTATTTTAAATTTTTACAAATTCCAAAAGTTTTTGAAACATTTTATAATCTTCTGAGAAGCTCTAGATACTTTTAAGAGTGTACTGAAGACATTTGAAAAGTTTGAAACTTTCTTTAGATTCTAAAAGTTTTCTAAACATTTTAGAATTTTTTAAGAAGCTCTTGATAATTCCAAAAATCTTGCGGAAGGTTTTTGAAATTTTTTACGAGTTCTAAGAGTTTCTAAAAGTTTTCTACACATTTTAGAATCTTCTGAGAAACTTCTGAAAAGCATGCCTAAGATTTTTTTAAATTTTTACAAATTCCAAGAGTTTTTGAATCATTTTAGAATCTTCTGAGATGCTCTAGATACTTCTAAGAATTTACTGAAGACATTTGAAAAGTTTTTAAATTTTCTTTAAGTTCTAAAAGTTTTCTACACATTTTAAAATTTTCTAAGAAGCTCTTGATAATTCTAAAATTCTTGTGGAAGAGTTTTGATTTTTTTTACGGATTCTAAGAGTTTCTAAAAGTTTTCTACACATTTGAGAAACTCTAAATACTTCTAAAAAGCTTGCGTAATTTTTTTTTTAATTTTTACAAATTCCAAGAGATTTTGAAACATTTTAGAATCTTCTGAAGAGCTCTAGATGCTTCTAAAAACTCGTAGAAGACTTTTGAAAAGTTTTTAAACTTTCTTCAAATTATAAAAGTTTTTTACACGTTTTAGAATCTTTTAAGAAGCTCTTGATAATTCTAAAAATCTTGCGAAAGATTTTTGATTTTTTTTAGGAATTTTAAGAGTTTCTAAAAGTTTTCTACACATTTTGGAATCTTCTGAGAAACTCTAAATACTTTTGAAAAGCTTGCCTCAAATTTTTTTAAAGATTTCACACATTCCAAGAATTTTTGAAACATTTTAGAATCTTCTGAGATGCTCTAGATACTTCTGAAAAGTTCTTGAAAAGTTTTTAAACTTTTTTTAGATTCTAAAAGTTTTCTACACATTTTAGTATCTTCTAAGAAGCTCTTGATAATTCTAAAAATTCTAAGAGTTTCTTTAAATTTTGGAATCTTCTGAGCACTTGAAACTTCAAAATCATGGAGAAAACTTGAAATGATCTTAACTTTTCTAAAAATTCTAAAATCTAATCTTCCGACTTTTAAAAATCTTGCGGAAGGTTTTTAAAAGGTTTTTTATTTTTTATAAATTCCAAAAGTTTCTACACGTTTTAGAATCTTCAGAAAGTCGCTAGATTATTGTAAAAACATTTTAAATTTTAAATAATCAAACGAAAGACTGGTTTGCCATCTAGTTGCAATTATTAATACTAAAATGTCCGCATTTTAGTATTAATAATTGCAACTAGATGGCAAACCAGTCTTTCGTTTGATTATTTATAATATCAATTGTGTTCATAAGCACAGAAATATTTATTCAAAATCATAGAACATATATTCATATAGAACGGCAACTCAGCCTCTCTCTTGTTTCCACGTTTGCGCCATCACGTCGGAATGAACCAAAACTAATTTGCATTCCGCGGCAAATTTAAACTCTGGAATATATAATTTTTTTATTAAAAATTTATGGACAATGAATTAATAGGCAAGTCTAATTTAAATTTATTAGACTTGCACACATATTTACTGATGACATATATATTAGATATTAAGCAAATTTACAAACTTATTTAAATAAATTATTAAATTTTACAACTTGAATTAAAAAAAAAACATATACTTACATTTTAATATCGACTAGATGAAATCTTTGTATATTCATTATTTATAAAATAAAAATTAATTAAATTAATGTTTAAATTTTATTATACATTGCACACATATTTTCTACACATAATTTACATAGTTGAATTAAGCAAAAAAAATGTTGTAAACACATTACATGTCTCCTAATTAGTAATGATAATCAAATCAAATTCTATTCATTCTATTTTTATTTATTTATTTATTATTTAATACATTAATAATTTTAAAAGGATTTGATTTATTTTAAAATTAATAAACGATAGTAAACCTAAATACTCACTAAAAATTGTTTTGTGTATATTATATAAATAATGTTCACAAGAAACACAACACAACACATCCATATAACACAAAAAACACAGTTTAATGAAAAAAACTTGACAGATCTTTGTCCTGTCCTCACAATAATTGTTATTTGTCAGTCATAGCCAACTATCTGATTTTGAAAATTTTAGCTATCGCAGCGCTGCGCAGTAGAATGAACCAACACTAAAGTTATAGATTCAACTTTTTCTATTAACAGTGCGCACTCCATGTTCAAAATTGTCTTCGCTATCATGCGATGCCGTGGTCGTACATACTGACGAGGTTTGTAGAACCGAAACAATTGTCTATGCTTGACCCTTGGCCGCTGTGATTCGATTGACTGATTTTTGAATAAATTATTAATTCATTTCATTTTAAATTTTGTTTCAAATTCTAAAAATTTCTACACATTTTAGAATCTTCTGAAAAGGTTAAAATACTTTTAAAAAACTTGTGCAAGATTTAAGAATAGTTTTTAACTTTTTACAATTTTTACATGTTTTAGAATCTTCTATTTCATAAGCTGGGAGCCGGATTTTGCCATTTTTAATATTTTGTGAATAGAATTTGGCACTTATTGATAGTTTATGGCTTGATTTTAGTTCTTTTTAACAATATTTTTCATATTTTATAGCTGGATTTTTGAGATTACACTTTTTAAGAGGATTTTGACGCTTTTCAACAATTGTTTAAAATTGCAAAGTTTGATTTTGCTATTTTTGACATTTTATGAACCGTTTTCAACGTTTTCTTGCGAGATTTTTGTTTTTTTTTTAGTAGAATTTTGCATTCTTTTACAGTTAATGACCAAATTTTGATGTTTTCTGACAATATTTTCGTACTACAATGCTAGATTTTGCTAATTTTGACATTGTATGGATAACATTTTGTACCTATCGGCAGTTTATAGTTGGGTTTTGATCCTTTCTAATACATTTTTGATATTTTATAACTGGTTTTGCTATTTTTTGAGATTTTATAAAGACTTTTACACAGTTTATGGTTGGATTTTAGTGCTTTTTTTTTAAATAGTTTAAAATTTCAAGGCAGGATTTTGCTGTTGTTGACATTTTATGAACATAATTTTGTAGTTTTCAACTGTTTATGGCCCGTTTTGACTTTTTATAAATAGAATTTGCATTTTTAAGCAGTTTCTGATTAAGTTTTGATGCTTTCTTACAATATTTTCATACTGTTTTTGACATTCTTAAATAGAATTTTGCATCTTTTGACAAATTATGACTGGATTTTGCTATTTCTAACAATATTTTGATATTTCATAGCAGATTTTGCTATTTTTCGCATTTTATGAGTAGAATTTTGCACTTTTTAACTGTTATTATCAAAAATGTTGCTATTTTGAACAATACTTTGATATTTTATAGCCGGATTTTGCTATTTTTTAAATTTTATGAAAAAAAAAAGCATTTTTTAACAGTTTATGGCCGGATTTTTGCTGTTTAACAATATTTTCAAATTTCAAGAACGGATTTTGCAATTTTTGGTCAGATTTTGGTGTTTTTTGTTGTTTAAAGCTGGAATTTGCTATTTTTGACATTTTATCAGTACAATTTTACAGTTTTATGGTTGGATTTTGGTACTTTTTGAAAATATTTTGATATTTTATGACCGGGTTTTGCAAATTTTAAAATTTTATAAAAAAATGCATTTTTTAACGGTTTATGGCCGGATTTTTGCTGTTTCTAACAATATTTTCAAATTTCAGTTAAGGATTTTGCAATTTATGGACAAATTTTGGTGCTTTTTAACAATATTTTGTTGTTTAAAGTTGGAATTTGCTATTTTTGACATTTTATCAGTACAATTTTACAATTTTATGGTTAGATTTTGGTACTTTTTGAAAGTATTTTGATATTTTATTATTTTGCTATTTTTTATTTTTGGCGCTTTTAGACAATATTTAGATTTTATGGCCGGATTTCACTATTCTTTACTTTTTATAAATAGAATTTTACACTTTTCTACAGTTTATGGTTATTTTTGGGATTTTCCGACAATATTTTTATATTTTATGAACAGATTAGACTAATTTTGACATTTTATGAATGGAATTTTACACTTTTCAACAAGATTTTGGGGTTTTCTAACAAAATTTTTATATTTTATTGCCGGATTTTGCTATTTTTGAGATTTTATGAAGAAATTTCCACTTTTCAACAGTTCGATTCGCTACCTATGATAATATTTTGAGGTTTCAAAGCAGGACTTTTGTTATATTTGACATTATTTTGTTATATTATACATTATAAATAGAATTTTGCAGTTTTCAATCGTTTTTTGCCAGATTTTGTTATTTTTGACTTTTTCTGAATAGAGTGCACTTTTTAATAGTTTATAACTGGATCTCAATGTTTTGCGAAGCACAGAGACTAATGAACTGAATGTTTCATTTAGTTTACTTTTGAATTTATTAAAATCAGTTGACAAAACCAAATTAGAACCACAATTAGAAAAAAATTGTACCTTATAGTTTGATTAAAATATTTGTGGATGCATCCATTTTTATAAATGTTAAAATTTTGAAGTTTTAAGGACGGTTTTTGTGATTTTTGGGTCAAATTTTGTATTTTAAGCCGGATTTTGTTTTTAAGAAGCCGGATTTTGCTTCTTAGTGGTAGAATTTTGCAGTTTCCAAAATTAAATTTTTCAGTTTTAATTTATTCAAAGGCCGGATTAAGATAATATTTAAAGTTTTAAGGTCGGATTTTTTACTTTATGGGCCAGATTTTGTATTTTAAAATCCAAATGTGCTCTTTTGGGACTTTTTAAGACAATTTTAAAGTTATGAAGCCGGATTTTGTACATTTTAGGCCGAATTTTGTACATTAGAGGCCGGATTTTTATCTTTTTAGATTGAGTTTAGTAGATTTAAAGATTAAAAATGTATATTTTTTGGGGTAGGGTTTATATTCAGTTGGATTTTTACTTTGAAGGCCGGATTTTTTACTTTAAAGGCCGGATTTCTTAGTTTTGTGGTTATTTTTATAATTTTATGATTGAATATCTTATTTTACAAATCTAATTTCATACTTTTACAGCCGGATTTGTATTTTATAGGCTGAATTTGACATTTAATAATAGGTTTATTACTTTGAAGTTCAGATTTCTTACAGTTGAGGCCGGATTTTATATTTTTGAGAAAAATTGAATCATATTTGAGCCTGATTGGATATATTAAAAGTAACATATTTTACGGGAATTGTGTTTAATAAACTGGATTTGTTACTTTAAGGCCGGATTTATCACTTTCTATGACGAATTTTTAACATTTACTTTAAAGCAGGATTCTTTACTTTTAATGCCGGATTTATTACTTTTAATGTTTGGTTTATTATAACGGATTTATATGAAAACCGCTTAATTTTTGGCCGGAAAAGCCGGATTTATTACTTTACTGCGGATTTTTTAATTTTAAGGCCGGATTTAAATTATAACCACAAGATTTTGTACATTCTGACCGGATTTATTATAATTGCGGCCGGATTTCTTACTAAAGAGGCCAGATTTATTACTTTCAACGCAAAATTCTTTATTTTTGAGGCCGGATTTAAATTAGAACTGCAAGATTTTTTACTTTTTGGCCGGATTTTTCACTGAAAAGCTGGATTTATTATTTTAAACACCGGATTCTACATTTTTCAAGCTGAATTTATAATATTTAAGCTAAAAATGATGTTTTTTCTTTTACCAGGATATCCAAACATTAGAAAACTCCTTCTGCACGACCCTAACAAAACTCGAACGTAAAATAACAGAAAAACTCATAACCCTCAACCGAAAACACGTAAAACTAATCAACGATTTGGAAATCGTGAAAGCAGAAAACAAATTAAAATGCGAATCGAGCGTCAGATTAGTCAATTCAATGCACAATTTACGTTTAGAAAACGAACGTAACATTAAGATGATCGACGATTTGAAAATGGAAGTGAATCATTTGAAAATATTACGAAATAACGCTGAAGAGAATTGCGGCAATATGCGACAAAATGCAGGCCGAAAAGAACGCGAAATTGACGATCTTAAATCGCAAATCGATGAATTAAGGAAGGATTTACAGGATGCAACCTTGATTATTGCGCAGAAAACGAAAACGCATGAGGAATTAAGCAAGGATTTAGTACAAGCTAATACGATGCTTGTTAATTTTAATAATCAATATGATGGTTTATCGAAACAGGTAAGAATTTAATTTTGTTTTATATTTTTATCAATTTTCTTATTATTTCAGTTAGATGAAATGAAAGAAATAGCGAAACGAAAAGATAAGCAAGTTAAAGAACAAGCCATCCAAAAAACAAAACTTGTAGATGAGTTTGAACGTTATAAAACTCAATTCAATACTGAAGAATTAAGTAAGGTTAAACAGGAATTATTCTTCACCAAACAAAACCTGCATGAACTCGAGAAGCAAAACAAGGAGGCTGTGAAATGTATGTTCTGATCAATCGAAAAGTGTAAAATTTGATTTTTGCAGTTTTATTAAATTTTTTGATTGACAAAATTCTTAATTTTTTTTCATTTTAGTGAATGGTCTTTTAACGAGGAAATTATCGTCAGGCGATGTGGTATCTAATGTTAGAAATGTGAATCTGTTGCCTCCAAGTCAACGAAATAATTATTAATTTGTTTTAAATTATTTTAAGGTTTGGATTGTTTATTGTGTGTGAATGTTATGTACATTTACCGTTTATTAATTAACATGTGATAATTTTTGTACTTTTTCTACGTCATAAAAAAAAATTGATTCGATCATAATTCCCTGCAAAATTTTATCCTTGTTATTCCTTAAATTAGAAATTGTGTTCCTTTGTTGTAACTGTATTGTGATATTTTATAGCACATAACCTAAAATAATGAAAACTATAGTGACAGATTATAAAACTAAATTGACATCTCTGCAGTTATGAAGATTAAATAATTTTATATAGTTTTTATAATCTGTCGCGATTGAAACTTGTGCAATCATGAGAACATTATTGACTCATGTGTCGTTTTGAAACAAAGGTTGCACGGTAGTTACATAACCTTAAAATACATTGACATTTAGCAATACGCAATTGAGATAGTGACAGTCGTACGTCATTCATGGATTCATCAAATCTTTGACGCTGATGTCACCTGAATCACTGTAATGCCATTTATGACAGTAATACGTTCTATAGTTACCTTACCTTGAAATATAGACGTTTATTTGGTGCTACTCAACTAACAACATTTTGATGTTTTATGGCCATCTGAAAATATTTAAATTTTGTATTTATGGATTTACATAGGTATTTTTGACTTTTTATGATAGAATTTTACACTATTCAACATTTTATGGCCGGATTTTTGTGCTTTAGACTTTGTGAATAGAACTCTGCACTTTTCAATAGTTTATGACCGAATTTTGCTATTTTAGTAATATTTTAATATTTCAAAGTAAAATTTTGCTATTTTTAATATTTTATGAAAATGTTTACACTAGCTGGACTTTGACAGTTGATCATTGTTTCAATTTGACATTTTGTCACCGTTTTGGCAGTAGATAACTGATTCAATTTGACATTTGGTCTAACTGAAAAATTATTTATGTCAAGTTCATAAACTCAAAAATAATACAATGTTTTTCAAGCTGTCAAAAAGTATTCGGAATTTGTTAGTTAACTCACAATATGTAGCATTTTTGATAGTTGAGGAACATTATATGATAGTTCAAAAACATTTATGACACTTTAGGAACAATTTAAGAACAGTTCAGAAACATTACAACATGACAGTTATAAAGACAGTTCAGGAACATTTGTAGCAGTTAATGAACATTTTATAATGTTTGTTATAGTTTAAGAGCACTATTGACAGTTTAAAAACATTTTTTAGCATTTATAACAATTGAGGAATACTCTATGTCAGTTTCGGAACATTTATGACAGTTCAGGAACATTTATGACAGTTGAGGAACATTATATGACAGCTCACGAACCATTTGTCATAGTTTAAGAGCACTATTGACGGTTTAAAAACATTGTTTAGCATTTCTAACAATTGAGGAGTGTTATATGACAGTTCAGAAACATTTTATAACATACCTGACAGTTGAGGAACATTATATGACATTTCAGGAACGTTTGTAGCAGATGAGGAACATTTGTCATAGTTTAAAAGTACTACTGACATTTTGAAAACAGTTTTTAGCATTTCTAACAATTGAGGAACATTGTATGACAGTTCAGGAACATTTGTAGCGTTTGAAAACTTTTTTTGACAGTTTAGGAGCATTTTATAACATTTGTCATAGTTTAAGAGCTTTATTGACGGCCTAAAAACAATTCTTAGCATTTCAGTTGAGGAATATTATATGACAGTTCAGGAACATTTTAATTTATTTCTGACAGTTTAAGAACATTATATGACACTTCAGGAACATTTGTCATAGTTTAAGAGCACTATTGACATTTTAAAAACATTTTTCAGCATTTCTAACGATTGAGAAACATTGTATAACAGTTCAGGAACATTTGTAGCAGTTGAAAAATATTTCTGACAGTTTAGGAACATTTTTCATAGTTTAAGAGCTCTATTGACGACCTATAAACATTTTTTAGCATTTCTAACAGTTGAGGAACATTATATGACAGTTCAGGAACATTTTATAACATTCCTGACAGTTTAAGAACATTATATGACAGTTTAAGAACATTATATGACAGTTCAGGAACATTTTATAACAGTTCAGGAACATTTTATAACATTTAGCATAGTTTAAGAGCTCCTATGACTGCCTAAAAACATTTTTTATCATTTCTAACAGTTGAGGAACATTATATGACAGTTCAGGAACATTTTATAGCATTCCTAACAGTTGAAGAACATTATATGACAGTTCAGGAACATTTTATAACATTCTTGACATTTGAAGAACATTATATGACAGTTCAGGAACATTTTATAACATTCCTGATAGTTTATGAACATTTTATAACATTCCTGACAGTTGAGGAACATTATATGACAGTTTAGAAACGTTTGTAATAGTTTAAGAGCACTATTGACATTTTAAAAACATTTTTTAGCAGTTCTATCGATTGAGGAACATTGTATGACAGTTCAGGAACATTTGTAGCGGTTGAAGAACATTTTTGACAGTTGAGAAACATTATATGACAGTTCAGAAACATTTGTAGCAGTTGAGGAACATTTGTCATAGTTTAAGAGTACTATTGAGATTTTTTAGCATTTCTAACGATTGACAAACATTATATGACAGTTTAGCAACATTTTATAACATTCCTGATAGTTTAGAAACATTTTATAACATTCCTGACAGTTGAGGAAAATTACATGACAGTTCAGAAACGTTTGTAATAGTTTAAGAGCACTATTGACATTTTAAAAACATTTTTTAGCATTTCTTACGATTGAGAAACATTGTATGACAGTTCAGGAACATTTGTAGCAGTTGAAAAACATTTCTGACAGTTGAGGAACATTTGACATGGTTTAAGAGCTCTACTGAGGCCTAAAATCATTTTTTAGCATTTCTAACAATTGAAGAACATTATATGACAGTTCAGGAACATTTTATAACATTCCTGACACTTAAGGAACATTATATAACAGTTCAGGAACATTTGTAGCTGTTGAAGAACATTTTTGACAGTTGAAGAACATTATATGACAGTTCAGAAACATTTACCATAGTTTAAGAGCACTATTGACATTTTAAAAACTTTTTTTGCATTTTTAACGATTGAGGAACATTTCAGTTCAGGAACATTTTATAATATTTATGACAGTTCAGAAATATTTGTATCAGTTAAAGAACATTTATGACAGTTTAAGAACACTATATGACAGTTCAAGAACATTTGTAGCAGTTAAAGAACATTTTTTATAATTTAAGAGCACTGTTTACAGTGTAATAACATTTTTTTAGGATTTCTAACAATTGCGGAACATTATATGACAGTACAAAAACATTTGTAGCAGTTTAAGAACATTTTATAACATTTCTGACAGTTCAGGAATATTTGTAGCAGTTTAAGAACATTTTATAACATTGACAGTTGAAGAACATTATGTGACAGTTCAGAAACATTTGTAGCAGTTTAGGGAGATTTGTAGCAACTAAATAACATTTATGACAGTTCAAGAACTTTGTAGAAATCCTAAAAAATGTTTTGTAGCAGTTTAAGAACATTTTATAACATTTCTGACAGTTCAGGAATATTTGTAGCAGTTGAAGAACATTTTATAACATTGACAGTTGAAGAACGTTATGTGACAGTTCTGAAACATTATATGACAGTTCAGAAACATTTGTAGCAGTTCAGGGAAATTTGTAGCAACTAAATAACATTTATGACAGTTCAAGAACTTTGTAGAAATCCTAAAAAATGTTTTGTAGCAGTTTAAGAACATTTTATAACATTTCTGACAGTTCAGGAATATTTGTAGCATTTGAAGAACATTTTATAACATTGACAGTTGAAGAACGTTATGTGACAGTTCTGAAACATTATATGACAGTTCAGAAACATTTGTAGCAGTTCAGGGAAATTTGTAGCAACTAAATAACATTTATGACAGTTCAAGAACTTTGTAGAAATCCTAAAAAATGTTTTGTAGCAGTTTAAGAATATTTTATAACATTTCTGGCAGTTCAGGAACATTTTATAACATTTATGACAGGTTAGGAACATTATATGACAGTTCAGAAACATTTGTAGCAGTTGAAGAACATTTTATAACTTTTATGACAGGTTAGGAACATTATATGACAGTTCAGGAACATTTGTAGCAATTTAATAACATTTATGACAGTTCAGGAACATTTGTGACAGTTGAAGAACATTATATGACAGTTCAAGAAAATTTTATAATATTTCTGACAACTCAGGAACATTTGTATCAGTTGAAGAACATTTCTGACAGTTGAGGAACGTTATATGACAGTTCAGGAACATTTGCCATACTTTAAGAGCACTATTGACGTTTTAGAAACTTTTTCTTAGCATTTTTAACAATCTAGGAACATTATATTACAGTTCAGAAATATTTTATAACATTTCTGACATTTGAGAAACATTATATGACAGTTCAGAAACATTTGTCATAGTTTAAGAGCACTATTGACATTTTAAAAACATTTTTCAGCATTTCTAACGATTGAGGAACATTGTATAACAGTTCAGGAACATTTGTAGCAGTTGAAAAATATTTCTGACAGTTTAGGAACATTAGTCATTGTTTAAGAGCTTTATTGACGACCTATAAACATTTTTTAGCATTTCTAACAGTTGAGGAACATTATATAACAGTTCAGGAACATTTTATAACATTCCTGACAGTTTAAGAACATTATATGACAGTTCAGGAACATTTTATAACATTTGGCATAGTTTAAGAGCTCCTACGACTGCCTAAAAACATTTTTTATCGATTCTAACAGTTGAGGAACATTATATGACAGTTCAGCAACATTTTATAACATTCTTGACAGTTTAGGAACATTTTATAACATTCCTGACAGTTGAGGAAAATTACATGAGAGTTCAGTAACGTTTGTAATAGTTTAAGAGCACTATTGACATTTTTTAGCATTTCTTACGATTGAGGACCATTGTATGACAGTTCAGGAACATTTGTAGCAGTTGAAAAACATTTCTGACAGTTGAGGAACATTTGACATGGTTTAAGAGCTCTACTGAGGCCTAAAATAATTTTTTAGCATTTCTAACAATTGAAGAACATTATATGACAGTTCAGGAACATTTTATAACATTCCTGACACTTAAGGAACATTATATAACAGTTTAGGAACATTTGTCATAGTTTAAAAGCACTATTGACATTTTAAAAACATTTTTTAGCGTTTATAACGATTGAGGAATATTATATGACAGTTCAGGAACATTTGTAGCTGCTGAAGAACATTTCTGACAGTTGAGGAACATTTGTAGCAGTTAAGGAACATTTTATAACATTTGTCATAGTTTAAGAGTACTATTGACATTTTTTAGCATTTCTAACGATTGATGAACATTATATGACAGTTCAGGAACATTTTATAACAATCCTGACAGTTTAAGAACATTATATGACAGTTTAGGAATATTTGTTACAGTTTAAGAGCTCTAATGACGGCCTAAAAACATTTTTTACCATTTCTGAAAGTTGAGGAACATTATGTGACAGTTCAGGACTTTTTATAACATACCTGACAGTTAAAGAAAAATATATGACAGTTTAGGAACATTTTATAACATTCCTGACAGTTGAGGAACATTATATGACAGTTCAGAAACATTTGTCATAGTTTAAGCACATTTCTGACAGTTCTATTGACAACCTATAAACATTTGTTAGCATTTCTAACAGTTGAGGAACATTATATGAGAGTTCAGGAACATTTTATAACGTTCCTGACACGTAAGAAACATTATATGACAGTTCAGGAACATTTGTCATAGTTTAAGAGCACTATTGACGTTTTAAATTTTTTTTTAGCATTTTTAACGATTGAGGAACATTATATGACAGTTCAGGAACATTATATGATAGTTCAGGAACATTTTATAACATTCCTCACAGTTGAGGAACATTATATGACAGTTCAGAAACGTTTGTAATAGTTTAAGAGCACTATTGACATTTTAAAAACATTTTTTAGCGATTCTTACGGTTGAGGAACATTTTATAACATTTCTGACAATTGAGGAATATTATATGACTATTTAGGAACATTTGTTATAGTTTAATAGCATTATTGACATTTTAAAAACATTTTTTAGCATTTCTAACGGCTGAGTAACATTATATGATAGTTTAGGAACATTTGTAGTTGTTAAGGAACCTTTCTGGCAGTTGAGGAACATTTGCCATAGTTTAAGAGCACTATTGACACTTTAAAAACATTTTTTAGCATTTCTAACGATTGAGGAACATTGTATGACAGTTCAGGAACATTTGTAGCAGTTGAAGAACATTTTATAACATTTCTAACAGTTGAAAAACATTATATAATAGTTTAGGAACATTTGTAGCAGTTGAAGAACGTTTATAACATTTGTTATAGTTTAAGGGCACTGTTTACACTTTAATAACATTTTTTAGCATTTCTAACAGTTGAAGTATATTATATGACAGTTCAGAAACATTTTGTAGCAGTTTAAGAACGTTTTATAACATGTCTGACAGTTAAGGAATGTTATATAACAGTTCAGAAACATTTTGTAGCAGTTTAAGAACGTTTTATAACATTTCTGACAGTTGCGGAACATTATATGACAGTTCAAGAACATTGTTAAAAGTTCAGGAACATTTGTAGCAATTTAGGAACATTTTATAACATTTCTGACAGTTGAGGAACATTATATGACAGTTTAGAAACATTTTATGACAGTTTAGAAACATTTTATAAGATTTATGATAGTTGAAGAAGACTATATGACAGTTTATGAGCATTTGTAGCAATTGAAGAACATTTTATAACATTTATGACAGTTCAGGAACGTTTTATAATATTTCTGACAGTTTAAGAACATTATATGACAGATCAGAAACATTTGTAGCAGTTGAAGAACATTTATAACATTTGTTATAGTTGAAGAGCACTGTTTACGGTTTAATAACATTTTTTAGCATTTCTTAACAGTTTTGAAACATTATATGACAGTTCAAAAACATTTGTAGCAGTTTAAGAACATTTTATAACATGTCTGACAGTTAAGGAACATTATATGACAGTTTAGGAACATTTGTAGCAGTTATAGAACATTTCTGACAGTTGAGAAATATTATATGACAGTTCAAAAACATTGTTGAAAATTCAGGAACATTTTATAATTATAATTTTATAATTATCAGTTGTAAACTCGCTAATACAGTCCGGAATAGAATAGAACCATTTCCCATTATCAAACCGCCCATTCCTAAAGTAGAATTCAATAATAAAAATATTCTCTTCATTTGTATAATTTCTTGTTGTTGTTGTTTTATGCAGTGGCAGCTCCGTTGTGACGTGAAGTTGCACTGTCTATCACTTGGCACGTACGTTTACGTACATTGTTGCCAGTTACCGCCTGTAAATAAATTTTGACTTCAAATTGAATTTTAATTGACCCTAATACAGTCGTTAGGTAGGACATATACATGTATATATGCTTATACATATATACATATGGATGCGGACGACCGCAGAAGGGAGAAGGTATACATAAAAGAAAAAACAAATTAACTCTTCTCGAGCCGAAGCCCCAGCGACTCTGTCACAACACAGGGGAGAGGCCTCGGTCGGAATATGTTAGTGATTATTGATGATTGAGGGGCGAGTTAAAGAAAGTTAATGAACGTTAAATTGACGTGAACAGAATTCAAAAATTATAGGCGGAGTTTTATAGTTTTAATGTGATGCAAAAGCGAAGAATAGACAATAGGCGCGTTCGTTTCGCCAATATCACTGAAATTTTGATCACTTGGTAATGACCTAAAATATTACTTAATTATTGTTTAACATGATACATAACAAAGAACGACCAATTTCACCTTATCTCAAATTGTTTTATTCATTACTCGCCATATTTTTATATTTATGACACGGAATTTGTTTAATTTATCATCACCAAGTGATCAAAATTTCAGTGATATTGGCGAAACGAACGCGCATATTAGCGTTGTATACATTCTTATAACCTTGCTTGCTTGACAGCTGTCAAAGTTGAACTGTCAAAACAAATAGTATAGTGGACAATTTTAAAAAGGCGGCATATTTAAAGTGATTACATTATCCCATTCATTTATAAACTCCTTGTATATAAAAGTTCAGGAACATTTGTAGCAGTTGAAGAACATTTTATAACATTTACTGCAGTTGAAGAACTTTATATGACAGATCATAAACATTTTATGACAGTTCAGAAACATTTGTAGCAGTTTAAGAATATTTTATAACATGTCTGACAGTTAAGGAACATTTCTGACAGTTCAGGAACATTTATGACAGTTCGGAAACATTTGTAGCAATTTAAGAACATTTTATAACATTTCTGACAGTTGAGGAACATTATATGATAGTTCAGGAACATATTATGACAGTTGATGAACATTTTATAACATTTATGACAGTTCAGAAACATTTGTAGCAGTTGAAAAACATTATGTGACAGTTCAAGAACATTGTTGAAAGTTCAGGAACATTTTATAATATTTCTGACAGTTGTGGAACATTATATAACAGTTTAGGAACATTTGTAACAGTTGAAGAACAATTTATAACATTTCTGGCAGTTGAAGAACATTAAATGACAGTTTAAGAACATTGTTGAAAGTTCAGGAACGTTTGTAGCAGTTGAAGAACATTGTATAACGTTTCTGACAGTTGAGGAACATTATATGACAGTTTAAGAACATTTTATAACAATTGTGATAGTTCAAGAGCATCATTAACAGTTTAAATTTAGTTCATGTAATTTTTGACAGTTGAGAAACATTTTATAACAATTCATATACATCATAACAGTTCAGGAACATTTTTGAATCATCATTCATGTCGAAAAGTGGTTCTAATTTGTCATAAAATCTCAACAATAATTTCTCATTAAACTGTCAAATTGACGATAATATGTCAAACAGTTAATTTATTAGAAGTGTTCAATTCTTAAAATGTGTTCTTGAACTGTCAAAGTGTGTTCAAGAACTGTTAAAAGTTTTGAAAACGCTGAGGTGCTATTTTGATATTTTTAACATAGAATTTTACACTTTTTGGTTAGATTTTAGTCAGTTTCTGAAAATATTTTAATGTTTTATGACTGTTTTTTTTTTATTTTTGAATTGTTAGGCAAAAATCGCGATAAAGCTTAATTCCTTCGACCACGTACAGAGGAAACTGCATAGCTTTGCAAAATTCCGAAAGTAAACAATAATATGTCAATTTCCTGCTGCCGATTTGCAAAGCGGAACCAATCAGGAACGAACCGCTACCAATGTACAAATGTAGCAGTTTGCTCCTGTCTTCCTGAACGCACCAATTATTTGGTTTGTGTGATTGACTTGCACGGTTTGAGAACGTTAGCAATTGGAACAATATCATCAATGTCATTGATGACATTAGTAAAGCTTGACGATGTCAATGTTATATATTTAACGCGTATTGAATTAAATAATTGCTTAAATGGCAAAGAACAAAACCGAAATTGACAAAAATCTCAGACAAAACATTGAAGAAATAATTGATGACCCACTATCCGAACTCCACATTGATGATGAATTATCAGAACAAGATAGAATTAATAAAGCCACTGATTTTGCATTAAGTGAACGTTGCGATAGATTAAAACAACAAATCACCGAAATTAGAAAACCAAGACGGCCGTTATATTTAAGACATATTGGTAATTGTGGTGATGCAACTGAAGAAAATCCATCAACATCATCTACATCCGTATATGCATCTACTTCAACATCTACATCGGGTCCTATTAGAATACATCCGTCGTGTAAAGTTAGAGCAAATCCATCATCCACATCCGTATCTACATCAACATCAGATCCTATCAGAGAACAACCAATGCGTAAGGTTAAAGGAAAACGTAAAACGCAGGCTTCTTCTAATGTTAGATACAGGCAGTTAAGATATCGAGCTATGATAAGAACAACCGGCATTGAAGCACCTGTAAATGAAATAACTAAAGTAGCAGCAAGTCCGCGTCGTTTATTTGCAAATAAAAGATAGTGTTAATGTTATGTAATAATGATTAAGTAATTTAAGTATCTATTCGAATTAGTTTACAGTTTTTCTTATTGATTTACAGATGACTTGACACATGACAATGTAATATATTATTGAGTACGTTCAAAACGGCAGAAGCGCATCACTGATTCAGCGTCGTAGCTAAAGCCGGGGGATATTATGTTGCTTTGCGTCAATTAATATATTGACATTAAATCCAATTGTTGCAGTTTATGATTGTCGCTTTGCTAATGTGTGACGCTAATTTGTTATTACAAAGCGGTAGATCAAACATTATTTTTAATTTTAATTCTTTACATAGATCTTGCTGGAGTTATGTAGTGGTTAGGCCGCTACTGCTGTGTTTATTTAAAGCTGTTTACAAGTGTTTTGACAGATGACGCAAGTGACATTTCTGATTTTGACTGATGGCATATTTAATTTTGACAGATGACACATCTAATTTTGATAGATGACGTGTTTTTACAAGTGACATTTTTGATTTTGACAGATGACACATCTGATTTTGTTTAGAACACATCTAATTTTGACAGATGATACATGTGTTTTTGACAATTGACATTTCTAATTTTGACAGATGATACATCTGATTTTGACAAACGACATGTGTTTTTGACAAATGACATTGATAATTTTGACAGATAATATATCTGATTTTGACAAATAACATACATATAATTTTGACAGATAACACATCTGATTTTGACAGATCACACATGTGTTTTGACAAGTGACATTTTTGATTTTAACAAATGACACGTCTAATTTTGACAGTTGACATTTTTATGAAATAAATTAATATTTTTTTAAACTAAATCCAACGATCAAAGCGGATCAAGCTCAATGACTACGGCATCGCATGATAGCAAAAAAATCTAGTTTTGACAGATGACACATCTGATTTTGACAGATGACACATGTTGATAGATGATTTATGTGTTTTTGACAAGTGACATTGTTAATTTTGACAGATAATACATCTGATTTTGACAAATAACACATTTAATTTTGACAGATAACACATGTGTTTTTGACAAGTGACATTTCTAATTTTGACAGATGACACATATGATTTTGACAGATGACACATGTGTTTTTGACAAGTAACATTGATAATTTTGACAGATAATACATTTGGTTTTGGCAAATAACACATTATTTTTGACAGATAACAAATCTAATTTTGACAAATGACACATGTGTTTTTGACAAGTGACATCAACTGATTTTGACACTTGGTTTTTTGAAATAAATTAATATTAAGCTACCAAGGATCAAGACAATTGTTTCGGTTTTACAAACCTTGTCAGTGCGCCTTGTATGATAGCAGAGAATAAAGAACGAATGAGCACTTAATTTGTTGCTATATAGACCCAATCTGTCGCTTCGGAATTGACAGATTGACAAGTGCGTCACTGTATGCACTAAAAATGTATAAATGCAATCAGTTGCATTGCGATTTTAATGTGTCACGGTATAAACATATTTTAATAAATGTATTGACCCAATTTGACGCTTTGCAATTGACAGGTGCGTCACGGTACGCACTAAAAATGTATAAATTCCATTTTAATGTCCTCGTGCCCTTAGACCGGATAAAAATTTTGCCAAAAAAGTACAATCTACAACTTGAAACTTCTAAATAAATTTTTAAGGTCAATCTCAAAGCAACAGCTTAAATCTTATTAAATTACATTAAAAACAATTATCGTGCATAAAATAACATGCTAACTATACGTACATCATATTCATATTTCCATAAACAATACCCAGTCCCTTAATTAACAATAATAACAAAATTAAATCAATTCAATGTTACGCCACTGCTTTCTTTTCTTTCTGATTAATGATAATTCTAAGTAACAACGTTAATTATTAATTGTTTTCAAGTTGGCTCCTCTTGTCACTTATTTTGACTTTTGTTTTTAACGCACGTCTGAAAGTCGGGAATTTTTCTTTTTTAATTTCGAAAGATGTTTTCGTAGTTTTCGGCCCCACGGACACGCACCCAAAATCGTGCGAAAGAGGAGCGACGGTGATCTGGACCTATCCGCCGCCCTCACATATACACACACCTACACATCACCAAAATGGTGATGCTCAAATTGGAGGAACAAGTATGTAGTAACTCCTATCAGTCAGCCTTCTTAGGTTATGTTTATCCATGTCATAACATATAATTTATTTTTTCTTTAGCCTCCCTTGATCCAGGCTATTTTCTCAGGTGAAATCGAGGATGTTAGAAATTTATTAGATAGCAAACCGGATGTTAATTATCAAGGTAAGGTAATTTGTTAGTATGGTTACGAGGTAAATAATTTGTTTTTATGTTAAGATGCGGAAAAGAGGAGCCCTTTACATGCTGCCGCTTTTAAAGGTGATAAGGAGTTGGCTGAATTGTTGCTCGTACAAGGGGCTCGAGTTAATACCAAGGATAGTAAATGGTTGACTCCGTTACATAGGGCTTGCGGAGTCGGATCAGAAGTATGACATTTAATATTTTTATCTTATCACTGTCAACTTGATCTATAATTCTAGTAAACTAAGTACAATAGGCAACTTAATATACACAAAAAGATTGTTTGCTCAGTTGCAGTTACTAATACTATTCTTGAAAAAATACAAATTTTAACAATTTTTGCAGGAAACCGTAGCTTTGTTATTAAAACACAAAGCAGACACGACAGCAAGAGACAGACAGTGGCAAACGCCTTTACACATTGCCGCTGCCAATAATGCCGTTGAATGTGTCTCGCATTTGCTTAACTATGTGCCAAACGTTAATATAACAGATCGATCTGGTAGAACGGCTCTGCATCATGCAGCCTTAAATGGCCACAACGACGTAGTTGAACTCCTAATACTCAAAGGTTGCATTGTCAATGCTTGTGATAAAAAAGATTGCAGGTAATGAATCGATTATTGAAGCTAATTGGGTGATTTGTTATTGTTTAATTATTTGCAGACCTATACACTGGGCGGCCCATCTGGGACATGTCGATACTGTAGAATTGTTGATTAGGAATGATGCCGATATTAATGTTAAGGATCGGAATCAGTACACGCCTTTACATGTTGCTGCTGCCAGTGGTGAGACTATTGTTTATATTGATACAGGTTAGGTTTTGATTGAGCAATTTTTTTTTGTTGGTTAAGGTTATTATATAGTTTATTTATAGGTCCTATAGAGTGGAAATATACAAATTTATGTGCATAGCTACAGTATTTGGTTCATTCTGACAATATTTTAACAATATGTTGATATTTAGTGGCAGGATTTTGCTGTTATTGACTTTTTATGAATAGAATTTAACTGTTTTTGACATTTTATTAATAAAATTTTGCTTTTTTAAACCGTTTTTGGTTGGATTTTGATTGTAGCTGAAAATAATTTAAGGTATAACCGGATTTACTATTTTTGATATTTTATAAATGAAATTTTGAATCTTTGGACCGTTTTTGGCCGGATTTTGATTCTGTCTGAAATGTTATGACTCAATTTAGCATGATTTTTGACATTGACAATAGAAATTTCCATTTTTAGAACTGTTTACGTTTTTTATAGTTGGATTTTACTATTCTTGATATTTCATTTACACTTTTCAACAGTTTATAGCCAGATTTTGGTTTTTCTAACAAAAGTTTGACATTTTATGGTTGGATTCTGCTATTTTTGAAATTTTGTGAATGGAATTTTACATTTTTTAACAATTTTATTGTTGGGTTTGGTGCTTTTTAACAATATTTTATAACCAGATTTTGCAGTTTTTGAAATTTCTTGAAATTTTTTACACTTTTCAACAGTTTATTGCCGAATTTTAAACAATTTATGACCAAATTTTAGTACACTCTCACAATATTTTTATACTTTATGGCTCGCTTTTGCTATTTTTGACATTCCATGAAAATAATTTTGCACTAATCTACAGTTTATGGGCGAATTTAGTGCTTTCTGACAATATTTTGATGTTTCAAGGCCGGATTTTGCTGTTTTGACATTTCATGAATAAAATTTTGCACTTTTTGACAGTTTTTGGTTAGTATTTGGATCATTCTTCTGACAATATTTTAATGTTTTAAGACCGAATTTTGTTAGTTTTGACAATTTTTAAATAGAATTTTGGATTTTTCATATGGCCAGGTTTTGGTTCTGATAATATTTTATAGTCAGATTTTGCTATTTATGAAATTGTTAATGTTAAACTTTAGTAATAAACTGTTAATCCGGCTTTTAAATTATAAATCTGCTCTTCAAACTATCAGGCTTTCAAAAAATGTGAAATTTTAATTGTGGCCGGATTTTATAGGTTAAAAATCCGGCTACATATGTATTTAGTCTACTGCCAAACCGTTAATCCGGTCTCTAAATAATAAATCTAGCCTTTAAACTGCAAATCCGGTTTTTAGAAGTGTAAATTTGGCCACACCCACAATCCGGCCAGTGAATAACAAAAATATTAAAACTTTAATCTTAACGTAGCAAAACCATTCATTAAAAGTGAACAATGTTAATATCCGGCCGAAATGTCAACTAAAATCCGGCAATTTAATGATAAAAATTACAATCCAGCCACAAAACGATTTATGTAAAAAACTACTAGAATCTGGCTATAAAAATGTAAAAATCCGGCCATAAAATGGCAAACAGGCAAAAATCCGGTCATTAAATGTTGAAAATATTAAAACCCAGCCACAATTTATGTTAAAAATTGCAAAATCCGGCCATAAAAACTCTAAAAATAGCAAATATCTGTCAAAATTATTAAAATCTAGTTCTAAAATGTTGAAAATTAAAACAAAATTGACCAGTATTTAACGAAAATATCAAATTTTTGTTTTAAAGTAGCAACATCCGTTTATTAAATGTCAACAATCTAAAAATCCGGCCATAAAATGGCAAACAATATTAAAATCCGGTCATTAAATGTTAAAAATATTAAAATCCAGCCATAATTTATGTTAAATATGGCAAAATCCGGCTATAAAAAGCTAAAAATAGCAAATATCTGTCAAAATTATTGAAATCTAGTTCTAAAATGTTAAAAAAATTTAAAAATTGCCCAGTATTTAACAAAAATATCAAATTTCTGTTTTAAAGTAGCAACATTTGTTTATTAAATGTCAACAATGTAAAAATCCGGCCATCAAATGGCAATCAATATTAAAATCCGGTCATTAAATGTTAAAAATATTAGAATCCAGCCACAATTTATGTTAAAAATAGCAAAATCCGGCCATATAAAGCTAAAAATAGCAAATATCTGTCAAAATTATTAAAATCCAGTTTAAAAATGATAAAAATTTAAAAAAATTGGCCAGTATTTAACAAAAATATCAAATTTCCGTTTTAAAGTAGCAACTCTGATTATTAAATGTCAAGAATGTAAAAATCCGGCCAGAAAATGGTAAACAATATTAAAATCCGGTCATTAAATGTTACAAATATTAAAATCCAGCTACAATTTATGTTAAAAATAGCAAAATCCTGTCATATAAAGCTAAAAATAGTAAATATCTGTCAAAATTATTAAAATCTAGTTCTAAAATGTTGAGAATTAAAAAAAAATTGTTAGTTTTTAACCAAAATATTAATTTTTTTTTTTAAAGTAGCAACATTCGTTTATTAAATATCAACAATGTGAAAATCCGGCCATAAAATGGCAAACAATGTTAAAATCCGATCATTAAATGTTAAAAATATTAGAATTCAGCCACAATTTATGTTAAAAATAGCAAAATCCGGCCATAAAAACTCTAAAAATAGCAAATATGGCAAACAGTACTAAAATCCGGTCATTTAATGTTAAAAATATTAAAATCCGGCTACAATTTATGTTAAAAATAGCAAAATCCGGTCATAAAAAGCTAAAAATAGCAAATATTTGTCAATATTATTAAAATCTGGTTCTAAAATGTTATACATTAAAAAAAAAATGCCAGTATTTAACATAAATAACAAATTTCCCTTTTAAAATAGCAACATCCGTTTATTAAATGTCAATAATGATAAAAATCCGGCCATAAAATAGCAAACACTACCAAATTTAGGAACAAAATGTCAAATTTATTAAAATCCGGCTAATACTTTTAAGAAATACGTAATTAATACTAAAATCCGGACATAAAATGTTAAAAATAACAAAATTGTATTATAAAAAGCCAAAATCCAATAATAAATTGTCAAAAATTTTGCCAGAAATGTTGAAAACTATGAAAAATTAAAAATTTGGCATAAAATTATGTAAAAAAACTACTAAAGTCCGGCGATAAAACGTAAAAAAATATCGAAATTTAGCTTTAAAATGCCAACATTTAATTATAAAATATCAAAAATTCGACGAGTGCAAAATCCGGCCATCAAAAATCAGAAACTTAACAAAATCTGACTACAAAATGTCTTTAGTTATAAAATGGCAACATTTAATGATAAAAAGTAAAAAAATCCGGCTTTAAAATGTCAAAAATATTAAAATCCGGCTACAAAACTCGAAGATTGTAAAGCAAAGTACTAAAATCCGGCTATAAACTGTTAAAATTATTAAAATTAGTTAAACTGGAGTGCCCACCCACTCGCTCAAGCTTTTTACAAGCGTTAGGGCGCACTCCAGTTTAAACTGATCGCCCGTATTTATGCTCTGGAGTGCCCTACCCACCCACCACGTGTCAGTCATCAAGGGATTGGATGTTATTATTGCTTTCTTGACATAGAGTTTTAACGCTTGCATGAAAGAGAAACTTCTAATTTTCTGATAACTAACACTGCGGGTGGACGGGAACCTCAGTTTAAATCATCCGTTTATTGAATGTCAACAATGGAAAAATCCGGCCATAAAATTGAGGCACAAATTGTCAAAATGATTAAAATCCGGCTAATGTTTTTAAGAAATACGTAAAAAATACCAAAATCCGGACATAATATAACAAAATTGTATTATAAAAAGCCAAAATCCAATAATAAAATGTTAAAAATTTTACCAGAAAAGTTGAAAACTATGAAAAGTACCAAATTCGGCAAAAAATGTTAGAAACACTAAAATCGGGCCAAAACCAGTGCCGTAACTAGGGCGGTGCCGTCGGTGCCTCCGCACCGGGCGCAATTTGGTTTGGGGGCCGCAGGGGCCGCAAAAACCACTTTAATTTCATAACTTAGTTTGAAAACGTTAAAGAGAAAAATTATGAATTTGCTAGCAAAATAGTAAAAAAAAAACGCAACGGTTTATTTGAAGCTTCCTTGTGAACAGAAAGAAGAAGTTCCAAAAGACGCTTTCGCACCGGGCGCATCAGAAGCTAGTTACGGCACTGGCCAAAACAATACCAAAATCCGGCTAGAAAACGTAAAAAATATTGAAATTTAGCTTTAAAATGCCAACATTTAACCAAAATATCAAATTTTTGTTTTAAAGTAACAACATTCGTTTATTAAATATCAACAATCTAAAAATCCGGCCATAAAATGGCAAACAAAAAAATCCGGTCATTAAATGTTAATAATATTATAATTCAGCCACAATTTATGTTAAAAATAGCAAAATCCGGCCATAAAAACTCTAAAAATATCAAATATCTGTCAAATTATTAAAATCCAGTTCAAAAATGTTAAAAATTAAAAAAAAAATACCAGTATTTAACAAAAATATCAAATTTCTGTTTTAAAGTAGCAACATCCGTTTATTAAATGTCAACAATGTAAAAATCCGGCCATAAAATGGCAAACAGTACTAAAATTCGGTCATTAAATGTTAAAAATATTAAAATCCTTGTAGCCGGATTTTAATATATAATTATGTTAAAAATAGCAAAATCCGGCCATAAAAAGCCAAAAATAGCAAATATCTGTCAAAATGATTAAAATCTGGTTCTAAAATGTTATAAATTTAAAAAAGAAATGTCAGTTTGTAACAAAAATGTCAAATTTCCGTTTTAAAGTAGCAACTTCCGTTTATTAAATGTCAATAATGTAAAAATCCTGCCATAAAATAGCAAACTTTGTTAAAATTTAGGCACAAAATGTCAAAGTTATTAAAATCCGGTCAATAATTTTAAGAAATACGTAAATAATATCCGGACATAAAATGTTAAAAATAACAAAATTGTATTATATAAAGCCAAAATCCAATAATAAAGTGTCAAAAATTTGGCCAGAAAATTCGAAAACTATGAAAAATGTTAGAAACACTAAAAGAATAGCTTTCTTTTAGTGTTTCTAACATTTTTCAAAATTAGAAAATTAAGTAAAAACAATACCAAAGTTCGGCTATAAAACGTAAAAAATATCGAAATTTAGCTCCTTTGTAATAAAATATGAAAAATCTGACTATTTAAAAACTGTGAAAAAGTGCAAAATCTGGCCATAATATGTCAAAAACTCTAAAATTTGGCCTCAAAACTTACCAAAATCTGGCTAGAAAATGTCTTTAACTATAAAATGGCAACATACATATAATGATAAAATGTAAAAAATTCCGTCCAGGAAACTTAAAAACTGTAAAAGAAAAATAAAGCTATAAAACGTAAAAAATATTAAAATCCGGCCACAAAACTCAAAGATTGTAATGCAAAGTACTAAAATCTGGCTGTAAACTGTTGAAATTATTAAAATTAGTTTAAACTGGAGTGCCCACTCACTCGCTCAAGTGTTTGATCATCAAGAGAATGGAAGTTACTTCTGTTTCTGAACGGATCGTTCGTAATCATGCTCTGGAGTGCCTCACCCGCCCACCACGAGTGGATGTTACTATCGCCTTTTTTGAAATAGAAACTTTTAACGCTTGCCTAGAAAAAAATTCTAATTTTCTGATTATTAACACTTTGGCGGGTGGGCGGGAACCCCAGTTTTGGCGGGAGGGCGGGAACCATTGCGATTCTGGTTTTGCCGTTCTTCTCGGTACAGACGGTTCCGGTTCTGTCCCGATTGGAAGCCGGACCGTCAAGAAAGGGCCTAATTTGGTCGATCCGGAAGAGCCATAATAATAAATTAATACAAAAATAAATTCAGATACTCCGAAACATTTTTTATTTTACATTTTTTTATTGCATCAGCATGGGACGTGGCTGGAGGTCTTGGGGGTGTCTATGCTCTAGCGGAGGTTGTCAACAGGTCATCGTTCATTGCCGTTGACGTGTCTGTATCATCCGAGTTTACTACATTACACTCACTACAACTGGTGCTGTCCGTAAACTAGCGAGGACTTTCGACTGTGAATGCTTGCTGTTATGGGGCAGTTGGTTCTTGCGCCCGGATACTTGCGCGTTGTTTTTGGCACTCATAGTCTTGCACTTTTTTGCAAAAACGCGAACGTAGCAAAAATATTTGACGTGTATCTAAATACAGTTTTACGCACTTAATATACTAAAATGCCAATAAATTTTTAACTTAGTATGTACTTAGTGCAAGACGTTGCTAAATTATTCAGAAATAATGTTAAAGTGACAATTTTTTGCTGCTTAAATTATAAAGTAATTGGAGTGCCTACAACACCTACAATAGTAAATCTAAGATTAAACTATTGATTGGTATGGAATACATAAAAAGAGATAGAAGAAAAAGAAGTTTGCAGCCAGTTTAGATTAAAATCATTATCGTGAACATTTGCAAGGTTAAGTGGGATTGTATAGTTTGTATGTAATAGAAATAAAGTTTATTATTATTATTATCAAACATTATTTGTTTCACACAAATATTGAATTTTGTGATTGAATAGTTAAAGTTAAAATTAAAATATAATATATATTTTATTGTATTCATTAATGTTTACCAAATTTTATAACGAACTTAACTATTCATGAGGCATATGTCCTCAATTAGCGCGTGACGTCAGTTGTGGGCATACAATGTTATGTTGGCTTCACTATGCGACAAGCGGAAAATAGCACACGCGCTCGTCTATAAGTGTATATGGTCTGAGGTCCTACCCGATCTCAACGGTGACAGGAATAGTGAAAGTCTTGCTCACTTGATTATGATTCAGGTTTTAAGTCAAGTGGTTTTCAATAAAGAATTGCAAATGGATAGTGTTTTTAGCTTATCCCTGCGGGGGGGCTAGCGGGCCTTCCGTCCGCGCAAGGCTTCTCCGCCGCACACATGTTTTACTCCCTCATATAATTATTATGTGTTTTTAAAAATTGGGTAAATATTTTGTTCAGTATCTAAAACTTTGTAGGAAAGTGTTTTCTAATTTTGGCATTAAGAAAATTCAATTTCAAACAAAAAAATATATGCACAAGATCAACTCAACTAAAAAAATAGTTGTTTTGTTCGCTCATTTTTCTTCTTTTAAATGAGGCTATATCCAAATCTTTATATTGAAAGCTGTAGGAGGAGTAGGCGTACCACTACTTTTAGTCAAAATCGCGGTTTTTCCCACTTTTGACGAACCGTCACTGGTTTATTAGTGTAGATAATTAAAAAAACTAGGAAATTTAATTTGTGGACAAAAGATCGATTTTTTATTTGAGACTAAGTTGTACGTGTCCAGGTTGACCAGTCACTTAAAAATACCTTTAAACGCTACTTTTGAGACGCCACTGCTCGTGACCAAAACCTAAATCAAAGATCTTTTTTTAAGCGGAGTATTAGTATGAGTGAGGTCTAGATGAAACTCTTTTGATTAAAAAAATATATATGTATATGTTTTGACAGAAAAAATTCATGTGACGCCACTGGATCTTGTGTTGATTCTCAACAATTCGGTTTGTCGTGCAATCTCCTCTCAAGAATATTTCTTCATAGGTCTTCAAGTACAGTTTTTTCTCAAAATTTTATTTTATCAAAAAGAGCAATTAAATGTGCGAGGCCCAATTTTACATTTTTTAAAACACAATTTTTTTGAGTTAAACAAATTTTGGTGATGCCACTGCACAAAATTATTGGGGTCAGATATGAGAAAGACCTCTTCAAAAGATTTTTTTCGGTTCATATTGCTACATTTGCTTTTCTTTGTAGAAAAATTAACACGCCGCCACTGATATTTTGAAAAAAATTGTGTTTATTAGGTGCAATTGATTAAAAAGAACGTTTTTAAAAGAAATTTAAGAAAGTATTGGCGTTTGTCGAGTTTTTTTAGTTAGGGGTGGGAAAAAGGGGGTAAAACGCACGTTAATTTAGTCGGGATTCGAACTAAAGACCTTGCGCACATGAACAAAATCACCAAACTTATTTAGTAATAGTGCCCTATTTAAAAACATCTTATACTTTTTTTACTTGTAAAATACCCGGTCACCCTGGGGTATGCATCCTTCATCAGTGTGCCTAGCATCACTACACTGGTCAGAGACACACTTTTTTTGTTGAATTTCATTTCTATTTTAAATTTTATTGTATTCAATTGGTTCAAAATAATATTATTTCCAGTTTAGCATGCTTCTATGGGGAGGTTTTTGACACAATTTATTTTTTTAGGTATGGTGTACGCATGTAGATTATTAATAAACGCAGGAGCCGACGTGGATGCTCAAAATTCCTATGGTAACACTCCATTGCATATAGCTTGTCTGAACGGTCATCTTCCTGTGTGTCAGGAGTTGATTGGCAGCGGTGCCAATTTAGAGGCTGTGAATTATCGTGGACAGACGCCTCTGCATATAGCGGCGGCCAGTACACACGGCGTCGGATGTCTTAGTTACCTATTGGAACACGACGTTGATCTCAACAAGCAGAGTTTGGATGGCAGGACGCCGTTGCATATGAGTGCCATCCACGGACGCTTCACAAGAAGCAAAACATTAATTGATAAAGGTTAGACAATTTAATTTTTTTTTTCTTACTGAATAGACTGCGCCATTATCTATTTTTGTGTAATAAAAAAATTTATGTATAATTGGATTAATTTAATATAGTCATTGCTGATTGCTAATCATTTTGTTGCGTCTTACTATAATTGGATTAATTTAATATAGTCATTGCTGATTGCTAATCATTTTGTTGCGTCATTGAAATCCATTTTTCTGTAGTAAAATTATTTTATTTTTTTAATATAACTAAAATTCATAATAGTTTTGGTATTATGTCGAGTCCTAATGACGACTGCGCTTGTTTTGGGTTTTTAAGTTTGTGTATAACTGGATTAATTTATTATATTCATTGCTGTTTGGAAATCCTATCGACTGCGCTTTTATTGAAATCTATATTTCTGTAATCAAATTTGCTTCAGTATGTGTGTGCCCGATTGTAATTTTTATGGCTGCAATAATTTAATATTTAAGAAAAAAATATGTCTTACCGACTGCGCCATTATTTTAAATTTATATTTTTTTACTTTAATTTTATTTTAGGTGCTATTATCGATTGCCAAGATAAAAACGGCAATACTGCTTTGCATATTGCCGCACAATTTGGACACGATATACTTACTGCGACCCTATTGGGTTATGGTGCTGATCCGACAAAGCGAGGGTAAAATATTTAACTCTTCTCTTCAATCAAATTATGATTTATGCATTATTTTTATTAGTTACGAAGGCAGGACCCCTTTACACGCCTGCTGTCTATCCGGCTTTGTCGAAGTTTCTAGAAAATTCCTCACTACTGAATTGGATTTAAATACGAGAGACGATACAGGCAAGACTTTTATACATTGCGCCGCATATAAAGGGTAAAGAATTGTAACATTCGTGAAATATAATTCAACAATTTGTATAATTTCAGATCTGTAGAATGTTTAGATTTATTAGTGAGTCAAGGGGGCAATTTTAAGCTGCAAGATAATATTGGGCGAACTGCTTTACATTATGCTGCTGTTAGAGGGCATTATAATTGTGTGTTCACATTAGTTGGAATCGGATCACCTGTTAATGTTGTTGATAATGAGGGATGTACGGCGTTACATTTGGCCGCTGCCTATGACTTGGAAGGAAAGTGAGTTATACGCATGAGCTGATTATTTACGCATGCGCACAATTAATTAAGTTATTTTTACTAACTTGGGTTTTTGTAGGTGTGTTGAATATTTGCTTCAACATAAAGCCGATACTAAACTAAAAGACAATCGAGGTTTCACTGCTGTTCATTACGCAGTCAGTGGCTCCAATTCCCATGCCCTAGATTTCCTTTTAGCTTCTGTTAGTAAGAATTACAATTTTGCTGGTCCGGATATGCCCCTCACAACACCTTTACATCTTTCTGTAAGTCATATAATTAATTATTAGCAATATCACTTAATACCAAACATTTTTTCAGGCGAGGAGTGGAGATTTAAATATTCTCCGATCAATAATTTGTTACTTCCCGGATACCAACATAAAAAACGATACGGGTTGCACTCCATTATTAATAGCAGCACGTGAGGGGCACACGCATAGCGTGCAAATGTTGCTGCGATACGGTGCTAAAGTTGGAATATGCGAAGACGTTTACAGCATGAGCCCTGTACACCACAGTGCGAAAAACGGACACATGCATTGTTTGGCATTACTTGTCGACAATGCTGAGGATAAAAGCATTATTGATAAACAAGACAAGTAAGAATTATTAAAATTTTAATAAACAAATGTTAATTTTTAATATTTTTAAGATTCAATCGGACCGCATTGATGTTAGCAGTATCGGGTTCACACAGAGACTGCGTACTAACGTTACTAAAATCAAATTCCGATCCCAACATAATAGACTCAGATAAGCATTCCTCACTATTCCGAGCTGTAGTTACAGATCAGAATAACGTAGTAACGTTACTTATAGCAAAAAGCGCTTCTGTTTCGTCTTCCGATGTTAACGGAAAAACGGTTCTTCATTTGGCTGCGGCTTGCGGACACTTTTCTTGCTTGAAAACAATTCTGCAACACATGATGGTGGAAGAAGCTGGCAAATTAGACAATCACAATTTTAGTGCCTTGCATTGGGCTTGCTATTTCGGTGAGAATAAATTGAGTTTATAAATTGTTTTGTAATAATTTGCTTTGTAGGTAATGCAACGTGCGTAGAGTTTCTGGTGCAGAAAGGTATTTTCAATTGCGTCGAGGGTAATCCATTTTCTCCAGTTCATTGTGCTACGTAAGTTATTTTGTTGGGAATGATTTAATTTATTAAGTTTGATAATATTTTAGTTTTGCTGGATCGGAAAGGTGTTTAGAATTATTATACAATTGTTATGGATCTGATATTGTGAGACTGACTGATATGAGGCAGCGGACACCTCTACATATAGCTGCATTACATGGACATACGGAATGTGCGCGGTATTTATTGGAGCAGGGCGTTGAGATTGATAGTAAAGATGAAATGGATCGGACGCCGATGATTGCTGCTGCACAGAATGGACAAAGTCAAATAATCGGTATGAAATAATCACTTTTGTAAATGAGTCGCTGCGCACGGACCGCTGACGAAACGTAGCGCATGCGCGATTAACTAAGCCAATGTTTTTTCTCTTTTAGAATTATTGATCGGCTTTAAAGCAGATCTAAAACTATACGACAATAACGGAAATACTGCACTACATATGGCTTGCCTTAAACGTCACAGCCATACAGCATTACTCCTTCTAGAATATATAAACGACGTAGAAATAATCAATACTGTAAATAACGATAAGAAAACGTAAGTCTACTCAACATCAGCATTGCCAACATAATATTTCAATTAATTCATTTACAGACCTTTACATTTATCCGCAAGAAACGGCTTGGTTGATGTTACCAGAAATTTAATCAAAAAAGGGTCTTCAGTATTAGCCGTTGATTCGAATGGACTAACGCCGGCTCTTAGTTGTGCTCCGAATACATCAGTGGCCCAATGTTTAGCAATCATTTTAGCCAATCATCCGATTCAATATCCAGTCAACAATCATTCCATTAAAGGTAAGCTAATTAATTAATCAAAAACCTTTTCTAACCTCTAAAATTCATAGAATACAATCCCCTCCTTGAAAAGTTATTCCAACCTACTAACGCACCCCGAACTATAATAACCCAAACTGAACTATCCTTGCTTAGAAATCCTCGCGAATTATTCGATCAAATGATTCAAAAAGTAAAGCATGAACGTAAAAGGCGGCGACCGTATAAACCAACAACAACATTAACCAATTTAACCAATAAAATATCAAACCCGAATATTGTTTTGATTGAAAATTATGATAAAGGTACTGATTTTGATTCCTCCATTAATCAAAACACCGGTTACGGTTTAGGTCTACACAGATCGTACTCTGATATTGCTTTAGTTACGGATAGCAGTAATGAATCGATTCCTGAAGAAACTAAAGTTGATGAAGATGCAACCGTTAAAAAATTAATAAGTGGATACAAAGTAGTTGCTAAAAAAATGGTCGAATTAACTAAAATGTACGATGTTGGCTACACTGATATCAGTCGTGTCTATATGAACCATTGTGGTAACTGTTCATTACTCACCAATCGACATGTTAATAATTATAACGATGTTTTTAAATCATTACTTGGTGATAAATTTAAAGAAGTTGGGATGATCGAGGATTTGAAAGTGGTCGGTGCTGGCGAAGGCGAAACGACATTAGCGGTTGATTGTGCTATTCCTGTAAAATCGCCGAGGAAAAAATGCAGCTGTCAATTTGTTTGCGAGAAATGTGTTAATAAAAATATGTATGATTCGCCTGACGATAATGAGGATGAAGATGATAATAAGGAGGAATCTACGTTTCATGATTGCATTGAAGATCCGAATGATGTTAGTTCGGAATGCACGTTGCGCCGTGTTCCTGTTATTAAATTAGGTATCAATGGAAGTGGAGAATGTCAGGAAGGTAATGATTTTGATTGGTTCATGATTATTAAATGTCAAACTTTGACAGATTCGGAATTATTAAATGTCAAATTTGACAGATTCACAATTATCAAATTTTGACATGAAACAATTGATGGTTGTGACCTGTACTACGTGATAATTCTTATGAGATAATAAAACAATTTTCAATGTTTTTATTACAAGTTTATTCTTCCGAATACATTACTAGTTTACAGCGCATGCGCATAACTATACAAGGGACCTAAAAACAGTAAATTGTTTTATTATTACATTATTTGAGGTATAATATAATAAAGTTTATTTTAATCTAGCAAGTACATCGGAGTATGATTCGGAACAAGAAAATCCGCCTGAATTGATGCCGGTTTTATATCGTCCGATGTATTTAGGCACAGATCCTTGTTCTACAATTAAACGAGAACCAAAAATTAGTATGGAGCGTTGCAGACATAGCAAAGCTTTAATACAGCAATCTGAGGATAATGAATCGAAAGCGAAATGGGAGTGGCCTAAAGTGACAGTTGATTCTGATATCATATCAATCGATGAAGAGATACAAAAGGCGAATAGGGAAAGGATGCAAAGTTGTTGTATTGAAATTGCTGATTCTATCATGGGTAAATTAGTGTTAATATTTTTTGCCTGCCCACTATGAAAAAGCGTTTTTCCGCTTGAATTATCGTTCGGAAAGTGATGCATTGCGGTACTAGGTCGGTAAAATCTTTCTGGCAAATAAAATAATTTTGTCGGGGGCAGGCGAAAAGCATTTGCAGCACGTTGATGTCTACCGCACGAGCGAACATTGTCGTGCTGCAAATCATGCTTCAAAAGCATGCTAGTCAACATTTTACTATAAATTAACTATTCTTAACTTAATAGAACAAAATTATACGGAGGAGCAATTGCAAATTGAAGAAGAAAATTGTATTACAGAAGTTGATGAAAGCGAATTGGATATTACAGATGAGAATTGCTGTGAAAAATCAGTAGAAATTGTTGAGGAACCTCCTGTGGTTACTACAAATGAATTAACACAAATAAACGATAAATCCGGACAAGAAGAAATTATCAACATTAACCAACAAAAAGATAATGAGTTAACTAATGAATCAAGCAGTGAATCTATAGAGTGTTTCCCTGTTATCGAGACACCCGTCGTAGAAGAACCGCAATTTCCTCCTGATTTTTCGAAATCGTTATTGACGATATTTATAAATCCCGAGCCTACTGTTGATGCGAGTGTGGATTCTTCTAATGAGAGTAATGATGATGAGGAAATTAGTAAAGATACGAAAGCAAAATCTGTTATATTTAAAAATAAGGGAAAGGGTAAAAAATTGGATGAAAACAAGTGCGTGATTAGTTGATTTTTACTTGAAATTTTTTAGTGATTTAACGTAACCTCAAAAATTAGTCAAATAAATCTAATAATAATAATCGCATAATTTATTTTTGTACTAAATAGATTGATAGAAGCTAAATCTAAAAAAAATCGGAGTTTATTTTTTACGAGTAATTAATACAGGTACTAACTAAGAAGAAACGTTTGGTAGTATTGCCTGTACCCCACTACCATACTTAAAACGCAAAACCTTACGACGCATAATGATAGAACGCATGCATAAATAGAATGCAAATAGTGCTAGATTTCCTATCCTAGAATCGTTCCTGCATGTACTAGAATCACTATTTTTTCATGTGTTAATTAAAACTTATTATTGTTCCAGTTCAAAGTTCCAATTCACATGAATCGTTCTTGCAGAGGCAACGTAATGCCCAACATATAGGTCAGTTTACAATCACCGCCGAATTTGCCCGTGAAGAAGAGCTGCATAGTCAAAATAGTAGCGATAACGAATATTACTAGAATAATTATTAATAATACAATTTAGTAAATGTTGAAAATACGAACTGAATGATGAGATTCAACAAGGTGCGACTAAACAAACGTTTATGTAACTAACCTGACTGATTACAGCTTAGTAATTTTTTAAAATAATTAAACTAAATCAGGCGCTAACGAGCGCGCGATTTCAATGGTGTAGGCAGAATTTTTTAAATACCAACCTCTCTTAGTGAATTAGACAAGTTAATTTTAATAATTACTGAAGGATGATGGAATAGTTAAGCACAATATTGTTGATATTTATTACCGTTACTTTGTGATTTTCAGACATTAATTAATCTTATGGCTATGACATATATGCTGTGAATAGTCCTAAATTAAGATTGCCAACATTTTTTTTTTAAATTGTTCCATTAATGTTAGAAAATTTGTTCTCAACTTTAAATATTTTATTATTTAGTTAATTTGAGGTTATTTTAGTTTGTTGGCAATACTGACTCACATTTTTTAGAAGGCTTCCATTTTTATCTTTAAACTAGTCAATATATTCACTCACACTTGAAATGCTTAATCAAAAACTCTTTAGGCACAAATTTTTATTGACTAATACTGTACGATTTTAATCAATCATGAAACAATGTTGAACTTTTTATATATAACATTATTGTGTATATTTTTTTAAATTGTTTTTTTATTAATTAGCTTTTTATAAATATTTAAAACAAAAACTTGCGGCAAAATAAAAGACATGTTAATTATGAAGTTATATAAACCGAATTGAATTAAATATAATCCCAATATCAAATTTCAGCATCGTTCGAAAACTTTATATAAATCAGGAAGATTGGCTATTTGTAAAATGGCTCCGTTTTTCTTGAATTCAGCATTGGGACAGAAGTAATCGCGCATCGTCGGATAAAGCACGTGTTCGGTGATATGTTTCCAGTCGCCTTTTTCTTCCATGTGAGAGTAATAAGTTGCAGTTTCACGTGCAAATGATTCAAAACACGCTTTTTCTTTTTTCCAGTTTACTTCAGTTGTAAGACGGAGGAGATACATCGGAAGACCCGACATTTCAGGTACATGCTTATCTGGAAATTAATAAGAATATTTTTATTAAATACTATCATAAGTTTATTGTTACGAATACATTACTTAATTTAGATTAACTATATTTAAAGCCATTTGTTAATACTTCTTTTTTAGATTATTGCCCTTCTTTAATCTGTTTTGTTATATAATCCCTTTAATAGTACTCATTACTGTAATCTCTAAAAGTCATTCTCTCTCTTAATCACCTTTGTAGTTTAGACAATATGTATTATGTATTCCTTAACTCAGTTAACGTATTACTTTTGTAGAAGACTCTAGTCGAGCGGAAACTAGTAATGTATTCGTAATAATAAAAACAGTAAATTTGAAATAAAACTAACCTATAAGTATAGGAAGACTTCGAAGATTCCCTTTATCATCAATCTCCATTGAAAAATAATTATCCAACATTTCACCTTTTTCGGTTAACATTTCAGTAATCTTTTCAGCCAATTCGTTCTTATCTCCATCCTCTGGCGTCCATCCAGTTTCGGGCAAATCCAACGCCATTTTAGCCAATTCGATAATGGGTAAAGGATTCGTCAACTTATACGTGTCAAAATTTTGAAAATTATAAACGATGAATTGATAAAACAATTCCCGCATTATTTTCTCTGTATTGCACAAATACAATATCCGACCACATTGTATTAAACTTTGTCTTACATTTATGCTACCAACGAAAACGTGATCGACGAATATATCACGAAGCTTATCATCGTTATTATTTTCAACTTCCGATTGTAGATCCATTACGCTTTTTAATTTTACGTGTATGCTATAAATAATTAATTAATTAACATAACCTCAATTCGCAAATTTTTTACTTACATTTTTTTCCCGAAAGTGCTGCTATTCTTTTGTAATTTTTTAGTATCCATTGGTGGTAAATTAGGTAATTTAAATAATTCGTCCTCGACCATACTTTCTAATGATAAGGTTTTTTCCATTATTTGATTCTCAAGCGCCACTGCTCGATCCAATGTTTCCGCTTTTTCTTTAGCAAACTGTTCTTCATCCATAAGAGTTTGGTCCGCTTTCTTTACAGTGGGTCCAAAGAATTTCTCCAATTTTTGTTCGCCCGCGTTGGTTCGAACTAGATTTTTATCGTATACTGTTTTATTTAACGTTTTATCTGCATCCGCTATCGATGTGTTTACATTTGGTGCACCGGGAAGTTTCGCCTTGAAAGAATTTGACAGTTATACAGAATTTTGACATATTTGACAGTTGAAGCAAAATTTTGACATTTTATAAATGTCAATAGTTAAGGTTATGTAAAAAATATTTACCTGTTGGAAAAATACCCTTGAATTATTTGATCCGAGAAGTTTGGTTTCCACAGCTGTTGTAATGAGTTCGACTATTTGCTCTTCATTCATGAAATGCACTTCGTGTTTTGTGGGATGTACATTGACGTCGATATTTTTTGGTTCGATTTCTAAGCTCAAATATATAAATGGATGCATATTTTTCGGCAGATACGTTGTGTACACTTGGTCGATGCATTTTTTTAAACCTTAAATGTTTGAAGCAATTTATTAAAGATTTTAGATTGGGTTATTTTATTTAAATGCAATTTATGACAGTTTGTGAAGAAAATCATAACAGATGGTGCTTAAATTGATATTTGGGAACTAGTTTTTGATTGTTTGAGAACATTATGTTTGACAGTTTATATGCAAATTATGACAGTTTGTGGGAAAATCATAACAGTTCGTGCTTGAATTGATATTTGGGAACTAATTTTGGTTTTTGACTGTTTGAGGGCATTATTTTTGACAGTTTAAATGCAATTTATGGCAGTTTGTTGAAAAAATCATAAAAATTTGTGCTTAAACTGACATTTTGTAAACATATTATAACAGTTTGTGAAACATTCTGGTTTTTCACTATTTGAGGGCATTATATTTGACAGTTTGGGGTTACAGATTGCAATAAAATAATGAATAACATAATTAACGTTCTGCTAATCACTGCCAAACAATTATTGATGATTTGTAAGGTTACGTTAGTAATTGGTAACTTACTTTGACAATCAACCAATCGATGATTAATAAACAAAACAAATTGCAGCTTTTTCGTTGAATAATTAACATTCGTCATATGTCCATTCACTTTAAATTTATAAGCTTGATTCTCCATTTTGAATTCTATTAACTCCCTACAACAAACTATATAAATACCAATTAACACAACAAACGATTACCATACCTTGCAATATTATTCCCGTAAATTGTCCGTATATTATCGACAGCTGTCGACCGAGGCGGTGTTCGAATATCATTAGACTCGCCCTGTTTTTTTAAACTAAAACCTATCAATTATTATTAATTATTGAATAACGATTCTTATCAAATCATCAATCACCTGTCGACGAATTGTGAATTGCATATTTCCCTACAACGTCGGAAATTTTCTGATATTCTTCGGCTGGACTTCTGAGTGCATTTTTGCGTACGCTCATGTTATAGAATAAATCTTCGACTAAGATTTGTGTACCTTGATTGCCGGCTATTGGCAATATTGTGTCTTTTAATTTACCATCTTCATATGATGCTCTGAGGAAATTAATTTGCAATCAAATAATGATTAGAATATGAAAAATTGCTTACTTATAAGCACATTTGTCGTTAGCTGTTTTCGATATTATTGTGAGATGAGCGACATGACTAATACTGGCTAGTGCTTCTCCTCTGAAGCCGTAAGTTGCTATCGAATTGAGATCCTCGAATTCTCTTAATTTGGATGTGGTAAATCGTTCGCAAACGATTTCAAAATCATCCTTCCTAATTCCAGTTCCATTATCTTGAATCTATAATTAATTAAATGTTATATTGCTAAGCTTTTCGTATTTTAAGCTTACCTGCAATAATTTCAAACCTCCGTTCTTTACAGTCACTTGTATATTACTGCTTTTTGCATCCAAACTGTGAATAAAATCAAAATTAATGATACAATTAAAACCAAATAATTCCTAACCTATTTTCAATCATTTCTTTTAAAGCATTAGCAGGTCTTTGGATGACTTCTCCAGCGGCGATTCTATTGATCACGACTTCATCCAGCTTTTGTATTTTGGCAGGTTCCCCCATTTCTTACAATTTATTAATTATTATATTTTGTATAAAAGGAGATTTCTGTCTGGGAGATTTTAAAATTGTTTATAACCAAACTTTGTTTTGACAGTTGGTAGCGATGAAGTTGGCAACAGGTGCTCTTTTACTTGTTGAATGGGGTGAAGTTGTGCGGGTAACTGTATAAACCGGTCGGCGGTGTTGCGCGATTTTGCATTAAAGTTTTACTATTGAAGATAACTAATATTTAATTTGCTTTTTGATTGAAATGGTTAGTGTAGTTATTAAATTTAAGTTTAGCAAGCAGTGGGGTTATAGATATAGAATATAATATACATATATAATACATATAATCAAATAATGTAATCATAAAATCAGTACACAAATACATATCATCTGCGACTATTATTGCAATAAAAATTGCAGTTATTCGTGTCGGTGTCTCAGTCGGTTTTGTTCTTGGTGTATGCTGGTCTTGTTGGCTGCTAGCAGTTGACTGCTGTGCTGTGTGTGGCTGCTGCTTGCTGTGACTAATTTCTGGTCAAAAAACATTGATTTTTATGGTGGTACTGCGTATGTATTTTTTATTTTTAGATTTTTTTTCTATTGAGTATTGATTGCTGCTGGGACTTGATTGGTCTTGCGGTCAATCAAGCAGGTGCCGAATAAATATATTTCAATGCGGTTCTGTTCTTCTCAAAGCAAAGGCAAACCAGCAAAGTATTTGCCTAATAATTCCTTCTAGTGGTGCAGTTTGGATTCTACCTTAAAACTGTAAGTCCCGCATCTTTGTGTAGTACTACTATCGGATACCTCAGATAACAACAACCTTATCCAACCTCTACTTAACTTCTCATTTACCTCCTATTTGTGTTAACCGAAATACACGCTTCTCCAAACTCTTCAGCAACAATGAAATTGTTATTTTTGTAATGGCTGACTTTGGGCTGGAACTCAAGTTGAAACTGTTGTCTCGCAATCAATTAATCGCGTGCCCCGCCCACCATCTCTAGTGTTTATGATCAAGAAACTGCATCACAAACACTTGGGTGGAAACAAAAGTTGAAACTACTGTCTCTTATTCAATGAAGTGAGTGCTCATCTACCCACCCAAGTGTTTGTAATCAAGAAATTGGATCACAAATATTTGGGCGGGAACTCAAGTTAAAACTGTTGTCTTGGAATCAATAAATTGCGTGCTCCGCACACCCACCTCAGCGTTTGTGATTAAAAAATTGCATCACAAACACTTGGGTGGAAACTAAAGTTGAAACTACTGTCCCGCATTTAATGAACTGAGTGCTCATCTACCCACTCAAGTGTTTGTAATTAAGAAATTGGATCACAAACATTTGGGCGGGTGGGCGGGAATACAAATTGAAGCTATTGTCTTGCAAGCAATAAACTGCGTTCTTGTCACACCCACCCAAGTGTTTGTGATCAAGAATTGGATCACAAGCACTTGGGTGGGTGGGCGTGAACTTAAGTTGAAACTATTGTCTCGCAATCAATAAATTGCATATCTAACATAAGACGTAGGACAATAGTTAAAATATTTCTGTTTTGTTCCTTCTAATACCCACCAAATGGGAAACGAATTTACTTTTTAATGTTCTTTATGCAACTTCCAAAAGGAGTAAAAAGCACAGAAACCACAACATTTTTGCGTTTTTAGTCTGGGGAACACCTGCAAACACGCACCTCAATTGTCTCGTGATCTTGCAAACTCTAACTTTGCGTTGGATTGTCGGAGCTCCATACTACGTTCAAAGCGAAGTTTGTAACGAGCTTGCGCAACACAGAGGCTTTGGACCAAAAATACTTTGTAAACCTCGCGGTTAACTCCAACTCTGAGTCAGACAAGGAAGTATTAGACAATTAATCTTATTAATACCTAATGTGGTTTACCCCATAGCTTATAAGGCGTCCCAACCAACCATCTCTTAAAACACAATCTCTAAACGGAAGATATATGAGATTTACGGTGTTGAACTTTCAAGTTTGATCCGGGAAGAGTTTAGTTGGTAGGCACTCTCCAGCAGAGGGTGAATCCGACAGTCAATCTTCAAAAGACTTTTCAAACCACAAAAAAGAAAAGTGAGATTGCATCTGTGCTTGGCAGCCCATGCCGGCTCACGTATACTGAAAGCGTTTGGTTGGGCTGAGCCGTGAGCAAAATGGGATTCACGCATACCTGGAGAACTCTTCTACCGGGCCTCACACAAAACACAAACAAACCGGAATTTTGCTCCACTATCGTTAGTACGGCCTTTCAACTCATGTTGACGCCCTCTCCACTACATAACGGGCAACAGAAGGCTCAATACAAAACTATTGAGAGCATGACGCTTTCTATTACTACTAAGTTCTATTAATGTTAAGTTAACCGAAGCAGAAATCTTTCGAGTTTTTAGCGAAAGATTACAAAGACCCAGAAGACTGGATACGCCTTACCTTACTCCGAAGCATTTGTAGAGATGCCAAACAATTTGAGCAGAAATTTGAACAGGTGCCCCTACCGAAGCGGAGGTTGCTTTAAAGATATGTAAATCCTATCTTTGTGGCGCAACTTGTCAGTTTTCATTTTTTCAATTAACGGCTGCGATAGTATATATTTGTGTTTTAGGTAGTTTGTGTGGTAGTAGCATAAACGTAAGCACTAAAATATCGGCCTTTGCAACTGAAAAAAAATAAAGTTTTCTGCCGCAGGCAACGTCTACCAGCGAGAGAAAACAATAGCAAATGAAAAGTCTCTATATAACTAGAAGTCTTTAAACAATTCTAGAAGCTTCTAACAAACTATAGAAGCTCTTAGTAGGTTCTGAACATTAAAGAAGAATTTTAGAAGCATCTGAAACATTTCAAAAGTATCCAATAATTATTTAAGTTAGTGTTCATATAACTAGAAGCCTCTAAACAATTCTAGAAGCTTCTAAAAAATTATAGAAGTCCTTGATGGGTTCTAAACATTAAAGATGAATTCTAAAAGCATCTAAAACATTTTAGAAGTCTCCAACAAACATGAGAGTCAGTCTCCATACAACTAGGAGCCTCTAAACAATTCTAGAAGCTTTTAACAAATTATTTTAGCACCTGATGGGTTTTCAACATTAAAGATGAATTCTAGAAGCATCTGAAACATTTCAGAAGTCTCCAACAAACATAAAAGTCAGTCTCCATATAACTAGACGCCTCTAAACAACTCTAGAAACTTTTAACAAATTATAGAAGCCCCTGATAGGTTCTAAACATTAAAGATGAATTCTAGAAGCATCTGAAACATTCAGAAGTCTTCAACAATCATTAAGTCAGTCTCCACACAACTATAAGCCTCTAATCATTTCTAGAAGCTTCTAACAAATTATAAAAGCCCCTGATAGGTTTTAAACATTAAAAAAGAATTCTAGATGCCTCTGAAACATTTCAGAAGTCTCCAACAATCATTAAAGTTAGTTTTCATCTAACTAGAAGCCTCTAATCAATTTTAGAAGCTTCTAACAAATTATAGAAGCCCTTGATAGGTTTTAAACATTAAAAAAGAATTCTAGAAGCCTCTGAAACATTTCAGAAGTCTCCAACAATCATTAAAGTCAGTATCCATACAACTATAAGCCTCTAATCAATTCTAGAAGCTTTTAATAAATTATAGAAGACCTTAATAGGTTCTAAACATTATAGATGAATTCTAGAAGCATCTGAAACATTTCAGAAGTCTCCAACAATTATAAAAATCAATCTCCATATACCTAGAAGCCTCTAAACAGTTCAAGAAGATTCTAACAAATTATAGAAGCCCCTGTTAGGTTATAAACATTAAAGGTGAATTCTAAAAGCATTTGAAACATTTTAGAAATCCTTAACAATCAGAAAAGTCAATGTCTATATTACTAGAAGCCTCTAAACAATTCTAGAAACTTCTAACAAATTATATAAGCTCCTGATAGGTTCTAAACATTAAAGATAAATTCTAGAAGAATCTGAAATATTTCAGAAGTCCCCAACAATCATTAAAGTCAGTCTTCATATAAGTAGAAACTTCTAAACAATTCTAGAAATTTCTAACAAATTATAGAAGTCCCTAATGGGTTCTAAACATTGAAGATAAATTCTAGAAGCATCTGAAACATTTCAGAAGTCTGAAACGATCATTAAAGTCAGTTTTCATATCACTAGAAGCTTCTAAAACAGATAAAACTTTACAGATAAATTCTAGAATCATCTGAAACATTTCAGAAGTCTCTATCAATTATAAAAGTCAGTCTAGATATAACTAGAAACCTCTAAACAATTCTAGAAGCTTACAACACATTATAGAAGTTTCTGATAGATCAATTTTAGAAGCATCTGGCTGCAGGCAACGTTCTACTAGCAAGAGAAAACAATAGCAAATGCACTGGCCAGTCTGGCTGAACCTTAGATTCAACAATCTTTTTTATATTCTGGAATTCCGTACATTTTAGAGTCTAATTTGCTAAGCCAAAAAAAAAACATTAAAACAAGAAGTTTTTTCTTCTCTAAGAACTAGGTGCACGGTCCGGGAAAGGCTTCAAAAACTCCCAACATCCTGGCCAATCTCAAAACTCCAAGCGTGAAGTTGACAAAGCTAACACTACAACTCTTGAGAAAAGAATTTATGAAAAACTGGTAGAAGCTCTCATCTATTTCAAAATGAGTGAACATTTCTCAAAATTGAAATTACTCCAAGGTCTGGAGACCACGAAATACATTTTTCAAGTGGACCCCGCTGCAAAATTGAAGAGAAGTGGACAATCAAACACAAACAATTCAAGGATTGACCTAATACCTAAGACCTAATACTAAGTCACCCTTGTCTGAAGGAAACGATGCTAATTGTGACTATGCATGGGGATTTTTGCTACGACTATTGTACCTTTGATCATTGATCCGCGTTTCGATCATAGCTTGGTACTTTTGCTAATTTCTTTGGTTTTTGCATTTATTTATTTTTAAGATGAGCAAAGGTACAATGCTATGATTGGAACAAGGATCGCCGTTGTCTACATTTAATGGTGTCTTCTATGGCAATATCTTTTGGTTTTCTTCTCTACGTTAGTCTTGCTGTTAATTTGTTCTTGTTATTGTCATTAATGTGGTAAGCGGTAACACATGCTGTATCCCGGTTTCTTATACCCTATTTTATTTGTTCCTCTATTCTTTGTCTTCTGTGGCTTTAAATCCTTCTGTATTGGTTTGTTTAAATCTTGAAGCTTCAAACTTCTCTATCTTTTTCTTGACTACTGTCTTTGCTTGTTGCATAGTTTCTAAGTGTTTTCCATTTGTTTTTGCCAGTCTCTGTTAGCTATACTTTGCAAACGTTTAGTGCTTCAAAACGGAATGGCGACATGCTAAAAAAAATAATTAATAATGAAACGCAAATACCGACTTAGATCTACCATCAGTAGGCTAGTGTGCGTCTGAAGTTGATGAAAGCACAAATATTTTTCTGTTTTTTGTACTGAATTCTGCAATAGGTAAGGCTTAATGGACCTAAATAGTTCAGGTGTCTTTCAAGGCACATTTTTAGACAAAAAACGCCTTTGTTGTTGAGGGTGCGGCATTTGTGGTTGCTTTATTGCCAACCCATATGTGTACACTAAGAATTAATCAACTCTGCGCTACAGTAAATTGTTCAATTAGAGTTTGTTCTGAATAATATGCTCTTAATCATAAAACGGCAGTCCTCGGGTAATCTTCAAATCTGGAAAAGCGTTTTATGTTACAAAGGCTGATATTTTAAAGCTTAGGTTTATGTTGCCACCTCACAGCTGCCTTGAATATGTACTTACAAACAATTATATACAGGGAGTTTATAAATGAATGGGATTATGTAATCACTTTAAATATGCCGCCTTTTTAAAATAGTTCACTATACTACATATGTTTTCATATGTTTGCTTGACAGCTGTCAAAGTTGATCTGTCAAAACAAATAGTTTAGTGAACAATTTAACAAAAGCGGCACATTTAAAGTGATTACATAATCAATAATAAGCACTTTGACTGTTTTTTAGTGGCCGAGTCAGCATCTTCTCCTCTGATATACGTACATCTATGACTTCTAATGAAGGATTAATAATTATCAGATCTTCATGAGCAAAACCATTATTTAGCTTCAAACTTTGACAGTTTTTTATTTGATCAACAAATCACTGAACCTAGAAACAGAAGTAAAAAGCTATTATAAAGTGATAGTTCATTATAAAATAAATGAAAGACATTGACTAAGTACTGTATCACAAATAAATTTAAAAACCGTAACTAGTTTCAACTTTTACAAGGCCATCATCGGACGGTATACTTGTTTGTATCACCGTCCGATGATGTTGTAAAAGTTGAAACTGGTGACGATATTTTAAATATATTAAATGTATATATATGTTATAATTTGAGTTGTAAAAATTATCTCCATATAAGGATTTGTGCGAGTCGACCCGACAACGCCGCTTTACTCCCACTGCCGATTCGCCAGACGGCAGTCTGTCATGGCGACCTGTAATGGCGTGTTGTGTGTGTGTGCCTCTGTGTCATCGCATTAATTAAAAACCGTTTAATCGACGTTCCATTGACCCGATAACGCGGGGCTATTAACTATCACGTAATGCATGTGCATCCGACGATCGGAATATAATACCTACGTGAAAAAAGTGATCCCAAGTGCAAGTGTGTGTGATGCGACAAAATGTTCAGATTCCTAAGCGGCCGAAAGACCAGAAACAATGTAAACTCGGCAAACAGTCAGCTGAAAGCGAAGCAGGCTCAAAACAAGAATTTAATCCAGTGCAGGGTCATCCTATTAGACGGAACTGATTTATCAGTGGAACTATCTGTAAGTGAAATTAAATATTAATGAAAATTATTTTATCTCTTTGTAAGAGACAACAATACATTTGGCTTGTGGGTGTAGCTGGAAATGGGATAAGATTGCACATTTTTAGCATTCTTCTTTTCACACACAAATCTTAGGTTATTGTGCAAAATATACTCACACTATCTAAAAATTAACATTATTCACATCAATTTCATTCGAAATAATGTTTTGTTATGATTTTATTTGCAAAACCATAGCAACCAGAGTTTTTTTTATTATTTCAAGGCAAATCATATTAGGATTATTATCATTTTTATTATAGGTTAGAGGAAAAAAATTGCTCAATTGTGCAGAATTTCCATGAAAACTTTCACCAAGGCCGTAACCCCATTTGCATTTCCTGATATTTTCTAATCATGTCAACTAAGGTGTGAAATGATTTGAATTAATTGAATGTAAAATAATTAATGGAATTCGGCAGCCCATCGAACTTCTTAGGAAGTTAACTGTTGTGGATTGATGCAATTTTAAATAATGTGGGAAGTAGTGTGGGAAAATATCATCCATTCATTTATGCATTATTATTTCAAATAATTAGTTAACTGTGTAATTAGTAATTTATGTGAACGATGTGCAATAGCCGCGACACAGTTTCACACTTTTATTTACGATTTCATTAGTATTCAAAACTATTCTAATGGTTAATTATGCGGAAGATGAGTTTGTAACCTTGAAAATGGATAATTATTGAATTGATTAATTTAATTTGTTAGGTTTTTAATTAATTTGCATGTTTTCTGCAGGTATTGTGTAAATTTGGACTTGATATTTTGACAGTGACATTAATGACATTGATTTTACATTTGTATAATTTGTTAGATGCTTCTAGTAATTGGAGACTGACTTTTATGTTTTTTGGAAACTTCTGAAATGTTTTAGATGCTTTTAGAATTTATCTTTAATGTTTAGAACCTATCAGGGGCTTTCTATAATTTGTTAGAGGCTTCTATTTACATATATAAGACGAACTTTTATGATTGTTGGAGACTTTTGAACTGTTTTAGATGCTTCTAGAATTTATTTTTAATGTTTAGAACCTATCAGGGGCTTCTATGATTTGTTAGAAGCTTCTAGAATTGTTTAGAGGCTTCTAGTTATATGGAGACTGACTCTTATGATTGTTGGAGACTTTTGAACTGTTTTAGATGCTTCTAGAATTTATTTTTAATGTTTAGAACCTATCAGGGGCTTCTATGATTTGTTAGAAGCTTCTAGAATTGTTTAGAGGCTTCTAGTTATATGGAGACTGACTCTTATGATTGTTGGAGACTTTTGAACTGTTTTAGATGCTTCTAGAATTTATTTTTAATGTTTAGAACCTATCAGGGGCTTCTATGATTTGTTAGAAGCTTCTAGAATTGTTTAGAGGCTTCTAGTTATATGGAGACTGACTCTTATGATTGTTGGAGACTTTTGAACTGTTTTAGATGCTTCTAGAATTTATTTTTAATGTTTAGAACCTATCAGGGGCTTCTATAATTTGTTAGAAGCTCCTAGAATTGTTTAGAGGCTTCTAGTTATATGGAGACTGACTCTTATGTTTGTTAGAGACTTCTGAACTGTTTTAGTTGCTTCTAGAATTCATCTTTAATGTTTAGAACCTATCAGGGGCTTCTATAATTTGTTAGAAGCTTCTAGAATTGTTTATAGGTTTTTAGTTATATGGAGATTGACTTTTATAATTGTTGGAGACTTCTGAACTGTTTCAGATGTTTCTAGAATTTATCTTTAATGTTTAGAACCTATTAGGGGCTTTTATAATTTGATAGAAGCTTCTAGAATTGTTTAGAGGTTTCTAGTTATATGGAGTCTGACTTTAATGATTGTTGGAGACTTCTGAACTGTTTTAGATGCTTCGGGAATTTATATTTAATGTTTAGAACTTATCAAGGGCTTCTATAATTTGTTAGAAGCTTCTAGAATTGTTTAGAGGCTTTTAGCTATATGGAGATTGACTTTTATGATTGTTGGAGACTTCTGAACTGTTTTAGATGCTTCGGGAATTTATATTTAATGTTTAGAACTTATCAAGGGCTTCTATAATTTGTTAGAAGCTTCTAGAATTGTTTAGAGGCTTTTAGCTATATGGAGATTGACTTTTATGATTGTTGGAGACTTCTGAACTGTTTTAGATGATTCTAGAATTTATCTTTAATGTTTAGAACCTAACAGGGGCTTCTATAATTTGTTACAAGCTTCTGGAATTATTTAGAGGCTTTTAGTTATGTGGAGCCTGACTTCTATGATTGTTGGAAATTTCTGAAATGTTTCAGATGTTTCTAGAATTTATCTGTAATGTTTAGAAGCTATCAAGGGCTTCTATAATTTGTTAGAAGCTTCTAGAATTGTTTAGAGGCTTCTAGTTATATGGAGACTGATTTTTATGATTGTTGGAGACTTCAAAACTGTTTTAAATGCTTCTAGAATTCATCTTTAATGTTTAGAACCTATCATGGGCTTCTATAATTTGTTAGAAGCTTCTAGAATTGTTTAGAGGCTTCTAGTAATATGGAGACTTACTTTAATGATTATTGGAGACTTCTGAAATGTTTCAGATGCTTCTAGAATTTTTTTTTAATGTTTAGAACCTATCAGGGGCTTCTATAATTTGTTAGAAGCTTCTAGAATTGTTTTGAGGCTTTTAGTTATATGAAGACTGACTATTATGATTTTTGGAGACTTCTGAACTGTTTTAGATGCTTCTAGAATTTATCTTTAATGTTTATAGCCTATCGGGGACTTCTATAATTTGTTAGAAGCTTTTAGAATTGTTTAGAAGCTTCTAGTAGTATGGAGACTGACTTTTATGATTGCTGGAGACTTCTGAACTGTTTCAGATTTTTCTAGAATTTATCTTTAATGTTTAGAACTTATCAAGGGCTTCTATAATTTGTTAGAAGCTTCTAGAACTGTTTAGAGGCTTCTAGTAATATGGAGAAGTTGTTAGAATTTATCTTTGATGTTTAGAACCTATCAGAGGCTTTCATAATTTGTCAGAAGCTTTTAGAATTATTTAAAATTGTTTACAGGCTTCTAGTTATATGGAGCTAGGTTCTTATGATTGTTGGAGACTTCTGAAATGTTTGAGAAGTTGTTAGAATTCATCTTTGATGTTTAGAGGCTTTCATAATTTGTCGGAGGTTTTTAGAATTATTTATAATTGTTCAAATGCTTCTAGTTACATGGAGCTAGGTTTTTATTACTGTTAGAGAGACTTTTGTAATGTCTGAGAAGTTGTTAGAATTCATCTTTGATGTTTAGAGGCTTTCATAGTTTCTCAGAGGCTTCTAGAATTATTTACAATTGTTCAAAGGCTTCTAGTTATATGGAGCTAAGTTCTTATCATTGTTGGAGACTTTTCAAATGTTTGAGAAGTTGTTAGAATTCATCTTCTTCTTTATTTCGCGTTTTACAGCTATTTTACATTGCCCCAGAAGTCTTACGACTTGTATGAAGGGGGTTGATGGGACCAACGGTTTATTAGGTGACTTCCGAATCACTCCGGTGGATAAAGAGCAAAGTTATTATTTTAGTCATACTCGAGGATTGAACCCTGGACTGTTAGCGTGCTACGCTAACGCTCTATAACTGAGCTATCTGACCGTTAATCTTTGATGTTTAGAACCTATCAGATGCTTTCATAATTTGTCAGAGGTTTCTAGAGTTATTTAAATTTGTCCAAAGGCTTCTAGTTATATGAAGTCAGGTTCTTATGATTATTGGAGACTTCTGAAATGTTTTAGAAGTTTTCTCAATTCATCTTTGATGTTAGAACTCATCAGTAGCTTTCATGGCTCATTAGGCGCTCCTAAAATTACTCTGGGACTTCTACAATTATTCAGAGTTTTTTAGGTATATGGAGATCGACTCTTATGATTATTGGAGACTTCTGAAATGTTTTAGAAGCTTTCTCAATTCATCTTTGATGTTAGAACTCATCAGTGGCTTCCATGATTCATTAGGCGCTCTTAAAATTACTCAGGGACTTCTACATTTATTCAGAGGTTTCTAGGTATATGGAGACCGACTCTTATGATTATTGGAGACTTATGAAATGTTTTAGAAGCTTTCTCAGTTTATCTTTGATGTTTGAACCTATCAGTGGCTTCCATAACTCATCAGGCGCTCCTAAAATTACTCGGGGACTTCTACAATTATTCAGAGTTTTTTAGGTATGCGGAGACTGACTCTTATTATTGTTGGAGACTTCTGAAAAGTTTTAGAAGCTTTCTCAATTCATCTTCGATGTTAGAACTCATCAGTGGCTTCCATGATTCATTAGGCGCTCTTAAAATTACTCAGGGACTTCTACAATTATTCAGAGGTTTCTAGGTATTTGGGGACTAAGTCTTATGATTATTGGAGACTTCTGAGATATTTCAGAAGCTTTCTCAATTTGTCTTTGATGTTAGAACCCATCAATGGCTTTCATAACTCATCAGTGGCTTCTAAAATTACTCAGGGCTTCTACAATTATTCAGAGGTTTCTTGGTATATGGGGACTGATTCTTATGATTATTGGAAACTTCTGAAATGTTTTAGAAGCTTTCTCAGTTTATCTTTGACGTTCGAACCTATAGTTTTTTAGGTATACGGAGACTGACTCTTATTATTGTTGGAGACTTCTGAAATATTTTAGAAGCTTTCTCAATTCATCTTTGATAGAACTCATCAGTGGCTTCCATGACTCATTAGGCGCTCCTAAAATTACTCAGGGACTTCTACAATTATTCAGAGGTTTCTAGGTATTTGGGGACTGAGTCTTATGATTATTGGAGACTTCTGAAATGTTTCAAAAGCTTTCTCAATTTATCTTTGATGTTAGAACTCATCAATGGCTTTCATAACTCATCAGGGGCTTCTAAAATTACTCGGGGACTTTTACAATTATTCAGAGGTTTCTAGGTATATGGAGACTGACTCTTATGATTATTGGAGACTTCTGAAATGTTTTAGAAGCTTTCTCAATTCATCTTTGATGTTAGAACTTATCAATGGCTTCTATGGCTCATCAGGCGCTCTTAAAATTACTCGGGGACTTCTACAATTCAGAGGTTTTTAGTTATATGGTGACTGACTCTTATGATTATTGGAGACTTTTGAAATGTTTTAGATGCTTTCTTAGTTTATCTTTGATGTTAGATCCCATCAGTGACTTTCATAACTTAACTTCTTTTAAAATTACTCAGTTATTACTCTCAGGTAGCAACTTGCAATTTTTACAACTTAATAACTACATGTTTGAGCATACTTGTAGCAAATTACAACTCGATTTGAGTTCTCGTTTTTGAGTTGTGAACTAATTTCAATTATTTTAAATCAATTGATGGAAATTATTAAATATTAGTAACTTCTATCAACAGTAGCAACTTGCAATTTTGACTACTTAATAACAACATGTTTGAGCATACTTGTAGCAAATTTCAACTCAGTTTGAGTTCTCGTTTTAGAGTTATGAATTAATTTCAATTATTTCAAATCATTTGATTGAAATTATTAAATATTAGTAACTTCTACTAATTGTAGCAACTTGCAGTTTAGACTACTTAATAACAACATTTTTTAGCATACTTGTAGCAAATTTCAACTGAATTTGAGTTCCCGTTTTTGAGTTATGAACTAATTTCAATTATTTTAAATCAATTGATAGAAATTATTAAATATTAGTAACTTCTATTAACAATAGCAACTTGCAATTTTGACTAATTAATAACATGTTTGAGAACACTTGTAGCAAATTGCAACTCAATTTGAGTTCTTGTTTTTGAGTTGTGAACTAATTTCAATTACTTTAAATCAATTGATGAAAATGATTAAATATTATTAACTTCCACCAATTGTAGCAACTTGCAATTTTGACTACTTAATAACAACATGTTTGAGCATACTTGTAGCAAATTGCAACTCAATTTGAGTTCCCGTTTTTGAGTTATGAATTAATTTCAATTATTTCAAGTCAATTGATGGAAATTTTTAAATATTAGTAACTTCTACCAACAGTAGCAACTTGCAACTTTGACTAATTAAGAACAACATGTTAGAGCACACTTGTAGCAAATTGCAACTTAATTTGAGTTTCCCTTTTTGAGTTATGAATTAATTTCAATTATTTCAAATCAATTGATAGAAATTATTAAATATTAGTAACTTCTATCAACAGTAGCAACTTGCATTTTTGACTAATTAATAACAACATGTTTGAGCACACTTGTAGCAAATTACAACACAATTTGAATTCCTGTTTTTAAATTATGCTTCTTTTTTTTCAATAATGCTTTTAACTGTGATTTCTAATTTCATTTTCTTTCAGAAAAAAGCTGAAGCTAGAGATCTGTACGAGCAGGTTTTCTACTCACTGGACTTAATCGAAAAGGATTACTTTGGACTGCAATTCACCGATGCCAATCATGTCAAGCATTGGCTGGATCCCACCAAATCTATCAAGAAACAAATTAAAAGTAATTAATGATTTTATATTAGTTTAGAAGCTCAAATTGATTGATTCTGTCACTATCATGTTTGACATATATAGAGTAATTTGACTCTACAGGCTTCATCATTGTGCTTTTGTATACTTTGCATTATTAATTATAATTTGTTTTAACAGTTGGCCCTCCATACACTCTCCGCCTCAAAGTCAAATTCTATTCATCGGAACCGAACAATCTCCGAGAGGAACTGACGCGATATCAGTTCTTCTTGCAATTAAAACATGACATACTAGATGGGAAGCTTGAATGTCCTCATCAAATAGCTGTTGAGTTGTCTGCCTTATCTCTACAATGTAAGTTAAAACCAATGAAAGCAATATCTGATTTATAAAGCAAAATTTAATTTCTAGCCGAATTAGGTGATTATGATGAGGGACAACATACAGCGGCGACGGTATCCGAGTTCCATTTCATTCCGAATCAAACGGAAGAAATGGAAATCGAAATCCTGGAAGAGTTCAAAAAGTGCCGGGGATTAACGCCCGCTCAGGCCGAAGTTAGTTATTTAAATAAAGTCAAATGGCTGGAAATGTATGGCGTCGACATGCATACAGTATTAGTAAGTGAATTATAACAAAATATATGTTATAATTACGATATTTAATCTCAAAATTGACAATTTGTTAAAATTTTGTTTCAATCTTTAGGGTAAAGACGGTATGGAATACCGATTAGGATTAACCCCGACTGGCATACTAGTATTCGAGAATCAACAAAAAATCGGCCTATTCTTCTGGCCTAAAATAGGCAAATTAAATTTCAAAAAGAAAAAACTGACGCTCGTCGTCGTAGAAGACGACGATTCGGGCCGCGAACAAGAACACACTTTCGTTTTCCGTTTGCACAACGAAAAGGCGTGCAAGCATTTATGGAAATGCGCCATCGAACATCACGGTTTCTTTAGACTGCAGGCACCTGTCAAGGGTCCGTCGGCCCGACAAAATTTCTTCCGAATGGGTTCGAGATTTAGATATTCGGGACGCACCGAATATCAGAGTACGCATCAGAATCGAGCTCGGAGGATGGTGCAATTGGAGCGGAGGCCGAGTCAACGGTACGGACGGAGACAGAGTCACGTGCTTAGGGAACGGTTGAGGGAACACGGGACAGTACAAACTGCTGATGCAGCCGAGAATACGAGTAAAGCGGTCGAATGTTTGCAGCCGTCTAGTAGCAGATGTAGCGAACGATCGACTAGATCTAATGCAACGAATACGACGGAGAATGATCCGTTATATTGTAAGGTTTCTGATGATGCCACTAAGAGTCTTACACCAACAGGTGAGAAATATAAAAATATAATTGGCTTCAGACCATATACACTTATAGAAGCGCCGTTTTGTATTGTAACCAACATAACGCGTTAATTGTGGGCAAAGTCCTGCGCGTAATTTTTTTAAATCAAAAACAATAATTTATAGATTTGCTTTTTGTTATTGTATTACAAAATTGGATATTTTTGTAAATAATTCAAGTTTCTAGCAATATGCGCTTTTATGCCCACAACTGACGTCACACGTATCAATCATGTTGGCTGTGCCGTGTCAGCAAAAGGCTTGTCTATAAGCTAATGTCCAAGGAATCTTTGTGTGTGCTATGTTTTGACAATGCCAACGTATTTTAAGCTTTGACAATGCCAACCTAATTTAAGCTTTGACATAACTTATAAAATTGTCCATTTTTTTATTGAAAATGTGACGGCAAATTTAATTTTGACATTATCTAACTCATTTTTTATATAGGACCCGAATCAATCGGTTTGGTAAGTCAAAATAGTTTCGGGAAGGGATCCGTGGGACAGAATTCATTCGGCAAAGCCTCCATTGGATGCAGCAGTTCCTACAGGTATGTTTGTTTACGATTTTGGTTTTGTGATGTATTAATTGTTTTTGTTTAGTCCCGTTTTATCAGTGAGTAGCAAAAACGGAACCTTGAAAAGGAACAAGCAGCTAAGTTCGCCTCCTGTCAGTCCGACACCGTCGAATGCCGACAGTCAATTGGATGTGCTGCTGAAGAGTCTCGCCAAAGAGACGCTCAGCGGTATTCAGAGGGACGAAGCACGTAACGATATGGGACATATTAACAAATCGGACGGTAAGTTTGTTTCCAACCTAGAATAATTGATTGTTAACCTAAAAACAATTATAGATGCTGAATGTGAATCAACGAAGCCTCTACCGGCTGAAATCCCGAACAATATTAATAAATACGCAATTGGTGCAGCGAAACCTATACCCCCAGGCCAATTAAAATGCAATATACTCAAAGGTAATTAATCACTTTAGCTTAGCAATTATTTGGCTTGCTTTAATTTTTATGTTGGTAACTAATTATTTTGAAATATCCGTCAGCTAAAGCCGAAGAAGAGTTAAATAGTCTAACCTCGACGATCGGTGTCGCAACGAAGCTAACAAACCAAATGTTTGTGGCGGCAGCTAACAACGACGAATCTAACCTAAACTCGCTAAACGCTGCAACTTTTGTATCCGTGGTAAGTAAGCACCGCTAATTAATTTTGCATTTGGGCTTTCTGTATCATTTATTTCATTTGCTGTTTTGTTTCGCTTATAAAGGGAGGCGATAAGTTGACGCTAAACGTATCAGGCCCCATACCCACCACCAATCCTGTATTAAATTCCCCTAGCAAAGAACAACCTGATGAGAAGAAACGTTGCACGACTCCCGTAACCGTTACATTCTTCGGACAATCGGATGGCGGAAAATTGGAACGGGTCATGTTATCCGGTCCTGAGAATAAAAGCAAACAACCATTGAGTTTAATGAGTAATGGTAATCATGATTTGTTGAGTTTCGAAGAGGACGCATCACCGAAATCGCCGTTTTATAATAATAATAAAGATTGTTTGAATCCGTTTTTGGCCGAACAGGTCGCTAATCCTTTCCATGAAAATAATCCTTTCTTGCCGAATAATCCTTTCCGGACGGAAAGTAATGAGGATGCTTCCAAGGATCAGGAGTTAACTGAAGTCGACGGACATGATGCTAGTGAGGTATTTACGCTTGTTTTATTTTGCTTGCTTTTTATATGTTGCAATAATTTAGTTTAGAAATGCACTATATTTATTTAAGATGTCAAATTGACAGCTTGTCAAGTGGTAGTAGTTTAGGACGGCGGGACCCGACTTCTAACGATCGGTGATTCGTTCAGGGGGTCAATTATAAAATTATAATCGCTGACTTAATTTTTATAACTGTTTGAGAAAATTTTTGATTGTTCATCATAATAAAATATTTCAAACTTATCTCAAATTGTTTGTCTGATTTTTCTTTAATTGTTTATAGGATGAGGAAGGGAACAACATAATCTCAAATGGACACGAGTTGACCGACAACAACAATAAACACAAGGTGACTCCGAATTTCAACAATGTATCACCATGGATGGTATCGCAGGACGTAGTCAGCGCCCCGATCACCAAGGTGAACACAACAGAGACGGCGATCATACGTAAATCGGTGATCACGACTCAACTATAATAAAGCTGGAGTGCAAATCCACCCACCCATCCTTAACTTCCCCTATGTGATAAATAAATTGATTATTATTATTCTTTCCCGGAAAAGAACAACAAAATTTTTATAGAGATTATTTTTTTTATATATATATTTTTTAGTGCAAATTTAGTATTACATCAGTACTTAACGAAAAATGTAAATAGAGATTATTTTTTATTATTATTATTATTTCGGACGTTGCAACGATTTTTTTAATTTTATTTCTTGTAGGCTTCACATTCCGTAGTCAAATTTTGCTTTTTAATTCAGCTTAGTAAATTTCCAAAAGTGCCATTCCAAGTGAGGTACGTGTGCCTTATTAACCGACTTCAATGTTTTTTATAGAATTTTTATTATAATATATATATTGATGAACGTTTGTTCCGTCCTGTTTTTAATGTTTTTAAATGATAATCAAAATAATGAAAACATTTTACTGCTGCTTTATATATATATATTTATAGTAATTATATACTTAATACCTACTTGAAGTATTTATATATTTTATGTTAGTAAAAATTGTCTTTTCATTTTAACATTGTTTCAAATCCCCAAATTAATAATCGTTTCTAATTTGAGGTTATGTCTATGCTGACGCAATCGAATTGTAATGACGTAATTATGACGTCATTTCGATTGCGAGTGTCAGCTTGATTACTATTTAAATTAACAAATCACATATAAAATGATATGGATAGAAAGCTGTATACAGAGTGTTCATAATTCATTGCCATTATGAAATGTGATTTGATTTTACAATTATGTAAATTTGTTTAAGAAATTAGGAATTATTATGATTTAATTTTTCACAGTTAACATCGAGAAGTTTTGCATGAATTTCTATGGTTGAATTGGAGAAGATTACTTTAATTATGAATTGCAGATGTGGATACTTTTGGTTGATGAGGTAAGAAAATGTTTTTGTTTAATTTTTGGATGTCTACGAATGTGCGGTTCGAATTATTTTGGTACGCCACTGCAGAGAAACTAAAAGCTGCATCGGAATGTGTAGTAAATCTGTTGCAACAAAAACGGGTTGAGTTATTGCCGATCTGCGTATTTTCGTAGAAAATTCTTGGATCCGATGTCATTAAGTGAATTGTCATGACAGAATATATGTCACTTGTCATTAACCCTTTAAACAATTGTCAGATAAACAATTTTTGAGTAACAAATACTCGGGCGGGCGGGTCACGCAGTTTTTGATTGATTCTACATTATCTCGGCATCCTCAAGGCTCCAAATGTCACTTCGCGATTGATTGTATGTTGGTTCAATATGTCGCTTCGCGATTGATTACAAACAAAATAATTGTCTTATAATTCAGTAGGTTGCTTCGCGATTGATTCTAAACTAATTCAGTGCTTCAAATGTCGCTTCGCGATTGATTGTAAGTTAGTTCAATGTCCTCAAGGCTTTGTATGTCGCTTCTCGATCGATTGTAAGTTATTTTAGTATCCTCAAGGCTCCAAATGCCGCTTCGCGATTGATTGTAAGTTGGTTCAATGTCCTCAAGGCTTAGTGTATCGCTTCGCGATTGAATACAAACAAAATAATTGTCTTATAATTCAGTAGGTCGCTTCGCGATTGATTCTAAATTAATTCAGTATTCTCAGTGCTCCAAATGTCGCATCGCAATCGATTGTAAGTTAGTTTAGTGTCCTCAGGGCTCCAAATGTCTCTTCGCGATTGATTGTAAGTTGGTTCAATGTCCTCAAGGCTCAATATGTCGCTTCGCGATTGAAACAAACAAAATAATTGTCTTATAATTCAGTAGGTCGCTTTGTGATTGATTCTAAATTAATTCAGTATCTTTGGTGCGATTGATTGTACGTTAGTTCAGTGTCCTCAAGGCTTTGTATGTCGCTTCTAGATCGATTGTAAGTTTTTTTGGTGTCCGCAAGGCTCCAAATGTCGCTTCGCGATTGTTTGTAAGTTGATTCCAATGTCTTTAAGGCTCAGAATGTCGCTTCGCGATTGATTACAAACAAATTGATTGTTCTATAATTCAGAATGTCGCTTCGCGATTAATTCTAAATTAACTCAGTATCCTCAGTGCTCCAATTGTCGCTTTGCGATCGATTGTAAGTTAGTTTAGTGTCCTCAGGGCTCCAAATGTCTCTTTGCGATTGATTGTAAGTTGGTTCAATGTCCTCAAGGCACAGTATGTCGCTTCACGCTTGATTACAAACAAATTGATTGTCCAATAATTCAGAATGTCGCTTCGCGATTAATTTGGTATCCTCGGGCTCCAAATGTTGCTTCGCGATTGATTATAAGTTAGTTCAGTTTCTTCAAGGCTTGTATGTCGCTTCGCGATTGATTGTAAGTTAGTTCATTGTCCTCAAGATTCCAAATGTCAATTCGCGATCGATTCTAAGTTAGTTTAGTGTCCTCAGGGCTCCAAATGTCGCTTTGCGATTGATTGTAAGTTGGTTTAATGTCCTCAAGGCTCAGTATATCGCTTCGCGCTTGATTACAAACAAATTGATTGTCCTATAATTCAGAATGTTGCTTCGCGATTAATTCGGTATCTTCGGGCTCCAAATGTTGCTTTGCGATTGATTATAAGTTAGTTCAGTTTCTTCAAGGCTCAGTATGTCGCTTCGCGATTGATACTACATTAATTCAGCATTCTCAAGGATTCAAATGTCGCTTCGCGATTGATTATAAGTTAGTTCAATGTCCTCAAAGTTTCAAATGTCTTTTCGCGATTGATTGTAAGTTGGATCAATGTTCTCAAGGCTCAATATGTCGCTTCGCGATTGAATACAAACAAAATAATTGTCTTATAATTCAGTAAGTCGCTTCGCGATTGATTCTAAATTAATTCAGTATACTCAGTGCTTCAAATGTCGCTTCTAGATCGATTGTAAGTTATTTTGGTGTCCTCAAGGCTCAGTATGTCGCTTTGCGATTGATTACAAACAAATTGATTGTCCTATAATTTAGAATGTCGCTTTGCGATTGATTCTAAATTAATTCGGTATCCTCGGGCTCCAAATGTCGCTTTGCGATTGATTATAAGTTAGTTCAGTTTTTCTACGTCGCTTCACAATTAATACTATATTAATTCATCATCCTCAAGGATCCAAATGTCGCTTCGCGATTGATTGTAAGTTGGTTCAATGTACTCAAGACTCAGTATGTCGCTTTGCGATTGATTCTAAAGTAGTTCAGTACCTTTAGTGCTCCAAATGTCGATTCGCGATTGATTATAAGTTAGTTCAATGTCCTCAAAGTTTCAAATGTCTTTTCGCGATTGATTGTAAGTTGGATCAATGTTCTCAAGGCTCAATATGTCGCTTCGCGATTGAATACAAACAAAATAATTGTCTTATAATTCAGTAAGTCGCTTCGCGATTGATTCTAAATTAATTCAGTATACTCAGTGCTTCAAATGTCGCTTCTAGATCGATTGTAAGTTATTTTGGTGTCCTCAAGGCTCAGTATGTCGCTTTGCGATTGATTACAAACAAATTGATTCTCTTACAATTCAGAATGTATTTTTGCGATTGATTCTAAATTAATTCGTTATCATCGAGCTCCAAATATCGCCTCGCGATTGATTAGAAGTTAGTTCGATTTCTTCAAGGCTCAGTATGTCGCTTCGCGATTGATACTACATTAACTCAGCATCTTCAAGGATCCAAATGTCGCTTCGCGATTGATTCTAAGTTGGTTCAATGTCCTCAAGACTCAATATGTCGCTTCGCGATTGATTCTAAATTAATTTAGTGTTTTCAGTGCTCCAAATGTCGCTTTGCGATTGATTGTAAGTTAGTTCAGTGTTCTCAAGGTTCCACATGTCGCTTCGCGATCGATTCTAAGTTAGTTTAGTGTCCTGAGGGCTCCAAATCTTGCTTTGCAATTGATTGTAAGTTAGTTCAGTATGTCACTTTGCAAATAATTACAAACAAAACAATAGTCTTATAATTTAGTATGTCGCTTTGCTTGAATCTACAAATGCTTGGGTGGGTGGGCGGGTAGCTTCTTCTAATGTGAGTTATCCACCCGCTCAAGTGTTAGTCATTAAAGGATTTAATGTTTCTTCCATTTCTTGTGTTCCTGCAACTATTATCACAAAAAAAAATGAATGTTTGATGTCATTAAGACATAAGAGAATTGTTTAACAATAAATCCTTTGATAACTAACGCTTGGGTGGGTGGGCGGGCACCAAGTTTAACTTGATGGCGGGTAGCTTCTTCTACTGTGACCAACTCACCCGCTCAAGTGTTAGTTATCAAATGATTTAATGTTTCTTCCCTCTACAAGTGTTAGAAGTTGCTTATTTAGAGGAGATGGAGGTGCTATCCAATCTCTTGATGAGTAACACTTGGGCGGTTTACTCCACATTATAATTACTATTGAGTGGTTTAAACTGGAGTGTTTTATGACACTTAAGTAACATATTAGATAGTACTGGAACGTTATGATTTGTTTTTAACATTTTAGGAACGTTGTTTGAGAGCTCAAGAACATTTTGTGACAATTTAGGATTATATTATGACACTTTAAAAACATGTTAAATAGTTCTGGAACATTATGATGGTGTTTGTGGCATCTTAGGAACATTCTAGGATAGTTCAAGAACATTTTGTGACAATTTAAGATTGTATTACCACACTTAAGATAGTTCTGGAACATTTTATGACAGTTTAAAAACTTGTGACAAATTAGATTTATTTTAGGACACTTAAAGAACATATTAGATAGTCGTGGATTATAATTATGTATTTGTGACATTTTAGGAACATTTTATGACAGTTTAAGAACATTTTGTGACTGTTTGGATTGTTTTATGACGCTTTCGAAGGTGGTTCTGCCTACAAAAAATGTACCCGGAAGCTTTTCCGGTTCTCCTACTATTTTACACACGCCAGCCAAACCCCGTCGTGAGCTTCACCTTTCCCGACGGGGGAGGACGACGGAATCCGAGCTTGTAATCCCGGCGCGTAAACTACTGACTTGTTATCATGCTATGAAGTGTCCCCACCCACCCAAGTGTTCGTTATTAAGAGATTCATGTTTTACCCCTTTGTGAACGTCATAAGTCACTTAATCACAAGAGACGGTCCTGCTCTAACCTCTTGATAACTAACACTTGGGTGGGTGGGTGGGCCACTTCAATCGAAACTATTGACTTGTTATCATGCTATGCAGTGTCCCACCCATCCACCCACCCAAGTGTTTGTTATCAATGGATTTAATGTTTTATCTATCTACGAACGGCAGAAGTCACTTAATCACAAGAGTCGGTCGTGATCTAACCTCTTGATAACTAACACTTGGGTGGGTGGGCGGGCCACTCCAATCCAAATTACTGATTCGTTATCATGCTATGAAGTGTCCCACTCACCCACCCACCCAAGCGTTCGTTATCAAGGGATTTAATGTTTTATCTCTCTGCGAACGTCATAAGTTACTTAATCACAAGAGACGGTCGTGATCTAACCTCTTGATAATTAACACTTGGGTGGGTGGGAGGGCCACTCCAATCCAAATTACTGACTCGTTATCATGCTATGAAGTGTCCCACCCACCCACCCAAGTGTTCGTCATTAAGGGTTTTAATGTTGTATCTCTCTGCGAACGTCATAAGTTACTTAATCACAAGAGACGGTCGTGATCTAACCTCTTGATAACTAACACTAGGGTGGGTGGGTGGCCCACTCCAATCCAAACTACTGACTTGTTATCATGCTATGATGTGACACTTAAGAAACATAAACAACAGTGGCGTAGCTATCTGTAAGCAAAGGTCTGCAATGCGGCTTGCTATTTTAACATTTTGTGAGTAGAATTTGGCACTTTTCGACTGTTTAGAAACACAAAAAAATAATTGAGGCATAAAAACAGTCAATTAACGTTGCAACAACCAAAATATAACAGTTGTGAGATGCTTTCATGATGCTTGTAACAGTTCAGAAAAGTTACATATTACTTGTCACAACATTTGTGCCCTTTTTGTTTGCACACTGTGACACCACTGGACTAAAACGTTTTGGTGAATTTTTGAGCCTATCGCAATAGTTTTTTTTAATGTCACTTTGCCTTAAGCTCAATTTTAAAAATTGAAAACTTGTTTGAGAAACTGCATTTTGTCGTATTGTACTTACGAGTACAATCCACCCACGAACAAGCTTTATAATATTAATTTTGACAAACATTCGTGCTCTTTAATATCGTCACTATAAACGTCATGGATGACACAGAGTCAATCAATTGGAGATGGTCTCGTTCGAAATAAGTTACTCGCCACATACGTCCAATTTAAAATTTCACCATATGGGGGTAAGCTAACATTTAGTTCCCGCATTGTATTTAACTTGCTCCAACTTACGCGTAAAATTTGTTTATAAAATAGTGTTAACTAACTAAATAGAACCTTTTAAGTTGGAGTCTACTAAATGCTTCACTCTACCTAATAAAAATTTGCAGGAATCACCGAAGCACTGCAGATTTCCCGCTTCACAGAACACCCATTTCACCTACATCTGCACCAAAAACGAAGTTTGCTGTGAGAATGGCTGTTGCATCACTTCGTTGCGACGAATGGCCGAATTCTGGTACTTTTGGTAATCAACAAAATATTTTTATCTAAATTCTGCTTTTAGTAAAGGTACAATTTTAAAAGCAATTGATTATTTAGGTTGATTCTGATATCAGTATGTATTGCCTTCCTCTTCTGCATGCACTACTACAACAAGTTGAGACTCGAACGTGACGAAAGGCGTTTTCTTAATAGGCGTAGAGGTAGAGTAAGGAGATTTGTACAATCAAGCGAAATGTATGGGGATGCTGAGGAGTTTGAAATGGATCAGGAAGTTATGGTGGATGTTCATGATGAAGCGCCAGCACGGAGACGGTGCGTTGCGGAACCATTTGAAAGCTCCAACAGTGGTGGTGGTGAAATTAATGAGTTATTACTGGAGCATCTTATTGTTACATATCAAAATCGTTAGTAAGCTATCATTCAATTAATTTTTAGTTTACGAAATTTGTTGTAGGTAATAATATGCTATTCAATAACATTATAAATGTTCCTACTGCTACTCCACCTCCACCTGATTACAATTCGGTTGTAAAGGATGAAATTTACGAGCCACCTCCAAAGTATAGTGATGCTTGTCTGTTGATTGATAAATCGGATCAAGTCGATGATGTAGCAATAGTTCACGCGGAAGAAGTTAGTGTTGTTCAACAAGTTGAACAACCGGTTTTGGTTGATGATTCACCACCTCCAACAAATGTGTGTGATGTTAATCAGACTTCTACCGAAGAACTTGAACATGAAGATCCGTGTCACGATTGCTAAATGATATCGTGATTAATAAAATTGTTTATTAAATGTTTATTGTTTTGTGTTTTAAAAATATTTATAATTTTGGAAATTATTTTTTAACCAATTCACAAGTTTCCTACATGTATTGAGATTGTATTTGGACTTGATATTTAGTTAAGTACAGTTTTGACAAATCAATTGTTGTCAGTAATTTCAGATTCAGTATCAAAAATTTCTAAAAAATTATGTAACTGTGGAAACTAATTTTAATGAATTCACAAGTTTCTTACCTGTATTGAGATTGTATTGTGCACATTTGGGGGGTCGCGACGCTTATCGTAGACTTAAGTTTCTTTTGCTTTGTCGTTCCTTGCTCGTTTTCTGGACGTTTGTCGAGGGCAACCAGGCTGCCACTATTGTAGGACGATCGGATTGGTTAGGTCGGGGACGGACAGTTTTCCGCTTCGATGTATTATTTTATCGGTTTGTTTTTTTTTCTCACTTGTCTTTTGGTCATTAGTGTCCAGGCATTTGCTGGAGCTTGGCTTTCGGGTCGATTTGGAATGGTTCTGCTTCATTCTTAGGTTTCGGTCTCTGCCGGTTGGGAGTTTTCTCTGCTTCTTGGCAGCTGTCTGTCCTCTGGTTGAATATTTTCTTTTTTTCTTTTTCTCCTTGGTCGGTTTGATTGCTAAGGGGTGAATCCTTACCATGGGATTTGGCTTCCAGCTTCTAAATTTTATTTTTTTTTTATGGCTTTCTTCAGCTTTTTATACTCTTTTTTTTCTAAATCTGTTTTTTTTTGTGATACCATTTTTTTGTTTTCATAGCTGGAGATCTAAATCTCTTATTCTGAGGGCTTGCGTGGCGATTATGAGGGAGTTGTAGCGGATGGCGTGGTTGGTGTGTTGGTTTGTTTTCATCGGCGTCGTATTCGGGGCGTCTTTGCCAATATATCAAAAGCAAAATCATAAAAGTGACAACAAACGGATTTACTGTCAATCGCGAAGCGACAAAGTACCATAATATGCAACAATTGAATTTACTGTTAATATTTAAAAAAATATGCATCAACTTAATCATTTTATACTAATATTAGCATAATATTATTATTTACAATTAAAAGAAGAGGACCTAATTACATGCGATAAACTATCTAATTCGGACCCATTAGACAAATTTAGTATAAAATAAAAAGCACAATATTTAATGTAAAGTAATTCTTATTATTCGCATTTAGTATATAACTTATCATTCCTTGCGTAGAGTAAGCGATTCAGATCAGGCGAATTGGATAGAGGGGGAAGCGTAGAGACGGGCCGGCCTGCGTGCGTTCAGTTTGGTGCGGGATGGCTTGTCGGTAGCATGTTGTCGCTGCGTCTGTGTGTGAATATATAACGGTTAAATGCAGGCGGAAATTAAAGACTATTGTGACTGGTTATGGACTTTTGTGTTAAGTTATTCAATATTTTGGTAATTAGTTTTAATTTGATAAATTTTTATGTTACAAATATGTATTTAAATAATAAGTAAGCAGTGTCCCGGCATAGCCTGGACGTGTTTTAAAGATGCGGTACTCGCATTTTAATTTATTTAAAATAATTAAACAGTTTTGGTGATAAATTAATTAAATTAAAATACATATTTAATAAAAGATTAATTTGAGAGTCAACAAAGTTTATTTAGAAGTTAAATAATGCAAAGTTTCATGTTTATTTTATTGTATGTTTCAGGCTAGAACTCCCACTCCTCGCTTTGATCGGGCTGGCAATAGTTCGGTATCACATTCAATTCAGTGCGGGATTTCAACATAGTAACAGTAAAGTGACCGCCGTTTGTGTGTTTTTAAATATGACCGTTAGTGTGGTGATTGTTATATTGAACTATTTGTGAAAATTGACAAAGCTGTTGTGGAACTTGTTAACATTAACCTAAATTTACATTTTTAAGTCAGTTTCAATTTCCACTCCTTACTTTGAGCGTGCTATACTGAACTGGCTGGTATCTCATTCAATTCAGTGCGGGATTTCAACGTAGTAACAATAACACGCGATCATTGTTTGTGAGTTTTTAAATTAAGTTGTTAACGAAGTTGTGGAAATGGTAGTCTAGTAGTGCTTCTGAATCCTGACGGTTGAAGATATAGGCGTTCCCGGAAGAAGGAGGAAATGCATCCATTTAAGGACTAATAGGTAAAAATTATATTAAACATTAAATTAAATCAATTCTAATTTAATATTTTATTAATTATTTCAGATCTTTTTATGGCTGAAGATGCTGAGTTGTAAGTCATTTGATTTTAATTAGTTGGTGATATTACTGCTGGTAATATCCCACCTCAATTTGTGCTTGTAGGGTGGTTGCTATGATTGTGGCTCATTTTTATATAGTAACACTATGCATACGCGGAAGCCTACAAGCTTAAATTGTTGTATAGTTGGTGCTTAGTGATTAGTTATGGTTGCTACTTGTTTCCCGATCTGTCTGACCAAATATTGGGGCAGCTAAGGTTTCAAGTAATTATGGTAGTTCGCCGGCGTTAAACTTCTGGGCATCGAATTCAGTGGGATTTAACGCGCAGGTTGTAGTTGACTGATTAGTGTGCCCTAAACATTGCTTCTAGGCGAGTTATCTTGTACTGATTTTCGTCATATTGTTTGCTAGTTTGGGGTTGTAGGAGGTAGGCTCTTTACCAACGTAAGGAGGTGAGCTGTATTTAGTTTTGTAATCAACAATTGCTCGATTGGTGGTTATGAATGGTGGTAACGTAGAGTGTACGCGTCTGTATGAAAGCCCTCTATGATAGGAGCTAATTATATTTAGATATCCTTCATACTGCCTTTGCATATTGTGGATAACTTTTACAGGTCGGTGCCGTAGGGTAGTTAGAAATCTTTTTCTTCTTAAATCGATACATTCATTTAGCAGAAACTGACCGTTCCTCGGAATGCTTGCTAGTCTGTTATATTCATGATTGTTTTCGTATAGATGTAGTGGTATTAAATGATGCATTGTTTTGATGTATCTTACATTGCCGAGTCGTTGTGTAATTGCTGTACTGACGTTTTTAATTGCTTGCAATAGTTAGTAGCCAGAATTCAACACGATTGCGAGGTGATGCTTGTTTTGGTAATTAGTTACTTCTAGCTGGTTTAAATATGGTATTCTCCAGCAGAGATGCTATTTTTGCGTGCTAGTTTGGTTAGATCTTCTTAGTTGCTTTTCTATTTTAACATTTTCTAAAGTGCAAAGTTGATTTTAATTTGTTTAATAAATTAAATTCCAATTAATTATGTCTAATCAATACTTTTAATTTTACTGAAGTTCAGCTAATTTAATTAATTAATTTGTTGCTAAAATTATGTTATTTAAATTTTAAATTCAATTTTTAAATTTTTATATTATTTCACTTGGTCACTTTAAAGCATGCGTAGTGTTAAATTTTCTTTTACTAATTCTAATTTATACTGAAGTTCAGTGATTAATTTATTATTACAATGTTTCAGCTATTTCATACAAAGGAAAAATCTGTTGACACTAACGTTGCGCATACCCAATCGTACTTGCCAATTCATCCCCAATCAATTGGTACCAAATATTTTCAACGTTTTTATGTTGCAATTCCATGTTGTATCAATTAGACAAAATTTCAATATTAATTTTTAATTAATTATATTTATTTATACAACAAAAGCATGTGAATTGTGACAATTTTTTGACAAATTTGTATTATTTTTTATGACATGATTAGGTTAAACGAAAGCCCAACGTAGTCACATTAGTGATGACTTGTAGCCTGACCAAGGTTTAAGGTTTGATCTAGTGTAAGAGTCGACGCCGGCTTAGTGAGTCCCCACCATTCCAGTTGACGCTTAGCACTTTGAAGAATGTGGTCGTTCTTGTCAGTGTTATGCTATCAGCAGTTGGTCTAAAAAAGGGTAAACCCCTCATGCGCAGGGACATCTTCCACTGTTCTATAGGTGGTTCGACCTTGGTGGCACAGGTTAGATGAGACTGTTAAAGGACTGTTAACATTAATTTATTTGAATTCACTGACTAACATTGCTTCATCATAATTTAATAGTTTTTGTTATTTTAATGTTTGATAATATTTGGTATTGGTTGCGAAATATTTTGAATTAAATTTTCATAATTATTAGTTCCAGAAGTGAATAATTTCTATATACTTTTGCTAATATATTAAACTATACGCAGTCCTCCATTCTAGCAATTACATGTGAAAGTATTTTTTTGTTGTATTATCAGTTTTACAAAATTTTGGAACAAAGTATAACAAATCAATTAATCTAAATAAAATTTTAGATCTTAAATTTATCAATTGAGTAAATAATAACAAATTACATGTAATGTTAGGAATATATGAAGAACATTTTGAATTGGCATCAACGAATGGGTATTACAAATTTGGCGATTATCAAACCTTAAGTACCAAATGCAGTTTTGCATCCAAGCATTCTTATTTACAATTTTTGCTCACATTAAATTAAATTTTTGGATAATTAAATTGTTTTCGGTAATAATATAAAAGTTTTTTCATAAGTAGTTGCTATTAGGATTTTTTTAAAGATTTAAAGTTTTGTTAAAGCTTCTTTTCAAGAAATGCCATTTATTTTGACATGTTGGCAGTGCAATTTGTTCATTTTATTCAGGTTCCAGTTAGGAATTCTTTTTTTGATTAATTTAAATTTTGTTTAGTAAAGTAATTTTTCTAAAAATTACTTTTAATACATTCAATGTTTGACTAGTTGAGTGACTATGTCAAAAGTCGTGAGTCATGTGAGCAGGGATTGTATAGTTTTGAATTATAAATTTTATTATTAATTAATCTTTTTGCTTAATGCATAAGATGAAGATTTGTATTAAATTAAATTTTCCTCCTTTTGTTAAATGTTAGTTAAAATGTCGCCAAATTTAACTTTAACGCAACTTTAGCTGTTTAATACTTCAGATTTTTTTCTTCAGTTCTGTGTTCTGGATCGGAAGATGCAACCAAGGCAGTCGGTTCTTCAAATATTGGTTGTTATGAGGTACTTACATGTGTGTAGAATTAAGGAAAGCATGCAGGGTTGAGAAAGTTGATTGTTAGTGACGATCAATTTTCTTAAAACTGAATGTTTTACTTGATTTGATGTTTGTAAAGACCTATTAACGGCTAATCTTTTAATTGTCGACTGTGTTGGGGTTTTAAGGAGTGTTCAAATCGGGGAACACTTTCCACGTTTGGCGGAGATGTTTGTCTTAAAAGGACAAACTTTTCCGGACTTGGAAAGTATTCAACGATTTGAAAACTCTTGGAGACTAGCTGAACTCCGAGAAGGAAATAGAATGCAATTTTTGGTGGTAGGGTAGTAGACCCGGAGACTCTGGGAGTCTACCGGAAGGGCTAGACCAGAAAAGTAGGGGGAGCCCGTGTCGCCCGTGCGCGTAAAAACGGGACCCGCCTTCGGCGGGTATATATAACCCGCCTTCGGCGGGTTATTAAGCCGCCTTCGGCGGCTTAATAACCGCCTTCGGCGGTTATTATATCCCGCCTTCGGCGGGACCTAATTAATTAGCCGCCTTCGGCGGCTATTAATTACTTCATAAACTTACCTTGACAAACTTAAAAATAATAATAGCCCCCGTGATGGGGAGGATTCCCCTGTAGAAAGGGGTATATCTTTGGGGGTAAGTATTGTGGGGGAGGAGATTAGTAAGGTGATGATTGATATATTTATTGAAAAATTAAACCCTCCATCCTGAAATTGTCGATAAAGAAGGAAAATAAAAAAATGTATTTTGTTTAACAATTTATTTATTCATAAAAACAACATATACAACAACAAACCATATATTTTGCTTTCCCTTAAGCTAAGGTAGAGAACGTGAGCAACACGGGTCTCCCGTGTAGTTCCGTTTTCCCCTAGACCTAAGGTAGAGAGCACAATCAGCTCTCCTAAGAGCTAATTTTAAGCTTACCTCCGGCTAAGGTAGAGAACGTGAGCAATGCAGTTCCGTTTTCCCCTAGCTCTAAGGTAGAGAGCACAATCAACTCTTCTAAGAGCTAATTTTAAGCTTACCTCCGGCTAAGGTAGAGAACGTGAGCAACACGGGCCTCCCGTGTAGTTCCGTTTTCCCCTAGACCTAAGGTAGAGAGCAGAATCGGCTCTTTTAAGAGCTAATTAAGCTTACCTCTGTCCTTTTTACTTAATTAGTAAATTACCCTCCCTTGATTTTCCTATTTATTTAATAAATAAAACAAAACATTAATAAACTTACAAGCTTACCTGAAGCCTATGCAGACATGATCAACTTAGTTGTCCTACAAGTTTACAGTAAACATTTATTTTTGGTTTGCATATGAACGCAAACATCAATTAACAAATATTTATTGATTAATAAAATTGTAGCCGCAAAAACTACAATTCTGATCAATAATTACTTTGATCAATGACCACGCTTATAAACAAAGAAGCAATAAGCGTTTACTGTAAAAGCATAACTAGATTTAACATCAAAAACAAGAATAATAAAATACTAAGAAGATTGCAACAGTCATAACAAGTCCAACTAAGTATTAATTAAACTTACAACTTCCTCTAAAGAAGTGCAGTTATATATCTTAAATTCTATAAACGCTTACAAACTTGCTAAACAGCCAAAACATGTATCAATTTATAACATACGTTAATTAATTATAAAAATAAATTATTAATAATTTTATTAATCAAATTACTAACAAATTTAAAAAGTGATATAATCGATTTACTCAACGCGTATTTATTTAGATATAAAAACTATTCGCAAAACAAATCAACGCCTTCCGATGAGGCACTTAATTGCGTTTACATCTATTAAAATCACTTACTAAATATGTTGTACATATTACCAACTTAATAATTGGCGCAGCCATAACATGAATCAATCAATTTATAACACACAATAATTAATTATAAATGAAACATTAATGAAAGTACTAACAAATTTAATAAGTGATATAATCAATTTATTTAATCTATTCAAATATAGAATCTGAAATGAATATGACAACGCCTATTGATGGTACAATTAAACGCGTTTATACCTATTACAATCACTTCCTAATTTTGTAGTACTTGAGATCTTAAACTAAACACAATTTCAATTATATATATATATCAGAAATATATTTTAAATTTACATTTAACAATTAATTAAATCTACTAATTTTTAAAATTAAAATGACTACGCCTATGCGTACACGACGTCGCCATCTGTTGCATATATTGACCACTACTCATAATAAAAGTTCAACAAATTATCGTAAGATGACGCCACCATAGCAAATAACAACCAAATTAAATTTTAAAAACAAATTAAATTAATTTACATTTAGAATACAAAAACTACAATAATGTATTTAATTGTTAATAATAAAACGTATTAACAAATTTAAATAAGCTACGCTAGCGCCACCTTAAATTTTAAAACGTTTATGAACTATAAGTTCACCGCAATGCACACAGATGACGCAAAAAGCAACTAAACAAAACGGCGCTAATTTTAAATAAATAAAGCAATAACATAAAACATTGTACCATTTATCTTCTCGTCCTTGAGTTGAAGTTTATGATTCATTCGTAATTTCTTATTCCAGTTGCTTACTGTGTGAAAGGGTTTGTATCTTTGTGTCTTCTTCCTGTATTGCTTTGCCCATGACGATTCAATTCCATTGAAAATGAGAATACTATAGCAAAGTCTGTAAAAAACAAAAATAATTAAAATAATTCTTTATTTCATTTCAAAAGAAAAAAAAACTAAAACTACATAAAAAAAAGTTTCTTTAATAACTTTGATTGATCCCCCCTACCACAATATAAATTTAAAACAGCTATAGCTCTCCATCCACGCATCTTAAGTCATATCCAATACAATCACTAACTGAAAAGACATTATCATTACATTTCACTATGCTTAATTTTTGTTTTTTTAAGTAATAATGTTATATTATATGTATATTCACCAACTGAATGTATACAATCAATGATTATTTAGATAAAAGTATAAATATGTATCTTAACATTTAATATGTAAAGTAACATATATTTTAACATTAACTTTTATTAAATAAAAATACTGTATGTATAAGAAAACAAAAATATAATTACAAACTTTATTTGTCAGTTTTAAACATTAACATTTATTTATTTACCTTAAATATGTTTCAACCATGAAGCAGTTTACAGGTATCAGCTTACTTGATGGCACAGTAGTTTCAATTTTTATTTCATATTTGCAATTTCCTGTTGTAGAAATTCCTTCTATGCTTTGCAGTTAACTGGAGGCAGCATGTCTTCCATTCATATTTGAATTGAACCTTTGTAGTCCAAAATTCTTAACTTCCTATTGCAGAAACTGCTTATAGCACAGCAGACAACCAATCAATGCTTTTTCTTAGACTGAAAACAATAAAACAAAATATAATAGTATTAAAAATATAATCTGTTTGAAGAATTACGTTAAAACTTCTTATTTATAAAGAAATTAAAAAGTAATAGCAACTAACTAAAAGTCTAAATAAAACAATAAACTTTTTATATACATCGCATTCGAGTGCCCTCGAATAGAATTCATTGCATTCGAGCGCCCCCAAATAGTACACTTTGCATTCGAGTGCCCTCGAATAGATTACATCACATTCGAGTGCCCCCGAATAAATTACATCGCATTCGAGTGCCCTCGAATAGAATCATCGCATTCGAGCGCCCCCGAATAGATTACATACCATTCCAGTGCCCTCGAATAGAATAATCGCATTCGAGCGCCCCCGAATAGAATACATCGCTTTCGAGTGTCCTCGAATAGAATACACCATTTGTGTGCACACGAATACTCTTTATTACGGAAAAGATATTTAAAAAATTATCGGACTGCATGTCCGAACACCTCCTCGCGTTTCTGTGATCCTGATACAAACCCAACAATTTCAAACTTTTGACCAAATAGTGTCAAAGATGTTGAAATTAAAATTTCATACAAAATTCATTAAAATAGCAGGAAAGACTCTAGTTACTCTCTAGATAACAAAAAAAATATTTAAAAAAATATCAGACTACATGAAACGAAGTTACAGCATGCCTAAACATCTCCTCGCGTTTCTGTGATCCTGATACAAACCTAACAATTTCAAACTATTACAACAAAAGTGGCAAAGATTGTTGAAAATAAAATTTATTCCAAATCTCATTAAAATAGTAGGGAAGACTTTAATAACTGTCAAGATTAAGGGAAAAATATTATAAAAATTATCGGACTGCATGGAACAGAGTTATAGCATGTCCAAACATTTCCTCGCGTTTCTGTGATCCTGATACAAACCTAACAATTTCAAACCTTTTCAACAAAAGTGACAAAAATTGTTGAAATTAAAATATCATTAAAAATTCATTGAAATAGCAGGAGAGACAGTTGCTCTCTAGATTACGGAAAAAATATTTAAAAAATTATCGGACTGCAGGGAACAAAGTTACAGCACTCGAATGCAATGTATCAATTATAATCAATTATTTTTTCCTATCTATTCTACTCAATTTTCAACTGTCAAATACAATCACTTACGCCATAAATTTATCAATTATCTTTCTGACACCTTTTGACATCATTTAATCAATAGATTGTATCACTTCAATTCAAAATACTCATGAATTGCAGTGACCCATCCAAGTATTGGTCATTAAGAAACTACCGCCATCTCTTCCTATGACTAACACACTTCCAAAGCTTACAAAATCAAATGATTTGATAACAAACTCTTAAAAAGGTGACTCCAGTCCAAGCTTCTCGCAAGTAATGAACTGGATGACCCACCCATCCAAGTATTGCTCATCAATGTATTGCATATCACCATTTCTTTCTTGGATATAGAAAATTCAAACGCTTTCAAGAAGGAAAAACTTCCAATTTTTTGGTAACAAACTCTTGTTCAAATTACTTCTTTACATCATTGAAAAGCCATATATATTAATAATTTTGATTAAATTATTTGTGCTGTGTAAGTCAAAGTACGTGAATTTGATCGTACTTTGGGAAAGACACAATCACACAACTTAAATAGATTTAGTCTAATTTTATCTTACAAATGCACAAATCAACGCATTTGATTATCAAACTTTAATAAATTAATATTTGTAATCAATTTAGTATTGATAAATTGAAAGAATTAATAGTTTTTTGTGTTTATTTTATAACACAAATGTGCAATTTGAGTGGTGTGACCAAAAGTACGTTCGTCTGCGGCTAACTTCAATTCAGACCGCATCACAACACTAAAAACAACTTTCGCGCCTAAATAAATCAGTTTTTAGCTAGCTTATAAGATTCTGTGATTCTTTCTATTAGATTTAAGTCAAGACATGTGTCCGGAATGGAATGGTGAAGATGATGATGAAAATAAAATTGAGGAGTCGGAATCCACCAATCAAATCTCTGTTGTTGGCCATTTTCCAAAACTATTTTTGAATTTTCCTTAATATAATCCAGCACCTGAGATTCTATTACATCCAAGCATTAACAAAACCGCTCAAGATTTGTGTGTTAAAAGTGAAAAAGATTTAGCACATTTCTGATTATCCAATAGAAAAAAATGCATAATTTCTTGACATTCGAGTGCACTCGAATAGAAAACTGCAGGGAGTTACAGCATGTCCGAACATCTCCTCGCGTTTCTGTGATCCTGATACAAACCTAACAGTTTCAAACTATTACAACAAAAGTGGCAAAGATTGTTAAAAATAAAATTTATTCCAAAATTCATTAAAATAGTGAAAAATACTTAATTACTGTCTAGATTACGGGAAAAATATTATAAAAATTATCGGACAGCAGAGAACAGAGATATAGCATGTCCAAACTTCTCCTCGCGTTTCTGTTATCCTGATACAAACCTAACAATTTCAAACATTTTCAACATAAGTGGCAAAAAATCTTGAAACTAAAATATTATTAAAAATTCATTAAAACAGCAGGAGAGACGCTAGATTACGGAAAATATATTAAAAAAATTATCGGACTGCAGGGAACAAAGTAACAACACTCGAATGCAATGTATCAATTATAATCAATTATTATTTCCTATCAATTCCACTCAATTCTCAACTTACGCCATAAATTTATATATTATCTTTCTGACACTTTTTGAAATCATTTAATCAGATATCAAAATAGATTGTATCACTTCAATTCAAACTACTCATGAATTGCAGTGACCCATCCAAGTATCAGTAATTAAGAAACTGAATATCTCTTCCTATGACTAACACACTTAGAAAGCTTACAAAATCAAATTATTTAATAACAAACTCTTAAAAAAGTGACTCCAGTCCAAGCTTCTTGCTAGTAACGAACTGGATGACCCACCCACCCAAGTATTACTCATCAATGTACTGCATATCACCATTTCTTTCTTAGATATAGAGAATTCTTCCAATTTTTTGGTAACAAACCCTTGTTCAAATTACTTCTTTACATCATTGAAAAGCCATATATATTAATAATTTTGATTAAAATATTTGTGCTGTGTAAGTCAAAGTACGTGAAATTGATCGTACTTTGGGAAAGACACAATCACACCACTTAAATAGATTTAGTCTAATTTTATCTTACAAATGCACAAATCAACGCATTTGATTATCAAACTTTAATAAATTAATATTTGTAATCAATTTAGTATTGATAAATTGTAACAACTAATAGTTTTTTGTGATTATTTTATAACACAAAAGTGCAATTTGAGTAGTGTGACCAAAAGTACGTTCGTCTGCGGCTAACTTCAATTCAGACCGTATCACAACACTAAAAATAACTTTCGCGCCTAAATAAATCAGTTTTTAGCTTATAAAATTCTGTTAATTAATTATTAATTTGAAGAAGTAGCAACTGTTAAAGAAAGTTGCTATTACTAATTTCTAGCTGAAATAAGTGCTATAGATCCAAATAAAATAACAGAATTGAAAAATATTGAAACGTTCAGAATTAACATCAAAATTTCTCAAAATTAATTACAAAATAATTAATTTGAAGAAGTAGCAACTGTTACAAAAAGCTGCTATTACTATTTCTTAGCTAAAATAACTGCTATAAATCCAAATAAAATAACAAAATTGAAAAATATTGAAGCGCTCAAGAATAAAATCAAAATTTATCAAAATTAATTACAAAATAATTAATTTGAAGAAGTAGCAACTGTTAAAGAAAGTTGCTGTTACTAATTTCTAGCTAAAATATGTGCTATAAATCCAAATAAAATAACAGAATTGAAAAATATTGAAGCGTTCAAGAATAAAATCAAAATTTCTCAAAATTAATTACAAAATAATTAATTTGAAGAAGTAGCAACTGTTACAAAAAGCTGCTATTACTATTTCCTAGCTAAAATAACTGCTGTAAATCCAAATAAAATAACAGAATTGAAAAAAATTGAAGCGTTCAAGAATAAAATCAAAATTTCTCAAAATTAATTACAAAATAATTAATTTGAAGAAGTAGCAACTGTTACAAAAAGCTGCTATTACTATTTCCTAGCTAAAATAACTGCTATAAATCCAAATAAAATAACAGAATTATAAAATATTGAAGCGTTCAAGAATAAAATCAAAATTTCTCAAAATTAATTACAAAATAATTAATTTGAAGAAGTAGCAACTGTTAAAGAAAGTTGCTGTTACTATTTCCTAGCTAAAATATGTGCTATAAATCCAAATAAAATAACAGAATTGAAAAATATTGAAGCGTTCAGGAATAACATCAAAATTTCTCAAAACTAATTACAAAATAATTAATTTGAAGAAGTAGCAACTGTTACAAAAAGCTGCTATTACTATTTCCTAGCTAAAATAAATGATATAAATCCAAATAAAATAACAGAACTAAAAAATATTGAAGCGTTCAAGAATAAAATCAAAATTTCTCAAAATTAATTACAAAATAATTAATTTGAAGAAGTAGCAACTGTTACAAAAAGCTGCTATTACTATTTCCTATCTAAAATAACTGCAATAAATCCAAATAAAATAACAGAATTGAAAAATATTGAAGCGTTCAAGAATAAAATCAAAATTTCTCAAATATAATTACAAAATAATTAATTTGAAGAAGTAGCAACTGTTACAAAAAGCTGCTATTACTATTTCCAAGCTAAAATAACTGCTGTAAATCCAAATAAAATAACAAAATTGAAAAATATTGAAGCATTCAAGAATAAAATCAAAATTTCTCAAATATAATTACAAAATAATTAATTTGAAGAAGTAGCAACTGTTACAAAAAGCTGCTATTAATATTTCCTATCTAAAATAACTGCTATAAATCCAAATAAAATAACAGAATTGAAAAATATTGAAGCGTTCAAGAATAAAATCAAAATTTCTCAAAATTAATTACAAAATAATTAATTTGAAGAAGTAGCAACTGTTACAAAAAGCTGCTATTACTATTTCCTATCTAAAATAACTGCAATAAATCCAAATAAAATAACAGAATTGAAAAATATTGAAGCGTTCAAGAATAAAATCAAAATTTCTCAAAACTAATTACAAAATAATTAATTTGAAGAAGTAGCAACTGTTACAAAAAGCTGCTATTACTATTTCCTATCTAAAATAACTGCTATAAATCCAAATAAAATAACAGAACTGAAAAATATTGAAGCAATCAAGAATAAAATCAAAATTTCTCAAAATTAATTACAAAATAATTAATTTAAAGAAGTAGCAACTGTTAAAGAAAGTTGTTATTACTACTTTCTAGCTAAAATATGTGCTATAAATCCAAATAAAATAACAGAATTGAAAAATATTAAAGCGTTCAGAAATAACATCAAAATTTCTCAAAATTAATTACAAAATAATTAATTTGAAGAAGTAGCAACTGTTACAAAAAGCTGCTATTACTATTTCCTATCTAAAATAACTGCTATAAATCCAAATAAAAAAACAGAATTGAAAAATATTGAAGCGTTCAAGAATAAAATCAAAATTTCTCAAAATTAATTACAAAAAATTAATTTGAAGAAGTAGCAACTGTTACATAAAGCTGCAATTACTATTTCCTAAGTAAAATAACTGCTATAAATCCAAATAAAATAACAAAATTGAAAAAAAATTGAAGCGTTGAAAAATAAAATCAAAATTTCTTAAAATTAATTACAAAATAATTAATTTGAAGAAGTAGCAACTGTTACAAAAAGCTGCTATTACTATTTCCTATCTAAAATAACTGCTATAAATCCAAATAAAAAAACAGAATTGAAAAATATTGAAGCGTTCAAGAATAAAATCAAAATTTCTCAAAATTAATTACAAAATAATTAATTTGAAGAAGTAGCAACTGTTAAAGAAAGTTGCTATTACTACTTTCTAGCTAAAATATGTGCTATAAATCCAAATAAAATAACAGAATTGAAAAATATTGAAGCGTTCAAGAATAAAATCAAAATTTCTCAAAATTAAACACAAAATAATTAATTTGAAGAAGTAGCAACTGTTACAAAAAGCTGCTATTACTATTTCCTAGCTAAAATAAATGCTATAAATCCAAATAAAATAACAGAATAAAAAAATATTAAAGCGTTTAGCAATAACATCAAAATTTGTCAAAATTAATTACAAAATAATTAATTTGAAGAAGTAGCAACTGTTAAAGAAAGTTGTTATTACTAATTTCTAGCTAAAATAAGTGCTATAAATCCAAATAAAATAACAGAATTGAAAAATATTAAAGCGTTCAGAAATAACATCAAAATTTCTCAAAATTAATTACAAAATAATTAATTTGAAGAAATAGCAACTGTTACAAAAAGCTGCTATTACTATTTCCTAAGTAATATAACTGCTATAAATCCAAATAAAATAACAGAATTGAAAAATATTGAAGCGTTCAAAAATAAAATCAAAATTTCTCAAAATTAATTACAAAATAATTAATTTGAAGAAGTAGCAACTGTTACAAAAAGCTGCTATTACTATTTCCTATCTAAAATAACTGCTATAAATCCAAATAAAATAACAGAACTGAAAAATATTGAAGCGTTCAAGAATAAAATCAAAATTTCTCAAAATTAATTACAAAAAATTAATTTGAAGAAGTAGCAACTGTTACATAAAGCTGCAATTACTATTTCCTAAGTAAAATAACTGCTATAAATCCAAATAAAATAACAAAATTGAAAAAAAATTGAAGCGTTGAAAAATAAAATCAAAATTTCTTAAAATTAATTACAAAATAATTAATTTGAAGAAGTAGCAACTGTTACAAAAAGCTGCTATTACTATTTCCTATCTAAAATAACTGCTATAAATCCAAATAAAATAACAGAATTATAAAATATTGAAGCGTTCAAGAATAAAATCAAAATTTGTCAAAATTAATTACAAAATAATTAATTTGAAGAAGTAGCAACTGTTACAAAAAGCTGCTATTAATATTTCCTATCTAAATTAACTGCTATAAATCCAAATAAAATAACAGAATTATAAAATATTGAAGCGTTCAAGAATAAAATCAAAATTTGTCAAAATTAATTACAAAATAATTAATTTGAAGAAGTAGCAACTGTTACAAAAAGCTGCTATTAATATTTCCTATCTAAAATAACTGCTATAAATCCAAATAAAATAACAGAATTGAAAAATATTGAAGCGTTCAAGAATAAAATCAAAATTTCTCAAAATTAATTACAAAATAATTAATTTGAAGAAGTAGCAACTGTTACAAAAAGCTGCTATTACTATTTCCTATCTAAAATAACTGCTATAAATCCAAATAAAATAACAGAACTGAAAAATATTGAAGCAATCAAGAATAAAATCAAAATTTCTCAAAATTAATTACAAAATAATTAATTTAAAGAAGTAGCAACTGTTAAAGAAAGTTGTTATTACTACTTTCTAGCTAAAATATGTGCTATAAATCCAAATAAAATAACAGAATTGAAAAATATTAAAGCGTTCAGAAATAACATCAAAATTTCTCAAAATTAATTACAAAATAATTAATTTGAAGAAGTAGCAACTGTTACAAAAAGCTGCTATTACTATTTCCTATCTAAAATAACTGCTATAAATCCAAATAAAAAAACAGAATTGAAAAATATTGAAGCGTTCAAGAATAAAATCAAAATTTCTCAAAATTAATTACAAAAAATTAATTTGAAGAAGTAGCAACTGTTACATAAAGCTGCAATTACTATTTCCTAAGTAAAATAACTGCTATAAATCCAAATAAAATAACAAAATTGAAAAAAAATTGAAGCGTTGAAAAATAAAATCAAAATTTCTTAAAATTAATTACAAAATAATTAATTTGAAGAAGTAGCAACTGTTACAAAAAGCTGCTATTACTATTTCCTATCTAAAATAACTGCTATAAATCCAAATAAAAAAACAGAATTGAAAAATATTGAAGCGTTCAAGAATAAAATCAAAATTTCTCAAAATTAATTACAAAATAATTAATTTGAAGAAGTAGCAACTGTTAAAGAAAGTTGCTATTACTACTTTCTAGCTAAAATATGTGCTATAAATCCAAATAAAATAACAGAATTGAAAAATATTGAAGCGTTCAAGAATAAAATCAAAATTTCTCAAAATTAAACACAAAATAATTAATTTGAAGAAGTAGCAACTGTTACAAAAAGCTGCTATTACTATTTCCTATCTAAAATAACTGCTATAAATCCAAATAAAAAAACAGAATTGAAAAATATTGAAGCGTTCAAGAATAAAATCAAAATTTCTCAAAATTAATTACAAAATAATTAATTTGAAGAAGTAGCAACTGTTAAAGAAAGTTGCTATTACTACTTTCTAGCTAAAATATGTGCTATAAATCCAAATAAAATAACAGAATTGAAAAATATTGAAGCGTTCAAGAATAAAATCAAAATTTCTCAAAATTAAACACAAAATAATTAATTTGAAGAAGTAGCAACTGTTACAAAAAGCTGCTATTACTATTTCCTATCTAAAATAACTGCTATAAATCCAAATAAAAAAACAGAATTGAAAAATATTGAAGCGTTCAAGAATAAAATCAAAATTTCTCAAAATTAATTACAAAATAATTAATTTGAAGAAGTAGCAACTGTTAAAGAAAGTTGCTATTACTACTTTCTAGCTAAAATATGTGCTATAAATCCAAATAAAATAACAGAATTGAAAAATATTGAAGCGTTCAAGAATAAAATCAAAATTTCTCAAAATTAAACACAAAATAATTAATTTGAAGAAGTAGCAACTGTTACAAAAAGCTGCTATTACTATTTCCTAGCTAAAATAAATGCTATAAATCCAAATAAAATAACAGAATAAAAAAATATTAAAGCGTTTAGCAATAACATCAAAATTTCTCAAAATTAATTACAAAATAATTAATTTGAAGAAGTAGCAACTGTTAAAGAAAGTTGTTATTACTAATTTCTAGCTAAAATAAGTGCTATAAATCCAAATAAAATAACAGAATTGAAAAATATTGAAGCGTTCAAAAATAAAATCAAAATTTCTCAAAATTAATTACAAAATAATTAATTTGAAGAAGTAGCAACTGTTACAAAAAGCTGCTATTACTATTTCCTATCTAAAATAACTGCTATAAATCCAAATAAAATAACAGAATTGAAAAATATTGAAGCGTTCAAAAATAAAATCAAAATTTCTCAAAATTAATTACAAAATAATTAATTTGAAGAAGTAGCAACTGTTACAAAAAGCTGCTATTACTATTTCCTAAGTAATATAACTGCTATAAATCCAAATAAAATAACAGAATTGAAAAATATTGAAGCGTTCAAGAATAAAATCAAAATTTCTCAAAATTAAACACAAAATAATTAATTTGAAGAAGTAGCAACTGTTACAAAAAGCTGCTATTACTATTTCCTATCTAAAATAACTGCTATAAATCCAAATAAAAAAACAGAATTGAAAAATATTGAAGCGTTCAAGAATAAAATCAAAATTTCTCAAAATTAATTACAAAAAATTAATTTGAAGAAGTAGCAACTGTTACATAAAGCTGCAATTACTATTTCCTAAGTAAAATAACTGCTATAAATCCAAATAAAATAACAAAATTGAAAAAAAATTGAAGCGTTCAAGAATAAAAGTAGTGTAAATCCGCGGGTACATCCGGTGTTTCTTATGGAGAAATACATGGACTTCCGCCGGATGTATTTTTAGCGTTTTAGTTCAAGAAATGACCACGTGTTTGCGTGGTGGCGCCACCGTCGCTGGTGTTGGCGGGAAGAATTGTCGACTTGGCGGGAAGAATGGCGTCCAAGATGGCGTCGTTGGCGGGAAGAATTAGGGCGTCGACTTGGCGGGAAGAATGGCGTCCAAGATGTCGTCGTTGGCGGGAAGAATTTGGGCGTTGTCCAAGATGGCGTCTTGTCGGGTAGTCGAGTTGTCCACTAGATGGAGCGTTGTTCAAGATTTGTTTGTCAAGTTGTCCACTAGATGGTTGAAAGTATGCAACCAAAGTTACAGTGTATGCTTGGTAGCATCGTATTTTTTTAGTGAGTTTTGCCTGCTAGGATTTGAACACCGGTCGGCTGGTTGAGAGCCCGACGCGCTACCCATTGCGCCAAACAGTGTTACTGATAAGGAATGGGAAAAGTGCTATAATAATGGGAGCTCAATGTGGACTTGTAAAAAAAAATAGAAAAATATATGTGACGTCAGCCCTAAGCGCTTGCAATTTATAATTTAAAAATAAGCGATTATAACCCTTAATAGAATTACTTTTAATACAAGTATGGAGACGGGTAGATGACGTCATCACAACACTTGTAAATAATTCCGCGGCGGAACAACTATCAGTATACAAATTGAAAAATATTCACTGATCCTTAAAATATTTTCATTATTAATAACAATATCTATATAAAAAATGTGCATGGTCTTTGATAAAAAAATATTTATGACTACTTTAATATATAATAATAAATAAAACAATGTAATTCAATAAGAGATCTTTATCAGCGAGGATGGTTGAACAACCACTTTTCCTCCAATCTGCGCATAATTATCTCTTACCGTTCTTCCAAAAAACGCATTTCGCTTCATCTGCGCAACGGTCAGAAGGGCATTAGAGTGTCACACCTAAGCACGTCATCGACGCGAGACGGAGCGCGTAATCTCCATGCGGTGACTACTATTGATAAGAACTACTATTAAATAAAATCACAATCCTGATAAAATTGTTATGATGAGTAATAAATAAAAACTATTTTAAATTACATAAAAATATATATTAAAATTAACTGATAAATATTCTATGAATATATTTTCCTAAATAATTATTATGTGTGCCTATTTTTCATAAAACAATGTTAAATTGTAAAAATGTATGATAAATGCACACATTTGCATAAGAATGCTTGTAAATCGAGACACAAACTAGAAGATATTTGCAAATTATTTCTTAATTTTCATTCAACCAATCATATTGATTGTTATAACAACCAATCAGATTAAAAGTTATTATGACAAATATTATTGTTTAAATAAATCGATTAGTATTAGCAAACATGTGTGACGATATTGACGTGCCGTGTATATCAATCGAAGACAGCAACAGCGGTTGTAGTAGTGATATCGCCGGTGACTTTCTAGAGAATATGTTGAAAGATCACGAAACCGAATTAAGCAGGGAAGATAGATTAATTAACGAAGTCTATTATCCACTGAACAATCAAGTTAAAGTGACTGTTGGTTTGAGCCCCGTACGAGGATTTTACCAGTGTGTGCGTCTGAGTTCACCGAAAAAAAGTATATCTTTCATTCAGCCTGAATGGAATACTTTGATGCAGTACAAAAACGTCATGGAGAAGAGTGTTTTACGGCCGGAACGCAAGTGTACATGTAGTTACCAACAGAAGAGACCTCGTTTATCCGATGACGAAGACTTCAAACCCAGGATTAATGTGTTCGATACTTGCTATATTGACCTGACAAAGTGCCGAAAATCAAAGATTGTGAGCATCGGTTGGCGGGGTGCGGTCATAATGCTAAATAAAAGTGCGTTGGATCAATTGTGGCGTGTAATTGATATGATCGAATATCGTTTGCAACGCTTGAATAATATGCAATTTTTTGAATATTACAACAACTGTCTATTGGAATTCAATAGATTACAAGCCGACACAGATGATGCATTCATTAACATCTTACCTACGGTAAATAACTGCTATTATGAAAATATCGAATGCATGCGGGAAATTATATTGTATAACCGCAAGAAATTGATGCACGATTTACAAACAATACGGTGTTTAAGTGGAGACAATGAAATTAAAAGTCAGTTATACACTGATAATGGTGATGTCAAGAACGCCCCCCATTAAACGACTCCATTTAAGAAATCGTCAACAACTAAACTATCGATTGGAAACTCTACTACAGCAAATTATAAATGTTAAAAAAATTATTTGTGATTATGAATTGCAAAAGCAACTGTGTGCAAAACTCGACGGGATGCAGCTCGGAGGAAATTAGCGAAGTTGAAATAAAATTATTTGAAAATATAAATAAAGCCATTGAATTGTATGATGAATGCAAGTTAACTGGTGAATATGTAAAATATCTGCCTGAAAAATATTTGCGATCGCTATATGGACTAAATTTGGAAAGATTGTGGGACTTCCTGCCTGAAAAATGTAAGAGTGATTTATATTTCCAAATAAGACTTCCTTGTCATAAGCATTACAACCTTCCAACCGACGAGGACCACATAGACGGGCCACCTCCACCCATAAAAAACTGTTTTAGATGCATTGCAGAAAAGTGTATCTGTCAAAAGTGTCAAGATTACCGATCAATTAGAAAAAGTGTCAACAGCACCGAAAATGAATAGCACCGCATTCATACTATTATCAACTCTGCTTAATGGAACTTTGTTCATCACCAAACCCAAAGATGCCAGACAATGCTACATAACCGCTAGCAATAAAGGAATCAATGATTGGCCTTCGGAATGGAAAATGATGTACCTCGATAATAACACTAACCCAAGAACATTTAAAATAAACACCAGTATAATCCCGGGAGTGTCAAATGCGATGAATGCAACTTTTATGTTCCTCGATAAAAAACGCAGTGTAATAAATGTTTCAAATCAATTAATAATGGACAATGTTGTAAATAATGATAAAAATGTAATTTTGATTTTAGAAATTATACTGATGCTTACCAATGTTATTATATTTTCTTATGTGCTTTATAAATTATATAAAAGGTATGTTTACAAAAACTAAATAAAAAACAATATTATAATAAACAGCATTTTATTTCATTATTTATACATTTTACAGATAATTGAATTACATCATAAAGGTAAGTCATTCTAAATTTGTTAGCTTTATCAGAAGTGATTTGAGTTGTTGTAGAATCCCAAGCGTTGGACAATTAATCGAAAATAACGATAGATCTTTCTGATTTGCTCTCACCATCGAAGATGTAAATTCGTTATATTCATAATACATATTTTCACTGAAGAAATATAGCAGTCCATTTGTGTATCGGAATGCACCATTAATGTTCCTGGGCAATCCTATGAAATCTTGTGTATATCCAAGCATATTTATTTTTTGATAATAACTGCATTCATCCACTTCAACGTAAACGCTATTATTGTAGAACACATATGTTTGCCCACTGTACGTATTTACAGCTGCAGTCACAACCCCACCAACATGTAAATTTGATTGTACAATTGAATTATGAAATTTTAACGATGGGAAATCAAAAACATGTATATACATATCATCGAATAGTGCTATCTGGCCATTGGGGCGTTGGTAAATTGCATTTATTTTTTTAAACGTTGATGGTAGAAAGTGTAACCAATTGGTTATTAACTGCGGTTTTCCGTATGAATTTATATTTAATCCTTTCACCCAAACCCACTCGTTATAAAATATGTATATTTTTCCAAGGACTATTAGAAATGCATCGATGTCCTTTGATACTTTACACAAATCGGGGTAAATAACAGGTGGGTCAACCGTTCTAGAATTGACTGTAGAATTTACAGTTATATTTGCCACAGTTGTAGACTCTATTGTGAAATTTATCGCAGGAATAGTAGGCTTGGTCGTCGACGTCGTCGCCTCCGTCTCCATCGTCGTCGACGTAACCTTTACACCATACAGTTCTTGAATTGCATTGATATCATCTTCAGTTAAATTTGGATAAGCGTAGTAGTATGCATACATCAATGAATGTTGATTGCTTGAGTGCCGAATTCCTAAGACGTGTCCGATTTCATGAAGTAATACAGAAAAAATACTTATTTTGTTATTGGGAGGTGATTTTGTCAAAGTCCACCAATCTTCATCTGCATCAAGATGAATTTCTGTTAAACTTCCGTTGCCGTGAGGTAGATAGGCATGCCCCAAAGTATTCCCAGGACCGTCAAAGGAATTGCAAGTGTAGTTACGCTTTATCCATGTATGCGCTATTCTTTGAAATGAAATTAAAATATCATACTTTAAAGGATCATGAATAAAATTTAGATTAGTATAACTTGACCATAAATCAAAAGCCTCTTTGGCTGATTGTTTCATTAAATAACTCCCTTTATAAAAATGCCATTTTAAAGTTTTGTTTGGCCATTTTTCGGAATGAATTACATAATTTTCCAAATGATCTGGATTTCCACATCTTGGAGTTTGCATTAAATTTAACGTAGCATTATTGAATGTTCCATCTGCGGGTAGACCATAAGTTTCTTGAAACAATATTATAGCATCTCTGGAATCGGTCAGCGATGTGTCACTAGCATTTAAATATCCATAGAATTCTAGATACTTATTACCATCGAACGATGAGTCAGTTGAGGTTGATATAATAAATGATATAAGGAGTGTGAAGATCATCATTGTATAGAGGTCTTAATAAAACTAAAGTATAATTATAAAATTATTATTATTTATACAATTATAATACATTTTGTTTATTAATCCAACTATTATGCGATTTATCCATGCCAAGCCATTTTACGAATACTTGATTTCCCTTCTTTCGCAATATTTTTTCCACTAAATATATCTTAGGATTTGATGTTTTCTGCAATTCCTCAGCGTAAAAGGCTCCTTGTATAGGATCTCCTCTTTCATCTTCCAATAAATACGTCACCGGGTTGGTAATTTTAATTTTAACAATTTTAAATAATTCAGTTGTCCAATTTGGTGTGTATCCTTTTGCAAATAAAGCTTTTTGTTTACTCAATCGCACCATATCGCCCACTCGGAAATTCCCTTTTCCTGCAATTTTAATGTGCGAGTAGACAGTTTTTAATAACATCTCTTCCTTATCACCGCCCGGAATTACATCAGCTGGTCGCATTCCTATCGTACGGTGACGTTGATTGTTGTATTCTAACGTAACCTTGTTCAAAATATCATACCAGCTGTAGCGCCCACGTAAACTAAATTGTTTATAAAGTTTATCTTTTAGCGTGCGAATTAGACGCTCGACAATGGCAGCTTTCATTATTGTATATGTCGAATAATGATTAATATTATATTTTTTCATTAATGTAGAAAATTGCTTGTTATAAAATTCCTTGCCATGATCACTTTGAATATTTTTCGGTGCCCGACCGGCGTTTAATATTTTTCCCATTGTTTCTGCAACAATCACACCGGTTTTATTTTTTATTGGTGCAGTCCAGGCGTATTTTGAGAAACAATCAATTACTACCAGTATATATTTATATCCTTTATTTTCACGAGAGAATAATTGAAACTCGGCAAGATCTATTTGCCACAGATCGTCAACACCTTTAAGTATCGTTCGTCTTCGAGCAAAATTCTTTCTTGCCGGTTTGTGTAACTCTCGCACTACATCCTCTTTACTCATTTTGACTTGAACGGTTTAATGGGGCAATCAGCTGTTTGATGCTAGTTGTTTGATTTAATAATAGCCTATTTAATTCAATCTTGAACTGCTCCCATTCTCTTGCATTATCGTTTTCAATTGTTTCTATTTTGGTATTCGCAGACCCTATATTGTTTTCAACTGATTCTATTTTGTGATTCGTAATAGTTTTATACTCCTGCAAATCCGCGGATAACTTAATTAACCGATCCAAAGAATCCATTTTTACAGGCGTAATTTTGGAATCTACCATACCGGGGACACTGTTGATAATCCCATTTACTTTTTCATGTACATTCTTTATTAAATTTTCAACATATCTCTTCTCTTCAACATGCAAATTGTCGACATATTTCTTGTTGGTGGCATCGCTCTCATTAACCGGTAATTGCAAATATTTTAATCTTTTACTTTCAAGGTTGAAATGTCCATCAACATCGCGTTTAAAACCATTGCCCGGTGGTCCTCTCACTCCAACGCATTTATTTATTTTATTTTGTAACGAATGGCGTCCGAACTTATCGATGCTCATCTTGTAAATGAAATCAATGTAGAACGTTATACTAATAAATAACATCTTCTTCGCGTAATTCCTCTTCGATTGACGCAATCTCATTATCGTGCGAATTATTCCCCGCATTCCTCGATGCGTGCAATAAACACAATCTATCCACAAGTTCGCTTAAATTGTTCCAATACTTGTATTGCGTAGGGACACGTTGCACTCGCAACTTTGAATCAAATCCTCTTCCTTGGGTGGAATTTGAATCGGAATCCAACAAAGGTTTAATAATCTTTGTATACTTTTTAGATTTTGATCCCTGTATCTGATTATTTGGATCAAAATTACGGTATATTGCATGCGACTTTAATAATATTTTTTTATAATGTTGTAAATCATCGTTTGTATAACTTGCAGGATCTTTCATAAAAAGCAGTTCGTATAAACCCGTTGTTCCATCGTATGTAGAGTCACCAATTTTAAAATCTTTTTTATTGACCAGTTTAACTTCATGATTTCCAATCATCCATTTATGCGAGTGTAAATTAATTTTTATACCAGTGGTCTCATCTAAACTGTGATGAGCACCAAATCTCTTTGCAATGTACTCTCGAGGCTTTTCATGAAACGAATCCAAAAACTTTTTAATTTTCATGGTCCGTTCGCTTTGCGGTGTTAAAGATTTACGAAGTGTCTCTTTGCTTTGATGCGCTACCTCTTCATCACCAAGCGCTACCTCTTCGCTTCGATGCGCTACCTCTTCGCTTCGATGCGGTACCTCTTCGCTTTGATGCGGTACCTCTTCGCTTTGATGCGATACCTCTTCATCATCCTCATCGTTCAAACGTTTTGTAAAACCAGTCCATTTTGTCATCTGCTTTCTCTTTCGCGGCCGCACCACCTTGACCGTATATTTGTGTTTGGGTGTAACTTCTATCAACGGTTCGGTTTTATAATTTTGATTTACATCATCGTTTTCATTCTTGAAATTTACTTTTGTACGTTTGAGAGAAATTATTTCCTTCAACGGTTCCAGTAACGGTTTATATGCTTTGTTCAAAAATTCATCATTTTCCGATCGGTTTATTTTCATGGCAAACAGCTTTTTTCTTATAGCCTTTTTAATGTTGATCAGACGATGTTTTATTGCACGGTCCGACATGTTCATTTGCCTGCGTAAATTTGATTGATGAAATCAATTGTCAATCATTATATAGCGATCGAAACCTTTGCGGTATCTTCCCTTATTCGGATCACAATCTTTATTTATTACTATGAATCCGTATTTTTCTGCCCAACACAGTCTACAGATTTTTTTAAATTTTTCGAAATCCATGTCGCTGCTCACATGATCCGCAAACGCATGTTTCAAATTCATTTCATCTTGCTTGAATAATACGATAAAATTGGCATTATCACGTATCAAGTGTTTGGGTATTCGTGTATAAGTCTGACATAAATAAAACGAATCAATGTTATTGTGTCTTCCCATGCTGAAATATTCTCTGATTTTCTCTTGACCGTCGCACGCAACATCATCAAAAATAAAAATTGAGTTTGGTTTGGCATTCTCGGGGCTTAAGATTTCTTCATTTTCTTTAAACTGAAAGTATTTTATTTTTCGCATAGACTTCATAACGCTCTCCAATAGGCGATATTTTGGTTGATACAACGATTTCGAGTAGATATAAATGTTCTCAAAATGTAATCCGTTTTCACTGAACAATAAACTTAACATTGCGTTTGATTTTCCACAATTGGACGGTCCACAAATGAGGGCTCGTATTGAATTTGGTAATAATTCACCGTGACGTCTCTCCGTCGTCAAACCCATTCCCGACACGTACTCATCCATGTTCACGATCGGCAGCGACTTTTTCTGCTTGACCACTTTCATTGTAATGGCATAAAATGGGGTTTGGACCTGTGTTATAAATAGAAGCGCTTCATAGTGAATCTTTTAAATGCATTTGTATCACGGTGCAGGTATTATCAATTCTTTTATAAATAAGTTACCGGTTGAATTACATTTACCGGGGTATCAGTACTGTGGGCCGGGTACAAAATTAAAGAAGCGTTTGCAAAGAGACGATCCGGGCATAAACAAGTTAGACGCCGCATGTAAACTACACGACATTGCATATTCACAAAACAAAAAATTGAGTGATAGACACGTTGCGGATAAACAGTTAGCTGAAGTCGCTTGGCAAAGAGTTAAATCCTCAGCATCGTTGGGTGAAAAAGCGAGCGCTTTTGCTGTGGCGACAGCAATGAAAGTGAAAAGAAGATTAGGTATGGGCATGTCAAGAAAAAAAAGTGGCAAGAAAAAAGTTACGTTGCAAAGCGTAATTGTGATGAAGGCAAAAAATGCGTTAAAACAGTTTAAAAATAAAATTAAACATAAGAATGGTATAACTGAAGGATCACACATAGCCCTTAATGCGGCAAAACTTGCCGTGCGCAAAGTTGGTGGAAGGAAAAAAATTCGAACCCCTCGTATAATTCCAGTGCCTAAAGTCGGTGGCATCCTACCATTGATTCCTATTTTTGCGGGTCTAAGTGCATTGGGAGCACTTGCGGGTGGTGCATCTGGTATTGCCAAAGCGGTGAACGACGCTTCGGACGCTCGTCGAAAATTTGGTGAATCACAACGGCACAATAAGATGATGGAAGCCATTGCAATCGGCGGAAAAGCAGGAAAAGGACTCTATCTTAAACCGCACAAAAAAGGCTTAGGGCTATATTTGCAGAAGCCAAAAAACTACTAACGCTACCTCGAAGAGCGCTAACCGATAGGGATCTAGAGATGTTTGCGATAAAAGCAAAAGTACCATATTTTAGAGCTGTTTTTATGCGCGATGTCATGCCGATTAAACCCCATAAAAACGAATCCGGCATTGTTAATCTAGATTGTTCGAGAGGAAACGGTACACATTGGGTGGCATACAAAAAACGCGGAAATCACGTAAAATACTTTGACAGTTTCGGTGACCTCCCACCGCCCAAAGAACTTTTAAAATATTTTCAAGGTAGCGAAATTACTTACAACCACGATAGATATCAAAATTTTAATACGTATAACTGCGGGCATTTGTGTTTGAAATTTTTACTATAAATACGATAGCATACAAGATAGTGTCATGCAGTCATGTCTTACACGTTTACTCTGCAGAGCGACAGCAGTGTACTCTCCGTAAACTATTATCCTCCCATCGAGTTAGACCCTAACAAAAATTATTATTTGGGTCTGATCGGGTTGCAAACGTACAACACTATTCCGAATATAGAAGAGGGGTGCAACAAATTTTATTACGAGCATAACGGTAACAAAGTTATTGACATACCCACCGGTTCGTATGAAATCACCGACATTGAATCTTACTTGGAATCTGTTTTGAAATCGAGATCGAAAGAATCGGAAGAGTTAATTGTCTTAAAACCGAATAATAATACATTAAAGTGTGAAGTTTTGTGCAAATACGACATTGATTTTTCACCGGCCGATAGTATCGGTAGCTTACTCGGATTTTCAAAGAAAAAATTGAGAGCAAATATATTGCATTTGTCCGATTTACCTGTTAAAATTATAAAAGTGACCAGCATCAGACTCGAGTGTAACATAGTGTCGGGTGCTTTTTACGGTGATAAACTATCGCACACGCTTTTCGAATTTTCACCTTCCGTCGATCCGGGTTTTGCCATTAACATAGAACCTCGAAATATATTATATTTACCGGTTAACGTACGCAACATCAACAACATTACAATCAGAATTATCGATCAAGACGGAGCATCCGTAAATTTTAGAGGTGAAAATATTTTAGCAAGACTCGAATTAAAAACGTGGTGACATGCCGATTCAATTTAATTCTAATCCAAATGTTAATAAATGGGGGACAACCATTCGAAACATCACTCCTCAATTATTCTTCAAAGGACTAACAAGTCACGACCTACAGAGACTCTCCTCATTGGGCTACAGGCTAAAAAAGAACAATGGATAAATTAGACATTTTTGATAAATTCAGTGTGGACGAGAGCATTGTGAAAGAGGAATTTCACAGTTATCAGCCGAGAACACAAACCTTTAACAATAACGATGAAATTCGCATTTTAATACAACAGCAGGATATTTGTACTTTGCCGTGCAACAGTTATTTGTACATCGCTGGTACAACGGAAAATCCCGTCGATGCTAATTTTAAATGGGAGACAAATGGATTTGCATTCTTATTTGAAGAAATTTGTTACGAAATTAACGGAGTTGTAATCGATCAAAATCGAGGCGTTGGAATCACGTCCACAATGAAGGGATACATCTCCTATGATAAGGAAGAGCTAAGAAGTTTGGAAATGAGCGGGTGGAGCGAAACGTTTGACGCGGGAGTTAAAACATACTTTGATACAAACCAAAAGTTTTATGCAATTTTGCCCTTGAAATGTCTTCTGGGATTTGCAGAAGATTACAAGAAGGTGATGGTGAATGTGAAACAGGAGTTGATCATGAAGCGTGCCACCACGGATTTAAATTGTTACACGAGCACCAAAGACTGCAAGATTCGCATAGATAAAATTGAATGGCGCATACAACATGTTCAGCCGTGCGATGAAGCAAAATTACGAATATTGACCGGCATACAATCTGATCCTCCCATTTTAATGCCGTATAGGACATGGCGTTTATTTGAGTATCCTCTCAGAAAAACCGATAAGGATACTTGGCTAGTTAAAACTTCTACCCATTTGGAAAAACCTCGATACGTAATTGTAGGTTTTCAACAGAATAAAGTGGGAAAAATAGATAAAAATGCAAGCCATTTTGATCATTGCTTTATGAGAAATTTGAATGTGTATTTAAATTCGGAGTGTTATCCCTATGATAAGTTAAATCAAGATGTGACAAATGGTGAATACACAACTTGTTATTACATGTACACACAGTTCCAAAACAGTTATTACGGTCGATTCAACCGACCCATATTGAGCTACGCAGAATTTAAAAATCGAATGTTATACGTATTCGATGTATCAAGACAAAACGAAAGTGTAAAATCGTCAACGATCGATTTGAAAATTGAAATGGAGGGACACCAGGCTTTCCCAGACAACACAAGAGCATATTGTCTCATATTGTTCGACCAAGTTGCCGAATACAGACCGCTTTCTGGGACAGTGAGAAAACTTGTTTAATGGAGAGTAGAACCAAAAGTTAACATTGCAGTAGTGAATCCTGAACATAGAAAATCCCATCGAGCTCTTATTTTTAGTCGAGTACAGGTCGTTGATGTGTACACTTCATATAACATGATGATTATATTGGCCATCGATATGCAAGGATTTGTAATTGCAAATCAGTTTATGCCGAAGGAAATAAGTATTGCAACAAATTACAAAAATATTCACACTTACTTGATGAAACCGACAATCGACTACTCGTTTTTAACATCGAAGGAAAAAATCCAAGCCAGATGGTTGGAAAATAATTACCACTCAATTCCATACTCCGGAGGAATTGTTGATATGGCCGAGATTGACAACATCTTTTACGGATTTACTCAGAATTTATCCGATGTGACGTGCGTGGTCAAGGGTGCTCAAAAAGAAGATTTTTTAAAAAGACATTTCCCGAATTTTACCATATTAAACCTTGAAGGTGAAATTAATTCACCAAAATTTGAAAAATGTACTCATTTCTGTGCAAATCACACAGATGAGTTTGCTAATTGTTCATTTCAGAATGTTAAAAAAATTTGTACTTATTTAAATGATAATAATTATAGTAAATAGTTTTTTGTAATTATTTTTTATATGAGCATAATAATCATAAATTTATAAATATGTGGTGCTCTTGAAAATGTTAAATGTATGATTATTTAATTAGTAATTTAAATGTGTGTGACTTATTTACAAGAAAATAAATGTATTATTAATATTATGTTGTTTTAATTTAACCTAAAATAAGAAAATGCGAAGGTAAGTAATCCATATTAATAATAAATTTAAAACGAACTTAAAAATTAAGTAATTAAATAATTAATAAATTTTCAATTTCATTTTAAAGTAGTATGATGTAATTTCTTTCAATTTAACCAAATCACATCCGTTTTCACACTTTACATGCGATAAGCTACAGTATGATGTAATTTCGTTTCTTTCGCGCTTAATTAAAACCGCATCTTCCGTTTTTTTAATTATAAAATTGGTGCAATCGGTAGAGAGAGAGTTAGTTTGTAAAGAACATTTGAATCATTATGTTAAACGACGACTCAGGTGATGAACTGATGTCACAGTACGTGTCACCAGACCGTGCTACAATAAAAAATAATAAACCGCCAAAATTAGGTGCGAAACCTAAAAGACGTCGCATATTTATCGAGAGTGACAGTGATAGTGATTTAGATGCGTGCGGAGAAGAACGTGTGTTTAAAAAAAAAATCTGTTAAGAAGCAACTTTTTAAGGATGTAGATAATGATTTTAACGAGGAGCAAGAAGTTAAAAAGAAGTGCGCAATTAAACGTCGCACCATTGTCGAAGATAAGCCAATTATTGAAAAAGAAGATTCGGAGGAAGAGAGTGGCGTAGAAGAAGAAGAAAAAGAAAAACATTTTCATGAAAAAGGTTTAGATTTATTAAACCAAGTTGGTAGCAGTGGCGAAGTTAAACAATTAACAGTCATTCCGTTACGTCAACTAAAAATTGACGAACCGTACAACATTTCCGAGTTCAAATTCATGCAAACTGTCAATGGAAAAAAATTGGTTTGCGTATTGAGAGGGAAGAAAATTGTATATCTTCCAGAGCGGTTCAGTCAACGATTCACTACTGAAGACGATCTGAGTATCATAAATGCCTCACAAAAGGCGCTCTTGTACAAAGGCAAGAAAAGCATTGGTTCTGGGCGTACTTGCCATAGTATAGAATTTATTTCACCTTTTTAAATTAAAAAAAAAAATGGAAAGTAATAATAAATGGATAAAGGACATTAAACAATATTCTGCTATAATTAAAAGTGCAATTGAAAATCCTGAAACTTTAACAAAGTGTTTAAAAGAACTTAAAATTAAAATAAAATTATTAAAGAAATGTATGAATATTACGCAAACATCAAACACCCAAAAACAATCAACTTCAAATTTGGCTTCGTTATTAGCATTAAAAACATTATGTGTATCTAAATTAAAAGCAAATACCGAGAGACGTGCTGGTGCAGGTTTAAGAACAATTACAAGAAAAAGTTATAATGAAACATCAAATCGCAAGGAAACTAATGTCATATGGGATGAGGTAAGAATAGATTTTTTTTTTTAATTATAGCTTTTTTAATTAATAATCATTTTCAGTTAAAAACGGCTTTTAAGAGTCGCATCAGGACTGGTGTAGTTGCAAATATTAATCATATCGATCCTAAATTATTTCTTGGCGATGCAAAATCAATGATATTGAAGCGTCTTAAAAATATACGAAAATCTTTTAATTGCTTTAAAGTTAATTTAGCGTTCTGTGGAGAATTTATTATCCCTTCAACAGAACAAATAGAAGTTATGAGATTTTTAACCAAAAATATGGCATTTCTTGAGTCCACAAACGATGAAGAAGCCATCAATGAATTACTTGAGGACATATTAATAAAGGTAATAATAATTATTTTTTTAAATTGTGTAAAAAATATATAATTTTAGATGGAAACATTTCAAGAGCGTAAGAGCGGATGGGCCTTACATTCCATCCAGAATCTAGTCGTCTCGTTTGTTAAATATTGTCCCCTAAATATTGGTAGATCTACATATGCACCTCTTCCAGAAGCCTTTAAAAATTCCAGTTCTATTTTAAATATTAAAAATGAGGACCGTCGATGCTTTCTCTGGTGTTTGTTAGCCGCTCTTTATCCATGTAAAAAAGGTAATGATCCCACATCAGTCTTATCTTATCCACAAAGTTTTTACGATGTTTTCAACTTATCCGGAATGAATTTTCCAATTAAAATCACGGATATTTTTAAGTTTGAAAAACAAAACAATATTTCCATAAACGTTTATACTTTTGATGATGAAAATGATCAACATGTTGTTTATCCTTTATACATTTCAAAACAATTTAATCAAATAGTAGTTAATTTATTTTATATTTATACCTATCACGGTACAATGAGCGGACATTTTTGCCTAATAACAGATTTGAGTAAGTTATGTACAAAACAAATGTCTAAACATAAAACTTTTATTTGCTGTAGATGTTTAAATTATTTCTATTCGGATGAAGTATTAAACAAACATATTCGCGATTGTTCCAAATTTGATTTTGTAAAAATTGACATGCCAAAAGAAGGTTCGGTGGTAAAATTTGATAGATTTTGTGCAACTATGAAATTACCTTTCGTTATCTATGCCGATTTTGAGGCAATTACATCACCCGTAGCTACATGCAATAATAACCCGGACCGGTCTTATACAATTCCTAAGCAATGCCATAAACCTTTCAGTGTGTCGTATTTACGTGTTTGTTCTTACAATAAAGATTTAAATTATTTTAATTTATATCGCGGTACTGATCCTCAAAAATGGTTTATTGAACAATTAGTCAAAGAATGCGATATTGTTGCCAAGTACATCAAACAGGACGGTTCCAAGCCTATTAAACCTCTATCGGCAATTGAAAGATTAAAACATGAGAGTTGTACTGTTTGCAATATTTGTGCGTACAAGTTCGATGCATATAATATAAAAGTTCTTCACCATTGCCATTTTACTGGTAATTTTATTTATACAATCTGTAATAATTGTAATTTACAGTGTAAAATTTCAAATATTTTACCTGTTGTTTTACATAATATGTCCCGATATGATGCACATTTTTTTATCGAAGAACTGTCAAATATTAATAATAATCCAACATTTATAATTCCAACTACAAATGAGACATATATTACAATTTCTAAAAAAATTAATACGATCCAGTTACGATTCATAGATTCTTTTCGGTTCATGCCCTCGTCCTTAGAAAAATTAGCCAAAAACTTAACAACTGAGCAGATGACTCATACAAAATTTGCTTTTGAGAAAGAAGACGAGTTCAAATTAGTAACACGCAAGGGCGTATTCCCCTACGATTATGTAAGTTCTGTTGAGATATTAAACGAAACTAATTTACCGCCTAAACATTGTTTTTATAATCAATTAAACGATTGCAACGTGAGCGATATGGATTATGAACATGCAATTAATGTATGGAACCATTTCAATTGTAATACATTGGGTGATTACGCGGATTTGTACTTAAAGACGGACGTTTATCTTTTGGCTGATATTTTTGAAAACTATAGAAAATTGACATTGAAAACTTATAAATTAGATGCGTGCAGTTTTGTAACCGCACCCGGATTAGCATTTTCAGCCGCTTTAATCACTTCAAAAGTTCAGTTGCAATTATTAACAGACATTGACATGATTTTATTCTTTGAAAAGGGATTACGTGGGGGAATATGTCAGGTTAGCTGTAAGTACGCAAAGTCAAATTCACCATATAGCCCTACTTATGACAAAACAAAACAAACATCAGAAATTTTAAATATAGACGCAAACGGTTTATATGCGTACGCAATGGCATCTAGTTTACCATTTGGAGATTTTCGATGGCTCGACAATTTAAAAGAATTAGAACTTAAAATAAAAAACAATTCAATTTCCAAAATTTACGGTGACAATTTAGATAAATCTTTAATGCTTGAATGCGACATTGACTATCCGGCGGAACTTCATGATAAACATATATATTTTCCTTTTTGTTGCGAACATATGTCTCATTCTGGTAAAAAATCAGACATAAAATTAATGCTGACTTTATACAATAAAAAGAATTATGTTCTTCATTTAAATGTATTATTACAATGTCTTCAAAATGGTCTAATTTTAAATAAAATTCATCGTGTCGTTGAATTCTCTCACTCTAAATGGTTGAAACAGTTTATCGATTTGAATGCGAATCTTCGTGCCAAATCTACTAATGAATTCGATAAACAACAGTATAAAGATATGTCAAATATGTCTTTCGGTAAGATGATGGAGAACGTCCGTAAATACAGAGAAATCAAATTGGTTAATTCTTGGGAAAGTGCCAAAAAACAAATTGCAAAACCAAATTTTAAATCGTTTAAAATTTTTAACGAAAATCTTGTAGCAATTGAATTAAATAAAACCAATGTATTGTACAATAAAGCTCTATATGTCGGAACGTGTATTTTAGATCTGTCCAAGACAGTAATGTACAATTTTGTTTATAATTATTTAAAAAACCACGTTGAACCGGATTTCACCGTAAAAATTTGCTATAGCGATACCGACAGCTTTATCGCTGTGTTTACGCCTCGCGACTCGTCATCTTTTCGAAGTATATATGACGTAATACGTAGAGATGTACATATGATTTTTGATACGTCTAATTATGATAAAAATAATTCCTACAACATACCTCTTGCAAATAAAAAAGTTTTGGGTATGTTCAAAGACGAATTGGGCGGTAAAATTATTGACGAGTATTATGGCATTCGGGCAAAAGTGTACGCTATTAAAAGTATCGATTGTCACAATTATAATATAAAGAAACACAAAGGCATAGCAAAGCAAACGGTAGCAAAATTAATGTTTAATGATTATAAAAATTCAATTTTTAATAACGATTCCAAAATGGTAACATTCAATACTATAAGATCTGAAAATCATGAAATTAGTACTTTAACAATAAATAAAATCTGCTTAAATAATTTTGATGATAAGAGAAAACAATTGGAGGATAAGATAAGTTCTATTCCGTGGGGTCATTACACAATTAATTAATTATTACTTTCCATTATTTTATTTTATGTTTATATTTTAATACTGTTCTTGCTTATTTGCTGACATTTATTCATGATGTTTAAAATGTGTTAAAAAAATGCTTACAACTTGATTTTTTTTTTGTTAAATCTTTATTTCAAATAATATTTACCATTATATACCTACATATATATTTTTTGTTACCTTTCACCAACTTTTTTTCAGCAACGACTGTTTGGTAAGTAAAAAAATCATTATTTCTTTACCTTTACTTTTTGATAAAGCAACGGAATAAAATAAACATTTGATTAAGTCCTTATCGACTGTAGTAGTAGTACACTTCTCGCTTATCACAATAACATCCGGTCACTTTTATATTGGAATTTGAATATTACGGTTCATAATTAAATATTTATCAAGTTTCTATATGTATAGTTGTCTTATTGTTAATAGAGATTTATTTATTATTACTTGTTCAATTTTTCGCCGCGGAATTATTTATAGATATTGTTATTAATAATGAAAATATTTTAAGGATCAGTGAATATTTTTCAATTTGTATACTGATAGTTGTTCCGCCGCGGAATTATTTACAAGTGTTGTGATGACGTCATCTACCCGTCTCCATACTTGTATTAAAAGTAATTCTATTAAGGGTTATAATCGCTTATTTTTAAATTATAAATTGCAAGCGCTTAGGGCTGACGTCACATATATTTTTCTATTTTTTTTTACAAGTCCACATTGAGCTCCCATTATTATACCACTTTTCCCATTCCTTATCAGTAACACTGTTTGGCGCAATGGGTAGCGCGTCGGGCTCTCAACCAGCCGACCGGTGTTCAAATCCTAGCAGGCAAAACTCACTAAAAAAATACGATGCTACCAAGCATACACTGTAACTTTGGTTGCATACTTTCAACCATCTAGTGGACAACTTGACAAACAAATCTTGAACAACGCTCCATCTAGTGGACAACTCGACTACCCGACAAGACGCCATCTTGGACAACGCCCAAATTCTTCCCGCCAACGACGACATCTTGGACGCCATTCTTCCCGCCAAGTCGACGCCCTAATTCTTCCCGCCAACGACGCCATCTTGGACGCCATTCTTCCCGCCAAGTCGACAATTCTTCCCGCCAACACCAGCGACGGTGGCGCCACCACGCAAACACGTGGTCATTTCTTGAACTAAAACGCTAAAAATACATCCGGCGGAAGTCCATGTATTTCTCCATAAGAAACACCGGATGTACCCGCGGATTTACACTACTAATAAAATCAAAATTTCTCAAAATTATTTACAAAATAATTAATTTGAAGAAGTAGCAATTGTTACAAAAAGCTGCTATTACTATTTCCTATCTAAAATAAATGCTATAAATCCAAATAAAATAACAGAATTGAAAAATATTGAAGCGTTCAAGAATAAAATCAAAATTTCTCAAATATAATTACAAAATAATTAATTTGAAGAAGTAGCAACTGTTACAAAAAGCTGCTATTACTATTTCCTAGCTAAAATAACTGCTGTAAATCCAAATAAAATAACAGAATTGAAAAATATTGAAGCGTTCAAGAATAAAATCAAAATTTCTCAAAATTAATTACAAAATAATTAATTTGAAGAAGTAGCAACTGTTAAAGAAAGTTGCTATTACTACTTTCTAGCTAAAATATGTGCTATAAATCCAAATAAAATAACAGAATTGAAAAATATTGAAGCGTTCAAGAATAAAATCAAAATTTCTCAAAATTAAACACAAAATAATTAATTTGAAGAAGTAGCAACTGTTACAAAAAGCTGCTATTACTATTTCCTATCTAAAATAACTGCTATAAATCCAAATAAAATAACAGAATTGAAAAATATTGAAGCGTTCAAGAATAAAATCAAAATTTCTCAAAATTAATTACAAAATAATTAATTTAAAGAAGTAGCAACTGTTAAAGAAAGTTGTTATTACTACTTTCTAGCTAAAATATGTGCTATAAATCCAAATAAAATAACAGAATTGAAAAATATTAAAGCGTTCAGAAATAACATCAAAATTTCTCAAAATTAATTACAAAATAATTAATTTGAAGAAGTAGCAACTGTTACAAAAAGCTGCTATTACTATTTCCTAAGTAATATAACTGCTATAAATCCAAATAAAATAACAGAATTGAAAAATATTGAAGCGTTCAAAAATAAAATCAAAATTTCTCAAAATTAATTACAAAATAATTAATTTGAAGAAGTAGCAACTGTTACAAAAAGCTGCTATTACTATTTCCTATCTAAAATAACTGCTATAAATCCAAATAAAATAACAGAATTGAAAAATATTGAAGCGTTCAAAAATAAAATCAAAATTTCTCAAAATTAATTACAAAATAATTAATTTGAAGAAGTAGCAACTGTTACAAAAAGCTGCTATTACTATTTCCTAAGTAATATAACTGCTATAAATCCAAATAAAATAACAGAATTGAAAAATATTGAAGCGTTCAAGAATAAAATCAAAATTTCTCAAAATTAAACACAAAATAATTAATTTGAAGAAGTAGCAACTGTTACAAAAAGCTGCTATTACTATTTCCTATCTAAAATAACTGCTATAAATCCAAATAAAAAAACAGAATTGAAAAATATTGAAGCGTTCAAGAATAAAATCAAAATTTCTCAAAATTAATTACAAAAAATTAATTTGAAGAAGTAGCAACTGTTACATAAAGCTGCAATTACTATTTCCTAAGTAAAATAACTGCTATAAATCCAAATAAAATAACAAAATTGAAAAAAAATTGAAGCGTTCAAGAATAAAATCAAAATTTCTCAAAATTATTTACAAAATAATTAATTTGAAGAAGTAGCAATTGTTACAAAAAGCTGCTATTACTATTTCCTATCTAAAATAAATGCTATAAATCCAAATAAAATAACAGAATTGAAAAATATTGAAGCGTTCAAGAATAAAATCAAAATTTCTCAAATATAATTACAAAATAATTAATTTGAAGAAGTAGCAACTGTTACAAAAAGCTGCTATTACTATTTCCTAAGTAATATAAGTGCTATAAATCCAAATAAAATAACAGAATTGAAAAATATTGAAGCGTTCAAAAATAAAATCAAAATTTCTCAAAATTAATTACAAAATAATTAATTTGAAGAAGTAGCAACTGTTACAAAAAGCTGCTATTACTATTTCCTATCTAAAATAACTGCTATAAATCCAAATAAAATAACAGAATTGAAAAATATTGAAGCGTTCAAAAATAAAATCAAAATTTCTCAAAATTAATTACAAAATAATTAATTTGAAGAAGTAGCAACTGTTACAAAAAGCTGCTATTACTATTTCCTAAGTAATATAACTGCTATAAATCCAAATAAAATAACAGAATTGAAAAATATTGAAGCGTTCAAGAATAAAATCAAAATTTCTCAAAATTAAACACAAAATAATTAATTTGAAGAAGTAGCAACTGTTACAAAAAGCTGCTATTACTATTTCCTATCTAAAATAACTGCTATAAATCCAAATAAAAAAACAGAATTGAAAAATATTGAAGCGTTCAAGAATAAAATCAAAATTTCTCAAAATTAATTACAAAAAATTAATTTGAAGAAGTAGCAACTGTTACATAAAGCTGCAATTACTATTTCCTAAGTAAAATAACTGCTATAAATCCAAATAAAATAACAAAATTGAAAAAAAATTGAAGCGTTCAAGAATAAAATCAAAATTTCTCAAAATTATTTACAAAATAATTAATTTGAAGAAGTAGCAATTGTTACAAAAAGCTGCTATTACTATTTCCTATCTAAAATAAATGCTATAAATCCAAATAAAATAACAGAATTGAAAAATATTGAAGCGTTCAAGAATAAAATCAAAATTTCTCAAATATAATTACAAAATAATTAATTTGAAGAAGTAGCAACTGTTACAAAAAGCTGCTATTACTATTTCCTAGCTAAAATAACTGCTGTAAATCCAAATAAAATAACAGAATTGAAAAATATTGAAGCGTTCAAGAATAAAATCAAAATTTCTCAAAATTAATTACAAAATAATTAATTTGAAGAAGTAGCAACTGTTACAAAAAGCTGCTATTACTATTTCCTAGTTAAAATAAATGCTATAAATCCAAATAAAATAACATAATTGAATAATATTGAAGCGTTCAAGAATAAAATCAAAATTTCTCAAAATTAATTACAAAATAATTAATTTGAAGAAGTAGCAACTGTTACAAAAAGCTGCTATTACTATTTCCTAGCTAAAATAAATGCTATAAATCCAAATAAAATAACAGAATTGAATAATATTGAAGCGTTCAAGAATAAAATCAAAATTTCTCAAAACTAATTACAAAATAATTAATTTGAAGAAGTAGCAACTGTTACAAAAAGCTGCTATTACTATTTCCTAGTTAAAATAAATGCTATAAATCCAAATAAAATAACAGAATTGAAAAATATTGAAGCGTTCAGAAATAACATCAAAATTTCTCAAAATTAATTACAAAATAATTAATTTGAAGAAGTAGCAACTGTTACAAAAAATTGCTATTACTATTTTCTAAGTAAAATAAGTGCTATAAATCTAAATAAAACAACAGAATTGAAAAATATTGAAGCGTTCAAGAATAAAATCAAAATTTCTCAAAATTAAACACAAAATAATTAATTTGAAGAAGTAGCAACTGTTACAAAAAGCTGCTATTACTATTTCCTAGTTAAAATAAATGCTATAAATCCAAATAAATTAACATAATTGAATAATATTGAAGCGTTCAAGAATAAAATCAAAATTTCTCAAAATTAATTACAAAATAATTAATTTGAAGAAGTAGCAACTGTTACAAAAAGCTGCTATTACTATTTCCTAGCTAAAATAAATGCTATAAATCCAAATAAAATAACAGAATTGAATAATATTGAAGCGTTCAAGAATAAAATCAAAATTTCTCAAAACTAATTACAAAATAATTAATTTGAAGAAGTAGCAACTGTTACAAAAAGCTGCTATTACTATTTCCTAGTTAAAATAAATGCTATAAATCCAAATAAAATAACAGAATTGAAAAATATTGAAGCGTTCAGAAATAACATCAAAATTTCTCAAAATTAATTACAAAATAATTAATTTGAAGAAGTAGCAACTGTTACAAAAAGCTGCTATTACTATTTCCTAGCTAAAATAACTGCTGTAAATCCAAATAAAATAACAGAATTGAAAAATATTGAAGCGTTCAAGAATAAAATCAAAATTTCTCAAAATTAAACACAAAATAATTAATTTGAAGAAGTAGCAACTGTTACAAAAAGCTGCTATTACTATTTCCTATCTAAAATAACTGCTATAAATCCAAATAAAAAAACAGAATTGAAAAATATTGAAGCGTTCAAGAATAAAATCAAAATTTCTCAAAATTAATTACAAAAAATTAATTTGAAGAAGTAGCAACTGTTACATAAAGCTGCAATTACTATTTCCTAAGTAAAATAACTGCTATAAATCCAAATAAAATAACAAAATTGAAAAAAAATTGAAGCGTTCAAGAATAAAATCAAAATTTCTCAAAATTATTTACAAAATAATTAATTTGAAGAAGTAGCAATTGTTACAAAAAGCTGCTATTACTATTTCCTATCTAAAATAAATGCTATAAATCCAAATAAAATAACAGAATTGAAAAATATTGAAGCGTTCAAGAATAAAATCAAAATTTCTCAAATATAATTACAAAATAATTAATTTGAAGAAGTAGCAACTGTTACAAAAAGCTGCTATTACTATTTCCTAGCTAAAATAACTGCTGTAAATCCAAATAAAATAACAGAATTGAAAAATATTGAAGCGTTCAAGAATAAAATCAAAATTTCTCAAAATTAAACACAAAATAATTAATTTGAAGAAGTAGCAACTGTTACAAAAAGCTGCTATTACTATTTCCTATCTAAAATAACTGCTATAAATCCAAATAAAAAAACAGAATTGAAAAATATTGAAGCGTTCAAGAATAAAATCAAAATTTCTCAAAATTAAACACAAAATAATTAATTTGAAGAAGTAGCAACTGTTACAAAAAGCTGCTATTACTATTTCCTATCTAAAATAACTGCTATAAATCCAAATAAAAAAACAGAATTGAAAAATATTGAAGCGTTCAAGAATAAAATCAAAATTTCTCAAAATTAATTACAAAATAATTAATTTGAAGAAGTAGCAACTGTTAAAGAAAGTTGCTATTACTACTTTCTAGCTAAAATATGTGCTATAAATCCAAATAAAATAACAGAATTGAAAAATATTGAAGCGTTCAAGAATAAAATCAAAATTTCTCAAAATTAAACACAAAATAATTAATTTGAAGAAGTAGCAACTGTTACAAAAAGCTGCTATTACTATTTCCTATCTAAAATAACTGCTATAAATCCAAATAAAAAAACAGAATTGAAAAATATTGAAGCGTTCAAGAATAAAATCAAAATTTCTCAAAATTAAACACAAAATAATTAATTTGAAGAAGTAGCAACTGTTACAAAAAGCTGCTATTACTATTTCCTAGCTAAAATAAATGCTATAAATCCAAATAAAATAACAGAATAAAAAAATATTAAAGCGTTTAGCAATAACATCAAAATTTCTCAAAATTAATTACAAAATAATTAATTTGAAGAAGTAGCAACTGTTAAAGAAAGTTGTTATTACTAATTTCTAGCTAAAATAAGTGCTATAAATCCAAATAAAATAACAGAATTGAAAAATATTGAAGCGTTCAAAAATAAAATCAAAATTTCTCAAAATTAATTACAAAATAATTAATTTGAAGAAGTAGCAACTGTTACAAAAAGCTGCTATTACTATTTCCTATCTAAAATAACTGCTATAAATCCAAATAAAATAACAGAATTGAAAAATATTGAAGCGTTCAAAAATAAAATCAAAATTTCTCAAAATTAATTACAAAATAATTAATTTGAAGAAGTAGCAACTGTTACAAAAAGCTGCTATTACTATTTCCTAAGTAATATAACTGCTATAAATCCAAATAAAATAACAGAATTGAAAAATATTGAAGCGTTCAAGAATAAAATCAAAATTTCTCAAAATTAAACACAAAATAATTAATTTGAAGAAGTAGCAACTGTTACAAAAAGCTGCTATTACTATTTCCTATCTAAAATAACTGCTATAAATCCAAATAAAAAAACAGAATTGAAAAATATTGAAGCGTTCAAGAATAAAATCAAAATTTCTCAAAATTAATTACAAAAAATTAATTTGAAGAAGTAGCAACTGTTACATAAAGCTGCAATTACTATTTCCTAAGTAAAATAACTGCTATAAATCCAAATAAAATAACAAAATTGAAAAAAAATTGAAGCGTTCAAGAATAAAATCAAAATTTCTCAAAATTATTTACAAAATAATTAATTTGAAGAAGTAGCAATTGTTACAAAAAGCTGCTATTACTATTTCCTATCTAAAATAAATGCTATAAATCCAAATAAAATAACAGAATTGAAAAATATTGAAGCGTTCAAGAATAAAATCAAAATTTCTCAAATATAATTACAAAATAATTAATTTGAAGAAGTAGCAACTGTTACAAAAAGCTGCTATTACTATTTCCTAGCTAAAATAACTGCTGTAAATCCAAATAAAATAACAGAATTGAAAAATATTGAAGCGTTCAAGAATAAAATCAAAATTTCTCAAAATTAATTACAAAATAATTAATTTGAAGAAGTAGCAACTGTTAAAGAAAGTTGCTATTACTACTTTCTAGCTAAAATATGTGCTATAAATCCAAATAAAATAACAGAATTGAAAAATATTGAAGCGTTCAAGAATAAAATCAAAATTTCTCAAAATTAAACACAAAATAATTAATTTGAAGAAGTAGCAACTGTTACAAAAAGCTGCTATTACTATTTCCTATCTAAAATAACTGCTATAAATCCAAATAAAATAACAGAATTGAAAAATATTGAAGCGTTCAAGAATAAAATCAAAATTTCTCAAAATTAATTACAAAATAATTAATTTAAAGAAGTAGCAACTGTTAAAGAAAGTTGTTATTACTACTTTCTAGCTAAAATATGTGCTATAAATCCAAATAAAATAACAGAATTGAAAAATATTAAAGCGTTCAGAAATAACATCAAAATTTCTCAAAATTAATTACAAAATAATTAATTTGAAGAAGTAGCAACTGTTACAAAAAGCTGCTATTACTATTTCCTAAGTAATATAACTGCTATAAATCCAAATAAAATAACAGAATTGAAAAATATTGAAGCGTTCAAAAATAAAATCAAAATTTCTCAAAATTAATTACAAAATAATTAATTTGAAGAAGTAGCAACTGTTACAAAAAGCTGCTATTACTATTTCCTATCTAAAATAACTGCTATAAATCCAAATAAAATAACAGAATTGAAAAATATTGAAGCGTTCAAAAATAAAATCAAAATTTCTCAAAATTAATTACAAAATAATTAATTTGAAGAAGTAGCAACTGTTACAAAAAGCTGCTATTACTATTTCCTAAGTAATATAACTGCTATAAATCCAAATAAAATAACAGAATTGAAAAATATTGAAGCGTTCAAGAATAAAATCAAAATTTCTCAAAATTAAACACAAAATAATTAATTTGAAGAAGTAGCAACTGTTACAAAAAGCTGCTATTACTATTTCCTATCTAAAATAACTGCTATAAATCCAAATAAAAAAACAGAATTGAAAAATATTGAAGCGTTCAAGAATAAAATCAAAATTTCTCAAAATTAATTACAAAAAATTAATTTGAAGAAGTAGCAACTGTTACATAAAGCTGCAATTACTATTTCCTAAGTAAAATAACTGCTATAAATCCAAATAAAATAACAAAATTGAAAAAAAATTGAAGCGTTCAAGAATAAAATCAAAATTTCTCAAAATTATTTACAAAATAATTAATTTGAAGAAGTAGCAATTGTTACAAAAAGCTGCTATTACTATTTCCTATCTAAAATAAATGCTATAAATCCAAATAAAATAACAGAATTGAAAAATATTGAAGCGTTCAAGAATAAAATCAAAATTTCTCAAATATAATTACAAAATAATTAATTTGAAGAAGTAGCAACTGTTACAAAAAGCTGCTATTACTATTTCCTAGCTAAAATAACTGCTGTAAATCCAAATAAAATAACAGAATTGAAAAATATTGAAGCGTTCAAGAATAAAATCAAAATTTCTCAAAATTAATTACAAAATAATTAATTTGAAGAAGTAGCAACTGTTACAAAAAGCTGCTATTACTATTTCCTAGTTAAAATAAATGCTATAAATCCAAATAAAATAACATAATTGAATAATATTGAAGCGTTCAAGAATAAAATCAAAATTTCTCAAAATTAATTACAAAATAATTAATTTGAAGAAGTAGCAACTGTTACAAAAAGCTGCTATTACTATTTCCTAGCTAAAATAAATGCTATAAATCCAAATAAAATAACAGAATTGAATAATATTGAAGCGTTCAAGAATAAAATCAAAATTTCTCAAAACTAATTACAAAATAATTAATTTGAAGAAGTAGCAACTGTTACAAAAAGCTGCTATTACTATTTCCTAGTTAAAATAAATGCTATAAATCCAAATAAAATAACAGAATTGAAAAATATTGAAGCGTTCAGAAATAACATCAAAATTTCTCAAAATTAATTACAAAATAATTAATTTGAAGAAGTAGCAACTGTTACAAAAAGCTGCTATTACTATTTCCTAGCTAAAATAAATGCTATAAATCCAAATAGAATAACAGAATTGAAAAATATTAAAGCGTTCAGAAATAACATCAAAATTTCTCAAAATTAATTACAAAATAATTAATTTAAAGAAGTAGCAACTGTTACAAAAAATTGCTATTACTATTTTCTAAGTAAAATAAGTGCTATAAATCTAAATAAAACAACAGAATTAAAAAATATCAAAGGGTTCCAGAACAAAATCAAAATTTCTCTTCGTAAATTATAAAATAATTAATTTTACTAATTAGCAACTGTTAAAGAAAGTTGCTATCACTATTTCCTTACTAAAACAAATGCCGTAAGTTCAAAAAAATTGACAGAACTAAAAAATATTGAAGCGTTCCAGAATAAAACCAAAATTTCTGTTAGTAAATTACAAACTATTTAATTTCTCTAAATATCAACTGTTAAAGAAAGTTGCTATTACTATTTCCTAACTAAAACAAGTGCTATAAATCCAAATAAAATAACAGAATTGAAAAATATTAAAGCATTCCAAAATAAAACCAAGATTTCCCTTCGTAAATTACAAAATAATTAATTTCCTTAAGTAGCAAATGTTAAAGAAAGTTGCTATCACTATTTCCTAACTGAAACAAATGCTATAAAACCAAATAAAATATTAGATGTAAAAAATATTAAGACATTCTAAAATGAAACCCAAATTTCTCTTCGTAAATCACAAAATATTTAATTTCAAGAAGTAGTAACTGTTACAAAAAGTTGCTATCACCAGTTCCTAATTAAAACAAATGCTATGAATCCAAATAAAACAACAGAATTAAAAAATATTGATGCGTTCCAGAATAAAATAAAAATTTCTCTTTGTACATTACAAAATAATTAATTTTACAAAGTAGCAACTGTTAAAGAAAGTTGCTATCACTATTTCCTAACTAAAACAACTGCCATAAGTCTAAATAAATTGACAGAATCAAAAAATATTGAAGCATTCCAAAATTAATTCAAAATTTCTCAAAAGTTATTACAAAATAATTAATTTCAAAAAGTAGCAACTGTTAAACAGAGTTACTATCATCATTTCTTAACTAAAGAAGTGTTACAAGTCCAAATGTAATAATAAAATCCAAAAATATTGACTATTTCAATTTTTTTTTTTTTAATAATTACAAAATAATTAATTCCAGAAAGTAGCAACTAACAGGGACTGCTACTATAATGAAATAGTTAGTTCTAATAACAGTAGATAAGTTTCAGAATCATATCAGCGAGTACTTAAAATGTAAAATCTAAGTTGCAGAAGTTATTAGTAAGTTCTGGTAAGTACTAATAAGTTTTGTATTTTTATTAATAACTTATCATTTAATATGAACTTTGATGTGACATGTTATGCCGATAATAAAACTATTTGTTTATTTATAATAAAGATGACTTAAATGATAGAGTAAGAGAAGCTTTAGTTTCTATATTGCATTTGTTTAACTGCAAACTTGCAATAAATGTCAGCAAAACGCAAATTATGGTTTTCCCACACAGCAAAATTCAAGAACTGAATGTTAATAATGAACTAAAAACAATTGAATAATAGGAGATACTATTTACAATTTTGAAAATATTTTTTTTTAAATGTTATTTAGTATGTCAACAAAGGCCATAATTTTCAAATCAACATAGTTCAAATTTTGATCAAACATTGTCAAGAAATCTAAAAAATAATTAAATGACATAAAATTCTATTATCATTTTTGAAAATATTTTTTAAAAAAGTTTGATTTAGTATTAAGCCACAATTTTCAAAATAGATTGTTTAAAGTTTCACATATATTGTCAATAGATATAAAAAACATTCAAGTAACAAACTTTAGTTTAATATTTTAAAAATATTTATTATTTTTTTGATTATAATTGTGTTAACTAAACCCAAAATTTTAGATATAGATAGATGTGAAAAATAATTGAATAATTTATATTTTACAATTTTTTATTTTTTATAAATGTTTGTTTAGAATTAAGTTAATTTTCAAAAAAGATTAATATTTGTTTGCACAAAATTTACGAAAAAATTGATTAATTTGTAATTTTATTAAATTTTTGCGTAAAAAATTGTCCCAAGATGTAAAAAAACAATTGAATACGGAGCAAATTATATAAGGTCAATATACTATAAACACAATAATATTTAAGAGCATAAATGGGAAAGTTATTTTAGTGTAAAATTGTAATTTAATATTTGTTAATTAGTTCTATAGAATTTACATTTAATCAGTAGGATTAAGTACATAAATAAAACAACAATTTATTAATTAAACTTATTGGGTCCAAAATGCATTAAATCAATTTAATTACCTTAATATAATCCATGTCGCTAAAAATATTAATCCAATTCATTAATCCTATGCACTTAACGAAGAAACAAGCACAAAAACACTTCACTTAACTGCATAAGACATCGCACCAGTGCGACCGACAACTACATACTGAGCTCGTGAGTCGTGCCGCACGGACATCGTTTATCGCTTCTCCCACTCATTAACCGTTGCTATTTTGAATAATTACAATTTCTACAAATTGCATTTTCGGTAAGAAAAAAGCATTTTAGAAACATAACATTAATAAAATCCATACAGAAAAATCCCAGCTTCCGTATGGTGTAAACCAGAATTGGCTTCGACATCGCATTCATCCCCTAAACAACCCTTAAACTTTAAAGTCAATAAAAAAATAGTAAATGTTATTTTATAATTATGAAATTGATACATGGTAATTGTATAATTATCCTTAACAAGACCTCAGTCGTATAATTGCAATTAATTAACTATTAGTTAAATTATTGAAACCTTTAAATAGAATAATTATTGCAACCCTATCAAATCATCAAATAATCTAAAAATATATCAAATCAACATTATTTAATCTCCTGATTACGAATATGCAGGTTGTAAAGCTCTAAATTATGCAATTTGGCCAATTCGGCTACATCAACATTAATTAACCTCAATAATTAATTAGAAAATATTCAATAAAAACGTCTAAATGCAAAAAAACAATATGATATTCGTGTTGGCGCACTCAAACATGTTATGTTAGCATACATTTTAAGCCTCAAAACGATTACATAATGATTCAGTTTTGTTAATGTACACGTTTCGAATTGAGCACTTCTGGGGCCCCTAGAAAGCTGAATTGTTTTGTGTATGTTTTAAAATATCCCAATGAATCTGGTATAAGCAGCTAAGGGTTTAAAAGTTTGCATGATATGATACAAATTACTCAACCTAAAAATACACATTTCTGAAAACTCATTTTGGAGATTTTTAAATCATTAGGTTAGGTTACACAAATTGATTGGGGTAATTTAAAACATATACAAAACAAAATTTGGCTTTCTAGGAACTCTAGAAATCCCCACAGATAAACGTAATCAAATCACCACGTAATCATTTTGAAGCTATTCAAGTTCCCTAATACCACCCAAGTGTTGGTGGGTGTTTGAGACAGTTCAAAGCACGATTACCATCAAATAGTTTAAACTAGAGTGTCCCAACCGCCCACCCAAGTGTTAGTGGTCAAAAATTATAATACCACCGGATCTCTTGTGACAAAATATCTTCTAACGTCTTCAAAAAGAACAAAACTCCAGCTTCTTGATTAATAACACTTGAGTAGATAAGTAGAACACTCCAGAGCAAGATTACCATTGAGTAGTTTGAGGTAAAGTGTGCTACCCAACCACTCACTCAAGTGTTGGTAATCAATAGGTTAAATTCACCATCCTCTCTTGTAATAAAGTGATTACTGACGTTTTCTAGAAGAATAAACATAAAACCATAGCATAATTATTGTCAAGAAGTTTGGACTGTTGTGATCTTCTAACCCACCCAAATGTTAGTAATCAAGATTGAATATCACCATCTTCTTTTGTGACAAAATGTTTTTTGACGCCCTTTTATGGTGAAAAGTTAAGAGCAAACAAAGAAAAAGGTACGACTTGAAACCAACCGATTGATTCTTTAGTTAGTTAAGCCTATCCGGACATCACCAATTGCTTTTGTTGTTAAAAATCGGTCCCGGAAAGCGACAAGCCAAAGAACTCAATCTCCACGTTTGTTCCTCAATCCATCTACGCCAACATTTACCTATTGTATTGACACTTTTGTCTATTTCTTGGGCAATATCACGTCTTTTTCTGAGTCCGATTACCGCGTTGCAAATCGCTTAATTAAAAAACCACGAGTCCAACATTCTTAAACTGAGTGCTCGCCCACAAATACTTGAGTGGCCGGGCAGAAGCACGTTTTAAAACCACCGGTTCAACATTAATGATCTGAATTAACGCTCACCCACCCAAGTGTTACTTGTCAAACATTTTTGTTTGAATTTAATTATGTCCTCACGTTGGGCATCAACAAACACGCGCTTCCACTCGCCCAAATGTTATTTGTCAAACAGTTGAACTACAAACACTTGGACGGGTGGGCGAAAACACGTTTTCAAACCACCGGTCCGACATTCATAAACTGAGTGACTGTCCACCCATCCAAGCGTTAGTTGTCAAGCAGTAGGATTACAAACAGTTGAGCGGGTAGGCGGGAACATGCTTTCCAACCACCCAAGTGTTACTGGTCAAACATTTTTGTTTGAATTTAATTAAGTCCCCACGTTGAGCATCAACTATTTATTTAAAACAATTTTTAGCGTTTATGGTTGAACTTAATATCCCCACGTTGAGCGCCAATTATTGATTAAAAGCAGTTTTGAGCATTTATGTTTGAAATTACTATCCCAACGTTGGGCGCCAATGAGTATAGTTTTAATTTTACTATTAACATAAGTGATTTATTAAAAAAACCATCACGTTGGGCGTCCAGTTATTTATTAAAAGCTATATATATATATATATATGTTCCCACATTGAACGCCAACAAACAAACACGTTTACAAAATAACGAGTCCAACATTCATGAATTGAGTGCCCAGCCAGCCTCCCAAGTGTTAGTTTTCAAGCACCGGCCCAACATTCTTAAAATGAGTGCCCTGCCACCCACCCAAGTGTTTGTAATCAAGCAGATGAATCACAAACACTTGAGCAGGTAGTTGGAAACGCGTTTTAAACCACAGGTTCAACATACATAAATTGAGTGCCCACCCAAGTGTTTGTAATCAAGCAGTTAGATCACAAACAATTGGGCGGGTGGATAGAAACACGTTTTTAAACCACTGGTCCAATACTCTTGAACTAAGTGCCATCCCACCCACCCAAGTGTTTGTAGTCAAACAGTTAGATTACAAACACTGAGGCGGGTGTATAAGAAACGTGTTCTTATACACCCGTTTTTAAACAACTGGTCCAATACTCTTGAACTAAGTGCCCACCCAAGTGTTTGTTGTCAAGCAGTTAGATTAGAAAAACCTGGGGCGGGTGGGTGGAAACACGTTTTCAAATTACTGGTCCAATACTCTTGAACTAAGTGCCCACCCACCCAAGTGTTTATAGTCAAACAGTTAGATTACAAACACTGAGGCGGGTGTATAAGAACACGTTTTCAAACAACTGGTCCAATACTCTTGAACTAAGTGCCCACCCACCCAAGTGTTTGTTGTCAAGCAGTTAGATTACAAACACTGGGACGGGTGGGTGGGAACGTTTTCAAATTACTGGTCCAATACTCTTGAACTAAGTGCCCACCCACCCAAGTGTTTGTTGTCAAGCGGTTAGATTACAAACACTGAGGCGGGTGGGTGGAAACACGTTTTCAAACTACTGGTCCAATACTCTTAAACTAAGTGCCCACCCACCCACCCACCCAAGTGTTTGTTGTCAAGCAGTTAGATCACAAACACTTGGGCGGGTAGGCAGAAACACGTTTTCAAACCACTGGTCTAATACTCTTGAATTAAGTGCCCACCCAAACACTTGGGTGTTTGTAGTCAAACAGCTAGATTACAAACACTTGGACGGGAACACAATTTTAAACCACTGGTCTAATATTCTTAAGTTTGTCTACAAATTGTTACTAACAACACGTGGCAATCAAGAGCTCGTGTTCCGTCTACAGCAAAGAACCGATTTCGTGAGGTTATCCTTCTAAGGAGTCGATCTTCACAAACATTGCTGCTTCTAGAACACTTTCCAGCTAGACGATGTTCTGATGTATACCTTCCTCAGTCCATGCAGATCATATTCTAGCAACTGTAGTGTAGTTTCAATTTAGTCTTCTACAGATTTCACAAAAGAACATACCTGCTTTTTTCATTCGCCCTAGAAAAACTCGAAATTTCTTGGATTTTTTTATTGGCAGCATTCTAAAGTAGTGCATTTCATTTGAAACTAAATGTACAACAAAATAGTTTTCTATTAAAATTTTAGTTAGAAATTTGAAGACAAATTCAGAATTTCATGATTTTTTGCATTTACGTCACTGATCAGTAGAATTATTGATTGAATATATAAACAATACAATTGTGTCTATGCACTTCAGTAATTTACTCCTAAACTGTAAGAAATATTGAAAATAATCATTTAAATAAAAGATAGAGAAACAACTAATCTATATTTGATTCTTATTAATGTTTCCTGTAAAGCTTAAGATAACAAAGTTAACTGGAAAAGTACACATTACATCAAATTAATTGATTCACAATTTTATTAAATTCATATTCACTGTCAATGTTGTTAACTAAAATTTATTAAATTCAGTTTGTGGATTAAATATTGTGCAAACATAACTTTTAGGTTTAATTATAGCTAAAGTAGGTAGTTTTGCATCTTCACACAACATTGGTTTTATAAATAAACTTATATTATATGGAAATAATCACTATGCAAAGTAAATCGTAAGTTAAAATTGAATTTTGGTTATTACTTTATATAATATAAAGTGTGATACATCTATTCAAAGCTCAAATTCAGTGTGCACCAATCAGATTTTCATTTAATTCAGTTAATTATATACAATTTACTCATTTGAACATCAAAAAACTTACAAAGTTAGGCATTATATTAAGAAAACCTGATAAGACTACTTAATATTATTGATAATAGCATCATCATTCCTTGTAAAGCATACAGTTTCATTCATTGGTTTGCATGTATTAAGCATGCAATGATTTGAATTGTAGCGAATACCCAATTCTCATATTGACTTAATCAAACACAATTAGACTGAGTGATGACATGCAAAACATTCTATTTGATTTATAGATTATAATTATAAAGTTTAATCGGCCCAAAACTGCGTTATTAAAATGTAATTTCAATTAAAACTCATATTTTGAGGTTAGAACCACAAGTTATAATTTTATGAAAAAGTTGCACTATAAAATAGACAAAACCTAAACAAAATCTGATAGCTCTAATCAATAGTACGACTAATAACATGTTATATCGCCAAAGGAAATACAGTTTCATCCCTTGGTTTGTACGTATTAAGCATACGATGATTTTGAGCATAGCAAACACCCAACTCTCATACTGATTTAATCAAACACAATTAGACTGAGTGATAACATACAAAACATTCTATTTCACTTCTAGATTGCGATTATAAAGGTTAATAAGACCAAAATTGCATTATTAAAATATAATTTTAATTAAAACTCATATTTTGAGGTTATAGCCATAAAATTTACAATTTTATGAAAAACTCTAGCCCCAACGTTTTAATGCATCCTAACCTAATCTTAGTCGTCCAAAACTACCCTAAAATGCATTACATTATCCCAAGCAAACTTACATTACTCAAAATATGAGTTTGAAAATTAGCTATTGTCTCCCATAAGAAATACATGAAGATGAAAATTATGAAATTTACAAGTTATCGTTAATTTTTAAGCAATTTTGATGATGGCAAACTTATTATTGGGTCTTATAATACTCTTCTGGCAATGTTCAACCCTTAATTCGTATCCATAATGCCGTTGTGAATATAAATACCCCAAAATGATTTGTCTGAAATGGTCGGTATTAAAAACATGAAATAACTCGATTAAAAAAAAATATTTCGCAATTGGGATTTTTTGGGAACAAAATAGATGTTATTAGAAGTAGATTTTGAATTTTTTCTTAACTTTGATAAATTATAAATCGCATTTTGGAATTTTTAAACTTTATTTTTGCCCCATTTAGAGTTTGCGTAATTTTTTCACATGAATCCGGCTTATATCGGATCTTAAAAATATGAAATTCAGAAAATTCGGTCTTTTTTGCTAATAAGAAATAAATATAATTGTTGAAATCGCTTTCTAAAGAGGTAAAAATAATTGTTGAAAATAATTTAATTAATTTTCCCAACTCCAGAGCATGCGCAGGTCGTACAAAAAGGTCGGCCATATTGCAAAACTCTGGAAAATTTTCAGTAATTCGCGATGCCTTCTACTACGCGCATGTATGTCTTACGGTCCGTGTTTTTAGTGCCTGATTGAGGCCCGGGAGTGTTCAGTGCGAAGTCATTAATTAATTCGTGTCGTAGCCGCGAGTTTTTTGCCGGAAAATTAAAATAAAGTGAAATATTCGAGTTTAAAAAAAGATTTAAAATCGGCATCAAAGTGAAGTTGGCGTCGGTTCGGATAGGATGAAATTTCAGGTTGGCTTAGTAAAATTTTGATTCTAGAGGTTGGTACTAATGAGTGTCAATGGCTTGAATTTGGACATTTTGTAAACATATTTTGATATTAAAAACTAATTCGTGATTAAAAAAATGTTCAATTTTAAATTCTTCATATTTACCTTTTTATAAATCTAATAATACTTCAATTTATTAAGTTCTTTATATATAAAATCATTTTCTTTAAATATTCTATAGCTTTTCATAATGTATGTTGCGTAATAGATCATCTGAAACTTCAGTAATCTGATGTAAGCCATGTGTGTCTTGTAACATGCTATGTGGACCAAACTTCTGTTGTGGAAAATGTACTCTATTATCTTAAAAATATGCAATGACTAGCTTTCTAAATTAATTTTACTAAACTACCTAAACTTTCATCTTACGTTTAAAAAATAGTTTAAAACTATGTGAAACGTTATGGAAATGGTACCAGAGATTCAACCAGAACTCCCAGCAGCTTTAGCAAATCACAAGAATACAGGTAGGCCAACATAGTTCAAGACGCCAAGACAGAAAGAGTAAGTGTTTAAATTAATTACGTGATAAGTCAGTTTAGGGTTTGATCAACAGGAATATTGTAGTTTTGAACCGGTTATAATATTCATTTAAAAACTTTAGATAAAAATATTGATTAAAGTGCTTAATTTAAATTTTTCATTAGATTAGTTTTTTGCTGATAATTTTTATTAATGAATTTAATTTCTTATCGGGCCACTTTCTGAACACAGTATTTTGCTTCCAAGACGAATGGATCTCTGGGCTAAGTTTTTGCTAGGAGTGAAGCCGTTGTTAATTGGTTAAGCGTCTATATGCTTGACAGTCTGTGGTTGGCAGGTTTGATTGGACGTGATGTAATAGTACACCTGGCCATCAAACCAATTTGCCGATATCTCAATACCATAAGCGATAATAAATACTAAATTTAATAATAATTAATATCTGTAAAAAATTAAAACTTGCCACCTCGCTGTTGCGGTATTTGACTGCATCAGTTGGGCCAAGTTATCAAACGTAATATTTTAATTAATTGAGTCACCCGAATTCAATTTTTTGTGCACAATTACAATATTTTTATGTTCAGTTTTATATTAATTGTTAAAGCGTCGCGGTTAGGAATTTGTTTTTCAGCCAACATTGTTTCAAATCGTTAGGTGTCTTGTTAGGTAGGGATTTCAGATAAGGATTTGAAGGAAGCAGAATTTAAATATAAAATGCGTAAATTAATACATTCAATAATAACAAAATTATGTTTCAGATAACCTTCAAATCAAATTAATTCAAGAAATGAAATCATAACTAACCCTTTTAATTCCAGTGACTATTGTAAGTAAATTTAAAATATTGTAATTAACATATTTGTTTTAGAGAACCAGAAAATTACAAATGAATGAAACATTTTTTTAATTTTTGCTAAATAATTTATTTATGGGAACCATAGAAACAATAATTGAATTTATTTTAATTCACATCAGCCTACTAATTGAATCTATTTCAGTTGCATCACCATATCAATCCAATTGAAGTAGCGTTAATTTAATATAATTCAAGTTATCTCAACATTCTTTCTTCAATAATTATTTTTTAGCATTTTATGAAGGCCCCCGAAGAAACCATAACATCTATAGAAGGAAGATGAGTTAGCGGATAAGAAAGAAGAAGAGGATGATGATGTATCAGCCCTCGGTTAGTATACTTACTATTTGTATCTTGTGTGAACTGATTAAGCAGTTTCACTTTTTTTATTTCATGTCGCCTATTTGATCAAATCCTCATCATCAATTGGATCGCAGCAAACCATTGGATCGAATCACATCATATTTTAAGTAGGTTAGAATTCATAATTTTTAGATTCCATCGCTCCATTCCACCTAGAATATTATATATAAGCTATAAAATATACATTATCTCATCACATTACTACACATATCTTCACTAAAATGAAAACATTACTTTCATAACCTATATATATATATCCAATTTATAGATTAGAAAGCTTTGTTTTTCTGAATTAATTAACTCAATTATTAATGAAGCAAAGTAATAACTATTTACTTACACAATTAAATTGTTTTCTATCTTCAAAATACGATTGGTTAGTCTTAGTGGTTACCTGCATCCACCTGCATCACTCGGCTAATTTAGCAGGAATTATGTTATGTGTAAGTAAAGTTGCCGCTTGCTGTGATGAAAGGCAACAACAATGTCACCATCTATTGTCCTCTACAGACTACTCATATTCTGTAAACTCCATACCATACAGTTTTATTCTATAAATTAATTCTTTATGTTAATTATATCTAATAAGCAACACAATATAATTAGATGCTTAAAAGTACGACTCAATAAGTTGCAAGCTGCTGAGTATTATTAAATATTTCTCTAAGTTTTAAACTATATAACTAATTACTCACATGTGCAATATAAGTAGCGTAACAATAAACTTGCGTGAAATCGATAATTTTGAGTTCTTTTTTTTTTTTTTTTTTTTTTTTTTTAATTGTTTAGTACGTACGTACACATGCTCCTGTGTTTTTTTTGGTGTATTTTTATTACGAAAACGTGTGAAACAAATATAGTTTTAAGAGGCCGAGGAGGACGCAATTGCTCCTGTGGCAAGCCAACAGACCCCGGCAGATGCTGATGCAAACCGGAAGTTCGTAGGTCAAAGGGTTTTCCATCGGCGATCGATTGTATCGCTTATTACGTACATAAGCTCGTGTTTTTCCAGAGTAAAATCCACAAATGTGGATGAAAGTTTGTAATTTTTTGCTTTATGGGGTAATTTGGAGCCCTGATTACGATTTTGATATCGCCGTTTTGATACTCCCAACATTTCTCTCTCTTATCCACATATGGCTATTTTTGGTCAATTTGAAAGTTCTAAATGCGTGAAACTAACATACTCCTAGTCGGCGGATGGGGTCGCAGATTTTTTTATGGTAAGCCACTGACCCCTGTAGGTTGTCGGAGAAAGCGGAAGTCCGTGCTTCAAGGGGTTCTCTTTCGGCAATCAAAAGAGTCAAAACATACCAAAGAGGGGGGTCTTTCTTCTTTTTGGACTAGGATTTTTTCAACTTTTGGTAAAAAAGGTCGGTTTTTTGACATTTCCTGACGTAAAATGAACCCCTGATTACGATTTTGGGGGTCCGACTTCGATATTCCTAGCACCCTGGCGGCAATTTTAAAATAACCGCAAAAAACACGGTTTTTTTGCGTTTCAAAGAGCAAAAAAGACACTAAACGGTGAAGGGCAGGGACGCAATTGCTCCTGAGGGTAGTCAACAGACCCATCTAAGTTTGTGCCAAACCGGAAGTCCGTAGGTCAAAGGGTTTTTCTTCGGCGATCGACAAAAGTTTCGGTTTTATCGCGAATACGTACATAAGCTCACGTCGCCACACTAAAATTCGCAAACGTGGACCAATGTTGGTAATTTTTTGGTTACTGGGGTAATTTGGACCCCTGATTACGATTCCGGAATCGCCGTTTCGATATTCTCAACCGTTCACCTTCTAATTAATAGCGGTTTTTCGGTGTATTTTTATTACGAAAACGTGTGAAACAAATATAGTTTTAAGAGGCCGAGGAGGACGCAATTGCTCCTGTGGCAAGCCAACAGACCCCGGCAGATGCTGATGCAAACCGGAAGTTCGTAGGTCAAAGGGTTTTCCATCGGCGATCGATTGTATCGCTTATTACGTACATAAGCTCGTGTTTTTCCAGAGTAAAATCCACAAATGTGGATGAAAGTTTGTAATTTTTTGCTTTATGGGGTAATTTGGAGCCCTGATTACGATTTTGATATCGCCGTTTTGATACTCCCAACATTTCTCTCTCTTATCCACATATGGCTATTTTTGGTCAATTTGAAAGTTCTAAATGCGTGAAACTAACATACTCCTAGTCGGCGGATGGGGTCGCAGATTTTTTTATGGTAAGCCACTGACCCCTGTAGGTTGTCGGAGAAAGCGGAAGTCCGTGCTTCAAGGGGTTCTCTTTCGGCAATCAAAAGAGTCAAAACATACCAAAGAGGGGGGTCTTTCTTCTTTTTGGACTAGGATTTTTTCAACTTTTGGTAAAAAAGGTCGGTTTTTTGACATTTCCTGACGTAAAATGAACCCCTGATTACGATTTTGGGGGTCCGACTTCGATATTCCTAGCACCCTGGCGGCAATTTTAAAATAACCGCAAAAAACACGGTTTTTTTGCGTTTCAAAGAGCAAAAAAGACACTAAACGGTGAAGGGCAGGGACGCAATTGCTCCTGAGGGTAGTCAACAGACCCATCTAAGTTTGTGCCAAACCGGAAGTCCGTAGGTCAAAGGGTTTTTCTTCGGCGATCGACAAAAGTTTCGGTTTTATCGCGAATACGTACATAAGCTCACGTCGCCACACTAAAATTCGCAAACGTGGACCAATGTTGGTAATTTTTTGGTTACTGGGGTAATTTGGACCCCTGATTACGATTCCGGAATCGCCGTTTCGATATTCTCAACCGTTCACCTTCTAATTAATAGCGGTTTTTCGGTGTATTTTTATTACGAAAACGTGTGAAACAAATATAGTTTTAAGAGGCCGAGGAGGACGCAATTGCTCCTGTGGCAAGCCAACAGACCCCGGCAGATGCTGATGCAAACCGGAAGTTCGTAGGTCAAAGGGTTTTCCATCGGCGATCGATTGTATCGCTTATTACGTACATAAGCTCGTGTTTTTCCAGAGTAAAATCCACAAATGTGGATGAAAGTTTGTAATTTTTTGCTTTATGGGGTAATTTGGAGCCCTGATTACGATTTTGATATCGCCGTTTTGATACTCCCAACATTTCTCTCTCTTATCCACATATGGCTATTTTTGGTCAATTTGAAAGTTCTAAATGCGTGAAACTAACATACTCCTAGTCGGCGGATGGGGTCGCAGATTTTTTTATGGTAAGCCACTGACCCCTGTAGGTTGTCGGAGAAAGCGGAAGTCCGTGCTTCAAGGGGTTCTCTTTCGGCAATCAAAAGAGTCAAAACATACCAAAGAGGGGGGTCTTTCTTCTTTTTGGACTAGGATTTTTTCAACTTTTGGTAAAAAAGGTCGGTTTTTTGACATTTCCTGACGTAAAATGAACCCCTGATTACGATTTTGGGGGTCCGACTTCGATATTCCTAGCACCCTGGCGGCAATTTTAAAATAACCGCAAAAAACACGGTTTTTTTGCGTTTCAAAGAGCAAAAAAGACACTAAACGGTGAAGGGCAGGGACGCAATTGCTCCTGAGGGTAGTCAACAGACCCATCTAAGTTTGTGCCAAACCGGAAGTCCGTAGGTCAAAGGGTTTTTCTTCGGCGATCGACAAAAGTTTCGGTTTTATCGCGAATACGTACATAAGCTCACGTCGCCACACTAAAATTCGCAAACGTGGACCAATGTTGGTAATTTTTTGGTTACTGGGGTAATTTGGACCCCTGATTACGATTCCGGAATCGCCGTTTCGATATTCTCAACCGTTCACCTTCTAATTAATAGCGGTTTTTCGGTGTATTTTTATTACGAAAACGTGTGAAACAAATATAGTTTTAAGAGGCCGAGGAGGACGCAATTGCTCCTGTGGCAAGCCAACAGACCCCGGCAGATGCTGATGCAAACCGGAAGTTCGTAGGTCAAAGGGTTTTCCATCGGCGATCGATTGTATCGCTTATTACGTACATAAGCTCGTGTTTTTCCAGAGTAAAATCCACAAATGTGGATGAAAGTTTGTAATTTTTTGCTTTATGGGGTAATTTGGAGCCCTGATTACGATTTTGATATCGCCGTTTTGATACTCCCAACATTTCTCTCTCTTATCCACATATGGCTATTTTTGGTCAATTTGAAAGTTCTAAATGCGTGAAACTAACATACTCCTAGTCGGCGGATGGGGTCGCAGATTTTTTTATGGTAAGCCACTGACCCCTGTAGGTTGTCGGAGAAAGCGGAAGTCCGTGCTTCAAGGGGTTCTCTTTCGGCAATCAAAAGAGTCAAAACATACCAAAGAGGGGGGTCTTTCTTCTTTTTGGACTAGGATTTTTTCAACTTTTGGTAAAAAAGGTCGGTTTTTTGACATTTCCTGACGTAAAATGAACCCCTGATTACGATTTTGGGGGTCCGACTTCGATATTCCTAGCACCCTGGCGGCAATTTTAAAATAACCGCAAAAAACACGGTTTTTTTGCGTTTCAAAGAGCAAAAAAGACACTAAACGGTGAAGGGCAGGGACGCAATTGCTCCTGAGGGTAGTCAACAGACCCATCTAAGTTTGTGCCAAACCGGAAGTCCGTAGGTCAAAGGGTTTTTCTTCGGCGATCGACAAAAGTTTCGGTTTTATCGCGAATACGTACATAAGCTCACGTCGCCACACTAAAATTCGCAAACGTGGACCAATGTTGGTAATTTTTTGGTTACTGGGGTAATTTGGACCCCTGATTACGATTCCGGAATCGCCGTTTCGATATTCTCAACCGTTCACCTTCTAATTAATAGCGGTTTTTCGGTGTATTTTTATTACGAAAACGTGTGAAACAAATATAGTTTTAAGAGGCCGAGGAGGACGCAATTGCTCCTGTGGCAAGCCAACAGACCCCGGCAGATGCTGATGCAAACCGGAAGTTCGTAGGTCAAAGGGTTTTCCATCGGCGATCGATTGTATCGCTTATTACGTACATAAGCTCGTGTTTTTCCAGAGTAAAATCCACAAATGTGGATGAAAGTTTGTAATTTTTTGCTTTATGGGGTAATTTGGAGCCCTGATTACGATTTTGATATCGCCGTTTTGATACTCCCAACATTTCTCTCTCTTATCCACATATGGCTATTTTTGGTCAATTTGAAAGTTCTAAATGCGTGAAACTAACATACTCCTAGTCGGCGGATGGGGTCGCAGATTTTTTTATGGTAAGCCACTGACCCCTGTAGGTTGTCGGAGAAAGCGGAAGTCCGTGCTTCAAGGGGTTCTCTTTCGGCAATCAAAAGAGTCAAAACATACCAAAGAGGGGGGTCTTTCTTCTTTTTGGACTAGGATTTTTTCAACTTTTGGTAAAAAAGGTCGGTTTTTTGACATTTCCTGACGTAAAATGAACCCCTGATTACGATTTTGGGGGTCCGACTTCGATATTCCTAGCACCCTGGCGGCAATTTTAAAATAACCGCAAAAAACACGGTTTTTTTGCGTTTCAAAGAGCAAAAAAGACACTAAACGGTGAAGGGCAGGGACGCAATTGCTCCTGAGGGTAGTCAACAGACCCATCTAAGTTTGTGCCAAACCGGAAGTCCGTAGGTCAAAGGGTTTTTCTTCGGCGATCGACAAAAGTTTCGGTTTTATCGCGAATACGTACATAAGCTCACGTCGCCACACTAAAATTCGCAAACGTGGACCAATGTTGGTAATTTTTTGGTTACTGGGGTAATTTGGACCCCTGATTACGATTCCGGAATCGCCGTTTCGATATTCTCAACCGTTCACCTTCTAATTAATAGCGGTTTTTCGGTGTATTTTTATTACGAAAACGTGTGAAACAAATATAGTTTTAAGAGGCCGAGGAGGACGCAATTGCTCCTGTGGCAAGCCAACAGACCCCGGCAGATGCTGATGCAAACCGGAAGTTCGTAGGTCAAAGGGTTTTCCATCGGCGATCGATTGTATCGCTTATTACGTACATAAGCTCGTGTTTTTCCAGAGTAAAATCCACAAATGTGGATGAAAGTTTGTAATTTTTTGCTTTATGGGGTAATTTGGAGCCCTGATTACGATTTTGATATCGCCGTTTTGATACTCCCAACATTTCTCTCTCTTATCCACATATGGCTATTTTTGGTCAATTTGAAAGTTCTAAATGCGTGAAACTAACATACTCCTAGTCGGCGGATGGGGTCGCAGATTTTTTTATGGTAAGCCACTGACCCCTGTAGGTTGTCGGAGAAAGCGGAAGTCCGTGCTTCAAGGGGTTCTCTTTCGGCAATCAAAAGAGTCAAAACATACCAAAGAGGGGGGTCTTTCTTCTTTTTGGACTAGGATTTTTTCAACTTTTGGTAAAAAAGGTCGGTTTTTTGACATTTCCTGACGTAAAATGAACCCCTGATTACGATTTTGGGGGTCCGACTTCGATATTCCTAGCACCCTGGCGGCAATTTTAAAATAACCGCAAAAAACACGGTTTTTTTGCGTTTCAAAGAGCAAAAAAGACACTAAACGGTGAAGGGCAGGGACGCAATTGCTCCTGAGGGTAGTCAACAGACCCATCTAAGTTTGTGCCAAACCGGAAGTCCGTAGGTCAAAGGGTTTTTCTTCGGCGATCGACAAAAGTTTCGGTTTTATCGCGAATACGTACATAAGCTCACGTCGCCACACTAAAATTCGCAAACGTGGACCAATGTTGGTAATTTTTTGGTTACTGGGGTAATTTGGACCCCTGATTACGATTCCGGAATCGCCGTTTCGATATTCTCAACCGTTCACCTTCTAATTAATAGCGGTTTTTCGGTGTATTTTTATTACGAAAACGTGTGAAACAAATATAGTTTTAAGAGGCCGAGGAGGACGCAATTGCTCCTGTGGCAAGCCAACAGACCCCGGCAGATGCTGATGCAAACCGGAAGTTCGTAGGTCAAAGGGTTTTCCATCGGCGATCGATTGTATCGCTTATTACGTACATAAGCTCGTGTTTTTCCAGAGTAAAATCCACAAATGTGGATGAAAGTTTGTAATTTTTTGCTTTATGGGGTAATTTGGAGCCCTGATTACGATTTTGATATCGCCGTTTTGATACTCCCAACATTTCTCTCTCTTATCCACATATGGCTATTTTTGGTCAATTTGAAAGTTCTAAATGCGTGAAACTAACATACTCCTAGTCGGCGGATGGGGTCGCAGATTTTTTTATGGTAAGCCACTGACCCCTGTAGGTTGTCGGAGAAAGCGGAAGTCCGTGCTTCAAGGGGTTCTCTTTCGGCAATCAAAAGAGTCAAAACATACCAAAGAGGGGGGTCTTTCTTCTTTTTGGACTAGGATTTTTTCAACTTTTGGTAAAAAAGGTCGGTTTTTTGACATTTCCTGACGTAAAATGAACCCCTGATTACGATTTTGGGGGTCCGACTTCGATATTCCTAGCACCCTGGCGGCAATTTTAAAATAACCGCAAAAAACACGGTTTTTTTGCGTTTCAAAGAGCAAAAAAGACACTAAACGGTGAAGGGCAGGGACGCAATTGCTCCTGAGGGTAGTCAACAGACCCATCTAAGTTTGTGCCAAACCGGAAGTCCGTAGGTCAAAGGGTTTTTCTTCGGCGATCGACAAAAGTTTCGGTTTTATCGCGAATACGTACATAAGCTCACGTCGCCACACTAAAATTCGCAAACGTGGACCAATGTTGGTAATTTTTTGGTTACTGGGGTAATTTGGACCCCTGATTACGATTCCGGAATCGCCGTTTCGATATTCTCAACCGTTCACCTTCTAATTAATAGCGGTTTTTCGGTGTATTTTTATTACGAAAACGTGTGAAACAAATATAGTTTTAAGAGGCCGAGGAGGACGCAATTGCTCCTGTGGCAAGCCAACAGACCCCGGCAGATGCTGATGCAAACCGGAAGTTCGTAGGTCAAAGGGTTTTCCATCGGCGATCGATTGTATCGCTTATTACGTACATAAGCTCGTGTTTTTCCAGAGTAAAATCCACAAATGTGGATGAAAGTTTGTAATTTTTTGCTTTATGGGGTAATTTGGAGCCCTGATTACGATTTTGATATCGCCGTTTTGATACTCCCAACATTTCTCTCTCTTATCCACATATGGCTATTTTTGGTCAATTTGAAAGTTCTAAATGCGTGAAACTAACATACTCCTAGTCGGCGGATGGGGTCGCAGATTTTTTTATGGTAAGCCACTGACCCCTGTAGGTTGTCGGAGAAAGCGGAAGTCCGTGCTTCAAGGGGTTCTCTTTCGGCAATCAAAAGAGTCAAAACATACCAAAGAGGGGGGTCTTTCTTCTTTTTGGACTAGGATTTTTTCAACTTTTGGTAAAAAAGGTCGGTTTTTTGACATTTCCTGACGTAAAATGAACCCCTGATTACGATTTTGGGGGTCCGACTTCGATATTCCTAGCACCCTGGCGGCAATTTTAAAATAACCGCAAAAAACACGGTTTTTTTGCGTTTCAAAGAGCAAAAAAGACACTAAACGGTGAAGGGCAGGGACGCAATTGCTCCTGAGGGTAGTCAACAGACCCATCTAAGTTTGTGCCAAACCGGAAGTCCGTAGGTCAAAGGGTTTTTCTTCGGCGATCGACAAAAGTTTCGGTTTTATCGCGAATACGTACATAAGCTCACGTCGCCACACTAAAATTCGCAAACGTGGACCAATGTTGGTAATTTTTTGGTTACTGGGGTAATTTGGACCCCTGATTACGATTCCGGAATCGCCGTTTCGATATTCTCAACCGTTCACCTTCTAATTAATAGCGGTTTTTCGGTGTATTTTTATTACGAAAACGTGTGAAACAAATATAGTTTTAAGAGGCCGAGGAGGACGCAATTGCTCCTGTGGCAAGCCAACAGACCCCGGCAGATGCTGATGCAAACCGGAAGTTCGTAGGTCAAAGGGTTTTCCATCGGCGATCGATTGTATCGCTTATTACGTACATAAGCTCGTGTTTTTCCAGAGTAAAATCCACAAATGTGGATGAAAGTTTGTAATTTTTTGCTTTATGGGGTAATTTGGAGCCCTGATTACGATTTTGATATCGCCGTTTTGATACTCCCAACATTTCTCTCTCTTATCCACATATGGCTATTTTTGGTCAATTTGAAAGTTCTAAATGCGTGAAACTAACATACTCCTAGTCGGCGGATGGGGTCGCAGATTTTTTTATGGTAAGCCACTGACCCCTGTAGGTTGTCGGAGAAAGCGGAAGTCCGTGCTTCAAGGGGTTCTCTTTCGGCAATCAAAAGAGTCAAAACATACCAAAGAGGGGGGTCTTTCTTCTTTTTGGACTAGGATTTTTTCAACTTTTGGTAAAAAAGGTCGGTTTTTTGACATTTCCTGACGTAAAATGAACCCCTGATTACGATTTTGGGGGTCCGACTTCGATATTCCTAGCACCCTGGCGGCAATTTTAAAATAACCGCAAAAAACACGGTTTTTTTGCGTTTCAAAGAGCAAAAAAGACACTAAACGGTGAAGGGCAGGGACGCAATTGCTCCTGAGGGTAGTCAACAGACCCATCTAAGTTTGTGCCAAACCGGAAGTCCGTAGGTCAAAGGGTTTTTCTTCGGCGATCGACAAAAGTTTCGGTTTTATCGCGAATACGTACATAAGCTCACGTCGCCACACTAAAATTCGCAAACGTGGACCAATGTTGGTAATTTTTTGGTTACTGGGGTAATTTGGACCCCTGATTACGATTCCGGAATCGCCGTTTCGATATTCTCAACCGTTCACCTTCTAATTAATAGCGGTTTTTCGGTGTATTTTTATTACGAAAACGTGTGAAACAAATATAGTTTTAAGAGGCCGAGGAGGACGCAATTGCTCCTGTGGCAAGCCAACAGACCCCGGCAGATGCTGATGCAAACCGGAAGTTCGTAGGTCAAAGGGTTTTCCATCGGCGATCGATTGTATCGCTTATTACGTACATAAGCTCGTGTTTTTCCAGAGTAAAATCCACAAATGTGGATGAAAGTTTGTAATTTTTTGCTTTATGGGGTAATTTGGAGCCCTGATTACGATTTTGATATCGCCGTTTTGATACTCCCAACATTTCTCTCTCTTATCCACATATGGCTATTTTTGGTCAATTTGAAAGTTCTAAATGCGTGAAACTAACATACTCCTAGTCGGCGGATGGGGTCGCAGATTTTTTTATGGTAAGCCACTGACCCCTGTAGGTTGTCGGAGAAAGCGGAAGTCCGTGCTTCAAGGGGTTCTCTTTCGGCAATCAAAAGAGTCAAAACATACCAAAGAGGGGGGTCTTTCTTCTTTTTGGACTAGGATTTTTTCAACTTTTGGTAAAAAAGGTCGGTTTTTTGACATTTCCTGACGTAAAATGAACCCCTGATTACGATTTTGGGGGTCCGACTTCGATATTCCTAGCACCCTGGCGGCAATTTTAAAATAACCGCAAAAAACACGGTTTTTTTGCGTTTCAAAGAGCAAAAAAGACACTAAACGGTGAAGGGCAGGGACGCAATTGCTCCTGAGGGTAGTCAACAGACCCATCTAAGTTTGTGCCAAACCGGAAGTCCGTAGGTCAAAGGGTTTTTCTTCGGCGATCGACAAAAGTTTCGGTTTTATCGCGAATACGTACATAAGCTCACGTCGCCACACTAAAATTCGCAAACGTGGACCAATGTTGGTAATTTTTTGGTTACTGGGGTAATTTGGACCCCTGATTACGATTCCGGAATCGCCGTTTCGATATTCTCAACCGTTCACCTTCTAATTAATAGCGGTTTTTCGGTGTATTTTTATTACGAAAACGTGTGAAACAAATATAGTTTTAAGAGGCCGAGGAGGACGCAATTGCTCCTGTGGCAAGCCAACAGACCCCGGCAGATGCTGATGCAAACCGGAAGTTCGTAGGTCAAAGGGTTTTCCATCGGCGATCGATTGTATCGCTTATTACGTACATAAGCTCGTGTTTTTCCAGAGTAAAATCCACAAATGTGGATGAAAGTTTGTAATTTTTTGCTTTATGGGGTAATTTGGAGCCCTGATTACGATTTTGATATCGCCGTTTTGATACTCCCAACATTTCTCTCTCTTATCCACATATGGCTATTTTTGGTCAATTTGAAAGTTCTAAATGCGTGAAACTAACATACTCCTAGTCGGCGGATGGGGTCGCAGATTTTTTTATGGTAAGCCACTGACCCCTGTAGGTTGTCGGAGAAAGCGGAAGTCCGTGCTTCAAGGGGTTCTCTTTCGGCAATCAAAAGAGTCAAAACATACCAAAGAGGGGGGTCTTTCTTCTTTTTGGACTAGGATTTTTTCAACTTTTGGTAAAAAAGGTCGGTTTTTTGACATTTCCTGACGTAAAATGAACCCCTGATTACGATTTTGGGGGTCCGACTTCGATATTCCTAGCACCCTGGCGGCAATTTTAAAATAACCGCAAAAAACACGGTTTTTTTGCGTTTCAAAGAGCAAAAAAGACACTAAACGGTGAAGGGCAGGGACGCAATTGCTCCTGAGGGTAGTCAACAGACCCATCTAAGTTTGTGCCAAACCGGAAGTCCGTAGGTCAAAGGGTTTTTCTTCGGCGATCGACAAAAGTTTCGGTTTTATCGCGAATACGTACATAAGCTCACGTCGCCACACTAAAATTCGCAAACGTGGACCAATGTTGGTAATTTTTTGGTTACTGGGGTAATTTGGACCCCTGATTACGATTCCGGAATCGCCGTTTCGATATTCTCAACCGTTCACCTTCTAATTAATAGCGGTTTTTCGGTGTATTTTTATTACGAAAACGTGTGAAACAAATATAGTTTTAAGAGGCCGAGGAGGACGCAATTGCTCCTGTGGCAAGCCAACAGACCCCGGCAGATGCTGATGCAAACCGGAAGTTCGTAGGTCAAAGGGTTTTCCATCGGCGATCGATTGTATCGCTTATTACGTACATAAGCTCGTGTTTTTCCAGAGTAAAATCCACAAATGTGGATGAAAGTTTGTAATTTTTTGCTTTATGGGGTAATTTGGAGCCCTGATTACGATTTTGATATCGCCGTTTTGATACTCCCAACATTTCTCTCTCTTATCCACATATGGCTATTTTTGGTCAATTTGAAAGTTCTAAATGCGTGAAACTAACATACTCCTAGTCGGCGGATGGGGTCGCAGATTTTTTTATGGTAAGCCACTGACCCCTGTAGGTTGTCGGAGAAAGCGGAAGTCCGTGCTTCAAGGGGTTCTCTTTCGGCAATCAAAAGAGTCAAAACATACCAAAGAGGGGGGTCTTTCTTCTTTTTGGACTAGGATTTTTTCAACTTTTGGTAAAAAAGGTCGGTTTTTTGACATTTCCTGACGTAAAATGAACCCCTGATTACGATTTTGGGGGTCCGACTTCGATATTCCTAGCACCCTGGCGGCAATTTTAAAATAACCGCAAAAAACACGGTTTTTTTGCGTTTCAAAGAGCAAAAAAGACACTAAACGGTGAAGGGCAGGGACGCAATTGCTCCTGAGGGTAGTCAACAGACCCATCTAAGTTTGTGCCAAACCGGAAGTCCGTAGGTCAAAGGGTTTTTCTTCGGCGATCGACAAAAGTTTCGGTTTTATCGCGAATACGTACATAAGCTCACGTCGCCACACTAAAATTCGCAAACGTGGACCAATGTTGGTAATTTTTTGGTTACTGGGGTAATTTGGACCCCTGATTACGATTCCGGAATCGCCGTTTCGATATTCTCAACCGTTCACCTTCTAATTAATAGCGGTTTTTCGGTGTATTTTTATTACGAAAACGTGTGAAACAAATATAGTTTTAAGAGGCCGAGGAGGACGCAATTGCTCCTGTGGCAAGCCAACAGACCCCGGCAGATGCTGATGCAAACCGGAAGTTCGTAGGTCAAAGGGTTTTCCATCGGCGATCGATTGTATCGCTTATTACGTACATAAGCTCGTGTTTTTCCAGAGTAAAATCCACAAATGTGGATGAAAGTTTGTAATTTTTTGCTTTATGGGGTAATTTGGAGCCCTGATTACGATTTTGATATCGCCGTTTTGATACTCCCAACATTTCTCTCTCTTATCCACATATGGCTATTTTTGGTCAATTTGAAAGTTCTAAATGCGTGAAACTAACATACTCCTAGTCGGCGGATGGGGTCGCAGATTTTTTTATGGTAAGCCACTGACCCCTGTAGGTTGTCGGAGAAAGCGGAAGTCCGTGCTTCAAGGGGTTCTCTTTCGGCAATCAAAAGAGTCAAAACATACCAAAGAGGGGGGTCTTTCTTCTTTTTGGACTAGGATTTTTTCAACTTTTGGTAAAAAAGGTCGGTTTTTTGACATTTCCTGACGTAAAATGAACCCCTGATTACGATTTTGGGGGTCCGACTTCGATATTCCTAGCACCCTGGCGGCAATTTTAAAATAACCGCAAAAAACACGGTTTTTTTGCGTTTCAAAGAGCAAAAAAGACACTAAACGGTGAAGGGCAGGGACGCAATTGCTCCTGAGGGTAGTCAACAGACCCATCTAAGTTTGTGCCAAACCGGAAGTCCGTAGGTCAAAGGGTTTTTCTTCGGCGATCGACAAAAGTTTCGGTTTTATCGCGAATACGTACATAAGCTCACGTCGCCACACTAAAATTCGCAAACGTGGACCAATGTTGGTAATTTTTTGGTTACTGGGGTAATTTGGACCCCTGATTACGATTCCGGAATCGCCGTTTCGATATTCTCAACCGTTCACCTTCTAATTAATAGCGGTTTTTCGGTGTATTTTTATTACGAAAACGTGTGAAACAAATATAGTTTTAAGAGGCCGAGGAGGACGCAATTGCTCCTGTGGCAAGCCAACAGACCCCGGCAGATGCTGATGCAAACCGGAAGTTCGTAGGTCAAAGGGTTTTCCATCGGCGATCGATTGTATCGCTTATTACGTACATAAGCTCGTGTTTTTCCAGAGTAAAATCCACAAATGTGGATGAAAGTTTGTAATTTTTTGCTTTATGGGGTAATTTGGAGCCCTGATTACGATTTTGATATCGCCGTTTTGATACTCCCAACATTTCTCTCTCTTATCCACATATGGCTATTTTTGGTCAATTTGAAAGTTCTAAATGCGTGAAACTAACATACTCCTAGTCGGCGGATGGGGTCGCAGATTTTTTTATGGTAAGCCACTGACCCCTGTAGGTTGTCGGAGAAAGCGGAAGTCCGTGCTTCAAGGGGTTCTCTTTCGGCAATCAAAAGAGTCAAAACATACCAAAGAGGGGGGTCTTTCTTCTTTTTGGACTAGGATTTTTTCAACTTTTGGTAAAAAAGGTCGGTTTTTTGACATTTCCTGACGTAAAATGAACCCCTGATTACGATTTTGGGGGTCCGACTTCGATATTCCTAGCACCCTGGCGGCAATTTTAAAATAACCGCAAAAAACACGGTTTTTTTGCGTTTCAAAGAGCAAAAAAGACACTAAACGGTGAAGGGCAGGGACGCAATTGCTCCTGAGGGTAGTCAACAGACCCATCTAAGTTTGTGCCAAACCGGAAGTCCGTAGGTCAAAGGGTTTTTCTTCGGCGATCGACAAAAGTTTCGGTTTTATCGCGAATACGTACATAAGCTCACGTCGCCACACTAAAATTCGCAAACGTGGACCAATGTTGGTAATTTTTTGGTTACTGGGGTAATTTGGACCCCTGATTACGATTCCGGAATCGCCGTTTCGATATTCTCAACCGTTCACCTTCTAATTAATAGCGGTTTTTCGGTGTATTTTTATTACGAAAACGTGTGAAACAAATATAGTTTTAAGAGGCCGAGGAGGACGCAATTGCTCCTGTGGCAAGCCAACAGACCCCGGCAGATGCTGATGCAAACCGGAAGTTCGTAGGTCAAAGGGTTTTCCATCGGCGATCGATTGTATCGCTTATTACGTACATAAGCTCGTGTTTTTCCAGAGTAAAATCCACAAATGTGGATGAAAGTTTGTAATTTTTTGCTTTATGGGGTAATTTGGAGCCCTGATTACGATTTTGATATCGCCGTTTTGATACTCCCAACATTTCTCTCTCTTATCCACATATGGCTATTTTTGGTCAATTTGAAAGTTCTAAATGCGTGAAACTAACATACTCCTAGTCGGCGGATGGGGTCGCAGATTTTTTTATGGTAAGCCACTGACCCCTGTAGGTTGTCGGAGAAAGCGGAAGTCCGTGCTTCAAGGGGTTCTCTTTCGGCAATCAAAAGAGTCAAAACATACCAAAGAGGGGGGTCTTTCTTCTTTTTGGACTAGGATTTTTTCAACTTTTGGTAAAAAAGGTCGGTTTTTTGACATTTCCTGACGTAAAATGAACCCCTGATTACGATTTTGGGGGTCCGACTTCGATATTCCTAGCACCCTGGCGGCAATTTTAAAATAACCGCAAAAAACACGGTTTTTTTGCGTTTCAAAGAGCAAAAAAGACACTAAACGGTGAAGGGCAGGGACGCAATTGCTCCTGAGGGTAGTCAACAGACCCATCTAAGTTTGTGCCAAACCGGAAGTCCGTAGGTCAAAGGGTTTTTCTTCGGCGATCGACAAAAGTTTCGGTTTTATCGCGAATACGTACATAAGCTCACGTCGCCACACTAAAATTCGCAAACGTGGACCAATGTTGGTAATTTTTTGGTTACTGGGGTAATTTGGACCCCTGATTACGATTCCGGAATCGCCGTTTCGATATTCTCAACCGTTCACCTTCTAATTAATAGCGGTTTTTCGGTGTATTTTTATTACGAAAACGTGTGAAACAAATATAGTTTTAAGAGGCCGAGGAGGACGCAATTGCTCCTGTGGCAAGCCAACAGACCCCGGCAGATGCTGATGCAAACCGGAAGTTCGTAGGTCAAAGGGTTTTCCATCGGCGATCGATTGTATCGCTTATTACGTACATAAGCTCGTGTTTTTCCAGAGTAAAATCCACAAATGTGGATGAAAGTTTGTAATTTTTTGCTTTATGGGGTAATTTGGAGCCCTGATTACGATTTTGATATCGCCGTTTTGATACTCCCAACATTTCTCTCTCTTATCCACATATGGCTATTTTTGGTCAATTTGAAAGTTCTAAATGCGTGAAACTAACATACTCCTAGTCGGCGGATGGGGTCGCAGATTTTTTTATGGTAAGCCACTGACCCCTGTAGGTTGTCGGAGAAAGCGGAAGTCCGTGCTTCAAGGGGTTCTCTTTCGGCAATCAAAAGAGTCAAAACATACCAAAGAGGGGGGTCTTTCTTCTTTTTGGACTAGGATTTTTTCAACTTTTGGTAAAAAAGGTCGGTTTTTTGACATTTCCTGACGTAAAATGAACCCCTGATTACGATTTTGGGGGTCCGACTTCGATATTCCTAGCACCCTGGCGGCAATTTTAAAATAACCGCAAAAAACACGGTTTTTTTGCGTTTCAAAGAGCAAAAAAGACACTAAACGGTGAAGGGCAGGGACGCAATTGCTCCTGAGGGTAGTCAACAGACCCATCTAAGTTTGTGCCAAACCGGAAGTCCGTAGGTCAAAGGGTTTTTCTTCGGCGATCGACAAAAGTTTCGGTTTTATCGCGAATACGTACATAAGCTCACGTCGCCACACTAAAATTCGCAAACGTGGACCAATGTTGGTAATTTTTTGGTTACTGGGGTAATTTGGACCCCTGATTACGATTCCGGAATCGCCGTTTCGATATTCTCAACCGTTCACCTTCTAATTAATAGCGGTTTTTCGGTGTATTTTTATTACGAAAACGTGTGAAACAAATATAGTTTTAAGAGGCCGAGGAGGACGCAATTGCTCCTGTGGCAAGCCAACAGACCCCGGCAGATGCTGATGCAAACCGGAAGTTCGTAGGTCAAAGGGTTTTCCATCGGCGATCGATTGTATCGCTTATTACGTACATAAGCTCGTGTTTTTCCAGAGTAAAATCCACAAATGTGGATGAAAGTTTGTAATTTTTTGCTTTATGGGGTAATTTGGAGCCCTGATTACGATTTTGATATCGCCGTTTTGATACTCCCAACATTTCTCTCTCTTATCCACATATGGCTATTTTTGGTCAATTTGAAAGTTCTAAATGCGTGAAACTAACATACTCCTAGTCGGCGGATGGGGTCGCAGATTTTTTTATGGTAAGCCACTGACCCCTGTAGGTTGTCGGAGAAAGCGGAAGTCCGTGCTTCAAGGGGTTCTCTTTCGGCAATCAAAAGAGTCAAAACATACCAAAGAGGGGGGTCTTTCTTCTTTTTGGACTAGGATTTTTTCAACTTTTGGTAAAAAAGGTCGGTTTTTTGACATTTCCTGACGTAAAATGAACCCCTGATTACGATTTTGGGGGTCCGACTTCGATATTCCTAGCACCCTGGCGGCAATTTTAAAATAACCGCAAAAAACACGGTTTTTTTGCGTTTCAAAGAGCAAAAAAGACACTAAACGGTGAAGGGCAGGGACGCAATTGCTCCTGAGGGTAGTCAACAGACCCATCTAAGTTTGTGCCAAACCGGAAGTCCGTAGGTCAAAGGGTTTTTCTTCGGCGATCGACAAAAGTTTCGGTTTTATCGCGAATACGTACATAAGCTCACGTCGCCACACTAAAATTCGCAAACGTGGACCAATGTTGGTAATTTTTTGGTTACTGGGGTAATTTGGACCCCTGATTACGATTCCGGAATCGCCGTTTCGATATTCTCAACCGTTCACCTTCTAATTAATAGCGGTTTTTCGGTGTATTTTTATTACGAAAACGTGTGAAACAAATATAGTTTTAAGAGGCCGAGGAGGACGCAATTGCTCCTGTGGCAAGCCAACAGACCCCGGCAGATGCTGATGCAAACCGGAAGTTCGTAGGTCAAAGGGTTTTCCATCGGCGATCGATTGTATCGCTTATTACGTACATAAGCTCGTGTTTTTCCAGAGTAAAATCCACAAATGTGGATGAAAGTTTGTAATTTTTTGCTTTATGGGGTAATTTGGAGCCCTGATTACGATTTTGATATCGCCGTTTTGATACTCCCAACATTTCTCTCTCTTATCCACATATGGCTATTTTTGGTCAATTTGAAAGTTCTAAATGCGTGAAACTAACATACTCCTAGTCGGCGGATGGGGTCGCAGATTTTTTTATGGTAAGCCACTGACCCCTGTAGGTTGTCGGAGAAAGCGGAAGTCCGTGCTTCAAGGGGTTCTCTTTCGGCAATCAAAAGAGTCAAAACATACCAAAGAGGGGGGTCTTTCTTCTTTTTGGACTAGGATTTTTTCAACTTTTGGTAAAAAAGGTCGGTTTTTTGACATTTCCTGACGTAAAATGAACCCCTGATTACGATTTTGGGGGTCCGACTTCGATATTCCTAGCACCCTGGCGGCAATTTTAAAATAACCGCAAAAAACACGGTTTTTTTGCGTTTCAAAGAGCAAAAAAGACACTAAACGGTGAAGGGCAGGGACGCAATTGCTCCTGAGGGTAGTCAACAGACCCATCTAAGTTTGTGCCAAACCGGAAGTCCGTAGGTCAAAGGGTTTTTCTTCGGCGATCGACAAAAGTTTCGGTTTTATCGCGAATACGTACATAAGCTCACGTCGCCACACTAAAATTCGCAAACGTGGACCAATGTTGGTAATTTTTTGGTTACTGGGGTAATTTGGACCCCTGATTACGATTCCGGAATCGCCGTTTCGATATTCTCAACCGTTCACCTTCTAATTAATAGCGGTTTTTCGGTGTATTTTTATTACGAAAACGTGTGAAACAAATATAGTTTTAAGAGGCCGAGGAGGACGCAATTGCTCCTGTGGCAAGCCAACAGACCCCGGCAGATGCTGATGCAAACCGGAAGTTCGTAGGTCAAAGGGTTTTCCATCGGCGATCGATTGTATCGCTTATTACGTACATAAGCTCGTGTTTTTCCAGAGTAAAATCCACAAATGTGGATGAAAGTTTGTAATTTTTTGCTTTATGGGGTAATTTGGAGCCCTGATTACGATTTTGATATCGCCGTTTTGATACTCCCAACATTTCTCTCTCTTATCCACATATGGCTATTTTTGGTCAATTTGAAAGTTCTAAATGCGTGAAACTAACATACTCCTAGTCGGCGGATGGGGTCGCAGATTTTTTTATGGTAAGCCACTGACCCCTGTAGGTTGTCGGAGAAAGCGGAAGTCCGTGCTTCAAGGGGTTCTCTTTCGGCAATCAAAAGAGTCAAAACATACCAAAGAGGGGGGTCTTTCTTCTTTTTGGACTAGGATTTTTTCAACTTTTGGTAAAAAAGGTCGGTTTTTTGACATTTCCTGACGTAAAATGAACCCCTGATTACGATTTTGGGGGTCCGACTTCGATATTCCTAGCACCCTGGCGGCAATTTTAAAATAACCGCAAAAAACACGGTTTTTTTGCGTTTCAAAGAGCAAAAAAGACACTAAACGGTGAAGGGCAGGGACGCAATTGCTCCTGAGGGTAGTCAACAGACCCATCTAAGTTTGTGCCAAACCGGAAGTCCGTAGGTCAAAGGGTTTTTCTTCGGCGATCGACAAAAGTTTCGGTTTTATCGCGAATACGTACATAAGCTCACGTCGCCACACTAAAATTCGCAAACGTGGACCAATGTTGGTAATTTTTTGGTTACTGGGGTAATTTGGACCCCTGATTACGATTCCGGAATCGCCGTTTCGATATTCTCAACCGTTCACCTTCTAATTAATAGCGGTTTTTCGGTGTATTTTTATTACGAAAACGTGTGAAACAAATATAGTTTTAAGAGGCCGAGGAGGACGCAATTGCTCCTGTGGCAAGCCAACAGACCCCGGCAGATGCTGATGCAAACCGGAAGTTCGTAGGTCAAAGGGTTTTCCATCGGCGATCGATTGTATCGCTTATTACGTACATAAGCTCGTGTTTTTCCAGAGTAAAATCCACAAATGTGGATGAAAGTTTGTAATTTTTTGCTTTATGGGGTAATTTGGAGCCCTGATTACGATTTTGATATCGCCGTTTTGATACTCCCAACATTTCTCTCTCTTATCCACATATGGCTATTTTTGGTCAATTTGAAAGTTCTAAATGCGTGAAACTAACATACTCCTAGTCGGCGGATGGGGTCGCAGATTTTTTTATGGTAAGCCACTGACCCCTGTAGGTTGTCGGAGAAAGCGGAAGTCCGTGCTTCAAGGGGTTCTCTTTCGGCAATCAAAAGAGTCAAAACATACCAAAGAGGGGGGTCTTTCTTCTTTTTGGACTAGGATTTTTTCAACTTTTGGTAAAAAAGGTCGGTTTTTTGACATTTCCTGACGTAAAATGAACCCCTGATTACGATTTTGGGGGTCCGACTTCGATATTCCTAGCACCCTGGCGGCAATTTTAAAATAACCGCAAAAAACACGGTTTTTTTGCGTTTCAAAGAGCAAAAAAGACACTAAACGGTGAAGGGCAGGGACGCAATTGCTCCTGAGGGTAGTCAACAGACCCATCTAAGTTTGTGCCAAACCGGAAGTCCGTAGGTCAAAGGGTTTTTCTTCGGCGATCGACAAAAGTTTCGGTTTTATCGCGAATACGTACATAAGCTCACGTCGCCACACTAAAATTCGCAAACGTGGACCAATGTTGGTAATTTTTTGGTTACTGGGGTAATTTGGACCCCTGATTACGATTCCGGAATCGCCGTTTCGATATTCTCAACCGTTCACCTTCTAATTAATAGCGGTTTTTCGGTGTATTTTTATTACGAAAACGTGTGAAACAAATATAGTTTTAAGAGGCCGAGGAGGACGCAATTGCTCCTGTGGCAAGCCAACAGACCCCGGCAGATGCTGATGCAAACCGGAAGTTCGTAGGTCAAAGGGTTTTCCATCGGCGATCGATTGTATCGCTTATTACGTACATAAGCTCGTGTTTTTCCAGAGTAAAATCCACAAATGTGGATGAAAGTTTGTAATTTTTTGCTTTATGGGGTAATTTGGAGCCCTGATTACGATTTTGATATCGCCGTTTTGATACTCCCAACATTTCTCTCTCTTATCCACATATGGCTATTTTTGGTCAATTTGAAAGTTCTAAATGCGTGAAACTAACATACTCCTAGTCGGCGGATGGGGTCGCAGATTTTTTTATGGTAAGCCACTGACCCCTGTAGGTTGTCGGAGAAAGCGGAAGTCCGTGCTTCAAGGGGTTCTCTTTCGGCAATCAAAAGAGTCAAAACATACCAAAGAGGGGGGTCTTTCTTCTTTTTGGACTAGGATTTTTTCAACTTTTGGTAAAAAAGGTCGGTTTTTTGACATTTCCTGACGTAAAATGAACCCCTGATTACGATTTTGGGGGTCCGACTTCGATATTCCTAGCACCCTGGCGGCAATTTTAAAATAACCGCAAAAAACACGGTTTTTTTGCGTTTCAAAGAGCAAAAAAGACACTAAACGGTGAAGGGCAGGGACGCAATTGCTCCTGAGGGTAGTCAACAGACCCATCTAAGTTTGTGCCAAACCGGAAGTCCGTAGGTCAAAGGGTTTTTCTTCGGCGATCGACAAAAGTTTCGGTTTTATCGCGAATACGTACATAAGCTCACGTCGCCACACTAAAATTCGCAAACGTGGACCAATGTTGGTAATTTTTTGGTTACTGGGGTAATTTGGACCCCTGATTACGATTCCGGAATCGCCGTTTCGATATTCTCAACCGTTCACCTTCTAATTAATAGCGGTTTTTCGGTGTATTTTTATTACGAAAACGTGTGAAACAAATATAGTTTTAAGAGGCCGAGGAGGACGCAATTGCTCCTGTGGCAAGCCAACAGACCCCGGCAGATGCTGATGCAAACCGGAAGTTCGTAGGTCAAAGGGTTTTCCATCGGCGATCGATTGTATCGCTTATTACGTACATAAGCTCGTGTTTTTCCAGAGTAAAATCCACAAATGTGGATGAAAGTTTGTAATTTTTTGCTTTATGGGGTAATTTGGAGCCCTGATTACGATTTTGATATCGCCGTTTTGATACTCCCAACATTTCTCTCTCTTATCCACATATGGCTATTTTTGGTCAATTTGAAAGTTCTAAATGCGTGAAACTAACATACTCCTAGTCGGCGGATGGGGTCGCAGATTTTTTTATGGTAAGCCACTGACCCCTGTAGGTTGTCGGAGAAAGCGGAAGTCCGTGCTTCAAGGGGTTCTCTTTCGGCAATCAAAAGAGTCAAAACATACCAAAGAGGGGGGTCTTTCTTCTTTTTGGACTAGGATTTTTTCAACTTTTGGTAAAAAAGGTCGGTTTTTTGACATTTCCTGACGTAAAATGAACCCCTGATTACGATTTTGGGGGTCCGACTTCGATATTCCTAGCACCCTGGCGGCAATTTTAAAATAACCGCAAAAAACACGGTTTTTTTGCGTTTCAAAGAGCAAAAAAGACACTAAACGGTGAAGGGCAGGGACGCAATTGCTCCTGAGGGTAGTCAACAGACCCATCTAAGTTTGTGCCAAACCGGAAGTCCGTAGGTCAAAGGGTTTTTCTTCGGCGATCGACAAAAGTTTCGGTTTTATCGCGAATACGTACATAAGCTCACGTCGCCACACTAAAATTCGCAAACGTGGACCAATGTTGGTAATTTTTTGGTTACTGGGGTAATTTGGACCCCTGATTACGATTCCGGAATCGCCGTTTCGATATTCTCAACCGTTCACCTTCTAATTAATAGCGGTTTTTCGGTGTATTTTTATTACGAAAACGTGTGAAACAAATATAGTTTTAAGAGGCCGAGGAGGACGCAATTGCTCCTGTGGCAAGCCAACAGACCCCGGCAGATGCTGATGCAAACCGGAAGTTCGTAGGTCAAAGGGTTTTCCATCGGCGATCGATTGTATCGCTTATTACGTACATAAGCTCGTGTTTTTCCAGAGTAAAATCCACAAATGTGGATGAAAGTTTGTAATTTTTTGCTTTATGGGGTAATTTGGAGCCCTGATTACGATTTTGATATCGCCGTTTTGATACTCCCAACATTTCTCTCTCTTATCCACATATGGCTATTTTTGGTCAATTTGAAAGTTCTAAATGCGTGAAACTAACATACTCCTAGTCGGCGGATGGGGTCGCAGATTTTTTTATGGTAAGCCACTGACCCCTGTAGGTTGTCGGAGAAAGCGGAAGTCCGTGCTTCAAGGGGTTCTCTTTCGGCAATCAAAAGAGTCAAAACATACCAAAGAGGGGGGTCTTTCTTCTTTTTGGACTAGGATTTTTTCAACTTTTGGTAAAAAAGGTCGGTTTTTTGACATTTCCTGACGTAAAATGAACCCCTGATTACGATTTTGGGGGTCCGACTTCGATATTCCTAGCACCCTGGCGGCAATTTTAAAATAACCGCAAAAAACACGGTTTTTTTGCGTTTCAAAGAGCAAAAAAGACACTAAACGGTGAAGGGCAGGGACGCAATTGCTCCTGAGGGTAGTCAACAGACCCATCTAAGTTTGTGCCAAACCGGAAGTCCGTAGGTCAAAGGGTTTTTCTTCGGCGATCGACAAAAGTTTCGGTTTTATCGCGAATACGTACATAAGCTCACGTCGCCACACTAAAATTCGCAAACGTGGACCAATGTTGGTAATTTTTTGGTTACTGGGGTAATTTGGACCCCTGATTACGATTCCGGAATCGCCGTTTCGATATTCTCAACCGTTCACCTTCTAATTAATAGCGGTTTTTCGGTGTATTTTTATTACGAAAACGTGTGAAACAAATATAGTTTTAAGAGGCCGAGGAGGACGCAATTGCTCCTGTGGCAAGCCAACAGACCCCGGCAGATGCTGATGCAAACCGGAAGTTCGTAGGTCAAAGGGTTTTCCATCGGCGATCGATTGTATCGCTTATTACGTACATAAGCTCGTGTTTTTCCAGAGTAAAATCCACAAATGTGGATGAAAGTTTGTAATTTTTTGCTTTATGGGGTAATTTGGAGCCCTGATTACGATTTTGATATCGCCGTTTTGATACTCCCAACATTTCTCTCTCTTATCCACATATGGCTATTTTTGGTCAATTTGAAAGTTCTAAATGCGTGAAACTAACATACTCCTAGTCGGCGGATGGGGTCGCAGATTTTTTTATGGTAAGCCACTGACCCCTGTAGGTTGTCGGAGAAAGCGGAAGTCCGTGCTTCAAGGGGTTCTCTTTCGGCAATCAAAAGAGTCAAAACATACCAAAGAGGGGGGTCTTTCTTCTTTTTGGACTAGGATTTTTTCAACTTTTGGTAAAAAAGGTCGGTTTTTTGACATTTCCTGACGTAAAATGAACCCCTGATTACGATTTTGGGGGTCCGACTTCGATATTCCTAGCACCCTGGCGGCAATTTTAAAATAACCGCAAAAAACACGGTTTTTTTGCGTTTCAAAGAGCAAAAAAGACACTAAACGGTGAAGGGCAGGGACGCAATTGCTCCTGAGGGTAGTCAACAGACCCATCTAAGTTTGTGCCAAACCGGAAGTCCGTAGGTCAAAGGGTTTTTCTTCGGCGATCGACAAAAGTTTCGGTTTTATCGCGAATACGTACATAAGCTCACGTCGCCACACTAAAATTCGCAAACGTGGACCAATGTTGGTAATTTTTTGGTTACTGGGGTAATTTGGACCCCTGATTACGATTCCGGAATCGCCGTTTCGATATTCTCAACCGTTCACCTTCTAATTAATAGCGGTTTTTCGGTGTATTTTTATTACGAAAACGTGTGAAACAAATATAGTTTTAAGAGGCCGAGGAGGACGCAATTGCTCCTGTGGCAAGCCAACAGACCCCGGCAGATGCTGATGCAAACCGGAAGTTCGTAGGTCAAAGGGTTTTCCATCGGCGATCGATTGTATCGCTTATTACGTACATAAGCTCGTGTTTTTCCAGAGTAAAATCCACAAATGTGGATGAAAGTTTGTAATTTTTTGCTTTATGGGGTAATTTGGAGCCCTGATTACGATTTTGATATCGCCGTTTTGATACTCCCAACATTTCTCTCTCTTATCCACATATGGCTATTTTTGGTCAATTTGAAAGTTCTAAATGCGTGAAACTAACATACTCCTAGTCGGCGGATGGGGTCGCAGATTTTTTTATGGTAAGCCACTGACCCCTGTAGGTTGTCGGAGAAAGCGGAAGTCCGTGCTTCAAGGGGTTCTCTTTCGGCAATCAAAAGAGTCAAAACATACCAAAGAGGGGGGTCTTTCTTCTTTTTGGACTAGGATTTTTTCAACTTTTGGTAAAAAAGGTCGGTTTTTTGACATTTCCTGACGTAAAATGAACCCCTGATTACGATTTTGGGGGTCCGACTTCGATATTCCTAGCACCCTGGCGGCAATTTTAAAATAACCGCAAAAAACACGGTTTTTTTGCGTTTCAAAGAGCAAAAAAGACACTAAACGGTGAAGGGCAGGGACGCAATTGCTCCTGAGGGTAGTCAACAGACCCATCTAAGTTTGTGCCAAACCGGAAGTCCGTAGGTCAAAGGGTTTTTCTTCGGCGATCGACAAAAGTTTCGGTTTTATCGCGAATACGTACATAAGCTCACGTCGCCACACTAAAATTCGCAAACGTGGACCAATGTTGGTAATTTTTTGGTTACTGGGGTAATTTGGACCCCTGATTACGATTCCGGAATCGCCGTTTCGATATTCTCAACCGTTCACCTTCTAATTAATAGCGGTTTTTCGGTGTATTTTTATTACGAAAACGTGTGAAACAAATATAGTTTTAAGAGGCCGAGGAGGACGCAATTGCTCCTGTGGCAAGCCAACAGACCCCGGCAGATGCTGATGCAAACCGGAAGTTCGTAGGTCAAAGGGTTTTCCATCGGCGATCGATTGTATCGCTTATTACGTACATAAGCTCGTGTTTTTCCAGAGTAAAATCCACAAATGTGGATGAAAGTTTGTAATTTTTTGCTTTATGGGGTAATTTGGAGCCCTGATTACGATTTTGATATCGCCGTTTTGATACTCCCAACATTTCTCTCTCTTATCCACATATGGCTATTTTTGGTCAATTTGAAAGTTCTAAATGCGTGAAACTAACATACTCCTAGTCGGCGGATGGGGTCGCAGATTTTTTTATGGTAAGCCACTGACCCCTGTAGGTTGTCGGAGAAAGCGGAAGTCCGTGCTTCAAGGGGTTCTCTTTCGGCAATCAAAAGAGTCAAAACATACCAAAGAGGGGGGTCTTTCTTCTTTTTGGACTAGGATTTTTTCAACTTTTGGTAAAAAAGGTCGGTTTTTTGACATTTCCTGACGTAAAATGAACCCCTGATTACGATTTTGGGGGTCCGACTTCGATATTCCTAGCACCCTGGCGGCAATTTTAAAATAACCGCAAAAAACACGGTTTTTTTGCGTTTCAAAGAGCAAAAAAGACACTAAACGGTGAAGGGCAGGGACGCAATTGCTCCTGAGGGTAGTCAACAGACCCATCTAAGTTTGTGCCAAACCGGAAGTCCGTAGGTCAAAGGGTTTTTCTTCGGCGATCGACAAAAGTTTCGGTTTTATCGCGAATACGTACATAAGCTCACGTCGCCACACTAAAATTCGCAAACGTGGACCAATGTTGGTAATTTTTTGGTTACTGGGGTAATTTGGACCCCTGATTACGATTCCGGAATCGCCGTTTCGATATTCTCAACCGTTCACCTTCTAATTAATAGCGGTTTTTCGGTGTATTTTTATTACGAAAACGTGTGAAACAAATATAGTTTTAAGAGGCCGAGGAGGACGCAATTGCTCCTGTGGCAAGCCAACAGACCCCGGCAGATGCTGATGCAAACCGGAAGTTCGTAGGTCAAAGGGTTTTCCATCGGCGATCGATTGTATCGCTTATTACGTACATAAGCTCGTGTTTTTCCAGAGTAAAATCCACAAATGTGGATGAAAGTTTGTAATTTTTTGCTTTATGGGGTAATTTGGAGCCCTGATTACGATTTTGATATCGCCGTTTTGATACTCCCAACATTTCTCTCTCTTATCCACATATGGCTATTTTTGGTCAATTTGAAAGTTCTAAATGCGTGAAACTAACATACTCCTAGTCGGCGGATGGGGTCGCAGATTTTTTTATGGTAAGCCACTGACCCCTGTAGGTTGTCGGAGAAAGCGGAAGTCCGTGCTTCAAGGGGTTCTCTTTCGGCAATCAAAAGAGTCAAAACATACCAAAGAGGGGGGTCTTTCTTCTTTTTGGACTAGGATTTTTTCAACTTTTGGTAAAAAAGGTCGGTTTTTTGACATTTCCTGACGTAAAATGAACCCCTGATTACGATTTTGGGGGTCCGACTTCGATATTCCTAGCACCCTGGCGGCAATTTTAAAATAACCGCAAAAAACACGGTTTTTTTGCGTTTCAAAGAGCAAAAAAGACACTAAACGGTGAAGGGCAGGGACGCAATTGCTCCTGAGGGTAGTCAACAGACCCATCTAAGTTTGTGCCAAACCGGAAGTCCGTAGGTCAAAGGGTTTTTCTTCGGCGATCGACAAAAGTTTCGGTTTTATCGCGAATACGTACATAAGCTCACGTCGCCACACTAAAATTCGCAAACGTGGACCAATGTTGGTAATTTTTTGGTTACTGGGGTAATTTGGACCCCTGATTACGATTCCGGAATCGCCGTTTCGATATTCTCAACCGTTCACCTTCTAATTAATAGCGGTTTTTCGGTGTATTTTTATTACGAAAACGTGTGAAACAAATATAGTTTTAAGAGGCCGAGGAGGACGCAATTGCTCCTGTGGCAAGCCAACAGACCCCGGCAGATGCTGATGCAAACCGGAAGTTCGTAGGTCAAAGGGTTTTCCATCGGCGATCGATTGTATCGCTTATTACGTACATAAGCTCGTGTTTTTCCAGAGTAAAATCCACAAATGTGGATGAAAGTTTGTAATTTTTTGCTTTATGGGGTAATTTGGAGCCCTGATTACGATTTTGATATCGCCGTTTTGATACTCCCAACATTTCTCTCTCTTATCCACATATGGCTATTTTTGGTCAATTTGAAAGTTCTAAATGCGTGAAACTAACATACTCCTAGTCGGCGGATGGGGTCGCAGATTTTTTTATGGTAAGCCACTGACCCCTGTAGGTTGTCGGAGAAAGCGGAAGTCCGTGCTTCAAGGGGTTCTCTTTCGGCAATCAAAAGAGTCAAAACATACCAAAGAGGGGGGTCTTTCTTCTTTTTGGACTAGGATTTTTTCAACTTTTGGTAAAAAAGGTCGGTTTTTTGACATTTCCTGACGTAAAATGAACCCCTGATTACGATTTTGGGGGTCCGACTTCGATATTCCTAGCACCCTGGCGGCAATTTTAAAATAACCGCAAAAAACACGGTTTTTTTGCGTTTCAAAGAGCAAAAAAGACACTAAACGGTGAAGGGCAGGGACGCAATTGCTCCTGAGGGTAGTCAACAGACCCATCTAAGTTTGTGCCAAACCGGAAGTCCGTAGGTCAAAGGGTTTTTCTTCGGCGATCGACAAAAGTTTCGGTTTTATCGCGAATACGTACATAAGCTCACGTCGCCACACTAAAATTCGCAAACGTGGACCAATGTTGGTAATTTTTTGGTTACTGGGGTAATTTGGACCCCTGATTACGATTCCGGAATCGCCGTTTCGATATTCTCAACCGTTCACCTTCTAATTAATAGCGGTTTTTCGGTGTATTTTTATTACGAAAACGTGTGAAACAAATATAGTTTTAAGAGGCCGAGGAGGACGCAATTGCTCCTGTGGCAAGCCAACAGACCCCGGCAGATGCTGATGCAAACCGGAAGTTCGTAGGTCAAAGGGTTTTCCATCGGCGATCGATTGTATCGCTTATTACGTACATAAGCTCGTGTTTTTCCAGAGTAAAATCCACAAATGTGGATGAAAGTTTGTAATTTTTTGCTTTATGGGGTAATTTGGAGCCCTGATTACGATTTTGATATCGCCGTTTTGATACTCCCAACATTTCTCTCTCTTATCCACATATGGCTATTTTTGGTCAATTTGAAAGTTCTAAATGCGTGAAACTAACATACTCCTAGTCGGCGGATGGGGTCGCAGATTTTTTTATGGTAAGCCACTGACCCCTGTAGGTTGTCGGAGAAAGCGGAAGTCCGTGCTTCAAGGGGTTCTCTTTCGGCAATCAAAAGAGTCAAAACATACCAAAGAGGGGGGTCTTTCTTCTTTTTGGACTAGGATTTTTTCAACTTTTGGTAAAAAAGGTCGGTTTTTTGACATTTCCTGACGTAAAATGAACCCCTGATTACGATTTTGGGGGTCCGACTTCGATATTCCTAGCACCCTGGCGGCAATTTTAAAATAACCGCAAAAAACACGGTTTTTTTGCGTTTCAAAGAGCAAAAAAGACACTAAACGGTGAAGGGCAGGGACGCAATTGCTCCTGAGGGTAGTCAACAGACCCATCTAAGTTTGTGCCAAACCGGAAGTCCGTAGGTCAAAGGGTTTTTCTTCGGCGATCGACAAAAGTTTCGGTTTTATCGCGAATACGTACATAAGCTCACGTCGCCACACTAAAATTCGCAAACGTGGACCAATGTTGGTAATTTTTTGGTTACTGGGGTAATTTGGACCCCTGATTACGATTCCGGAATCGCCGTTTCGATATTCTCAACCGTTCACCTTCTAATTAATAGCGGTTTTTCGGTGTATTTTTATTACGAAAACGTGTGAAACAAATATAGTTTTAAGAGGCCGAGGAGGACGCAATTGCTCCTGTGGCAAGCCAACAGACCCCGGCAGATGCTGATGCAAACCGGAAGTTCGTAGGTCAAAGGGTTTTCCATCGGCGATCGATTGTATCGCTTATTACGTACATAAGCTCGTGTTTTTCCAGAGTAAAATCCACAAATGTGGATGAAAGTTTGTAATTTTTTGCTTTATGGGGTAATTTGGAGCCCTGATTACGATTTTGATATCGCCGTTTTGATACTCCCAACATTTCTCTCTCTTATCCACATATGGCTATTTTTGGTCAATTTGAAAGTTCTAAATGCGTGAAACTAACATACTCCTAGTCGGCGGATGGGGTCGCAGATTTTTTTATGGTAAGCCACTGACCCCTGTAGGTTGTCGGAGAAAGCGGAAGTCCGTGCTTCAAGGGGTTCTCTTTCGGCAATCAAAAGAGTCAAAACATACCAAAGAGGGGGGTCTTTCTTCTTTTTGGACTAGGATTTTTTCAACTTTTGGTAAAAAAGGTCGGTTTTTTGACATTTCCTGACGTAAAATGAACCCCTGATTACGATTTTGGGGGTCCGACTTCGATATTCCTAGCACCCTGGCGGCAATTTTAAAATAACCGCAAAAAACACGGTTTTTTTGCGTTTCAAAGAGCAAAAAAGACACTAAACGGTGAAGGGCAGGGACGCAATTGCTCCTGAGGGTAGTCAACAGACCCATCTAAGTTTGTGCCAAACCGGAAGTCCGTAGGTCAAAGGGTTTTTCTTCGGCGATCGACAAAAGTTTCGGTTTTATCGCGAATACGTACATAAGCTCACGTCGCCACACTAAAATTCGCAAACGTGGACCAATGTTGGTAATTTTTTGGTTACTGGGGTAATTTGGACCCCTGATTACGATTCCGGAATCGCCGTTTCGATATTCTCAACCGTTCACCTTCTAATTAATAGCGGTTTTTCGGTGTATTTTTATTACGAAAACGTGTGAAACAAATATAGTTTTAAGAGGCCGAGGAGGACGCAATTGCTCCTGTGGCAAGCCAACAGACCCCGGCAGATGCTGATGCAAACCGGAAGTTCGTAGGTCAAAGGGTTTTCCATCGGCGATCGATTGTATCGCTTATTACGTACATAAGCTCGTGTTTTTCCAGAGTAAAATCCACAAATGTGGATGAAAGTTTGTAATTTTTTGCTTTATGGGGTAATTTGGAGCCCTGATTACGATTTTGATATCGCCGTTTTGATACTCCCAACATTTCTCTCTCTTATCCACATATGGCTATTTTTGGTCAATTTGAAAGTTCTAAATGCGTGAAACTAACATACTCCTAGTCGGCGGATGGGGTCGCAGATTTTTTTATGGTAAGCCACTGACCCCTGTAGGTTGTCGGAGAAAGCGGAAGTCCGTGCTTCAAGGGGTTCTCTTTCGGCAATCAAAAGAGTCAAAACATACCAAAGAGGGGGGTCTTTCTTCTTTTTGGACTAGGATTTTTTCAACTTTTGGTAAAAAAGGTCGGTTTTTTGACATTTCCTGACGTAAAATGAACCCCTGATTACGATTTTGGGGGTCCGACTTCGATATTCCTAGCACCCTGGCGGCAATTTTAAAATAACCGCAAAAAACACGGTTTTTTTGCGTTTCAAAGAGCAAAAAAGACACTAAACGGTGAAGGGCAGGGACGCAATTGCTCCTGAGGGTAGTCAACAGACCCATCTAAGTTTGTGCCAAACCGGAAGTCCGTAGGTCAAAGGGTTTTTCTTCGGCGATCGACAAAAGTTTCGGTTTTATCGCGAATACGTACATAAGCTCACGTCGCCACACTAAAATTCGCAAACGTGGACCAATGTTGGTAATTTTTTGGTTACTGGGGTAATTTGGACCCCTGATTACGATTCCGGAATCGCCGTTTCGATATTCTCAACCGTTCACCTTCTAATTAATAGCGGTTTTTCGGTGTATTTTTATTACGAAAACGTGTGAAACAAATATAGTTTTAAGAGGCCGAGGAGGACGCAATTGCTCCTGTGGCAAGCCAACAGACCCCGGCAGATGCTGATGCAAACCGGAAGTTCGTAGGTCAAAGGGTTTTCCATCGGCGATCGATTGTATCGCTTATTACGTACATAAGCTCGTGTTTTTCCAGAGTAAAATCCACAAATGTGGATGAAAGTTTGTAATTTTTTGCTTTATGGGGTAATTTGGAGCCCTGATTACGATTTTGATATCGCCGTTTTGATACTCCCAACATTTCTCTCTCTTATCCACATATGGCTATTTTTGGTCAATTTGAAAGTTCTAAATGCGTGAAACTAACATACTCCTAGTCGGCGGATGGGGTCGCAGATTTTTTTATGGTAAGCCACTGACCCCTGTAGGTTGTCGGAGAAAGCGGAAGTCCGTGCTTCAAGGGGTTCTCTTTCGGCAATCAAAAGAGTCAAAACATACCAAAGAGGGGGGTCTTTCTTCTTTTTGGACTAGGATTTTTTCAACTTTTGGTAAAAAAGGTCGGTTTTTTGACATTTCCTGACGTAAAATGAACCCCTGATTACGATTTTGGGGGTCCGACTTCGATATTCCTAGCACCCTGGCGGCAATTTTAAAATAACCGCAAAAAACACGGTTTTTTTGCGTTTCAAAGAGCAAAAAAGACACTAAACGGTGAAGGGCAGGGACGCAATTGCTCCTGAGGGTAGTCAACAGACCCATCTAAGTTTGTGCCAAACCGGAAGTCCGTAGGTCAAAGGGTTTTTCTTCGGCGATCGACAAAAGTTTCGGTTTTATCGCGAATACGTACATAAGCTCACGTCGCCACACTAAAATTCGCAAACGTGGACCAATGTTGGTAATTTTTTGGTTACTGGGGTAATTTGGACCCCTGATTACGATTCCGGAATCGCCGTTTCGATATTCTCAACCGTTCACCTTCTAATTAATAGCGGTTTTTCGGTGTATTTTTATTACGAAAACGTGTGAAACAAATATAGTTTTAAGAGGCCGAGGAGGACGCAATTGCTCCTGTGGCAAGCCAACAGACCCCGGCAGATGCTGATGCAAACCGGAAGTTCGTAGGTCAAAGGGTTTTCCATCGGCGATCGATTGTATCGCTTATTACGTACATAAGCTCGTGTTTTTCCAGAGTAAAATCCACAAATGTGGATGAAAGTTTGTAATTTTTTGCTTTATGGGGTAATTTGGAGCCCTGATTACGATTTTGATATCGCCGTTTTGATACTCCCAACATTTCTCTCTCTTATCCACATATGGCTATTTTTGGTCAATTTGAAAGTTCTAAATGCGTGAAACTAACATACTCCTAGTCGGCGGATGGGGTCGCAGATTTTTTTATGGTAAGCCACTGACCCCTGTAGGTTGTCGGAGAAAGCGGAAGTCCGTGCTTCAAGGGGTTCTCTTTCGGCAATCAAAAGAGTCAAAACATACCAAAGAGGGGGGTCTTTCTTCTTTTTGGACTAGGATTTTTTCAACTTTTGGTAAAAAAGGTCGGTTTTTTGACATTTCCTGACGTAAAATGAACCCCTGATTACGATTTTGGGGGTCCGACTTCGATATTCCTAGCACCCTGGCGGCAATTTTAAAATAACCGCAAAAAACACGGTTTTTTTGCGTTTCAAAGAGCAAAAAAGACACTAAACGGTGAAGGGCAGGGACGCAATTGCTCCTGAGGGTAGTCAACAGACCCATCTAAGTTTGTGCCAAACCGGAAGTCCGTAGGTCAAAGGGTTTTTCTTCGGCGATCGACAAAAGTTTCGGTTTTATCGCGAATACGTACATAAGCTCACGTCGCCACACTAAAATTCGCAAACGTGGACCAATGTTGGTAATTTTTTGGTTACTGGGGTAATTTGGACCCCTGATTACGATTCCGGAATCGCCGTTTCGATATTCTCAACCGTTCACCTTCTAATTAATAGCGGTTTTTCGGTGTATTTTTATTACGAAAACGTGTGAAACAAATATAGTTTTAAGAGGCCGAGGAGGACGCAATTGCTCCTGTGGCAAGCCAACAGACCCCGGCAGATGCTGATGCAAACCGGAAGTTCGTAGGTCAAAGGGTTTTCCATCGGCGATCGATTGTATCGCTTATTACGTACATAAGCTCGTGTTTTTCCAGAGTAAAATCCACAAATGTGGATGAAAGTTTGTAATTTTTTGCTTTATGGGGTAATTTGGAGCCCTGATTACGATTTTGATATCGCCGTTTTGATACTCCCAACATTTCTCTCTCTTATCCACATATGGCTATTTTTGGTCAATTTGAAAGTTCTAAATGCGTGAAACTAACATACTCCTAGTCGGCGGATGGGGTCGCAGATTTTTTTATGGTAAGCCACTGACCCCTGTAGGTTGTCGGAGAAAGCGGAAGTCCGTGCTTCAAGGGGTTCTCTTTCGGCAATCAAAAGAGTCAAAACATACCAAAGAGGGGGGTCTTTCTTCTTTTTGGACTAGGATTTTTTCAACTTTTGGTAAAAAAGGTCGGTTTTTTGACATTTCCTGACGTAAAATGAACCCCTGATTACGATTTTGGGGGTCCGACTTCGATATTCCTAGCACCCTGGCGGCAATTTTAAAATAACCGCAAAAAACACGGTTTTTTTGCGTTTCAAAGAGCAAAAAAGACACTAAACGGTGAAGGGCAGGGACGCAATTGCTCCTGAGGGTAGTCAACAGACCCATCTAAGTTTGTGCCAAACCGGAAGTCCGTAGGTCAAAGGGTTTTTCTTCGGCGATCGACAAAAGTTTCGGTTTTATCGCGAATACGTACATAAGCTCACGTCGCCACACTAAAATTCGCAAACGTGGACCAATGTTGGTAATTTTTTGGTTACTGGGGTAATTTGGACCCCTGATTACGATTCCGGAATCGCCGTTTCGATATTCTCAACCGTTCACCTTCTAATTAATAGCGGTTTTTCGGTGTATTTTTATTACGAAAACGTGTGAAACAAATATAGTTTTAAGAGGCCGAGGAGGACGCAATTGCTCCTGTGGCAAGCCAACAGACCCCGGCAGATGCTGATGCAAACCGGAAGTTCGTAGGTCAAAGGGTTTTCCATCGGCGATCGATTGTATCGCTTATTACGTACATAAGCTCGTGTTTTTCCAGAGTAAAATCCACAAATGTGGATGAAAGTTTGTAATTTTTTGCTTTATGGGGTAATTTGGAGCCCTGATTACGATTTTGATATCGCCGTTTTGATACTCCCAACATTTCTCTCTCTTATCCACATATGGCTATTTTTGGTCAATTTGAAAGTTCTAAATGCGTGAAACTAACATACTCCTAGTCGGCGGATGGGGTCGCAGATTTTTTTATGGTAAGCCACTGACCCCTGTAGGTTGTCGGAGAAAGCGGAAGTCCGTGCTTCAAGGGGTTCTCTTTCGGCAATCAAAAGAGTCAAAACATACCAAAGAGGGGGGTCTTTCTTCTTTTTGGACTAGGATTTTTTCAACTTTTGGTAAAAAAGGTCGGTTTTTTGACATTTCCTGACGTAAAATGAACCCCTGATTACGATTTTGGGGGTCCGACTTCGATATTCCTAGCACCCTGGCGGCAATTTTAAAATAACCGCAAAAAACACGGTTTTTTTGCGTTTCAAAGAGCAAAAAAGACACTAAACGGTGAAGGGCAGGGACGCAATTGCTCCTGAGGGTAGTCAACAGACCCATCTAAGTTTGTGCCAAACCGGAAGTCCGTAGGTCAAAGGGTTTTTCTTCGGCGATCGACAAAAGTTTCGGTTTTATCGCGAATACGTACATAAGCTCACGTCGCCACACTAAAATTCGCAAACGTGGACCAATGTTGGTAATTTTTTGGTTACTGGGGTAATTTGGACCCCTGATTACGATTCCGGAATCGCCGTTTCGATATTCTCAACCGTTCACCTTCTAATTAATAGCGGTTTTTCGGTGTATTTTTATTACGAAAACGTGTGAAACAAATATAGTTTTAAGAGGCCGAGGAGGACGCAATTGCTCCTGTGGCAAGCCAACAGACCCCGGCAGATGCTGATGCAAACCGGAAGTTCGTAGGTCAAAGGGTTTTCCATCGGCGATCGATTGTATCGCTTATTACGTACATAAGCTCGTGTTTTTCCAGAGTAAAATCCACAAATGTGGATGAAAGTTTGTAATTTTTTGCTTTATGGGGTAATTTGGAGCCCTGATTACGATTTTGATATCGCCGTTTTGATACTCCCAACATTTCTCTCTCTTATCCACATATGGCTATTTTTGGTCAATTTGAAAGTTCTAAATGCGTGAAACTAACATACTCCTAGTCGGCGGATGGGGTCGCAGATTTTTTTATGGTAAGCCACTGACCCCTGTAGGTTGTCGGAGAAAGCGGAAGTCCGTGCTTCAAGGGGTTCTCTTTCGGCAATCAAAAGAGTCAAAACATACCAAAGAGGGGGGTCTTTCTTCTTTTTGGACTAGGATTTTTTCAACTTTTGGTAAAAAAGGTCGGTTTTTTGACATTTCCTGACGTAAAATGAACCCCTGATTACGATTTTGGGGGTCCGACTTCGATATTCCTAGCACCCTGGCGGCAATTTTAAAATAACCGCAAAAAACACGGTTTTTTTGCGTTTCAAAGAGCAAAAAAGACACTAAACGGTGAAGGGCAGGGACGCAATTGCTCCTGAGGGTAGTCAACAGACCCATCTAAGTTTGTGCCAAACCGGAAGTCCGTAGGTCAAAGGGTTTTTCTTCGGCGATCGACAAAAGTTTCGGTTTTATCGCGAATACGTACATAAGCTCACGTCGCCACACTAAAATTCGCAAACGTGGACCAATGTTGGTAATTTTTTGGTTACTGGGGTAATTTGGACCCCTGATTACGATTCCGGAATCGCCGTTTCGATATTCTCAACCGTTCACCTTCTAATTAATAGCGGTTTTTCGGTGTATTTTTATTACGAAAACGTGTGAAACAAATATAGTTTTAAGAGGCCGAGGAGGACGCAATTGCTCCTGTGGCAAGCCAACAGACCCCGGCAGATGCTGATGCAAACCGGAAGTTCGTAGGTCAAAGGGTTTTCCATCGGCGATCGATTGTATCGCTTATTACGTACATAAGCTCGTGTTTTTCCAGAGTAAAATCCACAAATGTGGATGAAAGTTTGTAATTTTTTGCTTTATGGGGTAATTTGGAGCCCTGATTACGATTTTGATATCGCCGTTTTGATACTCCCAACATTTCTCTCTCTTATCCACATATGGCTATTTTTGGTCAATTTGAAAGTTCTAAATGCGTGAAACTAACATACTCCTAGTCGGCGGATGGGGTCGCAGATTTTTTTATGGTAAGCCACTGACCCCTGTAGGTTGTCGGAGAAAGCGGAAGTCCGTGCTTCAAGGGGTTCTCTTTCGGCAATCAAAAGAGTCAAAACATACCAAAGAGGGGGGTCTTTCTTCTTTTTGGACTAGGATTTTTTCAACTTTTGGTAAAAAAGGTCGGTTTTTTGACATTTCCTGACGTAAAATGAACCCCTGATTACGATTTTGGGGGTCCGACTTCGATATTCCTAGCACCCTGGCGGCAATTTTAAAATAACCGCAAAAAACACGGTTTTTTTGCGTTTCAAAGAGCAAAAAAGACACTAAACGGTGAAGGGCAGGGACGCAATTGCTCCTGAGGGTAGTCAACAGACCCATCTAAGTTTGTGCCAAACCGGAAGTCCGTAGGTCAAAGGGTTTTTCTTCGGCGATCGACAAAAGTTTCGGTTTTATCGCGAATACGTACATAAGCTCACGTCGCCACACTAAAATTCGCAAACGTGGACCAATGTTGGTAATTTTTTGGTTACTGGGGTAATTTGGACCCCTGATTACGATTCCGGAATCGCCGTTTCGATATTCTCAACCGTTCACCTTCTAATTAATAGCGGTTTTTCGGTGTATTTTTATTACGAAAACGTGTGAAACAAATATAGTTTTAAGAGGCCGAGGAGGACGCAATTGCTCCTGTGGCAAGCCAACAGACCCCGGCAGATGCTGATGCAAACCGGAAGTTCGTAGGTCAAAGGGTTTTCCATCGGCGATCGATTGTATCGCTTATTACGTACATAAGCTCGTGTTTTTCCAGAGTAAAATCCACAAATGTGGATGAAAGTTTGTAATTTTTTGCTTTATGGGGTAATTTGGAGCCCTGATTACGATTTTGATATCGCCGTTTTGATACTCCCAACATTTCTCTCTCTTATCCACATATGGCTATTTTTGGTCAATTTGAAAGTTCTAAATGCGTGAAACTAACATACTCCTAGTCGGCGGATGGGGTCGCAGATTTTTTTATGGTAAGCCACTGACCCCTGTAGGTTGTCGGAGAAAGCGGAAGTCCGTGCTTCAAGGGGTTCTCTTTCGGCAATCAAAAGAGTCAAAACATACCAAAGAGGGGGGTCTTTCTTCTTTTTGGACTAGGATTTTTTCAACTTTTGGTAAAAAAGGTCGGTTTTTTGACATTTCCTGACGTAAAATGAACCCCTGATTACGATTTTGGGGGTCCGACTTCGATATTCCTAGCACCCTGGCGGCAATTTTAAAATAACCGCAAAAAACACGGTTTTTTTGCGTTTCAAAGAGCAAAAAAGACACTAAACGGTGAAGGGCAGGGACGCAATTGCTCCTGAGGGTAGTCAACAGACCCATCTAAGTTTGTGCCAAACCGGAAGTCCGTAGGTCAAAGGGTTTTTCTTCGGCGATCGACAAAAGTTTCGGTTTTATCGCGAATACGTACATAAGCTCACGTCGCCACACTAAAATTCGCAAACGTGGACCAATGTTGGTAATTTTTTGGTTACTGGGGTAATTTGGACCCCTGATTACGATTCCGGAATCGCCGTTTCGATATTCTCAACCGTTCACCTTCTAATTAATAGCGGTTTTTCGGTGTATTTTTATTACGAAAACGTGTGAAACAAATATAGTTTTAAGAGGCCGAGGAGGACGCAATTGCTCCTGTGGCAAGCCAACAGACCCCGGCAGATGCTGATGCAAACCGGAAGTTCGTAGGTCAAAGGGTTTTCCATCGGCGATCGATTGTATCGCTTATTACGTACATAAGCTCGTGTTTTTCCAGAGTAAAATCCACAAATGTGGATGAAAGTTTGTAATTTTTTGCTTTATGGGGTAATTTGGAGCCCTGATTACGATTTTGATATCGCCGTTTTGATACTCCCAACATTTCTCTCTCTTATCCACATATGGCTATTTTTGGTCAATTTGAAAGTTCTAAATGCGTGAAACTAACATACTCCTAGTCGGCGGATGGGGTCGCAGATTTTTTTATGGTAAGCCACTGACCCCTGTAGGTTGTCGGAGAAAGCGGAAGTCCGTGCTTCAAGGGGTTCTCTTTCGGCAATCAAAAGAGTCAAAACATACCAAAGAGGGGGGTCTTTCTTCTTTTTGGACTAGGATTTTTTCAACTTTTGGTAAAAAAGGTCGGTTTTTTGACATTTCCTGACGTAAAATGAACCCCTGATTACGATTTTGGGGGTCCGACTTCGATATTCCTAGCACCCTGGCGGCAATTTTAAAATAACCGCAAAAAACACGGTTTTTTTGCGTTTCAAAGAGCAAAAAAGACACTAAACGGTGAAGGGCAGGGACGCAATTGCTCCTGAGGGTAGTCAACAGACCCATCTAAGTTTGTGCCAAACCGGAAGTCCGTAGGTCAAAGGGTTTTTCTTCGGCGATCGACAAAAGTTTCGGTTTTATCGCGAATACGTACATAAGCTCACGTCGCCACACTAAAATTCGCAAACGTGGACCAATGTTGGTAATTTTTTGGTTACTGGGGTAATTTGGACCCCTGATTACGATTCCGGAATCGCCGTTTCGATATTCTCAACCGTTCACCTTCTAATTAATAGCGGTTTTTCGGTGTATTTTTATTACGAAAACGTGTGTAACAAATATAGTTTTAAGAGGCCGAGGAGGACGCAATTGCTCCTGTGGCAAGCCAACAGACCCCGGCAGATGCTGATGCAAACCGGAAGTTCGTAGGTCAAAGGGTTTTCCATCGGCGATCGATCGTATCGCTTATTACGTACATAAGCTCGTGTTTTTCCAGAGTAAAATCCACAAATGTGGATGAAAGTTTGTAATTTTTTGCTTTTTGGGGTAATTTGGAGCCCTGATTACGATTTTGATATCGCCGTTTTGATACTCCCAACATTTCTCTCTCTTATCCACATATGGCTATTTTTGGTCAATTTGAAAGTTCTAAATGCGTGAAACTAACATACTCCTAGTCGGCGGATGGGGTCGCAGATTTTTTTATGGTAAGCCACTGACCCCAGTAGGTTGTCGGAGAAAGCGGAAGTCCGTGCTTCAAGGGGTTCTCTTTCGGCAATCAAAAGAGTCAAAACATACCAAAGAGGGGGGTCTTTCTTCTTTTTGGACTAGGATTTTTTCAACTTTTGGTAAAAAAGGTCGGTTTTTTGACATTTCCTGACGTAAAATGAACCCCTGATTACGATTTTGGGGGTCCGACTCCGATATTCCTAGCACCCTGGCGGCAATTTTAAAATAACCGCAAAAAACACGGTTTTTTTGCGTTTCAAAGAGCAAAAAAGACACTAAACGGTGAAGGGCAGGGACGCAATTGCTCCTGAAGGTAGTCAACAGATCCATCTGAATCCCTGCCAAACCGGAAGTCCGTAGGTCAAAGGGTTTTTCTTCGGCGATCGACAAAAGTTTCGGTTTTATCGCGAATACGTACATAAGCTCACGTCGCCACACTAAAATTCGCAAACGTGGACCAATGTTGGTAATTTTTTGGTTACTGGGGTAATTTGGACCCCTGATTACGATTCCGGAATCGCCGTTTCGATATTCTCAACCGTTCACCTTCTAATTAATAGCGGTTTTTCGGTGTATTTTTATTACGAAAACGTGTGAAACAAATATAGTTTTAAGAGGCCGAGGAGGACGCAATTGCTCCTGTGGCAAGCCAACAGACCCCGGCAGATGCTGATGCAAACCGGAAGTTCGTAGGTCAAAGGGTTTTCCATCGGCGATCGATTGTATCGCTTATTACGTACATAAGCTCGTGTTTTTCCAGAGTAAAATCCACAAATGTGGATGAAAGTTTGTAATTTTTTGCTTTTTGGGGTAATTTGGAGCTCTGATTACGATTTTGATATCGCCGTTTTGATACTCCCAACATTTCTCTCTCTTATCCACATATGGCTATTTTTGGTCAATTTGAAAGTTCTAAATGCGTGAAACTAACATACTCCTAGTCGGCGGATGGGGTCGCAGATTTTTTTATGGTAAGCCACTGACCCCAGTAGGTTGTCGGAGAAAGCGGAAGTCCGTGCTTCAAGGGGTTCTCTTTCGGCAATCAAAAGAGTCAAAACATACCAAAGAGGGGGGTCTTTCTTCTTTTTGGACTAGGATTTTTTCAACTTTTGGTAAAAAAGGTCGGTTTTTTGACATTTCCTGACGTAAAATGAACCCCTGATTACGATTTTGGGGGTCCGACTCCGATATTCCTAGCACCCTGGCGGCAATTTTAAAATAACCGCAAAAAACACGGTTTTTTTGCGTTTCAAAGAGCAAAAAAGACACTAAACGGTGAAGGGCAGGGACGCAATTGCTCCTGAGGGTAGTCAACAGACCCATCTAAATTTGTGCCAAACCGGAAGTCCGTAGGTCAAAGGGTTTTTCTTCGGCGATCGACAAAAGTTTCGGTTTTATCGCGAATACGTACATAAGCTCACGTCGCCACACTAAAATTCGCAAACGTGGACCAATGTTGGTAATTTTTTGGTTACTGGGGTAATTTGGACCCCTGATTACGATTCCGGAATCGCCGTTTCGATATTCTCAACCGTTCACCTTCTAATTAATAGCGGTTTTTCGGTGTATTTTTATTACGAAAACGTGTGAAACAAATATAGTTTTAAGAGGCCGAGGAGGACGCAATTGCTCCTGTGGCAAGCCAACAGACCCCGGCAGATGCTGATGCAAACCGGAAGTTCGTAGGTCAAAGGGTTTTCCATCGGCGATCGATTGTATCGCTTATTACGTACATAAGCTCGTGTTTTTCCAGAGTAAAATCCACAAATGTGGATGAAAGTTTGTAATTTTTTGCTTTTTGGGGTAATTTGGAGCTCTGATTACGATTTTGATATCGCCGTTTTGATACTCCCAACATTTCTCTCTCTTATCCACATATGGCTATTTTTGGTCAATTTGAAAGTTCTAAATGCGTGAAACTAACATACTCCTAGTCGGCGGATGGGGTCGCAGATTTTTTTATGGTAAGCCACTGACCCCAGTAGGTTGTCGGAGAAAGCGGAAGTCCGTGCTTCAAGGGGTTCTCTTTCGGCAATCAAAAGAGTCAAAACATACCAAAGAGGGGGGTCTTTCTTCTTTTTGGACTAGGATTTTTTCAACTTTTGGTAAAAAAGGTCGGTTTTTTGACATTTCCTGACGTAAAATGAACCCCTGATTACGATTTTGGGGGTCCGACTCCGATATTCCTAGCACCCTGGCGGCAATTTTAAAATAACCGCAAAAAACACGGTTTTTTTGCGTTTCAAAGAGCAAAAAAGACACTAAACGGTGAAGGGCAGGGACGCAATTGCTCCTGAGGGTAGTCAACAGACCCATCTAAATTTGTGCCAAACCGGAAGTCCGTAGGTCAAAGGGTTTTTCTTCGGCGATCGACAAAAGTTTCGGTTTTATCGCGAATACGTACATAAGCTCACGTCGCCACACTAAAATTCGCAAACGTGGACCAATGTTGGTAATTTTTTGGTTACTGGGGTAATTTGGACCCCTGATTACGATTCCGGAATCGCCGTTTCGATATTCTCAACCGTTCACCTTCTAATTAATAGCGGTTTTTCGGTGTATTTTTATTACGAAAACGTGTGAAACAAATATAGTTTTAAGAGGCCGAGGAGGACGCAATTGCTCCTGTGGCAAGCCAACAGACCCCGGCAGATGCTGATGCAAACCGGAAGTTCGTAGGTCAAAGGGTTTTCCATCGGCGATCGATTGTATCGCTTATTACGTACATAAGCTCGTGTTTTTCCAGAGTAAAATCCACAAATGTGGATGAAAGTTTGTAATTTTTTGCTTTTTGGGGTAATTTGGAGCTCTGATTACGATTTTGATATCGCCGTTTTGATACTCCCAACATTTCTCTCTCTTATCCACATATGGCTATTTTTGGTCAATTTGAAAGTTCTAAATGCGTGAAACTAACATACTCCTAGTCGGCGGATGGGGTCGCAGATTTTTTTATGGTAAGCCACTGACCCCAGTAGGTTGTCGGAGAAAGCGGAAGTCCGTGCTTCAAGGGGTTCTCTTTCGGCAATCAAAAGAGTCAAAACATACCAAAGAGGGGGGTCTTTCTTCTTTTTGGACTAGGATTTTTTCAACTTTTGGTAAAAAAGGTCGGTTTTTTGACATTTCCTGACGTAAAATGAACCCCTGATTACGATTTTGGGGGTCCGACTCCGATATTCCTAGCACCCTGGCGGCAATTTTAAAATAACCGCAAAAAACACGGTTTTTTTGCGTTTCAAAGAGCAAAAAAGACACTAAACGGTGAAGGGCAGGGACGCAATTGCTCCTGAGGGTAGTCAACAGACCCATCTAAATTTGTGCCAAACCGGAAGTCCGTAGGTCAAAGGGTTTTTCTTCGGCGATCGACAAAAGTTTCGGTTTTATCGCGAATACGTACATAAGCTCACGTCGCCACACTAAAATTCGCAAACGTGGACCAATGTTGGTAATTTTTTGGTTACTGGGGTAATTTGGACCCCTGATTACGATTCCGGAATCGCCGTTTCGATATTCTCAACCGTTCACCTTCTAATTAATAGCGGTTTTTCGGTGTATTTTTATTACGAAAACGTGTGAAACAAATATAGTTTTAAGAGGCCGAGGAGGACGCAATTGCTCCTGTGGCAAGCCAACAGACCCCGGCAGATGCTGATGCAAACCGGAAGTTCGTAGGTCAAAGGGTTTTCCATCGGCGATCGATTGTATCGCTTATTACGTACATAAGCTCGTGTTTTTCCAGAGTAAAATCCACAAATGTGGATGAAAGTTTGTAATTTTTTGCTTTTTGGGGTAATTTGGAGCTCTGATTACGATTTTGATATCGCCGTTTTGATACTCCCAACATTTCTCTCTCTTATCCACATATGGCTATTTTTGGTCAATTTGAAAGTTCTAAATGCGTGAAACTAACATACTCCTAGTCGGCGGATGGGGTCGCAGATTTTTTTATGGTAAGCCACTGACCCCAGTAGGTTGTCGGAGAAAGCGGAAGTCCGTGCTTCAAGGGGTTCTCTTTCGGCAATCAAAAGAGTCAAAACATACCAAAGAGGGGGGTCTTTCTTCTTTTTGGACTAGGATTTTTTCAACTTTTGGTAAAAAAGGTCGGTTTTTTGACATTTCCTGACGTAAAATGAACCCCTGATTACGATTTTGGGGGTCCGACTCCGATATTCCTAGCACCCTGGCGGCAATTTTAAAATAACCGCAAAAAACACGGTTTTTTTGCGTTTCAAAGAGCAAAAAAGACACTAAACGGTGAAGGGCAGGGACGCAATTGCTCCTGAGGGTAGTCAACAGACCCATCTAAATTTGTGCCAAACCGGAAGTCCGTAGGTCAAAGGGTTTTTCTTCGGCGATCGACAAAAGTTTCGGTTTTATCGCGAATACGTACATAAGCTCACGTCGCCACACTAAAATTCGCAAACGTGGACCAATGTTGGTAATTTTTTGGTTACTGGGGTAATTTGGACCCCTGATTACGATTCCGGAATCGCCGTTTCGATATTCTCAACCGTTCACCTTCTAATTAATAGCGGTTTTTCGGTGTATTTTTATTACGAAAACGTGTGAAACAAATATAGTTTTAAGAGGCCGAGGAGGACGCAATTGCTCCTGTGGCAAGCCAACAGACCCCGGCAGATGCTGATGCAAACCGGAAGTTCGTAGGTCAAAGGGTTTTCCATCGGCGATCGATTGTATCGCTTATTACGTACATAAGCTCGTGTTTTTCCAGAGTAAAATCCACAAATGTGGATGAAAGTTTGTAATTTTTTGCTTTTTGGGGTAATTTGGAGCTCTGATTACGATTTTGATATCGCCGTTTTGATACTCCCAACATTTCTCCCTCTTATCCATAAATGGCTATTTTCGGTCAATTTGAAAGTTCTAAAAGCGTGAAACTAACATACTCCTAGTCGGCGGATGGGGTCGCAGATTTTTTTATGCTAAGCCACTGACCCCAATAGGTTGTCGGAAAAAGCGGAAGTCCGTGCTTCAAGGGGTTCTCCTTCGGCGATCGAAAGAGTCAAAACATACCAAAGGGGGGAGTCTTTCTTCTTTTTGGACTAAGATTTTTTTCAATTTTTGGAAAAAAAAGGTCGGTTTTTTTGCATTTCCTGACGTAAAATGAACCCCTGATTACGATTTTGGGGGTCCGACTCCGATATTTCTAGCATCTTGGCGGCAATTTTAAAATAACCGCCAAAAACACGGTTTTTTAGCGTTGCGAAGGGCAAAAAGGGCACTAAACTGAAAGTAGTCAACAGACCCATCTAAATTTCTGCCTAACCGGAAGTCCATAGGTCAAAGCGTTTTCCTTTGGCAATCGACGAAGTTTCGGTTTTATCGCCACACTAAAATTTGCAAATGTGGACCAATGTTGGTACTTTTTTGGTTTCTGGAGTAATTTGGATTCTTGATTACGATGTATTTTTTGTAAAGTACACTTAAGGCGTTACCTTGATTCAATTTAGGTTGTATCAAACTTCTTTTTACATTCTATTTGTATAATTTATTGTATCACAGTAAAAATATACACACAAAATAGGTAAAACAAGTAATTCATGATATGATTTTCATTTTTGTAAATAAAAATTTTACCAACTCGTTCTTCAACATTCATACGACTCGCATCTACATAATTTAAAATAAATTTCATCTTCTGGACAATCTATGTATATATATAAAATGTACAAATTTCATCATCATCATAGTGTTTGTAACAATTAACAATGAAAGCAATAACACAATTAAATCTGCTTTGGTATCATCATCAGTGTTTTTTTTCTTATAAATCTGAACTAACATTTAGTTCCTAAGTTTTAATCAGCACTAATTGTACCGAAAAAGCTAATGGTATTTATAAAATACCCAATAGAAAAATTAGAACTAAACTAAATATTTTGTTCGTTCTATTCAATTGAGGTTATGTAGTATTATAACCTCTTTAAGTACAAAAGGTTTTATTTTTTTAAATTTAGATTATTATAAATCTATAGCTAGGTAAGTTAGGCCAGCACACTGCCTAAAACATTCATAGCAATCCATGATTGTATTAAATACTATCACAAATTATGTTATATATTATATAGGGTTACGAATAGTGCGGAATTTGCTGCTGCTGGTTGTATCAGTGCTTCACTAAACATAAATTGACATCAGATTTTTTGACACATAATTCCTGCAGCATTACCCATTTGATATTGTAAGCGCACTAATTTATAAATAAACAAAAGATGAATACATATTTCCCGCCTCCCTAATCATATTCTTTGGTCAGATCATTTGCCTAAATCGGGCAGTACAATTTCAGCGCCCCCCACCACCTGCGTGCGGTGCGTTGTTTTCGCCTGTCTCTACCACACCTCACATTTATTCTTTGGGTTCATTCGGCTACCTAACTTGCACTTAAACTCATCGCTAAACTCGCGTAAATTTGTTAACGAACCGATCACTCTGAATTTGGCCGGGGAATGAGGATCCTTTTCGATTTGCAGTGTAGTTGCTTCCTTCGATACCGTTGAACACCACACCTGTGCAAATGCAATGAAGAATAACTGCTTGTGAGTTAAATTGAGTCCGGGTAGTGCTGTTGGGGATGGTTTATCTTTCATGTATTGAAGATAAGCATGGTAGGCGGCTTTTAAGCCACCGTTGTCGGCGATGTTTTCACCTAGAGTTTGGTTTCCGTTTAAGTTCTTTCCATTTAAACCGTATTTACCTGGAAATTATTAAGATATAGATAACAATTACTTGAATTAAAATTAAAATGGCGCAGTCGGTAGGATACAATAGATACAAAATAATGCAGCACACAAAATTTTTGCTTCAACCTTTTCTAATGTGGCGCAGTGGGTAGAAAATAAATAAATATTATTAAATCACTTACTGTACTGCCTTGCAACACACTTCGTACGACTCTTAAATTTATCAATCGTCTTATTATTCCACCACTGATGTAAATTGCCGTCCTTATCAAACTCCCTCCCTTGATCATCGAAACCGTGCGTAAGTTCATGCCCCATGACAACTCCCATTCCACCATAATTTAAACTAGCTGGAAACCGTGGATCGTAAAAAGGATTCTGTAAAATACCAGCCGGAAACACCATTTGATTCTTTGTTGGAGTATAATAAGCATTGACAGTTGAAGGCGACATGCTCCAAGATGTCTTGTTGACAGGTTGATTAATTTTTTCTAAATTCTTCCTTAAAGAATATTTATTTAAATTTATGTTGTTTTCGAAATATGTGTTGCTGCGTATTTCAAGAAGACTATAACGTTCATCTAATTGTTTAGGATCTTGAATAAAATCGGGATAACCTACAAAACAAGAATTAAATTGTTATATATAATTAAATTAAAATTAAATACCGATCATATCAGAAATGGCATCAGCCTTAATTTCAGCAGCCTCCCTGGTTTCCCTATCCATCCAATCTAAATTTTTAAAATTCTTTTTGAAAGCAGTTCGGACATCATTGATCATAGCCTCGGCGTGCACTTTGGAATCACCCTGGAAGACTTCACGCACGAAAATTGCTCCAACGGCAAAACCTAAATTGCTTAATTTAGTTAAGTTAATTTAACAAATTTTATTTTATTACCAAGAACATTGTTAGTATCAGCTACGCAATATCTCCATTGAGGCTCTTCACCACCTTCGGAACCCATTAAGGCTTTCCGCAAACCTTTATAAGCATCCCGAAATGCTTTTGATAAACATCCAGTGAATGTTCGTACTGTTTGCCAAATTAAATAGTTGCTTAAAGTGCTGAAATAAAATGTTAATAAAAATGGCGCAGTCGGTAGGATGCAATCTTACATTTGTCCTTCGGGTGTTTCCTGATATCTTCTAATCAATAAAGTTAGGTTAGATAAATACTCAGGTGCGTAGATTACGACGTTTTCTTTGGTTGTAACTTTTTTGCCAACAATGTGCATGGCATCTTCAAAAAATAACCTCCAATCTATCTGTAAATTATTGAAAATCATTTGTTTTGCTATTTAGGTTAAATAACACTTACAAAATTTGCTTTGTCTTGAAGCTCGGCTATTGACATAATATTGTATAATGATTCTTCGTCTCTACGCATCTCTCCGGGTGTTGTTATGTTGGCTAAATCGGTCTCGAAATCGATGACTGCTTGCATTTGTTTTCGGGTTGCGTTTGGTTCTCCACCCAAAAGAATACCAACCTAAAAAATTCAATTTTTATCAAAAATGACGCAGTCGGTAGGATTTATTTTAATAATTCACTAAAACTTGAATTAAACAAAAACTAATCAATCAATTTTAATCAAATTTGCTATAAACTAATGTCAACATGTTTTTTAAAGGTTGGCAGCATTGAAAATTGAAAATTGTTACTAAAAAGATTCTTTTTTCAAATTTTTGAAATTGTTCATATTTTGATCAATCACTAAAACTTGAATTAAACAAAAACTAATCAATCAATTTCAATCAAATTTGTTGCAAACTAAGTTCAACCTGTTTTTTAAAGATTGGTAGCACTGGAAATTTTAAAATATTACTAAAAGTATTTTTTTGAAATTGTTCACTTTTTGATCAATCACTAAAACTTGAATAAAACAAAAACCAATCAATCAATTTTAATCAAACTTGTTGTAAACTTAGTTCAACATGTTTTTTAAAGGTTGGCAGCACTGAAAAATCTAAATTTTTACTGAAAGTATTTTTTTAGAATTTTTGAAATTGTTCATTTTTTTGATCAATCACTAAAACTTGAATTAAACAAAAACTAATCAATCAATTTCAATCAAATTTGTTGTAAACTTAGTTTTTTAAAGGTTGGCAGCATTGGAAATTCAAAATTGTTACTAAAAGATTTTTTTTCGAATTTTTAAAATTGTTCAATTTTTGATGAATCACTAAAACTTAAATTAAACAAAAACTAATCAATCAATTTTAATCAAATTTGTTCTGAAGTTATTTTAACAAGTTTTTTACAAGTTGGCAGCATTGGAAATTCAAAATTGTTACTAAAAGTATTTTTTTAGAATTTTTGAAATTGTTCATTTTTTTGATCAATCACTAAAACTTGAATAAAACAAAAACTAATCAGTAAAATTTAATCAAATTTGCTATAAACTAATGTCAACATGTTTTTTAAATGTTGGCTGCATTGGAAATTCAAAATTATTACTAAAAGTATTTTTTTAGAATTTTTGAAATTGTTCATTTTTTTATCAATCACTAAAACTTGAATAAAACAAAAACTAATCAATCAATTTCAATCAAATTTGCTTTAAACTTATTTCAACATGTTTTTCAAAAATTGGTAGCATTGGAAATTCAAAATTATTACTTAAAGTATTTTTTTAGAATTTTTGAAATTGTTAATTTTTTTGATCAATCACTAAAACTTAAATACAACAAAAACTGATCAATCAATTTCAATCAAATTTGCTATAAACTTATTTCATCATGTCTTTTAAAGGTTGGTCGCATTGGAAATCCAAAATTGTTACTAAAAGTTTTTTTTTGGAATTTTTGAAATCGTTCATTTTTTTGATCAATCACTAAAACTTGAATAAAACAAAAACTAATTAATCAATTTCAATCAAATTTGCTATAAACTTATTTCAACATGTCTTTCAAAAGTTGGTAGCATTGTAAATTCAAAATTATTACTAAAAGTATTTTTTTAGAATTTTTGAAATTGTTCATTTTTTTGATCAATCACTAAAACTTGAATAAAACAAAAACTAATCAATCAATTTCAATCAAATTTGCTATAAACTTATTTCAACATGTCTTTTAAAGGTTGGTAACATTGGAAATTCAAAATTGAATCTAAAAGTTTTTTTTTGGAATTTTTGAAATTGTTCACTTTTTGATCAATCACTAAAACTTGAATAAAACAAAAACTAATCAATTAATTTCAATCAAACTTGTTGTAACCTTAGTTCAACATGTTTTTTAAAAGTTGGCAACGATGGAAATTCAAAATTGTTACTAAAAGTATTTTTTTTTTAATTTTTTCAACTGTTCATATTTGTTCAATCACTAAAACTTGAATTAAACAAAAACTAATCACTCCATTTCAATCAAATTTGCTATAAACTAATGTCAACATGTTTTTTAACGGTTGGTAACATTGAAAATTTAAAATTATTACTAAAAGTATTTTTTTTTAAATTTGAAATTGTTCACATTTTGGTCAATCACTAAAACTTAAATTAAACAAAAACTAATCAACCAATTTTAATCAAATTTGTTATGAAGTTATTTCAACATGTTTTTTACAAGTTGGCAGCATTGGAAATTTAGAATTGTTACTAAAAGTAATTTTTTAGAATTTTTGAATTTGTTCATTTTTTTTATCAATCACTAAAACTTGAATTAAACAAAAACTAATCAATCAATTTCAATCAAATTTGCTATAAACTATTGTCAACATGTTTTTTTAAAAGTTGGCAGCATTGAAAATTCAAAATTGTTACTAAAAGTAATTTTTTGGAATTTTTGAAATTGTACATTTTTTGATCAATCACTAAAACTTGAATAAAACAAAAACTAATCAATCAATTTCAATTTAATTTGTTATAAACTTATTTCAACATGTCCTTTAAAGGTTAGCAGCAGTGGAAATTCGAAATTGTTACTAAAAGTATTTTTTTAGAATTTTTGAAATTGTTCACTTTTTGATCAATCACTAAAACTTGAATTAAACAAAAACTAATTAATCAATTTTAATCAAATTTGTTATGAAGTTATTTCAACATGTTTTTTACAAGTTGGCTGCATTGGAAATTCAAAAATGTTACTAAAAGTATTTTTTTAGAATTTTTGAAATTGTTCACTTTTTGATCAATCACTAAAACTTGAATTAAACAAAAACTAACCAATCAATTTTAATCAAAATTGCCATAAACTTAGTTCAACATGTTTTTTAAAGGTTGGTAGCATTGGATATTCAAAACTGTTACTAAAAGTATTTTTTTAGAATTTTTGAAATTGTTCACTTTTTGATCAACCACTAAAACTTGAATTAAACAAAAACTAACCAATCAATTTTAATCAAATTTGCCATAAACTTAGTTCAACATGTTTTTTAAAGGTTGGTAGCATGGATATTCAAAACTGTTACTAAAAGTATTTTTTTAGAATTTTTGAAATTGTTCACTTTTTGATCAATCACTAAAACTTGAATTAAACAAAAACTAACCAATCAATTTTAATCAAAATTGCCATAAACTTAGTTCAACATGTTTTTTAAAGGTTGGTAGCATTGGATATTCAAAACTGTTACTAAAAGTATTTTTTTAGAATTTTTGAAATTGTTCACTTTTTGATCAATCACTAAAACTTGAATTAAACAAAAACTAACCAATCAATTTTAATCAAATTTGCCATAAACTTAGTTCAACATGTTTTTTAAAGGTTGGTAGCATTGGATATTCAAAACTGTTACTAAAAGTATTTTTCTAGAATTTTTGAAATTGTTCACTTTTTGATCAATCACTAAAACTTGAATTAAACAAAAACTAACCAATCAATTTTAATCAAATTTGCCATAAACTTAGTTCAACATGTTTTTTAAAGGTTGGCAGCATTGGAAGTTCAAAATTGTTACTAAAAGTATTTTTTTGAAATTTTTGAAATTGTTCACTTTTGGCGCAGTCGGTATGAGTTGAGCACAAATATTTTCTTACCTTAGTCATATATTCAAGATAAGCAATCAAAATCTTCTCATGCTCCGTTTTATTCAAATAATGTTCTCTTGTTGGCAAAGTTAACCCACTTTGATCCACTTGTAGCACATGCTGACTAGAATTGCGATCATCCTCACCAACAGCGTACGAAAACAAACCTCCAATATTATATTGATTCTGTATAATCTGCAACGTATTTTGGAAACTCCATGTTTTCACATCAAAATTCTTATCTGTTATATTCCAACCACCTAGATTCCCAAGAAGACTTATCATTGGTTGCGCACCCAAACCTTCAACAGTATCATTAGCATCCAAACAGGATTCGTAATACAATTTCGCTTTTTGTTCCGCTTTTGATTTTAAAGTATCGATTGGTTGCTCTGTAAAACAAATAAATTAAAACCCAGCTCAAACAATTTTGTTTTTAATTCTTACCCAAAACGTGCTTAATAACTTGCTGATTCTTCTGTTCAAGCTTCATAAATGTGCTCCAAGTACTTTTGCCATCCGGTATTGGATTATTTTTCACCCAACCATTACACGAGTAAGCGTAGAAATCATCGCATGGATCCACTTCAACATCCATTGATTGCAGAATATCACTCGCAATGTGTATGCAGGATTCGTTGAGACAGGGCTGATGTTCGCTCGACTTTTGGCTTGGTACAATCTGAATTTATAATTCATTAATGTTTATTTTTTAGCTAAACAATAACACATACATTAATTGGGTTGTTTAATCTGGCATCACGTATTCTTCTATCGGCAGAACTGAGTAGGAAGGCTAAGACCATGACGACAAATAAAAGGGTTCCGACAAGGACGAGCAAGGCTTTTTCCAACATGGAACGCTTCTTCCACATGCTGGTACCAGTGTGATATCGTATATGCGTTGCACTAGAACTAATTCCTGGAAACATAATTATATTAATGTGACATACCGTACATAAATTTATTGTTAGAATTTTTTATTATTAATAGAACAACATTTTTTATATATAAAGGCGGAAATACCAATCCTATTTGTTATATTTTAAATGTAATAACATGTAATAGGAATTTTTTATTGAAAATTGATTCGCATTTATAGTTTTTTTTAATCAAATGCAAACTCAACATGTATACAATATAATCACTCAGTGGCTTCTATAATTTGTTAGAAGCTTTTAGAATTGTTTAGAGACTTCCATTTATATGGAGACTGACTTTAATGATTATTGGAGACTTCTGAAATGTTTCAGATGCTTCTAGAATTTATCTTTGATGTTTAGAACCTATCAGGAGCTTCTATAATTTGTTATAAGCTTCTAGAATTGTTGAGAGGCTTCTAGTTATATGCAGACTGACTTTAATGATTGTTGGAGACTTCTTAAATGTTTTAGATGCTTCTAGAATTCATCTTTAATGTTTAGAACCTATCAGGGGCTTCTATAATTTGTTAGAAGCTTCTAGAATTGTTTAGAGGCTTCTAGTAATATGGAAACTAACTTTTATAATTGTTGGAGACTTCTGAAACGTTTCAGATGCTTCTAGAATATATCTTTAATGTTTAGAACCTATCAGGGGCTTCTTTAATTTGTTAGAAGCGTCTAGAATTGTTTAGAGGCTTCTAGTTATATGGAAATTGACTTTAATAAATGTTGGAGACTTCTTAAATGTTTCAGATGCTTCCAGAATTCATCTTTAATGTTTAGAACCTATCAGGGGCTTCTATAATTTGTTAGAAGCTTTTAGAATTGTTTGGAGGCTTCTAATTATATGGAGAATGACTTTAATGATTATTGAAGACTTCTGAAACGTTTCAGATGTTTCCAGATTTCATCTTTAATGTTTAGAGCCTATCAGGAGTTTCTATAAATTGTGAGAAGCTTCCAGAATTGTTCCGAGGATTCTAGTAGTATGAAGACTAACTTTTATGATTGTTGGAAACTTCTGAACTGTTTTAGATGCTTCTAGAATTTATCTTTAATGTTTAGAACCTATCTGGGGCTTCTATAATTTGTTAGAAGTTTCTAGAATTGTTTAGAAGCTTCTAGTTATATGGAGACTGACTTTAATGATTGTTGGAGACTTCTTAGATGTTTTAGATGCTTCTAGATTTCATCTTTAATGTTTAGAACCTATCAGGGGCTTCTTTAATTTGTTAGAAGCTTCTAGAATTGTTTAGAGGCTTCTAGTTATATGGAGACTGACTTAAATGATTCTTGGAGACTTCTGAAATGTTTCAAATGCTTCTAGAATTCATCTTTAATGTTTAGAACCTATCAGGGGCTTCTTTAATTTGTTAGAAGCTTCTAGAATTGTTTAGAGGCTTCTAGTTATATGGAGACTGACTTAAATGATTCTTGGAGACTTCTGAAATGTTTTAAATGCTTCTAGAATTCATCTTTAATGTTTAAAATCTATCAGGAGCTTCTATAATTTGTTAGTTATCAAGAAAATGAAAGTTAGTCTTCTATGCAAACGTCAGAAGTCACTTTGTTACAAAAAACGTCGAGATCCAACCCTCTTAATGACTAACACTTGGGTGGGTGGTTGGACTACTCTATTCCAAACTACTGGTCTGTTTGTCGTGATCAGGAGTGACCCAGCCACCCGCCCAAGTGTTCGTCATCAATAGATTTGATATTTGTCTTCTTTGCAAAAGTCAGAAGTCACTTTATCACAAGAGAAAACCAAGAACCCTCTTAATAACTAACGTCTGGGTGGTTGGGTGGGCCACTCTATTCTACATTACTGGTCTCTTATCGTGACCTAGAGTGGCCCACCCACTCGCCCAAGTGTTTGTCATCAAGAGATTGGATGTTTGTATTCTATGCAAACGTCAGAAGTAATAAATTCAACAAATTCATTCAATTTCTTATAACTTAGTTAGGTTAGGTTAGGTTAGGTTAGGTTGTGAACCAAATTTAGCTGCGACTTGGCTAACCTAACCTAAAATAGCAAAATTATTTATAATCGAGCGGATGAAAGAAATAATTCTTAAGCTATTTTGGCTTCAATTTTAATATATTTAAAATATTTTAGTCAAGTTTCAAACCAAATATGAGGCAAATCGCAAATCAAACAGAAAAATAATTTATGATAAAAAATTCAACAAATTTATTCAATTTCTTATAACTTAGTTTAGTTGCAAACCAAATTCAGCCAAGTCGCAAACCTAAAATAGCAAAATTATTTATAATCAAGCGGAAACTGATCTAGGAAATAGTTCATAAGCTTTGATTTTAATTCATTAAAAATATTTTAGTCAAGTTTCACACCAAATATTAAGCAAACCTCAAACCAAACAAAAAATTTATTTATGATAAAAATTTCAACAAATTTATTCAATTTCTTATAATTTAGTTAAGTTACAAACCAAATTTAGCCAAGTTGCTAACCTAAAATAGCAAAGTTATTTATAATCGAGCGGAAACTGATCTAGAAAAAAGTTCATAAGCTTTGATTTTAATTCATTTCAAATACTTTAGTCAAGTTTCAAACCAAATATAAGGCAAATCGCAAATGTTTCAGATGCTTCTAGAATTTATCGAAAGTCAAACAAAAAATTAATTTATGATAAAAAATTCTAGAAATTTATTCAATCTCTCATAATTTAGTTAAGTTGTGAACCTCATTTAGCCAAGTCGCAAACCTAAAATAGTAAAATTATTTATAATCGAGCGGAAACTGATGCAAGAAATAGTTCATACACTAATTTTGGGTTTGATTTAAATTCATTAAAATATTTTAGTCAAGTTTCAAACCAAATAATTCATTTAAAATGTTTTAGTTAAGTTTCAAACAAAATATTAAACAAATTGCAAATTAATCAGAAAAATAATTTATGATAAAAAAATTCAACAAATTTATTCAATTTCTTATAATTTAGTTAAGTTACCAATAAAATTTAGCCAAGTCGCAAACCTAAAATAGCAAAATTATTTATAATCGAGCGGAAACTGATCCAAGAAATCATAAGCTTTGATTTTAATTAATTTAAAATATTTTAGTCAAGTTTCAAACCAAATATAAGGCAAATCGCAAAATCAATCAGAAAATTAATTTATGATAAAAAATTGAACAAATTGATTCAATTTCTCATAATTTAGTTAAGTTTTAAACCAAATTTAGCCAAGTTGCAAACCAAAAATAGTAAAATTATTTATAATCGAGCAAAAACTGATCCAAGAAATCATAAGCTTTGATTTTAATTCATTTAAAATATTTTAGTTAAGTTCCAAACCAAATATTAAGCAAATTGCATATCAAACAAAAAATTAATTTATGTTAAAAAAATCAACAAATTTATTCAATTTCTTATAACTTAGTTAAGTTGTGAACCAAATTTAGCCAAGTCGCAAACCTAAAATAGCAAAATTATTTATAATCGAGCAGAAACTGATCCAAGAAATGGTTCATAAGCTTTGATTTTAATTAATTTAAAATATTTTAGTCAAGTTTCAAACCAAATATAAGGCAAATCGCAAAATCAATCAGAAAATTAATTTATGATGAAAAATTCAACAAATTTATTCAATTTCTTATAATTTAGTTAAGTTGCAAACCATGTTTAGCCAAGTCGCAAACCTAAAATAGTAAAATTATTTATAATCAAGCGGAAACTGATCCAAGAAATAGTTCATAAGCTTTAATTTTAATTCATTTAAAATATTTTATTCAAGTTTCAAACCAAATATTAAGCAAATCGCAAACCAAACAGAAAAATAATTTATGATAAAAAATTCAACAAATTTAATCAATTTCTCATAATTTAGTTGAATTGTGAACCAAATTTAGCCAAGTTGCAAACCTAAAATAGTAAAATTATTTATAATCAAGCGGAAACTGATGCAAGAAATAGTTCATAAACTAATTTTAGCTTTGATTTAAATTCATTAAAATATTTTAGTCATGTTTCAAACTAAATATTAAGCAAACCTCAAACCAAACAAAAAATTTATTTATGATAAAAAATTCAACAAATTTATTCAATTTCTTATAATTTAGTTAAGTTGCAAACCACATTTAGCCAAGTCGCAAACCTAAAATAGCAAAATTATTATAATCGAGCGGAAACTGATCCAAGAAATAGTTCATAAGCTTTGATTTTAATTCATTTAAAATATTTTAGTCAAGTTTCAAACCAAATATTAGGCAAATCGCAAATCAAACAGAAAAATAATTTATGATAAAAAATTTAACAAATTTATTCAATTACTCATAATTCAGTTAAGATGCGAACCAAATTTAGCCAAGTTGCAAACCTAAAATAGCAAAATTATTTATAATCGAGCGGAAACTAATCCAGGAAATAGTTCATAAGCGATTTTGATTCATTTAAAATATATTAGTCAAGTTTCAAACCAAATATTAGGCAAATCGCAAATCAAACAAAAAATAATTTATGATGAAAAATTCAACAAATTTATTCAATTTCTTATAATTTAGTTAAGTTGCAAACCACATTTAGCCAAGTCGCAAACCTAAAATAGCAAAATTATTATAATCGAGCGGAAACTGATCCAAGAAATAGTTCATAAGCTTTGATTTTAATTCATTTAAAATATTTTAGTCAAGTTTCAAACCAAATATTAGGCAAATCGCAAATCAAACAGAAAAATAATTTATGATAAAAAATTTAACAAATTTATTCAATTACTCATAATTCAGTTAAGATGCGAACCAAATTTAGCCAAGTTGCAAACCTAAAATAGCAAAATTATTTATAATCGAGCGGAAACTAATCCAGGAAATAGTTCATAAGCGATTTTGATTCATTTAAAATATATTAGTCAAGTTTCAAACCAAATATGAAGCAAACCGCAAATCAAACAGAAAAATAATTTATGATAAAAAATTCAACAAATTTATTCAATCTCTCATAATTTAGTTAAGTTGCGAACCAAATTTAGCCAAGTCGCAAACCTAAAATAGTAAAATTATTTATAATCGAGTGGAAACTGATCCAGGAAATAGTTCATAAGCTTTCATTTTAATTCATTTAAAATATTTTAGTCAAGTTTCAAACCAAATATGAGGCAAAATGCAAATCAAACAAAAAAATAATTTATGATAAAAAATTCAACAAATTTATTCAATTTCTTATAATTTAGTCAAGTTGTGAACCAAATTTAGCCAAGTTGCAAACCAAAAATAGCAAAATTATTATAATCGAGCGGAAACTGATCCGAGAAATAACTCATAAGCTTTAATTCATTTAAAATATTTTAGTCAAGTTTCAAACCAAATATTAGGCAAATCGCAAATCAAACAGAAAAATAATTTATGATAAAAAATTTAACAAATTTATTCAATTTCTCATAATTTAGTTAAGTTGCAAACCAAATTCAGCCAAGTCGAAAACCTAAAAAAACAAAATTATTCATAATCGAGCGGAAACTGATCCAGGAAATAGTTCATAAGCTTTCATTTTAATTCATTTAAAATATTTTAGTCAAGTTTCAAAACAAATATGAGGCAAATCGCAAATCAAACAGAAAAATAGTTTATGATAAAAAATTCAACAAATTTATTCAATTCCTTATAATTTAGTTCAATTATGAACCAAATTCATCCAAGTCGCAAACCTAAAATAACAAAATTATTTATAATCGAGCGGAAACTAATCCAGGAAATAGTTCATAAGCGATTTTAATTTATTTAAAATATATTAGTCAAGTTTCAAATCAAATTTTAGGCTAGTTGCAAATCAAACAAAAAATCAATTTATCATAAAAAAATCAACAAATTTATTCAATTTCTTATAATTTAGTCAAGTTGTAAACCACATTAAGCCAAGTCGTAAACCTAAAATAGCAAAATTATTTATAATCAAGCGGAAACTGATCCAAGAAATAGTTCATAAGCTTTGATTTTAATTCATTTAAAATATTTTAGTCAAGTTTTAAACCAAATATAAGGCAAACCGCAAACCGCAAATCAAACAAAAAAAATAATTTATGATAAAAAATTCAACAAATTTATTCAATTTCTCATAATATAGTTAAGTTGCGAACCAAATTTAGCCAAGTTGCAAACCTAAAAGAAACAAAATTATTCATAATCGAGCGCAAACTAATCCAAGAAATAGTTCATATGCTTTGATTTTTCTTAATTTAAAACATTTTAGTCAAGTTTCAAACCAAATTTTAGGCAACTTGCAAATCAAACAAAAAAATAATTTATGATGAAAAATTCAACAAATTTATTCAATTTCTCATAGTTTAGTTGAATTATGAACCACATTTAGCCAAGTTGCAAACCTAAAATAGCAAAATTATTTATAATTAAGCAAAAACTGATCCAAGAAATAGTTCATAAGCTTCATTTTTAATTCATTAAACATATTTTAGTCAAGTTTCAAACCAAATATGAAGCAAATTGCAAATCAATCAAAAAAATAAATTATGATAAAAATTAAACAAATTTATTCAATTTCTTATAATTTAGCCAAGTCGCAAACCTAAAATAGCAAAATTATTTATAATCAAGCAAAAACTGATCCAAGAAATAGTTCATAAGCTTTGATTTTAATTCATTAAAAATATTTTAGTCAAGTTTCAAACCAAATATGAGGCAAACCGCAAATCAAACAAAAAAATAATTTATGATAAAAAATTTAACAAGTTTACAATTTCTCATAATTTAGTTCAGTTATGAACTAAATTTAGCCAAGTTGCAAACCTAAAATAGCAACATTATTTATAATCGAGCGGAAACTGATCCAGGAAATAGTTCATAAATAAACTTTGATTTTAATTCATTTAAAATATATTAGTCAAGTTTCAAACCAAATATTAGTCAAATCGCAAATCAAACAAAAAAATAATTTATAATAAAAAAATTTATTCAACTTCTTATAAATTAGTCAAGTTGCGAACCAAATTTAGCCAAGTCGCAAACCTAAAATAGCAAAATTATTTATAATCGAGCGGAAACTAATCCAAGAAATAGTTCATAAGCGATTTTAATTCATTTAAAAATAATTTATGATAAAAAATTCAACAAATTTATTCAATTTTTTTATAATTTAGTTAAGTTGCGAACAAAATTTAGCCAAGTCGCAAACCTAAAATAGCAAAATTATTATAATCGAGCAAAAACTGATTCAGAAAATAGTTCATAAGCTTCAATTTTAATTCATTTAAAACATTTTAGTCAAGTTCCAAACCAAATATTAAGCAAATCGCAAATCAATCAAAAAAATAAATTATGATAAAAAATTCAACAAATTTATTCAATTTCTCATAATTTTGTTAAGTTGCAAACCACATTGAGCCAAGTCGCAAACCTAAAATAGCAAAACTATTTATAATCGAGCGGAAACTAATCCAGGAAATAGTTCATAAGCTTTGATTTTAATTCAATTAAAATATTTTAGTCAAGTTTCAAATCAAATATTAAGCAAACCTCAAACCAAACAAAAAAATTATTTATGATAAAAAATTCAACAAATTTATTTAATTTCTTATAATTTAGTTAAGTTACAAACCAAATTTAGCCAAGTTGCAAACCTAAAATAGTAAAATTATTTATAATCGAGCGGAAACTGATACAAAAAATAGTTCATAAACTAATTTTAGTTTTGATTTAAATTCATTAAAATATTTAGTCAAGTTTCAAACCAAATATTAGGTTGTTGCCAAGTTGCAAACCTAAAATAGCAAAATTATTTATAATCGAGCGGGAACTAATCCAAGAAATAGTTCATAAACTTTGATTTTAATTCATTTGAAACATTTTAGTCAAGTTTCAAACCAAATATGAGGCAAATCGTAAATCAATCAAAAAAATAAATTATGATAAAAATTAAACAAATTTAATCAATTTCTTATAATTTATTTAAGTTGCAAACCAAATTCAGCCAAGTCGCAAACCTAAAATAGTAAAACTATTTATAATCGAGCGGAAACTGATGCAAGAAATAATTCATAAGCTTTTATTTTAATTCATTTAAAATATTTTAGTCAAGTTTCAAACCAAATATAAGGCAAACCGCAAATCAAACAGAAAAATAATTTATGATAAAAAATTCAACAAATTTATTTAATTTCTCATAATTTAGTTTAGTTGCAAACCAAATTCAGCCAAGTCGCAAACCTAAAATAGTAAAACTATTTATAATCAAGCGGAAATTGATCCAAGAAATCATAAGCTTTGATTTTAATTAATTTAAAACATTTTAGTCAAGTTTCAAACCAAATATTAAGCAAAACGTAAATCAAACAAAATTTAATTTATGATAAAAACTTCAACAAATTTATTAAACTTCTTATAAATTAGTTGAGTTGTGAACCAAATTTAGCCAAGTCGCAAACCTAAAATAGCAAAATTATTTATAATCGAGTAAAAACTAATCTTAGAAATAGTTCATAAGCTTTGATTTTGATTTATTAAAAATATTTTAGTCAAGTTTCAAACCAAATATTAAGCAAACCGCAAATCAAACCAAAAATAATTTATGATGAAATATTCAACAAATTTATTCAATTTCTTATAATTTAGTTAAGTTGCAAACCACATTTAGCCAAGTCGCAAACCTAAAATAGCAAAATTATTATAATCGAGCGGAAACTGATCCAAGAAATAGTTCATAAGCTTTAATTTTAATTCATTTAAAATATTTTAGTCAAGTTTCAAACCAAATATGAAGCTAATCGCAAATCAATCAAAAAAATAAATTATGATAAAAAATTCAACAAATTTATTCAATTTCTCATAATTTAGTTCAATTATAAACCAAATTTAGCCAAGTTGCAAACCTAAAATAGCAAAATTATTGATAATCAAGCAAAAACTGATCCAAGAAATAGTTCATAAGCTTCAATTTTAATTAATTTAAAATATTTTAGTTAAGTTTCAAACCAAATATTAAGCAAATCGTGAATCAAACAAAAAAATAATTTATGATAAAAAAATCAACAAATTTAATGAATTTCTTATAATTTAGTTTAGTTATAAACCAAATTTAGCCAAGTCGCAAACCTAAAGTAACAAAATCATTTACAATCGAGCGGAAACTGATCCAGGAAATAGTTCATAATCTTTAATTTTAATTCATTTAAAACATTTTAGTCAAGTTCCAAACCAAATATTAGGCAAATTGCAAATCAAACAAAAAAATAACATATGATAAAAAATTCCACAAATTTATTCAATTACTCATAATTTAGTTAAGTTGCGAACCAAATTTAGCCAAGTTGCAAACCTAAAATAGCAAAATTATTTATAATCGAGCGGAAACTGATCCAAGAAGTAATTCATAAGCTTTAATTTTAATTCATTTAAAATAATTTAGTCAAGTTTCAAACCAAATATGAGGCAAGTTGCAAATCAAACAAAAAATTAGTTTATGATAAAAAATTTAACAAATTTATTAAAATTTTTATAATTTAGATAAGTTATGAACCAAATTTAGCTAAGTTGCAAACCTAAAATAGCAGAACTATTTATAATCAAGCGAAAACTGATCCAAGAAATAGTTTATAAGCTTTAATTTTAATTCATTTAAAATATTTTAGTCAAGTTTCAAACCAAATATTAAGCAAACCTCAAACCAAACAAAAAAGTTATTTATGATAAAAAAATCAAATCAAATTTATTCAATTTCTTATAATTTAGTTAAGTTACAAACCAAATTTAGCCAATTTGCAAACCTAAAATAGCAAAATTATTTATAATCGAGCGGAAACTGATCCAAGAAATAGTTCATAAGCTTTAATTTTAATTCATTTAAAATATTTTAGTCAAGTTTCAAACCAAATATGAGGCAAATCGCAAATCAAACAAAAAAATAATTTATAATAAACAAATTTATTCAATTTCTTATAATTTAGTTATGTTGCAAACCAAATTTAGCCAAGTTGCAAACCTAAAATAGCAAAATTATTATAATCGAGCGAAAACTGATCCAAGAAATCATTCATAAGCTTTAATGTTAATTCATTTAAAATATTTTAGTCAAGTTTCAAACCAAATATTAGGCAAGACACAAATCAATCAAAAAAATAATTTATGATAAAAAGTTTAACAAATTTATTCAATTTCTTATAAATTAGCTAAGTTGCGAACCAAATTTAGCCAAGTCGCGAACCTAAAATAGCAACATTATTTATAATCAAGCAAAAACTGATCTAGGAAATAGTTCATAAGCTTTGATTTTAATTCATTTAAAATATTTTAGTCAAGTTTCAAACCAAATATAAAGCAAATCGCACAGCAAACAGAAAAATAATTTATCATAAAAATTTTTACAAATTTATTCAATTTCTTATAAATTAGTTAAGTTGCAAACCAAATTTAGCCAAGTCGCAAACCTAAAATAGCAAAATTATTATAAACGAGCGGAAACTGATCCAAAAAATAGTTTATAAGCTTTGATTTTAATTCATTTAAAATATTTTAGTCAAGTTTCAAACCAAATATGAAGCAAATCGCAAATCAAACAAAAATAATAATTAATGATATAAAATTCAACAAATTTATTCAATTTTTTATAATTTAGTCAAGTTATGAACCAAATTTAGCCAAGTTGCAAATCTAAAATAGCAAAGTTATTTATAATCGAGCGAAAACTGATCCAGGAAATAGTTCATAAGCTTTAATTTTAATTCAATTAAAATATTTTAGTCAAGTTTCAAACCATATATTAGGCAAATTGCAAATCAAACAGAAAAATAATTTATGATAAAAAATTCAACAAATTTATTCAATTTCTTATAATTTAGTTAAGTTGTGAACCAAATTTAGCAAAGTCGCAAACCTAAAATAGCAAAATTATTTATAATCGAGCGGAAACTATTCCAAGAAATAATTTATAAGCTTTGATTTTAATTCATTTAAAATATTTTAGTTAAGTTACAAACCAAATAATTTATTTAAAACGTTTTAGTCAAGTTTTAAACCAAATATTAGGCAAACCGCAAATCAAACAGAAAAATAATTTATGATAAAAAGTTTAACAAATCTATTCAATTTCTTATAATTTAGTCAAGTTGTGAACCAAATTTAGCCAAGTCGCAAACCTTAAATAGCAAAATCATTTATAATCGAGCAAAAACTGATCCAGGAAATAGTTCATAAGCTTTGATTTTAAATCATTTAAAATATTTTAGTCAAGTTTCAAACCAAATATGAGGCAGAAAATAATTTATGATAATAAATTTAACAAATTGATTCAATCTCTCATAATTTAGTTGAGTTGTGAACCAAATTTAGCCAAGTGGCAAACCTAAAATAGCAAAATTATTTATAATTGAGCGGAAACTGATCCAGGAAATAGTTCATAAGCGATTTTAATTCATTTAAATTATTTTAGTCAAGTTTCAAACCAAATATTAGGCAAATCGCAAATCAAACAGAAAAATAATTTATGATAAAAAATTCCACAAATTTATTCAATTTCTCATAATTTAGTTAAGTTGCAAACCAAATTTAGCCAAGTTGCAAACCTAAAAAAGCAAAATTATTTATAATCAAGCGGAAACTGATCCAAGAAATAGTTCATAAGCTTTAATTTTAATTCATTTAAAACATTTTAGTCTAGTTTCAAACCAAATATTAAGCAAATCGCAAATCAAACAAAAAATAATTTATGATAAAAAATTCAACAAATTTATTCAATTTCTTATAATTTAGTCAAGTTGTGAACCAAATTTAGCCAAGTCGCAAACCTAAAATAGCAAAATTATTTATAATCGAGCGGAAACTTTAATGTTAATTCATTAAAAATAATTGAGTCAAGTTTCAAACCAAATACTAGACAAGACTAACTAAATTTAGCCAAGTTGCAAACCTAAAAACTGTAAAAATGAGCGCTAACATAGAACAATAATTTTAATTAATTTCAGCACAGATTCAAACCAAATTTAGTCAAGTCTCAAACCTAAACATTGAAAATGCACAAATAACCAAGCGCAAAGTAATTATAACACAAACGAGATGTTTTCAAATTCAATTTATTGTCAGATGAGAAGACATTAGTTGGTGCTGTAATGAAATACTTTGAGTGATTGCTGAATATTGCATTACTAGGTGGGTGGGCAGAGCACATTGCTTTTTCCCCAATAACCCGCTGCGCTGTAATATAATATAATGGTCATTCCCCATCATAATTTCACATCAATTTATTTTCCATTTCAATTAACGGAAAATGGAATATCCCATGATGCACTATCATATTGAGTGGGTGGAACGCATTTATCCAAATTGGTTCAATCAATACAGTTTTGATAAAAAATGTTTTAAATTGGTCCAACGCTTAAAGCAATAATAATATTTACCTTCGGTAAGTTGTACGCTGCCGACGCTGTCGTCGTCCGCAAAGTCAGCATGCTTGTATCGAGTCATCTGCGAACAAAACATCGAAATTGGTGTCAGCTGCAGAACTAGAATGATATTAAATAACAGTTGTTGTGCACTTAAAACATCACTGATTGTCGTTTTATTATTAATGCTATTCGTACATTGTTTGTTTGTATTTTATGCAGATAAGATAAGATAGAACGAAAAGAACTGTGAGATTTATTCTAATTGATTAGATAAAATAAATGATAATTTTAAAAGGACTAACTTTGTAGTCATAACAAATAAATCGATTTTGTAGTTATATTGAATCTTCAACCCGATATCTATTGCAATTTAAATTTTATTGACAAATTTGTTCCATGAGTTATTCCCGATAGATTCAATATGAATTAGTTGAGAATGATGTGCTGAATCTGCTCATCAATCACTTTTAAATATGTCAGTATTACAGCGGAAGTTGTAAATATACTTCCAGATAAATTTTAATATGACTACCTCAATTGCTCCCAATTGTCCGGCACACAATAAACACTCCGCGCACGTTGACTCGCACTGATTATATGAAACCGAAACCAAGACTACCGGCGTTGTTTGTTTGTTACGCCCCTGCGTTAATTGACATTGAACAATATGGAAAACAATGTTATTATTTTTTTCTGCGCAAATTCATGTTATCTGGTTTATTTTCAATTACAAGCAACATCTGGTCGATTGTGTTTATTTATTATAATAACATTGGAGCCATAAATTGGAACAATTTATATGAAACATTATTCAACATTAATATTTTCGGATAAATAAATTTCTTATTTTGCATCCTACCGACTGCGCCGTTATATATTGTTCTGTGTTATCAAAGACAAAATCATTAATAACTTTATTATAATATTCCAAAATTGTTGCTCAACATTTAAGCAATTAAATTCTCAAATTTGATCAAATTGGCTTAAGTAATAACAAAATGGCGCCAATTTGGCCATTGTTATTATGTTAATTTTTGATCAAATTTGAACAAAAAATTTTAATAACTTATTTGAGGTTGATTGAAATTTAATAAAATATTCTAAAATTGTTGCTCAACATTACAATAAAAATGATGCTCCACAAAATAAAATAATGAAAACCGTAATTATGTTACTAAAAAATGGTTTTTGTAAAGGTTATAACCAAAAATACGGATTTTTTTTTTCCTAAAATAGTCGTAAAACATAAACCAGACGGACAAATTTTACTAAATTTACTATTTAGTAGCCAAAATTCATGCCCTACAAGATAAAATAATTAAAACCGTAAATATGTTACAAAAAAAATGGTTTTTGTAAAGGTTATAAGCACAAATACGGAAAAAATCTTTCTAAAATTGTCGTAAAACTTAAACCAGATGAACAATTTTTACTAAATTTACGATTTAGTAGTCAAAACTAATGCCACACATGACAAAATAACAAAAAGCGTAATTATAGTACAAAGAAAAAGGTTTTTGTAATAAACACAAATACGGAAAAATTCTTTTTAAAATTGTCGTAAAACATAAACCAAATGGACGATTGTTACTAAATTTGCTATTTAGTAGCCAAAACTGATGCCCTACAAAATAAAATAATAAAAACCGTATTTATATTACAAAAAAATGGTTTTTGTAAAAGTTAAAAGCATAAATACGGAAAAATTCTTCTTAAAATTGTCGTAAAACATAAATCAAATGAACGATTGTTACTAAATTTTCTATTTAGAAGCCGAAACTGATGCCCTAGAAAATAAAATAATAAAAACCGTAAATATGTTACAAAAAAATGGTTTTTGTAAAGGTTATAGTAGAAATACGGAAAAAATCTTTCTAAAATTGTCGTAAAACATAAACCAGATGGGATATTTTTATTTAATTTACGATTTAGTAGCCAAAACTGATGCCCTACAAAATAAAATAATAAAAACCATAACTATGTTACAAAAAAATGGTTTTTGTAAAGACTATAAGCAAAAATACGAACAAATTCTTTCTAAAATTGTCGTAAAACTTAAACCAACAGACAATTTTTACTTATTTTACTATTTAGTAGCCTAAAGTGATGCCCTACAAAATAAAATAATAAAAACCGCAATTATGTTACAAAAAAAAATGGTTTTTGTAAAGGTTATAGTAAAAATACGGAAAAATTCTTCCTAAAATTGTCGTAAAACATAAACCAAACGGACAATTTTTACCATATTTACGATTTAGTAGCCAAAACTGATGCTCTACAAAATAAAATAATAAAAACCGCAATTATGTTACAAAAAAAATGATTTTTGTAAAGGTTATAAGCACAAATACAGAATTTTTTTTCCTAAAATTGTCGTAAAATTTAAACCAAACAGACAATTTTTACTAATTTTACCATTTAGTAGCCGATAATGATGCCCAACAAAATAAAATAATAAAAACCGTAATTATGTTACAAAAAAATGGTTTTTGTAAAGGTTACAAGCACAAATACGAAAAAATTCTTTCTAAAATTGTCGTAAACCTTAAACCAAACGGACAATTTTTATTAATTTTACTATTAAATAGCCAAAAATAATGCTCCACAAAATAAAAAAATTAAAACCGTAATTATGTTCTAAAAAAATGGTTTTTGTAAAGGTTATAAGCACAAATACGGAAAAATTCTTTCTAAAATTGTCGTCAAACTTAAACCAGATGGACAATTTTTACTAAATTTACGATTTAGTAGCCAAAACTAATGCTCTACAAAATAAAATAATAAAAACCGTAATTATTTTACAAAAAAATGGTGTTTGTGAAGGTTATAAGCACAAATTAAAAAAAAAATCTTCTTAAAATTGCCGTAAAACATAAACCAAATGGACGATTGTTAATAATTTTACTATTTAGTAGCCAAAACTGATGCCCTACAAAATAAAATAATAAAAACCGTAATTATGTTACAAAAAAAAAGGCTTTTGTAAAGGTTAAAAGCACAAATACGGATAAATTCTTCTTAAAATTGTCGTAAAACATAAACCAAATAGCTAAAACTGATGCCCCAGAAAATAAAATAATAAAAACCGTAATTATGTTACAAAAAAATGGTTTTTGTAAAGGTTATAAGCACAAATACGGAAAAGTTCTTCATAAATTTGTCGTAAAACTTAAACCAGACGGACAATTTTCACTAATTTTACTATTTAGTAGCTAAAAATGATGCCCTACAAAATAAAATAATAAAAACCGCAAATATGTTACAAAAAAAAATGGTTTTTGTAAAAGTTTTAAGCACAAATACGTATTTTTTTTTCGTAAATTTGTCGTAAAACTTAAACCAAACGTACGATTTTTACTAAATTGACTATTTAGTAGCCAAAACTGATGCCCTACAAAATATAATAATAAAAACCGCAATTATGTTACAAAAAAATGGTTTTTGTAAAGGTTATAAGCACAAAAACAAATTTTTTATTCCTAAAATTGTCGTAAAACTTAAACCAAACAAAAATTTTTTACTAATTTTACTATTTAGTAGCCAAAACTAGTGCTCTACAAAATAAAATTATAAAAACCGTAATTATGTTTCAAAAAAATGGTTTTTATATAGGTTATAAGTACAAATACGAAAAAATTCTTCCTAAAATCGTCGTAAGACTTAAACCAGACGAACAATTTTTACTAAATTTGCTATTTAGTAGCCAAAATTGATGCCCTACAAAATAAAATAATAAAAACCGTAATTATATTTCAAAAAAATGGTTTTTGTAAAGGTTATAAGCAAAAATATGGAATTATTTTTCGTAAAATTGTCGTAAAACATAAACCAAATAGACGATTGTAACTAAATTTACTATTTAGTAGCCAAAACTGATGACCTACAAAATAAAATAATAGAAACCGTAATTATGTTACAAAAAAATGGTTTTTGTAAAGGTTATAAGCACAAATACGGATTTTTTTTCCTAAAATTGTCGTAAAACTTAAACCAAACGGACGATTTTTACTAGTTTTACTATTTAGTAGACAAAACTGATGCCCCACAAAATAAAATAAGGAAAACCGTAATTATGTTCCAAAAAAATGGTTTTTGTAAAAGTTATAAGCACAAATACGGAAAAATTCTTCTTAAAATTGTCGTAAAACATAAATCAAATGAACGATTGTTACTAAATTTTCTATTTAGTAGCCGAAACTGATGCCCTAGAAAATAAAATAATAAAAACCGTAAATATGTTACAAAAAAAATGGTTTTTGTAAAGGTTATAATAGAAATACGGAAAAAATCTTTCTAAAATTGTCGTAAAACATAAACCAAATGGGATATTTTTATTAAATTTACGATTTAGTAGCCAAAACTGATGCCCTACAAAATAAAATAATAAAAACCATAACTATGTTACAAAAAAATGGTTTTTGTAAAAACTATAAGCAAAAATACGAACAAATTCTTTCTAAAATTGTCGTAAAACTTAAACCAAACTGACAATTTTTACTTATTTTACTATTTAGTAGCCTAAAGTGATGCCCTACAAAATAAAATAATAAAAACCGCAATTATGTTAAAAAAAATGGTTTTTGTAAAGGTTATAGTAAAAATACGGAAAAATTCTTCCTAAAATTGTCGTAAAACTTAAACCAAACGGACGATTTTTACTGGTTTTACTATTTATTAGCCAAAACTAATGCCCCACAAAATAAAATAATGAAAACCGTAATTATGTTCCAAAAAAATGGTTTTTGTAAAAGTTATAAGCACAAATACGGAAAAATTCTTCTTAAAATTGTCGTAAAACATAAACCAAATGGACGATTGTAACTAAATTTACTATTTAGTAGCCAAAATTGATGCCCTACAAAATAAAATAATAGAGACCGTAATTATGTTACAAAAAAAATGGTTTTTGTAAAGGTTATAAGCACAAATACGGAAAAATTCATTTTAAAATTGTTGTAAAACTTAAACCAGATAGACAATTTTTACTAAATTTACTATTTAGTAGCCAAGACTGATGTTCTACAAAATAAAATAATTAAAACTGCTATTATGTTATGAAAAAATGGTTTTTGTAAAGGTTATAAGCACAAAAACAGAAAAATTCTTTTTAAAATTGTCGTAAAACATAAACCAAATGAACAATTTTTACTAAATTTACGATTTAATAGCCAAAACTGATGCTCTACAAGATAAAATAATAAAAACCGTAATTATGTTACAAAAAAATGGTTTTTGTAAAGATTATAAGCACAAAAACAAAAAAATTATTCTTAACATTGTCGTAAATCACAAACCAAATGAACAATTTTTACTAAATTTACTATTTAGTAGCCTAAACTGATGCTCTACAGAATAAAGTAATAAAAACCATAATAATGTTACAAAAAAATGGTTTTTGTAAAGGTTATAAGCACAAATACGAAAAAATTCTTCTTAAAATTGTAGTAAAACTTAAACCAGACGGACAATTTTTACTAAATTTACTATTTAATAGCCCAAACTGATGCCCTACAAGATAAAATAATAAAAACTGTAAATATATTACAAAAAAATGGTTTTTGTAAAAGTTATAAGCACAAATACGGAAAAATTATTCTTAAAATGATCGTAAAACATAAACCAAACGGACAATTTTTACTAATTTGACTAATTAGTAGCCAAAACTGATGCTCTACAGAGTAAATAAATAGAAACCGTAATTATGTTACAAAAAAATAGTTTTTGTAAAGGTTATAAGCACAAAAACGGATTTTTTTTTTCGTAAATTTGTCGTAAAACTTAAACCAAACGGACAATTTTTAGTAAATTTACGATTTAGTAGCCAAAACTGATGCTCTACAAAATAAAATAATAAAAACCGTAATTATATTACAAAAAATGGTTTTTGTAATGGTTATAAGCATAAATACGGAAAAATTCTTTGTAAAACTGTCGTAAAACATAAACCAAACGGACAATTTTTACTAAATTTACAATTTAGTATCCAAAACTGATGCTCTACAAAATAAAATAATAAAAACCGCAATTATGTTACAAAAAAATGGTTTTTGTAAAGGTTATAGTAGAAATACGAAAAAATTCTTTTTAAAATTGTCGTAAAACATAAACCAAATAGACGATTTCTACTAATTTTACTAATTACTAGCCAAAAGTAATGCATCACAAAATAAAATAATAAAAACCGTAATTATGTTACAAAAAAATGGTTTTTGTAAAGACTATAAGCAAAAATACGAACAAATTCTTTCTAAAATTGTCGTAAAACTTAAACCAACAGACAATTTTTACTTATTTTACTATTTAGTAGCCAAAACTGATGCCCTACAAAATAAAATAATAAAAACCGTAACTATGTTACAAAAAAATGGTTTTTGTAAAGACTATAAGCAAAAATACAAAAAAATTCTTTCTAAAGCACAAATACGGATAAATTCTTATTGAATTGTCGTAAAACATAAACCAAATGGACAATTGTTACAAAATTTACTATTTATAAGCTAAAACTGATGCCCTACAAAATAAAATAATAAAAACAGTAAATATGTTACAAAAAAATGATTTTTGTAAAGGTTATAAGCACAAATACGGAATTTTTTTCGTAAAACTGTCGTAAAACTTAAACCAGACGGACAATTTTTACTAATTTTACTATTTAGTAGCCAAAACTAATGCCTTACAAAATAAAATAATAAAAACCGCAATTATGTTACAAAAAAAATGGTTTTTATAAAGGTTATAAGCACAAATACAAAAAATGTCTTCCTAAAATTGTCGTAAAATTTAAACCAGGCGGACAATTTTTACTAAATTTGCTATTTAGTAGCCAAAACTGATGCTCTACAAAATAAAATAATAAAAACCGCAAAAATATTACAAACAAATGATTTTTGTGAAGGTTATTAGCATAATTACGGAAATTTTTGCTTGAAATTGTCGTAAAACATAAACCACCAACCATACAATTTTTACTAATTTTACTATTTAGTAGCCAAAATTGATGGCCCACAAGATAAAATAATAAAAACCGTAAATATGTTACAAAAAAATGGTTTTTGTAAAGGTTATAAGCACAAATACGGAAAAATACTTTCTAAAATTGTCGTAAAACTTATACCAGATGGTCAATTTTTACTAAATTTACGATTTAGTAGCCAAAACTGATGCTCTACAAGATAAAATAATAAAAACCATAATTATGTTACAGAAAAATGGTTTTTGTAAAGGTTATAATCATAAATTCAGAAAAATTCTTCCTAAAATTGTCGTATATCATAAACCAGACAAACAATTTTTACTAAATTTACTATTTAGTAGCCAAAACTGATGCTCTACAAAATAAAATAATAAAAACCGTAATTATATTACAAAAAATGGTTTTTGTAAAGGTTATAAGCATAAATACGGAAAAACTCTTGGTAAAACTGTCGTAAAACTTAAACCAGATGAACAATTTTTATTAATTTTACTAATTACCAGCCAAAAGTAATGCCTCACAAAATAAAACAATAAAACTGTAAAAATGTTTCAAAAAATGGTTTTCGTAAAGGTTATAAGAACAAATGCGGAATTTTTTTTCGTAAAATTGTCGTAAAACTTAAACCAAACGAACGATTTTTACTAATTTTACTATTTAGTAGCCTAAAATAATGCCCCACAAGATAAAGTAATAAAAACCATAATAATGTTACAAAAAAATGGTTTTTATAAAGGTTATAAGCACAAATATGGAAAAATTCTTCTTAAAATTGTCGTAAAACTTAAACCAATCGGACGATTTTTACTAATTTTACTATTTAGTAGCTAAGATTCATGCTCCACAATATTAAATAATGAAAACTGTAATTATATTACAAAAAAATGGTTTTTATAAAAGTTATAAGCACAAATACAAAAAAAATCTTCTTAAAATTGTCGTAAAACATAAACCAAATAGACGATTTTTACTAAATTTACTATTTAGAAGCCAAAACTGATGCCCTACAATATAAAGTAATAAAAACCGTAATTATATTACAAAAAAAAAATGGTTTTTGTAAAGGTTATAGTAGAAATACGGAAAAATTCTTTCTAAAATTGTCGTAAAACATAAACCAAACAGACAATTTTTACTAATTTTGCTATATAGTAGCTAAAACTAATGCCCTACAAGACAAAATATTAAAAACCATAATTATTTTACAAAAAAATGGTTTTTGTAAAAGTTATAAGCACAAATTCGGAAATTTTTTTTCTAAAATTGTCGTAAAACTTAAACCAAACGGACGATTTTTACTAATTTTACTATTTAGTAGCCAAAACTAATGCTCTGCAAAATAAAATAATAAAAACCGTAATTATGTTCCAAAAAAATAGTTTTTGTAAAAGTTATAAGCACAAATACGGAAAAATTCTTCTTAAAATTGTCGTAAAACATAAACCAAATGGACGATTGTAACTAAATTTACTATTTAGTAGCCAAAATTGATGCCCTACAAAATAAAATAATAAAAACCACAACTATGTTACAAAAAAATGGTTTTTGTAAAGGTTATAAGCACAAATATGGAATAATTCTTCCTAAAATTGTCGTAAAACATAAACCAAATAGACGATTGTTACTAAATTTACTATTAAGTAGCCAAAACTAATGCTCTGCAAAATAAAATAATAAAAACCATAAATATGTTACAAAAAAATGGTTTTTGTAAAGGTTATAGTAGAAATACGGAAAAATTCTTTCTAAAATTGTCGTGAAACATAAACCAAACGGACAATTTTTACCAAATTTACTATTTAGTAGCAGAACATGATGCCCCACAAGATAAAATAATAAAAGTCGTAATTATATTACATAAAAATAGTTTTTGTAAAGGTAATAAGCACAAAAACGGAAAAATTTGTCTTAAAATTGTCGTAAAATATGAACCATACGGACGATTTTGACTAAATTTACTATTAAGTAACCAAAAATGATGCCCTACAAGCTAAAATAATAAAAACCGTAATTAAATTCCAAAAAAATTATTTTGTAAAGGTTATAAGCACAAAAACAGGAAAATTCTTCTTAAAATTGTCGTAAAACATAAACCAAATCAACGATTTTTATTAAATTTTCTATTTAGTAGCCAACACTGATGCTCTACAAAATAAAATAATAAAAACCGTAATAATGTTACAAAAAAATAGTTTTGCAAAGGTTATAAGCAAAAATACGCAAAAATACGGAAAAAATTCTTACTAAAATTGTCGTAAAACATAACGGGACGGACGATTTTTACTAATTTTATTATTTAGTAGCCAATAATGATGCCCCAGAAGATAAAACAATGAAGACTAACATTAAAAATTGCTCAGTTTGTCAGTTCTTTGTTTTTAATATAAATCTGACAGTTGAGATGACTGTTTGATAGTTGAAAAATATAAATTTGTAAATATTATTATATTTGACAATTGAGAAAGCTCAATTTTGTAGTTTTCAATATTAATTTGTCAGACTAACACTAGAGATAGCTTAGTTTGTCAATTCTTTGTCTTTAATATGAATCTGACAGTTGAGATGACTGTTTGACAGTTGAAATATGTAAATTTGTAAATATTGTAATATTTGACAGTTGAGATAGCTTAATTTTTTAGTTTTTAATAATAATTTGACAGACTAACACTAGAGATAGCTCAGTTTGCCAATTCTTTGTCTTCAGTACGAATCTGACAGTTGAAATGACTGTTTGACAGTTGAAAAAAATTAATGTAAAAATATTGTTATTTTTGACAATTTTGAGACACTAAACACAGCTCAATTTGTCAATTCTTTGTTTTCAGCATGAATCTGACAGTTGAAATGACTGTTTGACAGTTGAAAAATATAAATTTATAAATATTGTTATTTTTGACAGTTGGAAAAGCTTAATTTTGTAGTTTTTGATATTAATTTGACAGACAAACACTAGAAATAGCTCAGTTTGTCAATTCTTTGTCTTCAAAACAAATCTGACAATTAAAATGACTGTTTGACAGTTGAAAAATATAAATTTGTAAACATTGTTATTTTTGACAGTTGGAAAAGCTTAATTTTGTAGTTTTCAATATTAATTTGACAGACAAACACTAGAAATAGCTCAGTTTGTCAATTCTATGTCTTCAATATAAATCTGACAGTTGAGATGACTGTTTGACAGTTGAAAAAGCTTGATTTTGTAGTGCACAATAAAATTGCTTTCTTTACATCACTGAATGATCGCATCTTATAATGAACTAACTACGTCTAGACATTTACTTTAGTTTATACTGTCCCATAAAATCCTGTAATAAATTCTCGACTCGTACAAAATAAAATAAAGTTTAATTTAATTAGATTTGAATATAATTTCAATATGAAATTTCTCGTTTGTAAATATTTGCCGATGCCAATATAAACCCGTCGCTTTCAAGTAAATTGCCCACTGACGTCATTCGATGTTTATTATTATTTTTGTTTTTTTATAAAACGAGTAAGACGCAACAAATTTAGTACACAGATCGATTTTCCGTGGACCGTAGGGAGGGGAATGGAGCGGAAAATGAAATCGGGGATTGGGCAATCGCCCCGATTATTCACCGGCGCCCCAGTGTCAAGCCGAGGCTAACATATGTACGAATCGATTGGTATTTATAGTTTTGCAAGCTTTTAATAAAGAGGGATATGTTTTTAGATTTAAAGGGTTGAATCCTAACATAAAAGTACAGTGGCGTACATGTTAATTTAACAAACTGAACTAATTCTAGTGTCAAATTGATAATGGAAACTACAAAATTAAGCTTTCTCATTGTCAAAAATAATATTATTAGCAAATTTATATTTTTCAACTGTCAAACAGTCATTTCAACTGTCACATTTATATTGAAGACAAAGAATTGATAAACTGAGCTATCTGAAGTGATAGTTTGTCAAATTAATATTGAAAACTACAAAATTTAGCTTTCTCAATTGTCAAAATTAACAATGTTTACAATTTTATATTTTTCAACTGTCAAACAGTCATTTTAACTGTGTCAGATTCATATTGAAGACAAAGAATTGACATACTGAGCTATTTCTAGTGTCAGTCTGTCAAATTAATATTGAAAACTACAAAATCAAGCTATCAACTGTCAAAAATAACAATATTTACAAATTTATATTTTTCAACTGTCAAACAGACATTTTAACTGTCAGATTAATATTGAAGACAAAGAACTGACACCCGAGTGTTTATTGTCAAAAAGTTGGACTCTCTCTCTCTCTCTCTCAACTTTATTACAATTAACATTAGCAGAAGGAAGAATAATCCTACTTCTGCATCACCAACCCTTGGGTGGGTGAGCGGGGAACACAAATGAATGCTATACGCTTACTAGCTTGAAACACTCAACTGTTTGTTGCCAAGAAATTGTATCTGTCAATCTCAGCAGAAAAAAGAATAATCCAACTTCTGGTACACCAACACTTGGGCGGGTGGGCGGGGAAAGATACCTGCCAACAAACTTCAAACTTAGTTCCCTCCCCCCCACCCGAGTGTTTGTTGTTAAAAAGTATTTGACAGTTCAATAATGTGTTTACAATTACAGTTTCTTCATAATTTTATTTATTTCATTCTGAGATTTTGAAAGTTTGTTTATAAAAAAATTTGACGTATCTCATAAATATTTCTATTACTGTTATCAATGCTGAGTTTACATGTTCTGAACATTAAAACTAAAAAAATGTATTATTAAAATTCCATTTGTTTGCATTCTTTTAAAACTATTTTTTAATAAAAATATATAATCTTGTTTCGTTTCCAAATAGCAACATTTTTTTAAACTGATAGCATTCGCAATTATAACTAAAAAAATAACGAGTAATTGCCTCATTTATTTGCTAAATTGATTTCAGTCAAAAATGATAAACGACTGCATTCAAATGAACAATGACTCCAGCGACAAGTGTCAAATTATGTATTCATTGTTGGGTGGCAATTACAAGAGATTAATTTGCAACACAGATTCAATCGATATTTGATAATAATTTAAAAATATGTGTAAATATATAAATATGCTAACCTTCACACTCATCTTATGAATCCTTTTTAATCCCTTTTTAGTTCAGTTCAGTTCAGATCAGCTAGCTAACACCCACACTGACACGTTAAACCTGTACAGAGGGGGTTGATTGAGAAAGGACGACGACCGCGACGGGGGTTATATACGCGATTCACGTTGTGGACGACGACGACGCCCTATGTCTGCCCAAAACGACGCCGGCCGTCCAAATGCCGGAGCTGATGCCAGGATGTGAATATATTGATTGGTCGCGACGCCGCGAATTAACAATCACATCGTTGAATGCGTCAGCCAACGTGTTGAATGGATAAGGGTACAAATATTATAAAATAAAAATGTTCTATATTAGTTACAACATAAAAAAATTCAGCAAATTAAATATGATATTAAATGTCATTTGTTTAAAAAAAAAAACAAAATTCAAACCAAAATTATTAAATGGGTCTCAAAGATTCTTTTAAAATAATAATTAACTTTTTAGGCATAGGCATAGGCAATCTTTGCAATTAGTCTGTTACAAATAGTTGTGATACCTTGTTGCTTCGCAATTGACAGTAAACCCATTTGTTGTCATTTTTGTGATACTAGGTCTTTTTGCAATTGATATATTGAGAGTAAACCCAGTTATTGCAATTTATGATACTTTTTCGCTTCGCGGTTGACAGTGAGTCGGTTTGTTGTAATGTTGTGATACTAAGTCGCTTCGCAATTGACAGTTAAATCGTTTGTTAACATTTTTGTGATACTAAGTCTTTTTGCAAATTAATATATTGAGAGTAAACCCAGTTATTGCAATTTATGATACTTTTTTGCTTCGCGGTTGACAGTGAGTCGGTTTGTTGTAATGTTGTGATACTATGTTGCTTCGAGATTGACAGTAAACTCGTTTGTTATCATTTTTGTGATACTAAGTCTTTTTGCAATTAATATATTGAGAGTAAACCCAGTTATTGCAATTTATGATACTTTTTTGCTTCGCGGTTGACAGTGAGTCGGTTTGTTGTAATGTTGTGATACTATGTTGCTTCGAGATTGACAGTAAACTCGTTTGTTGTCATTTTTGTAATACTAAGTCTTTTTGCAATTAATATATTGACAGTAAGCCCAATTAATGCAATTTATGATACTTTTTTGCTTCGCGGTTGACAGTGAGTCGGTTTGTTGTAATGTTGTGATACTATGTCGCTTTGCAATTGACAGTTAACTCGTTTGTTGTAATTTTTGTGATACTAGGTCTTTTTGCAATTAATATATTGACAGTAAGCCCAATTAATGCAATTTATGATACTTTTTTGCTTCGCGGTTGACAGTGATTCGGTTTGTTGTAATGTTGTGATACTTTGTCGCTTCGCAATTGACAGTAAACTCGTTTGTTATCATTTTTGTGATACTAAGTCTTTTTGCAATTGATATATTCAGAGTAAACCCAGTTATTCCAATTTATGATACTTTTTCGCTTCGCGGTTGACAGTGAGTCGGTTTGTTGTAATGTTGTGATACTATGTCGCTTCGCAATTGACAGTAAACCCGTTTGTTGTAATTTTTGTGATACTAAGTCTTTTTGCAATTAATATATTAAGAGTAAACCCAGTTATTGCAATTTATGATACTTTTTCGCTTCGCGGTTGACAGTGAGTCGGTTTGTTGTAATGTTGTGATACTATGTCGCTTTGCAAGTGACAGTAAACCCGTTTGTTGTCATTTTTGTGATACTACGTCTTTTTACAATTTATATATTGAGAGTAAACCCAGTTATTGCAATTTATGATACTTTTTGGCTTCGCGGTTGACAGTGAGTCAGTTTGTTGTAATGTTGTGATACTATGTCGCTTTGCAATTGACAGCAAACTTGTTTGTTATCATTTTTGTGATACTAAGTCTTTTTGCAATTAATATATTGAGAGTAAACCCAGTTATTGCAATTTATGATACTTTTTTGCTTCGCGGTTGACAGTGAGTCGGTTTGTTATAATGTTGTGATACTATGTTGCTTCGAGATTGACAGTAAACTTGTTTGTTGTCATTTTTGTAATACTAAGTCTTTTTGCAATTTATATATTGAGAGTAAACCCAGTTATTGCAATTTATGATACTTTTTTGCTTCGCGGTTGACAGTGAGTCGGTTTGTTGTAAAGTTGTGATACTATGTCGCTTTGCAATTGACAGTAAACCCGTTTGTTGTCATTTTTGTAATATTAGGTCTCTTTATATTGAGAGTAAACCCAATTATTGCAATTTATGATACTTTTTCGCTTCGCGGTTGACAGTGAGACGGTTTGTTGTAAAGTTGTGATACTATGTCGCTTCGCAATTGACAGTAAACCCGTTTGTTGTCATTTTTGTAATATTAGGTCTCTTTATATTGAGAGTAAACCCAATTATTGCAATTTATGATACTTTTTCGCTTCGCGGTTGACAGTGAGACGGTTTGTTGTAAAGTTGTGATACTATGTCGCTTCGCAATTGACAGTAAGCCCATTTGTTGTAATTTTTGTGATACTAAGTCTTTTTGCAATTTATATATTGAGAGTAAACCCAGTTATTGCAATTTATGATAATTTGTCGCTTCGCGGTTGACAGTGAGTCGGTTTGTTGTAATGTTGTGATACTATGTCGCTTCGCAATTGACAGTAAACTCGTTTGTTATCATTTTTGTGATACTAAGTCTTTTTGCAATTGATATATTGAGAGTAAACCCAGTTATTGCAATTTATGATACTTTTTCGCTTCGCGGTTGACAGTGAGTCGGTTTGTTGTAATGTTGTGATACTATGTCGCCTCGCAATTGACAGAAAACTTGTTTGTTATCAGTTTTGTGATATTAGGTCTCTTTGCAATTAATATATTGACCCAATTATTGCAAGTTATGATACTTTTTCGCTTCGCGATTGACAGTGAGTCGGTTTGTTGTAATGTTGTGATACTATGTCGCTTCGCAATTGACAGTAAACTCGTTTGTTATCATTTTTGTGATACTAAGTCTTTTTGCAATTGATATATTGAGAGTAAACCCAGTTATTGCAATTTATGATACTTTTTCGCTTCGCGATTGACAGTGAGTCGGTTTGTTGTAATGTTGTGATACTATGTCGCTTCGCAATTGACAGTAAACCCGTTTGTTGTCATTTTTGTAATATTAGGTCTCTTTATATTGAGAGTAAACCCAATTATTGCAATTTATGATACTTTTTCGCTTCGCGGTTGACAGTGAGACGGTTTGTTGTAAAGTTGTGATACTATGTCGCTTCGCAATTGACAGTAAACCCGTTTGTTGTCATTTTTGTAATATTAGGTCTCTTTATATTGAGAGTAAACCCAATTATTGCAATTTATGATACTTTTTCGCTTCGCGGTTGACAGTGAGACGGTTTGTTGTAAAGTTGTGATACTATGTCGCTTCGCAATTGACAGTAAGCCCATTTGTTGTAATTTTTGTGATACTAAGTCTTTTTGCAATTTATATATTGAGAGTAAACCCAGTTATTGCAATTTATGATAATTTGTCGCTTCGCGGTTGACAGTGAGTCGGTTTGTTGTAATGTTGTGATACTATGTTGCTTCGCAATTGACAGTAAACCCGTTTGTTGTCATTTTTATGATACTAAGTCTTTTTGCAATTGATATATTAAGAGTAAACCCAGTTATTGCAATTTATGATACTTTTTCGCTTCGCGGTTGACAGTGAGACGGTTTGTTGTAAAGTTGTGATACTATGTCGCTTCGCAATTGACAGTAAGCCCATTTGTTGTAATTTTTGTGATACTAAGTCTTTTTGCAATTTATATATTGAGAGTAAACCCAGTTATTGCAATTTATGATAATTTGTCGCTTCGCGGTTGACAGTGAGTCGGTTTGTTGTAATGTTGTGATACTATGTTGCTTCGCAATTGACAGTAAACCCGTTTGTTGTCATTTTTATGATACTAAGTCTTTTTGCAATTGATATATTAAGAGTAAACCCAGTTATTGCAATTTATGATACTTTTTTGCTTTGCGGTTGACAGTGAGTCGGTTTGTTGTAATGTTGTGACACTATGTCGTTTCGCAATTGACAGTAAACCCGTTTGTTGTCATTTTTGTGATACTAAGTCTTTTTGCAATTGATATATTGAGAGTAAACCCAGTTATTGCAATTTATGATACTTTTTTGCTTTGCGGTTGACAGTGAGTCGGTTTGTTGTAATGTTGTGACACTATGTCGTTTCGCAATTGACAGTAAACCCGTTTGTTGTCATTTTTGTGATACTAAGTCTTTTTGCAATTGATATATTGAGAGTAAACCCAGTTATTGCAATTTATGATACTTTTTCGCTTTGCGGTTGACAGAGAGTCGGTTTGTTGTAATGTTGTGATACTATGTCGCTTCGGGATTGACAGTAAACTTGTTTGTTATCATTTTTGTGATACTAAGTCTTTTTGCAATTGATATATTGAAAGTAAACCCAGTTATTGCAATTTATGATACTTTTTCGCTTCGCGGTTGACAGTGAGACGGTTTGTTGTAATGTTGTGATACTAAGTAGCTTTGCAATTGACAGTAAACCCGTTTGTTGTCATTTTTGTGATACTAAGTCCTTTTGCAATTGATATATTGAGAGTAAACCCAGTTATTGCAATTTATGATACATTTTCGCTTCGCGGTTGACAGTGAGTCGGTTTGTTGTAATGTTGTGATACTATGTCGCTTCGGGATTGACAGTAAACTCGTTTGTTATCATTTTTGTAATACTAAGTCTTTTTGCAATTGATATATTAAGAGTAAACCCAGTTATTGCAATTTATGATACTTTTTCGCTTTGCGGTTGACAGTGAATAGGTTGGTTGTAATTTTGTGATACTAAGTCGCTTCGCAATTGACAGTTAAATCGTTTGTTATTATTTTTGTGATACTAAGTCTTTTTGCAATTGATATATTAAGAGTAAACCCAGTTATTGCAATTTATGATACTTTTTCGCTTCGCGGTTGACAGTGAGTCGGTTTGTTGTAAAGTTGTAATACTAAGTCGCTTTGCAAATGACAGTTAACTCGTTTGTTATCATTTTTGTGATACTAAGTCTTTTTGCATTTGGTATATTTAGAGTAAACAAAGTTATTGCAATTTATGATACTTTTTCGCTTCGCGGTTGACAGTGAGTCGGTTTGTTGTAATGTTGTGATACTAAGTCGCTTCGCAATTGACAGTTAAATCGTTTGTTATCATTTTTGTGATACTAAGTCTTTTTGCAATTGATATATTAAGAGTAAACCCAGTTATTGCAATTTATGATACTTTTTCGCTTCGCGGTTGATAGTGAGTCGGTTTGTTGTAATGTTGTGATACTAAGTCGCTTCGCAATTGACAGTTAAATCGTTTGTTATCATTTTTGTAATACTAAGTCTTTTTGCAATTGATATATTGAGAGTAAACCCAGTTATTGCAATTTATGATACTTTTTCGCTTCGCGGTTGACAGTGAGTAGGTTTCTTGTAATGTTGTGATACTATGTCGCTTCGCGCTTGACAGTAAACCCGTTTGTTGTCATTTTTGTGATAATAAGTCTCTTTGCAATTAATATATTGACAGTAAACCCAATTAATGCAATTTATAATACTTTTTCGCTTCGCGGTTGACAGTGAGTCGGTTTGTTGTAATGTTGTGATACTAAGTCGCTTCGCAATTGACAGTTAAATCGTTTGTTATTATTTTTGTGATACTAAGTCTTTTTGCAATTGATATATTAAGAGTAAACCCAGTTATTGCAATTTATGATACTTTTTCGCTTCGCGGTTGACAGTGAGTCGGTTTGTTGTAATGTTGTGATACTAAGTCGCTTCGCAATTGACAGGTAAATCGTTTGTTATCATTTTTGTGATACTAAGTCTTTTTGCAATTGATATATTAAGAGTAAACCCAGTTATTGCAATTTATGATACTTTTTCGCTTTGCGGTTGACAGTGAGCCGGTTTGTTGTAAAGTTGTGATACTATGTCGCTTCGCAATTGACAGTAAACTCGTTCGTTATCATTTTTGTGATACTAAGTTTTTTGCAATTGATATATTGAGAGTAAACCTAGTTATTGCAATTTATGATACTTTTTCGCTTCGCGGTTGACAGTGAGTCGGTTTGTTGTAATGTTGTAATACTATGTTGCTTCGGGATTGACAATAAACTCGTTTGTTGTAACTTTTGTAATACTAAGTCTTTTTGCAATTAATATATTGACAGTAAACCCAATTATTGCAATTTATGATACTTTTTCGCTTCGCGGTTGACAGTGAGTCGGTTTCTTGTAATGTTGTGATACTATGTCGCTTTGCAATTGACAGTAAACTTGTTTGTTATTATTTTTTAGATACTAAGTTTTTTTGCAATTGATATATTGAGAGTAAACCCAGTTATTGCAAATTATGATACTTTTTCGCTTCGCGGTTGACAGTGAGTCGGTTTGTTGTAATGTTGTGATACTAAGTCGCTTCGCAATTGACAGTTAAATCGTTTGTTATCATTTTTGTGATACTAAGTCTTTTTGCAATTGATATATTAAGAGTAAACCCAGTTATTGCAATTTATGATACTTTTTCGCTTCGCGGTTGATAGTGAGTCGGTTTGTTGTAATGTTGTGATACTAAGTCGCTTCGCAATTGACAGTTAAATCGTTTGTTATCATTTTTGTAATACTAAGTCTTTTTGCAATTGATATATTGAGAGTAAACCCAGTTATTGCAATTTATGATACTTTTTCGCTTCGCGGTTGACAGTGAGTAGGTTTCTTGTAATGTTGTGATACTATGTCGCTTCGCGCTTGACAGTAAACCCGTTTGTTGTCATTTTTGTGATAATAAGTCTCTTTGCAATTAATATATTGACAGTAAACCCAATTAATGCAATTTATAATACTTTTTCGCTTCGCGGTTGACAGTGAGTCGGTTTGTTGTAATGTTGTGATACTAAGTCGCTTCGCAATTGACAGTTAAATCGTTTGTTATTATTTTTGTGATACTAAGTCTTTTTGCAATTGATATATTAAGAGTAAACCCAGTTATTGCAATTTATGATACTTTTTCGCTTCGCGGTTGACAGTGAGTCGGTTTGTTGTAATGTTGTGATACTAAGTCGCTTCGCAATTGACAGTTAAATCGTTTGTTATCATTTTTGTGATACTAAGTCTTTTTGCAATTGATATATTAAGAGTAAACCCAGTTATTGCAATTTATGATACTTTTTCGCTTCGCGGTTGACAGTGAGTCGGTTTGTTGTAATGTTGTGATACTAAGTCGCTTCGCAATTGACAGTTAAATCGTTTGTTATTATTTTTGTGATACTAAGTCTTTTTGCAATTGATATATTAAGAGTAAACCCAGTTATTGCAATTTATGATACTTTTTCGCTTCGCGGTTGACAGTGAGTCGGTTTGTTGTAATGTTGTGATACTAAGTCGCTTCGCAATTGACAGGTAAATCGTTTGTTATCATTTTTGTGATACTAAGTCTTTTTGCAATTGATATATTAAGAGTAAACCCAGTTATTGCAATTTATGATACTTTTTCGCTTTGCGGTTGACAGTGAGCCGGTTTGTTGTAAAGTTGTGATACTATGTCGCTTCGCAATTGACAGTAAACTCGTTCGTTATCATTTTTGTGATACTAAGTTTTTTGCAATTGATATATTGAGAGTAAACCTAGTTATTGCAATTTATGATACTTTTTCGCTTCGCGGTTGACAGTGAGTCGGTTTGTTGTAATGTTGTAATACTATGTTGCTTCGGGATTGACAATAAACTCGTTTGTTGTAACTTTTGTAATACTAAGTCTTTTTGCAATTAATATATTGACAGTAAACCCAATTATTGCAATTTATGATACTTTTTCGCTTCGCGGTTGACAGTGAGTCGGTTTCTTGTAATGTTGTGATACTATGTCGCTTTGCAATTGACAGTAAACTTGTTTGTTATTATTTTTTAGATACTAAGTTTTTTTGCAATTGATATATTGAGAGTAAACCCAGTTATTGCAAATTATGATACTTTTTCGCTTCGCGGTTGACAGTGAGTCGGTTTGTTGTAATGTTGTGATACTAAGTCTCTTCGCAATTGACAGTTAAATCGTTTGTTATCATTTTTGTGATACTAAGTCTTTTTGTAATTGATATATTGAGAGTAAACCCAGTTATTGCAATTTATGATACTTTTTCGCTTCGCGGTTGACAGTAAACCCGTTTGTTGTCATTTTTGTGATACTAGATCTCTTGCGATTAATATATTGACAGTAAATTGAATTATTGCATATTATGCATAAAATTCTAGAATTGTTTGAGAACAAGTTTTGTGAATATTTGAGCAAACTTAGAGCCACTTTGATGCATTCTTTTACTTACTGGCAAGTTCTAGAACTTTAGGATATGTTTAAAAACTTCTAGATTTGTTTGAGAATAAATTTGAAACCACTAACAAGTTTTGAAAATATTTGAGCAAATCTAGAGCTACTTTGATGCATTCTATTACTTACTGGCAGGTTTTAAAACTTTTGGATATGTTTAAGAACTTATAGATTTGTTTGAGGATATCTTTGCAATCACTTACAAGTTTTGAGAATTTTTGAGCAAACCTAGAGCCACTTTGATGCATTTTATTACTTACTAACGGGTTCTAGAGCTTTTGAATATGTTTAAGAACCTCTAGATTTGTTTGAGAATATATTTGAAATCACTAACAAGTTTAGAGAATTTTTGAGCAAATCTAGACTTACTTTGATGCATTCTATTACTTACTGGCGGGTTGTAAGGCTTTTGGATATGTTTAAGAACCTCTAGATTTGTTTAAAATTTTCTTTTTTTTCGCTAGAATTGCGTCACTTAAATTGAGTTTCCGCATTAATTAGTTGGAATATTAAGTTGCGGTTTTCAGAAATGGACTCAACATACTTGATTTTATTAAAAAATACTGAAAACAATTTTTAGAAATTTTCAAAAGTTATGTTATCACCAAAAAAAATTTCTTTTTAATAATTTCAGTTAGAATTGCGTCACTTAAATTGAGTTTACTTATTAATTAGTTGGAATATTAAGTTGCGTTTTTCAGAAATGAACTCAACATATTTGATTTGATTAAAAAATAGTAAAAACAATTTTTAGAAATTTTCAACACTTATGTTATCACCAAAAGAAAGAAATTTTTAATAATTTCCGTTAGAATTGCGTCACTTAAATTGAGTTTACGCATTAATTGGTTGGAATATTAAGTTGCGGTTTTCAAAAATGGACTCAACACACTTTATTTTATTAAAAAATACTGAAAACAATTATTAAAAATTTTAAAAACCTATGTTATCATAAAAAAAAGAATTTTTAATAATTTCCGTTAAAATTGCGTCACTTAAATTGAGTTTACGCGTTAATTAGTTAGAATAGTTAAGTTAAGTTGCGGTTTTCAGAAATGGACTCAACATACTTGATTTGATTAAAAAATAGTAAAAATAATTTTCAAAAATTTTCAAAACTTATGTTATCACCAAAAAAAAAAAAATTTAAGAATTTCCGTTAGAATTGCGTCACTTAAATTGAGTTTACGCATTAATTAGTTGGAATATTAAGTTGCGGTTTTCAGAAATGGACTCAACATACTTTATTTTATCAAAAAATACTTAAAATAGTTTTCAGAAATTTTCAAAACTTATGTTATCACCAAAAGAAAGAAAATTTTAATAATTTCTGTTAGAATTGCGTTACTTAAATTGAGTTTACGCATTAATTAGTTGGAATATTAAGTTGCGGTTTTCAGAAATGGATTCAACATACTTGATTTAATTAAAAAATTACTAAAAACAATTTTTAAAATTTGTAAAAACTTATGTTATCAACAGATGAAAGAAATTTTTAAGAATTTCCGTTAGAATTGCGTCACTTAAATTGAGTTTACTCATTAATTGGTTGGAATATTAAGTTGCAGTTTTCAAAAATGAACTCAACATATTTGATTTTATTAAAAAATACTAAAAACAATTTTAAATTTTTTTAAAAACTTATGTTATCACCAGAAGAAAGAAATTTTTAATAATTTCCGTTAGAATTGCGTCACTTAAATTGAGTTTACGCATTAATTAGTTAAAATATTAAGTTGCGATTTTCAAAAATGGACTCAACATACTTTATTTGATTAAAAATACCAAAAATAGTTTTCAGAAATTTTCAAAACTTATGTTATCACCAAAAGAAAGAAATTTTTAATAATTTCCGTTAGAATTGCATCACTTAAATTGAGTTTACGCATTAATTAGTTAGAATATTAAGTTGCGGTTTTTGAAAATAGACTCAACATACTTGATTTTATTAATAAAATACTAAAAATAGTTTTCAGAAATTTTCAAATTTTTATGTTATCACCAAAAGAAAGAAATTTTTAAGAATTTCCGTTAGAATTGCGTCACTTAAATTGAGTTTACGCATTAATTGGTTGGAATATTCAGTTGCGGTTTTTGAAAATAGACTCAACATACTTGATTTTATTAATAAAATACTAAAAATATTTTTCAGAAATTTTCAAATTTTTATGTTATCACCAAAAGAAAGAATTTGTTAATAATTTCCGTTAGAACTGCGTCATTTAAATTGAGTTTACGCATTAATTACTTGGAATATTAAGTTGCGGTATTCAAAAATGGACTCAACATACTTGATTTTAACAAAAATTACTGAAAACAATTATTAGAAATTTTTAGAACATATTAACAGAAATTTTTAATAATTACTGTTAGAATTGCGTCACTTTAATTGAGTTTTTTTAATTAATTTAAAATTGTTGTTGACTATTATTTAATGAACTAATACACGTCATTAACTGACAATTCTCTTAACTATTTATTGTTTTATGACCAGATTTATTTTTCTCTATTTTAAAAATCCTTTGCAAAATATTCATAAACATATGATAACATTTATGGCTATTAGCAATTTAGCAATCTATTTTTGGACCATTATGATTTTCCAGTTGAAGTCCCGATTGGTATTAGTAGATAAGACACCATCTGGGTAATAAAATATTCATCGTTTTTTTGTGAAGGACAAAGCGTACAAATAACTTCAGTAAAAAATATGTAACATGCAGCAATTTTAATTATGTATAATTAAAAATAGCTGTCAGGTGGTCATTTTATTATCACTTCCGTTATCAGTGATAATTAATTGTTATTTACAATTTATTGCAATATTCTGGAAAACGCTGTTTTCGGTGAAAAATGATTTTATTTTAATCAACTAAAGTGTTTTGGAATGGCACAAAGTAATTGATTAAAATATATATTAAAATTTTTGTTGCAAAGCCGATATATAAAAATATATTTTACACAATTGGAAATGTTTATGATATTATAGTAAGGCCATAATAGTACATAAATAAATAGTTGCGATTACTATTATTAGATTGTTTTCAAATAAAAATGACAATCTTGTTAGTATTTTATCAACTATTGTTGCAAATTCCGAAATTTATAAATACAGTTCTGTCGAACAAAACAAAAATTTTAAATAATTTCTCAGTAAACTACCAATTACATGATATTTGACATTTCAAGTATTAAATGACATTTAACGGTTGATTAAACTATAGTAAACAGTTGATTAAACGACATTTGTTAGTTGATTAAATGAATTACATGATATTTGACATTTTAATTATTAAATGACATTTAACATTTGTCAGTTGACTAAATGACTACTAACCACAATTTTAAATTAACTGTCAGTAGCGTACCGATTACATGATATTTGACATTTTAAGTATTAAATGACATTTAACGGTTGATTAAATGACAGTAAACAGTTGATTATATGACATTTGTCAGTTGATTAAATGACTGTCAACCACAATTTTAAATTAATTGTCAGTAGACTACCAATTACATGATATTTGACGTTTAATGTATTAAATAACATTTAACGGTTGGTTAAATGACAGTAAACAATTGATTAAATGACATTTGTTAGTAGACTAAATGACTACTAACCACAATTTTAAATTAACTGTCAGTAAACTACCAATTACATAATATTTGACATTTTAAGTACTAAATGACATTTTACGGTTCATTAAATGACAGTAAACAGTTGATTAAATATTATTTGTCAGTTGACTGAATGACTGTCAACCATAATTTTAAATTAATTGTCAGTAGACTACCAATTACATAATAATTGATATTTTAAGTATTAAATAACATTTAACGGTTGATTAAATAACAGTAAACAGTTGATTAAATGACACTTGTCAGTTGATTAAATGACTGTCAACTGCAATTTTAAATTAATTGTCAGTAGACTACCACTTACATAATATTTGACATTTTAAGTATTAAATAACATTTAACGGTTGATTAAATAACAGTAAACAGTTGATTAAATGATATTTGTCAGTTGACTAAATGACTGTCAAACACAATTTTAAATTAATTGTCAGTAGACTACCAATTACATAATATTTAACATTTTAAGTATTAAATGTCATTTAACGGTTAATTAAATGACAGTCAACAGTTGATTAAATGACATTTGTTAGTAGACTAAATTACTACTAACCACAATTTTAAATTAACTGTCAGTAGACTACCAATTACATGATATTTGACATTTTAAGTATTAAATGACATTTAACGGTTGATTAAATGAAAGTAAACAGTTGATTAAATGACATTTGTCAATGGATTGAATAACTTTGTCAACTACAATTTTAAATTAATTGTCAGTAAACTATTATTTACATAATATTTGCATTTTAAGTATTAAATGACATTTAACGGTTGATTAATTGATAGTAAACAGTTGATTAAATGATATTTGTCAGTTGACTAAATGACTGTCAATCACAATTTTAAATTAATTGTCAGTAGACTACCAATTACATGATATTTGACATTTTAAGTATTAAATGACATTTAACGGTTGATTAAATGAAAGTAAACAGTTGAATAAATGACATTTGTCAGTTGACTAAATGACTGTCAAACACAATTTTAAATTAACTGTCAGTAGACTACCAATTACATGATATTTGACATTTTAAGTATTAAATGACATTTAACGGTTGATTAAATGACAGTAAACAGTTGATTAAATAACATTTGTCAGTTGACTTAATGACTATCAACCACAATTTCAAATTAATTGTCAGTACACTACCAATTACATAATATTTGACATTTTAAGTACTAAATGTCATTTAACGGTTCATTAAATGACACTAAACAGTAGATTAAATGACATTTGTCAGTTGACTAAATTACTGTCAATCAAAATTTTAAATTTTTTGTCAGTAGACTACCAATTACATGATATTTGACATTTTGAGTTTTAAATGACATTTAACGCTTAATTAAATGACCGTAAACAGTTGGTTAAATGACATTTGTCAGTTGACTAAATGACTGTCAACCACATTTTTAAATCAATTGTCAGTAGACCACCAATTACATAATATTTGACATTTTAAGTATTAAATGACATTTAACGGTTGATTAAATGACATTTAACGGTTGATTAAATGACATTTAACAATTGATTAAATGACAGTAAACAGTTGATTAAATGACATTTGTCAGTTGACTAAATGACTGTCATCCACAATGTCAAATTAATTGTCAGTAGACCACCAATTACATGACATTTGACATTTTAAGTATTAAATGACATTTAACGGTTATTAAATGACAGTAAACAATTGATTAAATAACATTTGTCAGTTGACTAAATCATTTTTAACCACAATTTTAAATTAACTGTCATTAGACTACCAATTACATATTATTTAACATTTTAAGTATTAAATGACATTTAACGCTTAATTAAATGACCGCAAACAGTTGATTAAATGACATTTGTCAGTTGACTAAATGATTGTCAACCATAATTTTAAATTAATTGCCAGTAGACTACCAATTACATCATATTTGACATTTTAAGTATTAAATGACATTTAACGGTTGATTAAATGACAGTAAACAGTTGATTAAATGACATTTGTTAGTTGCCTAATAAATTGTCAAACACAAATTTAAATTAATTGTCAGTAGACTACCAATTACATAATATATGACATTTTAAGTATTAAATGACATTTAACGGTTGATTAAATGACATTAAACAGTTGTATAAATGACATTTGTCAATTGACTAAATGACTACTAACCACAATTTTAAATTAATTGTCTGTAGGCTACCACTTACATAATATTTGACATTTTAAGTATTAAATGACATTTAACGGTTCATAAAATGATAGTAAACAGTTGATTAAATGACATTTGTCAGTTGACTAATTGACTGTAAACCACAATTTTAAATTAATTGTCAGTAGAGTACCAATTACATATTATTTAACATTTTAAGTATTAAATGACATTTAACGGTTGATTAAATGACACTAAACAGCTGATTAAATGACATTTGTCAGTTGACTAAATGACTATCAACCACAATTTTAAATTAATGGTCAGTAGACTACAACTACTACTACTAATTACATAATATTTGACATTTTAAGTATTAAATGACAATTAACGGTTGATTAAATGACAGTAAACAGTTGATTAAATTACATTTGTCAGTTGATTAAATGACTGTCCACCACAATTTTAAATTAATTATCAGTAGACTACCAATTACAAAATAGTTGACGTTTTAAGCATTAAATGACATTTAACGGTTGATTAAATAACAGTAAACAGTTGATTAACTAACACTTGTCGGTTGACTTAATGTCTGTCAACCACAGTTTTAAATTAATTGCCAGTAGACTACCAATTACATGATATTTGACATTTTAATGCTGGAATTCATGAAAGCCAGTTAAAGTAACGGTTGATTAAATTTGACAACCGCAAAACTATTTACAGTAATGCTACCACAAAGACAAGTTTGACATAATATATAACTATCAGAAATAAAAAGAAAATAATATTTGATACTAACGCAAAGTCAATATGAAGTATTTATATTGAATTAATAAAAATAATTTTGACAGTTTATCAAATGTTGAGGTTATGTTGTCACATTTAACGCCGATTAACGTTAATCAGCTTTCATGAATTCCACCATTAGTATTAAATAACATTTAACGGTTCATTAAATGACAGTAAGCAGTTGATTAAATGACATTTGTCAGTTGACTAAATAACTGTTAACCGCAATTTTTAATTAATTGTCAATATACTACAAATTACATAATATTTGACATTTTAATGGTGGAATTCATGAAAGCTGATTAACGTTAATCAGCGTTAAATGTGACAACATAACCTCAACATTTGATAAACTGTCAAAATTATTTTTATTAATTCAATATAAATACTTGATATTGACTTTGCGTTAGTATCAAACATTATTTTCCTTTTATTTCTGATAGTTATATATTACGTCAAACTTGTCTTTGTGGTAGCATTACTGTAAATAGTTTTGCGGTTGTCAAATTTAATCAACCGTTACTTTAACTGGCTTTCATGAATTCCAGCATAAGTATTAAATAACATTTAACGGTTGATTAAATGACAGTAAACAGTTGATTAAATGACATTTCTCAGTTGATTAAATGACATTTCTCAGTTGAGTAAATGACTGTCAACCACAATTTTAATTTAATTGTCAGTAGACTACCAACTACATAATATTTGACATTTTAAGTATTAAATGACATTTAACAGTTGATTAAATGACATTAAACAGTTGATTAAATGACATTTGTCAGTTGACTAAATGACTCTCAACCATAATTTTAAATTAATTGTCAGTAGACTAGCAATTACATAATATTTAACATTTTTAAGTATTAAATGACATTTAACGGTTGATTAAATGATAGTAAACAATTGATTAAATAACATTTGTCAATTGACTTAATGACTGTCAACCACAATTTTAAATTAATTGTCAATAGATTACCAATTACATAATATTTGACATTTTAAGTATTAAATGACATTTAACAGTTAAATAAATATCATTTAACAGTTGCTTAAATGACATTTTTACATGGGTAGCCTAAAATGACACCTGTCAGAAATTATATGTAGTCAGAATTAAAATATACTAAATGACAACTGTTGATAAACTCATAGACTTTAAAAGAAAGTGTAATACCTGTTGACAACATGTTATGCACTTGTAACTGTTACAAAACAATATCCGCAGCTTGTAACCAATTTTTAGCGATTGTGTTTTGTTAAATAAATTAACGGACAACAATAACCTATTCTACTTTAATTAATTAATTTTATAATCAAAAAACCGAAAATGTTTCACAAATTGAGGTCAAAATTGTTTGGAAAATTTATTATTATTTACAACAGTTTCCCATTAAAATATTTGGCAAGAATCCAATCTAAATTATTTCCGCACAATTGCATTGATATTTATAAATAAACTCGATCGATTGAAAAAAAAATTGTAAACGCACAGTGATTGCACACTTTTCGCATGTAAAATATAAATAGCTACAAATACAGTACTACTCACCTCAACACAACTATTTTGAGTTGGTGTCTTTCAGAAATGGGTAAACAAGCACTGCGGGAGATGACGCGGATAACTAACTACTGCTCTCGGTAGTGGAAGTAGATAGACTCATTGCAATCGAGTGCTGAAAATAATATAAACAAGTTTTGGTAATTAATCAAATGCGTGCGCTTTGCAGTGAGTGAGTTAAGTGGGGATGACGAATACTTGCGACGCCGGGTCGATTATACATTAAACAAACATACATATGCAGCAGCATACTAAGTTAATTAAATTGAATGCAATTAAGCAATTGCTTCAACAGGAAATGATTATCAGCACGGGGTACTGAAAACATTTATCATTGAGAATTAAAGATGTCAAAATTGTCATTGATTAATCAAATTTGCACAATACAATCTCAATACATGTAATAAACATGTGAATAGGTTAAAATATAATATATTAATTATGTATTTATTTTTGTGTGTATTTTGTAAAGTTAAATTTTAATTTTCTATTAAATTTAAATCTTTTGCTCGTCGGGTAGTTCTGACAAATGCGCCATCTGTGGAGAATAAACTGCGAAATCTGCCTAAAGTGTTGCCTATAATTTAAGTTTAATTTGTGGGCGAGTTACTCCTTCTACTGTGGCTTACCCAATGAAGTAGAGTACTTCATTGGGCTTACCCATCCGCCAAAGTGTTAGTCATCCAAAGGTCACTGTTTATCCCACCTCTTGTGTGCTTGGATTTACATATGAAAGAATTGTTTAATAATAAATCTCTTGATAACTAACGCTTGGGTGGGTGGGTAGGAATAAAGTTTAATTTGTGGGCGAGTTACTTCTTTTACTGTGGCCTACCACAAAAGTTAGAAAGAAACATACTTTTAGCCGGCGGAGGGAGACGCAAATGCTCCTGTGATAAGCCATAGACCTCAGCAGGTTGCCCGCCAAACCGCAAGTCCGTGGGTCAAAGGGTTTTTCTTTGGCGATTAATTGAATGTTTGGTTTAATTAAGAAATTTTGAAACCACAACATACTTTGTAGTTTTGTGTAATTTTGCTCCAATACCATTGTGCTTTTTTAAGTCATTGTATCTTGCTTATGAATAAAGTTAGAAACATCAAATTTGGTTTTTAAATAGCTTAGATGTTAGTTCAAAGTATGCTAATTTCAATTTTTAAATATTTAAAGAATTTTGGAACTATAACATACTTTGTAGTTTCGTGTAATTTTGCTCCAATACCAATGTGCTTTTTTACGTCATTGTATCTTGGTTATGGGTAAAGCTGGAAACATCAAATTTGGTTTCTAAATAGCCTAGATGTTAGCCAAATGTATGCTAATTTAAATTTTCAAATATTTTAAGAAATTTTGAAACCACAACATACTTTGTAGTTTTGTGTAATTTTGCTTCAATACGATTGTGCTTCTTTAAGTCTTTGTATCTTGGTTATGAAAAAAGCTGGAAACATCAAATTTGGTTTTCAAGTAGCCTAGATGTTAGCCTAAAATATACCATTTTTAATTTTCAAATATTTTAAGAAATTTTAAAACCACAACTTACTTTGTAGTTTAGTGTAATTTTGCTCCAATACAATTGTGCTTCATTAAGTCTTTGTATCTTGATTATGGGTAAAGTTAGAAACATCAAATTTGGTTTACAAGTAGCCTAGATGTTAGCTTAAAGTATGCCAATTTCAATTTTTAAATATTTTAACAAATTTTGAAACCACAACATACTTTGTAGTTTAGTGTAATTTTGCTCCAATACAATTGTGCTTCTTTAAGTCTTTGTATCTTGATTATGGGTAAAGTTAGAAACATCAAATTTGGTTTACAAGTAGCCTAGATGTTAGCTTAAAGTATGCCAATTTCAATTTTTAAATATTTTAACAAATTTTGAAACCACAACATACTTTGTAGTTTTGTGTAATTTTGCTTCAATACTTGTACTTCTTTAAGTCTTTGTATCTTGGTTATAAGTAAAGTTAACAACATCAAATTTGGTTTCCAAGTAGCCTAGATGTTAGCCTAGAATATACCAATTTTAATTTTCAAACATTTTAAGAAATTTTGAAACCACAACAAACTTTGTAGTTTTGTGTAATTTTGCTCCAATACCATTGTGCTTTTTTAAGTCATTGTATCTTGCTTATGGATAAAGTTAGAAACATCAAATTTAATTTCTTAATAGCCTAGATGTTAGCCCAAAGTATGCCAATTTCAATTTTTAAATATTTTAAGAAATTTTGAAACCACAGCATACTTTGTAGTTTTGTGTAATTTTGCTCCAATACGATTGTGCTTCTTTAAGTCTTTGTATCTTGATTATGGGTAAAGTTAGAAACATCAAATTTAGTTTCTAAATAGCTTAGATGTTAGCCAAAAGTATGCTAATTTAAATTTTTAAATATTTTAAGAAATTTTCAAACTACAACATACTTTGTAGTTTTGTGTAATAATGCTCCAATACCATTGTCCTTCTTTAAGTTTTCGTATCTTGATTATAGGTAAAGTTAGAAACATCAAATTTGGTTTCCAAGTAGCCTAGATGTTAGCCTAAAGTATGCCAATTTCAATTTTCAAATATTTTAAGAAATTTTGAAACCACAACATACTTTGTAGTTTTGTGTAATTTTGCTCCAATACGATTGTGCTTCTTTAAGTCTTTGTATCTTGGTTATGGATAAAGCTGGAAACATCAAATTTGGTTTCTAAATAGCCAAAATGTTAGCCTATAATATACCAATTTTAATTTTCAAATATTTTAAGAAATTTTGAAACCACAACATACTTTGTACTTTCATGTAATAATGCTCCAATACAATTGTGCTTTTTTAAGTTTTTGTTTCTTGGTTATGGGTAAAGTTAGAAAAATCAAATTTGGTTCCCAAATAGCTTAGATGTTAGACTAATGTATGCTAATTTTAATTTTCAAATATTTTAAGAAATTTTAAAATCACAACATACTTTGTAGTTTCGTGTAATTTTGCTCCAATACGATTGTGCTTCTTTAAGTCTTTGTATCTGGATTATGGGTAAAGTTAGAAACATCAAATTTGGTTTCTAAGTAGCCTAGATGTTAGCCTAAAATTAACCAATTTTAATTTTCAAAAATTTTAAGAAATTTTGAAACCATAACATACTTTGTAGTTTTGTGTAATTTTGCTCCAATACGATTGTGCTTTTTTAAGTCATTGTATCTTGCTTATGGATAAAGTTAGAAACATCAAATTTAGTTTCTAAATAGCTTAGATGTTAGCCAAAAGTATGCTAATTTAAATTTTTAAATATTTTAAGAAATTTTCAAACTACAACATACTTTGTAGTTTTGTGTAATAATGCTCTAATACCATTGTCCTTCTTTAAGTCTTTGTATCTTGATTATGGGTAAAGTTAGAAACATTAAATTTGGTTTCCAAGTAGCCTAGTTGTTAGCCTAAAGCATGCTAATTTTAATTTTCAAATATTTTAACAAATTTTGAAACCACAACATACTTTGTAGTTTTGTGTAATTTTGCTCCAATACGATTGTGCTTCTTTAAGTCTTTGTATCTTGATTATGGGTAAAGTTAGAAACATCAAATTTGGTTTCCAAGTAGCCTAGATGTTAGCCTAAAGTATGCCAATTTCAATTTTCAAATATTTTAAGAAATTTTGAAACCACAACATACTTTGTAGTTTTGTGTAATTTTGCTCCAATACGATTGTGCTTCTTTAAGTCTTTGTATCTTGGTTATGGATAAAGCTGGAAACATCAAATTTGGTTTCTAAATAGCCAAAATGTTAGCCTATAATATACCAATTTTAATTTTCAAATATTTTAAGAAATTTTGAAACCACAACATACTTTGTACTTTCATGTAATAATGCTCCAATACAATTGTGCTTTTTTAAGTTTTTGTTTCTTGGTTATGGGTAAAGTTAGAAAAATCAAATTTGGTTCCCAAATAGCTTAGATGTTAGACTAATGTATGCTAATTTTAATTTTCAAATATTTTAAGAAATTTTAAAATCACAACATACTTTGTAGTTTCGTGTAATTTTGCTCCAATACGATTGTGCTTCTTTAAGTCTTTGTATCTGGATTATGGGTAAAGTTAGAAACATCAAATTTGGTTTCTAAGTAGCCTAGATGTTAGCCTAAAATTAACCAATTTTAATTTTCAAAAATTTTAAGAAATTTTGAAACCATAACATACTTTGTAGTTTTGTGTAATTTTGCTCCAATACGATTGTGCTTTTTTAAGTCATTGTATCTTGCTTATGGATAAAGTTAGAAACATCAAATTTAGTTTCTAAATAGCTTAGATGTTAGCCAAAAGTATGCTAATTTAAATTTTTAAATATTTTAAGAAATTTTCAAACTACAACATACTTTGTAGTTTTGTGTAATAATGCTCTAATACCATTGTCCTTCTTTAAGTCTTTGTATCTTGATTATGGGTAAAGTTAGAAACATTAAATTTGGTTTCTAAGTAGCCTAGTTGTTAGCCTAAAGAATGCTAATTTTAATTTTTAAATATTTTAACAAATTTTGAAACCACAACATACTTTGTAGTTTTGTGTAATTTTGCTCCAATACGATTGTGCTTCTTTAAGTCTTTGTATCTTGATTATGGGTAAAGTTAGAAACATCAAATTTGGTTTACAAGTAGCCTAGATGTTAGCCGAAAATATGCCAATTTCAATTTTTAAATATTTTAACAAATTTTGAAACCACAACATACTTTGTAGTTTCGTGTAATTTTGCTTCAATACTTGTACTTCTTTAAGTCTTTGTATCTTGGTTATAAGTAAAGTTAACAACATCAAATTTGGTTTCCAAGTAGCCTAGATGTTAGCCTAGAATATACCAATTTTAATTTTCAAACATTTTAAGAAATTTTGAAACCACAACAAACTTTGTAGTTTCGTGTAATTTTGCTTCAATACGATTGTGCTTCTTTAAGATTTTGTATCTTGGTTATGGATAAAGCTGGAAACATCAAATTTGGTTTCTAAATAGTCTAGATGTTAGCCTAAAATATATCAATTTTAATTTTCAAATTTTTTTTAAAATTTTGGAACTACAACATACTTTGTAGTTTTGTGTAATAATGCTCCAATACGATTGTGCTTCTTTAAGTCTTTGTATCTTCATTATGGGTAAAGTTAGAAACATCAAATTTAGTTTTCAATTAGCCTAGATGTTAGCCTAAAATATACTAATTTTAATTTTCAAATGTTTTTAGAAATTTTAAAACCACAACATAATTTGTAGTTTCGTGTAATAATTATAATGCTTCAATACCATTGTGCTTTTTAAAGTCATTGTATCTTGCTTATGGATAAAGTTAGAAACATCAAATTTGGTTTCTAAATAGCCTAGATGTTAGCTTAAAATATACTAATTTTAATTTTCAAATAATTTAAGAAATTTTGAAACCACAACATACTTTGTAGTTTCGTGTAATTTTGCACCAATACGATTGTGCTTCTTTAAGTCTTTGTATCTTGGTTATGGGTAAAGTTAGAAACATCAAATTTGGTTTCCAAATAGCCTAGATGTTAGCCTAAGATATACCAATTTTAATTTTCAAATATTTTAAGAAATTTTGAAACCACTACATCCTTTGTAGTTTTGTGTAATAATGCTCCAATATCATTGTGCTTCTTTAAGTCATTGTATCTTGGTTATGGATAAATCTGGAAACATCAAATTTGGTTTCTAATTAGCCTAGATGTTTGCCTAAAATATACTAATTTTTATTTTTAAGTATTTTAAGAAATTTTGAAACCACAACATACTTTGTAGTTTTGTGTAATTTTGCTCCAATACGATTGTGCTTCTTTAAGTCTTTGTATCTTGATTATGGGTAAAGTTAGAAACATCAAATTTGGTTTTTAAACAGCCTAGATGTTAGCCTAAAATATACCAATTTTAATTTTCAAATATTTTAAGAAATTTTGAAACCACAACATACTTTGTAGTTTCGTGTAATTTTGCTCCAATACGATTGTGCTTCTTTAAGTCTTTGTATCTTGATTATGGGTAAAGTTAGAAACATCAAATTTGGTTTCTAAATAGCCTAGATGTTAACCTAAAATATACCAATTTTAATTTTAAAATATTTTAAGAAATTTTGAAACCACAACATACTTTGTAGTTTCGTGTAATAATGCTCCAATACCATTGTGCTTCTTTAAGTCTTTGTATCTTGATTATGGACAAAGCTGGAAACATCAAATTTGGTTTTTAAATAGCCTAGATGTTAACCTAAAGTATGCTAATTTTAATTTTAAAATATTTTAAGAAATTTTGAAACCACAACATACTTTGTAGTTTTATGTAATTTTGCATCAATGGCATTGTGCTTCTTTAAGTCTTTGTATCTTGGTTATGGGTAAAGTTAGAAACATCAAATTTGGTTTCTAAATAGCCTAGATATTACCCTAAAATATACCAATTTTAATTTTCAAATATTTTAAGAAATTTTGAAACTACAACATACTTTGTAGTTTTGTGTAATAATGCTCCAATATCATTGTGCTTCTTTAAGTCATTGTATCTTGGTTATGGATAAATCTGGAAACATCAAATTTGGTTTCTAATTAGCCTAGATGTTTGCCTAAAATATACTAATTTTTATTTTCAAGTATTTTAAGAAATTTTGAAACCACAACATACTTTGTAGTTTTGTGTAATTTTGCTCCAATACGATTGTGCTTCTTTAAGTCTTTGTATCTTGATTATGGGTAAAGTTAGAAACATCAAATTTGGTTTTTAAACAGCCTAGATGTTAGCCTAAAATATACCAATTTTAATTTTAAAATATTTTAAGAAATTTTGAAACCACAACATACTTTGTAGTTTCGTGTAATAATGCTCCAATACCATTGTGCTTCTTTAAGTCTTTGTATCTTGATTATGGACAAAGCTGGAAACATCAAATTTGGTTTTTAAATAGCCTAGATGTTAACCTAAAGTATGCCAATTTTAATTTTAAAATATTTTAAGAAATTTTGAAACCACAACATACTTTGTAGTTTTATGTAATTTTGCATCAATGGCATTGTGCTTCTTTAAGTCTTTGTATCTTGGTTATGGGTAAAGTTAGAAACATCAAATTTGGTTTCTAAATAGCCTAGATATTAACCTAAAATATACCAATTTTAATTTTCAAATATTTTAAGAAATTTTGAAACTACAACATACTTTGTAGTTTTGTGTAATAATGCTCCAATATCATTGTGCTTCTTTAAGTCATTGTATCTTGGTTATGGATAAATCTGGAAACATCAAATTTGGTTTCTAATTAGCCTAGATGTTTGCCTAAAATATACTAATTTTTATTTTCAAGTATTTTAAGAAATTTTGAAACCACAACATACTTTGTAGTTTTGTGTAATTTTGCTCCAATACGATTGTGCTTCTTTAAGTCTTTGTATCTTGATTATGGGTAAAGTTAGAAACATCAAATTTGGTTTTTAAACAGCCTAGATGTTAGCCTAAAATATACCAATTTTAATTTTCAAATATTTTAAGAAATTTTGAAACCACAACATACTTTGTAGTTTCGTGTAATAATGCTCCAATACCATTGTGCTTCTTTAAGTCTTTGTATCTTGATTATGGACAAAGCTGGAAACATCAAATTTGGTTTTTAAATAGCCTAGATGTTAACCTAAAGTATGCTAATTTTAATTTTTAAATATTTTAAGAAATTTTGAAACCACAACATACTTTGTAGTTTTGTGTAATTTTGCTTCAATACCCTTGTGCTTTTTCAAATCTTTGAATCTTGGTTATGGATAAAGCTGGGTTTACTTTGACTTGCCACTCGTTCAACCGTTCTTGCGAGTGATCTTGAAGAAGCTGCGTCATCAGCATATTGATAAAACAGAGCCTTGCGAGACCCCTGGTAGTGTTCTAGGGTTGAAATATGAAACTATCAGCCTCACAAGACGCTTTAGAAAATTGTTCTTTTACAATTTAAAGAGAACCTTGTTGAACGTCAAAAAAGACAAAAGACTACCTCTGTGATTTTTTTCAGTCTAAAACTCTCGATAATAAGGTCCGACACGCGGTTTAGTTGATGAACAGATGAATGGCCCTATATAAACGCATGTTGGGGGGGGCGGGGGGGTAACTCTGGGGGGTAGCAGTTTTTTTGGGAAAGTTTATTACTTTGGGGGCGATAACATAGGTGGCGTTTGCCGTAATGAATAAAGTTGAATTAGTTTTCTTAGCCCTTTTTCTCTTGGTGGCGACGGCGTTGCTTCCTAGTCCTTGTTCTCCGATGTTGATGAGGAGGTAGCGTTGGTAGGAATAGCAAGAGCGGCGTCTTGCTGGCATATAGCGTCTGCCTGCTTTGCGATAGTGGCGGTCAACTTGTCGATCGTTCTCTGGAGGGCCGTGATCTTCTTCTCAAAGAAGTCATTGCTGTTAGACAGAGTTTCAGTCAGCTGCGCCTCGAAAGCTTTGTAGGACTTGGAGTGAGATTGATCATGGGACCTGTACCTTTTGTTTGGGACCGGTCATTTTTCCTGTGCCGGTTTTTTGACTTCTTTGGTCTCTTGGGTGCTGAGTGGCATTTTGTTGGGTTTACCCTGTGTCATTGCATTGAAGTTAAAAATTTTTGTTTATCAAGATTTTTGTCTAACCCTTAATTACAATTTTGGGGATTTGACATTTAAGCATTTATCTGTAAATTTTGAGATAACCTCTAAAAACATAAACTTTTGCGTTTAGAAGGGCACTAAACGCAAAGAAAACGCAACTGCTTTCTGCTAAAGCGAAAGTCTGTGGCTCAAAAGGTTCTCTTTCAACAATTGACTAAAAGTTTGGTTTTATCTCTAATACGTATATTGGTAAAATATAGACTTAGTTTCAAAAGTCTGGCCATAAAATACAAATTTCTGCCTAAAAAAATATAAAACCCGGTCATAAAGTATTAAAATCCGGCAAAAAACATAAAAATCTGCTTAAAATTGGCAACATTTGGTAACATTCTTAAAAATCTAATCATAAAACACAAAATCCAGCGCAAGAAAATTAAAATCCGTTCATAATTTAATTAAATCCGGCCAAAACAATAGTAATCAGATTAAAAAATTGCATGCAACCAGTTTTACAATATTGCAATAAAAGTTAAACAACTTTTTTTAAATAAATAATGTAACCTAAATTGACCTTAAATGTTAAAAATGACATTATGCCTTGAATAGACTTTGTGGAAAAAATAATTTTAGTTTAGTTTTTATAACGTCAATGGATTTTAGACAGTCTTTATTTTTATAACGTCAATGGTTTCCACAACTTAATTTTTATCATGTTCCCAGCATTAATGTCAAAAGAGTAAACTTCGTGTTGATATTAAAATAAACGATTTGTTTTGAAACGTTTTCTGTTGCTATAGCTATTGAAGTTAATTAACAAACAAGTTATTACATTAACAGGTAGAATGTGATCCCATTATTGTGTTGTGTTTAATTGTTAACAAATACCAACATAACCCTAAAACAATGGGCTTGGATTTTGATATATTGGAACATTGCAAGAAAGTGAGAGCAGATCATGGGCCCCCTTACACATGCCCTATTGAAAAATGTGGAAGAACATATAAATCTGTATGCGGATTACAATACCATTTAAAAAGTTACGACCACGATAATCCAATGCCGGAAACACCCAAACTGAGTACACCGAAAAATAAAAAAGGTCGACAGAGGGTGATTAAAGTACCACCAACACCTATTATACCTGAACCTGAACCGCTAACGTATGAAGAAGCTCAAAAAATGGTACAATTTGAAGCTGGGGGACAAATGATGCGGGTTAATATTAACGATACGCTTGATATATTTTCAAAAGATGATTTTCCTGATGATGATAGCGGTATTGAGATTAAAACTGAGGAAATTAAAGGTAATTAATTAATTTATCGATTTTTATTATTCAAAATTTTAATTATAGTAGAACCAACGACGATTCAATTACCCGAGGCTAGTTATACTGAAATGGATTATAATATATGTGATGCACCGGCACGACCGAATGCGTATATAAGATTTATTGAAAAAAGTGCCGAGGAATTGGATGGTGAGGTTGAATACGATGTAGATGAAGAGGATACGGCCTGGCTTGCTATTATTAATAAAAAGCGTGAAGAAACCGGAACGACATCTGTATCGGTTGATATATTGGAACTATTAATGGATCGATTGGAAAAAGAATCGTATTTTCAAGCATCCGTTAATGGACAAACGGGTGCTGTTGTCGATGACGATGCTGTTTGTTGTATTTGCATGGACGGCGAATGCCAGAACACGAATGTTATTTTATTTTGCGATATGTGTAATTTAGCCGTACATCAGGATTGTTACGGGGTTCCTTACATACCCGAAGGGCAATGGTTGTGTAGACGGTTCGTATTTGTTTTGTAATTGATTAAATCTAATTGGATTAATTTTAGTTGTTTGCAATCACCGAGTCGAGCCGTTGATTGTGTATTATGTCCGAATCAAGGCGGTGCTTTTAAACAAACAGATCGAGGCCATTGGGCGCATGTTGTATGCGCTTTATGGATACCGGAAGTACGATTTGCGAATACTGTTTTCTTAGAACCGATTGATTCAATTGAAACTATTCCTGCTGCGCGATGGCGGTTATCGTGCTACGTATGCAAACAAAAAGGAGTCGGAGCTTGTATTCAATGCCATAAACAGAATTGTTATTCTGCTTTTCACGTAACGTGTGCTCAGCAAGCGGGATTATATATGAAAATGGATACGGTTAAAGATAGTGGAGGCGATTCGCAACCTGTTTTAGTGCAGAAAATTGCTTATTGTGATGTGCATGCTCCACCGGATTTTAGTAAGCTATTTATTATTATAAAAGTATGTTTTATTGATTGCTTTTTTAATTAGATGATGCGAAAAAGGAGGATACCAAACAGAAAATGAAACAGGCTAGGAAAATGTTGGCTAAAAAGCGGGGGACAGTTCCAGTTATTTTAATGCCAACGATTCCTCCCGAAAAGATTCAGGAAGTTGCTTCTTTGGTTACTATACAGAAGAAGTCCCATTTTATTCAGCGCTTGATTGCATATTGGACGTTGAAGCGGCAGTTTAGGAATGGGGTTCCTTTATTGAGGCGGTTGCAGAGTGCTCAAGGTAAATGTCATTATGAATTTGTGGTTTTATGTAATTTTGCTTCAATGCTATTTTAAGTACCGGTTATGTGTGAAGTTAGAAACATCAAATTTGGTTTCCAAATAGCCTAGATGTTAGCCTAAAGTATGCCAATTTCAGTTTGCAAATATTTTAAGACATTTTGAAACCACAACATACTTTGTAGTTTCGTTTAATTTTGCTCCAATACTATTGTGCTTCTTTAAGTCTTTGTATCTTGGTTATGGGAAAAGCTAGAAACATCAAATTTGGTTTCTAAATAGCCTAGATGTTAGCCTACAATATACTAATTTTAATTTTTAAATATTTTAAGAAATTTTGAAACCACAACATACTTTGTACTTTCATGTAATTTTGCTCCAATAACATTGTGCTTTTTAAAGTCATTGTATCTTGGTTATGGGTCAGTTAGAAACATCAAATTTGGTTTTCAAATAGCATAGATGTTTGCCTAAAGTATGCCAATTTCAATTTTCAAATATTTTAACAAATTTTGAAACCACAACATACTTTGTAGTTTCGTGTAAGTTTGCTCTTATACCATTGTGCTTTTTTAAGTCTTTGTATCTTGGTTATGGGTACAGTTAGAAACATCAAATTTGGTTTCCAAATAGCCTAGATGTTAGACTAAAGTATGCCAATTTCAATTTTCAAATATTTTAAGAAATTTTAAAACCACAACATACTTTGAAGTTTTATGTGATTTTGCATCAATTGTGCTTTTCTAAGTCTTTGTATCTTGGTTATGGATAAAGTTAGAAACATCAAGTTTGGTTTCTAAATAGCCTAGATGTTAGCCTTAAGTATGCTAATTTCAATTTTCAAATATTTTAAGAAATTTTGAAACCAGAACTTTGTAGTTTCATGTGATTTTGCATCAATTGTGCTTTTCTAAGTCTTTGTATCTTGGTCATGGATAAAGCTAGAAACATCAATATTGGTTTCTAAATAGCCTTAAGTATGCCAATTTCAATTTTCAAATATTTTAAGAAATTTTGAAACCACAACATACTTTGTAGTTTTGTGTAATTTTGCTCCAATACGATTGTGCTTCTTTAAGTCTTTGTATCTTGATTATGGGTAAAGTTAGAAACATCAAATTTGGTTTCCAAGTAGCCTAGATGTTAGCCTAAAGTATGCCAATTTCAATTTTCAAATATTTTAACAAATTTTGAAACCACAACATACTTTGTAGTTTCGTGTAATTTTGCTCCAATACGATTGTGCTTCTTTAAGTCTTTGTATCTTGATTATGGGTAAAGTTAGAAACATCAAATTTGGTTTCCAAGTAGCCTAGATGTTAGCCTAAAGTATGCCAATTTCAATTTTCAAATATTTTAACAAATTTTGAAACCACAACATACTTTGTAGTTTCGTGTAATTTTGCTCTTATACGATTGTGCTTTTTTAAGTGTTTGTATCTTGGTTATGGGTACAGTTAGAAACATCAAATTTGGTTTCCAAATAGCCTAGATGTCAGCCTAAAGTATGCTAATTTCAGTTTGCAAATATTTTAAGACATTTTGAAACCACAACATACTTTGTAGTTTCGTTTAATTTTGCTCCAATACTATTGTGCTTCTTTAAGTCTTTATATCTTGGTTATGGGAAAAGCTAGAAACATCAAATTTGGTTTCTAAATAGCCTAGATGTTAGCCTACAATATACTAATTTTAATTTTTAAATATTTTAAGAAATTTTGAAACCACAACATACTTTGTAGTTTCGTGTAATTTTGCTCCAATACGATTGTGCTTCTTTAAGTCTTTGTATCTTGGTTATGGGTACAGTTAGAAACATCAAATTTGGTTTCCAAGTAGCCTACATGTTAGCCTGAAGTATGCCAATTTCAATTTTCAAATATTTTAAGAAATTTTGAAACCACAACATACTTTGTAGTTTTGTGTAATTTTGCTCCAATACGATTGTGCTTCTTTAAGTCTTTGTATCTTGATTATGGGTAAAGTTAGAAACATCAAATTTGGTTTCCAAGTAGCCTAGATGTTAGCCTAAAGTATGCCAATTTCAATTTTCAAATATTTTAAGAAATTTTGAAACCACAACATACTTTGTAGTTTTGTGTAATTTTGCTCCAATACGATTGTGCTTCTTTAAGTCTTTGTATCTTGATTATGGGTAAAGTTAGAAACATTAAATTTGGTTTCCAAGTAGCCTAGATGTTAGCCTAAAGTATGCCAATTTCAATTTTCAAATATTTTAACAAATTTTGAAACCACAACATACTTTGTAGTTTCGTGTAATTTTGCTCTTATACCATTGTGCTTTTTTAAGTCTTTGTATCTTGGTTATGGGTACAGTTAGAAACATCAAATTTGGTTTCCAAATAGCCTAGATGTTAGACTAAAGTATGCCAATTTCAATTTTCAAATATTTTAAGAAATTTTAAAACCACAACATACTTTGAAGTTTTATGTGATTTTGCATCAATTGTGCTTTTCTAAGTCTTTGTATCTTGGTTATGGATAAAGTTAGAAACATCAAATTTGGTTTCTAAATAGCCTAGATGTTAGCCTTAAGTATGCTAATTTCAATTTTCAAATATTTTAAGAAATTTTGAAACCACAACATACTTTGTAGTTTTGTGTAATTTTGCTTCAATACGATTGTGTTTCTTTAAGTCTTTGTATCTTGCTTATGGATAAAGTTAGAAACATCAAATTTGGTTTCTAATTAGCCTAGATATTAGCCCAAAGTATGCCAATTTTAATTTTTAAATATTTTAAGAAATTTTAAAACCACAACATACTTTGTAGTTTCGTGTAATTTTGTTCCAATACGATTGTGCTTCTTTAAGTCTTTATATCTTGATTATGGGTAAATTTAGAAACATCAAATTTGGTTTCCAAGTAACATAGATGTTAGCCTAAAGTATGCCAATTTCAATTTTCAAATATTTTAACAAATTTTGAAACCACAACATACTTTGTAGTTTCGTGTAATTTTGCTCCAATACGATTGTGCTTCTTTAAGTTTTTGTATCTTGATTATGGGTAAAGTTAGAAATATCAAATTTGGTTTCCAAGTAGCTTAGATGTTAGCCTAAAGTATGCCAATTTCAATTTTCAAATATTTTAAGAAATGTTGAAACCACAACATACTTTGTAGTTTCGTGTAATTTTGCTCTAATACGATTGTGCTTCTTTAAGTCTTTGTATCTTGGTAATGGGTATAGTTAGGAACATCAAATTTGGTTTCCAAGTAGCCTATATGTTAGCCTGAAGTATGCCAATTTCAATTTTCAAATATTTTAAGAAATTTTGAAACCACAACATACTTTGTAGTTTTGTGTAATTTTGCTCCAATACGATTGTGCTTCTTTAAGTCTTTGTATCTTGATTATGGGTATAGTTAGGAACATCAAATTTGGTTTCCAAGTAGCCTATATGTTAGCCTGAAGTATGCCAATTTCAATTTTCAAATATTTTAAGAAATTTTGAAACCACAACATACTTTGTAGTTTTGTGTAATTTTGCTCCAATACGATTGTGCTTCTTTAAGTCTTTGTATCTTGATTATGGGTAAAGTTAGAAACATCAAATTTGGTTTCCAAATAGCCTAGATGTTAGACTAAAGTATGCCAATTTCAATTTTCAAATATTTTAAGAAATTTTGAAACCACAACATACTTTGTAGTTTCGTGTAATTTTGCTCTAATACGATTGTGCTTCTTTAAGTCTTTGTATCTTGGTTATGGGTAAAGTTAGGAACATCAAATTTGGTTTCCAAGTAGCCTACATGTTAGCCTGAAGTATGCCAATTTCAATTTTCTAATATTTTAAGAAATTTTGAAACCACAACATACTTTGTAGTTTCATGTAATTTTGCTACAATTTCATTGTGCTTCTTTAAGTCTTTGTATCTTGGTTATGGATAAAGCTAGAAACATCATATTTGGTTTTTAAATAGCATTAAGTATGCCAATTTCAATTTTCAGATATTTTAAGAAATTTTGAAACCACAACATACTTTGTAATTTCATGTAATTTTGCTCTAATACCATTGTGCTTCTTTAAGTATTTGTATCTTGGTTATGGGTAAAGTTAGGAACATCAAATTTGGTTTCCAAATAGCATAGATATTAGCCTAAAGTGTGCCAATTTCAATTTTCAAATATTTTAAGAAATTTTGAAACTACATTTTTTTTTTTTTTTTATTTTATTTAAATTTAAATGGCCTCACTTCAATGCCAACAACAAGATGTTGTTGGCTTGGTATTCGAGACCTACATACATACATACATTTTTTTTTACATAATATACAGTTTTTACATAATATACAGTTTTTTACATAATATACAGTTCATTAAACTTAGTGTTAGTATAGTATGGTATGGTGGTTTTTTACATGAATTTTAATATAATAAGTTTGTATACGAGTATGAATGATACATTTATGTCGTAGTTTCAGCTATTTTGTTTATTTTTGTAGTATTTACCGATTTCTGTTTTGAATTCTTTAAGATTTTCAATTTTTGTAATTTTATTTGGTAGTTTGTTAAATTCATTGCTGCCTTCTACTAGTAAGCTTTTATTCAGTATAGTTGTTCTGTTTTTTTTTAGTAAATATATTGCTTTTTCGTCTAGTGTCATATCCATGTATGTTTTTGTTTTTTTGTAATTTTATATTTGTTTTTATCTTGCCGTTTAGTATTTTATATATAAGAATACATTTATCTTTTTTAATTTTATTTTTAATGTTTAGTTCTTGTACTTTCCTGTATAACTGAATTGTAGGTGTTTTTCTTTCTAAGTTATGCAGAAGTTTTAATATTTTATTTTGTTGTCTTTGGATTTGGTTTATATTTTTTTGGGTTATTTATCAAATAATTTATTTTTGAAGTAAATAAAGTATTATAAATTTGCTGTTTGGATGCTTGTTGTAAGTAATTTTTTGCTCTATACAATGCTCCAATGGTAGCACTATTTTTCTTTGTAATAGCATCTACATGTGTATCCTAGCTTAGATTATCACTTATCCATAGACCAAGATATTTAGTCTTAGATGTTTTATGTATTTCAATGTTGTTAATTTTTATATTGACGTCTATCTTTACTTTATTTTTGTTAGCTATTACCATATATGTAATTTTTTCTTCATTTTCTGTTAACAAGTTATTTTTAAACCATTCCATTACAATTTTTATTCTCTTGTTTATTCTGCTTTCCATTTCTTTGAGATTAGTACACTGTACATAATACATGTATCATCTGCATATATGTACGGTTTTCCAGTTATGTTTAATTCTTGGATGTCATTTATATATAGTATGTATAATGTAGGAGCTAGTGTTCCACCTTGTGGTAAACCGTATAGTGGGGTTTCGATATTACTATATGCCGTTCCTATTTTTGTTTGTTGTTTGCGGTTGGTAATGTAACTTGTCAATAATTTTAGTGCGTTTCCTCTAATTCCCATATTGCAGAGTTTGTTAGTAAGCAAGTTTTTTGAGATTGTATCAAAGGCTTTTTTCATATCAATGTAAATATTAATTATGTAATTTCCTTCATCTAATTTCTCATACATATCTTGTACTAATTCGGTGCACGCTCCAGTTGTTCCCGAATTTTCCTGGGAAGCATACTGATATGTTGATATTAGTTTATTTTCTTGTATGTGATCTTTTAGTTGTTGTAGTATCACCTTTTTGGTTGAGGAAGATGATAAGCGCGATCAAGAGGGCGCACCTCAATCGGCAAATCACTACAACAAGGGTGATGACGACCCGGCAAGGGAGAAAGAAGAGGAAACGAGAAGATTTGAACTGGAGCTTTTGAAGGAACAGGACAAACGGGGTAGCCTGAGCAGGTCACCTATCAGGAGGATCCCGGATGCAAAGAAAGAAACACCGGCTGCTCAACCAGAGAACAAGGATGGGAAACAGGAGGGTCAGGGGTCCGTTATAGGACAGCTCCCGAAATGTATAAGCCTAGTGGATAAGGCGGAGCAAACAGAAACAATGGAGACAGCGGAGGAAAGGAATCAACGAGACAGGATCAACGAATGCCTTTCACGTAAAAAAGGGGTCAAAGCACTACATGAGCTGATGGAAGTAGACTGGACAGAAGACCTATTTACGAATTGCGAGCAGACGAGTGATACCTTTAAAGCTGACAGTAAGGAAGACTTAGTAGTAATATTAAGTAGTAGCGAGAGCACAAAGGGATACCCTGAAAAAATAATAGCGGAGAGACACCCGGAATTGATAGCAGCAATGACGGAGGATCAACAAGAAACTAAATGGTGGTGTGGGGTTACAAAAAGCTCCATAATTGCCCAAAATGGCAAAGCAGAAGAGGAAAATGAAAGACTCACGTATGTAGTGAAAACCATGAAGGGGATGGGAACACTAGAAGGAAGTAGAGGAATAATCAACGCTATGCAGGAAGTAAAGGCAATGACAATGGAAAAGGGAAAATCGAGACTAGCCTGTATCACGAATGCAGAACCAGATATGGCCAGGAAAGTGATGGAATACTGTCTTAAAAATGAGGAGCTTAAAATGACTATCCATGGCAAAAGGAAACCAACGCAAGGAAGAAAAAACGAGATGCCAAAGAAGCGCTGGGATAGACAGATGGATACGATTCTTATCAAACCAAAAGAGGACTGCAGCTATGCAGAAGTAATGAAATGTATGAAGAATGAAGTGAACACGGGCGAGATCATCATCGCAGGGATAAATAAAACGAAAGATGGCAACATTAAACTTGTGGTTAAAAATAATAAGGAAGAAGTAAGGAAGGAGTTCAGGAAAACACTCGATGAGAAAATCAACAAGGTAGCCAACATTGAACTAAATGAAAGAAAAAAGACAATACGACTTCTAGACGTGGACGGAGACTTCAATGAAGATAAGGTGAAGGATGAAATCAACATGGAACTCCTGAGAGACAACCTGAGCGCCAAGGTAGATTCGGTGAAACTATCAGAAAAGGTCAACCAGAATGGAGTAAGATATGCCTTCGTGAACATGCAGGAAAAGGCAGCAGAGCACCTGATAAGGAAAAGGAAAATAGGCTCAGGCTGGAATAGATGGAGGGTGATGGAGGTATTTGCTCCGCCAAAATGCTACAAATGCCATAGAATAGGTCACAAGGCAATGGACTGTAAAAGTACGGATGGCGAGCCCTGCAGGAACTGTGGGGGGACCGGACATAAAGTGAAAGACTGCACCAATAAACAGAAGTGCTACTTATGCAATATAGAAGGTCACAAAACGGACAGCATGAGATGCCCGGCGTTCAGGAAACTGGTGCAAGCACAGAAGGAGAAAGAAAGGGCCGGAAGGGCTAGAAAATGAAGGTTATACAGGTTAACCTAAACAGATGTAGAGCGGCTATGGATCTACTAGAATGGAACTGTCAAAAAGCAGGAGCAGATTATGCCCTAGTCTCGGAACCAAATAAGAAAATAGCAGCAACTAGGAAAAGATGGATTATGGATAAAAATGAAGACGCGGCAATATACATCCCTGACAATACTAAATCTCCGGCATTAAAATCAGGAAGTGGGGTAGGCTACACCTGGGTGGAGGACCGGGACACAGTGATGTATGCCTGCTACTTCTCCCCAAATGAAAGCATTGAGCATTTCGAAAAGTGGCTAACAGAACTAAGTAAGGACCAAAAAAAACACAAGAAAGATAAGATCATTGGCGGGGACTTCAACGCCAAGTCAGGCATATGGGGGTCTCCCAAAGACGACCGGAAAGGTGACATGTTGGCGGAATGGGCAAACGAAAACGAACTCAGCGTCCTGAATAGAGGGGAAGTACCTACGTTCCAAAAAAACGGAGCAAAATCCTTCATAGATGTGACCCTGTGCACCTCTAAGATGGTAACAAAAATTAGCAACTGGCATGTGGGCGAGGAAGAGAATCTGAGTGACCACATGAACATACACTTCGAAGTCAGGCAGGGGAAGGTAAAGACTTGGGAGAAGACAAGAGAAATCACCGGATGGTCTTTCCGCAATGAGCAAGAGGCAAAATTCCTCTCAAACCTGGACCTAAACACAACGGGAATGGAACACACTGCTGAGAAAAGCTAAAAGAATCTATAATAAAAACCTGCAAAAAGACTTTAAAGAAAAAAGGGGGCAGGGTAAACTACAAACCAATGTATTGGTGGAGTGATGATATTGCAAACATGAGAAGGAGATGTATAAAAACTAAAAGGATTGTGACAAGACTAAACGGAAAAAACTCAAGAGACATATACTTTCTGCAACAAGCACAAGAGGCATACGCAGGTGAGAGAAAAGACCTGAAGAAGGCAATAATGGAATCCAAGAAGATGGCCTGGAAGAAACTATGCGAGGAACTAAATGGGGATATATGGGGCAAAGGATATAAAATAGTCACAAATAAAATAGGACAAAGATCCCCAATAACACTGTCAGGGGAGGAGATAACGGCTGAAGCCAAGAAACTCTTTCCGAACCTAGGCAGAACAACGTGGTTAGAGATAAGAACAGATATGGATATGATACCGGAATGTACAGAAGAAGAAATACTTAAGGCAGATGGTAAAATTAAAAGAAAAAAGGCACACGGGACAGACATGATACCGCCGGAGGTGATCAGAGCGATAGCAACAAAAAGACCTCAACTCTGCGCGAAGGTCCTTGACAAACTCATAAAGCAAGGCATCTTCCCCAAGGACTGGAAAAGGGCAAAATTAGTACTAATCGAGAAACCTACCAAAAAAAACGAAGACAAGGCATACCGACCTATTTGTCTACTGAACCCACTGGGAAAGCTGTATGAGCACGTCCTCAACACGAGACTTACAGAGGAACTAGACAGGAATGGTGGCCTGAGTAAAAACCAACACGGGTTCAGAGGTGGCCACTCCACACTGGATGCACTTAGACATGTTAGGGAAGCAGTGGGGCAGGTAGCTGAACATCCTACACACAAACTGGCGGTGTTGATCACCTTTGATATAAAGAATGCTTTCAACTCGGTGCCCTGGAGGGGACTAATAGAAGAATTAGAGAGAAGGGGAATTTCAACATACCTCAGAAAAATCTTATGCCACTATCTACAGGATAGAATCATAGAATGCAGCTCCGGAGCAACTTTGGAAATGACTTGCGGGGTGCCTCAGGGGTGTCCTGGGTCCTACCTTGTGGAATATATATTATGATGGTCTGCTGAGAGAGCAGATGACACAGGGGATTACCACAATAGCATATGCTGATGATCTAGCTATGGTTGTCAGGGGTAACAATATAAGGGAAATAGAAGAGGAGGCAGAGTGGGCGTCCTACAAGATAAAAAGGTGGATCAAAAAAATGGGTCTAGAACTGGCAACCCATAAAACGGAAGCTGTTGTCCTGGTGGGTAGAAGGAAGGACATCACAGTTAAAATCAAACTAGGGGATACAACAATCACATCCCAAGGCAGCATCAAATACCTAGGGATGAGGATAGGTAAAAACTGGAATATGAGCCCTCATATAACAGAGGTAAAGCAAAAAGCAGAGAAACTTGTAATGGCCCTGGCACGTATCATGCCGAATGTAGGGGTCCAAGGGCGGAGAAACGTAAAGTTATGGGTGCAACGGTGGACTCAATACTGCTGTATGCCGTACCCATCTGGATAGAAAGCTGCGAGAAAAAAAAATACAGAATAATACTAGAGCGGGCCAGAAGAAAAATGGCAATTAGAATAGCCAGTGCCTACAGAACAGTTTCGTCCAAGGCCATACAAGCAATAACGGGCACCATCCCCATACACCTTCTCGCCAAAGAGCGGGCCGAAGGCAAAGGGAAACAACCAAAGGGGCACAGCAAAGACAAGAGAGTGGAAACAATGAAAAAATGGGAAGCAGAATGGCAGTGCAAGGGTGACGTCGCCAGATGGACACAGACCCTCATACCCTTGGTGACACCGTGGGTAAACAGAAAACATGGTAACCTGAACTACCACCTCACACAGATCCTAACAGGTCATGGTTGTTTTGGGTCATATCTAAAAAGAATGTGCCTAGCAGAACAGGACGAATGCCCCTATTGTGGAGAGAAAGATACCCCGGAGCACACAATGGTAAAGTGCCCTCGCTGGAGAAGCACCAGAGAAGAGATGCAGCTAAGAGTCGGTAAAGAGATAACCGTAAACAACCTGACCACACTCATGCTTGAAAGTGCATACAACTGGAGGGCCATAGATGATGGAATACGGAGAATAATGGCAACAAAAGAAGAAGAGGAGAAAGCAAGAGCAGGAAGTCAAGGATAGTAGGATAAATAGAAGGTGTCCAGACTTTGTGAAGTAATACCACAACGGTAATCCCGCAAGGCTTGGAGGGCTTAGAGGTTAGGGTTTTTAGTGGGTATACGGGTAACCGGGAGCCCCACACAAAGTGCGTAAGGCATTTTCCCCCCTCAATTAAAAAAAAAAAAAAAAAAAAAAGTATCACCTTTTCAACTGTTTTAGCAAACGTTGATAGTAGTGATATGGGCCTGTAGTTCTCAGGTTTAGTGTTATCTCCTTTTTTATGTATTGGAACTAAAATTGCTGTTTTTAAGATGTCTGGAAACATTCCTTCTATTAATATATTATTTATTAATTTTGTCAATGTTGGTGCAATTTCTTCAATTATGGCTTGTATGAGTTCAGTTGTTATTTTGTCATTTCCAGGTGCAGTTGATTTCTTCAGTTCTTTTATGATACTTTTGATATCGCATTCATTTATTTTTTTAAATATTAAATTTTTATTAATGTAAGTGCCAGGTTACTGCGTGAATTTGGTATTTTTATTTTTTCAGCAAGATCTTTTCCGATGTTTGCAAAGTATTTATTAAATTGATTTGCAATGTTTATTTCATCAGTCTTCTTTGTAGTTGATATTTCATTTATGTGTGCGTTTTTTTTACTTTTTTGTTTATTTAGTATTTCATTTATTTCATACCACATTTTTCTTTCATTTCCTTGTGCATTTTCTAATTTGTTTTTAAAATAGTTTTTTTTCTCTGTGTCTTTTTTTATTTTATAATATTCAAATTTTAGATATTGGTTTTGAGGGTTTTGTTTGTATTTGTTGTATGTTTTTTCTCTTTCATTAATTTTATTAATTATTTCTTTATTTACCCACTTGTTTCCTTCTTTTCTTTTAATAACCACAGGTTTTGTTTCACTATCTGCAATTTGTTGAATTCTAACTATTAACTCTTGCATATTTTCAATTTCATCCATATTCATTTCTTCCAATGTTTTTATATTTAGTCACTTTTATATAATTATGTTCTATTTTTTCTGATTGCCACTTTGTTACTATTGCATTGTGGTCTGTAAAGGGAACTTGTTTTACATCTATACCAAAGTTTGCAGTATCTTGATTAGATATTACATGATCTAATATAGCTTGCTTTCTAGTGGGTGTATTCAGGTCATTCATAATAGTATATTCTTGTTCTTGTATTATTCGTTTATATTGTTTCGTATCACTGTTAAGTATGATATGCGGTTTTTTTTTCTACAAGTATCATGTTCTCCATTGTACTAAATAGAATAATGTTATTAACATCTGGAGGTTTGTATACTATTGATACATATTTATTATGATTTGTTAAGTAGATTGTGATAAAGTCTACATTATTTATAGAGTGATTTATAATGACTTTGTATTTATGTTGTTTTTGTATATAAATTGCTACTCCTCCTCCTTTGGTGCTTCTGCAATAGAATTCACTATTGTAGCTTTGGAGTTGAAAATACTCTGTTTAGTTTGGATATACCCAAGCTTCACTAATTGCAATTATATCTGGTTTGTTATCATTGCTACTTCCTATTATTTGCAATTCATCAAACTTATTTCTCTGACTTCTCATATTAATTGAATATAGGTAAAGATCCATTTTAGATTTGTATTTATGTTTTAGTTAAGATTATTAAATAATATTTCATCAAAAGTTTTTGTAAATTATCTAGTCAGCTGGTTTCTTATAATTATTATATTACTATTTTTATCTATAGAAATCAAATTTAATATATTTCTTTTATTAAAGATACTATGTGTGTTTAAATATAGTTTTTTTAGTTGTATTTGTTGTTTGTATTTATTCATTTTTGTTATGTTTATTAACTTGTGTAGTCAATTTTATCTCTTTTTATTTGTAATTGTTTTATATATGTCTCACAACATGTATCATTAACAGAATGATGAGGATTTATTCTATCTTTGTATTTTTTTATTCTCTACCAACAGTTTGAGCCTTCATGTTTTATTCCACAATGTGGACAAGTGGTTTCATTTTTGCATTCCTTTGTTTTGTGTCCATATTTATTGCAGTTGTAGCATCTTAAAATATTTATATCTTCATATATCTTACATGTTTTACATCCTAAATTGATTGTTTCTCTATCAATTAATTTTTTGAACGTTGATCCATTTGTTTCAATAGATATGTTCCAACTTGTTTTATTAAATTTATTATATTTACTTTTACATCTTCATCTGTAATATAGTAGTTTTGTTGAGTCATCGCCTCCTTAATTTCTTCACTTGTATATTGTTTTTCTGCTCCTACAATTTTCATTCTTGGCTTTTGGTATTTAAGTTTTTCCATTTCATATTTACCATCTAATTTTGTTTCTATTTCGTTTTTTAAGATACGAGACGCATCTTCATTATTTAGCTTTATTATAATACCCCCATTACTTATTTTATTTATATTCTCTATTCTGATTTTTAGCGGCCCTGGGTTTATATTTGTTTTTATATCATTTAATGTGTCTTCGCTGTCTTGTTTTTTTGTAGGTTTAATTATAATTCCTCGTTGTGAACACTTTTTCAGGGGCTTTTTTGTTTCTTTCATTATGTCCGAGTATAATATAGTTGCCTTTTTATTTATATCTTCACTGTTATTATCTTTATCATTCACTTGTTTTTTTATATTTTCTATTAAGATGGTCATTTGTTCTATTTTTTTAAGAATTGTTTTATTTATTTCATTAACCTCACTTTTGTTACAGTTCACAGTACCACTTTATATTGTCTATGTTTTGTATTGTTTTGTATACTTTTTCGGTAATGCTAGCACATTGCAGGCAGAACCATTTTTTGCATTGTGAGTCACATCCAATAACTAGCTCTCCATCAAACTTTACATTACACTTAGCACAATTTACCGCGTCAACGTCGTCCGCCATGTTGGCCAACATATTTTGTAGTTTCATGTACTTTTGCTCCTACACTATTGTGCTTCTTTAAGTCTTTGTATCTTGATTCTGGGTAAAGTTAGAAACATCAAATTTGGTTTCCAAATAGCCTAAAGTATGCCAATTTCAATTTTCAAATATTTTAAGAAATTTTGAAACCACAGTTATTTTTCTGTATTCCTAGTGACATTTCTGTTGAATTTTGGATTATTTTGTTACTTTTTAGTCATTTTTCTATCAAATGTCGGTTTTTTAGTTATTTTTCTGCATTTGTAGTTATATTTCTGTCAAATATTGGTTTATTTAGATACTTTTTGTTCTATTTAGTTATTTTTCTCTGTCAAATGTCGGTTTTTTAGTTATTTTTTAGTTTTTTAATGATTTTTTTGTTGAGTTTTGGTTTTATTGAGTTACTTTTTTTGTCTTTTTAGTAATTTTTCTATCAAATGTCGGTTTTTTAGTTATTTTTCTGCATTTGTAGTTATATTTCTATCAAATATTGGTTTATTTAGATACTTTTTGTTCTTTTTAGTCATTTTTCTATCAAATGTCGGTTATTTAGTTATTTTTCTGCATTTGTAGTTATATTTCTGTTAAATATTGGTTTATTTAGATACTTTTTGATCTTTTTAGTTATTTTTCTTTGTCAAATGTCAGTTTTTTAGTTATTTTTCTGTCGTATTAGTGATTTTTATGTCGAATTTTGGTTTATTTAGTTACTTTTTTGTCTTTTTAGTAATTTTTCTATCAAATGTCGGTTTTTTAGTTATTTTTTTGCATTTCTAGTTATATTTCTGTCAAGTATTGGTTTATTTAGATACTTTTTGTTCTTTTTAGTTATTTTTCTCTATCAAATGTCGGTTTTTTAGTTAATTTTCTGTTTTTTTAGTGATTTTTTTGTAAAATTTTGGTTTATTGAGTACTTTTTTGTCTTTTTAGTCATTCTTCTATCAAAATGTCGGGTTTTTAGTTATTTTCTGCATTTGTAGTTATATTTCTGTCAAATATTGGTTTATTTAGATACTTTTTGTTTAATTTAGTTATTTTTCTCTGTCAAATGTCGGTTTTTTAGTTATTTTTCTGTTTTAAGTGATTTTTCTTTTGAATTTTGGGTTATTGAGTACTTTTTGTCTTTTTAGTCATTCTTCTATCAAAATGTCGGGTTTTTAGTTATTTTTCTGCATTTGTAGTTATATTTCTGTCAAATCTTGGTTTACTTAGATACTTTTCTATCTTTTTAGTTATTTTTCTGTCAAATATTTGTTTATTTAGATACTTTTTATTCTTTTTGGTTATTTTTCTGTCAAATTCCTAGTGACATTTCTGTCAAATATTTGGTTTATTTACTTACTTTTTGTTATTTTTTTGTTCCAATATCTGTCTTTCTAGTGATTTTTCTGTCAAATTTTGATTTATTTTGTTACTTTTTTGTCAAATGTTGGTTTTGTAGTTATTTTTTTGCTTTTTTAGTTATTTTTCTGTTTTTCTAGTGATTTTTTTGTTCAATTTTGGTTTGTACAGTTACTATTTTGTCTTTTTTGTTGTTTTTCTGTAAAATGTTGGGTTTTTAGTTGTTTCTCTCTCTTTTTAGTTATTTTTTGTTAAATATTTGGTTGATTTAGTTACTTCTTGTTCTATTTGGTTATTTTTCTGTTCAATGTCTGTCTTTCTAGTGATTTTACTGTCAAATTTTGATTTATTTTGTTACTTTTTGGTGTTCCTAGTTATTTTTCTGTCAAATGTTGATTTTGTAGTTATTTTTCTGCTGTTTTAAGTTATTTTATTGTCTTTCCAGAGATTCTTTTGTCGAATTTTGGTTTATTCAGTTACTTTTTTGTCTTTTTTGTTATTTTTCTGTTCAATGTCTGTCTCTTTGGTAATTTTTCTGACAAATTTTGATTTATTTTGTTACTTTTTTGTCATTTTTGTTATTTTTCTGTCAAATGTTGGTTTTGTAGTTATTTTTTTTTGCTTTTTTAGTTATTTTCCTGTTTTTCTAGTGATTCTTTTGTTGAATTTTGGTTTGTTCAGTGACTTTTTTGTTGTTTTTCAGTAAAATGTTGATTTTTTTGTTATTTCTCTGTCTTTTTTGGCAAATATTTGATTTATTTAGTTACTTTTTGTTTCATTTAGTTATTTTTCTGTTCAATATCTGTCTTTCTAGTTATTTTTCTGTCAAATGTTGATTTTGTAGTTATTTTTAGCTTTTTTAGTTATTTTTCTGTTTTTCCAGTAATTCTTTTGTTCAATTTTGGTTTGTGCAGTTACTATTTTGTCTTTTTTGTTGTTTTTCTGTAAAATGTTGGGTTTTTAGTTATTTCTATGTCTTTTTAGTTATTTTTTGTTAAATATTTGATTGATTTAGTTACTTTTTGTTCTATTTAGTTATTTTTCTGTTTAATGTCTGTCTCTTTAGTGATTTTTCTGACAAATTTTGATTTATTTTGTTACTCTTTTGTCTTTCTAGTTATTTTTCTGTCAAATGTTGATTTTGTAGATATTTTTCTGCTTTTTTAGTCATTTTTCTGTTTTTTTAGTGATTCTTTTGTTCAATTTTGGTTTGTTCAGTTACTTTTTTGTCTTTTTTGTCTTTTTTGTAGTTTTTCTGTAAAATGTTTAGTTATTTCTCTGTCTTTTTAGTTATTTTTCTGTCAAATATTTGGTTTATTTAGTTACTTTTTGTTCTATTTAATTATTTTTCTGTTCAATGTCTGCCTTTCTAGTGATTTTTCTGTCAAATTTTGATTTATTTTGTTACTTTTTTGTCATTCTAGTTATTTTTCTGTCAAATGTTGATTTTGTAGTTATTTTACTGCTTTTTTAGTTATTTTTCTGTTTTTCTAGATTCTTTTGTCGAATTTTGGTTTGTTCAATTACCATTTAGTTATTTTTCTGTAAAATATTTGGATTATTTAGTTACCGGATTTTTTAGTTGATTTTTGCTCTTTCTATTCAATTTGCCGTACGCTTCACCACTCTCATGTAGACAGTGTTTTCTGCCTGTATCTATGGGGCTAATTTGTTGAGGGAGGGAGAGAGGTTTTAATCATTGGGTTCTGTACTTAAATTAACATAAAAACTGAAAAAAGTTGAACCGTTTTAAAATAGTTTTTACCCCAAAAATAGAATTTTACATTTATTTTAAAAATATTAAATCGCTAATTAAATAGATTACTTGCAAAAAGTCCCAAAGTTGTCAAAAAAACTTTGATTTAAGTCGAAACCAGTAACAAGAATCTGACATTTTAGATTGACAAGTATTTTTTTACAGGTGGTATGCGTGATTCGAATACTTTAAACGTGGACACTATAGAATTATGCAGACAATTAAAGTATTGGCAATGCTTGCGGCAGGATTTAGAACGAGCGAGGTTGCTATGCGAATTGGTTAGGAAACGAGAAAAATTAAAATTGGAAAATATAAAGCAACACGAACGCTGTCTCAATATGAAATTGCATCCGCTCAAATCGGGTCTGCGAAGAGTTATCGATCTTATTGCTGCGAAAGATACAAACGAGATTTTTAGCGAACCTGTCGATCTTGAAGAGGTAAGTTAATATTTACAGTTTATATTGTTGGTATCACCTTGATTTATTAAAATCTTCTTTCTCTTAGTACATAATTTTTTGTTTGTTCTTCTTTCATCAAATGTTACGGCAAAAAGTGCACTTCCTGGTTAGCCAGATGGACGCAATCGCTACGAACTTGATTTTATCGATATTATGGTTTCGATTCGTTAGTTCCCGCTGTATTGACTCCAGTCGCCAAAGCAGAATTACGAAATATTTATTAGGAAGGAAGTTGTAATAAAAATCCTGCACGGCAAATGTTCTGTTTTTCTTAGCTTTTTATCTTAAATTTGCATACCACAACTTGTATGATATTTCCACTAAATTATTCTGATGTTATAGGTACCTGATTACACAACAGTGGTAACAGATCCAATGGATCTAAGCACAATGCGTAAAAAATTGGACGATGGTGAATACAAAGATTTAATATCGATTGAAAAAGATTTTGATCTTATGATTTCGAATTGTTTAGCGTACAACAACAAAGATACAGTATTTTATAGGTAAATTGTATATAAAATTAATACCAATCACGAAATAAATAATTTAATCACGCAGGGCCGGTATAAAAATGCGCGACCTTTGTTCCGCCATATTCAAACAGGCCAAAAAGGATTTGGAAGCGGCCGGATTGTTACCGGAGGAAGTTGTGGAATTACCGCCACCACCTCCTCCTCCACCATTACCACCACCGGTGGAATTACCTCCACCAGTGCTACCACCTCCACCACCACCACCTCGACAACCTACACCACCACCCCCACCACCAGTTGTAACACCAGCTCCAACAGTAACAACTGTAGCTAGTAGTACCGGTGGTGGTATCGTTGTTGAAGAGAATCTTGTTACGGAAATTGATCGAGAATTTGAAAGTGTTAAGGTAATTAAACTAGTTATACAAATGTAAAAGAATTAATCTAAAGAATTGGGTGCGTTCAGGAAGGCGGAAGCAAAGCGCTACATTTGTAGTGGTCTCTGCTCTGAACTTTCAAATTTGTGCTTTGCTATCATGCGATGCCGTAGTTATACGAGGCACACTGACGAGGTTTGTAGAATTGAAACAATTGTTTGCTGTGATTGTTCAAATAAATTATTTCATAAATATTAATCTGTTTAGGGGAAAGTTGGTGCAGATTCCATTATAAAATTAGAAGCCCTACTTGTAAAAAGCCAAAACCTGAAACATAACCTACAAAGAACGAAACGACAGAAAATGATAAAGACTGAATTAAACAAATCGAGAAAAGCTCTTGCCAATACCGATAGTTCCCAATCGGATATGGAGGTGGAACCCAGTGATCCGAAAACATTGATTCAAGTTAACAGCGGTAATAATAATAAATTATTTGTTTAAAAAATATTAAATATTTTTTTACAGCAGGTACATCACCCACCGGAGTTAATCGACGAACCGCGGTCTTATTCACTCGTAAAGCACAAGCGGCACTTAAGAAACCGACTGATGACAAAGAACCTAGTCCGGCACCGTTACCTGTTGTTAAATCGTAAGTGATTTTGAATTTCCAATGCTGCCAACCTTTAAAGAACATGTTGAAATAAGTTTATAGCAAATTTGATTGAAATTAATTGATCAGTTTTTGTTTTATTCAGGTTTTAGTGATTGATCAAAAAGTGAACTATTTCAAAAACTTAACAAAAAATACTTTTAGTAATAATTTTGAATTTTCAATGCTGCCAACCTTTAAAAAACATGTTGAAATAAGTTTATAGCAAATTTGATTGAAATTGATTGATTAGTTTTTGTTTTATTCAAGTTTTAGTGATAGTGTCTTCAATTTATAATTTATTTCAATTTTTTTCAGTAAAAAAAAGGGGAGACCGAAACGTGCAACCGATTCAACGACAGCGGAAGTAAAAAAGAAACCCGAACCGGATGTACCCGATTCGTTTCGCGTTTATAGAGCCGGTCATCAGAGTTCTGCAAATGAGGATAGCGATAGCGGTTCAAGCTTGTCGACATGTTACTCGCATGAGTTATCAGAAATGGATACTGATAACGATTCTGACAGTTGTCACAGTGGGGTGGAAGCTAATGGTCCGGAAAATGCCGAACCACCGGCGGAGAAATTGGAATTGAAACCATTGCAACTTGTTTGGGCTAAATGTAGAGGATATCCGTGGTATCCTGCATTAATTATTGATCCCACAATGCCTAAAGGTAGTATTAAACAGCAATTGTAAACTGAATTAATGAAAATGTGTTTAGGTTACGTCCATCACGGTGTTCCAATTCCATCACCACCACCAGAAGTATTATCGTTATCATCGAATTACACAGAACATGTATATCTCGTACTATTTTTTGACGCTAAGCGTACTTGGCAATGGTTGCCATCTGATAAATTAGAAATACTCGGCATCGATACCGAAAGAGACCAATCTAAGGTAATTGATTTTAAAAAAATTGACCAAAATAAATTTGTAATTATTTTCAGGTAAACGAGCCGAGGAAGCCAACGGATAAGAAAGCTGTTAAAAAGGCTTATGATAATGCCTTGCAACATATTTCGCAAATCAGTGAAGCAGAGAATGCAAAATCTACTAAGTAGTTGAATATTTTTTTGAAGTAAAGAATAAATATTGTTTTTTTATAATTATTTTTTCACTCCCAATCAAAATACTGAAAATGGATTGAATTAATTACAACAATTGTGTGATTAAGAAACTTTATTTCAGCCTTTTTTTCTTATTCATAATATTTGATTTAATCACCTTCTCAAATATAATATTTTTATAATCGGTTCTCTTAGTTGGCTCCTCACATTCTCCTCCAACATCTTCAGATGGTTTATTACATTTAGTAGAGGGCACCTTACAAGGTGGCTTTTCACCTTTACCGTCATTGGGGCAAATCTTCTTACAAATCATAGCATTTTTCAAATATAATGGATCATAATAAATATTCTGAAAATATATCAATTTCATCATTTAAATTAATCAATTCATTTTTTTACCTTTGATATTTGCGGAAATTTTTGTATCAATTTTGAATTCATTTTTGTTGCATCTAACTGGAAATTTTGACAATGACAGATTTGTTTGTGTTGTTATGGTTGCCACAATTTTATTTTTACAATCTTGATTGTTATTTGCCTGTAAAAAATAGATTAGATTGCAATCAGTTAAAGAAAATAGCTTACAATTCTTTCGTTTATTATGTTCTATAGTATCTTCATAACTAGGTTTTCTATAAATGGGTTCAGCTGGTCCTTTAGCTCTGGGTGGTGGGATGGGTATGTGACCTAAACATTCATCTGCTTTTGGTTTTTCAATTTTGGTTTTTTTTTCGCAATCAGGATTTATTGGTGTTTCCTGTTTTTTAGCCATTAGGAATCCATCATTAACTACTTCGAAATAATTGTCTTGTGGTGTGAACATATATATTTTATCTAATCTCGGTGACATTATCATGAAATTCTTTTTAGTTTCATCGAATGTTACATGGCGTGCTAAATGTTGGCTTAGAAAATTATGTTGAGGCTTTAATTCGGGTTCTTTTTGTTTGAGCATATCATTGCATTTTGGCAGACATTTTCTGGATAGATTCTAGAAATTTTATTAATTATTGTTGCAATTAGTTGTGGTTTAATTACCTTGCTGAAAATGGGCAGCACTTTGATATGCATTGTTTGCATTAGGTGATTGATTTCACTATAAATTTTGATAAATGATTAATATTTTTTTTGTGTGATTTGTTATATTGTCATGGTTATATTGATTTTTAATTTCCAATGAGTGTTGATGAATTAGTTTAATTAATTTTCTATTAAATTTGAATTTATTATTGCATTTCTTAGTTAGCATGTCTGTGATGTATGGTATTTTTTTAATTATAATTTACATGATAGTTTTTGCAAGAATTATAGAATATATAGAACTATTTTAACAATATAAATTATTCAATATATTTATAGTTAATTATTAAAATATAGAAACATTTACAGTAAATTGTTTTAGCTAGCTTCATCTGTAAGCAATTCTGTGAATACTAGTTCAAATGAGAAATTTTCAATTAATTTTGGAATGCATTCAGATTTTTGTATTCTGTTAACATATTTAGATTTAAAATACTTATTTTAATTAAGTACAGGCTATAGCAACTTTTGGTAATAATTGCTATTAATTATTTTGTAATTAATTTTCTGAAATTTTTAGTTAATTTCGGAATGCGTTCAGATTTCTTTATTCTGTTGACATATTTAGATTTAAAATACTTATTATAATTAGGTACTGGTTATAGCAACTCTCGGTAATAGTTGCTACTTCCTGAAATTAATAATTTTGGAATGCATTCAGATTTTTGTATTTTGTTGTCATATATAGATTTAAAATACTTATTTTAATTAAGTGCAGGCTATAGCAATTCTTGGTAATAGTTGCTACTTTCTGAAATTAATTAATTTTGACAAATTATGAACTAATTTTGGAATGCGTTCAGATTTCTGTATTCTGTTGACATATTTAGATTTCAAATACTTATTTTAGTTAGGTACAGATTATAGCAACTTTTGGTATTAGTTGCTACTTCTTGAAATTAATTATTCTGTAATTAATTTTGGAATGCGTTCAGATTTTTGTATTCTGCTGGCATATTTAGATTTAAAACACTTATTTTAATTAGGAACAGGTTGTAGGAACTATCTATAATAGTTGCTACTTCCTGAAATTAATTATTTTGCAATTAGTATTGAAATAATTTTGGAATGCGTTCAGATTTTAGCATTCTGTTAACATATTTAGATTTAAAATACTTATTTTAATTAAGTACAGGCTATAGCAACTCTTGGTAATAGTTGCTACTAATTATTTTCTAATTAATTTTCTGAAATTTTGAGTTAATTTCGGAATGCGTTGAAATTTCTTTATTCTGTTGACATATTTAGATTTAAAATACTTATTATAATTAGGTACTGGTTATAGCAACTCTCGGTAATAGTTGCTACTTCCTGAAATTAATAATTTTGTAACTAATTTTGAGAAATTTAGAATTAATTTTGGAATGCGTCCAGATTTTTGTATTCTATTGACTTAATCAGATTTAAAATACTTATTTTAATTAGGTACAGGTTATAGCAACTTTCGGTAATAGTTGCTATTACCTGAAATTAATTATTTTGTAATTAATTTAAAGAAATGTTGAATTAATTTTGGAATGTGTCTAGATTTTTGGGTTCTATTGACATATTTAGATTTAAAACACTTGTTTCAATTAGGAACAAGTTATAGCAACTTTCTGCAATAGTTGCTATTACCTGAAATTAATTATTTTGAAATTAATTTTGAGAAATTTTGAATTAATTTTGGAATGCGTTCAGATTTTTTTATTTTGTCAGCATAATCAGATTTAAAATACTTATTTTAATTAGGTACAAGTTATAGCAACTCTCAGTAATAGTTGCTACTTCTTGAAATTAATTGTTTTGTAATTAATTTTCTAAAATTTTGAATTAACTTTGGAATGCGTTCAGATTTTTGTATTCTGTTGACATATTGCTATTTAAAATACTTATTTTAATTAAGTACAGGGTATAGCAACTCTCGGTAATAGTTGCTACTTTCTGAATTTAATTATTTTGTAATTAATTTTGAGAATTTTTGAATTAATTTTGAAATACGTTCAGATTTTTGTATTTTGTTAATATATTTAGATTTAAAATACCTATATTAATTAGAACAGGTTATAGCAACTTTTGGTAATAGTTGCTACTTCCTGAAACCAATTAATTTTGCTAAATTTTGAATTAATTTTGAAATCCGTTCAGATTTTTGTATTTTCTTGACATATTTAGATTTAAAATACATATTTTAATTAGGTACAAGTTATAGCAACTCCCTGTAATAGTTGCTACTTTTTGAAAGTAATTATTTTGTAATTAATTTTGAGAAATTTTGAATCAGTTTTGGAATACGTTCAGATTTTTGTATTCTGCTGACTTAATCAGATTTAAAATACTTATTTTAATTAGGTACAGGTTATAGCAACTCTCGGTAATAGTTGCTACTTCCTGAAAATAATTAATTTTGAGAAATTTTGAACTAGTTTTAGAATGCGTTCAGATTTTTGGGTTCTATTGACATATTTAGATTTTAAACACTTGTTTCAATTAGGAACAAGTTATAGCAACTTTCTGCAATAGTTGCTACTTCCTGAAATTAATTATTTTGTAATTAATATTGAGAAATTTTGAACTAGTTTTAGAATGCGTTCAGATTTTTGTATTCTAACGACATATTTAGATTTAAAATTGTCGAATGAATGTCTGTAGGAGTGGATGTGTGCAGATTAATAAAACGAACATGTACTCTGTAGCACGCTGTTTTTAATATAAAACCAGTGTCGACCTTTTTTTATGTACAAACTTATTTCACCGTGGTTACAATTACAATGCTTCTCTCTACTCGTGCTTGGCACACACGCCGCTATATCTTAACTTCTTAGTACATAATATTACCAACTTAAACTTAACACACATATTCTAAATATAACGCCATCTATGCAATACGGTTGTCGTTGTTTTTAACACTTTTCCTCAACGAATACCTTATTGCGTATGCGTTTATCAATTATCAAATCTACATTCTTTAAAATTAAATCCCTAAATTTTTCATATAACAATTTTCCTAAAGGCTTAGTTAACAAATCTGCTACATTATCATCAGTTTTCACATAACTTAAATTTATAAAATCCGTCTTGATTTTGTCGATTATAAAGTGATATCTTGTGTCAATATGTTTAAGCTTCTTGTTATTTTCATTATTATAGGCTAGCTTTATCACTGACTGATTATCTTCAAAAATGTCTATCGATTTATAATCAACAATATCAAAATCTATCATTAGATTTCGGATCCAACATGCTTCCGTTATAGCTACACTTAATGCTACATATTCTGATTCTGTAGATGATAGGGATACACTGGGCTGCTTTTTACAACACCAAGAGATTAAACAATTAAACATTTTAAAAACATAACCTGACGTAGACTTTCTGTCTGTTACGTCACTTGCCCAATCCGCATCTACATGACCCTGTAACCCTATGTCTATACTGTTATACACCAAAGCGATTTGTAATGTCCCTTTTATATAACGTAGCACTCTTTTAAATGCTTTAAACAACATTTCACTTGCACAAAGTTGATACCTGCTTAAAAAACTCACCGCTACACATAGATCTGGTCTAGTACCACATACAGCATACATTAGGCTTCCTATTAACTGTCTACATTTCTTTTCAATTTCTGGACTTTCAGATTTATCCCTTTTTAACAGTTCGAAGTTGAAATTTTGATCTATTGGAGTACTTACTGACTTACAATCAATCATATTGAATTTCTCTAAGAGTTTTGACAGATAATTCTCTTGATCAATAACTATTTCATCTTCGCTCTGTTTAATTCTAATGCCTAAGTAATTTGATGCTAGCCCTAGATCTTTCATTTTAAAATTTTTACTTAACAATTTCTTGAAATTATTTACTTCTTCATCTTTTGATGAAAATATTAACAAGTCGTCAACATAGATTAACACAAATATATTGTAGTCCTTTTGGATCTTTGAGTATAGGCAGAAGTCATTTTTTGATCTAACAAATTGTTGTTGACTCATAAAATCATCGAATTTCTTGTTCCAGCATTTTGGAGATTTCTTTAACCCGTATATTGATTTGTTTAACTTACATATGTTTCCGTTAGGAAGTTTCATATAAACACAATCGTCGATATCTCCATTCAAGAATGCGCTAACAACATCCATCTGATATACTTTTAGTTTCAATTTATTCGCCACTGCCATAAATATTCTAAACGTTGGTAATCTGGCAACTGGAGAATAGACTTCCATGTCACAATCGGACTGTTCAAATCCTCTTGCTACTAAGCGAGCTTTGTATAATTTTTCTCCGCCTGTTTCCTTTATTTTTAGAACCCATTTGCTTGATACAATGTTAGTGTTGTTTGGAACATGTTTTACCTTGGTCCACGTATTGTTTTCTTTTAAAGTTTTCCATTCTCTGTCCATTGCTTCTGACCATTCCTGTCGATCTTCGCTTTTCATGGCTTCATCGAAGGTTGTCTGTTCATTGTTACGAAGTTTGTATAATAATCATTTAACCATTTTGGATTGTTCCTTTCTCTAGTTGGCCTTACAGGTGTTGTTGGTTCTTCATCTTCTTCGTTAAAGCTATTATAGTCATCGTTTAGATCTGAGTTATCTGTTATTTCTTCTGCTTCCCCAGTCTGCTCTGGGTTGTCTGATATCTCTTCTACTTCCTCAGCCTGCTCTGAGTTATCTGATGTTTCTTCTACTTCCCCAGTCTGCTCTGGGTTGTCTGTTATTGGAATTTCTATTGGTACTATTTCCTTTTCTTTATCATTGTTTTTTTCATCTTCTTGGTTGCCAGTTTCATTTATGAAGATAACTTCTCTTTTGATCAAAACATCCTGTTTCTCAGGAAAGTATATTCGGTAACCTTTAGTATTTTCTCTATATCCAACAAAGTATCCAAGTTCAGATTTAGAATCCCATTTCAGTCGTTTTTGATCAGGGATATGTACCGCCACTTTTGATCCAAATATTCTTAGCTGATTTACATCATATAATTCTTTATCATACCAAACCTCATATGGCGTTTTATTTTTTACTCTACTTTTTCCAGTTCGGTTTAATACAAATACTGCTGTATTTATGCTTTCAGCCCAAAATTCTTTATCCATATTTTTCGCTAGCAAAATGGTTCTTGTTGCTTCTGTTATAGTTCTCATTTCCCTTTCTGCACAACCATTTTGTTCTGGCGTATACTCTACACTTGTTTGGTGCTGAATTCCCAAGTTTTCTGTAAGTTCTCTAACTTCATTGTTTATGAACTCCGTTCCTTTGTCTGTTCTTATGATTTGAATTTTGTGAGCTGGATTTACAGCTTGTGATTGTAGAAACTTACGAATTTTGCTTGCTGTTTCTGACTTATTTTTCAGAAAGAACACGGTTCTGAACCTCGAAAAATCATCTTTTAACATTAAGTAATACCTGGCACCACCAAGAGATTTAGTTTCCATTGGCCCGCATAAATCCATATGTATTATTTGACCTGGATAATGAGTATTAGGCTCCTTCAATGGAAATGATTCATTTCCTAGTGTATGATTTATCTTGCTTCTTTTTAGAATATTTTTTACTTGCTCAATATCTTGATGAACCATTTTGTTATGCCATTCAGAAAGATCACTATATAACCGCCCGACTTTTGCATATGACTCATTATAACTGAAGTTCATTATGTATAATTTGTTTATACGACTGGCTGTGACAGCTGCTATTTTCGTGTCGGTTTTAATAAATTTGCATATGTCCCGTTTAACCCTTAGCTCATAACCTTTATCGGTTGCTGCACTTACTGAAAACAAGTTTACTTCTGCGCTAGGAACATATAGTACATTATTTAGCGTAATATCTAACCAATTTTCTCCATTAAATGCTTTTAATTCGATCATACTTATACCCATCGCTTTAATTACTGTCCCATCGCCTATTATTATACTTTTGGGAAATTGCAACGTTTTTAATTTATTGAATGCGTTACCGTTCCGTTTATTATCATTCTTATTTCTAAACCAACATACATTTTGTAAATGACCCTTCTTTTTACATATGGTACATACCTTTACATTATTAAATTTATTTCGCTTACAGTCTTTTTTGAAATGTCCTTCTTTTCCGCACTTGAAACACCCTTTTGGTTTTTCCACCGCTGATAGGGCTGTTGTTTCTTCTTGTTTCGTTCTATTCCTTTGCTCCTCGACTAGCAGCCTCGCCGAAAGTTCCTCCAGCGTCTGCTTGTCCTTGGTCACTGAATCCCATGCTGATATGAAATGCTTGTACTGCTCGGGTAAGCTGGTGATTATTTTTGTCACTACCATATTTTCCGAAATCTCGTTTCCTTGCGTTTTCAACTCCGAGACGATTTCCTCCATTTTTCCCAGGAAGTTTGACATTTCTTCTTTTTCTTCATACCGAAGGGCGAAAAACTTTTGTTGCACTAAGTGAAGTGAAAGCTCACCTTTCTGTTCATAAATTGTTTGCAACTTTTTCCATATATCACTTGCTGTTTCGCAACTAATGATCTGTGCAATTATTTTTTCATTTAATCTAGTTACGATTATTCCTTGTGCTGCTGCATCTCTTTTAAGCCACTTTGCTTTTGCTTCTTCCTCCTTAGGCATTTGCGTTGTTCCATCTACCACTTCGAATAGATCCGCAGCTTTTAACAGCACTCTTAATTGGAATTTCCAGGTTCCCCAATTTTTATTGCCTTCTAGTTTTAGGGTATTGTTACTGGCACCCGCGTTTAACAGCGCGTTTTCCATTTCTTTTTACCGGCGTGGTCACTTAACCTCAACAAGTTTTTTGTTTACTTAACTACTTCACCGCAGTTTTTACCGTGTAATTTAATAACTTGTTCGCACTAAACTATTTTATTATAGTCTTTACCGTGCACTATTTGTTCGCACTGGACTATTTTATTTAGTCTTTACCGTGCAAGCGTGGTCGCTTAACCTCAACAACTTTTCACGCACTATGTTATTTTATCGCCGTATTTTTCGTGAAAATACTTGTTCTATCCGCTTTATTAATTGCACACAGGCATGACTGGGCCCATAACCTGTCGAATGAATGTCTGTAGGAGTGGATGTGTGCAAAAAACTGAATAAGTTAAAAATATATTTTCAGAATGCGGGGGGAATTAAGTCAAAACTAACCGATCTTTTTTTAAATGTTACGTTATCTGATTATGATGTTATAATTATTATTGAAACTTGGCTCATAGACGACATTTCAAATAACGAAATTCAATTAAAAGGTTACAACATTTACAGAAAGGATAGAAGTATAAAATCTAGTCAAAAATCTGGAGGGGGAGGAGTTTTGATTGCTATTAAAAATAATTTTAATGCATCAGAAATTAACAACATTTCAGGAGAAGTGGAACAATTATTTGTCAACGTACAGCTTGGAAACAAAACTTATATTGTAGGAGCGTTATATATTCCACCAAGAGATAGTACCAATAAATATCAATTGCATACGGAGACAGTAGAAAATATAGCTATAGGTTATCCAAATGCTACTTTAGTTGTTTGTGGTGATTACAATTTACCGAATGCTGCATGGGGGTATGATGATTTGGGAGTAACATTAAGGGAGAATTCTAGTTACTCGTCACAAATTGTATGTGAATCTTTTGCATATTTAAATTTATACCAATGCAACACTATTCCAAATCCACGTGGAGTATTTCTGGACTTGGTATTTTCACATGATAAGAATCTATTAGTAAATAAAGCAGAGGAATTATTATTTCCAAATAGCACTACACATATAGCATATTGTTTAAATTTAAGCAAACCTACACAAGATGCTGAACTGGGTTTTATGGATATAGTTCCAGATTTTAAAAATGCCAACTACGAAGCTATTAATCAATATTTAGCAAATATTGACTGGCATGCAACTTTGATAAAAGATAATATAGAAGAAGCCTCTCAACAATTTTATAATATTTTGTATAATGTAATTGATATATTTGTACCAGTCAAAAGATTATGGAAAAGCTCTTACCCAAAATGGTATACTAGTGAACTGATAAATCTTATAAAGCGGAAGAAAGAAGCTCATAAGTGTTATAAGAAATCAAGTAGATTGAATGATTTTAAAACGTTTCAAGATCTTAGGAAAAAATGCAAAAGTGTAAGTGTCAATCTTTACAAAACTTTCTGTCAAAATGTGAGTGATAATATCTGTGATAACCCAAAATCATTTTGGAACTTTGTGAACGAAAAACGTAAAACCGATGGGTATCCTAAAAATATGTCGTACTGTGATAAAACATGTGATAATGGTCAAGATTGTGTTAATTTGTTTTCTGATTTTTTTTCTACTGTTTATGTAAACAGCAATACAAATGTACCTGATTTTAATTTTAAATGTACTGTAAATCCATCTTCTTTTAGTTTAAATGTTGTCGATATTTTCAACTGTATTGTAAAATTGAATAACTCTGTGATATCAGGCCCAGATGGAATTCCGAGCATGTTTTTAAAATCTTGTATTTGTACGCTTTCTGAGCCAATATTTGTTCTTTTTAATTTGTCTATTAAGCAAGGAATTTTTCCTAAGTGCTGAAAACAATCATATATTAAACCAATTTACAAATCTGGAAACCGTAACGACATTACAAATTACAGAGGAGTTTGTAACCAATCAATTATTCCTAAGATGCTGGACTCTATCATTGCAAACCAATTAAAATGGATGTGCAAGCAAACAATTACTGATAAGCAGCATGGTTTTCTTGAAGGCCGATCAACTTCAACTAACCTGCTTTCTTATCAGTCAAAAATTTTAGAATCGTTTGAAAATAAACTTCAAACAGATGCTGTATATACTGATTTTGCAAAAGCTTTTGATAGAGTTAACCATAATATTTTAATTGCTAAACTGCATCATTTGGGATTTAATAAATCCGTGATAGATTGGTTACAAAGTTTTCTTACCGGAAGAACACAATGTATAAAAATAAAAAATTATCTTTCAAAACCACTTGATGTTGTTTCTGGTGTACCACAAGGAACTCACTGTGGTCCAATTTTATTTTTGTTGTTTCTAAATGATTTGTCGGACATATTTGTAAATTGTGATTGTTTAATGTATGCGGATGATTTAAAGATATTTCGGAGTATTACGACAGAAATCGATTGTAACTTGTTACAACAAGATCTAAATCGTCTAAACGATTGGTGCAATTTCAACGATTTAATGTTAAACACTGGGAAATGTTACTCAATTTCATTTCATAGAATTGCCTTAAGAGTTCAATTTGAATACAAAATTGGCAATGTGCCAATCCAATTGGTAAACGAAATTAAGGATTTGGGAGTCATTTTAGACTCAAAATTAAACTTTAACAATCACATTTCAGAAATTTGTTTAAAATCTAAAAAAATGTTAGGATTTGTTAATCGTATGTCGTTTGATCTCAATCCCAATTCGTATGTTGTATTGTATAGATCACTTGTTCGTTCAGTTTTAGAGTACAACTCTACAGTTTGGTCACCGTATCAAGTAGGTAACATACATAGAATTGAATCAATTCAATCAAAGTTTCTAAAAACTCTCTGTTACAAACTGAGCTCAAATGAAACAGTTGTACAACGTGATCAAATTGCTGAAAGGTACAATATTGGTTCTCTGAAAGAACGACGTTCGGTTATTGATTTATGTTTTACTTATAAATTAATTCATGGAATTACATATTGTCCATTTCTATTAGGTAAAATAAATTTTAATTTTAACCAATTGAAATATACACGTCAATCCAATGTTTTTAAGTGTCAAATACATAAAACAAATTATTCTTTTTATTGTCCATTATCTAGATGCATGAGGCTTTGCAATAATCATCAAAATGAAAATAACTTTGATATTTTTAATCCAATTTTTAGTCAGTTTAAAAATAATTGTTGTACTATTAACTTTTAATTTTAGCATGTATTTTATGTAGTGTATATTATATTATAGTTTTTATTTTTATTTATTTTTTTAATTTTTTTATTTAAACTTTTCTATTGTCACATTATACAGGGAGTTTATAAATGAATGGGATTATGTAATCACTTTAAATATGCCGCCATTTTAAAATCGTTCACTATACTACATATGTTTTCATATGTTTGCTTGACAGCTGTCAAAGTTGATCTGTCAAAACAACTAGTTTAGTGAACAATTTAAAAAAAGCGGCACATTTAAAGTGATTACATAATCCCATTCATTTATAAACTCCCTGTACATTGTACATATTTAATTTATATATTATATATTTTTGTACTTATGTAATGCCGTAAATAAACATATTATTATTATTATTATTATTATTAATAAAACGAACATGTACCCTGTAGCACGCTGTTTTTAATATAAAACCAGTGACGACCTTTTTTTATGTACAAACTTATTTCACCGTGGTTACAATTACAATGCTTCTCTCTACTCGTGCTTGGCACACACGCCGCTATATCTTAACTTCTTAGTACATAATATTACCAACTTAAACTTAACACACATATTCTAAATATAACGTCATCTATGCAATACGGTTGTCGTTGTTTTTAACAAAAATACTTATTTTAATTAGGTACAGGTTATACCAACTCATGGTAATAGTTGCTACTTCTTGAAATTAATTATTTTGTAATTATGAAAGAGAAATTTTGAACTAATTTTGGAATGCGTTTAGATTTTTGTATTCTATTGACATATTTAGATTTAAAATACTTATTTTAGTTTGGTACAGGTTATAGCAACTTTCGGTAAAAGTTGCTACTTCTTGAAATTAATTATTTTGTAATTAGTTTTGGGAAATTTTGTATTAATTTTGGAGTCTGTCTATATGTTTTTATCTTGTTAATATATTCAGATTTAAAATACTTTTTATTAGGTACAGGGTATAGCAACTCTCGGTAATAGTTGCTACTTCCTGAAATTAATTATTTTGTAATTAATCTTGAGAAGTTTTGAATTAATTTTGGATTGCGTCTAGATTGTTGTATTCTGCTGACATATTTAGATTTAAAATACTAATTTTAATTAGGTACAAGTTATAGCAACTCTTGGTAATAGTTGCTACTTCCTGAAATTAAGTATTTTGTAATTAATCTTGAGAAGTTTTGATTTAATTTTGGATTGCGTCTAGATTGTTGTATTCTGTTGACATATTTAGATTTAAAATACTTATTTTAATTAGGTACAGGTTATAGCAACTCTTGGTAATAGTTGCTACTTCTTGAAATTAATTATTTTGTAATTATTTTTGAGAAAATTTGAATTAGTTTTGGAATGCGTTTAGGTTTTTCTATTCTGTTGACATATTTAGATTTAAAATACTTAATTTAATTAGGTGCAAGTTATAGCAACTCTCGGTAATAGTTGCTACTTCCTAAAATTAATTATTTTGTAATTAATTTTGAGAAATTTAGAATTAATTTTGGAATGCGTTCAGATTTTTGTATACTGTTGACTTAATCAGATTTAAAATTCTTATTTTAATTAGGTACAGGTTATAGCAACACTCGATAATAGTTGCTACTTTCTGAAATTAATTATTTTGTAATTATTTTTAAAGATTTTGAACTAATTTTGGAACGCGTCCAGATTTTTGTATTCTGTTGACATAATTAAATTTAAAATATTAATTTAAATTAGCTACAGGTTATAGCAACTCTCGTTAATAGTTGCTACTTCCTGAAATTAATTATTTTGTAATTATTTTTGAGAAAATTTGAATTAATTTTGGAATGCGTTTAGGTTTTTCTATTCTGTTGACATATTTAGATTTAAAATACTTAATTTAATTAGGTGCAGGTTATAGCAACTCTCGGTAATAGTTGCTACTTCTTGAAATTAATTATTTTGTAATTAATTTTGAGAAATTTTGAATTAATTTTGGAATGCTTTCAGATTTTTCTATTTTGTCAACATAATCAGATTTAAAATACTTATTATAATTAGGTACAGGGTATAGCAACTCTCGGTAATAGTTGCTACTTCCAGAAATTAATTATTTTGTAATTAATTTTGAGAAATTTTGAACTAATTTTAGAATGCGCTTAGATTTTGGTACTCTGTTGACATATTTAGTTTTAAAATACTTATTTTAATTAGGTACAGGTTATAGCAACACTCGATAATAGTTGCTACTTTTTGAAATTAATTATTTTTTAACTAATTTTGAGAAATTTAGAATTAATTTTGGAATGCGTCCAGATTTTTGTATTCTGTTGACTTAATCAGATTTAAAATACTTATTTTAATTAGGTACAGGGTATAGCAACTCATGGTAATAGTTGCTACTTTCTAAAATTAATTATTATTTTGTTTAGAAAATTTGAGAATTTTTGAATTAATTTTGGAATGCATTCAGATTTTTATATTCTGTTAACATATTCAGATTTAAAATACTTATTTTAATTAGGTACAGGTTATAGCAACTCTCTGTAATAGTTGCTACTTTATGAAATTAATTATTTTGTAACTAATTTTGAGAAATTTTGAATTAATTTTAGAATACGTTCAGATTTTTGTATTCTATTGACATATTTAGATTTAAAATACTTATTTTAATTAGGTACAGGGTATAGCAACTCTCGGTAATAGTTGCTACTTTCTGAAATTAATTATTTTGTAATTAATTTTGAGAAATTTTGATTTTATTCTTGAACGCTTCAATATTTTCCAATTCTGTTATTTTATTTTTATTTATAGCATTTATTTTAGCTAGGAAATAGTAATAGCAGCTTTTTGTAATAGTTGCTACTTTTTGAAATTAATTATTTTGTAATTAATTTTGAGAAATTTTGAACTAATTTTGGAATGCGTTTAGATTTTTGTATTTTATTGACTTATTTAGATTTAAAATATTCATTTTAGATAGGTAGAGGTTGCTACTTCCTGAAATTAATTATTTTATCATTAATTTTTAGAAATTTTTAATTAATTTTGGTATGCAGTCAGATTTTCGTATTCTGTTGAAATATTTAGATTTAAAATACTTATTTTAGTTTGGTACAGGTTATAGCAACATTTGGTAATAGTTGCTACTTTCTGAAATTAATTATTTTTTAACTAATTTTGAGAAATTTAGAATTAATTTTGGAATGCGTCCAGATTTTTGTATTCTGTTGACTTAATCAGATTTAAAATACTTATTTTATTTAGGTACAGGGTATAGCAACTCATGGTAATAGTTGCTACTTTCTAAAATTAATTATTATTTTGTTTAGAAAATTTGAGAATTTTTGAATTAATTTTGGAATGCATTCAGATTTTTATATTCTGTTAACATATTCAGATTTAAAATACTTATTTTAATTAGGTACAGGTAATAGCAACTCTCGGTAAAAGTTGCTACTTCTTGAAATTAGTTTTGAGAAATGTTGAATTAATTTTGGAATGTGTCTAGATTTTTGGGTTCTATTGACGTATTTAGATTTAAAACACTTGTTTCAATTAGGAACAAGTTATAGCAACTTTCTGCAATAGTTGCTACTTCCTGAAATTAATTATTTTGTAATTAATTTTGAGAAATTTTGAATTAAGTTTGGAATTTGTCTAGATTTTTCTATTTTTTCAACATATTCAGATTTAAAAAACTTTTTCTAAGTTAGGTTTAGGTTATAGCAACTCTCGGTAATAGTTGCTACTTCTTGAAATTAATTATTTTGTAATTAATTTTGAGAAATTTTGAACTAATTTTGGAATGCGTTTAGATTTTTGTATTCTATTGACATATTTAGATTTAAAATACTTATTTTAGATAGGTACAGGTTATAGCAACTGTCGGTAATAGTTGCTACTTCATGAAATTAATTATTTTGTAATTAATTTTGAGAAATTTTGAACTAATTTTAGAATGCGTTTAGGTTTTTGTACTCTGTTGACATAATTAGATTTAAAATACTTATTTTAGTTTGGTACAGGTTATAGCAACACTCGGTAATAGTTGCTACTTCCTGAAATTAATTATTTTTGAGAAATTTTGAATTAATTTTGGAATGCGCTCAGTTTTTCTATTCTGTTGACTTATTCAAATTTAAAATACTTATTTTAATTAGGTACAGGTTATAGCAACTCTTGATAATAGTTGCTACTTCCTGAAATTAATTATTTTGTTTAGAAAATTTGAATTAATTTTGGAATGCGTCCAGATTTTTGTATTCTGTTGACATATTTAGATTTAAACTATTTGTTTCAATTGAAATAGGTTATAGGAACTATCTGCAATAGTTGCTACTTCCCGAAGTTAATTAATTTGTAAATAGTTTAATTTTGGAATGCTTTCAGATTTTTGTATTCTTTTGCCAATTTTTACATTTATAACATTTGTTTTAGTTAAGAAATAAAGTGAAATAATCATTCAATATCAAATAAAAAGTTAAATTCTGTTTTTATATTTCAAGATAAAGTTATTTTTTTCCGCGACCGGGCATCTTGTATTGCATTTCCAGTCAAAAGTGTTTCTTTGTATATACCTAAAACTAACAATAGTATCAGTAATGTGGAAGATTTGAGAATATATTTGAGGGTAAGTATTGATAAAATACAATGTGATTGTGATTAGATTTTGCTTTCCCCAAAGTCCTATGCAGTTCCGTTTTTCCGACTTTAGGTAGAGAGAGAGCAAATGTAAAATAGGTATATGCAATAATTACTAAAATGCATGTCGAAGACCTCCTTGCGTTTATTGTATCCTTTCAAATATAAGGTTTTGTATCAGGTTCACAGAAACGAGAAGAGACTTTTGATATTCTATATCTCGGCTTCCTGCAGTCCTATTGCAAAAATAATATTTTTCCCATAATCTACATTTAGTAGACGGCTTTTCACCTTTAGCTTCATTGGGACAAATCTTCTTACGAGTCATATCAGCATTTTTCAAATATAATGGATCAAAAAAATATTCTGAAAATATATTAATTTCATTATTTAAATTAATCAATTAATTTTTTTACCTGCGGAAATTTTTGTATCAATTTCGAATTCATGTTTATTGGAAATTTTAACAATAACAGATTTGTTTGTGTTGTTATTGTTGCCACAATTTTATTTTTACAATCTTGATTGTTATTTATTTGCCTGTAAAAAATATATTAGTTTGCAATCATGTAAAAAAAATTTTTGCTTACAATTCTTTCCTTTATTCTGATGAATAGTATCTAAATAGCTAGGTTTTCTATAAATGGGTTCTGCAGGTCCTTTAGCTCTGGGTGGTGGGATGGGTATATGACCTAAACATTCATCTGCTTTTGGTTTTTTAGCTTTAGGTTGTTTTTTTTCGCAATCAGGGTTTATTGGTGTTTCGTTTTCTTTAGCCGGTGGTGTTTCCTTTTTTTTAGCCATTAGAAATCCATCATTAATTATTTTAAAATAATTGTCTTGTGGTGTGAACATATATATTTTATCTAATATCGGTGACATTATCATGAAATTCTTCTTAGTTTCATTAAATGTTACATGGCGTGCTAAATGCTGGCTTAGAAAATTATGTTGAGGCTTTGATTCGGGTTCTTTTTGTTTGATCAGCATTACATTGCATTTTGGCAGATATTTTCTGGATAGATTCTAGAATTTTTATTAATTAATGTTGCTTTTAGTTATGTGTTTTAATTACCTTGCTGAAAATGGGCAGCAGTTTGATATGCATTGTTTGATTAGGTGATTGATTCCACTATAAATTTTGATAAATGATTAATATTTTTTTTGTGTGAGTTGTTATATTGTCATGGTTATATTGGTTTTTAATTTCCAATGAGTATTGATGAATTTTAATTTTTAGTTTTATTCATTTTTTATTAAATTTGAATTTATTATCGCATTTATTATTTATCATTTCTGTGATGTATGGTATTTTTTAGCTTAATCTTTATTATAATTTACATGATCTTCTTTGCAAGAATTATAGAATATATATAACTATTTTAACAACATAAATGATTCATAAATATTCAATTATTAAATTATAATTACAGTAAACTGTTTCCATCTGTAAGCAAAAAGTTCAAATGAGAAATTTTCAATTAATTTTGGAATGCATTCAGATTTCTGTATTTTGTTAACATATATAGATTTAAAACACTTGTTTTAATTATGAAATTAATTATTTTGAAATTAATTTTGAGAAATTTTGTATTAATTTTGAAATGCATTAAGATTTTTGTATTCTGTTGACGTATTGAGATTTAAAATACTTATTTTAAATTAGGTACAGGTTATAGCATCTCTCGGTAATAGTTGCTACTTCCTGAAATTAATTATTTTGAAATTTTAAATCTATTTTGGAATGCGTCTATATTTTTCTGTTCTGATTTACAATACTTATTTTAATTAGGTACAAATTATAGCAACTTCAGTAATAGTTGCTACTTCTTGAAATTAATTATTTTGTAATTAAGAAAGAGAAATTTTGAACTAATTTTGGAATGCGTTTAGATTTTTGTATTGTCTATTTATTTTAATTAGGTACAGGTTATAGCAACATTCGGTAATGGCGGGTAAGGAGATGGCAAGATGATAAGCCCAACTCAAGTCAACCCCGCCTGCGAGCGGTGCCCGCTGCATGGAAACCAAAGGGGCTCTGGCAAACACTTTCTCTTCATTTTCCGCTGTGATCTGTCGACCTCCCTTGGTCAAACCTTTCGGTCTACTCTAGACCACCTTTCGGTTCTCGACGCTATTAGATATCGAGGGCTAGGGAACCAAAAAGCAATCTCTCGTACCCTACATAGGAGGATAACCTATTAAAAAAATAGTCCCTAACCCGACATCCCCTATCTCCAAAAACCCCTCCCAATTTGGACCACCAACGACGACCACCTTTCAGTCCAGATAGGTGTAAAAGAATGGACAAGGACAAGATTTTATGGTAATATGGAAGATACAACGCTTAAAACAAACGTTTACGGGACAGGGGTCGGATCCCCAGAACTGGTCGATAGTGGACGTGGCTGAACTTAGCTACGGCTACGGATTCGTTTAAGAAGCGTATTTGTGAATCCGCGCTCTCAACCAAGCATCGCCCAGCTAAATCATCAACATGCGTACCAGCATTGGAATTTAGCGGCGTTTTTATATTTGTTTTAGATCAATAACTTTATTTATTTAAACAAACTGCTCTGTTATTTAACTTAATAGTATTATTTAGCAATAATTAAATAAATAATAAATTTAATACAACTGCAATGTCAACAAAAGATTTAGATATAAATGGGTGTTATTAAATTATAAATATAATATTAAAACGGCGTTAAATATTTTTACATGAATAATAATTGGTAAATTTCAAATGTTTTTACAAAGAATTGTTTCTTATTGTTTAACAAATAGAAATAAACTTTTAAATTTCTGGAAATCAATAAAAAAACTTTTTATTGCGCTTATTTATGAGAGATCTAAATAATTTTTCTAATAATTTAATTTAAGGTAGGATAGTCAATGTTTAAGCTAAGACATATCTCAGGGTCATTGGTTCAAAAACGGATAATGTAAAATATAGCTAAAATAAATGATTCGGTTTTTTGGCTGACACAACCTTATTTATGAACGGATCCGCAATGTTTTTGCTAATACGTGTTTCTATTTAACTATTAAATGAAAAGATAATTTCAGTTTTCCGGATATCTCAGGGGAAATTGCTTTAAAACCAAAAAATGTAAAATATGGCTTAAACAAATGATTCAGATTTTTGACTGACACAACCTTATTTATGAACGGATCCGCAATGTTTTTGCTAATAATTGTTTCTACTTGACTATTAAATGAAAATATATTTGCAGTTTTCCGGATATCTCAGGGAAAATTGCTTTAAAACTGAAAAATGTAAAATATAGCAAAAATAAATGATTCAGTTTTTTGGCTGACACAACCTTATTTATGAACGGATCCGCAATGTTTTTGCTAATAATTGTTTCTATTTGACTATTAAAGAAAAATATAATTTTAGTTTTCCGGATATCTCAGGGGAAATTGCTTTAAAACCGGAAAATGTAAAATATGGCTAAAATAAATGATTCAGTTTTTTGGCTGACACAACCTGATTTATAAACGGATCCGCAATGTTTTTGCTAATAATTGTTTCTATTTAACTAATCAATGAGAATACAATTTCAATTTTCCGGATATCTCGGGGGAGATTGGTTTAAAAACGGAAAATGTAAAATATAGCAAAAATAAATGATACAGTTTTTTGGCTGACACAACCTTATTTATAAACGGATCCACAATGTTTTTGCTAATAATTGTTTCTATTTGACTATTAAATTAAAATATAATTGCAGTTTTCCAGATATCTCAGGGGAAATTGCTTTAAAACCGGAAAATGTAAAATATAGCAAAAATAAATGATTCAGTTTTTTGGCTGACACAACCTTATTTATGAACGGATCCGCAATGTTTTTGCTAATAATTGTTTCTATTTGACTATTAAATGAAAATATATTTGCAGTTTTCCGGATATCTTAGGGGAAATTGCTTTAAAACCGAAAAATGTAAAATATAGCAAAAATAAATGATTCAGTTTTTTGGCTGACACAACCTTATTTATGAACGGATCCGCAATGTTTTTGCTAATAATTGTTTCTATTTGACTATTAAATGAAAATATAATTGCAGTTTTCCGGATATCTCAGGGGAAATTGCTTTAAAACCGGAAAATGTAAAATATGGCTAAAATATATGATTCAGTTTTTTAACTGACACAACCTTCTTTATGAACGGATCCGCAATGTTTTTGCTAATAATTGTTTCTATTTGACTATTAAATGAAAATATAATTGCAGTTTTCCGGATATCTCAGGTGAAATTTCATTAAAACCGGAAAATGTAAAATATAGCAAAAATAAATGATTCAGTTTTTTGGCTGACACAACCTTATTTATGAACGGATCCGCAATGTTTTTGCTAATAATTGTTTCTATTTGACTATTAAATGAAAATATAATTGCAGTTTTCCGGATATCTCAGGGGAAATTTCATTAAAACCGGAAAATGTAAAATATAGCAAAAATAAATGATTCAGTTTTTTGGCTGACACAACCTTATTTATGAACGGATCCGCACTGTTTTTGCTAATAATTGTTTCTATTTGACTATTAAATGAAAATATAATTGCAGTTTTCCGGATATCTCAGGGGAAATTTCATTAAAACCGGAAAATGTAAAATATAGCAAAAATAAATGATTCAGTTTTTTGGCTGACACAACCTTATTTATGAACGGATCCGTAATGTTTTTGCTAATAATTGTTTCTATTTGACTATTAAAGGAAAATATATTTTTAGTTTTCCGGATATCTCAGGGGAAATTGCTTTAAAACCGGAAAATGTAAAATATGGCTAAAATATATGATTCAGTTTTTTAACTGACACAACCTTATTTATGAACGGATCCGCAATGTTTTTGCTAATAATTGTTTCTATTTGACTATTAAATGAAAATATAATTGCAGTTTTCCGGATATCTCAGGGGAAATTTCATTAAAACCGGAAAATGTAAAATATAGCAAAAATAAATGATTCAGTTTTTTGGCTGACACAACCTTATTTATGAACGGATCCGCAATGTTTTTGCTAATAATTGTTTCTATTTGACTATTAAAGGAAAATATACTTTTAGTTTTCCGGATATCTCAGGGGAAATTGCTTTAAAATCGGAAAATGTAAAATATGGCTAAAATATATGATTCAGTTTTTTGGCTGACACAACCTTATTTATAAACGGTTCCGCAATGTTTTTGCTAATAAGTGTTTCTATTTAACTAATAAATGAGAATACAATTTCAATTTTCCGGATATCTCGGGGGAGATTGGTTTAAAAACGGAAAATGTAAAATATAGCAAAAATAAATGATACAGTTTTTTGGCTGACACAACCTTATTTATAAACGGATCCGCAATGTTTTTGCTAATAAATGTATCTATTTGACTATTAAATGGAAATTTAATTTCAGTTTTCCAGATATCTCAGGGGAAATTGCTTTAAAACCGAAAAATGTAAAATATGGCTAAAATAAATGATTCAGTTTTTTGGCTGACACAACCTTATTTATGAACGGATCCGCAATGTTTTTGCTAATACATGTTTCTATTTGACTCTTAAATGAAAATTTAATTTCAGTTTTCCAGATATCTCAGGGGAAATTGCTTTAAAACCGAAAAATGTAAAATATGGCTAAAATAAATGATTCAGTTTTTTGGCTGACACAACCTTATTTATGAACGGATCCGCAATGTTTTTGCTAATACATGTTTCTATTTGACTCTTAAATGAAAATTTAATTTCAGTTTTCCGGATATCTCAAGGGAAATTGCTTTAAAACCGGAAAATGTAAAATATGGCTAAAATAAATGATTCAGTTTTTTGTCTGACACAACCTTATTTATGAACGGATTTGCAATGTTTTTGCTAATTATAATTTAACTATTAAATAAAAATATAATTTCAATTTTTCAGATATCTTAGGGGAAATTGGTTCAAAACGGAAAATGTTAAATAATGCCAAATTAGTTTATTGAGTTTTTTAACTAACACATCCTTTTTTATTGTCGGATTCTTAACGTTAACTATTTTTTAGTTTCACACAAGATATTTTTTATAACTTAAAATTAAAATGTCATCAATTTGCAGGCATAAATTTAATTTTCAGAAAATACTTGATGTTTTAGCTTTAAAACGGTTAATTCAATACTGATTAATATAATATTTTAATCATTATTTATTAATATTATATTATTATTATTATTTTTATGTTTTATTATTTGTTTGTTTACATTTTATTAATATATTTCACCTGTTTTTTTTTAACATTTGTATTCTACTTTCAGTACATTCATTTATTAAAAATTTCGGATCCGGCCGAGTCTGGCCGAATCCGACCGGATAGTTGTCAAGGTCCGGCCGGAACCGAATCTTTCTAATATTGGCCGAATTCGCCGGATACCGGGTCTGGATCCGGTTTCGGCGGCATTACTAGTTTTTTATCTATACTTTACCTTGAAATTTTTTAAATAGTTTTTTGTATGAATTGTGCCAACCAGTGTAACGTTTTCATTTTTTTTGTAAATATGCAAACTCAAGATTATAAAAAAAAAACTTTTAGCAGTTTATAAATGGATTACTTATTTATTTGTGAATATATACATATATAGGTAATTAAAGAGTTCACTAATAACTGACCATAAGTAAAACTATTATCTCAGCTGCAATAAAAAAATCTTTACAATTTAAAGACATAAACATAACTTTGTCAAGATAAAATATCAAAATATTGTCTGATATCATAAAATTTATTTTGTTACAAAAAAGGGCATTCATAAGTAAAATAAGTAGTATCTAAAATACATTTTTATGTTTATTATTAAATTTGTAAATTCTTATACCAGCTTTTATTGCTATAACATAATATTTTACTCTTAATTTATAATTAAAATTAAAACCTAATCACTTTATTAAATCCAGAAAAGCATAATTAACTAATTTAAATAACAAAAAATCAAAATTATGTTGTGTCATTTGTCATTTAAATTGATCAGTTTTATAATTTGATTTGTGAATTATAATTTTATTTTATTTAGAACAAGATTATAAGTTCGGTCTCTTTTATTCTAAAAAGGTTATATTTTTTTGCAGTCGTAAAATATATTATCATGACCTCGGAATTTTATTTATTATGACCGACATAATAGCGTAAAAAAATCCTCACAATATTTTAAAAAGCAATTATTAATTAAAGTAATTAATTTATCGGCATCTTAAATGTACTGTTTTATAATGCATTTTTGAATAATTTGCTATGATAATTTGTAATACACTTCTATTACTAACACGTGTTAAAAATAAAAGTTCATGACAATACTGATAGAATTTATTTTGATATAAAAATATTTATAGTTTTAAAATTATCTTTTCTTATTAAACTTGTAGGTGTTTGACAATTTTTTGTTCAAAAAAATTCTTCTTCAGGAAATTTGAAACTTGAGTTCCATATGTTAGTTAAATAGAAACAATTATTGCTTAACACATTGCGGTTTTTTTCTTAATTAAGGTTGTGTTAGCCGAGAAATTCAATTAACTAGTTTAGTTGAACTTCACATTTTCCATTGTTGAACCAATCTCCCTTCAGATATCTATTTTTTTTATAGTTAAATAGAAACAATAATTAGCAAAAAAATTGCAAATCCTTTCTCAAATAAGGTTTTGTTAGCCGAAAAACTGAATCAATTATTTTAGCTATATTTTACATTATCCGTTTTTGAACCAATCTCACCTGAGATATCCAGAAAATTGAAATTATATTTTTATTTATTAGTTAAATAGTAACAATTATAAGCAAAAACATTGCGGATCCGTTCATAAAAAAGGTTGAGTCAGTCAATAAACTGAATAATTTATTTTAGCTATATTTTACATTTTCCGTTTAACCAATCTCCCCTGAGATATCCGGAAAATTAAATTTATATTTTCATTTAATAGTTAAATGGAAACAATTATTAGCAAAAACATTGCGGATCCGTTTATAAATAAGATTGTGTCAGCCAAAAAACTGTATCATTTATTTTAGCTATATTTTACATTTTCCGTTTTTAAACCAATCTCCCCCGAGATATCCGAAAAATTAAAAATGTGATCTCATTTATTAGTTAAATAGAAACAATTATTAGCAAAAACATTGCGGATCCGTTTATAAATAAGGTTGTGTCAGCCAAAAAACTGAATCATTTATTTTAGCCATATTTTACATTTTCCGGTTTTAAAGCAATTTCCCCTGAGATATCCGAAAAACTGAAATTATCTTTTCATTTAATAGTCAAATAGAAACAATTATTAGCAAAAACATTGCGGATCCGTTCATAAATGAGGTTGTGTCAGCCAAAAAACTAAATCATTTATTTTTGCTATATTTTACATTTTCCGATTTTAAACCAATCTCCCCCGAGATATCCGGAAAATTGAAATTGTATTCTCATTTATTAGTTAAATAGAAACAATTATTAGCAAAAACATTGCGGATCCGTTTATAAATAAGGTTGTGTCAGCCAAAAAACTGAATCATTTATTTTTGCTATATTTTACATTTTCCGGTTTTAAAGCAATTTCCCCTGAGATATCCGGAAAATTGAAATTATCTTTTTATTTAGTAGTCAAATAGATACATTTATTAGCAAAAACATTGCGGATCCGTTCATAAATAAGGTTGTGTCAGCCAAAAAACTGTATCATTTATTTTTGCTATATTTTACATTTTCCGTTTTTAAACCAATCTCCCCCGAGATATCCGGAAAATTAAAATTGTATTCTCATTTATTAGTTAAATAGAAACAATTATTAGCAAAAACATTGCGGATCCGTTTATAAATAAGGTTGTGTCAGCCAAAAAACTGAATCATTTATTTTTGCTATATTTTACATTTTTCGGTTTTAAAGCAATTTTCCCTGAGATATCCGGAAAACTGAAATTATATTTTCCTTTAATAGTCAAATAAAAACAAATATTAGCAAAAATATTGCGGATCCGTTCATAAATAAGGTTGTGTCAGCCAAAAAACTGAATAATTTATTTTTGCTATATTTTACATTTTTCGGTTTTAATAAAATTTCCCCTGAGATATCCGGAAAACTGCAATTATATTTTCATTTAATAGTCAAGTAGAAACAATTATTAGCAAAAACATTGCGGATCCGTTCATAAATAAGGTTGTGTCAGCCAAAAAACTGAATAATTTATTTTTGCTATATTTTACATTTTCCGGTTTTAATGAAATTTCCCCTGAGATATCCGGAAAACTGCAATTATATTTTCATTTAATAGTCAAGTAGAAACAATTATTAGCAAAAACATTGCGGATCTGTTCATAAATAAGGTTGTGTCAGCCAAAAAACTGAATCATTTATTTTTGCTATATTTTACATTTTCCGGTTTTAAAGCAATTTCCCCTGAGATATCTGGAAAACTGAAATAATATTTTCATTTAATTGTCAAATAGAAACAATTATTAGCAAAAACATTGCGGATCCGTTCATAAATAAGGTTGTGTCAGACAAAAAACTGAATCATTTATTTTTGCTATATTTTACATTTTCCGGTTTTAAAGCAATTTCCCCTGAGATATCTGGAAAACTGAAATAATATTTTCATTTAATTGTCAAATAGAAACAATTATTAGCAAAAACATTGCGGATCCGTTCATAAATAAGGTTGTGTCAGACAAAAAACTGAATCATTTCTTTAAGCCATATTTTACATTTTTCTGTTTTAAAGCAATTTCCCCTGAGATATCCGGAAAACTGAAATTATCTTTTCATTTAATAGTCAAATAGGAACAATTATTAGCAAAAACATTGCGGATTCGTTTATAAATAAGGTTGTGTCAGCCAAAAAACTGAATCATTTATTTTAGCTATATTTTACATTATTCGTTTTTGAACCAATCTCCCCTGAGATATGTCTTAGCTTAAACATTAACCTTAAATTAAATTATTAGCCAAATAATTTAGATTTCTCATTCAAATTTAAAAGTTTATTTCTATTTGTTAAACAATAAGAAACAATTCTTTGTAAAAACATTTGAAATTTACCAATTATTATTAATGTAAAAATATTTAACGCCGTTTTAATATTAGATTTATAATTTAATAACACCCATTTATATCTAAATCTTTTGTTGACATTGCAGTTGTATTAAATTTATTATTTATTTAATTGTTGCTAAATAATACTATTAAGTTAAATAACAGAGCAGTTTGTTTAAATAAATAAAGTTATTGATCTAAAACAAATATAAAAACGCCGCTAAATTCTAATGCTGGTATGCATGTTGATGATTTAGCTGGGCGATGCTTGGTTGAGAGCGCGGATTCACAAATACGCTTCTTAAACGAATCCGTAGCCGTAGCTAAGTTCAGCCACGTCGATAGTGGCGAGGTAGTAGACCACTTACGATCGTCAGCCAATGACTACGCCAAAACAACAAAAAACTCAGTTGAGGAAGAGGCAAAGCGCGAGCAAGATGGAGCAACCCAATCGGCAAAACACTACAGCAAGGGCGAGGACGACCCGACAAGGAAGAAAGAAGAGGAAACAAGAAGATTTGAATTGGAGCTTCTGAAAGAACAGGGCAAACGGGGCAGCCTGAGCAGGTCACCTATCAGGAGGATCCCGGATGCAAAGGAAGAAACACCGGCTGCTCAAACAGAGAACAAAGATGGGAAACCTGATCACATAGTCTTGGGAAACCTAAGTGAACTTCCCGCTACTCCATCTAAGGAAACAGGAATAAAAGCTACAGGAGCTGATGAAAGTAGACTGGACAGAAGACCTATTCACGAATTGTGAGCAGACGAGTGATACCTTTAAAGCTGACAGTAAGGAGGACTTAGTAGTAATATTAAGTAGTAGCGAGAGCACAAAGAGAAACCCTGAACAAATAATAGCGGAGAGACACCCGGAATTGCTAGCAGCAATGACGGAGGATCAACAAGAAACTAAATGGTGGTGTGGGGTCACAAAAAGCTCCATAATTGCTCAAAATGGCAAAGCAGAAGAGGAAAATGAAAGACTCACGTATGTAGTGAAAACCATGAAGGGGATGGGAACACTAGAAGGAAGTAGCGGAATAATCAACGCAATGCAGGAAGTAAAGGCAATGACAAGGGATAAGGGAAAATTGAGACTAGCCTGTATCACGGATGCAGAACCAGATATAGCCAGGAAAGTGATGGAATACTGTCTTAAAAATGAGGAGCTTAAAATGACTATCCATGGCAAAAGGAAACCAACGCAAGGAAGAAAAAACGAGATGCCAAAGAAGCGCTGGGATAGACAGATGGATACGATTCTAATCAAACCAAAAGAAGGCTGCAGCTATGCAGAAGTAATGAAATGTATGAAGAATGAGGTGAACACGGGCGAGATCATCATCGCAGGGATAAATAAAACGAAAGATGGCAACATTAAACTTGTGGTCAAAAATAATAAGGAAGAAGTAAGGAAGGAGTTCAGGAAAACACTCGATGAGAAAATCAACAAGGTAGCCAACATTGAACTAAATGAAAGAAAAAAGACAATACGGCTTCTAGACGTAGACGGAGACTTCAATGAAGATGAGGTGAAGGATGAAATCAACATGTAACTCCTGAGAGACAACCTGATCGCCAAGGTAGATTTGGTGAAACTATCAGAAAAGGTCAACCAGAATGGAGTAAGATATGCCTTCGTGAACATGCAGGAAAAGGCAGCAGAGCACCTGAAAAGGAAAATAGGCTCAGGCTGGAATAGATGGAGGGTGATGGAGGTATTTGCTCTGCCAAAATTCGGATGGCGAGCCCTGCAGGAACTATGGGGGGACCGGACATAAAGTGAAAGACTGCACCAATAAACAGAAGTGCTACTTATGCAATATAGAAGGTCAAAAAACGGACAGCATGAGATGCCCGGCGTACAGGAAACTGGTACAAGCACAGAAAGAGAATGAAAGGGCCGGAAGGGCTAGAAAATGAAGGTTATACAGGTTAACCTAAACAGATGTAGAGCGGCTATGGATCTACTAGAATGGAACTGTCAAAAAAGCAGGAGCAGATTATGCCCTAGTTTCGGAACCAAATAAGAAAATAGCAGCAACCAGGAAAAGATGGATTATGGATAAAAATGAAGACGCGGCAATATACATCCCTGACAATACTAAATCTCCGGCAATAAAATCAGGAAGTGGGGTAGGCTACACCTGGGTGGAGGACCGGGACACAGTGATGTATGCCTGCTACTTCTCCCCAAATGAAAGCATCAAGCATTTCGAAAAGTGGCTAACAGAACTAAGTAAGGACAAAAAAAAAACACAAGAAAAATAAGATCATTGGCGGGGATTTCAACGCCAAGTCAGGCATATGGGAGTCTCTCAAAGACGACCGGAAAGGTGACATGTTGGCGGAATGGGCAAACGAAAACGAACTCTGCTTCCTGAATAGAGGGGGAGTACCTACGTTCCAAAAAAAACGGAGCAAAATCCTTCATAGATGTGACCTTGTGCACCTCTAAGATGGTAACAAAAATTAGCAACTGGCATGTGGGCGAGGAAGAGAATCTGAGTGATCACATGAACATACATTTGGAAGTCAGGCCGGGGAAGGTAAAGACTTGGGAGAAGACAAGAGAAATCACCGGATGGTCTTTCCGCAATGAGCAAGAGGCAACATTCCTCTCAAATCTAATGGAACACACTGCTGAGAAGCTAAAAGAATCTATAATAAAAACCTGCAAAAAAACTTTAAAGAAAAAAGGGGGCAGAGTAAACTACAAACCAATGTATTGGTGAAGTGATGATATTGCAAACATGAGAAGGAGATGTATAAAAACTAAATGGATTGTGACAAGATTAAACGGAAAAAAACCCAAGAGACATATACCTTCTGCAACAAGCACAAAAGGCATACGCAAGTGAGAGAAAAGACCTTAAGAAGGCAATAATGGAATCTAAAAAGATGGCCTGGAAGAAACTGTGTGAGGATCTAAATGGAGATATGTATATGGGGCAAAGGATATAAAATTGTCACAAATAAAATAGAACAAAGATCCCCAATAACACTGTCAGGGGAGGAGATAACTGCTGAAGCCAAGAAACTCTTTCCGAACTTAGGCAGAACAACGTGGTTAGAGATAAGAACAGATATGGATATGATACCGGAATGTACAGAAGAAGAAATACTTAAGGCAGGTGGCAAAATTAAAAGAAAAAAGGCTCACGGGACAGACATGATACCGCCGGAGGTGATCAGAGCGATAGCAACAAAAAAACCTCAACTCTGCGCGAAGGTTCTTGACAAACTCATAAAGCAAAACATCTTCCCCAAGGATTGGAAAAGGGCAAAATTAGTACTAATCGAAAAACCTACCAAAATAAACGAAGACAAGGCATACCGACCCATATGTCTACTGAACCCACTGGGAAAGCTGTATGAGCACGTCCTCAACACGAGACTTATAGAGGAAATAGACAGGAATGGAGGCCTGAGTAAAAACCAACACGGGTTCAGAGGTATCCACTCCACATTGGAAGCAGTGGGGCAGGTAGCTGAACATCCTACACACAAACTGGCGGTGTTGATCACCTTTGATATAAAGAATGCTTTTAACTCGGTGCCCTGGAGGGGACTATTAGAAGAATTAGAGAGAAAGGGAATTTCATCATACCTCAGAAAAATCCTATGCCACTATCTACAGGATAGAATCATAGAATGCAGCTCCGGAGCAACTTTGGAAATGACTTGCGGGGTGCCTCAGGGGTCTGTCCTGGGTCCCACCTTGTGGAATATATATTATGATAGTCTGCTGAGGGAACAGATGACATAGGGGATTACCACAATAGCATATGCTGATGATCTAGCTATGGTTGTCAGGGGTAACAGTATAAAGGAAATAGAAGAGGAGGCAGAGTGGGCGTCCTACAAGATAAGAAGGTGGATCAAAAAAATGGGTCTAGAACTGGCAACCCATAAAACGGAAGCTGTTGTCCTGGTGGGTAGAAGGAAGGACATCACAGTTAAAATCAATCTAGGGGATACAACAATCACATCCCAAGGCAGCATCAAATACCTAGGGATGAGGATAAGTAAAAACTTGAAAATGAGCCCTCATATAACAGAGGTAAAGCAAAAAGCAGAGAAACTTGTAATGGCTCAGGCACATATCATGCCGAATGTAGGGGGCCAAGGGCGGACTCAATACTGTTGTACGCCGTACCCATCTGGATAGAAAGCTGCGAGAAAAAAAAAATACAGAATAATACTAGAGCGGGCCAGAAGAAAAATGGCAATTAGAATAGCCAGTGCCTACAGAACAGTTTTGTTCAAGGCCATAAAAGCAATAACGGGCACAATTCCCATACACCTTCTCGCCAAAGAACAGGCCGAAGGTAAAGGGAAACAACCAAAGGGGCACAGGAAAGACAAGAAAGTGGAGACAATGAAAAAATGGGAAGCAGAATGGCAGTGCAAGGGTGACGTCGCCAGATGGACACAGACCCTCATACCCTTGGTGACACCGTGGGTAAACAGAAAACATGGTAACCTGAACTACCACCTCACACAGATCCTAACAGGCCATGGATGTTTTGGGTCATATCTAAAAAGAATGTGCTTAGCTGAACAGGACGAATGCCCCTATTGTGGAGAGAAAGATACCCCCGGTGAAGAGCCCTCGCTGGAAAAGCACCAGAGAAGAGATGCAGCTAAGAGTCGGTAAAGAGATAACTGTAAACAACCTGACCACACTCATGCTTGAAAGTGCATACAACTGGAGTGCCATTGATGATGGCATACGAAGAATAATGGCTACAAAAGAAGAAGAGGAGAAAGCAAGAGCAGCAAGCCAAGGATAGTAGGATAAATAGAAGGTGTCCAGACTTTGTGAAGTAATACCACAACGGTAATCCCGCAAGGCTTGGAGGGCGTAGAGGTTAGGGTTTTTAGTGGGTATACGGGTAACTGGGAGCCCCACACAAAGTGCGTAAGGCATTTTCCCCCCTCATTTAAAAAAAAAAAAAAAAAAAACATTCGGTAATAGTTGCTACTTCTAGAAATTAATTATTTTGTAATTAATTTTGAGAAATTTTGAACTAATTTTAGAATGCGTTTAGATTTTGGTACTCTTTTGACATATTTAGTTTTAAAATACTTATTTTAATTAGGTACAGGTTATGGCAACACTCGATAATAGTTGCTACTTTCTGAAATTAATTATATTGTTATTAATTTTGAGAAATTTAGAATTAATTTTGGAATGCGTCCAAATTTTTGTATTCTGTTGACTTAATCAGATTTAAAATATTTATTTTAATTAGATACAGGTTATAGCAACTCTCGGTAATAGTTGCTACTTCCTAAAATTATTTATTTTGTAATTAATTTTGAGAAATGTTGAATTAATTTTGGAATGTGTCTAGATTTTTGGGTTCTATTGACATATTTAGATTTAAAACACTTGTTTCAATTAAGAACAAGTTATAGCAACTTTCTGCAATAGTTGCTACTTCCTGAAATTAATTATTTTGTAATTAACTTTGAAAAATGTTGGACTAATTTTGGAATGCGCTCAGATTTTTGTACTTGTTTTACATATTTAGATTTAAAATACTTATTTTAATTAGGTACATATTATAGCAACACTTGGTAATAGTTGCTACTTTGTAAAGTTAAAAAATCTTTGAGTAATTTTGGAATTCGTCCAGATTTTTGTATTCTGTAGGCATATTTAGATTTAAATTACTTGTTTGAATTGGGGACACCTTACAGCAACTCTTTTCCCAGTCTGCATAGACACTTAAAAATAACAACTGCGTATATGATGTGGTGAATTTGAGAAGTTCTTTGATGGTAAGTAAAACAAAAAACTGTATACCCTAAAAACAATCAATGTGATTGCATCTTGCTTTCCTCGAAGTCTAGGGTAGAGAACGTGAGCAACATGGGTTTCCTGTGTAGTTCCGTTTTCCTTTAGGCTTTAGGTAGAGAGCAAATGTAAAATAGGTAAGTATTAAACCAATTTAAAATTGACTTTGATTAATTAAATTAAAGTTATTCCAAAATTAATGAAACTAGCAAGGAAGACTACAATTGAGACGTAGATTATGGGAAAAATATTATTTTTGCAATCGGACTTCAGGGAGCCGAGATATAAAGCGTCGAAGATCTCTTCGCGTTTCTGTGATCCTGATACAAAACCTAATATTTGAAAACTATTTGAATAAAATTACATCTAATTTTTTGGTGGAGGCGCCGGGCTTTTACCTTTTGTTTTAAATTTTGCTTCCTTTTTAATGAATTGCGAAAATAATACTTTTTTTATCTAAATACAGCCTTTTCTGTAATTTATGTAGATTTTGGAGTTATTTAATTTTTTTATTATTATTAACAATTTTGGTCGAATAGGTTTCAAATATTAGGTTTTGTACCAGGATCACAGAAGCGAGAGGAGATCTTTGATGTTCTATATCTCGGCTTCCTGCAGTCCGATTGCAAAAATAATATTTTTCCCATAATCTACGACTTAATTGTAGCCATTTCTACAATTTTCATCCAGTTTGGAATAACTTTTTTTTTTAATTAAAAAGAAAATTGATTTTGATATATCTCGAAAACGAAAGCAGCTACGGAGTTGCGAAAGGTAGCTTTGGACTTCTTAGGTCATAAGGATTAATTTAAGGCTAAGTTGTAAAATTGGAATTTTTGAGAAAAATTTTACAAAATTATTTTGAAATTTTTTGAAAATTTTCCAAAAATTTGCCTATCGTTAACTATTTTTAAAATGCAATACAGACCCCTCGATTCAAACTTACTGTGTCGTTTTTTTGATTGGACCTTCTTGGGCTGAGATATTTAACCTTGAGACTAGAACGAACGGTCCAATCGCAAAACGGACAAGTTACGTGGGTCTTAGAATGTAACGGACTATACGTAGCAGCTAAAAAAAAATTGACCTTGAAAGAAAAAAAAAATAAAAGATAACAACTTTCAAGGTCAATTTTTTTTAGCTGCCACGTATAGTCCGTCACATTCTAAGACCCACGTAACTTGTCCGTTTTGTGATTGGACCGTTCCTTCTAGTCTCAAGGTTAAATATCTCAGCCCAGGAAAGTCCAATCAAAAAAACGACCCAGTAATCTCAAATCGAGGGGTCCATGTTGCATTTTACAAACAGTTAACAAAAAACTAATTTTTGGAATTTTTTTAAAAAAATTTAAAAATTTGCAAAAATTTTACAAAAATTTCATTTTTACAACTTGACGTCAAATGGATCTTTATGACCTAAGGAGTCCAAAGCTACCTTTGGCAACTCCGTAGCTGCTTCCGTTTTCGAGATATATCAAAATCAATTTGCTCTTTAATTAAAAAAAAAAAGTTATTCCAAACTGGATCAAAATGATAGAAATGGCTACAAATAAATCGTAGATTATGGGAAAAATATTATTTTTGCAATCGGACTGCAGGAAGCCGAGATATAGAACATCAAAGATCTCCTCTCGCTTCTGTGATCCTGGTACAAAACCTAATATTTGAAACCCATTCGACCAAAATTGTTAATAATAAAAAAATTAATTAACTCCAAAATCGACATAAATTACAGAAAAGGCTGTATTTAGACTAGATCATAAAAAAAATATTGTTTTTGCAATTCATTAGAAAGAAAGCAAAATATAAAACTAAAAATTTAAAGCCCGGCGCCTTCACCAAAAATTTATATGCAATTTTGTTCGAATAGTTTTCAAATAATAGGTTTTGTATCAGGATCACAGAAACGCGAAGAGATCTTCGATGCTTTATATCTCGGCTCCCTGAAGTCCGATTGCAAAAATAATATTTTTCCCATAATCTACAGTATAATTATAGCCTTCTCTGCTAATTTCGTTAATTTTGGAATAACTTTAATTTAATTAATTAATGTAGATTTTTGTTCGAAAATTTTTCAAATGTTAGGTTTTGTATCAGGATCACATAAACGCAAGAAGGTCTTCGACATGCATTTTAGTAATTATTACATGTAACATTTAAAATTAACTTTTCTATTTGGTTTTTGCATACTTACCTATTTTACATTTGCTCTCTACCTAAAGTGTAAGGGAAAACGGAACTACATAGGAAACCCATGTTGCTCACGTTCTCTACCATAGACTTCAGGGAAAGCAAAATGCAATCACATTGTTTGTTTTTGATGTTATTTATTAATACTTACCCTCAAAGATCTTCTTAAATATTCCACATCACAGACCCTATTGTTAATTTAGGTATATCCACTTTTGACTGGGAATAAAGTTAAAGCTGCTCAGTCGACGGAGAAGAGAACTTCATCCTGAAATATGAAAATAGCATTTAATTTTTTATTTGATAATAAATGATTATTTCACTTTATTTCCTAACTGAAACAAGTGTTATAAATCTAAATATTTTAAATCTCAATATGTCAACATAATATAAGAAACTGGACGCATTCCAAACTTAATTCAAAATTTCTCAAAAATAATTAATAATTAATTTCAGAAAGTAGCAACTATTGCAGATTGTTGATACAACCTGTTCATAATTAAAACAAGTATTTTAAATCTAAATATGTCAACAGAAGCCATAAATCTGGACTCATTCTGAAATTAATTTCTGAAAATTATTAATTTCAGGAAGTAACAACTAAAACTAAATAGATTATCTATATTTAAAGTACCCTGCTTCAAATGTAGAAACATAAAGTATACAAAATTAAACAATCTGTATAAAAAACGTGTTGTGGCATTAGACCTACAATTTGAATTGCAGATAAGATAACTAATAAATGCTACACTAAACATGATATATGCAATTACAACTTTGTTTTCAACAATTATGCATAAATTATGCAACTAACATTACAGATAAAATTTTACTAAACATAGGCAATTAACATAGCATCACAACAATTATTTTTAAATGCAATGTTGGTTGCATACGTTAATGTAATATAATTTGAGTTTAAAATCCAGACAAATATAAATACAACAAATTACATTTACAATAAAGTTGTTACAAAACTTAAGTAATTAAAAAAATGTAACTTAATAACATAGCTACATTTATGGCAAGATATCTTAATACTCAAGTAGTGCAAACTAATTTACAGCAGAAGTTTTGTACAGTTAGTGAATTAGTTTATAGGATAACACAACATAACTAATTTTGAGTTAAAGATATACTTTTGGTTTCATAAATATTTATAATAAAATGTATATTAAAAAAAACATTTGAGGTAAGACATTTTTAACTCCTTTGCGAAACGTTTTGGCCAGTTCCTTCTGTATAGCATGTTGATCCTGTTGGCTTGCCTTTGTAATTTTTTCCATAATTTAAATATTATAAGTAGAATACAGCATAAGACCCAATACACCAGCACGTAATGACATCGTCGTTCCTATTCCAGCAACTCATCTATTTTCAACCACTGCCTCACCCTTTCCAAATCAATCTGAAACAATAACACAAAATGTTATACTAAAATGCTCACAGAATATTTTTATTACCTTACCTCAGCTCTACGTAGCTTCTCCCAAACGTAATGCTCACAGCTGCAAAAATCAAACATACGCATACTTCATAGTCACCAATTTTGGTATCCTTGCAATGTTCAAGACAAAGCACACGAAGCCTTTTGCAATAGGTTTGATTGTCGGGTTGTACATAGAAATCACAAAACATTACGTTTCCCTCAGTTCGTGTTTTAAATATAGAACCAAAAACCAGCTTGAGATTCGTATTTATTAAAACACTTTTCCATGCGTTTTATAGCGGTTGTAGAATAAATTTCATGTCCTCAGATAATACAATATGTTGATATTTCAATTTCATCCTTGTTTTCATAATTAAATAAGCATTTGGATCAATAGTAGCACTTTTAGCTTGATCAACAATCCAATTCACGATGCTTTTTATCAAGATTATGTAGAATTTGTTTCACCTCCATTTGTTGCTTCCTTACGTAATCCAAAGCTGCAATAGAAAATTTGTTTAATATTTTTGTCTTCTGCTACACGAAAACTCAATGCCCATTTTTGTATGCGTTGCGGCAAAACCTGGTAGATTCTATTAATCGCTAATCGTTGTCCACAAACATCAGAACAATATTTCGATCCATATCGTGCGCTATTGGTGCACAAAAAGCCATAACATTGCCTAGCATAATCCGATTGTAAATGAGAGTTTTTCGGCTCGCGTTCACAATCTGAACTTGAATCACAGCGTTTTCGACGTCCTCTATTGATTTGTACTCTGAAAATTAAAGAAAATATTAAATACCATACCATACCACGATAAAAGTAGTAAGAGACAACAATACGGATTAAACTCGTTGCAATTAAATTTAAATTCAAATGCATAAAACATAAAACTCACATTTTTATCAGTTTTTTGCAATTTAATCAGAATTTGTGTACCAGACCTATGTAAGCCAGCATATGGTTATGCTGAGTCTATAATAAATTCTATATCTTTTAGTTTTAGCTTGCTACAATTATATTAAATTTTCTTAAGTTTGTTAAGCCACAACACAAAAACTCATGCAAAATGCTCATTTCAAACATATTTTTGCGTTTTACTCAGAATTTCTGTATTGAGATTATATAAACCAAACTAACCACATACGTTAATTATACAGACTTAACCCAAAGCATTATTAGTTCATAAGTTTCATTCTTCAATATGTAAAATCTAAAATATTTACAATTTATTTTGGCCCTTTTTTAATAATAAATTTACTACGTTTATGCGTACATGGTGTTGCCATCTGTTGGAAACATTAATAAGCCATTGATAGAACTTCAAGTAAATGCCATTAGATGGCGCTACAAGTCAAAATAATAAATTAAATACAAATTAAATCAAACATTAATTAATTAACTTTTTACAGTGTATGACTACAATAATTACATACTTATTATAGTTTGTCCGCGTTAAGACTGCAGTGATGGGAGTGGTTTATAAAGTCAGTGTCACACAACTGTAATTGCAACATGTCCTCGTTGGTATTATAAAACAGCTAACTTCACTATGTGTATTATATTATAATAAAATGATTTTAAATTATTTAAAAACTTTAAAGCAGAAACAATATAGTTTAATGCTTCCTAATTAAATATGATGATGTTTAGTAGAAATGTATATTAGTCACTTTTAATACTAAAATTTATTAAAAAGAATTCCTAGAATTGCATGACGTTTACTCATATTTAAGTTTTTGAGGTTATACTGTACGTCAGCAACAAAAAATTGTAATTTACAGTTGAAATACATATAATTATTTACAAATGCGTTAACCTAGTTACAATAACGCAAAAAACTGATAAATATTAAATAGTAAAAATTGTTAACTAAATTTATTCAATTACAAGTAGCTTTGTTTTAATCTGGTAGTTATTCTATTGTAAATTGGGTAGGCCTCTAAACCAACTAGAGCATTGTTTCCTAGTTGCCATAACAACTACTACTGCAGTCTTAACGCGAACAAACTATAATTAATAAATTTAAGTATTAACCAATTACAATATGCTACGCTAGCGACGTCTGAGCAAAAAGTATGTTAATGAACTAGAAGTTCAATCCATTTCCTACAGACGCCGCAAGTATAAGCCGATAAAATAGTTTTCTGAATTGTTTACAAAATGGCGACATTTAAAACGCATAGGCGTAGATTTTTAAATATTGAAAAAGGTTATTATATTAATTAATAGTAAAACAAATTATTTAATTAGTTAGTTACCACTAATTTTATTTGATCCAATTTATTCATGTTTTCTGTGTAGTGTTTCTATGCCCATCAATTGGTTGTTGAAAAACATGCCTTCTTCTTCAAGTGGTAATTTGGAATAGATCTTATGTTGTGTTGTACCATTCCAAATGATTTTTCACTTCCACTACACTTTGTTTACAATATCATTATTTATTTACCAAACACGTACTTTTAAGCAGAAATTAATTGATAGCAATAAGCTTTCTGGTAAGCGGAGATTAAAAAGATCCATCACTTTAAATTGACTGTAACATGCTAGATTGTATACAACATTATAGAAGTTAGAATAAATTATAACTGAAAAAATAAAATATAAACTATAAATTAACATTTATAATAAAATAATAATTTATTTACCAAATATGTGACTCTGAATAAGTTTCTTAGTAGCAGCAATAGAATTTCCATTTATCATTTACGCTACTGCTGGTGCATTAGCCTATTTTCTGCCCGTAATGCTGATGACTTGCATTACGAGCGGAACTACAGCTTTCAGTAGATTCCCAACCACTGGAGAAATTATTAGCCTTGCCTCGGCAATGAGACTATTAACTTTTTTCCTTCCTTTCATTCCTCTTTTCTTCTACACTTTCCAACTATTGATCTCCCGTGACCAAAATTTTTTAGTCTACACTTTTTGGTTCTCAACAATGCTATTAGGTATTGAAGCCTAAGAACTCAAAACAAATGTCTTCTTATGTTCATTTTTCTTTCTTTCTAAAATAAACAGGACAACAAACCTACAAAAAAGAATATAAAATGCAATTTAAAAACATTAAAATGTCAAAAAATAAAAATGATATACCCCAAGGAAATTTCAATAACGGACAATCTTCCACTGCTAAAGTAGTTTGCTTCCAGAGACTAATATAGCTTTTGCAATAGACGCCATAAAGCGAGTGAAAAAGAGAGAAAAAGAGGCCAAGTAGAACAAGCTGATGGAAAAGCCACAGAAGAAAGCAGCAATTAGGGTAGCTAGCTCTGTTTCCAAACCGTCTTAACACGGGTTATACAGGTAGCGGCAGGAATTATTCTAACTCATGAGCTCACCAAGAAAAAAAATCTTATGACCCAGAAGCAAAGAAAAGAGAAGAAAACGCCAAGGCCAGACAAGAATCTTTTGCTAACTTAAAGATAAAATGAAAAGACTTAAAAGCTATTACAACCGCGTAGACCAGGACCTTAATGAAGAAGACATACATACATAGGGTATTTTCTGAATCAATTCCTGACAGAACACGGTTGCCTCGGAAACTCCTTAAAGCGTAAGACGACAATTGCACCGACAGACATCCTTGAACACACAATCCTAAAAATGTATGAGATTGAGAAGACAAAACTTCAAGGAGAAGAGATGCATACGCTTGGAGTCAACAACATCATTGACAAGACAAAGACGCATAAAACTCTAACGTCATACGAGATATTATGAGTAGAAAAGTGTAAAAAAAAAAACGGTAAGCGCAAGATAAGAACAAAAAAAGCAAAAACAATGCTGAAACATTTCAATTACAAAAAAACAAATGAATGAGAAAGACTGACCTTCCCTCGCTCAAAGAAGATGCAAACTTTGAAAAAACTAAGCAACTCTACAGGTTCATAAAGAAGCTGTTAAGATAAGAGCAAAGGCTTAAAAAAGTTGGCGCTAGAAAGGAGTAGACTACAACCAAAAACTAGAGAAGTAACCGTCTACAGGTTGTTTAGATACACATTAATATGCAAATGTAAACTTAGTAAAAAAACTAATAAAAAGACAGGAGAAACAAAGTTCCAACATAGAACAGCACCTCAACTGTAGCTTGATGGATAAAACAAAATCAATTAAAGCTGAGCAGGAAAGACAACGCAGGGATAGGTTCAAAAAATACCTAGCACATAAAAAAAAATGTAAAGAAAATACAAACGCCAGTAGACATAGACTGGCCAAAAGATCTATTAACAAAATGTAAACAGACAAATGCCATTTTCAAAGCAGACGGTAAAGAAGACGTAGTTGTAATAGTAAGCAGTAGTGAGGACACAAAGAGCTACCTAACAAAAATATCAACGGAAAACTCATATTGAGGATGGAAACACTGAACAGATAAAAGGAAATAACTAGGGCAATGCAAGAAATAAAGAAAATAGCAACTATAAAAAAAGTCTAGACAAACAAGATTATTGACAAAAGCTTCAGTACAAAATCTGGTATATGAAGCTCACCCATTGCATATGCTGGCGGAATGAGCAAACAAAAACAAGCACTAAATCCTAAATAAAAAGAAGTAATAACTTAAAAAAGACGAGTTTATATCATTCAAAGACGCCACTTTGTGCTCAACTAAAGTGGTAGCCAAAATTAAAAACATGCACGTAGGCAAGGAACAAAATCTGAGTGACTACATGAACATATATATCAAGTCCAAAAAAAAACAAGGAAAAAAACTATAATTAAAACCTAAAGAAAACACTAAACAATAAAGGTAAAAGGGTACAAACGGCATGCTTTGTAGTTGCCCGACAGAGTGTTTGTAAACTAATCTTTTAATAACAAACACTTGAGTGGGTAGGTGGGCAACACCAGTTAAAACTATTGACCGTCATCATACTCTGAAGTTGCCCACCCACCCGCCCAAATGTTTGTTATCAAACAATTAGTTTACAAACACTCAAGAGGGTGAATCTACAATTTCAATTAAAACTATTGATCGTCATTATGCTCTGGAGTTACCCGCCCAAGTGTTTGTAAACTAATATTTTCATATCAAACACTTAGGCGGGTGAGTGGGCAACTCCAGTTAAAACTATTGACCGTCATCATGCTCTGAAGTTGCCCAACCCACCCGCCCTAATGTTTGTTATTAAAACATTTTTTTTTTACAAACACTTAAGCAAGTAGATGGAAAACTTCAGTTGAAACTATTAACCGTTATCATGTTATCAGAGATGCCTACCCACCCGCCCAAGTGATTGTTATCAAAAGATTTATTTGCAAACACTCAGAAGAGTGGATGTACAATTTCAGTTAAAACTATTGACCGTCATCATGCTCTGAAGTTACTTGCCCAAGTGTTTGTATACTAATCTTTTGATAAAACTCAAAAGGGTGGATGTACAATTTCAGTTAAAACTGTCCATCGTCATCAAGCTCTAGTTACCCGCCCAAGTGTTTGTAAACTAATATTTTATTATAATTTGACGTTCCTTTTCCAGCAACTCATCCATGTTCAGCCTCACCCTTTTCAAATCAATCTGAAACAATAACACAAAATGTTATACTAAAAGGCTCACAAAATATTTGTATTACCTTACCTACGTAGAACTGCTACGTAGCTTTTCCCAAACGTAATGCTTCACACAGTTGCAAAAATCCCCAGTCAAATCAAAAACGTTAGTAACCAGAGAACATCCGCATACTTCATAATCGCCAATTTTGGGATCCTTGCAATGTTCAAGACAAAGCACACAAAGCCTTTTACAATAGGTTTGATTGACCAGGTTGTAGAAATTACAAAACATTACGTTTCCCTCAATTCGTGTTTTAAATAAATATAGAACCAAAACTAGCTTGAGATTCGTAATTATTAAAACACTTTTCCATGGGCTTTATAGCGGTTTTTGTATGAATTTCATGTCCGCAGGTAATACAATATGTTGATATTTCATTCATTTTATTTTCATAATCGGCATTGAAATCAGTAGCAGCACTTTTAGCTCAATCAACAATCCAATTTACAATGCTTTTTATCAAGTTTTCTGTAGAATTTGTTTCACCTCCATTTGTTGCTTCCTTTCGTGATCCAGAGCTGCAATAGAAAATTTGTTAAATAAATAATTGTGATAAATAATTTAATATTTTTGTCTTCTGCTACACAAGAAGTCAGTGCACATTTTTGTATACGTTGTGGCAAAACCTAGTAGATTTTATTAGTTGCTAATCGTTGTCCACAAACATCAGAATAATATTTCAATCCATATCGTGCGCTATTGGTGCACAAAGAGCCATTATATTGCCTAGCTAACATAATCCGTTTGTAAGTAGGAGTTTTGCGGCTCGCGTTCACAATCTGAACTTGAATCACGGCGTTTTCGACGTCTTCTACTGATTTGTACGCTGAAAATAAAATAAAATATTAAATACAGATACATACCACGATAAAAATAGTAAGAGACAACGATGCGGATTAAACTCGTTACAATTAAATTTAAATTTAAATGCATAAAATATAAAACTCACATTTTTATCAGTTTTTTGCAATTTAATCAGAATTTGTGTACTAGGTCTATGTAAGCCAGCATAACCATCCAAGTCTATAATGAATTTTATATATTTTAATACTAGTTTTAGCTTGCTACAATTATATTAAATTTTCTTAAGTTTGTTAAGCGACAAACACAAAACTCGTGCAGAATGCTCATTTCAAACTGATTTTTGCATTTTACTCAGAATTTCTGTACAGAGCCTATACAAACCAAACTAACCACATACGTTAATTATACAGACTTAACCCAAAGCATTATTAGTTCATAAGTTTCTATCTTCAATATGTAATATCTAAAATATTTACAATTTATTTTGACCCTTTTTTAATAATAAATTTACTACGCTTATGTGTACATGGTGTTGCCATCTGTTGGAAACATTAATAAACCATTGATAGAACTTCAAGTAAATGCCATTAGATGGCGTCACAGGTCAAAATAATAAATTATAGACAATTTAAATCAAACATTAATTAATTAACTTTTACAGTGTTTGACTACAATAATTACATATTTATTAATTAATAAATTTAAGTATTAACCAATTTCAATATGCTACGCTAGCGACATCTGAGCAAAAAGTATGTTAATGAACTATAAGTTTAATCCATTTCCTACAGATGCCGCAAGTATAAACCGATAGAATAGTTTACTGAATTGTTTACAAAATGGCGACATTGTGTACGCATAGGCGTAGATTTTTAAATATTAAAAAAGGGTTTTAATACTAATTAATTAATTTGATAGAAATTATTTAATTAGTTTGTTACCGCTAATTTTGTTTGGTTCAATTTAGTCATGTTTTCTGTGTAAAGTTTTTCTGCTCATTAATTGGTTGTTAGAATATTATTGAAAAAGATGCCTTCTTCTTCATCTTCAAGTGGCATCTCCTTTCAGGAGGTTTGCAATCATCATCGCTATTTTGACTTTTCAGGTGGGTGGCAGTTTGCAATAGATCTTTGGATGTTGTGGTTGTACCATTTCCTGAGATTGCATAGCTAAAAATATTTTTTTAGAATAATATAAGGTTTTTTCCATTTGAGCCCGGTGAGTTAGAATTTTTTTAAATTTTGAGGGCAAGGTTCTCAGACTTGATAAACTAAAGCTAGAAAATATTTGGCGATTGTAGGACGTTTTCTACTAAACAAATCAAAAATGTAAGATGCGTTTTACAAATAAATTTAAAAATTACTGAATTAGTGCCACCAAGTGCGAATAATTTGTCAAATGGAACACAGCTATTATTTACTTACCTAATATGTACTTCTAAGCAGAACTTAATTCATAGCAATAAGCTTTCTGGTAAGCGGAAATTGAAAGGATTATTTACCAAATATCAGCTTTCTTGAAAGCAACAGAACCTCCATTCGTTATTTTATATTTAAACTGCTGGTGCATTAGTTTTTTTTCTGCTCGTAGTGCTGATAACTTGCATTACGAGCGAAACAACAGTTTTCAGTAGATTCCCAACCACTGGAGAAATTATTAGCCTTGCCTCGGCAATGAGACTATTAACTTTTTCCTTCCTTTCTTCCTTCTTTTCTTCTACACTTTTCTACTATATTGACCACTTTTGATCAAAACCTTTTGGTCTACTTTTGACCATTTTTTAGTTCTCGACGATGCTATTAGGTACTGAAGCCTAGGAACTCAAAACATATGTCTTCTCATGTTTTTTTTCTTTTTTTCTAAAATAAACGGAACAACAACAAATCTAGAAAGAGATATAAAATGAACGCACTTATGCAATTTAAAAATATAAAAATGTTAAAAAATAAAAATGAAATATCCCAGGGAGGTACCGATAACGGACAATCTTCAACTGCTAAAGCAGTCTGCTTCCAGAAAATAATATGACTTTTGCAAGCGCAGATCTACGATAGAAGCCATAAAGCGAGTAAAAAATACCTGAAAAAAGCCAAGAACAACAATCAATATTCAACGCTAGTCAAGGTTGATGTGAAAAATGCTCTTAACTTTGTTTCCTGGGAAGGAAAAGATATCTCTCCCTATCTCATTAACATGATTAAGCATACCTTAGAGATCGGACTATAATAGTCGAAAATCGTATTATGCCAATGACGTGCGGTGTTCCACAGGGATCAATTCTAGGAAACATCAACAACCAAAAAACAATCAAATAACTCAAAATAACGTTAGGCCATAACTTAAATATGTAAAAATAAATGAACGGAGGCCATAGCAGTTGAAGTGATGGACGCGCTAAACCGTCTAAGGCGCAAAAACCAATAGAAGAAAAAACGTTGTGCTCGGTGGTCAACTCGATTATATTACATAGAGTGTAGTATGATCGAGTGGCCAACAAAAACTTTAAAGCGTTGATGGAAAGACCACAGAAAAAAGCGGCAATTAGCGTACCAAACCGTCTTAACACGGGTTATACAGGTAGTGGTAGCAATTATTCTAATTTATCTGCTTACCAGGAAAACGTCCTATGCCCCAGGAGCAAACAAAAAAGAAAAAAAAGACCAAAACCAAGCAGGAATTTCTTGCTACCTTGAAGATAAAATGAAAGGACTCAAAAGCTACTATAGCCATGTCCTTAATCAAGAGATTATACCATATTTTAAGAGAAAACATACAAAAGAATTTTCTCTCCTGACAGAACACGGAAGCTTCGGAAACTACTTAAAGCATATGAACATCAAGACTTACGACAATTGCACTGCGAAAAGCCATACACTCTTGAACACACAATCCTAAAATGTAAGAGTTAAGTTGCAATAAAGCAAAACTCAGAAGGAAAGATGAATACGCTAAGCGTCAACAACATCATTGACAGGTTGTTAAGCCACAAAGATGTAACGTTATACAAGAAATTATAAGTAGGAAAAAAAAGAGAGTAAGCAAAAGCTAAAAAAAGTCTTGTAGAAGCAAATTGATGACCATCAACTAAAAAGGAAGCAAGAAAAAATGACAAAGCACTTCAATCACAAAGAAACAAAAGAATGACCACTCAGGCGGGTAGAAATTTAACTTCAGTTAAAACTATTGACCGTCATCATGCTCTGAAGTTGCCCAACCCACCCGCCCTAATGTTTGTTATTAAAACATTTTTTTTTACAAACACTTAGGCAAGTAGATGGAAAGCTTCAGTTGAAACTATTGACCGTCATCATGTTCACAGTTGCCTACCCACCTGCCCAAGTGATTGTTATCAAAAGATTTATTTGCAAACACTCAGAAGAGTACAATTTCAGTTAAAACTATTGAGCGTCATCATGCTCTAGAGTTACCCACCCAAGTGTTTGTATACTAATCTTTTGATAAAACTCAAAAGAGTGGATGTACAATTTCAGTTAAAACTGTCGATCGTCATCAAGCTCTAGAGTTGGTCAAACTATTGACCGTCATCATGCTCTAAATTATGCAAAAAACTAAACTCAAACACGTAAGGCAAAATTGTCACTAATAAAATAAGCCAAAGACCCCAACTAACTATGACAGAGAATGCCAAAGCAAAAAAAACTATTTCCAAAAACAAAACAACATGAAAAGAGCTAAACATAGATAGATCTATAACACTGCCGCTCTGTGTAAAAGTATACGACAAACTTATAAAGCAAGGCATTTTTCCTACAGACTAAAAAAAGACAAAATTAGTACTAATCGAAAAAACTATCAAAATAAACAAATGCAAAATGTATTGGCTCATTTGCTACTAAACTCACTAGGAGTTCTACGAGTACATCTTCAAATAGAAACTTATAGAGAAATTATATAAAAATAAAGGCTTGAACGAAAATTATACGGATTCAGAAAAGCTACATGTTTTCCTGCTTCCCTACACAAAAATTTGCCATGCTTACGATATCATAAACACATTCAACTCGGTTCCATGAAAGCGGCTAATAGAAGCCACTATCTACAGGATAGAACTTACAATGTGCCACAACGCTCCGTGTTGGGCCACAACATGGAACACTTACTATAACGTTCTGCTGAGGATATAGAAACCACACAAAATGATCACAATACCTTATGATTAAAAAGTGGATCAAGAATATGAACTTACAGTTGGCAACACAAAAAAACAAAACTCGTAGTCCTGGTGGGCAAAAAGATGGACATTATCAGAGGATACTACAATCAAACCCCAAAATAGCATAGAGATAAGTATAAGTAAAAACTGACACATAGGACTCCACATAACAAAAATGAAAAACTAGTAATGGCTCTGGCACAAAGCATACTAAATGTAGGAGACCCGAGAGCGGGGAAGCGTAGAGTAATAAGGGCAATGGTGAACACTATATTTTTTTTGGGAGCCTACAAGTGAATCCTAAAAACTCACAAGAGTCAAATTTACCCTTATGGGCGCCTCTCCACTAAACCACTCCCTAAACTATCTATTCGTGGCTTATACCTTTCTATCAAATTGATATTTTATTGCTCTCTATAGAGGTAACATAGAATTTGTGGTGTACTTGTACTACGTCTATCCGGGTTGCAGACTGTCGGGCACTTATAAGTATAGCCATCTAGGCTAGAAGCGTTGCTAAAGATGCTATTATCTTCAAAAAACCTTTGTCACTAGCTTAGGTGGACTAAATTGTACGCTGCGCTTATATGGAAAAAAAGCTGTAACATAAAAAATATAAAAAATACAGAATAATTCTAAAAAGAACTAAAAATAAATTCAACGCAATAACGGCAACAATCCCGATACACCTCTTTGTTCAAGAGCAAGCCAACAACGTAGGGAAACAACTAAAAAAACAGAAAAAACTAATAGAATAAAAACTATAAAAAAATGTTAAGAAGAATGGCAGATCAAGAGAGATGACAAATAAACGCCCGATGGCACTAGATATAGTTTTGGTCTGTACTAATAGTCAGATAGTTTGCTGCATCAATTCCTACTACTCTCTTAGGCTAAGCTTCCAACTGTTTTCGTATGAAAATGGTGTCTTTGTGTCTTTAAATGTTTATTTGTTGCACTATTGTTGAGACGGAAATAGTGTTTAATAATAAAAAGTGTCCACTAATGTTCCACTTTAAGTTTGGGTGTTGCGGATTCAAATTGTATAAAACAGTTGTTTGCAAGTGGTTTGACTTCTTCAGTTTTTCCCGGTAGGTCGGGTAAGAGGCTAAATAGAATATTGCCAGACAAAACAGTCTTAGTTGCGACGTCAAACCTGAAACGGTTTTTATCAGTTTTGTTATATCCGGTGAGGTCAATGATGTTGGTGACTGCAGACAAGGCAAAGCTAAAGTGTAAAACTTCTTTGTAGCACTCTCATTTGACGTGTTCTGGGATGACTGAGTTCTGACGCCATTTGATGTTTGACCTCATTGACTCTTACTTATTGAGTTCCGATTTGTTCCGGTAAAAACTTCTGTACTCCCTCGACCTACTCGGTAATAACATTAAAGTCTTTGTGGCACTCTCCTTCAACGTGTTCCGCGGTAGCTGTTACTTGTGGTGTCGTAAATTTTAGCGCAATTTGATGTTTCTCCTCAATGACTCTTACTTGTTGGGTTTCGATTTGCTTCGGTTTAATTTTTGTACTCCCTCGACCTTCTCGGTAATAACCTAGAGGTTAGCATGCCCTCTTTAATCTTGCACGGTCTGCCACTTCATTCTGTCAGTAGTTTCCTACGTCTACCAAGTACATGTGAGTCTGTTGTGCCGTTTGCGGATTGCAGATGTAATGAGGTTTTGTAGTCTTCGTCACTAGAAAGGAGGAGTTTCTGCATCTACTTTTAAGACGTACACAAGTTAGCGTTGGGAGTGATGGGTTACGGTGATCAGACCGTTCTCATATGTTATTGTGCCGCCGTATTTTTATGTGGTAATAGACAAATATTGCGCCAAGTATCTGTTTAATTCTTTATGATTTGCAAATAGATGACATCGCAAAACCTTATCTAGTTATTCCGTATCTATCTAGGGTTTGTCCGAAGTGCGTGCTTGAACATGTCCTATGAATGTATTGAGTTTGCTGACTGGGGTCACAGCGGTTTGGTTGACAAAGATCTCAAAACTAGTAGCTTTGTCATCTTCAGAAATGGTTGCTAAAGCTTGTTCTGTTTTTTCAAAGCTTTTCTATCGTCTGGTTTTTCTCTTCTTGAGTTGGTTGCAAGATTGTGAAGGCACTATGTTCTTTGCTGTCCTCCGTTGGGCGCCATTTGTTACCTGCTGCGTTTCCGTAGGTGATAAGAGAGCGGTCGTGTATGCCCTTAAGAAGAAAACAAAGTTGCTCAGAGAAAGAAGCCATATAAGTTTTTGTGTGTTATGATTGTAATCTGGTAAGGCAAAAACGCAGATTATGAAGTTGAGTAGTCTCAAACTATCCAGAGGTTGTCTACTGTATGGTGGTCGACAACATCAAGATGGTGGTTGTGAGAAAGCTGTTGTGTGGTACAACTTAAGGTCACCTGATGGCACTAGACAAAGTTCTAGTCTATATTAGTGGCAAAATAATTATTGCATATCTTAGCTCCTGGACTTGACTGAGAAGCAATCGTCAAAATCAAATATTTATAAGAGTGAGGAAGAAAAAAGTGTGATGCCATTGATGGAGTATAGCTCTGCCCACTCACGGCATCAGCTGTAAGAACACGAGAGATAGTAGTAACTATCAATTTCTTTATGACAAGCAAATGGCCGGGTGGGCGAAAACTCTGTATCAAACTACCGGCCCAATATTCATAAACTGTGTTCCCGCCCACCCGCCCTAGTGTTTGTTATCAAGAAATTAATTAAGTCAACTCCTTCTTCAAGTTTAATGACATCTGTCAGTCATTTTGTCTTGTTTATTAGCTGTAGGAGCACGAGAAATAGTAATAACTATTAAATTCTTTATGACAAGCACATGGGCGGGTAGGCGGAAACACTGTATCAAACTACCAACCCAATATTTATAAATCGTGTTCCCGCCCACCCGCCCTAGTGTTTGTTATCAAAAAATTGATTTCGTCAATTCCCTCTTCAAGTTTAATAACATCTGTTAGTCATTTTGTCTTGTTTGTTAGCTGTAGGAACACAAGAGGTGGTAGTAACTGTCAATTTCTGTATGACAAACAAATGGGCGGATAAGCGGGAACTCTGTATCAAACTACCGGCCCAATACTTATAAACTATGTTTCCGCCCACCCGCCCCAGTGTTTGTTATCAAGAAATTGATTATGTCAACTCCCTCTTCAAGTTTAATAACATTTGTCAATCATTTTGACTTGTATATTAGCTGTAGGAACACAAGAAGTGATAATAACTATCAAATTCTTTATGACAAACACATGAGCGGGTGAGCGAGAACACTGCATCAAACTACCGGCCCAATATTCATAAACAACTAAACATTATCTAAACTTAGTTACCTAATAAGCCGTTGGTCGTAACAACTTTCGTCAAACAAGTCGTAAGACAATGTAAAACGCATAATAAAAAAGAAGAAGAAGAAGATACAGGCAACCAAAAACCGCACACAAAAAAAAACAAAACAATTTCTACCAAAAAGTTTTTACATAAGTTATTAACAAAGTAATACCGTTTCAAAACAGAAATGTATTAAAAACTGCAAAATAGCACTCAACCAAGACAATTTCTTATAAAAAACCTTCTAATTTTTGCAACATAATTCCAAAGCACAAAGTAATTAACCTCCAACGTCAAAATTGACAAAATTCTCGATTACTCCTTTGCGATGCTAGCGACACCTTTGCTAAAAGTATGCTAATGAACTACAAGTTCCAGTGTTTGCTCATAGATGTCGCAAAGTTCAAACGCATTGGCGTATTTTAAATAATAAAAATAATTAATAAAAAATCCTAATTTAACAATTAATATTAATTAACTCAACATTAAATACTAAATAAATATTAAAATTAATTAAAATAGCATTGTTTACTGCCACGCCTAATTTAGACCAATAGGAAATTCAAAATGGTGGATTTGTTTGGTACCGGCGCTTGTTGACGTTTCGTATTAATTTCCTCAAACGAAAGAAAATTGACTATAAACTAACCAAAACCACAGCCAATAAATATGTCCAGCGATTCGGCAAAATCGGTAAGAATAATTTGAATTAATTAAATCAATTAGTTCACTGGAACAAAAATTATAATTTATGAGTCATCAATTTGGACGTGATTTGTATTGAAAATGATTATTGGAAATCGGGTTCAATATACGCTGGATTAAATTAGAATAGTTTCTATTTAATTAAAATTAAATTTGTTTGTGTAAGGCAGCTGGTTTTTGTTTGTTTTAATCTAATTAGTTGCTTGGTTACTTTGTGTTGATTGATATCAATAATGTTCAATAAGAATCGAAATAAGGTTTATATTAATGGTTTGTAGTAGTAATACAATAATATATCTAATTTGTTTATAGTTTTCCGGTTTGGAAACGCCCGGTTATGTAGGATTCGCTAATCTACCAAACCAAGTCCATCGAAAATCGGTTAAAAAGGGATTCGAATTTACTCTAATGGTGGTTGGTGAGAGTGGACTCGGAAAATCCACCCTAGTCAATGCACTATTTCTAACTGATCTCTATCCGGAACGAGTCATACCTGATGCAATCGGTAAGTCAATTAAAATTAAAATTAACAAACGTTAATTAATCAATTTTAGAAAAAAGCAAACAAACGGTAAAACTCGAACCTTCAACCGTCGAAATCGAAGAACGCGGTGTTAAACTCCGCCTAACCGTCGTCGATACACCAGGTTATGGTGATGCAATCGATAACACTGATAGCTTCTCTGAAATAATTCGTTACATTGATGAACAATTTGAGCGATTTTTACGCGACGAATCGGGTCTTAATCGAAAAAATATTATGGATAACCGAATCCATTGTTGCTTTTATTTCATTTCACCATTCGGGCATGGATTAAAACCACTCGATATCGAATTCATGAAGCAATTACATAATAAAGTAAATATAGTTCCTGTTATTGCCAAAGCCGATGTTTTAACCAAGAAGGAAATGTTGAAACTCAAAACGACTGTTTTGGATGAAATTGCTAATAACGGTATTCGGATTTATTCGTTGCCTGAATGCGATTCTGATGAGGATGAGGAATATAAAGAACAGGTAAGGGGTTTGTTGAGTGAAAAATTTGATTAATGTAATCTAATTCATATTTATAATTAGGTACGTCAATTAAAACAAGCAGTTCCGTTCGCCGTTTGTGGTGCAAATACTTTAATGGAAGTAAGAGGTAGGAAAGTACGTGGTCGATTATACCCCTGGGGAGTCGTTGAAGTTGAAAACCCCGAGCATTGCGATTTCATAAAACTCCGAACCATGTTAATCACACACATGCAAGATTTGCAAGAAATAACGCAACAAGTTCATTATGAAAATTACAGATCAGAACGTTTAGCCAAAGGAGCCCCACCACCACCGAAACGCAATACGTATGTTACGTCAATTTTTTAATTAATTATTATTAATTTATTAATTATTTTTTTAGTATAATCGATGAAAAGAATGGTGCCTTAAACGAAAAAGACCGTATTTTACAAGAAAAAGATGCTGAATTGAAACGCATGACGGAGCTCTTAGCTCAAATGAAGGTTCAAATGTCACATCAATAATTTAAATTTATTCTGTAAATAAGACTATAAGACGAGGCATATCAGGCTCGACAATGTGATTTAAACTCAAATTTGATTAGTTATGAATTACGCCAAAAAATTTCAGTACTTAATCATGCCTTTTCCTCGATTTTCTTTTTTTTAATAATTATTTTAATCTCTATTTATGTGATTGTAATATACGAATATTTTTTTATATATACGATATATATATTTTTTAAAAAGAAGCTTTTTAGACATTTTCCAATTAGTTCTTAGGTTATTTTTTATAACGATATATATTATAATAATGAATGCGCAAGACTTGTAGGAATTGTGATATGTATTATGCGGATAACATCGATTTCATTTATATAAACGGCTATAGTATTCATTATTTTTGCAATAAAATAATTAAGCCGTTATTTTAGAGAAGTAATTATCCTACGAATTATGTAATTTTTAAGATTAAGTGCTATTTACAGGACCCATTTTGCCAGAACGCGTTTCAATATATTAATAATCTTTATCCCATTGGATAAGAAGACAAAGTATATATCCAAAATATATATATAAATATATAACCTGTTACTGAGTGTATTTTCTAAATAAAAGTTTACGGGAAAATATTTTATAATTACCTTTTCCATCCAAATGCCTTTGTATGCAAATTTGCATTGTGAGATATCTACACTATTTAAACTTGCCTGCCCATAATTCATGAACTGAGTGGGTACTTTCAGTGTTCCTCATCAAAGAAGTCTATGGAATCCTACCGGCGGTCCGACTAATTCCGATTTACTAAGGTCTGGCAGAACGTCTCCTGGGGTTTGGAGGTCATGTTTTGCATAAGCCGTTTTTCTTTTTGACGGACCGTTTCCACTTGTAGAGAAGAGAAACTTCCAATCTCTCGCAAACATTCTATGACTATGACAGCTCAGGAACATTTTGTGACATTTATGACAGATCAGAAACATTATATGACAGTTTACAAACATTTTATAACGTTTCTGACAGCTCATGGATCTATTATGATATAAATACAGTTTAGAAACATATTATGACAGCTCAGAAAACAATGACAGCTTACAAACATTTTATACAGGGAGTTTATAAATGAATGGGATTATTAGATTACTTTACTATACTACATATGTTCATATGTTTGCTTGACAGCTGTCAAAGTTGATCTGTCAAAACAAATAATATAGTGAACAATTTAAAAAAAGCGGCACATTTAAAGTGATTACATAATCCCATTAATTTATAAACTCCCTGTATATTTTATGACACTCAGAAACAATTAATGACTATTCACAAACATTTTGTGACAATTATGATATTTTACAAACAAGGTTCCTAACAGCTCAGGAATATTTTATGATGTTTATGACAGACCACGGACATTTTTTGTCTTTTGTGATATCTTGCAAATATTTTATGACAGTTAGTTTTTATGACATCTAAGAACATTTTATGAAATTTATGACAGCGCAGAAACAATCATTGACAGCTCACAAACATTTTATCTCGTTCATGACAGTTCAGAAACGATTTATGGCGTTTATGATAGTTTAGAAACCATTATTGGCAGTTTACAACTATTTTATAACATTCTGACAGCTCGCGGGCATTTTATGACGTTTATAATATCTCACAAACATTTTATCACCGCTAAGGAATATTTTATGACCTTTATGACAGCTCACAAATATTTTATAACGTTTATGACAGCTCACGGAGATTTTATGATATTTGTGGTTTCTCTTAAACGTTTTATGACAGTTCGGGAACATTTGATGACGTTTATGATAGCTTTGGAATATTTTATAACATTTATGACAGCTCGGAAACTTTATTATAACGTTCATGACAGTTCAGGAAGAATTTATGAAGCTTATAACCTTCCAAACATTGTATGACAGTTTAGAAAGATTTTATGACATTTATAATAGCTCGGAGTTTCTCTTTTCTGCAAGCGTTAAAAGTTTTTATGTCAAAAGAGGTGATGGTGACATCCAATCCCTTGATGACAAACACTCGGGCGGGTGGGTGGATCATTCCAAATCATGAGTACGGAGGGATGGTTTGAATTGGGGTTTCCAACTACTCTCCCAAGTGTTAGTTATCAAAAAATTGGAAGTTTCTCTTCTCTTCAAGCGTTAAAAGTCTCTATGGTAATATCCAATCCATTGATGACAAACACTTAGGCGGGTGGTTGGGTTACTTCAGAACATGAGTACGGGCGGTGGTTAGAACTGGAGTTCCCGCCCATCCGCCCCAGTTTTACTTATCAAGAAAATTGAAGTTTTTCTTCTCTGCAAGAGTTAAAAGTCTCTATGATCAAGAAGGTGATGGTGATGTCCAATCCTTTGATGAGAAACACTTGGGCGGGTTGGTGGGAACACAATATCAAATTACCGACCTGATACTTTTAAACTGTGTTCACGCCCACCTGCCCGAGTGTTTATTATCAAGAAATTGATTACGACACCACTTTCTACTAACTTAATGACATCTGTCACTCATTCTGTCATGTTTCTTAGTTGCAGGACCGCGGTAGGTGGTTGTGACTTCTAATTTATTTATAACAAACACTTGGGTGGGTGGGCGGGAACACAACATCAAATAACCGATCTAATACTTTTAAACTGTGTTCCCGCCCACCCTCCCAAGCGTTTGTTATCAAGAAATTGATTACGACACCACTTTCTACTAACTTAATGACATCTGTCACTTATTCTGTCATGTTTTTTAATTGCAGAAACGCGGTAGGTGGTTGTGACTTATAATTTATTGATAAACACTTGGGCGGGTGGGCGGGAACACAATATCAAATTACCGACCTGATACTTTTATTTTTCTAATTTATTGATAACAAACAATTGGGATGGTTTGAACTGGGGATTTCCGCCCACCCTCCCAAGTGCGAGTTATCAAGAAATTGGAAGTTACTCTTTTCTGCAACGCTAAAAGTCGTCCACTAACACTTTTGTGAGTGGGTGGGACACAATTTATGATTACTTTTCTCTACAAAGGTTAGAAGTTTTCATTTTTCAAATTAATTTTTTTTTATATAAAACGTTTTAGAAGATAACTCTACATATAAATATACGGACGTTGTGGGTGGGCGGGTCACTATTTTTGTTGATTGTGAGCCAGTAGTTTTAATAGGAATGCCCCACTCACCCACCCAAATGTTAGTGATCCAGAAATTGAATATTTCTTTTCTATGCGAATGTAATTTGTCATTAAATTAGAGGAGAAGGTTGATAACCTTATCTTCTTGACAACAAACAATTGGGTGAGTGGGCGGGGCACCCAGTTTATTGATTGAGAGCCAGTAGTTTCAATAGGAGTGTCCCGCCCAATAACCCAAGTGTTAGTAATCTAGAAATTGAATATTTCTACACCCAACTACCCTCCAAAGCAATCAAATGCAATTTTAATTGCAATTAAAATTAATAATTTATTTTTAAAAAGCCTAGAATTTTATGTGAAATGGCCCCCGCGCCCCCGCCGAAACCCCAAGATCTCACCTAACTCAACCTAACCTAACCTAACCTAACGTTAATTGCACACTAAAAAAGAAAATAAAGAAGCGGAAAACCGAATCAAGGACCACTGCTCTGGGTCATCCGTTGCGAGAAACGATGGAAACTATGAACAATTCCAAGAACTTACGGAATCATCATTTTGATGAAATCCGCCACCTTCAATCCCCACCTCATCAACAAAGATATGCAGGCAAAGATTGAAAAAGTACCTTCCCCACCAAACTCAAACTCCAGGACGCGCCCGCACGTGAAGAAGCGGGCTTAGCATCCATCACCAACGCGGTCCCAGACACCGCAAAGGACGAAAAGGAGGGTTTTATTACAGTCCAGTGCAACCAAAAGCGCAAGGTGGACAAGTTTTAAATTGTGGAACAGTAGCTTCTTTCACTATGACCCACCCAAGTGTTCAAAAGATTTATTATTTCATCCACCTCTTGTATTCTTTCTACTATATTTAACAAAAGACCAATTGACAGTAAGTTCCTTGACGACAAACACTACTAAGTTTTAAATTATGGACCAATAGCTTCTTCCACTATGGCCCACCCACCCGCCCAAGTGTTGCTGATTAAAAGATTTATTATTTTATCCACCTATTGTGTTCCTTCTGCTATTTTTAACAAAAGATTAATCGACAGTAAGTTCTTTGACGACAAACGCTTAGGTGGGTGGGCGGAAACTAAGTTTTAAGTTGTAGACCAGGAGCTTTTTATCCTATAGCCCGCCCAAGTGTTGGTGATCAAAAAATTTATTATTTCATTCACCTCTCATGTTCCTTCTGCTATTCTTAACAAAAGACTAATTGACAGTAAGTTTCTTGACGACAAACGTTTGGGTGGGTGGGCGGGAACTAAGTATTAAATTATGGACCAGTAGCTTTTTCCACTATGGCCCACTCACCCGCCCAAGTGTTGGTGATTAAAAGATTTAGTATTTTATCTACCTCTTGTGTTCCTTCTGCTATTTTTAACAAAAGACTAATTGACAGTAAGTTCCTTGACGACAAACGCTTAGGTGGGTGGGCGGAAACTAAGTTTTAAGTTGTAGACCAGAAGCTTTTTGTGTGGTGATTAAAAAATGTATTATTTCATTCACCACTCATGTTCCTTCTGCAATTCTTAACAAAAGACTAATTGACTGTAAGTTCCTTGACGACAAACGCATGGGTGGGTAGGCGGAAACTATGTTTTAAGTTGTGTACCGGTAGTTTCTTCTTCTATGACCCGCCCAAATGTTGGTGATTAAAAGATTTATTATTTCATCCACCTCTTGTGTTCCTTCTGCTATTTTTAACTAAAGACTAATTAAAAGTAAGTTCCTTAACGGCAAACACTTGGGTGGGTGAGCGGGAACTAAGTTTTAAGTTGTGGACCGGTAGCTTCTTTCACTATGGCCCGCCCGCCCGCCCAAGTGTTGGTAATTAAAAGATTTATTATTTCATTCTCCTCTCATGCTTCTTTTGCTATTTTTAACAAAAGATTATTTGACAGGTAGGCGGGAACTAAGTTTTAAATAATGGGCAATACCGGACAGTTGCCTTCAGCAACTCTAACAAAACAGCCATCAGCGGTTAATCCTGCCGGCTTTTTAAACCAAAAAGCACAAGAGCCCCACTCAAAAAAGAATCAAGGTCAGGTACAAGCCAGTGGCTAAAGACCTAGACCCCGGCGGTGACAAAAACCTTACCTTAGCACTTCAGCTAATACTACTGACTAGTAATCATGCTATAGAGTATCCCACCCACCCGCCCAATGGTTTGTTATAAAAAAAAATGATATTTGATATCTCTGCAAGGGTCAAAAGTAATTTTGTCACAAGAGAAAATCGTGATCCAACCTCTTGATAACTGACACTTAGGTGGGTGAGTGGGCCACTTCAATTCAAACTACTGACCTGTTATCATGCTATGGAGTGTCCCTCCCGCCCACCCAAGTGTTTGCTATTAAACAAATTTGATATCTCTGCGGACGTCAAGTCATTTTGTCACAAGAAAAAGTCGTGATCCAACTTCTTGATAACTGACCTTGGGTGGGTGGTAGGGCCACTTCAGCTCAAACTACTAACTTGTTATCATGCTATAGAGTGTCCCACCTACTCCCCCAAGTGGTCGTTATAAAAAAAAAACTGATATTTGATATCTCTGCGGACGTCAAAAGTCATTTTGTCACAAGAGAAAGTCGTGATCTAACCTATTGATAACTGACACTTGGGTGGGTGGGAAGGCCATTTCAGTTAATACTACTGACTAGTTATCATGCTATAGAGTGTCCCACCCACCCGCCCAAGTGTTTGCTATTAATATTTGACATCTCTGCAGACGTCAAAAGTCATTTTGTCACAAGAGAAAACTGTGATCCAACTTCTTGATAACTGACACTTGGATGGGTGGGTGGGCCACTTTAGCTCAAACTACTGACTCGTTATCATGCTATGGAGTGTCCCACCCACCCGGCTAAGTGTTTGTTATTATAAAATTTAATATTTGACATTTCTGCGGACGTCAAAAGTCATTTTGACACAAAAGAAAGTAGAAGCAAGTTTCCGCTTTTACCTTTTAGCCAACGGCGTTTGTCATTGCTGTCAACACTTATTTCCGGGCTATTCTCAATACTTTAAAGATAATGAGATAATTATCTCTTCTACCCGACATACTCACGACAGTATTCGGTAAGGTAAACTACCACGGCCAACTGTTTCACTTGATCCATTCCTAAAGAACGTTGCCTAGAAATAGTAATTCGGGACATGCCGCTTTATCTGACTGAAGAAAAAGTTGTTTAGATTAATTGGTATTCATGTCTTAATTCGTTTTTTTACGCAACGAGTATTTATTATATATACCGTATAAACGTACAGATTACGCACATCATTCTATATCTACACGTATTTTGCGGCATGCTAATGATGTTGAAATTGATGTTTTTAGAGATTTTCTATTGCGCTTCTCACATAATCTTAATCTTTTTAGTACATTAATCGTTTCTTTATTCTTATTTTTAGAATGAGTGTTTTATATGCTGATAATTATATTTTAATATTTTTTATAAAACGTGTATGTACATTTATGAAATAGTTAACATTTAACAAACGGCTGGAAACTTCATAAACTAGAAAGTTGCACAAACAAATTAGTAGAGCAAACTGAATATTAAATGTACAAACTGACACAATTTTGTAAATCTTCCTATCTGTAATCATTTTTATTTATTTATTCTTAGTATAAAAAATATATCAAACATTATTGTATCCAACCCCAATCTTCCTTAATCATATCAGCTCCTTTTTCACCAATCATAATACTGGGTGCATTCGTATTTCCGCTTACAATATTGGGCATAATGGAAGCATCAATTACTCTTAATTTATTAACCCCATAAACGCGCAATCTAGGATCAACAACAGAACATTCATCAATACCCATCTTACAAGTACCAACCGGATGAAAAGCGGTCGAGGAATAATGTTTCAAATGACATTCCCAATATTCATCACTGTCAAAATTAGTACAATTACTAGCAAATTCTAATATTTTCCCATTATATTTTGCAAACGCTGGTGTGTTGATAAATTCCTGCATATGTCTCACTGCATCCATCATTACTTTCAAATCATGTGGATTGCTGAAATAATTGGCTTCAATTTTAGGTTTTTTATAAGGATTCTTAGAACGCAATGAAATTCTTCCTCTGGATTTAGGGTTTAATAATGTAGGAGCTACGTTTAATAACTCGTATTGCGTACTAGCCTCAAGTAAAGATTGTTTGCTTTCTGAGTTATAGCCTAAATTATTTAATATTGCTCCAAGAAGAAAGGCATTGTTTCGAGGATACTGGAAGAAATGTACTTCAATATCTGGATATGTTAAATTTTTAGTACTCAAAAACCAAACATTGTTGGAAATTCCTATATTACTCAAAGGTCCTTTATTTTCAACAATATATTGATATATGCCGTTGATAGTTTCAATACTACTTGTTTCTTCACCAGCTGATGGATCAAAAGCTACATACAAACCATAAGCTATTGGATGATCCTGTAAATTAAAACCAACTGGTAATTTTTTTATTGTATCAATACCAATAGTATCCAAATGCTCTTTATCACCAATTCCTGATAACATTAATATTTGAGGTGAATTTATAGTTCCTCCCGATATTATAACTTCTTTTTTGGCTTTAATTTTTATGATATGACTTCCTATTTTGGCTACAACTCCTGTTGCGGTTAAATTTTCTATTAATATTTTATTAACATGCGAGTGAAGTGATACAAAAAGATTTTTTCTATCTTTAACTTTTGATAGGAATGCCTTAGATGAACTGCACCTTTTTCCATTTTCAATTGTAACTAGGCCTTCATAGAAACCAATTAAAGGCTCATCATCAGTAATTTTGGTAATCTTTTCAGCAGCTTCGTGTAAGATATTGCGCATTTTATTTTCAGATTGATAGTAGCTTGTTGTTAGGAATCCATTAGTACCATGATTAGGTCGATTTTTGTATAAATCACGAGTGCATGATTCGGATTTGATAAAGTATTTCAGTACTGACTCATAGCCCCAACCAGTATTTCCTAAAGCTTCCCATGTATTATAATCGTTTTCATTACCACGCACATAGAGCATAGCATTGAATCCACTAGTACCACCGAGAATTTTCCCTCGAGGCCATCTACATCTTCCACCTTCCAAACCTAAGCAAGCATTGTCGGAAGGTTCCGTTGAATATTTCCAATCATCTTTTGTTAATATTTGATTAAAGAACAATGCTGGAGTCTGTAAAGTTTTGTTATTAATAGTTTGAACTATTAGTATTTTGTAATTACCTCAGAATCACTAGATGGGTAGCCTCCAGCTTCTAATAAAAGAATTTTCCATTCTGGGTTTTCGGAAAGTCGATTGGCTACTACAGATCCTGCTGATCCAGCTCCAACAATTATAAAATCAAATTCATCTCCATCGTTTAAATTAGGGCCATAATCATCTTGGTATATAGATCTTGGATCGAGTCCACATTTTGTTGCGTATAATGTATTTATTAAGGTTAGGAAGAAGTTGGCGGAAAGTCCAGTAAGTCCTCCTTCGCATTGATCTAGTTGGCACTGCATGTTCTGAAATTGAAATAAATGTTAAAATGTTTATAAACAGCAACTTAATTTTATTAAAAAAAAACTAAAATTAAATACTTATTTTCAAAAGTAAAATATGTATAATAAAAATTTTCCCAAAAACAATTTTTCTAATACTAATAATTTTTTTTTGTATACATAACTAGAAAAATTCAAAAAAAGTTAATACAAATTTTGTAATTAAAAAAAAAAAAATCAAAATATTAAAACCTTTTTTTTTAATTAGAAAAAATATAAACAACATTTTTTTTGTAAAAAACTAAATTTAATAATTTTTTTTTTTTTAAATACATACTTAAAAAAATAACTATAATAAGAAAAAAAAAACTTTAATTTTTTTTTAAGTAAATGATTATAATTATTTTTTTAAATTATTTTTTTTTTCACAAATAAATATATAGCTAAATTTTTAGTTAAAAAAATTTTGTTTTAAAGTTTTTATGTAAAAATAATATTTTTTTTTTCCAAAACTTTCAATTATTTCAATACTTTTTCTGGTTTCTGATCAGAAAAACTTAAAATATATTTAAATTTTTAATTTTAATACTTACAATTTATACATTTATTTTTAAATAATTTAAATAAAAAAAAATATTTAAACTTTTTTAGTTATTTTTTATATTTTTTTTAATTAAAAAAAAGTAAAATATAATAATTTAAGTATTAAAAAATGTATTAAAAAAAATGATATTATTTTTTTATATTATTTTTTAAAAGTAAAAAATATTAATAAATTTTACTGATCAGAAACCAGAAATAGTATTAAAATAATTAGAAGAAAAATTAGAAGAAATTTATTGATTTTACATAGAAATATAACAATATTTTTTTTTAATAAAAATTATAAACATTTATTTTTAAAAATAAATTTTTATATTTTTTCTAATAAAAAAAAAATTAAACCATGTTTTAATTTTTGATTTATTAATTTATTTTTTTATTAAAAATTTGTAATAATTTTTTTAAATTTTAATAAACATAAAAATAATTTTTTTCAATATTTTCAACAATAAAATTTTTCTTAATTAAAAAACTTATTAATTTTTAAAACTAAAAAAAAAAAAAAAATTAAAAAAATTGATTTAAAAGAAATAAATATAAACATTTATTTTAAAAAAATGTGTAAAAAAAATATATTTTTTTCTAATTAAAAAAAAAAAAAAAATTAAACCATGTTTTAATTTTTAATTTATTTATTTTTTAATTAAAAAAAATGTGTTAATTTTTTTTAAATTTTTTTATTAATTTTTATTTTTCTATAAAAAAAAATGAAAAAAGCAAAATATAATAAAAGTTTTTCCCAAAAACAATTTTTTTAGTAAGTTTTTTTCATATATATTTTTAATTTTAAAATGTTTAAATTTAAATACTTGTTTTTAAAAGTAAAACATGTTAATTTAGGTTTTTATTACTTTTTTTATCTAATTTATTTTTTTTTAAATTTTTTTGATTAAAAAAAAAAATAAATTTTATTTTTAAACATTAAAAATATTAAAACAGGTTTTTTTTAAATTTTTATTAGAAAAAACATTTTTTAGTTTTTTGTTCAAAAATCAGAAAAAGTATTAAAATAATTAAAAGATATTTTTACATAGAAATATTTAAAATAATTTTTTTTAGTTAAAAAATGTAGCTATTTATTTTTAAAACTAAAAAATAGTTTAAAAAAAATATAAACATTTATTTTTAAAATTGTTTTTTTATAGTTATTTTTAAAAAATAAAAACTATTAAATTGAGTTTTTTTAAAAAATTTAAGTTTTGTTTTTCCAATTAAAAAAGTAAAAATATTAAAACAAATTAAAAAAATTGTATTAATTTTTTAAATAAAAATAAAAATTATTTTTTTATTAAAAATATTATTAAAGCTTAAATACTTACTTACAAAAGAAAAACATAATACATTAAAAAATATATATATATATATACATAAATATAATAACTTGATTTTAAAAGTAAAACTAAAAATTGTTTTTTTTTTAATAAAACAAATTTTAGTTTTTTGATTTTTTTTAATTAAAAATTTTAAATTAATTTTTTATTTTTTTCCATTTAAAATTAATTATTTTAACTAAAAAAAAATTTAAATTAAAAAAAAAAAATATTTAAATGTTTTTAGATTTTTGTTTGTTTATTTTTTTATAATTTTTCTAACTTAAAAAAAAAAAAAATTTTAAATTGAAAATATTAAAATGACTTTTTGTAAAAAAAAATTAATTATTTTTACAAAGAAATTAACAATAAAATTTTTCTTAATTAAAAAAACTAAAAATTAATTTTTTTTTTCTTTTTAGTTATTTTTAAATGTTTTTTTGAAAAACAATCATTAACTAATCAATTTTTTTGTTACATTTTTTTTTTTTTTTTTAATTTGATTAAAGTTTATATATTTATTTTTAAATGAATATAAATTTTTCTGATCAGAAACCAGAAAAAGTATTGAATAATTATTTTTTTTTTTAAATAAAAAAAATAATAGTTTTTACACAAAAATCTTTAAACTAATTAATTTTTTTTTAATTAAAATATTTTGATATTTATTTTTAAAATTAAAAAAATATAAAAAAAAAAATAAACATTTATTTTTAAAAATTAAAAATATAAATAATTTTTTTTAGTTATTTTTTTAAATATGTATGTATTATGTATTTTTAAAAAATAAAAAACTAAAAAATTTTAATTAAAAAAAAAAATTAACATTTTTAATCTTTTGATTTTAATTCTTTTTTAATTTTTTAATTACGTATTAATTTTTTAATTTTTTTTTCATTAAAAATAATTAAAATTAAATACTCATTTTCAAAAGTAAAATATTAAAAGTTATTCTTAAAAACATTTTTCTAAAATAGAAAAAAAAAAATTATTTTGGTATTTTTCTAATAAAAAAAAAATATTTAAAAATTAAAAATATTTAAAAAAGTTTTCTTTTAAAAAAATATTATTTATTAGTTTTTTTTAATGACATTTTTCGTTTTAGTAGTATTTATATACATATTTATTTTTAAAAGTAAAAAAATTTAATATAAGTTTCTTTAATAAAAAAAAATAGAAATATTTACAACAAAAAAAATGTTATTAATTAAAAAATGTAGTTAACTATTTTTAAAACAAACAAAAAAGATTAAAAAAATAGAAACTGTTATTTTTAAAAATAAAAAAAAAGTTTTTTTTTATATATATTTTTTTTCTAATTAAAAAAAAAAGTATTAATTTTTATTTTTTCCATTAAAAAATAAAATTAAAATTAAATAATTTTCAAAAGTAAAATACAATAAAAGTTTTTTCCAAAAACATCCTATTTAATTTTTTTTTTATATTATTAATTTTAAGATCAATAAATTTATACACTTGTTTTTAAAAGTAAAACATGATAATTAGGTTTTTTATACATTTTTTTAAATTTATTTCAATTAAAAAAAAATTATATAAAAAAATTAAAAAATCATTTTTTTACTTTATTAAGATTTACATGTTTATTTTTAATAATAAAAAAATGTTACGAGTAATATAAGTTTTTCTGACCAGAAACCAAAAAATGTATCAAAATATTTAAGTCAATATAATTTTCTTTATTTTTAACTACATATGTACATATGTATACATTTTTAAAAATAAAAAAAAACTAAAATTTTTAATCTTTTGATTTTGATTTTTTTTAATTAAAAAAATTGTGTTATTTTTTTTAATTTTTCTAATAAAAGTTTTTCCCAAAAGCAATTTTTCTAATACAATTTCTTTTTATTTTTATTTTTTGAATGAATGAATGAATCAATTTAAATATTTGTTTTTAAAACTAAAAAATGTTAAATTACTTTTTTTATTACTTTTTTTAGCTAAAAAAATAATTAAAGTTAAAAAAAAACTTATTATTTTTTAATTATTTTTTTTTTTTTATTAAAAACATTAAAATTTTTCTAATAAGCAAATTTCAATTTTTTTTATTAAATTAAAGCAAAACTTGTCCAGCAGTAGTACACCAGAGTCGCAAAGACCACCGGCAAAAAAAGAACAAAAGAAATGATGGATTTCAAAAGAAACCTCTAGAAATACTTTGAAGAAAATTGTACTACAATAATTCCAAAAAGTACACCGATTGCTTGTTCAGTCCAGTTAAAGCAAAAATTATTAAGACCTCTATTTTGAGTAGGATTGATGAACTGAAACAAAGGCAGGCCAGGCATTACCTCCTTTTTAGGAATTTCTATTTAAGCGGGATTGTTGAACATTACGTGTGCAGACAAGCTAACCAAAGACCGACCCAATCATTGATCTGAAAGATCTGCCTGTCTCAAAAAGAGTTATGACATGGGTACCAGGACCACAGTTGGAATTAACAACCTTACTAATAGATACCACGTAGCCTGGAAAGCAGAGACATAAACTAAAAAGGTAAGAAACTCTCCTTCTTAAATGCAGAAATCCGAAAAAAACTAACTTAGATCTGTACAATAAAATAAAAGTTGGTTAAATTGGGGTCTGTCCAAAAGCAGCAAATCGTCACACAAGCTAAAGAATAACAGATATACTTGTTAACTTCATTAAAACCGTTTTTGAGAAAAGCTGCCCAAGCACTGTCGAAGACACCTCCAACATGGATGGTCGGACTATCTACAAATGAAATAAACTTCCAAATTACTAATAAGCCGCAAATATTCAAGGTCAATGTTCACAGACAAAAGTCACCACGAATAGAGATGACCGTTTTTTGGTGTCCACAAGTTTGCGGAATTGAACTGCTTCTGCAATTTATCTACGAAATCAACTTCATAAAGTTGATGTAAATGTTAGTGAATGAAACATTAAAGGAAGGCTTCGGGCTGCTGGATTGTCTTGTAGAAAGATAGCTACAGGTCCGCCTTTACAATGCCGACATCATGTTGCAAGATTGGTTTTTACCCAAAGCCACCGGGCATGGAATAATGAGGACTGAAACAGAGTACTGTTTTCAGATGAGTCGCGTTTTTGCTTCAATTGATCAGACGAACGTCGGAAAGTTTGAAGAAGATACGCTTCAGTTTGTATTGATGAGCGATTCTCTCTATTTTTTTGCTCGCCAGTGTAAGTTATTCCTAAATATCACAACTTGATAAAAAAAACAAGCAACTTCAAACGTTGCGAGGTCCTACTAGAAGCTATCTACAAGGAATAAAAAGAACAACTTGGAAATAAACGCATAATACATAATTATGATACTTGTCTAAAACTCTCGTTGCAAACGCACATTAAAGAATATACTACTAATATTCATTATAATTAATTCACCTATTTAAGCCTATTAGTTTGATTATGTTAATAACATAATTTAAATTAAATACTTTTTATCAATTTTATGCTATTAATATAATTTTATTAAAAATTAAAATGTAAAATCATGAATAACTTACATAACGAAAGTCTTAATGCACTTTCACTGATTCGTTTTGTAGTACTACCACAAGCACACTGTTTCAATTAACTTGAAATTCGGGTAAATGTATTTGGATAAACAACCTTAACACCATTAACGATGTTTCTCTTATCAATATATACATCTTAAGTAATTTTTGTGTATTTATAATAATAATAATAAAAAATAAAACAAGAACCAGTTATCCAAATGACAATATTATACTGTATAGCAATAACATACTATGTTGCAAGTCTAGCAAATAAGCAAACTATAAAAATCATTATTGTAATTAATTCACATAATTTATTTAAAATGAGCAAAAAAGCCAAAAGAAAAAATGTATTTATGTATAATAACAGAAAGCATTCAATAAATTCATCAACGTTGAAAACAACTTTGCGATTCCTTTTAATTTTTTTGTTATGTTCGGCAATAAAAAAGCATTATTAAAATATCTAACGGTTTAAATATTCCCGTATTATCAGTAACTACGAAATAGTATTTGTTGTACATGTTATATTAATAATAATATATTAATAATAATGATTTCGTTTACAATTTAATATAAATTACAAAACAAAACTAGAGTTTAGTTATTCTAATTTTTGATATTTAGGAATTATTATCATAAATTTGAGTTGGTGAAACTACACCAATCAATCAATATTAAACTTTGTTAATAATTTTGTCAATTCTAGCTTTAACACAAAAGATTCCTTGCCCTATTTAAACTGCGTGCACCAACCAATATATGAACTATTTTTTTTTCATACACTGCTACCATTTTCTTATAAATATTCTTCGGGTTAGGCAATAATCTTTTGATAAAAATTTTATGACGGAGCCAATTCAATTTTTTTTTCAAAGATAATTTTATTTATTTATACTTAAAACAAAAATATATATAGCGTACGTTAAATATTTAATGTTAATACTAATATTAATGCATCCAACCCCAATCTTCTTTAATCATATCAGCTCCTTTCTCACCAATCATAATAGTAGGCGCATTTGTATTTCCGCTAACAATTTTGGGCATAATAGAAGCATCAATTACTCTCAACTTATTAATCCCCCGTACACGCAATCTAGGATCAACAACAGCACTTTCATCAACTCCCATCTTACAAGTACCAGTTGGATGATAAACAGTAGTAGCGTAATGTTTCAAATTACATTCCCAATACTCATCACTATCAAAATTACTACAATTACTAGCAAATTCTAATATTTTCCCATTATATTTTGCAAACGCTGGTGTACTAATAAATTTCTGCATTTGTCTCACCGCATCCACCATCACCTTCAAATCATCAGGATTGCTCAAATAATTAGCTTCAATTCTAGGCTTATCATAAGGATTTTTAGAACGTAACGTTATTTTTCCTTTAGATTTAGGATTCAGTAATGCAGGAGCTACGCTTAATAACTCGTAATGCTTATTGGCATCAAGTAAAGATTGCTTGCTTTTTGAATTAAAGCCTACTTTATTTAATATTTCCGGAAGCAAATAAGCATCATTTTGGGGGTATTGAAGAAAATGTACTTCAATATCTGGATATGTTAAATTTTTAGTACTCAAAAACCAAATATTGTTAGTAACACCTATAGTACCTAAAGCTCCTTTATTTTCAGCAAAATACTGATATAAGGTGTTGATAGCTTCAATAGGACTTGTTGCTTCACCAGCTGATGGATCCAAAGCTGCAAACACTCCAAAACCTATTAAATGATCTTCTAAATTTAAACCAACTGGTAAATTTATTACAGTATTAATTCCAATACTATTTAAGTGTTTTGTATCACCAATTCCTGATAGCATTAGTATTTGCGGTGAATTTATAGTTCCTCCCGATATTATTACTTCTTTTCTGGCTTTAATTTTTAATAATTTTCTTCCTATTCTTGCTATTACTCCTTTTGCGGTTAGGTCTTTTATTACAATTTTTTCAACGTGCGAATTAAGAGATACAAACAAATTTTTTCGATTTATAATTTTTGATAAAAATGCCTTGGAAGCACTACATCTTTTTCCATTTTCAATTGTAGCCAAGCTTTCATAGAAACCAATTAAAGGTTCATCATCAGTAATTTTGGTAATTAGTTTAGCAGCTTCGTGTAAAATTTTACGCATTTTATTTTCTGATTTGTAATAATGTGTTGTTAAAAATCCTTCAGTACCATGATTAGATCGATTCTTATATAAATCATAAGTGCACAATTCTGATTTAATAAAATATTTCAAGACTGATTCATAATTCCAACCAGTATTTCCCATTGCTTCCCATGTATTATAATCGTTTTCATTACCACGCACATAGAGCATCGCGTTGAATCCACTAGTACCACCAAGGATTTTTCCTCGAGGCCATTTACATCTTCCACCTTCTAAACCTAAACAAGCATTTTTAGAAGGTTCTGTTGTGTATTGCCAATCATCTTTAGTCAATTGTTGGCTGAAAAATAATGCTGGAGTCTGCAAAAATTATAATTACAAATTAATTAATTAAGTTATTATATAGTTACTTCAGATTCACTAGATGGGTAACCTCCTGCTTCTAATAAAAGAATTTTCCATTCAGGATTTTCAGAAAGTCGATTGGCCACTACAGATCCTGCCGATCCAGATCCAACAATTATAAAATCAAATTCATCTCCATCATCTAGATAAGGGCCATAATTATCTTGATAAATATGTTTTGGATTCAGTCCACATTTTGTAGCAAATAATGTATTAATTAAAGTTAGGAAAAGATTAGCAGAAACACCAGTTAGTGGTGTTTCGTGACATTGATCCATTTGGTATTGCATTGCTAAAAATTATATTATAAATTTACTTACAAATTTAACACAGTTTTAAACGTACCTTTTCCAAATCGATTGAAAACTCAACATAAAATGTTTAATGAATAATCGAATTGGCCTTTATAACCCTTGGCGCTGTTATTTTTTATTATGTTATGATAATAACATTTAACATTCTGAATATTATAAATACAAATATAGCGGGTAAAGGATGAATCCAATTAAAAATTGGAATTTTATTGACCTTACCCAACCTGATTTTTGTTGGCCCAAGCGACATAATTAATATATGTGAATTTAAATGTTGCTTAAATATTTGACATTGTAAGCGATAAGTTAAAAAAAAAAAATTCCATGCTCGGTATTTCGAATAATAAATAACTATTTTGTAAATATGTTGCTTGTTACCGATTTATCAAGAATTTTCGCAAAAATGTTTTCATTATTCAAATTTTATAAATACCATACGAGTGTTTGTTATCAATAAATTGATTACGACATCACTTTCTACTAACTTAATAACATATGTCACTCATTCTGTCATGATTTAATTTATAAAAAACAAACAGTTGAGTGGGTGAGCGGGAACACAATATTAAATTACCGACCTGATACTTTTAAACTGTGTTCCCGCCCACCCGCCCGAGCGTTTGTTATCAAGAAATTGATTACGACACCACCTTCTACTAACTTATTGACATCTGTCACTCATTCTGTCATGTTTTTTAGTTGCAGAAACGCGGTAGGTGGTTGTGACTTCTAATTTATTGATAACAAACACTTGGGTGGGTGGTCGGAAACACAATATCAAATTACCGACCTGATACTTTTAAACTGTGTTCCCGCCCACCCGCCCAAGCGTTACTTATCAAAAAACTGATTACGACACCATCTTCTACTAACTTTATGACATCTGTCACTCATTCTGTCATGTTTATTAGTTTCAGGAAAGCGGTAGGTGGTTGTGACTTGTAATTTATTGATAACAAACACTTGGGTGGGTGGGCGGGAACACAATATTAAATTACCGACCTAATACGTTTAAACTGTGTTCCCACCCACCCGCCCAAATGTTTGTTATAAAGAAATTAACTACGACACCACTTGATACTAACTTAATGACATTTGCCACTTATTCTGTCATGTTTCTTAGTTGCAGGAACGCGGTAGGTGGTTGTGACTTCTAATTTATTGATAACAAACACTTGGGTGGGTGGGCGGGAACACAATATTAAATTACCGACCTGATATTTTTAAACTGTGTTCCCGCCCACCCGCTCGACTGTTTGTTATCAATAATTTAATTGCGACACCATCTTCTATTAACTTAATGACATCTGTCACTTATTCTGTCATATTTTTTAATTGCAGGAACGCGGTAGGTAGTTGTGATTTCTAATTTATTGATAACAAACGCTTGGGTGGGTGGGCGGAAACACAATATCAAATTAACAACCTGATATTTTTAAACTGTGTTCCCGCCCACCCGCCCAAGCGTTACTTAAAAAAAACTGATTACGACACCACCTTCTACTAACTTTATGACATCTGTCACTCATTCTGTCATGTTTCTTTGTTGCAGGAACGCGGTAGGTGGTTCTGACTTCTAATTTATTGATAACAAACACTTGGGTGGGTGAGCGGGAATACAATATCAAATTACCGATCTGATACATTTAAATTGTGATCCCGCCCACCCGCCCGAGTGTTTGTTATCAACAAATTATTTTCTACATTACTTGCTACTAACTTAATGACATCTGTCACTCATTATATCATGTTTCTTAGTTGCAGGAACGCAGTAGGTAGTTGTGACTTCTAATTTCTTGATAACAAACACTTGGGTGGGTGGGCAGGAACACAATACCAAATATCTAACTTGATACTTTTAAATTGTGTTTCCGCCCACCTGCCCGAGTGTTTGTTATTAAGAAATTGATTACTTCACCACTTGCCACTAACTTAATGACATCTGTCACTCATTCTGTCATGTTCCTTACTTGCAGTGGTTGTGACTTCTAATTTATTGATAACAAACACTTGGGTGAGTGGGCGGAAACACAATATTAAATTACCGACCTGATACTTTTGAACTGTGTTTCCGCCCACCCGCCCGAGCGTTTGTTATCAAGAAATTGATTACGACACCACTTGTTACTAACTTAATGACATCTGTCACTTATTCTGTCATGTTTCTTAGTTGCAAGAACGCGGTAGGTGATTGTGACTTTTAATTTATTGATAACAAACACTTGGGTGGGTGGGCGGGAACACAATATTAAATTACCGGCCTGATACTTTTAAACTGTGTTCCCGCTCACCCGCCCAAGCGTTTGTTATCAAGAAATTGATTACTTTTTCACTTGCCACTAACTTAATGACATCTGTCACTCGTTCTGTCATGTTTCTTAGTTTCAGGAACGCGGTAGGTGGTTGTGACTTCTAATTTTTTGATAACAAACACTTGGGTGGGTGGGCGGGAACACAATATCAAATTACCGATCTGATACTTTTAAACTGTGTTCCCGCCCACCCGCCCTAGCGTTTGTTATCAAGAAATTAATTACGACACCACATTCTACTAACTTAATGACATCTGTCACTCATTCTGTCATGTTTTTTTAGTTGCAGGGTCGCGGTAAGTGGTTGTGACTTCTAATTTACTAATAACAAACATTTGGGTGGGTGGGCGGGAACACAATATTAAATTACTGACTTGATTCTTTTAAACTGTGTTCCCGTTCACCCGCCCGAGTGTTTGTTATCAAAAAATTGATTACGACACCACCTTCTACTAACTTATTGACATCTGTCACTTATTCTGTCATGTTTCTAAAATGCAGGAACGCGGTAGGTGCTTGTGACTTTTAATTTATTGATAACAAACACTTGGGTGGGTGGGCGGGAACACAATATTAAATTACCGACCTGATATTTTTAAACTGTGTTCCCGCCCACCCGCCCGAGCGTTTGTTATCAAGAAATTGATTACGACACTAGCTTCTACCAACTTAAAGACATCTGTCACTTATTCTGTCATGTTTCTTAGTTGCAGGAACGCGGTAGGTGGTTCTGACTTCTAATTTATTGATAACAAACACTTGGGTGTGTGGGCGGGAACACAATATTAAATTACCGACCTGATACTTTTAAACTGTGTTCTCGCCCACCCGCCCAAGCGTTTGTTATCAAAAAATTAATTACGACACGATCTTCTACTAACTTAATGACATCTGTCACTCATTCTGTCATGTTTCTTAGTTTCAGGAACGCGGTAGTTGGTTGTGACTTCTAATTTATTGATAACAAACACTTGGGTGGGTGGGCGGGAACATAATATTAAATTATTGATCTGATACTAATATACTGTGTTCCCGCCCACCCGCCCATGTGTTTGTTATCAAGAAATTATATATTGACATCACCTTTTTCTAACTTAATGATATTAGTCACTCATTCTGTCATGTTTCTTAGTTGCGGGAACGCGGTAGGTGGTTGTGACTTCTACTTTATTGATAACAAACACATGGGTGGGTGGTCGGGAATACAGTATTAAAATACCGATCTGATACTTTTAAACTGTGTTCCCCCCCCCCCTCCTCAAGTGTTTGCTATCAAGAAATTGATTACGACACTACTTACTACTAACTTAATGACATCTGTCACTCATTCTGTCATGTTTCTTAGTTGCAAGAACGCGGTAGGTGGTTGTGACTTCTGACTTATTTATAACAAACACTTGAGTGGATGGGCGGGAACACGATGTCAAATTACAAAGTTGATACTTTCAAACTGTGTTTTCGACCACCCGCCCGAGTGTTTGTTCACAAGAAATTAATCACAACACCACTTGCTACTAACTTAATGACATCAGTCACTCATTCTGTCATGTTTATTACTTGCAGGAACGCGGTAGGTGGTTGTGACTACTAATTTATTGGTAACAAACACTTGGGTGGGTGGGCAGGAACACAATATTAAATTACCAACCTGATACTTTTAAACTGTGTTCCCGCCCACCCGCCCGAGCGTTTGTTATCAAGAAATTGATTACGACACCATTTTCTACTAATTTAATGACATCTGTCACTCATTCTGTCATGTTTCTTAGTTGCAAGAACGCGGTAGGTGGTTGTGACTTCTAATTTATTGATTACAAACACTTGGGTGGGTGGGCGGGAACACAATATTAAATTACCAACCTGATACTTTTAAACTGTGTTCCCGCCCACCCGCCCGAGCGTTTGTTATCAAGAAATTGATTACGACACCACCTTCTACTAACTTAATGACATCTGTCACTCATTCTGTCATGTTTTTTTAGTTGCAGGGTCGCGGTAAGTGGTTGTGACTTCTAATTTACTAATAACAAACATTTGGGTGGGTGGGCGGGAACACAATATTAAATTACCGACCTGATACTTTTAAACTGTGTTCCCGCCCACCCGCCCAAGCGTTTGTTATCAAGAAATTGATTACGACACCACCTTCTACTAACTTAATGACATCTGTCACTCATTCTGTCATGTTTTTTTAGTTGCAGAGTCGCGGAAGTGGTTGTGACTTCTAATTTACTAATAACAAACATTTGGGTGGGTGGGCGGGAACACAATATTAAATTACCGACCTGATACTTTTAAACTGTGTTCCCGCCCACCCGCCCGAGTGTTTGTTATCAAAAAATTGATTACAACACCACCTTCTACTAACTTATTGACATCTGTCACTTATTCTGTCATGTTTCTAAAATGCAGGAACGCGGTAGGTGGTTGTGACTTCTAATTTATTGATAACAAACACTTGGGTGGGTGGGGGGGAACACAATATTAAATAACCGACCTGATATTTTTAAACTGTGTTCCCGCCCACCCGCCCGAGCGTTTGTTATCAAGAAATTGATTACGACACTAGCTTCTACCAACTTAAAGACATCTGTCACTTATTCTGTCATGTTTCTTAGTTGCAGGAACGCGGTAGGTGGTTCTGACTTCTAATTTATTGATAACAAACACTTGGGTGTGTGGGCGGGAACACAATATTAAATTACCGACCTGATACTTTTAAACTGTGTTCTCGCCTACCCGCCTGAGCGTTTGTTATCAAGAAATTGATTACGACACCACCTTCTACTAACTTAATGACATCTGCCACTCATTCTGTCATGTTTCTTAGTTGCAAGAACGCGGTAGGTAGTTGTGACTTCTAATTTATTGATAACAAACACTTGGGTGGGTGGGCGGGAACACAATATTAAATTACCGACCTGATACTTTTAAACTGTGTTCTCGCCCACCCGCCCAAGCGTTTGTTATCAAAAAATTAATTACGACACGATCTTCTACTAACTTAATGACATCTGTCACTCATTCTGTCATGTTTCTTAGTTTCAGGAACGCGGTAGTTGGTTGTGACTTCTAATTTATTGATAACAAACACTTGGGTGGGTGGGCGGGAACATAATATTAAATTATTGATCTGATACTAATATACTGTGTTCCCGCCCACCCGCCCATGTGTTTGTTATCAAGAAATTATATATTGACATCACCTTTTTCTAACTTAATGATATTAGTCACTCATTCTGTCATGTTTCTTAGTTGCAAGAACGCAGTAGGTGGTTGTGACTTGTAAAAACACGATATCAAATTACCAAACTGTGTTCCCGCCCACCCAATCAAGTGTTTGTTATTAAAAATTGATTACGACACCAGGTTGCACAAAAAGCAATAAAAACGTTGATATTAAGAGTGACTAAAAGAAGAAATTAGTTTTTTGCTTATTCTATAAAGTGAAGTAAGTTTATAGCAAATTTGATTAAAATTGATTGATTAGTGTTTGTTTTAATCAAGTTTTAGTGATTGGTCAAAAAGGGAACAATATCAAAATTCTAAAAAAATACTTTTAATAATAATTTTGAATTTTAAGTATTGCCAACCTTTAGAAAACATGTTGAAGTAAGTATATGGCAAATTCGATTAAAACTGATTGATTAGTTTTTGTTTTATTCAAGTTTTAGTGATTGGTCAAAAAGTGAACAATTTCAAAAATTAAAAAAAAAAAACACTTCTAGTAATATTTTTGAATTTTTAATGCTGCCAACTTTCAAAAATCATGTTGAAATAAGTTTATAGCAAATTTGATTGATTAGTTTTTGTTTTATTCAAGTTTTAGTGATTGATCAAAAAGTGAACAATTTTAATAATTCTAAAAAAAAAAACTTTTAAAAATAATTTTAAATTTCCAATATTGCCAACTTTTGAAAAACATGTTGCAATAAGTTTATAGCAATTTTGATTGAAATTGATTGATTAGTTTTTGTTTTATTCAAATTTTAGTGAACAATTATAAAAATGCTCCAGCAATTATGCATAGAGAATTGGTCACAATGACATACAATAAACTGCAATGAAATAATCATAAATTACCATCACAATCAACACTTTTTTGCAAGGATTTCCACAACTGTACTTTTCCCACTACCAAAATAAACAAGTCATCCTTATAAAATACCACAAACACAAAACCGAGTTAGTCTACTTTGATAATAGTAAAATTTCCGTAAGTTTGTTTATTAGCAAATGTAAGTAGGTTTATATTCAATTGTAATTATAAAATAATGATAAGTTATTTAAAAAAATGCAATAGAATTCAACTTGACTGACATTGTTGTTCATTCTTAATTAAATTAACATTAAACTAATGAAATATTTTATTCTTTTAATTAATTTGTTAAATTATGAATATTGGAAATTTTTAAACAAACAAAATTCTTTAATAAATTTAATAATAAATCATTAAAAATTATTCAATCTTTATTATGTGCTCACATTTCTTTGTTATTTTCTAAATTTTCTTGTCAGCCAACCTTGGATTTATTATGTTGTATGTTAATGTAAGAATAATTTATGGCTTTGTTTTTTTAAATTAATGTATTGTGAGCTGTTATATTTTCCAGACAAAAAAAACTTGAATTAAAACAAAAGCTATAAACATTCAAAATTTGTAACAAATTTAAATTATGAATCAAGTAACTTGTTATTGTGCTCAAAATAGATTTTTTTTAAATTGTTCAAAAAAAAGTAATATATTTAAGGGAGTGGTCGTACAAACCACAATAAACAAAAAGTCTTAATAAACATGGGTTGTCATACCAACGGTTTCGGAGATATGGAACATTATTTATTTTTATATCTTTTTACAAAGAACAGTTATAGAAGATGTTCGAAGTGCCCTTTTTTCATTTCCAAACAGGCTCGACAACTTTGTCTAAAGTACATTCGTACTCTTTCTAAAACCCCCTCATTGGCTCGGAGTTCTTGACACTTTTCATTAATTTTTAACTGCAGCTCCTCAAGGCTATTTACAGGAGTAGCATACACTAATGCTTTCAAAAATCCGCAAAGAAAAAAATCAAGAGGGTTTAAATCAGGCGATCTTGCTGACCATAAAACTGGTCCGCCTCGTTCTACCCACTTATGTAGAAACGTTTGGTCTAAATGCTCTCTAACGGCAATTGAAAAATGAGCTGAAGCACCATCATGTTGGAACCTCAATTGTTGCCTGTGGGCCAAAGGAATGATATCCAAAAGGTCATACATTGTGTTTTGCAGAAAGTTGAAGTAAGCACCTGTTAATCGGTTTGGTAAAACAACAGGACCTACAAACCTGTACAAAACCCATCCAAATGTTTAATGAAAAACGTGTCTGATCTTCACATTCAATTACAGCATGGCGGTTTTTGTCGGCCCAACAATGTGCATTATAAAAATTAACAACTTCATTTTGTGTGAACCCGGCTTCATCAGAAAAAAGAGTTTTGGCAAGAAACTGCGGGTCTTCAGCCAGTGACAAAAAACCAAACGTGCCTGATGATGAGTTAAATTTAAGGCCTGTACTCGTTGTACATGGTATGGATAGAGAAGCTGCTAGTGGAGGGTTCTCCAAACAAGAGTAGCACCAATTACTACCTCGGCTGATATTCTCCGCACACTCGTCTCTGGATTATGCTCTATCCGTGCTATAATTTCTTGTTCTGCTTTAGGAGTAGATACCGACTTAGTCTGCCGAAAAGATAGCACTGTTTTCGAAGTGAACCGGTATCTCTCAATCTATGGTAAATTCTTCCAAACATACGATGTGAAGGAATCTGACAATTTGGATAAACTTCTACATAAAGATGTCGCGCTTTGGTGGCAATCCCATTAGCACGACCATACATGAAATGCTAGTTTTGCATTAGAGTATCAGCCATAGCAGTGAAAACTTGTGCAACAATAACTGTCAAATACTAAAGATTTTTTTCACAAAACATCAGCCAACTATAATAAGAAAATGCAATTATGCTAAATAAAAAATGGAAGGAAAACGAATTATAAAAATAAATATTGTTTCATATCTCCAAAACCGTTGCTATGGCAACCCATGTTTATAAAGACTTTTTTGGTTGTTGTGGTTTGTACTACCACCCCCTTAAATATTTTACATTTTTTTTGAACATCCTGTATAGCACTAAAATCTGAACATAAACTGTTAAAAAAGTGCACAAATCATAAAATCTTTAAAAATAGTGAAACCAGACTTGAAACATCAAATTATTGTCAAAAAATACCAACATCAGTCAATAAACTGTTGAAAAGTCCAAAATGTTATTCATAAAATGTAAAAAATTGCAAATTCCGGCCTGCAAAAATCAAAATATTGCTAACACAAAATATTTTTTTTTATGAAATCTCAAAGTTACATTTTCTCTCAATTGCGCATTATTTTGTCAACTGTCACCTTTACTGTCGTACTTTATGACAGTTGGAGCATCAGCAGAGATTGATAAGCTAATTCCTTGACCAGAAACAGCGTGAGCGTGACTCAATTTATTTTTGTGACCCACCCATCCAAGTGTTTACGATCAATGCAATTATATTTTTTTCCACCTTGCCCATATTTTTGTCAACTACCACCTTTATTGTTGTACTTTGTAACAGTTGGAACATCAGCTAATTCCTTGACAACAAACAATTGAGCGTGACTCAATTTATTTTTGTGACCCATCCACCCACCCGAGTGTTTATAATTAATGGAATTATATTTTCTTCCACTTAGCGCATAATTTTGTCACCTGTCATCTCTACTGTTGTATTTTAAAACAGCTGGAACATCAGCAGTGGTTGGTTAGTCAATTTGTGTATAACAAACGTTTGGTTGGGCGGGTGGGCCACAATAGTCAAATAATTGAGCGTGACTTGATTTATTGTTGTGACACACCCACCCGCCCAAGTGTTTGTAATTGATGGAATTACATTTTCTCACACCTTGCAAAGCTTTTTGTCAATTGTCACCTCTGCTGTCAGACTTTGTGACAGTTGGAACATCTACAGCAGTTGGTTAGCCAATACAGTAGTTCAACTGTTGAACGTGATTCAATTTATTGTTGTGACCCACTCACCCGCCCGTGACGATTGTGATTAATGGAATTATATTTTCTCTCACCTTGTGTATATTTTTGTCAATTATCAACTCTACTGTTGTACATTATGACAGCTGAAACTGAAAAAATTGGTTAGCCAATTCCTTGAGAACAAACACTCGGGCGGGTGGGTGGGCTACAGTAGTTCAACAATTGAGCGTGACTCGATTTATTTTTGTAACCCACCCACCCGCCCAAGTGTTTGTGATCAATAAAATTATATTTTTCCTCACTTTGCGCATATTTTTGTCAACTGTCACCTCTACTGTCGTATTTTATGACAGATGGAACATTAGCATTGATTGATTAACTAACTCCTTGACAACAAACAACTCAGTTTATAAATGTTGGGCCGGTGGTTTAATACAGTGTTCTCGCCTACCCGCCCACCCGCCCACCCGCCCAAGTGTTAGTTATCAAGAAGTTTGTTAGTGAAACCACCTTTGACGTATAAGAAACAACAGTTATTTAATCTGTCATATTAAAAGCAGCAGAAACGCAACAAGTTTAAGAATAAGCAATTTTCTTGATAACAAACACTTAGGACGGTGGTCGGGAACACTGTATCAAACCACCTGCCCATAATTTATAAACTAAGTTCCCGCCCACCCGTCCAAGTGTTACTTGTATAGAAATTTGTTACTGAATCCACCGCTGGCGTATTAGTGACAACTGTCATTCAATTTGTCATATTAAAAGAACCAAAAATGCAACAAATGTGAGAATAAACAATTTTCTTGATAACAAACACTTGGGCGGGTGGGCGAGAACACTGTATCAAACCACCAGCCCAACATTTATAAACTCTGTTCCCGCAAACCCGCCCAATTGTTACTTGTCAAAAAAATTGTTATTGAACCCACCTCTGACGTATTAGTGACAACTGTCATTCAATTTGTCATATTAAAAGCACCAAACAACGCAACAAATGTGAGAATAAGCAATTTTCTTAGTATAAAACACTTGAGTTGGTGGGCGGGAACACAATTAATAAATATTGAGCCGGTGGTTTAATACAGTGTTCCCGCCCACCCGCCCAAGTGTTAGTTATCAAAAAATTTGTTATTGAACCCACCTATGACGTATTAGTGACAATTGTCATTCAGTCTGTCATACTAAAAGCAGCAGAAACGCAACAAGTGTGAGAATAAGCAATTTTCTTGATAACAAACATTTGGGCAGGTGGGCGAGAACAATGTATCAAACCACCGACCCAATATTTATTAATAGTGTTCCCGCCCACCCGCCCAAATGTTAGTTCTCAAAATTTTTGTTATTGAATCCACCTCTGACGTATTAGTCACAATTGTAATTCAGTCTGTCATATTAAAAGCAGCAGAAACGCAACAAGTGTGAGAATAACAATTTGTTTGATAACAAACACTTGGGTTTGTGGGCGGGAACACAATTTATAAATACTGAGCCGGTGGTTTGATACAGTGTTTCCGCCCACCCGCCCAAGTGTTTGTTATTAAGAAATTTGTTAGTGAAACTACCTTTGACGTATAAGTGAAATCTGTCATTCAAACTGTCATACTAAAAGCAACAGAAACGCAACAAGTGTGAAAATAAGCAAATTTTTTGATAACAAATATTTGGGCAGGTGGGCAGGTACACAATTTATAAATATTGAGCCGGTGGTTTGATACAGTGCTCCCGCCTACTCGCTCAAGTGTTTGTTATCGAGAAATTTGTTACTGTACCCATTTCTGACTTATTAGTGATAACTGTCATTCAATCTGTCGTATTAAAAACAGCAGAAACGCAACATGTTCGAGAATGAGCAATTTTCTTGATAACAAACAATTGGGCGGGTGGGCGGAAACACAGTTTATTTGAGCCGGTGGTTTGATTCAGTGTTCCCATCCATCCGCTCAAGTGTTTGTTATCGAGAAATTTGTTAGTAAAACCACCTCTGACGTATAAGTAGCAACTGTCATTCAATCTGTCATATTAAAAGCAGCAGAAACGCAACAATTGAAAGAATAAGCAATTTTCTTGATAATACACACTTGAGCGGGTGGGCAGCAACACTATCAAACCACCGGTCCAATAATTATAAACTATATTTCCGTCCACCCACTAAAATTATTAAAAAATTTGTTATTGTACCCACCTTTGACGTATTAGTAACAACTATCAGAATGTGAGAAAATATTCAAATTTCTTGATAACTGTTTTTTAGGTGGCTGGGTGGGAACATTGTATCAAACTACTGACCCACTATTTATAAACTGTGTTCCCGGCTACCCACCCACTCAAGTGTTGGTTTAAAAAAAATATTATTGAACCCACCTATGACGTAGTAGTGATAACAGTCATTCAATCTGCATATTAAAAGCAGAAGAAGCGCAACAAGTGTGAGAATAAGCAAATTTTTTGATAACAAACATTTAAGCGGGTGGGCGGGAACACTGTATCAAACCACCGACTCAATATTTATAAATTGTGTTCCCGCCCACCCGCCCAAGTGTTAGTTATCAAGAAATTTGTTATTGAACCCACCTCTAATGTATTAGTGACAACTGACATTCAATGTGTCATACTAAACGCAGCAGAACCGCAACAAGTGTGAGAATAAGCAAATTTTTTGACTTTGGCGGGTGGGCGGGAACATTCTATCAAACCACCAGCTCAACATTTATAAACTGTGTTCTTGCCCACCCTCCCAAGTGTTATTTATAAAGAAATTCATTATTGAACCCACCTCTGACGTAGTAGTGACAAGTGTCATTTGATCTGTCATATTAAAAGCAGCAGAAACGCAACAAGTGTGAGAATAAACAATTTTCTTGATAACAAACACTTGGGCGAGTAGGCGGGAGCACTGTATCAAACCACCGGCCCAATATTTATTAATTGTGTTTCGGCCCACCCGCTCAAGTATTAGTTGTCAAGAGTTTTGTTATTGTATCCACCCCTGACGTATTAATGACAACTGTCTTTTAATACGTCATTTTGAAAACAGCAGAAACGCAACAAATGTGAGAATAAGCAATTTTCTTGATAACAAACAATTGGGCGGGTGGGCGGGAACACAGTATATAAATATTAGGCCGGTGGTTTGATACAGTGTTCCCGCCCACCCGCTCAAGCGCTAGTTGTCAAGAAATTTGTTAGTAAAACGACCTCTGACGTAGTAGTGATAACTGTCATTCAATCTGTCCTATTAAAAGCAGCAGAAACGCAACAAGTGTGAGAATAAACAAGTTTTTTGATAACAAACACTTGGGTGGGTGGGTAGGAACATTGTATCAAACCACCGACTCAATATTTATAAACTGTGTTCCTGCCCACCCGCCCAAGTGTTAGTTATCAAAAAATTTGTTATTGAACCCACCTCTGACGTATTAGTAACAACTGTCATTCAATCTGTCATATTAAAAACAGCAGAAACGCAACAAGTGCAAGAATAAGCAATTTTCTTGATAACAAACACTTGGGCGGGTGGGTGGGAACACTGTATCAAACCACCGACTCAATATTTATAAACTGTGTTCCCGCCCACCCGCCCAAGTGTTAGTTATCAAGAAATTTGTTATTGAAGCCACCTCTGACGTATTAGTGTCAACTGTCATTTAAACTGTCTTATATAAAGCTGCAGAAACGCAACAAGTGCAAGAATAAGCAATTTTCTTGATAACAAACACTTGGGCGGGTGGGTGGGAACACTGTATCAAACCACCGACTCAATATTTATAAACTGTGTTCCCGCCCACCCGCCCAAGTGTTAGTTATCAAGAAATTTGTTATTGAAGCCACCTCTGACGTATTAGTGTCAACTGTCATTTAAACTGTCTTATATAAAGCTGCAGAAACGCAACAAGTGCAAGAATAAGCAATTTTCTTGATAACAAACACTTGGGCGGATGGGTGGGAACACTGTATCAAACCACCGACTCAATATTTATAAACTGTGTTCACGCCCACCAGCCCAAGTGTTAATTATCAAGAAATTTGTTAGTAAAACCACTTCTGACGTATAAGTGACAAATGTCATTCAATCTGTCATATTAAATCAGCAGAAACGCAACAAGTGTAAGAATAAGCAATTTTTTTGATAACAAACACTTGGGTGGGTGGGCATGAACACTGTATCAAGCCACACCCGCCCAATATTTATAAACTGTGTTCCCGCCCACCCGCCCAAGTGTTAGTTATCAAGAAATTTGTTATTGAAGCCACCTCTGACGTATTAGTGTCAACTGTCATTTAAACTGTCTTATATAAAGCTGCAGAAACGCAACAAGTGCAAGAATAAGCAATTTTCTTGATAACTAACACTGGGGCGGGTGGGCAGGAACACAGTTTATAATATTGAGCCGGTGGTTTGATACAGTGTTCTCACCCACCCGCCCAAGTGTTTGTTATCAAAAAAATTGCTTATTCTTGCACTTGTTGCGTTTCTGCAGCTTTATATAAGACAGTTTAAATGACAGTTGACACTAATACGTCAGAGGTGGCTTCAAATTCAAATTTGTTAGTAAAACCACCTCTGACGTATAAGTGCCAACTGTCATTCAATCTGTCATATTAAAAACCGCAGAAACGCACCAAATGTGAGAATAATCAAATTTCTTGATAACAAACACTTGGGCGGGAACACTGTATTTAACTACCGGCCCAATATTTATAAACTCATTTTTATAAACAATTTAAAAAATATATGTATCAATTTTTTTTCAAAGCGCAAAAAATTAAATAAAATTAATCAGATATTACAAAAATTGTTGCAGATTTAAAATCAATTAATTATTATTTTTGCAAATCAGTTAATTATTTTTAAATAATTCAGCTGTGATTGTTAGACTAAGTTTAAATAATAATAAATTATTTATTTATTTTATTAATTGTATGATAATTAATAAAAATTTGCTTATTATCTATTTTAAATTATAATAATAATTTTAATCAACATTACAGGGCAAAGTCTCTGTATTAATGACTGATTTGTGTATTCATACTGCATATACAGTGATAAGTTTACTTAAGATATATAAAATAATTAATAGTATAATCATTAAACAAATTTAACAATCATACCAGTACGATCGCTTGTAAGCAAAGGTTTTTAATTTCAGACGATGCAGTGCCAAATGGACCAATGTCAGGGAGGATTGACTGGTGTTTCTGCTAACCTCTTCCTGAGCCTGATTAATACATTATTTGCAACAAAATGTGGACTTGATCCAAAGCATACATATCAAGAAAATTATAGTCCTTATTTAAATGATGGGGATGAATTTGATTTTATAATTGTTGGAGCTGGATCGGCAGGATCTGTAGTGGCCAATCGACTTTCCGAAAATCCTGAAGCAAAAATTTTATTATTAGAAGCAGGAGGCTACCCATCTAGTGATTCTGAAGTAATTAAAAAAATCCTAAATTGATTAAATAATTAATATTAAATTTTCCAGACTCCAGCATTATTTTTCAGCCTACAATTAACTAAAGATGATTGGCAATACACAACGGAACCTTCTAGAAAAGCTTGTTTAGGTATAGAAGGTGGAAGATGTAAATGGCCTCGAGGAAAAATCCTTGGTGGTACTAGTGGATTCAACGCGATGCTCTATGTGCGTGGTAATGAAAACGATTATAATACATGGGAAGCCATGGGAAATACTGGTTGGAATTATGAATCAGTCTTGAAATATTTTATTAAATCTGAATTGTGCACTTATGATTTGTACAAAAATCGATCTAATCATGGTACTGAAGGATTATTAACAACACATTACTACAAATTAGAAAATAAAATGCGCAAAATTTTACACGACGCTGCTAAAGTTGTTACCAAAATTACTGATGATGAACCGTCAATTGGTTTCTATGAAAGTTTGGCTACAATTGAAGATGGAAAAAGATGCAGCTCTTCTAAGGCATTTTTATCAAAAATTAAAAATAGAAAGAATTTGTTTGTATCTATTAACACACACGTTGAAAGGATTTTAATTAAAAACTTTACTGCAAAAGGAGTAGTAGCTAAAATTGGAGAAAAAATCATAAAAATTAAAGCCAAAAAAGAAGTAATAGTATCAGCAGGAGCTATTAATTCACCTCAATTATTAATGCTTTCAGGTATTGGTGATAAGAAGCATTTAGATACTATTGGTATTAAAACTATTATGAATCTTCCAGTTGGTTATAATTTGGAAGATCATATAATTGATTTTCTATTATTAGCAATTTTAGATCCATCAGCTGGTGAAGCAGCTACTAGTGCTGAAGCTTTTAACACTATATATCAATATGTTACTGAAAATAAAGGACCTTTAGGTACTGTAGGTGTTACTAACAATATTTGGTTTTTGAGTACTAAAAATTTAACATATCCGGATATTCAAGTACATTTTCTACAATATGCTCAAAACGATGGTTATTTGCTTCCGGAAATACTAAACAAACTAGGAGTAAAATCAAAAAGCAAACAATCCATACTTGAAGCCAATAAGCATTACGAAATGTTAGGAATAAATCCCACATTACTGAATCCTAAATCTAAAGGAAGATTAACATTGCGTTCTAAGAATCCTTATGATAAGCCTAAAATTGAAGCCAATTATTTTAGCAATTCTGATGATTTAAAGGTTATGATAGATGCGGTGAGGCAAATGCAGAAATTTATCAAAACTCCATCGTTTGCAAAGTATAATGCAAAATTTTTAGATTTTGAAAGTGATTGTAAGAATTATGATAGTGATGAGTTTTGGGAATGTCATTTGAAACATTACGCTACGACGCTTTATCATCCAACTGGTACTTGTAAGATGGGAGTTGATGAAAGTGCTGTTGTTGATCCTAGATTGCGAGTGCGGGGGATTAATAAATTGAGAGTGATTGATGCTTCTATTATGCCTAAAATTGTAAGCGGAAATACAAATGCGCCTAGTATTATGATTGGTGAGAAAGGAGCTGATATGATTAAGGAAGATTGCGGATGGATATAATGTTGAGCCATTTATAAGAAATAAATAAATTAATTAGTATATCTTATCATTTCATTTGATACCCATTTGATCCAATTATTATAATGTAAAATGATTGTAAATTAATGCTGGTTTTATCCTGAAACTGGAAGTTTCTGTTGGAAAATAAATAAAGGGTTTTCCAATAAAAAGTTTTATTTTGAATAGCAAGCTATTTGGGCAGCTGTCAATTTTGAAGCTATTATCTTTTGACATTTGACAAGTAAAAAATATGCCATTATTAAAAATGAAACGATACACGCTTCAACAACGCATTGAAATTATTAAAATTCAATACAGAAATGGTCAAAATTTTTTAATCAGAGTTCGCAAAACTAAAGCATTTTTTGGTCGTAAAGCACCTTCTCGGCCAGCAATAGTAAACCTGGTGAAAAAATTTGAGCTGTTGGGACAAGTTTGTGATGTGAAGAATCGAAACCGTGTGCATCGCTCAAGAACACATGAGAATATTGCTGATGTAGCCCGTAGTGTTGAAGAAAACCTAGGTTTGTCGATTCCTCGTCGATCTTTTAAATTAGACATTCCACAAACAACATTACAACGTATTTTGTTAAAGACTTAAATCTTAAGGTTTTTAAAGTTCAGTTAACACAAGAACCCAAGCCAAGGTCGATTATCGTCGTATCTTCGCTGTTCGGGTCCATCAAATGCATCAAAATGATCTGGAATTTTATCGAAAAATCATCTTCAGTGATGAGGCCTATTTTTACCTTGGAGGTTACGTTAATAAGCATAATTGTTGCATTTGGGGCTCAGAAAATTCAAGAATGATGTTGAGAAGTTTTTGCATCCTTAACATGTTACTGTTTGGTGCGGTTTTTGGGCTGGCAGTGTGATTAGACCCTACTTTTTTGAAAATGAGGCTGGAGCAACTGTTACGGTGAATGGATGGCGCTACCGAGTTATGATTAATGATTTTTTTTTTGCCGAAATTGGAAGATATTGGCGCTACGTGCCACACAAGCAACGAAACAATCGCAATTTTACAAGAAAAGTTTCCTGGCCGTGTTATTTCTCAAAAAGGTGATCACAATTGACACCTTTAGACTTTTTTCTTTAAAAAATAAGGGTTTTGTCAATGCTCCACAATCAATTCAAGACTTTAAAGATAGAAACATTTACTGATTTCTTTTAAAAAATACCCGTTTTTTTTAAATATCAAAATGAAACTTTTTATTAAAAAAACCTTATACAATCCAAAATGCGTCATTTCATCCAAGAGAAACTGTTGCAAATGGAAAATGTTACACTACAGAAAGCAGTTAAAAACTGTATTGTCACGGAGACTTTAAAGCATCAACTAAAAATAATGCAAAGAAACCGAGATACATCGCAAACACGTCAACATTCAATCATATAAAAAAACTGTTAAATCTCAGATATAACTTGGCTGTACAAGAAATGGAGTTGCGCTGCCAAAATTCCAAGATGGAATGGTTTTATGGAGAAAATAACAGCCGATATGCAATACTTATCAAAGCTCAAGAGTTATCTGCCTTTCATTTATCAATGCACCGCCATCAGATTGATTACAACACTATACTTGTTTTGCTTCTTGAAGCTGTTAAAAAACTATACTAATAAGCTTGCAACATTGTAAAAGCCGTTAACTCAACATTAAATTTTATAGCATAATTCTTCTTCTTCATCTTCTTCTTTTTATGCCATTATCCATTAATGGATGTTAGCAACAATATGGTTCATCTCTTCGTGGTTCCTGGCTGTGTGGATCAGACTTCCAATGGTCCTCAGTCCTGTCCATTGTTTTATGTTTCTTTTTTTTTGTTTATTTCCCTCTTTTCTTTAATTTTGACCTCGATAATAAGCTGTAGTAAATCGTACTTCTGATTTTGCATAACATGTCCTAAATATGCAGTCTTCCTTCTGTTTATTGTAGTCAACAGCTCACGACCTCTGTTTGTCCGTCGCAGAACTTTTTCGTTAATTATTCGCGCAATCTATGGGATCTTGAACATTCTACAATAGAACCACATTTTGAAGGCTTCTGTTTTGTTCATTAATGTTACTTTCATCATCCACTTCTCAGTACCGTAGAGGAGCACAGACCATATATAGCATCTGACAAATCTTATCGGAAGTTCAGATCAAATTCGGTGTTAGTAAGGACTTCTCTATATTTTATAAATCCATTGCGTGCGCAGTCAATTTGGCACCTAATTTTGGTGTCCGATGACCACTCTTCTGTAAGCCATGTTTCCAAATACTTGAACTTGTTGATCTTTTCCACCGGTAGACTGCCAAACGTTAGAACTGCGTTTCCTGCTAGATATGAGTTGCGGGATATAACTATAAACTTTATTTTTGTTATGTTTATATTTAGTCCCATGAGTTGGTTCTTATTTCCTACTTTGTTGACCAGTTCTTGAAGGTCTAAATTATCGGCAATTAGTATTGTGTCGTCTGCATAACGTATATTGTTTAGCCATATATCGTTGACCTTTATGCCTTTCTCTAGGTCCGTGAGTGTTTCCAGAAATTGTTCTCAGAATATATGTTGAACAATAAAGGTGACATATCACATCCTTGTCTCACTCTTCTGCAAATTTTGATTTTACTGTTTTTCTTGTCTTCTATTTTCACATGAGCTACCTGGTTCCAGTATAGGCTCTCTATACATCTAATATTTTTTTGATCAAAGCCTTTTCGTAATCTATAAATCAAAGATATACAGGCTTTCTCTGGTCGTAACAATTTTGTACTAGTACTTGTGTTGCAACAATTGCCTATCTTGTTCCTAGTCCTTTCCTGAATAGAAACTGCGTGTCGCCAATTCTTCCTTCACATGTTTGATATATCCTCTAGTAAATTATTCCAAGGAACAACTTTAAGGTGTAATTCTTAAGACTATAATGAACCTGTGGTTTTCGCATTTTTTGAGTTTTTCTTTTTAGGTTGATGAGAGGTACTGGTTAGAAAACTGACCGGTATCATACACTTTATTGTAGATATTGTGATTAAGTATTTCCACTGGGACTTTATCTGGTCCTACAGCTTCATTGTTTTTTGCTGCTTTTATGGCTCTTTCAATTTTGTTTTTGTTGATTGACGGACCTGTCAGGTTGTTATTTGTCTCTGTGGTATTGTTTGGTCGTTGGTCTGCAAATAGATTCTCAATATATCTTTGCCATACCTCTATTTTCTCTTCAATGTCTGGGTTTATTTCATTTTTCTGATTCGCCAACATGGAGAAGTTGGTTTTTTCGAAAACCCCAGCTGTTTCTTTTAGTTTTTTGTGTAGATTGAAGTCGTCGTGCAAAGTCTGTAGTTGTTCGATTTCTTTACACTCTTGCGTTAGCCATTTGTTCTTTGCTCTTCTTATCTTATTTCTTATTATTCATTGAGTATTTTTGTAGCTGTTTCCGTAGTCTTTGTTCTTGAGTTTGCGTCTTTCATACATTAACATTAGAATTTTTGCTTTGAATCCCAACTTGTTCTGTATGCTGCTCATTAGGATATCTGACACTTTGTCCCATAAACCGGTAATTTCTTCCTATTCTATGTTTGTAGGTATGTTGACTTCAAGTTTTCGGCTAATATCGGTTATTACCGCTGTTCTCAGTTCTTTGTCTTTCGAGTTTTTGAAGATCTATTTTACGTTGAGGAGGTGGTCTGGCTGGCTTTAAAAGCTTGATTCTGATATTTGCCACAAGTAGTGTGTGGTCTGATAGCACATCCGTTCTCGGGTATGTGATGTAATGGTTGAGCCAAATCTTTTATTGATTAGTAAGAAATCTATTTGATTTCAAACTATATAGTGCGGCTAGTCTGTTGGGGCTTTCCACGTGTACAGTCGTCGGGCTGGTAGTCAAAACCAAATGTTGCTGACTTTCATATCTTTTTCTTGACAAAACTGTAGAAGCAAATCTTTTCTCACGTTTTTTGCTCCTAGTCCAACAGGTCTTCAAATCTTTCTTTTCCCAATTTTGCTTTGAAGTCTCTCATAATTATATTTATGTCATATTTCTTCGTGAGTTTTACTAGATTTTTTATGTCAGAATAGAATTGCTCAACTTCTTCATCTGCTGCATTTGCTGTTGGAGCGTATACCTGTATAATATTAATATTTGCAAGTTTGGTCTTGATTTTTATGAGTGCTACTCTGTCAGTATAAGGAATAAAATTCTAACCCACTTCTGTGGTTCCTGTCTTGGTTGCCCGAGTAATAAAGAGTGCCGTCCCTAGCCAAATTTGTTGTTTTTTTTTTACTTAAGTTAGTTCTTATGGCTCCATTCAAGACCGTTCCCGTCGAAGATCCGATTAGAGAACTATTTGTTCCAAAATATTTTGCGTTGTCATATTGTCATCATATTGGATTGGCCCACCCACCCACCCACCCAAAAGTTATCAAGAGGTTACATCACGACCGTCTCTTGTGATTTCTAACGTTTGCAGAAAAGTAAAATATTAAATCCCTTAATAAGGAACACTTGGGTGGGTGAGTAAGACACTTCATAGCATAGTAACGAGTCAATAGTTTAAATTGGAGTAGCTCACCTACTCACCCAAATGTTAGTTATCAAGAGGTTACAGTACGACCGTCTCTTGTGATTAAGTAACTTTTGACGTTCGCAGAAAAGTAAAACATTGAATCGCTTGATAACGAACACTTGGGTGAGTGGGTGGGACATTTTATAACATAGTAACGAGTCAGTAGTTTAAATTGGAGTTACCCACCCAAACACCCAAGTTTTAATTATTAAAAGGTTAGATCACGACCGTCTCTTGTGACGTTTATAGAGAAGTAAAACTTTAAATTACTTGATAACAAACACTTGGATGGGTGGGTGGGACACTTCATAGCATAATAACGAGTCAGTGGTTTAGATTGGAGTGGCCCACCCACCCACCCAATTGTTAGTTATCAAAAAGTTAGATCACGACCGTCTCTTGTGATTAAGTGACTTCTGACGTTCGCAGAAAAGTAAAACATTAAATTCTTTGATAACGAACACTTGGGTGGGTGGGTGGGACACTTCATAGCATAGTAACAAGTCAGTAGTTTGGATTGGACTAACCCATCCACTCACCCAAGTGTTAATTATTAAGAGGTTAGATCACGACCGTCTCTTGTGTTTAAGTGATTTCTGACGTTCGCAGGAAAGTAAAACTTTGATTCCCTTGATAACAAACACTTGAATGGGTGGGTGGGACACTTCAAAGCGTAGTAACAAGTTAGTAGTTTAAATTAGAGTGGCCCACTCACCTACCCAAGTGTTAATTTTTAAAAGGTTAGATCACGACCGTCTTTTGTGATTAAGTAATTTATAACGTTTGCAGAAAAGTAAAACTTTAAATCCTTTGATAACAAACACTTGGGTGGGTGGGTGGGTGGGTCACTTCATAGCATAATAACAAATCAGTAGTTTAGATAGGAGTAGCCCACCTACCTACCCAAGTGTTAGTTATCAAGAGGTTAGAGTACGGCCGTCTCTTGTGATTAAGTGATTTCTGACATTCGCAGAAAAGTAAAACATTGAATCTCTTGATAACAAACACTGGGTGGGTAGGTGTGACACTTCAAAGCATAGTAACAAGTTAGTAGTTTAAATTGGAGTGGCCCACCCACCCACCCCCCCAAGTGTTAATTATCAAGAGGTTAGATCACGACCGTCTCCTGTGATGAAGTAACTTATAACGTTTGCAGAGAGGTAAAACTTTAAATCCCTTGATAACAAACACTTGGGTGGGTGGGTGGGTGGGACACGTCATAGCATAATAAGGAATCAGTAGTTTAGATTAGAGTGGCCCACCCACCCACTCCAATGTTAGTTATCAAAAAGTTAGATCACGACCGTCTCTGGTGATTAAGTGACTTCTGACGTTCACAGAGAGATAAAAAACATCAATAACAAACACTTGAGTGGGTGGTTTGGGCACTTTATAGCATAGTAACAGGTTAGTAGTTTAGATTGGACCCACCCAAAGGTTAGTTATTAAGAGGTTAGATCACAACCGTTTCTTGTAATTAAGTGATTTATGACTTGCGGAAAAAGTGAAATCTCTACCAGGCGCGTCCCAGGAGGCGGATAAGAATTTGCACACAAAAACCAACATCATTGCACGGTGGCCTTGCCACGGCAATGAGACTACTTTTGCTTTTCTTCTCTTTCCTCTTTGAACTATCGTTAAACTCTAAAGCAGACGTGGCTCAGCCAAAACAGAAAACCTTACAGAAGCAGAATTAGAACTGCTGTAAAACCACAGCAGACAAAGGAGCATCGGTAAGTCACCTACTAGATCAATCCCAAAAGCTAATGACAGCGCAGGTAACAACACCAGTATAGTGATAAAACCTGAACAGGAGGGAAACCTTGTCTTGGCGAGTACCTCCGCGGAAAGTAAAAGCGTGGCAAGTGATATTCTCAAGGCAGCAGAGCTGTCAATGGCAATTTCACTCGAACACAGAACAAGAAAAGACGCAAACAAGACAACATAAGAGAGGCTAGATCCAGAAGACACTAGAACGCTACTCCCACATTTGCTATCCCGCAAACTGATACTAAACAATGATATCGTTAACCCAATCAAACACAAAAAAAAGACGCAAAATGAAGGAGGGTTGGCACTCCGGAGAAAGGAATAACGGAAGCAAATGACTTCCTAAAAAAAATAAAAATGGAACACGACACTGCAGTTACCCTGGTACGAAAGCTAACAGAAAATATCGCAAAATTAGTAGATCAAATCAAGAAAATCCCCAACACACAAAAAGAAATGAAGGAGATTATAGGAAGGATAGCCAAAGCCTCAACAAAAACGCAAACATAAAGAAGATGGCAAATGTCGGCCCCAGATGGGACCCAAAAACTTTTATGCTCCTTGACCACACCATCAGAAAAAGTCAAAGAAAAAATAGGAAATGCGCTTTCTAAAACCGACCTCTTACTAGAAGAGAAATCATTAAGATTTGAAAACAGTAAAGTAAACAGTGAAGGTACACGAAAGCACGGCCATCTTGCTTAAGGCAAAAAAGACTATTGGCACATGGCAAAACAGTGCTCAGAAAAAAAAGAAACCTGTTACAAGTGTAGAGCAGAAGGTCACAAAATTAAAAAAATTGAATTAACCCCTAAAAACGTTGTCCTGTGTACAGAACCCTTGCAGAAAAAGAAGTGGCAAAAGCCAGTCGACTAAAATGCCCCAAAACTGTTCAAGTAAACCTTGGTAGGAATAGAAGGGTCATAAATCTCCTAATGAACAAATGCGCCGAAGAAAATGCTGCTTTGCTCTAATTTTGGAACCAACACAAAACATTGCAAAGAGTCTTAAAGACAGCTATTGCAAATGCCAAGAGAAATCTCTGTACAAAGACGTGGACAACAATCTTTGAGGTAAAGTCTACAAAATTGTAACCGGCAAAATCGGAATGCGCTTGCCGGTAAGCCCGACAAATAAAAAGCAATTGGAGGTGGTGGCAAAACAGCCTTTTCACAACCACTCAAAAGTTACGTGGCCGCACATTGCATGCAAGCCCAAAAAGATACCCAAAAAGGAGATTAAGGAAGCGCGACGTAGTCAGTAGTTTAGATTGCAGTAAGGTTAGATCAAACACCTTCTCTTGTGACAAAATGACTTTTGACATCCGCAGAAAGGTCAAACATATAATTACTTGATGACGGACACTTGGGTGGGTGGGTAGGATACTCCATAGCATAATAACCAGTTTTTAATTTAAATTGCAGTAGCCCACCCACCCACCCAAGTGTTACTTATTAAGAGGTTAGATCACAACTTTCTCTTAAGACAAAATGACTTCTGACGTCCGCTAAGAGATCAAATATGAAATTTTTTGATAACGAACACTTGGGTGGGTGGGTGGGACACTCTATCGCATAATAACCAGTCTTTTATTTAGATTGCAGTAGCCCACCCACCAACCCAAATGTTACTTATCAAGAAGTTAGATCACGACTTTTTTTTGTAACAAAAAGACTTCTGACGTCTGCAAAGTATTCAAACATACAATCTCTTAATTACGAACACTTGGGTGTTCTCCATAGCATAATAAACAGTCAGCAGTTTGAATTGCAGTAGTTAAGTTATCAACAAACATAAAATAACATAATAATCGTAATTGCTGCCATAAATTCATAAAATAATAAATCACCAATATAGTGAAAATAAGAAACATTATAAAGTCTTACAACCTATATAACATAAATGGCGCAGTCGGTAGGTATGATGTAAAAATAAATTTACCTTTAAAATATTTTATCATTATCATAACTCTTAAAATAACAATTTGTTTTCTATTCATTTGGTTAATTTGGTTAAATTCGGTTTAATAATTAAGTTTATATTAATAAATTCAAATTTAAAAAACGCATTAATATGCAAATGTGCTTTGAATTATAAACGAAAGTAAACACATTATATAATAAATAATGCAGTATTTATAGGTCAAGTTGATTAATTAATTCTATTGTGTTTTTGGATTCTATTGAATACATAAAACAATTATTTTGCAAGGTTTGGACTAAGTTTGGGTTAAACTGGGTCAATCATTTTATTTTGTGCTCGTGTATTTAAATTTAGACAAAAGTTGTTTAATAAAGTTTATGTATTTCTGGTTTTTCATTTGCAATATTGATGCGTTTGTCAAAAACAAAGTTTTACGTTTTCTAATTTATTTCTTAACCAAATACACTTCTATTAGTGCCTACGCGTGTGCTATTTTCCGCTTGTTGCATCGTGAAGCCGACAAGTGGTTAAATTGATTAAGTCTAAAATGTTTAATATCTTAAGGGTGTCAAGAAATTTTAAATTTGTCCGACATGTGCTGGCTGTGTTGCTAAATAGTTGTACGCAATTGCGTAGATTAACATAACTAACTCAAGCTAGGCGCATTATTGACAATTATATATTCATTTATAGACTGTTACCTCTGACCCCTTTATGATACAAAAACAGTTTGTATATTTAGACAATATGCTATATTAAATGGAGTGGGTTCTTCAAGGTTGACATCTTTGAAAACTCTATATCTTTCTGAATAAAATGCAATAATCAGTGCAAAGAGTATAATTGCAATAATTGTTAGTAACATGGTGGCTTGCTGAATCACAGTTTTAATATAATAGTGATTACTAGGAAAATAACAATTATATATATATATATATATAAGATTATATAAGATTATATAAGAATTAAAAATTATTAAATTTTTATTAAAACACAATTGCCTATTGTTATCAGCGCATAATTTATTATTATTAATACAAGTTTTTTGAATAGTTTATAATTTTCCTGTTGAGTAATGGATTTTTTTTTTAAATTTTAAAAGTAATGTTAAGGAATACTTATTTATAGACAAATCTCCGTCTCAGACTCAAGACGGTCTTACAAATTTAAGACAGAAGATTGCAGGTAGAGTAGGCCATGTAACGTTTGGAATTTGTTTTGGTTTTCAAAAGTATAACGACATTTATGAGTTGATAGAAATTTAATTTTACGTTTTACGTTTACGAAATGGATCGCTTTACACTTGAACAAAGTTGGGAAATAATAAAAACTTACTTCCAAAGTAGTGAGTTTTCTACTCAAACTATATGAAATTTACAAAGCAAATTTGATAGAAAAGAAGTGCCTTCAACGCAGTTTGTGTACCAATTTGTGAAGCAAGTTAGCAAAACTAGATAAATCATATTTACGGTTTCGTTCAGTGCGCTCAGCCAAAAAAAATTAATGTTGTTGCTCAGAGTGTGCGTGAACATGAATCAACATCAATTCGTTCTCAAGAACTGAACATTTTTTGCACTTCTCTGAGAAAAAATTTGCATAAAGACCTCGGTTTGAAGGCCTAAAAAGTTTAACTAGTCCAAAAATTAAGCTTCTAACCATCCAATGTGTTTCCAGTTTGCCCAATGGGCAAAAAAGATCGTTTGGCAAAAGATGAGCATTTTAATTAAAAAATCGTGTTTTTTGATCAAACTAGTATTTATCTCGGAGACTATGTTAATAAGCAAAATTGTTGCATTTGGGAATCAGAAAATCCAAAGATGACTATTGAACAGTCTATGCATCCAGAACGAGTAACCGTTTGTTGTTGTTATTGGTCCGGCGGTATTATAAAACAATTTTTCTTTAAAAATAAGCAAGGAACCGCCGTTAAACAGGCCAATTTTGCAGTTTCTTTGAGTTTTAAACCCCTAAAACCCAAATACACAAATCAAATTTATATTTTCCAACTAATTTACATCAAAATACGTAGATCTAAAAATGCTCTTTATGCCCAGCCCATTGAAAACAAAAAAATGGTTTAATTCGTAATAAATTTCTTAATAGCAAACACTCAAGCGAGAGATCGAAAACACAGTTTAAAGGTATCAGGTTGGTAATTTTATACTGTGTTCCCGCCCACCCACACAAGTGTTTGTTATTAATAAATAAGAAGTCGCAACCACCTACAGCGTTCCTGCAACTAAGAAACATGACAGAATAAATGACAGATGTCATTAAATTAGTAGAAAGTGGTGTCAAGCAATTTCTTGATAATAAACACTCAGGCTAGTGGGCGGGAACACAGTTTAAAAGTATCATATCAGTAATTTAAAATTGTGTTTCCACCCACCCACCCAAGTGTTTGTTATCACAAAATTAGAAGTTACATCCACCTACCGCAATTTTGCAACTAAGAAAAATGACAGAATAAGTGACAGATGTCATTAAATTAATAGAAGGTGATGTCGTAAACAATTTCTTGATAACAAACAATTAGGCGGGTGGGCGGGAACTCAGTTTAAAAGTATCAGATCGGTAATTTAAAATTGTTCCCGCCCACCCACCCAAGTGTTTGTTATCAATAAATTAAAAGTCACAACTCCCTACCGCAAATCTGCAACTAAAAATCATGACAAAATGAATGACAGATGTCATTAAGTTAGTAGAAATTGGTGTCGATTTTAATTTATTAATAATAACAAACACTTAGGCAGGTGGGCGGGAACGCAGTTTAAAAATATCAGATCGGTAATTTGATATTGTGTTCCCGCTCACCCACCCAAGTGTTTGTTATCAATAAATAAGAAGTCACAACCTCCTACCGCGTTCCTGCAACTAAGAAACATGACGGAATAAGTGACAAATGTCATTAAGCTAGTAAAAGGTAGTGTCGTTATCAATTTCTTGATAACAATCACTCGGGCGGGTGGGCGGAAACAAAGTTTAAAAGTATCAATTTAGTATATTGATATTGTGTTTCCTCCCACCCACTTAAGTGTTTGTTATTAATAAATTAAAAGTCACAACCACCTACCACGTTCCTGCAACTAAAAAATATGATAGAATGAGTGACAGATGTTATTAAGTTAGTAACAAGTGGTGTCGTAATCAATTTCTTGGTAACAAACATTTGGGCGGGTGGGCGGGAACACAGTTTAAAAGTATCAGGTCAGTAATTTAATATCGTGTTCCCGCCCACCCACCCAAGTGTTTGTTATCAATAAATAAGAAGTCACAACCTCCTACCGCGTTCCTGCAACTAAGAAACATGACAGAATGAGTGACAGATGTCATTAAATTAGTAGAAGGTAGTGTCGTAATAAATTTCTTGATAACAAACACTCGGGCGGGTGGGCGGGAACACAGTTTAACAACATCACGTCGGTAATTTGATAATGTGTTCCCGCCCACCCACCCAAGTGTTTGTTTTCAATAAATTAGAAGTCTCAACCACCTACCGCGTTCATGCAACTAAGAAACATGACAGAATAAGTGACAGATGTCATTAAATTAGTAAAAGGTAGTGACGTAATAAATTTCTTGATAACAAACACTCGGGCGGGTGAGCGGGAACACAGTTTAAAAACATCACGTCGGTAATTTGATATTGTGTTCCCGCCTACTCACCCAAGTGTTTGTTATCAATAAATTAAAAGTCACAACCACCTACTGCGTTCTTGCAGCTAAGAAACATGACAAAATTAGTGACAGATGTCATTAAGTTAGTACAAGATGGTGTCGTAATCAATTTCTTGATAACAAACACTCGGGTGAGTGAGCGGAAACAAAGTTTAAAAGTATCAAGTTGGTAATTTGATATTATGTTTCCGCCCACCCACCCACCATAGTGTTTGTTATCAATAATTTAAAAGTCAAAACTACCTACCGCGTGCTTACAACTAAAAAAGATGACAGAATGAGTGACAAATGTTATTAAATTAGTAGAAAGTGGTGTCGTAATTATTTTCTTGATAAGAAACACTTGGGCGGGTGGGCGAAAACACAGTTTAAAAATATCAAATCGGTAATTTGATATTGTGTTCCAGCCCACCCACCCAAGTGTTTGTTATCAAGAAATTAGAAGTCACAACCATCTACCGCGTTACAGCAACTAAGAAACATGACAGAATGAGTGACAGATGTCATTACATTAGTAAAAGGTAGTGACGTAATAAATTTCTTGATAACAACCACTCGGGCGGGTGGGCGGGAACACAGTTTAAAAGTGTCAGATTGGTAATTTAAATGTGTGTTCCCGCCCACTTACTTAACTATTTGTTATCAATAAATTAGAAGTAACAACCACCTACCACAATTGTGCAACTAAAAAACATGACAGAATAAGTGACAGATGTCATTAAGTTAGTAAAAGGTGGTGTCATAATGAATTTCTTGATAACAAACACTTGGGCGGGTGGGCGGGAACACAGTTTAAAAGTATCAGGCCGGTAATTTAATATTGTGTTCCCGCCTATCCACCCAAGTATTTGTTATCAAAAAATTATAAGTCACAACCACCTACCTCGTGCTTGCAACTAAAAATCATGACAGAATGAGTGACAGATGTCATTAAGTTAGTAGAAGGTGTTGTCGTAATCAATTTCTTGATAACAAACACTCGGGCGGGTGAGCGGAAACAAATTTTAAAAGCATTAGATCGGTTATTTGATATTGTGTTACCGCCCACCCACCCAAGTGTTAGTTATCAATAAATTAGAAATCACAACCACCTACCGCGTTCCCGCAACTAAAAAACATGACAGAATAAGTGACATATGTCATTACTATTATTAGAAGTTGGTGTCGTCATCAATATCTTGATAACAAACACTCGGGCGGGTGAGCGGGAACAAATGTTGAAAGTATCAAGTCGGTTATTTAATAGTTTGTTCCCGCTCACCCACCCAAGTGTTTATTATCAAAAAATTAAAAGTCACAACCACCTACTGCGTCCCTGCAGCTAAGAAACATGACAGAATAAGTGACAGATGTCATTATGTTAGTAACAAGTGGTGTTGTAATCAATTTCTTGATAACAAACATTTGGGCGGGCGGGCGGAAACTCAGTTTAAAAATATCAGGTCGGTAATTTAATATTGTGTTCCCGCCCACCCACCCAACTGTTTGTTATCAATAAAATAAAAGTTACAACCACCTACTGCGTCCCTGCAGCTAAGAAACATGACAGATTAAGTGACAGATGTCATTAAGTTAGTAACAAGTGGTGTCGTAATTAATTTCTTGATAACAAACACTTGGGCGGGTGGGCGTTAACACAGTTTAAAAATATCAGGTCGGTAATTTAATATTGTGTTCCCGCCCACCCACCCATCTGTTTGTTATCAATCAAATAAAAGTCACAACCACCTACCGCGTTCCTGCAACTAAGAAACATGACAGAATGAGTGACAGATGTCATTAAGTCAGTAAAAGGTGGTGTCGTAATCAATTTTTTTATAACAAACACTCGGGCGGGTGGGCGAGAACACAGTTTAAAAGTATCAAATCGGTAATTTGATATTGTGTTCCCGCCCACCCACCCAAGTGTTTGTTATCAAGAAATTAGAAGTCACAACCACCTACCGCGTTACAGCAACTAAGAAACATGACGGAATGAGTGACAAATGTCATTAAGCTAGTAGAAGGTAGTGCCGTTATCAATTTCTTAATAACAAACACTCGGGTGGGTATGCGGGAACAAAAAGTCACAACCTCCTACCGCGTTCCTGCAATTTAGAAACATGACAGAATAAGAGACAGATGTCATTAAGTTAGTTGAAGGTGGTATCGTTATTAATTCCTTGATAACAAACACTCGGGCGGGTGGGCGGAAACAAAGTTTAAAAGTATCAAATTGGTAATTTGATTTTGTTTTCCCGCCCACCCACCCAAGTATTTGTTATCAAAAAATAAAAAATTAAACCACCTTCCGCAATTCTGCAACTAAGAAACATGACTGAATTAGTGACAGATGTCATTCAGTTAGTAGAAGGTGGTGTCGTAATCAATTTCTTGTGTTACCGCTTACCCACGCAAGTGTTTGTTGTTAATAAAATAGAAGTCACAACCACCTACCGCGTTCTTGCAACTTAGAAACATGACAGAATGAGTGACAGATGTCATTAAGTTATTAGGAAGTGGTGTCGTTAACAATTTCTTGATAACAAAAACTTGGGCAGGTGGGAGGGAACATAATTTAATAAGTATATAAGTTGGTAATTTGATATTGTGTTCCCGCCTACCCACCCAAGTGTTTGTCATCAAGAAATTAGAAGTCACAAACACCTACTGCGTTACTGCAACTAAGAAACATGACGGAATGACTGACAAATGTCATTAGGCTAGTAGAAGGTAGTATCGTTATCAATTTCCTAATAACAAACACTCGGGCGGGTGAGCGGAAACAAAGTTTAAAAGTATCAGGTCGATTATTTGATATTGTTTTTTCGCCCACCATTTATAAGCTAATATGAGATAGATAGACAAAAGATTAAATTCTATGATTTATTTATTTCATGCAATTCAGGTTTTATTAAATTTTAATTTTATTTAATGAAATGCTATATTACGGCATACAACCCCAATCATCCAAAACCATATCAGCTCCCTTCTCACCAACCACAACAGTAGCCGCATTTGTATTCCCGCTTACAATTTTAGGCATAATAGAAGCATCAATCACTCTCAAATGTTTAATCCCATGCACGTGTAATCTAGGATCAACAACAGCAGTTTCATCAATACCCATCTTGCAAGTACCAGTCGGATGAGAAAGCGTCGTAGCGTAATGTTTCAAATGACATTCCCAAAACTCATCAGTATCAAAATTCTTACAATCACTTTCAAAATTTAAAATTGATGCATTGTACTTTGCAAACGCTGGCGTGTTAATTAATTTCTGCACATGTCTCACCGCTTCCACCATTACCTTCAAATCCTCAGGATTGCTAAAATAATTGGCTTCAATTTTAGGCTTTTCATAAGGATTTTTAGAACGCAACGTTATTCTCCCTTTAGATTGAGGATTCAGTAATGCAGGAGCTATTAGTAACATTTCGTAATGTTTATTAGCATCAATTATGGATTGTTTGCTTTTCTCATTTAAACCAACTTTATTTAATACTTCCGGAAGCAAATAACTATCGTTGTGAGCAAATTGAAGAAAATGTACTTCAATATCTGGATATGATAAATTTTTAGTACTCAAAAACCAGAGGTTATTGGTAATACCTATGTTACTTAAAGGTCCTTTATTTTCAGTAACATATTGATATATAGTGTTAAGAGATTCAGTACTAGTTTTTGCTTCACCGGCTGAAGGATCTAATGCTACTATTAAAGCAAAATGTGCTATATGATCCTCTAAATTATATCCAACTGGTAGATTCTTTATAGTTTTAATACCAATAGAATCTAAGTGTTCTTTATCACCAATACCTGATAGCATTAATATTTGAGCTGAATTTACAGTACCTGCTGCTATTAATACTTCTTTTTTGGCTTTAATTTTTATTGTTTTGTTGCCTATTTTGACTACTACTCCAATTGCGGTTAAATTATGAATTAAAATTTTTTCAACATGCGAATGTAAAGCTACGAATAGATTCTTCCTTTCTTTAATTGTTGCTAAAAATGCTTTAGCTGCGCTGCATCTTTTTCCATTTTCAATTGTAGTTAGAGCTTCATAAAAACCAATTAAAGGTTGATCATCAGTGATATTTGTAACTACAGCAGCAGCTTCATGTATAATATTTCGCATTTTATTTTCAGATTGATAGTGATGTGTAGTTAAGTATCCATTAGTACCATGATTGGAACTGTTTTTAAACAAATCATACGTGCACGATTCGGATAAAATAAGGAATTGTAATATTGATTTATAATCCCAATCTGTATTTCCCATGGATTGCCAGATATTATAGTCGTTTTCATTAGCTCGTACATAAAGCATACCGTCCATTCCACTGGAACCACCAAGCATTTTTCCCATGGGCCATCTACATTCCCCATTTTCCATACCCAAACATGCGTTTTGTGAAGGTTCTGTTTTAAATTGCCAATCTTGTTCTGTTAATAATGTACTGAAAAATAATGCTGGAGTCTGCAATAAAATATTATTAAAATTTGATCAATATTTGAGAAAATTAAATTACATCAGTATCACTAGTTGGGTAGCCTCCAGCTTCTATTAAGAGAATTTTCAATGTGGGATCTTCAGAAAGACGATTTGCCATTACAGATCCTGATGGTCCAGCTCCAACAATTATGAAATCAAATTCATCTCCATCCTTTAAATAAGGGCCATAATCTTCTTGATATGTATGCTTTGGATCAAGTCCACATTTTGTTGCATATAATGTATTGATTAGAGTCAGGAAAAGGTTAGCAGAGACGCCGGTAAATCCTCCTTGACATTGGTCCACTTCGCACTGCATTATCTGAAATTGAAATAAATAAATATTTTTTTTTTCAATTTACTTCATTACATTTTTTTAATCAATAAGCTTATTCTATTCAGCTTACCTGCTTTGATTTAGTTACTTCAATATTCGAAAACAGACCACAACGTAGTATAACGATACTGGTCGGTACGCTTATTTATAAGCATTCCGATTCCATTTGAACTGATAAAAAAAATTTGCAAGTTAATTCCTAAAAAATATGCAGACGCGATGGCGACATAAATGAATGAGTTTTGTTATTTATATTATCTAAACTATTTAAAAAGGAATTATGGCCTTCAATAACTGAATCAATAACTTAAAATTATGTTTCATATCAAACTAAATTTTATAAATATATAAAAATGATATACTTTGCAATACAGTTTTGTAATAAAATATTTCAAGTGCAACCGTGACATAGTAATCACAAAGCAACAATGTAAACTTTAATATTTTTTGCATTTTATGCTTAGCGTGTCTTTTATAAACTATGTAAATAAAAATGTTGGTAAAACTTTTTAAAAATTGATTTTTAATGATCTTTTTACGTAATAAAACATTGTTATATAATTTCATGATCTTAAATTTCAGTAAAACTTTAGAAAAGTTGATCTTTATAAATATATCAACGTATTAACAAATAGATCTATGACTTTATGATCTACATAGATCTAAATTAAATAAAACTTTAGAAAAGTTGATTTGTTATGATCTATGTAGATTTAAATATGAGTAAAGATTTAAAAAAGCGTAATAAATCACAGATCTATAATTTTATTATCGTGTAGAGATCTAAATTTCATTGTAACTTAAAAACGTGATCTTTAATGATCTACCAACGTAATTTATCATAAATCTATGATTTTATGATCTTTGTAGTTCAAATTTAAGTAAAACGTTAAAAATAATCTTTAATGATCTATCAATGTAATAAAACATAAATTAATAATTTTAGAATCTATATAGATCTAAACTTAAGTAAAACTTTAAAAAAGTTGACCTTTAATGATCTATGAATGCAATAAAACATAGATCTTAATTTTATGATTTGTGCAGATCTAAATTTAAGTAAAACTTCAATCAATCAACGTAATAAAACATAGATCTATAATTTTATGATATATTTAGATCTAAATTGGTGTAAAACTTTAGAAAAGGTGATCATTAATGATCTATCAATGTAGATTTAAAATAAAACATTAAAAAAAGTTAATTTTTACTGATAAATTTGAGTAAAACCTTAAAAAAGTTGGTATTTGATGATCTATCAAAGTAATAAAACACAGATCTTAAATGATCTATCAATGTAATAAAACAAACATTTACAATTTTATGATTTAAGTAGATCTAAATTTAAATAGAACTTTATATAAGTTAATTTTTGACAATCCATCAACGCAATAAAGCATAGAGCTATGATTATATGATCTATATAGATCTAAATTTGTGCAAATTAAAAAAAAAATAGATAAATAAATTTTATGATCTGCGTAGATCTAAAACTAAATATAACTTAAAAAAATTGATCTTTAATGATCTGTCGACGTAATAAAATATAGAATGATCTTTAGTTTGAGTAAAACTTTAAAAAAGTTGATATTTAATGATCTAATTAAATCAAAATGTAATAAAACATATATCTATGATTTTATGATCTATGAATAATCAAAATTTTAGTAAAAAATTTAATAAATAATCTTCAATGATCTACTAACGTTTAACAACCTAATATATTAAAGTATAGAAGTGCATAATCTATTTACATTAAATTTTAATTAAAAAATTTAATGATCTAAATTATATGATCTACTTAGAATTTAATTTCAAAAACCATTTTTTACTTTACTTAGAAGTAGTTATAAATTCTTCATAAAAATCTAGATAAGCAATTTATTGATCTACCATAATTCAAACTTTTATAAACCTGAATTTTAAAACATTCTTTACTATATATAAATTAAAAAAAAAAATTAGCAATGATCTACTCAAATCTAAATTTTAATATAAAATAAACCATTCATCTACCTAAAAATTCAAAATAATTGAAGTGGTTATGATCTATTTCAAGATTTTTCCATAAAATCATAGATCAGCAATTTAATGATTTACCTATTTTATCTATGATCTTAAAATCAATTTTCAAATATCATAAAATCAAGATCTTTATAAAAAACTAAATCAGATTAAAATGAATATGTTTATGATCTACCAAAAAAATCTAAATGATCTATAAATAACAAAATTTAAATGAAACATAGAACTGTAATTTTGTGATCTATGTAGATCTAAATTAATGATCTATCAGAGCCTAACTATCTGATATATTAAAGTCTAGAAGTAGTTATAACATATTTCAAGGTTTTTCCATTGAATCCTAGATCAGCAATTAAATGATCTACCAATTTATACAAACCTAAATTTTAAAATTGTGATTATTAGTAATCTATAATTTAAAAAACAATGATCTACCCAAGTTTAAGTTTTCAAATATCATAAAATCAAGATCTCTTTCAAATTAAAACCATTATGTTTATGATCTAGCTAAATGATCTAAAGATAACAACAAATTTATATAATGCAATAAAACATCTATGATTTTTAATTTACGTAGATCTAAATTTGAGTAAAAATTGGTAAATCTTATTATTATTATTATTTCTTTTTTAATTTCATTTTAAAAACAAAAACTGACCTAAGTAAACCATTTTATAGTCTACGTAGTAGTGGTTATGATCTACCAAGAGCCAAATTTGTATAAACCTGAATTTTAAATGAAAATAATCATGATCTACATATGTATATATCTTGAATTAAGTTTTCAAAATATAAAAAAAAACATTAAACAATGATCTACCAAAATAAAAATTTTCAAACATCATACAATTTATTAAAATCTAATTTAAAAACTTCATAATGATCCACTTAGATCTAATTTTTCAAATATAATAAAATTAAGATATCTATGATAACCCAAAATCTTTTGAAAATAAAGATCATTAATGATTTACTAAATAAAAAAAAAATCAATTTAAAACTAAATTTACGATCTACATATATCATGTTTATTAAATTTTAATTTAGCAAACTACTTAAATCTAATTTTTCAAATATTATAATATCAAGATCTCTATAATAAATCAAAATTTTTCAAAATACAAATTAAAATCTAAACCATGTCATGATCTACCCAAAATAAATCGATCTATCTAAAACTAAATGTGAACAATAAATTTGCAAAACCTCATAATGATCTACTAAGATCAAATTTTTAAAATACCAAACCAAATATCTCTATAACAAACTAACAATTTTCACAAGTAAGATCAGTAAAATTAATAACCATAATATATGATCTGTTTAAAATAAAATTAACAATATGCATTGATTATTTTGTTCAAGATCTAATTTAGCAACTACATGATGATCTACTTAGATCTTATTATTCAAACATCTTAAAATCAAGATCTCTATAATAAGACCTAAATTTTTCAAACATAAAGACAACTAAAATTAAAACCTATATAGTTGTTAATTACTTTTGCATATAGTCATTAATGTCAAAAATATTTTTTTATATATTTATACACTTACTGATGATGCCTTAAACGGCGAAACCGGTTTAAATATTAAAAATAATAAAAGCATATAAAAGTATAAAAAATTTTAATTATACAAATTAAAAAATAAAACCTATATGTTTATGATCTACCCAAAAAATCTCCATAACCTATAAATCTATGTAGATCTAAAATTGAGTACAAAATTTCAAACTTTGAACTTTAATGATCTACCAAAACTTAACTATGAAAAAATATTTAAATTAAAACTCTCATAATTTGTTTAAATTAGATTATAATTAAAAACTAAAGTTTACTTGATAATTTTATGATCTAAATTGGAACTTAAGTTTAAAAAGAAAAACTATCTAAAACTAAATTTAACTAATAATTTTACAATCTCATAGATCATGTTTATCAAGGTTAAATTTCGCAATTTTATGATGATCTGCTTAATGCAAATATTAAATCTAGATCTTTGATGGCCTAAATTTTTCAAAAATAAAGGTCTATCTAAAACTAAATTTAAACAATAAACTTTCTATCTACTTAGATCATGTTTATCAAAATCTACTTTAGCAACTTAATGATTATCTAATTTTTCAAATATTGCAGTATCAAGATCTCTATGACATACCAAAATGTTTCAAAAACAAAGATCAGTCAAATGTTCATGATCTACCCAAAATAAAAGATCTATCTAAAACTATCTACATAGATCATGTTTATCAATATTTCATTCAACAATTTTATGATGATCTATCTACATCAAACTAAATTTAAACAATTAATTTAAACAATTAATTTACAATCTATTTAGATCATGTTCATCAAGATCTACTTTAGCAATTCATGTAGATCTATTTAAAACTATTTTTTCAAAGATCAGTAAAATTAAAGCCAGGGTGTTCATGATCTACTCAAAATAATTGACCTATCTAAAATGTAAACAATAAATTTGTAACCTACATAGATCATGTTTATCAAGATCAGGTTTAGCAACTTCATGATAATCTACTTTGATCTAATTTTTCAAATATCATAAAATCAAGATCTCTATCAGCAAAATTAAAATTAATATGTTCAGCCAAAATAAATGTCCTATCCAAAATAAAATGTAAACAATAAATTTACAATCTCCATAGATCATGTTCATTAAAATCTAATTTAGCAACTTCAATATTTTTTTGCATTTTATGCTTAGCGTGTCTCATCTGTCAATCGCAAAGCGACTAATTGTATGTCAACTAATTTATTTTAGTTCAAGTGCAACCGTGGCATAGTAAACGCAAAGCGACATGATAAACTTCAATATTTTTTGTATTCAATGCTGAGCGTGTCTCATCTGTCAATTGCAAAGCGACTAATTGTATGTCAACTAATTTATTTTAGTTCAAGTGCAACCGTGACATAGTAATCGCAAAGCGACAATGTAAACTTCAATATTTTTTGCATTTGATGCTTAGCGTGTCTCATCTGTCAATTGCAAAGCAACTAATTATATGTCAACTAATTTATTTTAGTTCAAGTGCAACCGTGACATAGTAATTGCAAAGCGACAATGTAAACTTTAATATTTTTTGCATTCTATGCTTAGCGTGTCTCATCTGTCAATTGCAAAGCGACTAATTGTATGTCAACTAATTTATTTTAGTTCAAGTGCAACCGTGACATAGTAATCGCAAAGCGACAATGTAAACTTCAATATTTTTTGCATTTGATGCTTAGCGTGTCTCATCTGTCAATTGCAAAGCGACTAATTGTATGTCAACTAATTTATTTTAGTTCAAGTGCAACCGTGACATAGTAATCGCAAAGCGACAATGTAAACTTTAATATTTTTTGTATTTTATGCTTAGCGTGTCTCATCTGTCAATTGCAAAGCGACTAATTGTATGTCAATTAGTTTTTTAGTCCAAGTGCAACCGTGACATAGTATTCGCAAAACGACCTTATAAACTTCAAAACTTTTTGCATTTTATGCTTAGCGTGTCTCATCAGTCAATCGCAAAGCGACTAATTAAACTTGAACTTAAATAAATTATTTGACATACAAAAAATTTATTTAAGTTCAAGTGCACCCGTGACATAGTAATCGCAATTCAATATTTTTTGCATTTTATGCTTAGCGTGTCTCATCTGTCAATCGCAAAGCGATTAATTGAATGTCAACTATTTTTTTTAGTTTAAGTGTAACCGTAACATAGTATTTGCAAAGAATAAAGTTCCTGCGACACAGTTCTGAGCATATCTGCATCCTTTCCAACAATTCAGAAACTGATTGCAGGAGTTTTCGTAAACAAATTGAACTGTTAATCCAGCAGCGCTTTTACTGTTAACAATTACTACTTGATTATCATGTTCTGTTTTACTACCGGAATAATAATTTTTAGTTTTGCAAACACTTTTCGTCGCAAAATTAACAACTTTTGGTGTTATAATATGCGTTAGGAAAATGTTGTAATTGTAAGGATTGTTTATGTTCTGTACCGAAGTAGGAAATTGCTTTCTGAGTTTTGGAGTGGTCAATAGAGGATTGAGAAATTGATTGTTTTTGTAAACATCAAGGTTCCTTCCCTTCCTGTTGTTATCGTAAACTTAATCAGAATTAAGGTTAGTCAAGTTTTGATAAACAGTCAAGTTGGCTTGGTGAGTTATATCTTCTACTGTAACTCGCCCGCCCGCCCAAGTGTTAGTTATGAAAGGATCCATTATTTGTCTTACCTCTTGTGTGCTTGGATTTAGATATGAAAGAAATGTTTAACAATAAATCTCTTGATAACTAACGCTTGGGTAGGTGAGTGGGAACAAAGTTTAATTTGTGGGCAAATTACTTCTTTTATTGTAAACCGCCCACTCAAGTGTTAGTTATTAAAAAAATCATTATTTGTCTCACCTCTTGTGTGCTTGGATTTAGATATGAAAGAAATGTTTAACAATAAATCTTGATAAGTAACGGTTGGGTGGGTGGGTGGAAACAAAGTTTAATTTGTAAGCAAATTACTTCTTCTACTGTGACCCACCCACCCGCTCAAATGTTAGTCATCAAAGAATTTATTGTTTGTCCAACCTTTTGTGTGCTTCAGTTTAAATATGGGAAAATTGTCTAAAAATAAATCTCTTGATAAGTAACGCTTAGGTGGGTGGGCGAGAACAAAGTTTAATTTGTAGGTGAGTTTATTCTTCTACTGTAACCCACCCACCCGCCCAAGTGTTAATCATCAAAGGATCTATTGTTTCTCCCATCTCTTGTGTGTTTGGAATTTGATATAAGAAAATTGTTTCCCAATGTATCTCTTGATAACTATCGCTTGAGTGAGCACAAAGTTTAATTTGTAGACAAGTTACTTCTTCTACTGTGACCCAACTACTCGCCCAAGTGTTAGCTATTAAAAGATTTATTGTTTGTCCCACCTTTTGTATGCTTCAGTTTAAATATGGGAAAATTGTCTAAAAATAAATCTCTTGATAAGTAACGCTTTGGTGGGTGGGCGGGAACAAAGTTTAATTTGTGAGCAAGTTTATTCTTCTACTATGACTCACCTGCCCGCCCAAGTGTTAGTCATCAAAAGATTTATTGTTTGTCCCACCTCTTGTGTGCTTGGATTTATACATGAAATAATTGTTTAATAATAAATCTCTTTATAACTAACGCTTAGGTAGGTAGGTGAGAACAAAGTTTAATTTCATCTACTGTGACCCGCTCACCCGCCCAAGTGTTAGTCATCAAAGGATCCATTGTTTGTCTCACCTCTTGTGTGCTTGAATTTAGATATGAAAAAACTATTTAACAATAAATTTCTTAATAACTAACGCTAGGGTGGGTAGATAGGAGTTAAGTTTAATTTGTAGGCAATTTTTTTTTCTACTGTGACCACAGTTTAGTGCTAGCACTATAAAAAAACCAAAATCACAACATATTTAAACCAAACAAAGCTAAAAAATGTGCAAGTGGATAATCGGCTGCTGGAGACCCATAGCATAAACAGAAAAATAGATATTAAACAATCATAAAACTATTTGAAGACAACAGTCACGGACGTTAGAAAATTTAAGCTAAAAAACGACAAACCTAACCAAAAGAAGAAGAAATGAATTCTGAACCTTATGAGTACAAGATAAAAATACAAGAATAAAGACGCAAACGTATACAAGGAAGCAAACAAAGAAATCAAGACGGAAATTAAGAAAATTAAAGCAAAATGGTTCAACAATAAATGCAGAAAAATTAAAGTATGTTAAAGTGTTGCGTCCTACTTGGAATTGTTAAATAATCACTTGCACAATTTATTAAAAACTTGCAATAAATTATGAAACAGAATTATGAATGCAAATTTTGCTGCACTTTATAATTTTGTGGTTTTACGTAGCTAGGCTTTTGAACATAAGTTGTAAGTTAAAGTAATAGTTTTTCTTTCTGTGTAAACATTATAGTGACTCCCTAACCTATGCCTCATCCAATTTTCTCCATCTTTTTCTTGAGCTGTTAGAATCCAATTTTTTCCTGCAGTATTTTGAATATCGTCGTAGTCGGACCATCTTCATTTCAGTTGTGCAATTTGCGTCATCACATCCGTTATCTGAGTTCTTCTTCGAATTTCCTCGTTTCTGATTTTACCCTTATATAATAATAATCCTAAAACATGGCTTTCTCCATTGCTTGTTGTGTAGTTTGGAGTCTGTTTGTTTGTCGTATTTCTTGTTATTGCTTTGATTTTGGTTTTGTAGGTAAGAACTGAAAGTACGCACAATTCATATACTATTCTTTTCAAGTTTATTAAGTTTTTTGATGCCTTGAGTATGAAGCTTAATTTTAAAAGACGGCTCAACAGAGTCCTTCTTCTGAGTATTTCACAGGATCAGTTACGTTTGCAAGTACCTCATTTCTGATGTTATTTGATAGTTTTTAAAAGTCATTACTTTAGTTTTATTCAAATTCATTTCCAAATGATGTCTGATGTAATAGTACTAGCATTGTCTGTAGGGGTCATCTGAATTTGTTCTGATAAGGACGATATCGTCTGCAAATGTTAAGTGATTAAAAGGTACTCCATCAATTGGGATTCCTATACGATCCCAGTCTAGTTTTTTAAAGATTTACTCAATTGCATCTGTGAATAATTTTGAGTAGATGGTGTCTATTTGAAATTGTATTGACGCATTTTCGTATATGTTTTTCTTCTTCTTAAATATTTTGAGTCGATTCTAACTTTATCAAAGGCTTTCAAAACTGCCCAGGTTTTAACAAAGTCAAATGCCTTTTGATAGTCCACAAAAGCAATGTAAATGGGTATATTATAGTCGTTCTTTTCTCAATAAGGGTTTTGAGTATTTATAGGTGATCAGTGGTTCTGTATCCATTTCAAAATCCAGCTTGTCCGACTGGTTGATGAAAATCCTGTTTTAGTGAGATGGCTCAGTTATAGAGCGTTAGCGTAGCACGTTAATAGTCCGAGGTTTGATTCCCGAATATGACTAAAAATAATAACTTGCTCTTTATCTACCGGGGTGATTCGGAAGTCACCTAAAAAGCCCTTGGTCCCATCAACCCCCTTCAAACAAATCGTAAGACTTTTGAGGCGATGTAAAATAGCTGTAAAAAGCGCTATAAAGAAGAAGAAGAAGTATTCAGCCTATTGGTGACGATTTTAGTTAAGAGTTTGTTCAGGTGCAATAATAAGCTTATAGGGGGGTAGTTTTCTATGTTGTTTCTGTGTCCTTTTTTATGTAGAATGATAGATTCTCCATTTTGCCATCTACTTGGATTGACTCTTTCCTTATACATTTATTTAGTAGGCCTCAGAAATTTTTTTGTAGATTCCTTTTTCTCCCTTCTTATTTTGAGTATCTCAGTCGTTATGAGGCCTTTGCCTGGGCTTTTCTTGTTCTTTAATTAATTCTTTAGTTCTTCTTGGTCAATTTCTGGGATTTTTTCTGATCCGATATTTTAGATTTTGGGTCTGTGGTATTGGCAGTTTTAGGAAGTAGAACTGTAGAGAATTTCGTAAAATTTTTGATTTTGAGAAAAAAAATCTAATGGGTCAAATCACAGCTCTCCTAGGCATTTGACATAAGCATTTTGGCTAATTATTCAATTTCCAAAAGCAGTGCGCAAAAGATTGATGGTTACGTTGGCTGTATGACAAGTGGCTCCGTCCAAATGTCATCTATTTCATACTCTTCATTTCTTGAACTAATTAAACTTTGTAAGCCTTCAATCTTGATGCATGTTTACGCACACTCTGAGCAACAGCATTAATTTTTTTGGCTAAGCGCACTAACAATCCAGTTTTGCAAACTCTCTTCACAAATTAGTCCACAAACTGCGTTTTCTATCAAATTTGTTTCGTAAATTTCTTACCGTTTGAAAAGACAACTCACCACTTTAGAAGTAAGTTTTCATTATTTCCCAACTTGGGTCAAGCGTTGATTGACAAATATACTAAGATACGCAGCCTGGGATAATATTATGTTCATGACATGTAGATGGCGTATACACGTCAAAATATTAATTAAAATATTAATGAAACTGTATTTGCATTTATTTTGCAATTATTATAAATATTTTACTTATACATATCACCATTATTCACTAGAATATCATAACGATTGTAAACAGAATTTACGAAATATAAACGTTTATAAATTTTTGTGTCAGTGCCATCTATATCTCGTGAACGGTATTTTATTTCAAGTTGCGTATCTAAGGGCCGGTCTTTCATTTTGAGTTTAAGCTAAGATTGGAGTTTAAGCTCTTTTCAAATCAGTTTTATTGAGTTTGTCAATGTAATCTGTCTTAATAGATTATTTGTAAATAAGTTATGTGTCATGCTTTGAGTCAGAAAAAAGCGGGACATTTAAATTTAAAATAAATGTTGTTAAAATTGTGATATTAAGATTGTCGTTTAAAAATGTTGTGCATTACATGTTTTTCATTAACAATATTCTTAAAAACGTAGCAATAATGCAGTTTAAATATGTTTATTTTATCATTTTGCTGCGAACATTTTACAGAATAAAATGTCATAAATAAAATGAAGTTAGAAATAAAAGATATTTCAGAGATTTCACTACCAACCTAAAATACATTTATTATATTAATCTCAGATCACAAACTGAATTAAACATAGGATTAAACTATGATTGAAATATCAGACCTTAGTAAATTTATCAATCAACGGTTCAAGTGTAAAACGTCTCATTTTAAAAATGTCAAACATAAAACAAAATTTCTATCAATTTGTAAATGCCATTATATCTTTGGAAAACAAAATAAACGGTAGTTCAAATTCCAAACGTTACATGGCCCACCCTTTAACACCTTTCCATTTGCTCCAATTTATCTCCGTTTATGTACAAGTTTATTTCTTCCGTTTCCGAAAAAGTTCTAGAAGAAGACTAAAAATTATGGGTAGTGATATAGGATGCTCTGCTTACTGGCCACACTAGGCGTTATTGTCAAATTTTGAAAACTGTTTACCAAATAGTGTAAAAGAGTTTAAAAAGTTACTTGCGGAATATTCTTCCGTTGATATCGTTGTATCTCCATCTGAAATTACTTCTTCATGTCTTCTCGTTGCCAGGTGTATTCTGACTATCTGAAAGGTTGCATTTTTAGTCTACCTTGAGATAGCATATTTACCATTCTGTTATTTTGCTTTCCTTCAATATTTCTTTCCTCCTTCTTTTTATTTTTGCAATTTTGTTTGGTATCGTAGTCTCTGTAAATGTTATTTTTTTTTCTTTTGTTTCTTGGTATGCATAATTGTCCTGTACTTTCTTATTTCTTTCTTTTTAATTTTTTTCTGTTTTTTTTTTATTCCATTTAGCTTTTTCTTCTATGGCTTTTAGTTTGTGTATTTGTTTCCATTGTTTTTCTATATTCTTCTAATGTTAAACTCTTCAATTCAATTTTTTTTAGTACAAGTGTTGAAAAGTTTTTAGCGCCCTCCATTTTTTTTCATCTTTTAAGCATTTGTTAATGATTGTTGTTTAATCCACTTTGCTTCCTAGTATATTTTCTAGTTGTATTCTTCCTCCCACGCCTAGCATTCCACTAGAGTGTGTTCTGCGTTATTGTAAGTTTCTTCCTAACAAAATATACACATTTCTTCATCTTTAATTTTTTTAATTTTTTGAAAGAATTTTCCAAATGCTCCGTGCCCAGTCAGTATTTGTGTTGTATAATAGCACGTCTTGGGTTTCTTCTCTACCCATTCTTTTATCTCCGGGATTAGATCTCTTGTTCAATTTCCCTTTTTTTCTCTATTCTATTGTCTCTGCCATCTTTCCATAGTCTTCTCTCTTGCTCTTATCTTTGCTTCTTTTTTACTCGTTTCTTCTATTACAAATTTTTATATTTTTATTCTTTTGTCCACCATAATATCCGCGGGAGGTGTTGCCGCAATTACCTCTACTGCCTATTATGACAAGGTTCTGTAGTTCTACTAATCCTTAGCAAGCTTGCTCTTGTAGCTCCTCTTACATCATTTCTGTTTTTATTGTTTGCATGGCTTCTGCCCAGATTTATGCGGCATCCAGCAATTTGCTTCTTGCTGCCATTGCTATTAGCCTTCTACTTTTTTCTCCTAGACCTCCGTCGTTTGGAATAAGTCTAGCAAGCTTTCTCTCCATTTCCTTTGTTCCCATGACCGCTTCCTTAACCTGTACATTCTTTTGCTCAGAGTGTCACTCCAAAGTATTTGATATTTTTTCTATGGTTATTTTTTGATCTCCTACCTGTTCCTTTATTATTCCTCTTAGTCGATAACCATGTCGCCTCAGTTTTTTGTGTTGTCAGTTTTAAACCCTTACTTCTCATCCATATTTGCATCACATCAATTGTCAGCTCTTTAGTACTTCTATTTCTACGTCTCTACCTACTACTGCTATGTCGTCCACAAATGCTATTATTGACACTTTTGGCATCTTCATTTGAAGTAACTCGTTATATTACTTAACGATACGTCACAATAATAATAATAATCTTTTATTTGATATTTTACGTAATCCAACTTCTACAGACTCAACCATTCCTTTTGTACACTCTTACAGTCACAAAACTTGTATTTGTGGCCTACCATTCAATAAAGCTTTTCTTATGATGCTTTGTTCGCTACAAGCGTAAGATCCCCTCTTGTATGTTTGTGGTGTGCGATAATATTTCTACACAAACATACGGGATCTACAGTTTAACGTAGAATCCAAACCAGACCACTAGAGGAGTTTACTAGGCAAATACTTAGCTGGCATCAAAATATATTCGACAAATTAGATTATGGCGCTTCCGGAAATCGAACTCGGGCTGCCTGCTCAACAGTCCTCGCACTTGACTATTGTGCTACAGTCGCCTTCAGTCTAACATTACCACCTTGCTTAATAACTTAATTGGAGGTGTTTGGAAACACTAGCAAGGTGGTTGGCAACACTGGTCAGAGTAAGTGAGAGATTGTAATGTATAATCATAATCTCTATGTGAATTGTAAGAATGAAATAATTACCATCCAGCATTACATAGTGTCACTTGAAAAAAGATAAACAGTAAAATAATGTGAACAATGTGGAAAACATGGAACACTTAAAAATAACATAAAAAAAAATTTAAATAGGATTCAACAAATACATAAAAAGACATACAAAGAATACATCTTAAAAAAATACCCAAAAGTCTTTTAAGAACTAGAAAAAAGTACAAAACTAAAATCCAAAAAAGAGACAAACCCTTCGTGATCAGTAATCCGAAAAGAATACCTTTTGCCTTAATGAAGGAAGTAAAAGCCGTGTTAAAGAACCTAGTTAGAAAAGAAGTAATCAAAAAAATAACTAAACCAACAAAATTCTACGCCCCACTAGTGGTCACAATAAAGAAAAAAGGACAAAAAGATAAAATTAGAATCTCTACAGACTTTACCAAAATAAACAAATACATAATAAAAGAAAGACTACAACTACCACTAGTGGATGAAACATTGTCGCATCTTCAGGAAGCAAAAATATTCTCCAAACTAGACGTAAAAGACAGATTCTATCAATTAAAACTAAGCCCGGAACCAAAGAAGTACACATGCTTTATCACACCCTTTAGAAGATATGCTTATAAAAGACTTCCAAAATGATTAACTTCTTCACCAGAGGTTTACCAGAAAACTATGTCAGAAACAATTTGAGAGGAGTAAAAGTACACATCAATGACGTAATTGTATTTGAGAAGAACAAAATTGAAGAGCACTGTTAGAAACACTTAGAGATAAAGGAATAACACTTAATAGGCAGAAATGCAAATTTAAACTAAAAAAAATCAAATTCCTAGAACAAGTAATAAGGAAAAATAGAATAGCAGCAGATACCAATAGAATAAAAGCCATTACAAAATTTGCTAAGCCAAAGAATATAACAAAACTCCAAGGCATGATAAACTATTTATTCAAGTTTATCGATAATGTTTCCAAGAAGACAAAAGTATGAAAGCAGCTATTGAGGAAAGATGAAATATTCACATGGCAACAGCCCCAAGATGAGTGCTCACAAAATTAAAAGCAATTTTAGCAGAAGCACCAATATTAGCGCCATAAAAACCAAAAAAGAAAACCAGAGTGTCAGCAGATGTAAGTAGTTACAGAATAGGAAAAGTCTTAGAACAGAAACAGAATGCTATGCTTCAAAGTCATTAAGCAACACAAAAATGATATACGCGCAAATCGAAAAGGAATGCTTTGCGCTAACTTAGGAATGTAGAAAATTTGAGCAATACATAGTAGGTAAAAAGATCGTACTAAGAACAAACCATAAGCTACTACTGGCGATACTGAAAACAAAGAGATTCTATAAACTAAGTTCCAAGCTAAAGCGGTATAGAATGAGATTAATGAATTTTGAATACAAGATGGAGTATGTAAGTGTATCAGAATTTCACATCTCAGATACACTATCGAGAAACCCCATGAAAGAAAAAAGAGTATAAAAATGTCCTGGAGGTGAGGAGTGAGACTTACGTGGATTATCTAGAATATGACTCAAAACCAAAAATAAAAAAGATGCAAGAAAAGAACAAAGCTCCACAAATAATCAAAAAAATGATGGCAAAGAAATGGGCAAAAAAATGCCCCTAAGAAATAGACGTATACTACAAGCACAAACAGTAGATTAGAATAACCAACAATATGGTCAAATACAAAAAACACTGCCAAAGTATGCGGAAAATGTAAAGCAAAACACAAATTACGTTATGTACATTGCTTTATTGCTTCTCAAATATGCTCCTTTAAAATCTATACACTTTTGCATTTGATAAAACCAATCTTCAAAGCAATTTTGCCACTCTGAGCAAGGTACCTCCAAAACAAGTGATTTAAATGCTTCAACAGCCTCTTCAGACGATGAAAATCGCCCGCCACGAATTTTATTTTTGATATGTCAAAATAAGAAGAAGTCATTAGGCAATAAATCAGGCAAATATGGACAATGGGTCATTAACTGGATGTTGTTACTGGTCAAAAACTCTACAGTTCGTCGTGCTGTGTGAGCGTTTGCATTGTCATGATGAACAATGATTTGCCAGTTTATGTTGTTCCATCTGATTTCAGCAATAACTTCCGGCAAACAAATTGAAGTATACCAGTCAGCATTAACTGTTTTTGAATCCTATAATGCAACAGTTGCAACATGACCCGTTTTTCTAAAGAAACAAACAATCATTCTTTTTGAAACGCTTTGTGAACGCACCACTTTTGTGAGTTTAGATTCATTTTGAAACACCCATACAGTCGATTGCTGTTTAGTTTTAGGCTCATATGAATATATCCAAAATTTGTCACCTGTTATATACCAAATTTGAACAAACCCCTTCAAATTTCTTTAGCATTTCCTTACACCACTTCCCTGTTTTTGTTCATCTTTCAAATTGTGTAGGATCCAACGACTGCAAAGCTTCCTGACATGCAAATGATCGTGCAAAATCGTATGTATTTGTTTTGCTGCAATGCCTAAGAATGCCTCTATCTCACTATAGGTCACATGCCAATCTGACAAAATCATTTCACGCACAGCATTAATATTTTTTGTGACAACAGAGGTGCATGGACGACCTTCGCAAAGATCGTCATCAAACGTTGGTCTTCCACGCTTGAATTTTGCGAACCATTTGTAAACTATAGTTTTGGATAGTGCTTCATCACCAAATAACAAACTAAGTTTTTCCACACTTTGCTGCGGTGTTAAACAGTATCGAAAATCATATAAAATCATCACTCAAAAGTCACAATTTAAAATTTCTATTTTTCACACAGTTATTACTCTTGTTAAGTTTTGTTGAAACAAAACCGAGCAGTTTGAAATCGAACTGTCAACTGCAAACATTAACAGTGCCCCTCGTACAACAAAAGAATAATTATTCTCAAAGACTGGAAAAAATACATACCATACCGTTTGGGCATAAAGAAATACCAAAAACAGAACAAGAGAGACAATATGGCCACCATAAATGGGAAGGCAGCTAGAAGATAAAATAAAGCAATGTGAGAAATGTATAATATATAAGGATAAAGAAACAGAACCATTGAAGCAACGTAGATCCCAAAATACCAGTGGGAGTTTGTAGATAAGAACACAGCAGAATACAAAGGGGAAGAGACCAATAACGAAATAATCCAAAAAATGAAAGAGACATTCTCGAAGCATGGAATCCCGATAATGGCAGGCAATTTGTCCTTTCCAAAATCAATGATATCAAGAAAAAATACAATAATAATTATATAACGCATAAACTATGAATAGCATTTAATAATTTAAAATTTAAATTTTGTTTTTGTTCTCTGTGAATTAGTTTGCATCTAATTGAAATAAATTTAAAACTCAAGATAAGATGATACAACAATTTTTTGTTATGTTCAAAGGTTAATAATTATCAAAACCCATAAAAATATTTTGATAAAAAAATTGTTGAATATATTTTTTTCTTAGAATTAACTATTTTAAAAGCAAAAGAAAAATGAATGTCCACTAACTAATAACTGCAAATTCAATATAAATTCCAAATAAATGTTAATTTTAAATTTGCATGTAAGAGGTGAGCCAGGTAATGTTTAGAATTTGAACTACCGTTTATTTTGTTTTTCAAAAGTATAATGACATTTATGAGTTGACAAAAATTTAATTTTAAGTTTGACATTTACAAAATAAGACGCATTACACTTAAACAAAATTGGTAAATAATATAATATATAATAACAAACACTCGGACGGGTGGGCGGGAACACAGTTTAGAAGTATCAAATCGGTAATTTTATATTGTGTTCCCGCTCACTCACCCAAGTGTTTGTTATCAAAAAATAAGAAGTCACAACCACCAAGCGCGTTCCTGCAACTAAGAAACATGACAGAATGAGTGGCAGATGTCATTAAGTTAGTAGAAGGTGGTGTCTTAATCAATTTCTGGATAACATACACTCGGGCGGGTAGGCGGGAACACAGTTTAAAAGTATCAGGCCGGTAATTTCATATTGTGTTCCCGACCACCCACCCAAGTGTTTGTCATCAAAAAATTTGAAATCATTACCACCTACCGCAATTCTGCAACTAAGAAACATAACAGAATGAATGACAGATGTCATTAAGTTAGTACAAGGTAGTGTCGTAATTAATTTCTTGATAACAAACACACGGGCGGGTGGGCGGGAACACAGTTTAAAAGTATCAGGTCGGTAATTTAATATTGTATTCCCGCCCACCCACCCAAGTGTTTCTTATCAAGAAATTAGAAGTCACAACCACCTACCGCAATTCTGTAACTAAGAAACATGACAGAATAAATGACAGATGTCATTAAGTTAGTACAAGGTAGTGTCGTAATTAATTTCTTGATAACAAACACTCGGGCGGGTGGGCGGGAACACAGTTTAAAAGTATCAGATCAGTAATTTCATATTGTGTTTCCGCCCACCTACCCAAGTGTTTGTTATCAAAAAATTAGAAGTCACAACCACTTACCGCGTTCCTGCAACTAAGAAACATGACAGAATCAGTGACAGATGTCATTAAGTTAGTAGAAGATAGTGTCGTAATAAATTTCTTGATAACATACACTCGGGTGGATGAGCGGGAACACAGTTCAAAAGTATCAGATCGGTAATTTCATATTGTGTTTCTGCCCCCCACCCAAGTGTTTGATATTAATAAATTAGTAGTCACAACCACCTACCGCAACTAAGAATTATGACAGTTGACAAATGTCATGCGGCCAACGTAGCCTTCGATTATTTGCGCACTGTTTTAAGAAATTGAACAATCAGCTGAAATGCTGAGTCAATTGGCCGCTTAGGAGCTGCGATTTGGCCCCGTTAGATTTCTGTTTGTAGAAAGACCTTAAAAATAAGTGTTACGCTAACCATCCAGAGACGATTGATACTTTGAAACACAAAACCAAAGTTGCTATTCATGCGATTGGAGCCCAAACAATTAAAAATGTACTACTAAATGGGTATCATTTTTACCGTTTTTTGCTATTTTAGATTACGTCACAGTGTTAGATAACATATTGTACAAATAGCTAGCAAATTTTATTAAAATTGTCGGATTGGATTTTGTTTTATGATCAATTTTACCGTTTTTGCTATTTAAGAGTTACGAAACTCCAGGAGCACGGCAGGTGGTAGTAACTTTAAACAAAAAAACAGTTTATAACTACCGCTCCAATTTTTATAAACCGTGTTCCCGCCCGCCCGCCCAAATGTTTGTTATCAAGAAATTGTTTATGTCATTACTCTCTTGTACTTTAACAAGTTCTGTCAAAGCTTCTGTTAGGTTTTTTAGCTGCGGGAACACGGCAGGTGATGGTAACTGTAATTTTTGTATGGCAAACACTCGGACGTGTGGGCAGGTTCACAGTTTGAAACCACCTGTTTAATTTTTTTGAACTGTGTTCCCGCTCCCCCGGCCAATTGTTCCTTGTCAAGAAATTGTTTACCTCATCACTCTTTTTTCTGCTTGACATTTAATGGTAAACATCTTTTGGCATAACAAGTTAGGCGTAATTTTGTAATTAATTTATTTGAAATTATTTGACAAGTTTGGCATAATCTTATTTCTTTGACAATTACTTTTTTTGTTAATTTGTTTGACATTTACATTTGGTACACTTTTTGACATTTGAAAGTAGCAATAAATGGCATAAAATGGTTATAGTCATTTTATAATTGATTTGCTTGACAGTTGCTAATCAAATGTTTGACGTTTGTAACATAAATTTTACATTTACATTTGGATTACTATTTGACATTTAATGACAAACATTTTTTGGCATTTACTTTTGCTATACTGTTTGCCATTTGTTTTTGGCATAATTTTATAATAATTTTGTTTGACAGTTATTAACCAATATTTTGACATTGGTAACATATTTTTGATATTCACATTTGGTAAACTATTTGCTATTTGATGCCAAACAACATTTGGCATAGTTTTATAATTAGCTTATTTGACAGTTATTAACTAATATATTGACATTTATTTTTGGTATACTGTTTGGCATTTGATGCTAAGAAGCTTTAACATGACTTGTTTGCCACTGTTTTATAGTTAATTTGTTTGACAGTTATTTACCAATATTTTGACATTTGTAACATATTTTTGACATTTATATTTGGTATACTATTTGCCATTTGATGCATAGAAAAAAGGTGCTGTAAATACTGGCAAAGCCTAATCCAACCACAATAAATGCCATCATTTCTTAAAAATGTTCTGCCGGAACTGGGGTTTGAACCCGCGACAAAGTATGCGCCGAGATTTGAGTTAGGCGCTTCACCCCACTGAGCCAAGTTCAGGAACTTTTTAAGACGAGATTTTTATTTTGAGAATTTGAAAATATTTTGATAGTTTAGATACATTTCTAAAACATTTTTAACATATTATAAACATAAATAAACTTTTTTTGAATATCATTGGCAATTTAAAAACTTTTTTGACAGATTAGGAACATTATTGAAAATTTCAAAACATTTTTGGCAGTTTAAGAACATTTTTAAGACGTTATTGACAGTTTCAGAACGTTTGTGAGAATTTGAAACAATTGATACTAATTAAGGAACGTTTTAGACAAATTAGGAACATCATTGACATTTGAAGAACATTTTTGACAGTTCATGAGCATTAATAATACTTTGAAAACATTTCAGTTAGTTTAGGAACATTTCTAGAAATGATTAAGAATGTATTGTGCAAATTTGGACTTAATAATCAGTTTCAAATTTTTTTAAAAAATATATTTTCCAATAAGAAGTTTTATTTTGAATAGCAGGCTATTTGGGCAGCTGTCAATTTTGAAGCTATTATCTTTTGACATTTGATAAGTAAAAACTACGCCATTATTAAAAATGGAACAATACACGCTTCAATAACGCATTGAAATTATTAAAATTCACTACAAAAATGGTGAAAATTGTTCAGTCACAGTTCGCAAAACTAAAGCACTTTTTGGTCGTTGTAAAGCACCTTCTCGGCCGGCAATAGTAAACCTGGTGGAAAAATTTGAGCTGTTGGGACAAGTTTGTAGTGTGAAGAATCGAAACCGTGTGCATCGCTCAAGAATACATGAAAATATTGCTGATGTAGCCCGTAGTGTTGAAGAAAACCCAAGTTTGTCAATTCCTCGTCGATCTTTGGAATTAGACATTCTACAAACAACCGTATTTTGCATAAAAATTTAAGTCTTAAGGCTTTTAAAGTTCAGATAACACAAGAACTCATAAACGTCGTATCTTCGCTGATTGGGTCCTTCAAATGCATCAAAATGATCCGAAATTTCATCAAAAAATCATCTTCAGTGATGAGGCCCATTTTCTTCTCGGAGGCTACGTTAATAAACAGAATTGTTGCATTTGGGACTCAGAAAATTCAAGAATGATTGTTGAAAAGTCTTTGCATCTTCAACGTGTCAATGTTTGGTGCAGTTTTTGGGCTGGCGGTGTGATTGGATCCTACTTTTTCGAAAATGAGGCTGGTGCAACTGTTACGGTGAATAGATGGCGCTACCGAGCTATGATTAATGATTTTTTATGACCGGAATTGGAAGATATTGATGTGGACGACGTTTATTTTCAGCAAAACGGCGCTACGTGCCACACAAGCAACAAAACAATCAAATTTTGCAAAAAAAGTTTCCTGACCTGATATTTCTCAAAGAGGTGATCACAATTGACCACCGAGATCTTGTGATTTAACACCTTTAGACTTTTTTCTTTGGGGCCACGTGATAAGATAAGGTCTATGCCAATGCTCCACAATTGATTCAAAACCTTAAAGATTGAATTCGTGAAGTTATACAGCCGCAAATGTGCAAATTGGTCATGGAAAATTTCATAAAAAGAATGTGGTACTGCAACCGTAATCGTGGCGGCCATTTGACTGATATCGTTTTCAAATGTTGATGGCATACCTTCCTCTTTACAATGAAATAAACATTTATTGATTTTTCTCTTAAAAATTACCAATTTTTTTTAAATATCAAAATGAAACCTTTTATTGAAAATCCTATATAATATGTGAAAATTTTATTCAATTATATTCAGACGTTTTCTTGCTGATTCTGTAAACCCTTATAATAGCGCAACTATTCTCTAAAAGATATTTGTAGTTTTAAAAACTAGTTTTGAACTAACACACACATTTCTACATGTATTGACATTGTATTGTGCAAATAATTTCAAATTCAATTTTTTTGGTTATTTTTCTTATGAATGAATTTTTCAATGAATGAATTATTTAAATTAAAAAAAAAAAAAAACTACAATGTCGTTCATTGACTGATATTTATTTATGAACATTTCAATTCCATTCAAACTGATAAAAAATTAGCAAGTTAATTCGCAAAAAAAATTATCAGAAACGATTGCGAAATATGCAAATCAATATTGTATATTAGGTTTCTTGTGCTTAAATTAATAAAAGCATTCATTCAATAATCACAACTAAAAAATCAACATCAACATCAACTAATTTATTTTAACCACACAATAAAAATCAAACTGCATTTTATTCATTTAAGAATTCAATTCAGTTTAATGATTTAAAATTTGAATTTTGTTATTGTTTTTTGTGAATTATTTTAGCATCTAATTGAACTAAATTTAAAATTCGTGATGACGTGATTCATTTTTATGGAAATTATATTCAAAAAATAATAAATAAGATTTTGAACAAAGAAAATTTGTTATATAAACATTGATAAAAATACCTAATCGCTTTTGGTATAATTTTTTTGATAAAAATGAACTTGCTAATTTTTTTATTATCAGTTTGAATGTAAATGGATACTACTATAAATAAACGAACCTTTCATTGACAATTAGTGTTTCCAACAATTTTGTAGTAAACTAAATAAGTCGTCAAAGCAGGTAAGCGGAATAAATTGATTAGTACATTTGCTGTATTAAGTTGGTCAAACATTATATTTTGAAGCCAAATTTATTTCCAATAATTGATTCAGTCATCAATCATTGCAAACCTTATTTCTAATAATTGATTCAGTCATCAATCATTGCAAACCTTATTTCTTTACTCATATCTTGCAAACTAAATGCAATTAATAAATTATTAGAATTCATGCTCCATTATATTCTTAATCAATTCCTATATTTTATTTTTAAATTTTTAATCAACAATTTTAAAATTTTCTTGTTAGGATTATTAAATGACGCCAATCATAGCTTTTTCCTATTCTCATATCATGCAAACTAAGTGCAGAAAATAAATAATTTTTTTAGCATTTATATCTCACAAACGTAAAAAATAATTTGGTCAATAAGAATATAGACAGATTATATCAAATATGTCAGTTAGTAACACGCTTTCTCGTTGTTGACAGTTGATTTGTCAAAATCCGACATTTTTCAGAAAAACTTATATTAATATTTTTTACTTTAAAAATAAATAAAACAGAAAAAAAATGTTATTAAAAAAACTAATAAAAAATTATTTAAATTTTTTTCATTTTTCAATATTAAGTTTTATTTTTTTTAATTAGAAAAAATATAAAAATTTTTTTTTTTTTAATTAAATTTTTTTTTTAGCTAAAAAAGTAATAAAAATCTTAATTTATTTAAAAAAATTATTTCAAGTTTAAAAAACTTAATAATAAAGAAAAAATTAAGAACCAAAAGATCAATAAAAAAAAAAACAAAAATATTTTTTGGAAATAACTTAATTTAATAGTTTTTATTTTCTAAGATTACATAATTAAAAAAAAACTATAAAAAAAACAAAAAAAATAAATATTAATTTAAATTTAAATTAAAAAAAAAAATAAAAATATTTTCTTTATTAATTTTGTAAAAACTCTTTATATTCATATTTTTATTTATTAATAATAAAATATTCTACTTTGAAATTATTTTATTTATTTTCACAAATTGATTTGCATTTTATTAATCATATAAATGGCATTGAAAATGCAAATAAATTTGTAAAAGTAGTTTGCCATAAATAAAATAATTTCAAAGTAGAATATTTTATTATTATTAAAAAAATTATTTTAACATGTTTTACTTTTAAAACTAAAAAAAATTTATCAAAAAATTGTTTTTGAGAAAAACTTTGCTATATTTTACTTAGGGCCGTAATATCCAACTCCTAATAAACCACCTAATAAACTATTAGCTGAATAACCTAACTTTTTTTAAACTTTAATTTGATTTATTTTTCTTACACCTCTGAACGGCTTATAAATTATATGCTTAATGTTTTTATTTGTTTTAAATGTATATGTTAAGCATATATTTAATTGGCTGTTCTTAGGTTTTAATAAAATGAATTAATATAAAAGTTAGGTTATTCAGCTAATAGTTTATTAGATGTTTTATTAAGAGTTGGATATTACGGCCCTTAAGGTAATAAATATTTTTAATATTAAAAAAAAAAAAAAATAATAATACAAATTTTTTAATAAAAAAAAAAATAAATCAAAAAATTAAAATGTTTTAATTTTTTTTAATTAGAAAAAAAATTTAACAACCATTTTTGTTAGAAAAACATAATGTAATAGTTTTTATTTTCCAAAAATAAATAAAAAAAAAGTTTTTTATATTTTTAATAAAGAACTATATTTTTTAATTTAAATAATTTTTTTTATCTAAAAAAAAACAATAAAAAAAAATTTAACATGTTTTACTTTTAAAAGTATTATTATTTTTTTTTAAATGTCATAAAAATTGTTTTTGGAAAAATCTTTTATTATATTTTAATTTTGAAAATAAGTAATTAATTTTAATATATTTTTTTAAATAAAAAAATAAACTATTTGATAATAAAAAAAAACAAAAAATTAAAAGAATGTTTTAATTAAAAAAAAAATTATATTTTTTTTTAAATAAAGTATTACATTTTTAGTAAAAAGAATTAATTTTTTTTTTCAAAAATTTCATTTTTTTTTAATTTTTGGTCAAAATTTTTTTTATTTATATTTTATACATTTAAAAATAAATATATAAATCTTAAAAGTTAAAAATAAAAACTAAAAACTAAAAAAAAAAAAATATAAATAAACTTTAAAAGCAATCGATTAAAAAAAATCGAAATTTTTTGTAAATTTTAAAAAGCCTTAACTTTGAATTTATTAAAAATAATATACTACTTTATTAGGTCAATATTACTCAATTTGCTTAAAGTTTCTGGCATTCATGTTATGACTAGTTAATTTGGGAAACCCTGTATAAAAAGTATTAAAAAAACCTTTTTTAATTTACTTGTTAGTTTTAAAAATGATTTAATTTCTTTTTTTTATAAAATAAAAAAAAAATTATTTATTTTTAAAAAATATATTTTTAATTTTTTTGTAATTTTTTTTTAAACTAAATTAAATTTTTTAAATTATTTTTTAGTTTTAAAAACAAATAACAAATTTTTTCAATTAAAAAACATTTTATTGTTTTAAATATTTTTTTGTAAAAATAATCAAGTATTTTTTCTAAAAACCTTTCATTTATTTTAATTCTTTCTGATTTCTAATCAAAAAACTTATAAAAATATTTTTTACCTTGAAAATATTAATAAAGTTAAAAAAGTTATTAAAAAAATAATGAAAAATGATAAAAAATATTTTTTTTAGCGAGAAAAACTTTTATTATACTTTACTTTTGAAAACAAAATTAAGTTACAAAAATGTAATACATTTTTTTTAACAAAAAAAAATTTGAAAAGTTGAAATAATAAAAAAATATTAAAAAAATTGTTTTTATATTTTTAATTAAAAAAAAACTATTTTTTACTTTAAAAAATTAATTTATAAATTTTAATTAAGTAAAAAAAAAAAAATCTTATATTTTTTTTATCAAAAAAACTTAATTTAATTTTTTCAATTTTTAAAAATAAATATATAAATTTAATAAAAAAAAAAAAATGTCATAATAAAAATAAGAAAAAATATTCTTTAAAAAAAACCTATTTCAATCTTTTTATGTAAAATGTAATAAAAACCAAATTTAACAAATTTTACTTAAAATTAAAAATATATAAAAAAATTGATTTAAAAAAAGTACTATATTTTATACTTTTATAAAAAAAAAATTAGTAAAATTCAATACACAATTTTAAATTAAAATAAATAAATAAATAAATAAATCAAAAACAAACTTTTTTATTGAAAAAACTTAATTAATTTAGAAAAATGTAAAATAAACAATTTTTTTTTCCAATTTTTTTTTTAATTATTTCATTTTTTTTTCGTTTCTGATCAGAAAGTTTATATTAATATTTTTTACTTAAAAAAATAAATAAATTTTAATTTAAAAAAAAAATAATATTTAAAAAAAACATAATTCAAAAAAATATAAAAAATATTAGAAAGATTAAAAAAAAATTAATACAAATAAAAAAAAAAATATATTTAAAAAAAAAATTTTTAATTAAAAAAAAATATATTCAAAAATTAAAAATTCTAAATCAAGCTTTTTCTAAAAAAGTATGTTTCTTCATCTTTTTTTACAAAGAGTTTCTCAACATTTTGTAATTAAAATTTTTGTTATCTTTTGGCACAGTCTACAAAGTTATCTGGCTATATAAAAAAAAATTAAAAAAAATGTGTTAGAAAGATTGTTTTTGAGAAAAGCTTTTAATATTTTACTTTTGAAAATAAGTATTAAATTTTTAGTATTTTTTTTACAAAAAAAAAAATAATTAAAAAAAATTTAAAAAAATTTAATACATTTTTTTAATTAAAAAAATAATTAAAAGATAAAAACCTGTTCTAATATTTTTTTAATTAGAAAAAATATATACAATTTTTTTTAAGACAAAGTTGAAAAAATAAAAAAATAAAAAAACTGTCAACAATATTTTTAAACATAAAACGTTACAAATATTTTAAGAGCAGTTTTCCAAACTGCCAAAGTATTCTTAATTTATCTTAAATATTTCTGAGCTATCATAACTATTCCTGAGCTAAGTTACATGTCAAAAAATGTTCACAATCGGTCAACAATATTTTTAAACATTTATAAATATTATAAAATTTTCTAAATATTTTGAAACAAGTTTTCCAAACTGTCAAAGAATTCTGAATTAATTTCAAATGTTTCTGAGCCATCATAAATGTCCCTGAGCTACTACATATGTCAAAAATTGTTTACAAACTTTTAACAATATTTCTAGACATTCATAAATATTATTAAACGTTCCAAATATTTTGAAACACGTTTTCCAAACTGTCAAAGTGTTCTTAATTTATCTTAAATGTTCCTGAGATATTACAAATGTGTCTAAGCTGCGACAAATGTCAAGAAATGTTCACAAACTGCCAAGAATATTTCTAAACATTCATAAATATTATAAAACGTTACAAATATCTTAAGAGCAGTTTTCCAAACTGTCAAAGTATTCTTAATTTATCTTAAATATTTTTGAGCTATCATAATTATTCCTGAGCTAAGTCACATGTCAAAAAATGTTCACAAACTGCCAACAATATTTCTAGACATTTATAAATATTATAAAATGTTTCAAATATCTTAAAACAAGTTTTCCAAACTGTCAAAAAATTCTGAATTAATTTTAAATGTTTCTGAGCCATCATAAATGTCACTGAGCTACTACAAATGTCAAAAAATGTTCACAAAATGCCAACAATATTTCTAGACATTTATAAATATTATAAAATGTTTCAAATATCTTAAAACACGTTTTCCAAACTGTCAACGTATTCTTAATTTATCTTAAATGTTCCTGAGCTATTATAAATGTCTCTGAGCTACGACAAAAGTCAAGAAATGTTCACAAATTGCCAAAAATGTTTCTAAACATTTAACAATATCATAAAACGTTCCAAATATCTTGAAACACGTTTTCCAAACTGTCAACGTATTCTTAATTTATCTAAAATGTTCCTTTAAATGTCCCTGAGCTACTACAAATGTCAAAAAATGTTTACACTGTCAACAATATTTCTAAACGTTTATAAATGTTATAAAACGTTACAAATATCCTGAAACAAGTTATATATTTTTTTAAAAAAATATTATATTTTTTTTAAATAAGTGTATTAAAAGAAATCAATTATTTTAATTTTTGTTTGTTTTAATAATAAATAGCTAAATTGTTTAATTAAAAAATTTATTGTTTTAATTTTTTGATCAGAAAAACTTATATTAAATTTTTTTACTTAAAAAAAATATATAAACATTAATAAAGTAAAAAAGAATAAAAAATGTTATTTTTTAATATTTTTAAATAAAAAAAATGTTAATATGTTAATTAAAAAAAGATTAAAAAATTCTGTAAAAAATATGTAAAAAAAAAAATTAAATTTAAATTTTGAAAATAAGTGTTAAACATTAAAAAAAAATAATTAAAAAAATTTAAATTGAGAAAATTTAAAAAAAAAATACATAGATTTTTTTTTTGAAAATTTAATTTAATAGTTTTTTTTTTAAATGCATATTTAAAAAAATAACTAAATAAATATTTATATTTAAGTTTATTAAATTATTGTTTTAAATGTTTCCACGTAAAAATAATAAAATATTTTTTTTACAAAAAATTTTCAATTATTTTTATACTTTTTCTAGTTTTTAATCAGAAATTTTTTTTTTTTATTTATAAAAATAAATTAATAAATATTAAACGTAAAAAATGTTATTAAAATAAAAAAACTTTTAATTTAAAAAAAAATTGTGTTAAAATTTTTAAAAATAAAATGTTTATTTTTTTTAATTAGAAAAAACATAAAAACATTTTGAAAAAAATATTTAAAAAAATAACTTTTTTTTATATTTAAATAATTTTTTTTTAGTTAAAAAAACAATAAATTTTAAAACAATATATGTACATATAACAAAAATGTATTATTATATATTTTTTTTTAAATAAATAAAAAAAATATAATAAAATAATTTAAAAAATTGAAAAAAATTCACACATTTTTAATAAAAAAAAAAAAAAAAAAAAAAAAAATTAAAAAATTAAAAAAACAAATAAAAAAAAAATAAAAAAGTATTCAAGTATTTTTGTAAGAAAATTTCTTTAAATTTTAAACATTTTGTATGGTTTTTCTAAGTAGTACATTTAAATTATTATTTCCAAAAACCTTTTAATTTTCTTAATCTTTTATTAGCAAAACAATCTTGAATTTTTAAACTTTTTCAAATTAAAATTAGTTTTATCATTTAAATATTTCTATTTTTAAAATAAAAAATATATATATAAATTAATTAAACATTTTTTAACCAGATAAAAGTATTAACATTTTTTGGAAAAAAATATTTTAATGTATTTTTTTTAAATAATTTTTTTTTAATTAATAATTATAAAAAATTTCTATAAGTAACTAAAATAAAAAAATTTAAATAAAAAAATAATAAAAAACAAACTTGAATAATTTTCATTTCAAAAAACTTAACATTTCATATTGCTATTTTTAGCTTTTTATGATTTTTTTTTCATTTTTCATTAGTTTTTTACCGAACTTTATTGCTTTCTAGCAATATTTTGATGTTTCAAGACCAAATATCAAATTGTTTTAGCCGGATTTTAGTGCTTTTTAACAATATTTTGATGTTTCAGAGTCTTTTTAATCCTTTTTGAGTCTTCATTAATAGAATTTTGCACTTTTCAACAGTTTATAGCAAGATTTTGGTGCTTTCTAACAATATTTTGTTGTATTGAATCCAAATTTTGATATTTTTGACATTTTATGAAATTTATTTTATACTTTTCAACAGTTTATGGCAGGATTTTAAGACTTTCCAACAATATTTTAACGTTTCAAGAGCCCTTTAGCTTTTTTAAACACTTTTGAAAAAAAATTGTTTTTTTCAATTGTGTATAGCAAGATTTTGTTACTTTTTAACAACAATTTGGTGACTTGAAGTCACATTTTGGTATTTCTGACTTTTCATGAACAGAATTTTACATTTTCAGCAGTTTCTGACTAGATTTTAGTACTTTCTAACATTATTCTAATGTTTTGAAACCGGATTTGGCTATTTTTGAAATTTTATGAACAGAATTTGGCACTTTTCAACTTTTAAATTTGAGAGAAAGAGTTATAGACACTTATGTATGCTAGTGAGCAATGATGTGCTGTTTTGTTGTGTTTGTTTCAAAGATTGCAATAGAATAATAGCAGCAGCAAATATAACCTCAAACTTGTTTAAAAACAACTAAAATCATAAATATAACAGCTTTTATTTCAGATAATGCAGTGCGAAATAGACCAATGTCAAAGAGGTTTTACTGGTGTCTCTGCTAACCTCTTCCTAACTCTAATTAATACATTATTTACAACTAAATGCGGGCTTGATCCAAAAAATTTATACCAAAAAGATTTTGGCCCTTATCTAAATGATGGAGATGAATTTGATTTCATAATTGTTGGAGCTGGATCAGCAGGATCCGTAACAGCTAATCGCCTTTCTGAAGATCCCGACATGACAGTTTTATTAATAGAAGCTGGAGGCTATCCAACTAGTGATTCTGAGGTAACCAAAAAAATCCAACAAGTATGAAATTATTAATGAAAATTACATTTTAGACTCCAGCATTATTTCTCAGTCAATTCCAAACAGAATCTGATTGGCAGTTTTTAACAGAACCTTCAGAAAATGCTTGCTTAGGCATAGAAGGTGGAAGATGTAGATGGGTTCAAGGAAAAATTCTTGGTGGTTCCAGTGCTTTAGATGCTATGATCTACGTACGTCCTAATGAAAACGACTATAAAGTCTGGGAAGCCATGGGAAATACAGGTTGGGATTATGATACAGCAATTCAATTCTTTGCTTTATCAGAAGCATGCACTTATGATTTATTAAAAAATCGACCTAATCATGGTACCAATAGATTTTTAACAACTAGCCATTACAAGGCTGAAAGTAAAATGCGCGATATTTTACACGAAGCTGCTGCTGCAGTTACTAATGTCACTGATGATCAACCTTTAATTGGTTTTTATGAAGCATTAAGTACAATTGAAAATGGAAAAAGATGCAGCGCATCCAAAGCATTCGTATCAAAAGTTAAGGATAGGAAGAATCTATTCTTGTCTCTCCATTCGCACGTTGAAAAAGTTTTATTACATAACCTCAAAGCAACAGGAGTGAAAGTTAAAATTGGAAACAAAGTAATCAAAATTAAAGCTAAAAAAGAAGTCATATTATCAGCAGGAACTGTAAATTCACCTAAAATATTAATGCTATCAGGTATTGGTGAAAAAGAACACTTAGATACTCTTGGTATTGAAACTGTTATGAATCTACCAGTTGGTTATAATTTAGAGGATCATATAGCAGATTTTACATTGTTAGTAACTTTAGATCCTTCAGCTGGCGATGCAATGACTAAAACTGAATATCTTAATTCCATATATCAATACATGACTGAAAATAAAGGACCTTTAAGTACCGTCGGTGTTACCAATAATGTATGGTTTTTCAGTACTGAAAATTCAACATATCCAAATATTGAAGTTCATTTTCACCACTACCCACAGAATGATGAATATATGCTTCCGGAAATATTAAATAAAATGGGTTTCAATTCGGAAACTAAGCAATCAATACTTGATGCTAATAAACGTTACGAAATGTTGAACATTATGCCTTCATTACTAAATCCTAAATCCAGTGGAAGAGTAACGTTACGTTCTAAGGATCCTTTTGAAGCTAATTATTTTAGTAATCCTGATGATTTGAAGGTAATGGTGGATGCGGTGAGGCATATTCAGAAATTTGTTAATACTCCAGCTTTTGCAAAATATAATGCATCAATTTTAGATTTTGCTAGTAATTGTACTGATTTTGATAGTGATGAGTTTTGGGAATGTCATATGAAACATTACTGCACCACTATATTTCATGCAACTGGTACTTGCAAGATGGGTGTTGATGAAACTGCTGTTGTTGATCCGAGATTACGCGTGCATGGAATTAAACATTTGAGGGTAATTGATGCTTCTATTATGCCTAAAATTGTTAGTGGGAATACAAATGCGCCTGCTATTATGGTTGGTGAGAAAGGAGCTGATATGATTTTAGATGATTGGGATTGTTAATACTGTTGGAGATCTTTAAAGATAATAATAAATGTTAATTTTGTAAAAGCACCGAACTTAATATTTAAAAAAATATATTTGAATTTGGTGTTAAGTCATGCACAGAAAATAAATGAATTATGCAAATTATTTTATTATTTCAATTTCCGCCCTAATTCTAACTCATTTACATTAAATAAAAGATAGCAAAGTATACAGGTAGATATTTTGTCCTATGATGATTTCTATAAAAACTCTTTGTTTCAAAAATACAGGGTGAACAAAATTTGCGACGCTTAAACATTTACTGGTAAAAAATTTGCAAGTTAATTTGCAAAAAAATATATCAAAAACGAATGCAAAATATGCAGAATAGAATAATTGATGTGTAGTAAGTTTCTTGTTATTTAAATTAATAATTAATTGAATTCATTAAAATTGTGTTTCAAACTCATAGATTTATTTTGATCAAACTGCATTTTATTCAATTTATTGATTTAAAATTTGAATTTTGTTTTTGTTTTCTTGTGAATTATTTTAGCATCTAATTGTAATAAATTTAAAATTCAAGATAAGGTAAAGCATGACGTGAACTTTATTTTTGCTATTTTTTATTATCAGTTTGAATATAAATGCATACAATGAACAAATATAAATAAACAAACCTTTTATTATCGATTAGTTTTAACTCGTCAAAACAGGTAAGCGAAATTACATAGTTAATGAAACAATAATTTACTCATCGATATAAGTTCTTTAGTGATAAAAGCTACTACTATTTTTACATATAATATTATAAATTAAAAAAAAAAACAAAAAAAAAAAATATATTTTGTCAAATTATCTTTTCAAATAGCATTAAAATACATTTAAAAGTACCAAAAACGCATTATTTCTATATTTGAATACATTTTTAATAAAAAAATTTAAATTAGTTGAAACCTTTCGACTTTTTAAAACTTTTATTCGCAAAAAATTTTTTTTAGATTTTTAAATTTCATTTATATTTTTTCTATATAATTTATATATTTTTACCTAAAAATAGTATTTTAAAACATTTTTTAGTTAAAATTTAATTTTTTTATTTAAAAAAATTAATATAAAAATTTTAATACATTGGTAAAAGTTTAAATACTAAAAAAAAATATATTTTTTTTTTAATTAAAAAAGAAAATCAAATTTATTCTCTTTTAAATTAAAAAACTTTTGTTACTTTTTTACTTTTAAAAATTATTATTTAATTTTTAATTTTCTTTTTCAAATAAAAAAAAACTAATAAATATTTAAAAACACTAAAAATATTTATATTTCAAAAACATACAATTAAAAAAAAAACATTTTTTTTTAAATTAATAATACATATTTAAAAAAAAATATTTTTTTGAAAAAACTTTACTTTAATTTTTAATTAATTAACTTTTTTTTAATTTTTATAGTTATTTTATTATATATTAAAATTTAATTTAAACAAAAATAAAATTTCTTTATATTTCTTTGGATTAAAAAAAAATGTTCTATTATTTCTATTTTTTTAATTTTTTTTAAATTTTTACAATTTTTTTTTTAATATTTTACATTTTATTTTTAATTTTTTTGTTTTTCAAAAATTATTACAACTTTTTTGTTAATCTTTTGATTATTTTAATGTTACTTTTAGTAAAAAAAAAATTAAATTTTTTATAATTAATTATTTTTATATTAAAAAAGAACAAGTTTTTTTTTTAATATTTTGATTTTGTTTTACAAATGTGATATGCCCAGTCATACGATTTTATTTTTTAATATAACTGACGCAACGCACGTTTATCCTCCCATTTAAAATGGTTTTTGAATCATATAAATGGGTTAAAAAATAACGGAGTTATTCAGCCGTACGTTTTTTGTCTAACCCTGTATATTTTTCTAATTTAAAAAATATAATAAAATAATTTAAAAAAAAATGTTAAATTTTTTCATTGTTTTTAGTTTTTTATAAATTTGTGTATTTTTTCAATTATTAATATATTCATTTTAATAAAAAAAAAAATTAATTGAAGAAAATAATAAAAAAAAATTTTTCAAAAAAAAAATTATTTAAATATATTTTTTAAAATTAATTTTTGTATTTAAAATAAGACTATTTTAGTTACTTGAAGAACTTTTTTATACTTTTTCAAATTATTAATTATAAATATTTACTTTCAAAAAATTAAAATAATTTAAAAAAAAATTATTAGTTTTTTCATTAAAACTTTTTATATATTTATTTTAATTTAAATGTTTAAGTAAAAAATTATAACTTAAGTCTATTTCCTTATCTCATATTTTTTTATTTAAAATTTTTATTTTAGTTACTTAAAAAAAATAATACTTTTTCTTGTTATTTTATAAATATTTGTTTATTTTTGATATTTTTTTTATTTTTTAAAATTAATTAAAAACTAAAGTAAACTAATAAAACAAGTTTTTTCTACAAAAAAATGTTATAAAAAACCTATTTTTTTTTTTTGGAAAAAAATTGTTTTATTTACTTTAATTGTTATATTATTATAGTTATTTTTTAAATTAAAAAAGTATTAAAAAAACTAGACAAAATTAAATTAAAATCTAAAATAATTTAAAAAAATCTAATTAGATAAAATAAAACTATAAAATTATTTGTTTGAAAAAAGCAAAAAACTCAAAAAAAACTTTTTGAGTAAAATCAGTATTTTTTTTTTAATTTTTAAAAAGTAAATATTTTTTTGTTTAGGTATTTTCTTAATTAAATTCCAAAATTATGGATATTAGTACTACAACAACTCGTTTTTTAAGATTCTAATATTAATAATTGAATAAAAAAACCTTTTTATTGATTAATTTATTTTATTTTTTTAATAAAAAATTAAGCATTTATTATTAAAATATTTTTTTCCAAAAATCTTAATTATTGCAAAAAAAAATTATTTTAGTTTTTTATTTTTTTTTAATTTTTCTAATTAAAAATTAAATTATTAAAAAAAAAGATAAACATTTAATTATAATAATATAAAACATTTTTAGAAAAAAATTATTTTAATAAATTTAATTTTTAAAAATAAATATTTATAATTAATTATTTAAAAAGTATACATTTTTTTAATTAAAATAATTTTTTTAAATAAGTGAAAAACTAAAAAAAAAATAAACATTTACAATTAAATAAATTAAAAAAAATTGTTAAAAATTTTATTAAATAAAAAAATGTAAAATAAATAAAACATTAAAAAAAAATTAATTGTTTTTAAGATAGATATTTAATTATATTTAAGTATATTATTTATTCAAAAAAACTTGAGTTATAACTTTTTTCCTTTAAAAATAATCATTTAAGTTTAAATAATTAAAAAAAAAATTAACCAAAACTAGTTTTAGGTAAACATTTATAAAAAAATTATATTTTTTTATTTTAAAAAGTAAATATTTATAATTAAAATAATTAGAAAAAGTATAATATTTTTTCAAGTAACTAAAATGTTTTTTTAATAAAAAAATAATAAAAATATTAATTTAAAAAAACACATTTAAATTTTTTTTTAATGAATTTTTCATTTGTAATTTAAAATCTATTTTGTTTATAAAAACTTGTTTTGTTTTTTTTTATTTCGAATTTTTTTTAAACTAAAAGTAGTATAAAAATATTAAAAACAAATTATTGTAATAAATAAAAAAAAATTAAAAAATTGAAAATGTAAAAAAATAATTAAAAAACTTTGTAATATTTTTTTAGATTTCAAAAAATATACAATAAAAAAACTAAAAAAATTGAAAGATTTAAGAAAACGCTTAAATTAATATATTTTTTAAATTAGAAAAAATACAAACAATAAAAAATATATTTTAAATATTTATGAAAAAAATTCTTTACTTTTTAAAAAATGACATAAATAACATTTAAAATTTTTCTACTTAAAATTTTTTCATTATTTAAATATTTCTATATCAAAATTTAAAAAAAAATTTAACCAGAAAAAGTATTAAAAATTAAAAAAAAATAAGATCAGAAAAAAAAATTAAGTTGTAGTTTTTTACTTTTAAAAATACACAATTAAATTTAAATAAATTGAAAAATATATATAAAAAAAATTTAACCAGAAAAAGTATTAAACATATTTAGAAAAAAATATTTTATTATTGTTAATTTTTAATAATAGTTAATAATTAGAAAAAGTATAATTAATTTTTATCAAAATATAACAAACATTTTTGAATTAAAAAATAATAAAAAAATAAAGAAAATCGTTTCAAAAATTATTTTTTTTAGTAACAAATATATTTTTTTTAAATAAATAAATTAAAAAAAAAATAATTAAAAAAAAATTGATCAAAAAAAAATATTAAACATTAATTTTTAAAAACAGATATTTGTTATTAATAATTAGAAGAAAAAAAATATTTTTTCAAGTATTTTTTTTTAAATAAAAAAAAAAAAAAATTAAGAAACATACTTAAATTAACTTTTTTAATTAAAACATACAATTGTTTTGTAATACAAAAAAATTTAAAACATAAAACGAAATTAATAAACTAAAAAAAAAATTAACATTTTTTTTAATCCAGAAAAATCTTTTATAATATTTTTTAGGTTACAAAAAAATAACAATAAAAAACTAAAAAGAAATTTGAAAACGCTTATTTTAATATGTTTTTAAAATTAGAAAAAAATTAATTAATTATTTTTAATTTTTAAAAATAAATATTAATAATTAAAAAAAATATAAAATTTTTTTCAAGTAACTAAAATAACTTAAAAAAAATTTGAAAAAGCATTAATTTTTTTAATTAAATAATACATTTGTAACAAAAAACAATATAAAAACTAAAAAAACAATTTTTTTTAGAGTAATAATAAATATAAAATGAGGAAGAAATTTAAATTATAGTTTTTTTAAATTTAAATAAAAAAAAAAAAATAAAAAAATCTTACTAAAAAAAAAATTATAAAAAATAATTAAAAAAAAAAAAAAATAAAATAAAAAAAAGTATTAAAGATTTTTGGAATAAAACAGTTTTATCATTTTTAATTTTTTAATTAAATATTTATAATTAATAATTAGAAAAAATATAATTTTTATTTAATTAATTAAAATAGTTTTTTTAATAAAAAAAATATGTAAAAAAACATATTTAATTTTTTTTTTTAATTAAATCAAAATCTATTTTTTTTTAAATAAAACTTGTTTTGATTATTTATTAAATAGAAGTTATTTTAATAAAAATAATTAAAAAAAAATTGAAAAAAAAAAATTGTAATAAATTTAAAAAAACTATAAAAAGTACATTTTTTTTATCCAGAAAAATAATTTTTAAAATCTTTTGTAATATTTTTTTAGATTACAAAAAATAAGCAGTAAAAAAAATTAAGAGATTTTTGAAAAAATTATAAATAAGAAAAAAATTATAATATTTTTGATTTTTTTTTTCACTTTTTAAAAAGACTCATAAATAACATTTAAATAAAAATTAAAAATATTTTGTTAAAAAATTTAATTAGAAAAAGTATTGAACATTTATTGGAAAAAGACACAATTAAAAATATTATTACTAAAAAAAAATGTAGCCTCATTATACCTTCTTTCTTTTTTATTGCGCGTTTTTACAGCAATTTAACATCGCCCCAGAAGTCTTACGACTTGTTTGAAAGGGGTTGATAGGACCAACGGCTTATTAGGTGACTTCTGAATAAAGAGCATGTTAATATTTTAGTCATATTTGGGGATCGAACCCCGGACTGTTAGCGTGCTACGCTAACGCTCTATAACTGAGCCATCTCACCGTTATATAGTTAATTTATCCTAATATAAAAGTCATAGAACCCATAAAACACATTTCAATTCAACATATTTTGGTAACAAATCCGAGAAAATAGGAAATATTCTCAATAAATTTAATTATAAAGTATCTTTTAAAAATCAAAATAAGTTATCAAACATTTTATTCAACGCTAAAGTTTGTACAGATACAATTTTAACATCAGCAGTGTAGTACGAGTAAAGTTGTCCACATGTAATGCACGATATTTAGAGCATACAGAAAGAAATTTCAAAAGTAGATACAAAAAAAATTGCCGCTCTTTCAGATTGCGTCATTCAGATAGTACTTTTGCAAATCATATTTTAAAAAACAGTCACACATAACTATAAACCTTAAAACTCTTTGTTTCAAAGATACAGGGTGAACAAAATTTGCGACGCTTACAACATTTACTAGTAAAAAATTTGCAAGTTAATTCGCAAAAAATATATCAAAAACAAATGCAAAATATGCGGAATAGAATAATTGATGTGTAGTAAGTTTCTTGTTATTTAAATTAATAATTAATTGGATTTATTAAAATTGTGTTTCAAACTCATAGATTTATTTTGATCAAACTGCATTTTATTCAATTTATTGATTTAAAATTTGAATTTTGTTATTGTTTTCTTGTAAATTATTTTAGCATCTAATTGGAATAAATTTAAAATTCAAGATAAGGTAAAGCATGACGTGAACTTTATTTTTGCTATTTTTTATTATCAGTTTGAATATAAATGCATACAATGAACAAATATAAATAAACAAACCTTTTATTATCGATTAGTATTAACTCGTCAAAACAGGTAAGCGGAATTACATAGTTAATGAAACAATAATTTACTCATCGATATAAGTTCTTTAGTGATAACAGCTACTTTGGCGTCATTCCTATTTTTACATATAATATTTTAAATTCAAAAAAGATTAAATTATATTTTGTCAAATTATATTTTCAAATAGCATTAAAATACATTTAAAAGTACCAAAAACGCATTATTTTTATATTTGAATACATTTTTAATAAAAAAATTAAAATTAGTTGAAACCTTTCGACTTTTTAAAACTTTTATTTGCAAAAAATTTTTTTTATTTTTTTAATTTCATTTATATTTTTTCTATATAAAACATTTTTTAGTTAAAATTTATTTTTTTTTATTTAAAAAAATTAATATTTAAATTTTAATACATTAGTAAAAGTTTAAAAATTAAAAAAAAAAAGATATTTTTTTTTAATTAAAAAAAAAACAAATTTATTCTCTTTTAAATTAAAAAACTTTTGTTACTTTTTTACTTTTAAAAATTATTATTTAGTTTTTAATTTTTTTTTAAATAAAAAAAACTAATAAATATTTAAATAAACTAAAAATATTTATTTTTCAATAACATACAATTAAAAAAACCTTTTTTTTGTTTTTTTTTTAAATAAATAATACATATTAAAAAAATTATATTTTTTTGAAAAAACTTTACTTTAATTTTTAATTAATCAACTTTTTTTTAATTTTCATAGTTATTTTATTATATATTAAAATTTAATTTAAACAAAAATAAAATAGCTTTAGATTAAAAAAAATTGTTCCATTTTTAAAATTTTTTTCAAATTTTTACAATTTTTTTTAAATTTTTTTTACATTTTAATTTTAATTTTTTTGTTTTTCAAAAATTATTACAATTTTTTTGTTAATCTTTTGATTACTTTAATGTTACTTTTAGTAAAAAAAACTTTTTATAATTAAAATAAATAATTATTTTTATACTAAAAAAGAACAAGTTTTTTTTTAATATTTTGATTTTGTTTTACAAATGTGATACGCCCAGTCATACAATTTTATTTTTTAATATAACTGACGCAACGCAAGTTGATCCTCCCATTTAAAATGGTTTTTGAATCATATAAATGGGTTAAAAAATAACGGAGTTATTCAGCTGTACGTTTTTTGTCTAACACCCTGTATATTTTTCTAATTTAAAAAATATAATAAAATAATTTAAAAAAAAATGTTTAATTTTTTCATTGTTTTTAGTTTTTTTTTAATTTTAAAAAATTTGTGTATTTTTTCAATTATTAATATATTAATTTTAATTAAAAAAAAATTAATTGAAGAAAATAATAAAACAAGTTTTTTCAAAAAAAAAAAATTTTGTATTACAAATGTATAATTTAATTAAAAAAATACTATTTTAGTTACTTGAAAAAAAATTTTATACTTTTTCAAATTATTAATTATAAATATTTACTTAAAAAATTAAAATTAATTTAAAAAAAATTTATTAGTTTTTTCATTAAAACTTTTTATATTTTTTTTTAATTTAAATGTTTAAGTAAAAAATTATAACTTAAGTCTATTTCCTTATCTCATAATTTTTTATTTAAAATTTTTATTTTAGTTACTTAAAAAAATTAATACTTTTTCTTGTTATTTTATAAATATTTGTTTATTTTTGATATTTTTTTTATTTATTAATTTATTAAAAAACGTTTTTATTGATTAATTTATTTTACTTTTTTTAATAAAAATTAAGCATTTATTAGTAAAATATTTTTTTCCAAAAATCTTAATTATTGCAAAAAAAAAAATTATTTTAGTTTTTTATTTTTTTTTTAATTTTTCTAATTAAAAATTAAATTATTATTTAGAAAAAAAAAAAATAAACATTTAATTATAATAATATAAAACAATTTTAGAAAAAAATTATTTTAATAAATTTAATTTTTAAAAATAAATATTTATAATTAATAATTAAAAACGTATACAGTTTTTTAACTAAAATATTTTTTTTAATTAAAAAAATAAAAGATAAAGAGAAAAACTTAAGATAAAATTTTTTACTTTAAAAAATAAACATTTACAATTAAAAAAATAAAAAAAATTGTTAAAAATTTTATTAAATGTAAAAAATATAAAACATTTATGATAAAAAAAAAATAATTGTTTTTAAGATAGAAATTTAATTATATTTAATTAAGTATATTATTTATTAAAAAAAACTTAAGTTATAAATTTTTTCTTTTAAAAATAATCATTTAAGTTTAAATAATTAAAAAAAACTATAAAAACGTTTAACCAAAACAAATTTTAGGTAAACATTTATAAAAAAATTATAATTTTTAATTTTAAAAAGTAAATATTTATAATTAATAATTAGAAAAAGTATAATTTTTTTTTTCTAGTAACTAAAATGTTTTTTTTTTAATAAAAAAATAATAGAAATAATAATTTAAAAAAACACATTTAAATTTTTTTTTTATTAATTTTTTCATTTGTAATTTAAAATCTTTTTTGTTTAAAAAAAACTTGTTTTGTTTTTTTTAATTAGATTTTTTTTAAACTAAAAGTAGTATTAAAATAGTAAAAACAAATTATTGGGATAAATAAAAAAAAAATTAAAAAATTTGAAAATGTAAAAAAATAATTAAAAAACTTTGTAATATTTTTTTAGATTACAAAAAATATACAATAAAAAAACAAAAAAAATTGAAAGATTTAAGAAAACGCTTAAATTAATATATTTTTTGAATTAGAAAAAATACAAACAATAAAAAATATATTTTAAATATTTATGAAAAAAACTTTTTACTTTTTAAAAAATAACATTTAAAATTTTTTTACTTAAATTTTTTTTATTATTTAAATATTTCTATTTAAACATTTAAAAAAAAATTAAGCAGAAAAAGTATTAAAAATAAAAAAAAAATAAGATCAAAACAAAAAATTAAGTTGTTGTTTTTTACGTTTAAAAATACATAATTAAATTTAAATAAATTGAAAAATATATATAAAAAAACTTTAAAAAATTTAACCAGAAAAAGAATTAAACATATTTAAAAAAAATATTTTATTATTGTTAATTTTTAATAATAGTTAATAATTAGAAAAAGTATAAGTAACTAAAATATCAATTTTTATCAAAAAATAATATAAACATTTTTGAATTAAAAAAGAATAAAAAAATAAATAAAATCGTTTCAAAAATTATTTTTTTTAGTAACATAAATATTTTTTTTAAATAATAAAATATAAAATAAAAAAAAAAGTTATGTTATATTTTTTCACTTTTAAAAATAAACAATTAAATTTAAAAAAACTAATTAAAAAAAATAAATTAATCAAAAAAAAAATTAAAAATTAAACAGATATTTGTTATTAATAATTAGAAAAAATATAAAAATATTTTTTCAAGTAACTAAAATAGTTTTTTTTTAAAATAATAATAAAAAAATTAAAGAAACATACTTAAATTAACTTTTTTAATTAAAACATACATTTATTTAGTAATACAAAAGAAATTTTAAAACAAAAAAAGAAATTAATAAGTTAAAAAAAAAACTAAAAAAATTAACTTTTTTTTAATCCAGAAAAATCTTTTATAATATTTTTTTTAGGTTACAAAAAAATAACAATAAAAAACTAAAAAAAAGTTTTGAAAACGCTTATTTTAATATATTTTTTAAATTAGAAAAAAAATAATTAATTATATTTAATCTTTAAAAATAAATATTAATAATTAAAAAAAATATAAAAATTTATTCAAGTAACTAAAATAACTTGAAAAAAAATTTAAAAAAAGCATATTTAGATTAATTTTTTTAATTAAATAATACATTTGTAATAAAAAACAATATAAAAACTAAAAAAACTATTTTTTTTAATAAAAATAAATTTAAATAAATAAAAAAAAAAAATCTTACTAAAAAAAAATTAAAAAAAAAAAAAAAAAAAATTAAAAAAGTATTAAAGATTTTTGGAATAAAACAGTTTTATCATTTTTAATTTTTTTAATTAAATATTTATAACTAACAATTTGAAAAAGAAATTTTAAAAAACTAAAAAAATGTACATTTTTTTAATCCAGAAAAATAATTTTAAAAATCTTTTTTAGATTACAGAAAATAAGCAGTAAAAAAAAATTTTTTTTCTCTTTTTAAAAGGACACATAAATAACATTTAATTAAAAATTAAAAATATTTTGTTAAAAATAAACTAATACAAAAAATTTAACTAGAAAAAGTATTAAAATTTTTTTAGAAAAAGACACAATTAAAAATATTATTACTAAAAAAAACTACAACATCTCTTGACTACAGAGAGGATTGCAAGAAGACTTTTGTTAAAATTAATATTTTAACATTACCTATAGTTTATATACTTGAGTCGCCTACGTACGACACTTGTATATTTGGTCTCAAAGTACTATATAAAAAAGTAGAAAAGTAGCAAAATCTGACAAAATGCTTTTGAAATTAATTAAACGATTAGATGAAATGTTGACAAAACTGGACGAAAAGCTTTCAAACTCTCTATTTCAGATAATGCAGTGCGAAATAGACCAATGCCAGGGAGGATTTACTGGTGACTCTGCAAACCTCTTCCTAACTCTAATTAGTACACTATTTACAACTAAATGCGGACTCGATCCAAAAAATATATACCAAGAAGATTTTGGCCCCAATCTAAAAGATGGAGATGAATTTGATTTCATAATAGTTGGAGCTGGATCAGCAGGATCCGTAACTGCTAATCGCCTTTCTGAAAATCCCAACATGACAGTTTTATTATTAGAAGCTGGAGGCTATCCAACCAGTGATTCTGAGGTAACCAAAAAATTCTAACAAATTGTTAATAAAATTATTTATTATTATTATTTATTTTAGACTCCAGCATTAATTCTCAGTCAACTTCAAACAAAATCTGATTGGCAATTTTTAACAGAACCTTCAGAAAATGCTTGCTTAGGTATAGAAGGTGGAAGATGTAGATGGTCTCAAGGAAAAATTCTTGGTGGTTCCAGTGCTTTCGATGCTATGATCTACGTACGTCCTAATGAAAACGACTTTAAAGTCTGGGAAGCCATGGGAAATACAGGTTGGGATTATGCTACAGCAATGCAATTCTTTGCTTTATCACAAGCATGTACTTATGATTTATTAAAAAATCGACCTAATCATGGTACCAATGGATTTTTAACTACAAGCCATTACACGTCTGAAAGTAAAATGCGCAATATCATACATGAAGCTGCTGCTGTTGTTACTAATATCACTGATGATCAACCTTTAATTGGTTTTTATGAAGCACTATCTTTAATTGAAAATGGAAAAAGTTGCAGCGCAGCCAAAGCATTTGTATCAAAAATTAAGGATAGGAAGAATCTATTCTTGTCTCTTCATTCGCACGTTGAAAAAGTTTTAATACATAACCTCAAAGCAACAGGAGTAGAAGTTAAAATTGGAAATAAAGTAATTAAAATTAAAACTAAAAAGGAAGTCATATTATCAGCAGGAACTGTAAATTCACCTAAAATATTAATGCTATCAGGTATTGGTAAAAATGAACATTTAGATACTCTTGGTATTGAAACTGTAATGGATCTACCGGTTGGTTATCATTTAGAAGATCATATAGCAGATTTTACATTGTTAGTAACTTTAGATCCTTCAGCTGGCAATGCAAAATCTAAATCTGAATATCTTTACTCCATATATCAATACATGACTGAAAATAAAGGACCTTTAAGTAACATCGGTGTTGCCAATAATGTATGGTTTTTCAGTACTGAAAATTCAACATATCCAAATATTGAAGTTCTTTTTCTTCATTACCCACAAAATGATGAATATTTGCTTCCAGAAATATTAAATAAATTAGCGTTCAATTCGGAAACTAAGCAATCAATACTTGCTGCTAATAAACGTTACGAAATGTTGAGCATATTGCCTTTATTACTAAATCCTAAATCCAGTGGAAGAATAACGTTACGTTCTAAGGATCCTTATGATAAGCCTATAATTGAACCTAATTATTTTAGTAATCCTGATGATTTGAAAGTGATGGTGGATGCGGTGAGACATATACAGAAATTTGTCAATACACCAGCGTTTGCAAAGTATAATGCATCAATTTTAGATTTTGCTAGTAATTGTACTGATTTTGATAGTGATGAGTTTTGGGAATGTCATATGAAACATTACTGCACCACCATTTTTCATGCAACTGGTACTTGTAAGATGAGTGTTGATGAAACTTCTGTTGTTGATCCGAGATTACGCGTGCATGGAAATAAACATTTGAGAGTAATTGATGCTTCTATTATGCATAAAATTGTTAGCGGAAATACAACGGCGACTGCTATTATGGTTGGTGATAAAGGAGCTGATATGATTTTGGATGATTGGGATTGTTAATACTGTAGCAGATCTTTAAAGATAATAATATATGTTAATATTGTAAACGCACCGTACTTAATGTACACTTTATAGACAACGCTACTACTCAGTAGGAGATGTTAAGTCATGCACAGAAAATAAATGAATTATGCAAATTATTTTACTATTTCAATTGCTGCCCTAAATCTAATTTATTCACATTAAATGAACCAATGCCTCTTAAGCACAATAAATCTATTTCTAAAGCAAACTCAATAAGTAAAGCTAGCTAATTAAAGATAGCAAAGTATACAGGGTGTTGGGTAAACATGCGGAGGATTATACCTTAGCATATTCTAAAAATATTTTATCCTATGATGATTTCTAAATACCTAACACCCTGTATATTGAACCGGGTAATAACTAAATATGTATAAATTTAAAATAAAATGTTTAACAGCATTAGACTCAAATATCATGCGTAATTTTGTTATTGTTTTTTTTTTAATTATTTTAGCATCTAATTGAACTAATTTTAAAATTCAAGGTAAAGTAAAGCATGACGTGACTTTATTTTTATGAAAATTATATTCAAAAAATAACAAATAAGATTTTGAACAAAGAAAATTTGTTACATAAACTTTTCTAATCGCTTTTGGCATATATTTTTTGATAAAAATTAACTTGCTAATTTTTTTATTATCAGTTCGAATGTAAATGGATACAAATATAAATAAACGAACCTTTCGTTATCGATTAGTTTTATCTCGTCGAAGCAGGTAAGCGAAATTACATAGTACATTATATTTTGAAGCAAAATTTATTTCCAATAATTGATTCAGTCATCAATTATTGCAAACCTTATTTCTATACTAATATCTTACGAACTAAATGCAAGAATTTAATAAAATATGTAGAATTCATGCTCATTTATGTTCTTAATCAATTCCTTTTTTTTATCAACAATTTTAAAATTTTCTTTGTAGGATTATTAGATTTCGCCAATCATAGTTTTTTTCTATTCTCATATCAAGCAAACTAAGTGCAGAAAATAAATATTTTCTTTAGCATTTATATCTCATTTTAAATTAAATTGCATGAAACGTAAAAAGTGATTAGGTCAAGAATATTGATAGATTATATCACATATATTTATCTGTCAGATAGTAACACGCTTTTTCGAAAAGTTGACAGTTGATTTGTCAAAAATAACATTTAAACATTTTTGAACCAAAAGTTGATTTTATTATTATTATTATTTACACAACAGATTTGTTGAGAAGAAAGTTGACAGTATATATGGCAAATAGTTATGCGATTTCTCAAAAACAGTTAACATTTTATACAATAAATTGTTGACAATTTATACGTGAAGCAATTCATTTTAAACAATTGACAGCTGATTTGATAAACTAATAATTGACAGTTTATATATGTAACACATTTTTTGAGTTGAAAACGTTAATTTCATAAGTCAATTAGCTTATTTATGTCAGACAATTAATTTGTTAAAGTGTGTTTTTCTTACTTAACTTAAAATGTATTGTTTAATAATACAAATTATTTAATTAAAAAAAATAGAAAAAAAAATTAATAAATATTAAAAAAAAAAAAATTATATTTTTTAGTTTTTAAAATTATTTTTTTAGCTTTAAAAACAAAAGGTCAATTTTTTATTTAAGAAATTTTTAATTAGATTAATGAATAATTAATTCAAACTCTATCTAACAAACATTTATTTTTTAAATATTTTATGTAAAAATAATTAAAAAAAAAAATTCCAAATATCTTTCAACTACATATATTAATATTTTTGATCAGAAAAATTTATATTAATATTTTTTACTTTAAAAAACAAATTTTAATAAAGTTAAAAATAAAAAATGATATCTTAATATTTTTAATTTAAAAAAAAAATTATTTTTTTAATTAAAAATTTTTTTTTTTTTTTTTTTAATTTAAATTATTTTGAAAAAAAGTAATAAAAACCCTTATTTAACATGTTTTATTTACTTAAAATTAAAAATAGATATAAAATTTTTTTTATTTTACTTTAAAAATAAGTATTTATTTTTAATTAAAAAAAAATTAAAAAATAAAAATAAAACAAAATAATAATAAGAAATCAAAAAACTAACTTGTTTTAATAGTATTTTTAATTAATAAATATAAATAAAATAGTTTTTGAAAAAAAAAAATAGTTTTTTAAAAATTAAATTAAATTATATGTATTTGTAATGTTTATACATATTTTTTTTTAAATTAGAGTATTACATAAATCATTTTTTTTTAGTTTTAAAAACAATTAACTAAAAATTAATTAAAAAAAAAAAATTCAAAATTACTTTAGTATTTTTCTGGTCTGATCAGAAAAACTTATTAATATTTTATTTGTTAAAAATAAATATATAAATTTTAATAAAATATTAAAAAAAAACTAATAAAAATATATTTAAAAAAAACCTTATTTAATATTTTTAATTTTTAAAAATAAAATTTTCTTTAATTAATTAAAAAAAAAAACAAAAAAACCTGAATAAAAATATCTAAAAAAATTGAGTTTTGTTTTAAATTTAAATAATATTACAACCAATTTTTTTAAGATCAAATCAATAATTGACTTCCAGAATTGTAGTAAAAACAGCTACTATGGCGTCATTCCTATTTTCACAAATAATTCAGTTAAAAAAAAAAAAACTATATTTTGTCAGAGTTTTTTAGTCAAACTATATTTGCAAATAGCATTAAAACGCATTTATTTCTATATTTGGATACATTTTTAAGTAAAAAAAATGCTTTTGACTTTTTAAAAGTTTTATTTGCAAAAACAATTCTTTAGTTTTTTAAATTTTTAAATTATTTACTTGATTAAAAAAATTTTTCTACTTAAAAATATTTTTTTAATATATTTTTTACTTTAATTTTTTTAATAAATATACAAAATTTAATTAAAAAAACTCAAATTTATTTTCTTTTAAATTAAAAAAGATATTAAAAATTTAAAAATTTTGATTAAAACTTTTTACAAAAAAACATTTTTGTTCTAAAGCAAATTAAAAGAAATACAAAAAATAATAAAAAAAAAAAAATTAAAAAAAAAATGAAATTTATTTGGTTTTAAATTAAAACAAATATTTTTATAAAAAATTGATTTTTTTGAATATTATTTATTAAAAATTAAAAAAAAAACTTACAGTGATATTTTTTTATTTTTTTTTTAAATAATTTAAACAAAAAAATTGATTTAATTGATGCAATTTTGTTAACTTTATTAAACAAAATTTAAATTTTTTTTCTAAAAATGATTACAATTTTTGTTCAAAATCGTATAATTTAATTTTTTTAATAATTAAAAATAAATTATTTTAGATATTTATACTTTTTGTAATTATTAATTATAAATATTTATTTAAAAAAACTAAAAATAATAAAATAATTTTTTAGCAAAACATTTTTAATTTTTAATTTTCAAATAGCAATATTCAAACAATAAAAAAATAATTAGAAAAAGTTTAAATGTTATTTATGTGTCTTTTTGAAAAGTAAAAAGTTTTTTCCAAAAATATTTTAGTTTTTTTTATTGTTTATAATTTTTCTAATTTAAAAATACATTTAAATAAACGATTTCAAAAAACTTACATTTCAATTTTTTTTTACTTTTTTATTGTCACTTTTTTTGTAATTTAAAATATTTTCTGGATTAAAAATTTTGTTCCATTTTTTCAGTTTTTTTACTTTTTGTTTTTTAATTTATTGCAATATTTTTTTAAATTGTTTTAATATTAATTTCGGCTAAAAAAAATAAAAAAGTTTTTGTATGTTTGAATGTTTTAATTAAAAAAAAAATAATTTAAATATGCTTTCTTAAATTCTTTTTTTTTATTACAAAAAAAAAACTATTTTAGTTACTTAAATAATTTTTTTAAATTTTTTCTAATTATTAATTATAAATCTTTATTTTTAAAAATTAAAAATAATAATTTTAGTTTTCCAAAATTGTATAACACTTTATCGTTAATTTTTTTGATTTTTGTTTCAAATTTAAATTATTATTTTTAAAAATAAAATAAACTAATTTAATTTTTTTTTTTTTTAAATAAAAAATAAATAATAAGTTTAAGACATTTTTTATCAATAAAAGATTTGAAAAATTGAAAGGTTCTTAGAAGAACCTAATTTTAGTGCTTTTTATTTTTTTAAACAATAATTTAAATTTTAGTCAGATAAAGTAAAAAAAAACTAAAAAACTAAAATATTTTTTTTACAAAAAAATCAACTTTTTTGAACAAAAATATTTTAATAAAAAATACTTAATTGTTTTATTAGAAAAAGTAAAATATATTAAAAAATAAACAAAAAAATAAAATGGTAAACGGTTTATTCAATTATTGAACTTAGTTTACAAAAATGAGAAACATCAAACAATCTTTAATTTTGGAATTTAATTAAATTAAATTTGAAATATTTTTTTCAAAATCTCAAATTAAGATAATTTTTTTTTTCATAATTTTAAATATTTTTTTAAAATTTTACTTATGTTTTTTCCAAAAAACATTTTTATTGCCGTTTTTGTGTATTTTTTTAATTTTTAATTTTTTTAAATGTTTTTTAAAAAATTTAAACTTTTTTAAATGATTTTTTTTATATAACTGACGCGACGCATGCTAATCCTCCCAACCACCACTCCGTGCTTAAACGACGTATATTATTTTTTGTTATAAAAAAACCAGAAAAAAAAGATATTTTTTAAATAATAAAAAAAAACTTAAAAAATAAATACACAGAAATGGCAATAAAAAAATTTTTTTAGAAAAAAATGTAAAAAATAACATTAAAAACAAAAATATAAAAAAATTATCTAAAAAAGTATTTTTTCTGTTTAAAATATGTTCTTAATTAAATTTTAAAATTATAAATTGTTAGATGTTAGTACTCTTACAACCCGCTTCTAATCTAATCTCGTAAACTAAGTTCAATAATTGAATAAAACGTATACCATTTTATTTATTATTTTTTTCTAATAAAAAAAGAACGTTTATTATTAAATAATGTTTTTTTTCAAAAATCTTAACTTTTGTAAAAAAATATTTTAGTTTTTTTTTACTTTTTTTAACTAAAATTTATAATATTATTTAAAAAAAAATAATTCTTTCAATTTAAATTTTTATTTATAATAAAATGTAAATTTTAAATTTTTACTAATTAAGAGTTTTTTATTATTTAAATGTTTCAATTTAAAAACTAAAAATTAAAATTATTTCATTTTTTATTAATTTCTCTGGTAAAAAATTAAATAGAAAGAAAAAAACTTAAGTTATATTTTTTTACTTTTAAAAATAAACATTTAAATTTTAATAAATTGAAAAAAGTTAAAAAAAATAATAAACAAAATTTAAGCAGAAAAAGTATGAGTAAACATTAAAAAAAAAAAATTAATATTTTTAATTATTACAAACAAATATTTATAATAAATAATTAAAAAAAATAAAAATATTTAAATAAAAAAATATAAGATAAAAAAAAACTTATGTTATACTTTTTACTTTTAAAAATAAACTTTTATATTTAAAAAAAAATATAAAAAAAGTAATAAATAAAATATAACCAAAAAAAGTTTGTTTTTATTGTTTTTAGTTTTTCAGAATAAATGTTTATAATAAATAATTAAAAAAAAATATAAAAAAATGTCTACAAGTAACTAAAATAGTTTTTTAAATAAAAAATAAATTAAATTTTTTTTTTTAAATAAATCATGCACACAAAATCTATATCTTTTTTGAAAAAAACAACTTGTTTTATTATTTTTAATTAAAATTAAAAATAATATTAAATTAATTTAAAAAAATTATTAAAATTAGTTTAAAAAACTAAAAAAAATTAAACAAATTTTAATCCAGAAAAAAATCTTTTGTAATATTTTTTTTAGATAACAAAAAAATAATCATAAAAAAAAGATTTTTAAAAAGGCTTATTTTAATTTAATTTTTAAATTAGAAAAAATATAAACAATAAAAAATTTATTTGTAATACATACACATAAATAACATTTAAACTTTTAAGATTTTTTATCATTTATTTATTTAATTTAAATTAAACATTAAATTTAAAAAGAAAAAAAAAATTTAAAAAAAATTTAACCAGAAAAAGTAGTATTAAATATTTAAAAAAAAAATTATTTTATTGTTTTTAAATAAATATTTATAATTAATAATTAGAAAAAATAATACAATTTTTTTTTTGAAAAAAATAATAAATTAATTAAAAAAATATTGTAATAAATTAAAAAAAAAAAAATTTTTTTAATCCAAAAAAACAATTAAAAAAATCTGTTGTGCATTTTTTTAGATTAGAAATTATTTTTAATAAAAAATAAACTTATCACTTTTAAATAAAACATAAATACAATATTTAAACTTTTTCTATTTAAGATTTTTTTATCAATTAAATTTCTATTTGAAATAAACATTTTTAGATAAAAAATATTTTAATTGTATTAGTTTTTTTTAAATAAAAGAATTTAAAAAACATATTTAAACTAACTGTTTTAATTAAATTATTCAATCTTGAAGGGCAGAAAGACTTTGGTCGATAGCCTTTCTTATAGTCATACTCATTTTTACTTTAATTTTAAATATGTTTATTTTCTTTAAAAAACGTGTATATGAAATAAATTTGTTTACTACAACATTTTTTGGAAAAAATTAGTTTTATTATTTTTTTAAAACCAAAAATTATTGTAAAAAATTAAAAATAAAACTAAAAAAAAATGAACAAAAAAATTTTAATCCAAAAAAATAATTTAAATTTTTTGTAATATTTTTTTAGATTTTATAAAAATTAACAAAAACTAAAATAAAATTGTAAGATTTTTAAAAAAGCTTATTTTAATATATTTTTCAAAATTTTAAAAATTAAAAATATTTATTGGTAAAAACTTTTTACTTAAAAAAAACATAAATAAATAATATTTAATTTTTTTCTAATTAAGAAATTTTAATTAAAAAAAATTAAAAACTATTATTTTTTATTTATTAAATCATAGATTTGTAATACAAAATCTTATTTTTAAAGAAAAAAATTAAAAAAATCTTTTGTAATATTTTTTTTTTAAATTACAAAAAATCATTAAAAAAAAACTGTAAACTATTATTAATATTTTTTTTTTAAATTATAAAAAAACTTTTTACTTTTCAAAAAATTAAATAAATAAATAATATTTAAATTTTTTCTAATTAAAATTTTGTTATTATTTAATTATTTCTATTTAAAAATTTAAAAAATTAAACAATTAAAAAAAAAATAATTTTAATATTTTTAATTTAAAAAAAAGTCTAAAAAACAAGAAAAGATAACTAAATTAATGTTTTTAACTACATTATACATTTGTAATACAAAATCTATTTTTTTTTTGGAAAAAAAACTTATTTTTTTTAATTGTAAAAATTAATTTATATTTATTTTAATTAAAAAAGAAATTAATATAATAAAATAACTATTAAAATTAAAAAAAAGGTTAACCAGAAATAGTAATAAAATAATCATTTTTTTTTTGGAAAAACAATATACAGTTAATTTATCATAAGATAATTGTCATAAAATCCATAAAATATAATTCAACAACATATTTTAGTAACATATCCAAGAAAATAGAAAATATTCTCAGTAAATTTAATTATAAAGTAGCGTTTAAAAACCAAAATAAGTTGACAAACATTTTTTAACGCTAAAGATACAATTTTAACATGTAATGCACAATATATAAAGCAAACAAGAACAAATTTCAAAACTAGATGTAAAGAACATTGCCGCTCTTTCAGATTACGCCATTCAGATAGTACTTTTGCAAATCATATTTTTGAAAATAGTCACAAATTCCCAGATATTGATAAACTTAAAATCATTCACAACGGTTCTAAAGGCAGAAAATTAAATTTCTTAGAAGCTATTGAAATTACTAAATCAAAAAATAATCCTTTCGAAAACTTGCGTAATGATTGTATAAATCTCCTTTATTTGAAATAATTTAATCCTTTCCTCTTTTTGCGAAATGTTCTTTGTATTATTTAATTACGTATTAAGTAAAAGCCGCCATTCATTAATATTTTTCTACCTCTGTACAAGTTATGGTCTACTGTCTTATATATGCATTATAAATTTTTTTTACACCTATACTTGTCTGTATCACCGTCCGATGATGACTTTGTAAAAGTTAAAACTAGTTACGGTTTTTTTAACATAGAGGATGTGTTTTATTTATTTATTTTAAACTATAGCATCTCTTGGCTTTTGTAAAACTTAATAGTTTAACTCTACCTACTGTTTATATACTTAAGTTGCTTACGTACGTCACTTGTATATTTTGTACTATATAAAGAAGTAAAAAAATAGCAGGTTCTGGCAAAATGATTTTAAAATTAATTAAACTATTAGATAAAATGTTGACAAAACCGGACAAAAAGCTTTCAAACTCACTCATTTCATTTCAGATAATGCAGTGCGAAATAGACCAATGCCAGGGAGGATTTACTGGTGTCTCTGCAAACCTCTTCCTAACTCTAATTAGTACACTATTTACAACTAAATGCGGACTCGATCCAAAAAATATATACCAAGAAGATTTTGGCCCTAATCTAAAAGATGGAGATGAATTTGATTTCATAATAGTTGGAGCTGGATCAGCAGGATCCGTAACTGCTAATCGCCTTTCTGAAAATCCCGAAATGACAGTTTTATTATTAGAAGCTGGAGGCTATCCAACTAGTGATTCTGAGGTAACTATAAAAATTTAATAATAATCAAATTATTAATGAAAATTTCAGATTCCAGCATTATTATTCAGTCAACTCCAAACAGAAACTGATTGGCAATTTTCAACAGAACCTTCAGAAAATGCTTGCTTAGGCATAGAAGGTGGAAGGTGTAGATGGGCTCAAGGAAAACTTCTGGGTGGTTCCAGTGCTTTCGATGCTATGATCTACGTGCGTCCTAATGAAAACGACTATAAAGTCTGGGAAGCCATGGGAAATACTGGTTGGGATTATGCTACAGCAATGCAATTCTTTGCTTTATCACAAGCATGTACTTATGATTTGTTAAAGAATCGACCTAATCATGGTACTAATGGATTTTTAACAACAAGCCATTACAAGGCTGAAAGTAAAATGCGCGATATCTTACACGAAGCTGCTGCTGTGGTTACTAATATCACTGATGATCAACCTTTAATTGGTTTTTATGAAGCACTAACTACAATTGAAAATGGAAAAAGATGCAGCGCATCCAAAGCATTTGTATCCAAAATTAAGGATAGGAAGAATCTATTTGTGTCTCTTCATTCGCATGTTGAAAAAGTTTTATTACATAACCTCAAAGCAACAGGAGTGGAAGTAAAAATAGGAAATAAAATAATCAAAATTAAAGCCAAAAAAGAAGTCATATTATCAGCAGGAGCTGTAAATTCACCAAAAATATTAATGCTGTCAGGTATTGGTAAAAAAGAACACTTAGATAGTCTTGGTATTGAAACCATTATGAATCTACCAGTTGGTTATAATTTAGAAGATCACATAGCAGATTTTACATTGTTAGTAACTTTAGATCCTTCAGCTGGCGATGCAATAACTAAAACTGAATATCTTAATTCCATATATCAATACATGACTGAAAATAAAGGACCTTTAAGTACCGTCGGTGTTACCAATAATGTATGGTTATTCAGTACTCAAAATTCAACATATCCAAATATTGAAGTTCATTTTCTTTATTACCCACAAAATGATGAATATTTGCTTCCGGAAGTATTAAATAAATTGGCGTTTAATTCAAAAACTAAACAATCAATACTTGATGCTAATAAACGTTACGAAATGTTGAGCATATTGCCTTCATTACTAAATCCTAAATCCAGTGGAAGAATAACGTTACGTTCTAAGAATCCTTATGAAAAGCCTATAATTGAAGCTAATTATTTTAGTAATCCTGAAGATTTGAAGGTGATGGTGGATGCGGTGAGACATATACAGAAATTTATTAACACACCAGCGTTTGCAAAGTATAATGCTTCAATTTTAGATTTTGCTAGTAATTGTACTGATTTTGATAGCGATGAGTTTTGGGAATGTCATATGAAACATTACTGCACGACTCTTTATCATCCGACTGGTACTTGTAAGATGGGTGTTGATGAAACTGCTGTTGTTGATCCGAGATTAAGAGTGCATGGGATTAAACATTTAAGAGTGATTGATGCTTCTATTATGCCTAAAATTGTTAGCGGGAATACAATGGCGACTGCTATTATGGTTGGTGAGAAAGGAGCTGATATGATTTTGGATGATTGGGGTTGTTAATACTGTAGCAGATCTTTAAAGATAATAATATATGTTAATATTGTAAACGCACCGTACTTAATGTACACTTTATAGACAACGCAACTACTCAGTAGGAGATGTTAAGTCATGCACAGAAAATAAATGAATTATGCAAATTATTTTACTATTTCAATTGCTGCCCTAAATCTAATTTATTCACATTAAATGAACCAATGCCTCTTAAGCACAATTAATCTATTTCTAAAGCAAACTCAATAAGTAAAGCTAGCTAATTAAAGATAGCAAAGTATACAGGGTGTTGGGTAAACATGCGGAGGGTTATAACTTGGCATATTCTAAAAATATTTTGTCCTATGATGATTTCTAAATACCTAACACTCTGTATATTGAACCGGGTAATAACTAAATATGTATAAATTTAGAATAAAATGTTTTATAGCATTAGACTCAAATATGCGTAATTTTGTTATTGTTTTTTTGTGTGAATTATTTTAGCATCTAATTAAACTAATTTTAAAATTCAAGGTAAAGTAAAGCATGACGTGACTTTGTTTTTATGAAAATTATATTCAAAAAATAACAAATAAGATTTTGAACAAAGAAAATTTGTTACATAAACTTTTCTAATCGCTTTTGGCATATATTTTTTGATAAAAATTAACTTGCTAATTTTTTTATTATCAGTTCGAATGTAAATAGATGCAAATATAAATAAACGAACCTTTCGTTATCGATTAGTTTTAACTCGTCGAAGCAGGTAAGCAAAATTACATTGTACATTATATTTTGAAGCCAAATTTATTTCCATTAATTGATTCAGTCGCCAATCATTGCAAATCTTATTTCTATACACATATCTTGCAAACTAAATGCAAGAATTTAATAAAATATGTAGAATTCATGCTCAATTATGTTCTTAATCAATTCCTTTTTTATCAACAATTTAAAAATTGTCTAATAATAAAAATTATTTAATAAAAAAAAAAAATTGAATACAAACTAAAAAAAAAAAAATAATTGTATTTTTTAGTTTTTTATTTAAATTTTTTTTTATTAGATTAATGAATAATTTATTCAAACTCTATCTAACAAACATTTATTTTTTAAATATTTTATGTAAAAATAATTAAAAAAAAAAATCCAAATATCTCTCAACTACATATATTTATATTTTTGATCAGAAAAACTTATATTAATATTTTTTACTTTAAAAAACAAATATAAATTTTAATAAAGTAAAAAAAAATAAAAAATGTTTTTTTAATATTTTTAATTTTTAAAAATAAAATTTTATTTTTTTAATTAATTTTTTTTTTTTTTAAATTTAAATTATTTTAAAAAAGTAATAAAAACCCTTATTTAAAATGTTTTACTTACTTAAAATTAAAAATAGATATAATAAAAAACTTTTATTAAATTTTACAATAAAAATAAGTATTTATTATAAATTAAAAAAAAAAAAAAATAATAAAAAACAAAAATAAAACAAAATAATAATAAGAAATTAAAAGATTAACTTTTTTAATAGTATTTTTAATTAATAAATATAAATAAAAAAGTTTTTGAAAAAAAAAAAATAGTTTTTTAAAAATAACTATAAAAAAAAATAAAATTATATGTATTTGTAATGTTTATACACATTTAATTTTTTTAAATTAGAGTATTACATAAATCATTTTTTTTAAATAATTTTTTTTTAGTTTTAAAAACAACTAAAAATTAATTAAAAAAAATTTTTTTTTTTTCAAAATTACTTTAGTATTTTTTCTGGTCTGATCAGAAAAACTTATTAATATTTTATTTGTTAAAAATAAATATATAAATTTTAATAAAATATTAAAAAAAAACTAATAAAAAATATATTTAAAAAAAACCTTATTTAATATTTTTAATTTTTAAAAATAAAATTTTCATTATTTAATTAAAAAAAAAAACAAAAAAATCTGAAAAAAAATATCTAAAAAAATTGAGTTTTGTTTTAAATTTAAATAATTTTACAACCAATTTTTTTAAGATCAAATCAATAATTAACTTCCAGAATTGTAGTAAAATCAGCTACTATGGCGTCATTCCTATTTTCACAAATAATTCAGTTAAAAAAAAAAACTATATTTTGTCAGAGTTTTTTAGTCAAACTATATTTGCAAATAGCATTAAAACGCATTTATTTCTATATTTGGATACATTTTTAAGTAAAAAAATTGCTTTTGACTTTTTTAAAGTTTTATTTGCAAAAACAATTCTTTAGTTTTTTAAATTTTTAAATTATTTACTTGATTAAAAAATAATTTTTTTCTACTTAAAAATTTTTTTTTAATATATTTTTTACTTTAATTTTTTTAATAAATATAAAAATTTAATTAAAAAAACTCAAATTTATTTTCTTTTAAATTAAAAAAAGATATTAAAAATTTAAAAATTTTGATTAAAATTTTTTACAAAAAAACATTTTTTTTTGTTCTAAAGCAAATTAAAAAATATACAAAAAATAATAAAAAAAAAATTAAAAAAAAAAAATGAAATTTATTTGGTTTTAAATTAAAACAAATATTTTTATAAAAAATTGACTTTTTTGAATATTATTTATTAAAAAAATAAAAAAAACTTACTGTGATATTTTTTTATTTAAAAAAAAATAATTTAAACAAAAAAACTGATTTAATTGATGCAATTTTGTTAACTTTATTAAAAAAAAATTAAATTTATTTTCTAAAAATGATTACAATTTTTGTTCAAAATCGTATAATTTAATTTTTTTAATAATTAAAAATAAATTATTTTAGATATTTATACCATTTGTAATTATTAATTATAAATATTTATTTAAAAAAATTAAAAATATTAAAATAATGTTTTAACAAAACATTTTTATTTTTTAATTTTCAAATAGCAATATTCAAATAATAAAAAAATAATTAGAAAAAATTCAAATGTTATTTATGTGTCTTTTTGAAAAGTAAAAAGTTTTTTCCAAAAATTTTTTTTTTAATGTTTATAATTTTTCTAATTTAAAAATACATTAAAATAAACAATTTCAAAAAACTTTCATTTCAATTTTTTTTACTTTTTTATTGTTCATTTTTTTGTAATTTAAAAAAAAATAAGACAAATTTAAAAATAAAAATAAAAAAAATTTTGTTCCATTTTTTAGTTTTTTCAGTTTTTTTAGTTTTTGTTTTTTTAATTTATAGCAATATTTTTTTAAATTGTTTTAATATTACTTTTGGCTAAAAAAAATAAAAAAAAGTTTTTGTATTACAAATGTATGTTTTAATTAAAAAAAAAAAATTAAATATGCTTTCTTAAATTCTTTTTTTTTATTACAAAAGAAAACTATTTTAGTTAAACAATTTTTTAATATTTTTTCTAATTATTAATTATAAATCTTTATTTTTAAAAATTAAAAATAATAGTTTTTATTTTTCCAAAATTGTTTAATATTTTTTCGTTAATTTTTTTGATTATTTTTTTGATTTTTGTTTCAAATTTAAATTATTATTTTTAAAAGTATAAAAAAAACTAATTTAATTCTTTTTTTTTTTAAATAAAAAATAAATCATAAATTTAAGACATTTTTATCAATAAATGATTTAAAAAATTGAATAGTTCACAGAAGAACCTAATTTTAGTGTTTTTTATTTTTTTTTAACAATAATTTAAATTATGAAATGAATTAATAATTTATTCAAAATCAGTCAATCGAATCACAGCGGCCAAGGGTCAAGCATAGACAATTGTTTCGGTTCTACAAACCTCGTCAGTATGCCTTGTACGACCACGGCATCGCATGATAGCGAAGACAATTTTGAATAAATATTTCTGTGCTTATGAACACAATTGATATTATAAATAATCAAACGAAAGACTGGTTTGCCATCTAGTTGCAATTATTAATACTAAAATGTCCGCATTCAAAATCGTTATAGCCGCGAAATGACTGCCAATTGCATAAATGCAAAAATGATACCGATTAATGCGGACATTTTAGTATTAATAATTGCAACTAGATGGCAAACCAGTCTTTCGTTTGATTATTTATAATAATTTAAATTTTAGTCAGATAAAGTAAAAAAAACTAAAAAACTAAAATATTTTTTTACAAAAAATTCAAATTTTTTAAATAAAAATATTTTAATAATAAATACTTTACAAAAATGAAAAACATCAAACAATCTTTAATTTTGGAATTTAATTAAGAATACATTTTAAACAAAACATATTTAAAAAAATTGAAATAATTTTTCCAAAATCTCAAATTAAGATAATTTTTAAATATTTTTTTTTTCATAATTTTAAATATTTTTTTTTTTAAATTTTACTTAAGTTTTTTCCAAAAAAACATATTTATTGCCGTTTTTGTGTATTTTTTTAATTTTTAGTTTTTTTAAATGTTTTTTAAAAATTTAAACATTTTTAAATAATTTTTTTTATATAACTGACGCGACGCATGCTAATCCTCCCAACCACCACTCCGTGCTTAAACGACGTATATTATTTTTTTGTAATAAAAAAACCAGAAAAAAAAAATTTTAAATAATGAAAAAAAAAACTTAAAAAATAAATACACAGAAATGGCAATAAAAAAAGTTTTTTAGAAAAAAATGTAAAAAATAACATTAAAAACAAAAATATAAAAAAATTATCTAAAAAAGTATTTTTTCTGTTTAAAATATGTTCTTAATTAAATTTTAAAATTATAAATTGTTAGATGTTAGTACTCTTACAACCCGTTTCTAATCTAATCTCGTAAACTAAGTTCAATAATTGAATAAAACGTTTACCATTTTATTTAGTATTTTTTTCTAATAAAAAAAAAAACGTTTATTATTAAATTATGTTTTTTTCAAAAATCTTAACTTTTGTAAAAAAATATTTTAGTTTTTTTTTACTTTTTCTAAACAAAATTTATAATATTATTTAAAAAAAAAATAATTTTTTCAATTTAAATTTTTATTTATAATAAAATGTAAATTTTAAATTTTTACTAATTAAGAGTTTTTTATTATTTAAATGTTTCAATTTAAAAACTAAAAATTAAAATTATTTCATTTTTTATCAATTTCTCTGGTAAAAAATTAAATAGAAAGAAAAAAACTTAAGTTATATTTTTTTACTTTTTAAAATAAACATTTAAATTTTAATAAATTAAAAAAAGTTAAAAAAAATAATAAACAAAATTTAAGCAGAAAAAGTATGAGTAAACGTTAAAAAAAAAATTTAATATTTTTAATTATTAAAAACAAATATTTATAATAAATAATTTAAAAAAATAAAAATATTTAAATCAAAAAATATAAGATAAAAAAAAACTTATGTTACACTTTTTACTTTTAAAAATAAACTTTTATATTTAAAAAAAATATAAAAAGAGTAATAAATAAAATATAACCCAAAAAAAAAAATAAAAGAATAAATGTTTATAATAAATAATAAAAAAAAAAAATAAAAAAATGTCTACAAGTAACTAAAATAGTTTTTTTAAATAAAAAATAAATTTAAGAAAGATTTAATTTTTTTCTAAATAAATCATGCACACAAAAAAAACTTGTTTTATTATTTTTAATTAGAACTAAAAATAGTATTAAATTAATTTTAAAAAATTATTAAAATTAGTTTAAAAAAACAAATTTTAATCCAGAAAAAAATTAAACAAATTTTAATCCAGAAAAAAATCTTTAATTTAATAAAAAAAAGATTTTTAAAAACGCTTATTTTAATTTAATTTTTAAATTAGAAAAAATATAAACAATAAAAAATTTATTTTTAATACATACACATAAATAACATTTAAACTTTTAAGATTTTTTTATCATTTTTTTATATATATATATAATCTTTATTCAAAAGAGAACAGTACAGAAAATGAATTAAAATATACATGTAGTCTACATAAATAATCATTCTGTTTTGAAATGGCCATCGACCTTAGTCTTTCAGCCTAAGTTGAATTACAAAAATAAGAATAATTTTATAACAAAAAAAAAAAAAAAAAAAAAAAAAGATGATGTTATATGGGAGTGAGTGATGAGTGAACGTCAGTCTAAGATGTCGTTTGTCAAGTTCATTTTTTTATTTTATTTAAAATAATATTAAATTTAAAAAAAAAAAAAAAAATTAAAAAAAAATTTAACCAGAAAAAGTAGTATTAAATATTTTAAAAAAAATATTTAATTGTTTTTAAATAAATATTTATAATTAATAATTAGAAAAAATAATACAATTTTTTTTTTGAAAAAAATAATAAATTAATTAAAAAAATATTGTAATAAATTAAAAAAAAAAAAAAATTTTTAATCCAAAAAACAATTAAAAAAATCTGTTGTGCATTTTTTTAGATTAGAAATTATTTTTAATAAAAAATAAACTTATCACTTTTAAATAAAACATAAATACAATATTTAAACTTTTTCTATTTAAGATTTTTTTATCAATTAAATTTCTATTTGAAATAAACATTTTTAGATAAAAAATATTTTAATTGTATTAGTTTTTTTTTAAATAAAAGAATTTAAAAAACATATTTAAACTAACTGTTTTAATTAAATTATTCAATCTTGAAGGGCAGAAAGACTTTGGTCGATAGCCTTTCTTATAGCCATACTCATTTTTACTTTAATTTTAAATATGTTTATTTTCTTTAAAAAACGTGTGTATATGAAATAAATTTGTTTACTACAACATTTTTTGGAAAAAATTTGTTTTATTATTTTTTTAAAACCAAAAATTATTGTAAAAAATTAAAAATAAAACTAAAAAAAAATGAACAAAAAAATTTTAATCCAAAAAAATAATTTAAATTTTTTGTAATATTTTTATAGATTTTATAAAAATTAACAAAAACTAAAATAAAATTAAAAGATTTTTAAAAAAGCAAAATTTAATATATTTTTCAAAATTATAAAAATTTAAAATATTTATTGGTACAAACTTTTTACTTAAAAAAAACATAAATAAATAATATTTAATTTTTTTCTAATTAAGAAATTTTAGTTAAAAAAAATTAATTAAAAACTATTATTTTTTATTTATTAAATCATAGAATTGTAATACAAAATTTTATTTTTAAAGAAAAAAATTAAAAAAATCTTTTGTAATATTTTTTTTAAATTACAAAAAATCATTAAAAAAAACTTAAAAAAAATTAAAAAAAAAAATTGTAAACTATTGTTATTAATATTTTTTTTAAATTATAAAAAAAACTTATATAATATTTATTAAAAAAAAACTTTTTACCTTTTAAAAAAATTAATAAATAAATAATTTATATAAATTTTTTCTTTAAAATTTTGTTATCTTTTAATTATTTATGAAAAAAATAATTTGAATATTTTTAATTTTTTAAAATAAATACATATTTATATTTAAAAAAAAGTGTAAAAAACAATTAAAAAAAAACTAAATTAATGTTTTTAACTACATTATACATTTGTAATACAAAATCAATTTTTTTTTTTTTGAAAAAAAAAAACTTGTTTTATTATTTTTAATTGTAAAAATTAATTTATATTTATTTTAATTAAAAAAAAAAATTAATATAATAAAATAACTATTAAAATTAAAAAAAAGGTTAACCAGAAATGGAAAAACAATATACAGTTAATTTATCATAAGATAATTGTCATAAAATCCATAAAATATATTTCAACAACATATTTTAGTAACATATCCAAGAAAATAGAAAATATTCTCAGTAAATTTAATTATAAAGTAGCGTTTAAAAACCAAAATAAGTTGACAAACATTTTTTCAACGCTAAAGATTGTACAGATACAATTTTAACATGTAATGCACAATATATAAAGCAAACAGGAAGAAATTTCAAAACTAGATGTAAAGAACATTGCCGCTTTTTCAGATTACGCCATTCAGATGGTACTTATGCAAATCATATTTTAGAAAACAGTCACACATTCCCAGATATAGATAAACTTAAAATCATTCACAACTGTTCTAAAGACAGAAAATTAAATTTGTTAGAAGCTATTGAAATTACTAAAAAAAAAATCCTTCCAAAAACTTGCGTAATGATTGTATAAATCTCCTTTATTTGAAATAATTTAATCCTTTCCTCTTTTTGCGAAATGTTCTTTGTTTTAATTACGTATTAAGTAAAAGCCGCCATTAATTAATATTTTTCTACCTTAGTACATTTTATGGTCTACTGTCCTATATATGCTTTGTAAATTTTCTTTTACACTAATACTTGTCTGTATCACCGTCCGATGATGACTTTGTAAAAGTTAAAACTAGTTATGGTTTTTTTAACATAGTGAATGTGTTTTATTTATTTATTTTAAACTATAGCATCTCTTGGCTTTTGTAAAACTTAATAGTTTAACTCTACCTACTGTTTATATACTTAAGTTGCTTACGTACGTCACTTGTATATTTTGTACTATATAAAGAAGTAAAAAAATAGCAGGTTCTGACAAAATGATTTTAAAATTAATTAAACGATTAGATAAAATGTTGACAAAGTCGGACAAAAAGCTTTCAAACTCACTCATTTCATTTCAGATAATGCAGTGCAAAATAGACCAATGCCAGGGAGGATTTACTGGTGTCTCTGCAAACCTCTTCCTAACTCTAATTAGTACACTATTTACAACTAAATGCGGACTCGATCCAAAAAATATATACCAAGAAGATTTTGGCCCTAATCTAAAAGATGGAGATGAATTTGATTTCATAATAGTTGGAGCAGGATCAGCAGGATCCGTAACTGCTAATCGCCTTTCTGAAAATCCCGAAATGACAGTTTTATTATTAGAAGCTGGAGGCTATTCAACTAGTGATTCTGAGGTAACTAAAAAAAATTAATAATAATCAAATTATTAATGAAAATTTCAGATTCCAGCATTATTATTCAGTCAACTCCAAACAGAAACTGATTGGCAATTTTCAACAGAACCTTCAGAAAATGCTTGCTTAGGCATAGAAGGTGGAAGGTGTAGATGGGCTCAAGGAAAACTTCTGGGTGGTTCCAGTGCTTTCGATGCTATGATCTACGTGCGTCCTAATGAAAACGACTATAAAGTCTGGGAAGCCATGGGAAATACTGGTTGGGATTATGCTACAGCAATGCAATTCTTTGCTTTATCACAAGCATGTACTTATGATTTGTTAAAGAATCGACCTAATCATGGTACTAATGGATTTTTAACAACAAGCCATTACAAGGCTGAAAGTAAAATGCGCGATATCTTACACGAAGCTGCTGCTGTAGTTACTAATATCACTGATGATCAACCTTTAATTGGTTTTTATGAAGCACTAACTACAATTGAAAATGGAAAAAGATGCAGCGCATCCAAAGCATTTGTATCCAAAATTAAGGATAGGAAGAATCTATTTGTGTCTCTTCATTCGCACGTTGAAAAGGTTTTATTACATAACCTCAAAGCAACAGGAGTGGAAGTAAAAATAGGAAATAAAATAATCAAAATTAAAGCCAAAAAAGAAGTCATATTATCAGCAGGAGCTGTAAATTCACCAAAAATATTAATGCTGTCAGGTATTGGTAAAAAAGAACACTTAGATAGTCTTGGTATTGAAACCATTATGAATCTACCAGTTGGTTATAATTTAGAAGATCACATAGCAGATTTTACATTGTTAGTAACTTTAGATCCTTCAGCTGGCGATGCAATAACTAAAACTGAATATCTTAATTCCATATATCAATACATGACTGAAAATAAAGGACCTTTAAGTACCGTCGGTGTTACCAATAATGTATGGTTATTCAGTACTCAAAATTCAACATATCCAAATATTGAAGTTCATTTTCTTCATTACCCACAAAATGATGAATATTTGCTTCCGGAAGTATTAAATAAATTGGCGTTTAATTCAAAAAGTAAACAATCAATACTTGATGCTAATAAACGTTACGAAATGTTGAGCATATTGCCTTCATTACTAAATCCTAAATCCAGTGGAAGAATAACGTTACGTTCTAAGGATCCTTATGAAAAGCCTATAATTGAAGCTAATTATTTTAGTAATCCTGAAGATTTGAAGGTGATGGTGGATGCGGTGAGACATATACAGAAATTTATTAACACACCAGCGTTTGCAAAGTATAATGCTTCAATTTTAGATTTTGCTAGTAATTGTACTGATTTTGATAGCGATGAGTTTTGGGAATGTCATATGAAACATTACTGCACGACTCTTTATCATCCGACTGGTACTTGTAAGATGGGTGTTGATGAAACTGCTGTTGTTGATCCGAGATTAAGAGTGCATGGGATTAAACATTTAAGAGTGATTGATGCTTCTATTATGCCTAAAATTGTTAGCGGGAATACAAATGCGCCTGCTATTATGGTCGGTGATAAAGGAGCTGATATGATTTTAGATGATTGGGATTGTTAATACCTAAATGTTAATTATTCATAAATAAATAATGTTATTATTGTAAACGTATTGTACTTAATACTTAAAAAATTATATTCAAAATGCACTGGTTATAAACAACGCTACTACTCAGTAGAAGGTGTTAAGTCATTCACAAAAAATAAATGAATTATGCAAACTATTTTATTATTTTATTTGTTGCCCTAAGGGCCGTGATATCCACCTTCTAATAAAGTACCTAATAAACTATTAGCAGAATAACCTAACTTTTAATTTTATTTATTTTATTAAAACTTATGGACATCCAATTAAATATATGCTTAGCATATACATTTATAACAAAAAAAAAACATTGAGCATATAATGTACTAGCTGCTCAGAAGTGTTAAAAAAACAAATAAAATTTAATTAAATTAAAATTTAGGTTATGTAGCTAATAGCTTACTAGGTACTTTATTAGGAGGTGGATATCACGGCCCTAAATCTAATTAATTTGCATTAATTAAATTAAAATTAATTAATGATAACGGCGTGGTAATTATCACCATTTTAGAGGACTATTTCGTAAGCAAAACCAATGTCATATACAAACGAGCAAAGTTCAATAATAGAGTCCAGTAAGAGCGTAGAATAGTAAATAGATGTATTAATAGAACCCGAGAAGTCATGCAAATATGGGAATATGGAAGAAAAGCTCATCCAAGATCAATTGATAATCGGGATTAGAGACGCACGGCTTTCAATTGGATGAGACATTGACCCTCAGGAAAGCAATAGAAAAAATAAAATAATCAAAAGAAATAAAGAAACAGAACATGGAACTAAGGAGAAAAAAGAAACCATAGAAAAAAGAAATATAAAAATAACAGGACGGAAAGAAAAAATAACTGCGAGAGGTGTGGTAAAAACCATGGCACCCATATAAGGAATGTCCTGCAAAAGAAATCGAATACAGCAAGTACGGAATCAGAGATTATTATATAAGATTCTGTAGTACCGTCTGCAAGGTAGAACAAGGAAACTCTAGTAGTAGTAAAAAGTTGTTAGAAATAAAACAAATTGGAAGCGTGCAAGAGTACAAAGTTGGACCCTGGTAAGTACAATTACCTATCCTAAGTAGAGCGATAAAGTTCAAAATAGACATCGAAGCTGACGCAACAGTAATATCCAAAAAAGATTACAAGAAAATCAAAGACAAAGTTAAACACAAACAATTCTGCAAGGTCAGAAATCGAGATAAAAGGAGAAATAGTCGTACCAATAGAACAAAAAGAAAAAGCAAAAATCTTAAACATTTAGGTAGCAAACACCCAAGGAAAATCTGTTGGGACGCTCAAAAATAGTCAATCTTAAATTGATAGATTTCAAAAAGAAAAGAAGAAACATTCAAGTTATAAGAATTTTAAAAGCAGGGTTCAACAAATACATCATTTATTCAAAAAAATACCCTTTGCCTTAATGAAGAAATTGGAAACCATGTTAAAAGACCTATTAGGAAAAAAATAATCAAAAAAATAACTTAACCAACAGAATTCTGCGCTCCACTAGTAGTCACAATGAATAATAAAATTAGAATCTGTACAGACTTCACCAAAATAAACAAATACATAATAGAAGAACTACCATTAGTAGATGAAACACTGTCGCATCTTCAGAAAACAAAAACATTCTCCAAGCTGGACGTAAAAGACGGATTCTATCAATTAGAACTAAACCCAAAGTCAAAGAAGTACACATGCTTCATCGTACCCTTTGGAAGTATTGGAATTATACGGTAAGCCGTTCTTAAAAATAAACAAACCGAATAATCAAGTATAGACTATTCCTGACTAAAGAAGTACCACAAGGTTCTACACTTAGACTTAAACTGTAAAATCAAGTCTATAATGAGCTACTCAGGATGTGACTGCCGGGAAGAGTGACAACAAACGGCATTTGCGGATAACAAAAGAAATAAAGGGTTAGATCTGGCACTGCAGAAAACTGAAACATAGCTATCGACAAAGAGGTGTAATAGAGAAAATAGAAAAATACAGGTAAGAAAACAAATAATAACTTAGAGAAAAAAATTAAATACCTCGGAATTACACTTAAAGCAAAGAAATGGAACAAACAAGTTAAGAAAGCGGTAAGAAGAACAAAGAAAATGGAATAAACGCTTAGTAGGCTTATGCCAAACAAGAAAAGACCACATATCGGTAAAAATGTTCCAAAAACATTTTATAACAACAATAGAAAAAAGCAAAACAGATAAACGAATAAGCGTAGCAACAGAGAATACAGACAAAACGTTAAAACAAGACAACGAAATACTAAAAAGTGAAGTATAGGGTTTTCCAATAAGACGTTTCATTTTGATATTTAAAAAAACGGGTATTTTTTAAGAGAAATCAATAAATGTTTATTTCATTGTAAATATGAAGGTATGCCATTAACATTTGAAAACGATATCAGTCAAATGGCCGCCACGGTTACGGTTGCAGTACCACATTCTTTTTATAAAATTTTCCATGACCAATTCGCACATTTGCGGCTGTATGTCCTCGATAACTTCACGAATTCCATCTTTAAGGTCTTGAATCGATTGTGGAGCAATGGCATAGACCTTATATTTCACGTGGCCCCAAAGAAAAAGGTCTAAAGGTGTTAAATCACAAGATCTCGGTGGCTAATTGTGATCACCTCTTCGAAAAATAACACGGTTAGGAAACTTTTATTGCAAAATTGCGATTGTTTCGTTGCTTGTGTGGTACGTAGCGCCGTCTTGCTGAAAATAAATGTTGTCCACATCAATATCTTCCAATTCCGGCCATAAAAATCATGAATCATAGCTCGGTAGCGCCATCCATTCACCGTAACAGTTGTACCAACCTCATTTAAAAAAAAAATCACACCGTCAGCCCAAAAACCGCACAAAACATTGACACGTTGAGGATGCAAAAACTTTTCAAACAATCATTCTTGGATTTTCTAAGCCCCAAATGCGACAATTCTGCTGATTGAGGTGAAAATGAGCCTCATCACTAAAGATAATTTTTCAGATCATTTTGATGCATTTGAAGGACCCAATCAGCAAAAATACGACGTTTATGGTGATTGACTGGCTTGAGTTCTTGTGTTAACTGAATTTTAAAAGCTTTAAGACTTAAATCTTTATGCAAAATACGGTGTAATGTCGTTTGTGGAATGTTTAATTCCAAAGATCGACAAACCTGGGTTTTTTTCAACACTACAGGCTACATCAGCAATATTCTCATATGCTCTTGAGCAATGCACACGGTTTCGATTCTTCACATCACAAATTTGTCCCAACACCTCAAATTTTTCCACCAGGTTTACTATTGCCGGCCGAGAAGGTGCTTTACGACAACCAAAAAGTGCTTTAGTTTTGCGAACTGTGACTGAAAAATTTTCACCATTTTTGTAGTGAATTTTAATAATGTCAATGCGTTGTTGAAGCGTGTATCGTTCCATTTTTGATATTGGCGTAGTTTTTACTTGTCAAATGTCAAAAGATAATAGCTTCAAAATTGACAGCTGCCCAAACAGCCTGCTATTCAAAATTAAACTTCTTATTGGAAAACCCTATACAATTCAATTTACAGACAGTAAGACTTGGAAAATACAAAGAACAAATTACAAGTCGCACAGACTGAACAAAATAAAAAACAAAAAAATACGTCAAACTCCACAAGTAAGATAGGTTGATAGACACATGGTTAGAATGCCAAACGATAGGCAAAAACTGTTTGAAAAACCAAAGTCGTAAAAATAAATAGAAGAAAAAGGTCTCAAAAATATAGAAAAAAATGCATAAAATGCAGAAACAAAGAATTTTGCATAGAAAGCAAAACGATTGGACATAGAAAGATACAGCAAAAAGAAAAAAAAAAAAACGAGAATAACAAATAAAAATAATTGGAGATAACACAAGAAGCAGTATGTATAAATTTATACAAACAAAGGGGAAAGAGATTTCCATGATAAAAAACAAAAAACAGCAAAAATAATACTTTTTGACGCAGTGGTAAGAAGTACATTATTATGCAAGAAGGACAAAAAAGAAAATAGCAACAACTGCCATTAAAAACAAAGAAAAAATACAACAAAAAGAAATAAATATACTAATACAAATAGAACAAGAACGAAAAAGAATACAAACAAAAAACAAACAAAAATAGATGGATAAGTGAACAAAAACGATGCCTAGAAAGTCTGAGAATATCTGAAGAGTGGTGTGAAAACATAAGAAGTAGGGGGCAAAATATTCTACAGAAAATTACAGATATAATAAATAAGCAGAATGGACAAAAAAGAGAATCAGAAGTACGACAATTAACATACAATACAAGGTACAAGGACATTTTATTGTACAGGCTTTTGCAGTATCTTCTTAATACAAAAAAATCTGCAGAAGATAAAATAAACATTGCAAGATTTGGGTGTAAAAACAACGAATAGGGAAAAAAATATGGATTAATGTAAAGCATGAAGGCTATGCGGAGGACATAATAGAACATTAAATTCAAGAATGTGGCAAAATTGCAGGAACAGTTATAGATGAATAGAGTGTGTCCAAAATACTTGATAAAAATAGAAAAGAACAAAGTATAATTAGAAATATATTAGGTGAAATAACATTAGTAAAGTAAAATTTAAAAGTTACTAGTCAATTTTGGATTGGCAATGATCCGAATAGCTTGTTTTAAATAAAATTTAAAAAAGATAATGTAGTTTCGAATGCTGCTCCCCGAATTTGAAAACAATATTCAATACAAGGACAAATATAAGTTTTATATATATTAAAAAATCCTAGTTTTTTAAATACTTTCAAAATTATGTCAACAACAGATTGTGTAAGATTGTAACCCTTATAAAACAAATTAAAGAAGATTTCGATATAGATTCGTTGTTTAGTTTAATATTTGGTACTGATAATACCTTCAATATTGATTTTGATACAGAAAGAAGGTTTTTTTAAATTGTTAAAATTGACCACGTTGGGAGTACTTCATTCAGATATTGTTTTCAGGAGTTTATTGATTGCTACAGATTATAACCTAAAAAATTAAAGATGCTCTGCCATATTTGTCGATGATTAAGTATAAAGTATAAAGGGTGCTATCATCAGCAAAACTATAAATAAAACTTTTAGTTATTTAAAAAAAATTCATTAATGTAAATCGAAAATAAAGTTGACAAAAAAGAACCTTGAAGAACACCAGCATTTATGATTTTGGGGTCAGAGTTATAACCATCAAGTTTAACTATAATTTTTCTGTTGTTAAAAAAAGCTATTGATTAGGCTTACAGATTTGTAATCAATTCTTATACAATTAAGCTTGTTGATAAAATTAAGAAATTATACCTTATCAAATGCTTTAAAAATATCTACAGTTACTGCAAACATTTTTCCAAATCTGCCTAAAGTAGAATTCCATTTGTGACTAACATAAATCAAAAAAAAGTTGTCAAACGTTTTGATTAAAATCCATATTGAGTATCTGAGATAAAATTATTTTGTTCTAAAAACTTACCAATGTGGAAATTAATAAAATTTTCAAAGATTTTTGACTGATTGGATAATAAAGCAATTAATCTATAATTTAAAGAATCAGATTTGTATCCTTTTTAGGTATAAGTTGAACATTTGCAAGCTTTTAACAATTTGGATTTTTTTTTTTTTGTATGATAATGCAAATATTTTAGTTAGAATAAGAGAAAATTCATTTGTAAATGTTTTAAGAATAATAGGTAAAATTTTATCTACACTTGATGCTATCTGGTATTTAATTTAAAAAATAATCTTTCAACAATCCGTTTTCTGAAATAAATTGGACTCATTTTTTTGCCACTAGCCGGTATCGCAGGTTGAGCAATAAGAGGATTTATAATAGTAAAGTTAGAAGCAAATTGGTTTGCAAAAATATTTGCTTTTTCTTTTAAATTAGTAATTAAATTGTTTTGATTGTTTTGAGCAAAAAGTATTAAAGATTTTGTACTAAATTGCAATGAATTTATTGTTATATAAATATTTTTGTTGTTTATGGAAAGCTAAAAAACTCGATTAGCTTTGTTTCTGTTAATCCAATCTTTTTCAGATTGTAATAGATTGTCAAAATGTTTACAATTTCTTATAATCTTATTTAGTCCGCTTGGAACAATTACTGATGTGTTCCTTAGCTTTTTGCTTCTTATTAACTACTTGTTTTGCCTGATTTGAGTACAAGTACTTTTGTTTTAATTGAATAACAAAAATTGAAACAAATTTGTTGATAACATTCTAAATAGTTTTTGTGAAATTTTTTGCTGCATTATGTAGATTCTTACAATATAAGCAATAAGTATCAAAACTAAAATGATTAAAAAAATTCTTCAATTTTACTATGTTTCTTTTAAAATAATAATAGATAAGTCGCGGTTTAGGTTTGATAATAATAAAAAAAAAAGTTTTAACAATAGAAGTAATAAGTGAATAATCTGAATTTTCTAAAGCAGCCTCAATAGTAGTTATTGTAATCTCTGGAATAGTTAAAATATGCATATCTAATAATCTTGATTCACCAAAAAGTTCTTAACAAGGAAAATATGTGAGTTGCTGAATAAGATGAATAAGATTATGAGAAGTAGCAAAAATCATAGTTTGTTATTCGGATAGTGTTGTAGAAAATAAGTGACTTGGCCATTCGGTTAATGTACATTAAATTTTTTTAACAAAACTATTTTAGCTTATCAATGATTACCTTAAAGAAACTTGTCAAAATTTTCAGAAAAGTCATCAAAAATGTTTAGAGTTGCATTATTTGTAAAACGCTAAATGCTTATTTCAAAAATAGTCTTATCAGGAAGAACAAATTCAAGAAATTCTTTAATATAACTAATGCCCTAAATATCGTAGATTGTCAGTCTAGAATATGCTTGTTGTTTGTGGATAAAGGCACAAACATCTTATTAGTCAGTAAATTAATGTTTGAGTTAATAATCGAAATCTACTAGATCACAAAAGTTTTAACAAGCTTCTTTAAAATAATCATAAAAAATCCGAATTAATTTTGGTAAAAAATTTTATAGTACATAATACTGAATGGTTAAGTCACTCATCTTCTACAACACTATTAAGTCAACAGCTATAATTTTTGCTGCTTATCATAATCTTATCCAACTTGTCCAGCAACCCACATATTTTCCTAGTAATGAACTTCTTGGTATCCAAAAATTATTAAATCTGTAACTTTCAACTATTCTAAAGATTACAACAAATACTGTTAAGGCTGCTTTAGGAAATTATGATCAATCACTTATTACTTCTGTTGTTGAAACTTTTTTTTCTAATAGTAGCAACCCTAATCCGCACCTTATATATCATTATTCTAAAATAAACATAATAAATTTTTTTTTTTTTTTTTTAAATTTAAATTATGATATTCATTCTTAGTGTATAAGTTACACTAAGAATCTACATGTTTCAGCATCTCACAAAAACTATTTAAAATATCATTAAAAAATGTTCCATTCTGTGTTATTAAATCAAAACAAAAGTACGTAACATTAATTCAGATAAAACAAGCAATTAATAAAATGTAAAAAACATTTAAGAAACACATAATTAATCGTTTCCAATAGACTAATCAAAATTATATCAAAAACTTGTAAACATTGTGACAATCTAATACAATCTGAAAAAAAAAAGGATTGACAGAATAAGCTAATCTAACTTCTCAGCTTCTTATAAACAACAAAAATTTCTATAAAACAATTAATACATTACAAGTAGTACAAAATTTTTGAAACTTCCTCTTCAAAATCAAACCAATCTTATTACTAATCCAAAAAAAAGAGAAAATTTTGTAAATCAGTTTGCTAATCTAAGTCTACTATTCAAAATTCTCCTATTCCTGTACCTACAATGCCGACTAGTAGTAAAATATTGAGTTCAATTTATTTTAGGTAACGGTTTATCAGAAGATGTCTTCTTAAATTAAATGCCAGAAAGACATCAGAAATTAATAAAATTCCACAAATTATTCCTAAAATATTTGCAAATAAATTAGCTCCCATTTTAACTAAAATATTTGCCTTACAATACAAAAATAAAACATTCCCAAACTGTTGGAACATTGCAATTATTCAACCTATATCTAAAAAAGGATACAAGTCCAATTCTTTAAACTATAGACCAATTGCAGTATTGTCCAATTTGCCTAAATACTTAAAAAAATAAATTAATTTCCACATTTTTAAATTTTTAAAACAAAATAACTTTATCTTAGATGTTCAATATTGATTTCGATCAAAAACGTTCAACAACAAATTTTCTAACTTATATTAGTCACAAACAGAATTCTACTTTAAACAAACTTGCAGTAGCAATATATTTTTAAAGCATTTCATAAAGTTTGTCATCCTAATTTTATCAACAAGCTACATTGTGTAGATCTTGATTACAAATCCGTAAATTTTATCAATAATTTTCTTGACAATAGAAGAATTATAGTTAGAATTAATAGTTTTAACTCTGACCTAAAAATCATAAATGTTGGTGTTCCTCAAGATTCTGTTCTTTTGCCAACTTCATTTTTAATTTACATTAACAAACTTCTTCAAATAACTAAAAATCCTATTCATAATTTTGCAGATAATAACACCCTTCATACTTCACACTTTCTAAAGACCATATTAACAAATATGGTAAAACGTCTTAAAGTTTCTAGGTTAAAACCTGTAACATTTATAAACAAAAACCTCAAAATAATATCTGAATAAAGCACTCCCAACATGGTCACTTTTAACTTAAAAAAACTCAACGTTTTACTGATTCAAAATCAAAATCCATGGTATCATCAGTACAAAATATTAAACTAAACAACAAATCCATATATAAATTTCTTCAATTTGTTTTCTATGAGTTACAATCTCACATAATCTTTACTGGAACGACCATGTTGTTGACATAACGTCAATAGTACCTAAAAACTAGGATTTCTTAAAAGGTGTACAAAAGTTTTTTACTTCTGCTCAACTTTTACATATAAATAAAACTTGCAGAAAGGAGGTTGCCGAATGCAAAAACAAAGAATACTGCATTGAATGCAAAGCATAAAGACACAGAACGAAAGAAAAAAGATGCCCAGCTACAAAGAAAAAAAAAATAAGAAAAACAAAAAAGAATATAGAACCCAGATAACTTGAAAGAGCACGAGGAGGAAATCGTATCACATAATGTATAAGTTTATACAAATAAACATAAGAAGGGAAAGAGAGGCTCACAATTTACTAATAGCAACAGCGGAGAAAATAGACCTAGTGCTAGTGAATCAACTAAAATAAAAACAAACTAAACGGTAAGTAGATAAGAGACAAAGATGCAGCAATTTTAGCTAAGGAGAAGTGTAGGGACAAGGTGCAAAGATGGGGAACACCAGTGTGGGCAAAAGTACAAAACATAATAGTATACAGCTGTTATATCAACCCAAATTGCGGTTTGGAATACTATCAAGAGTTGATAGAAGAATTAGAAGAAGAGAAAAAACAAAAAAAATATTGTAGGAGGAGATTTCAACGCAAAATCACCAAGATGAGGAAGCTACAAGAACGATTTATAAGGAAAAATCTTAGAGAAGAGCAGGGTTAAATCTTACAATTTGCAATAAAGGAAACAAACCAACGTTTGTAAGAGGAAGCTCAAAATCACATATTGACATTACCATAGCAACGTGGGAAATGACAAAAATAATAAATGAATGGACAGTGACAGAAAAGAAATCACTGAGTCTACTGAGTCTACTCAAACATATACAATACAAAGGAGAAAAGAAAACAGAAGCACACCAAAGAAGGCAAATGGAACGTAAGAAGAATAGACAAAGAAAAGATAAAAAGAGACATGAAATCAAAAATACAAAAGTATTGAAAAAAGATGCGAGAAGCAATTCTTAAGCACAGCGAAGAGAAAAAAAAAAACCATACTGGTGGCGTGAGGAAATAAAAGAATGCAGTAAAAAACAATATAAACAGAAAGGAAAGTCAAAAGGCAGAAAAGAAAAAGAGAAAACATAGAGGAAATAGAAGAGAAACTAAAAAATGTTGGAAAAAAATAATAGAATCTATAGACAAAAATCCTTGGAAAAAGCCGTACAAAATAGTGATGGAAAAATTGGGTAAAAAAGCAAAAGGAATCTTCTTAAAAGAAAACAAAGAAAAAGAAGTCATAATTAAAAAACTTTTTCCCAAGAAAAAACCAGTAGAAAAACCGGAAACAAAAGAAAAAGAAGAAACAGTTCCATGGCAACAGTGGAAGAGATAAAAAAGATCATAAAAGAATTACTTAACAACAAAGCACCAAGTCCGGACAAAATAACAAAAGCAGTGCTGCTTAGAAATAACTTAAATAATAATCAACAAATGCTCAATTAGTCAACTAGATAAGATAATTAAAAAAATCATTGTAAAAAAAATAGAAAAAAAAAAAATCTTAGAAGCTATAGAAAAAATAAAAACAATGCCACAATGCATAATTAAAGAATACTATATATACTATACTATAATAATAGCGTTGCACTTACAGAAACGTATTATAAGTAGTAATTATAGACGCAGCAAAGAAAAGAATGCTAAACAGGAAAACGATCAAGATAATATGAAGCTACTTACAAGATAGAAATTTAGTGATTAAGAAGAAAAGATTCAAACTGATTAAAGAACTACCCCAGGGCTCAACACTAGAACTTAATCTATAATAAGTTTCTTAGGATGAGGCTGTTGGAAAGCGTGACTACGTTGCACTAGTAGGTGAAAACGTAAAAATAAAAATATTAAAAACAGATTAAAAATAAAAGTTTGAAATTAACAACACAAAAACAGAGATAGATATCAACTGAGAGAACTGAAGGAGGCACAGATAGGATTCAGGTAAGTAATAACCATACAAAGAAAATCAAATACCTCAAATTGTTGCCGCAGACACATGAAAAGAGGCCAAAAACAGGAATACAATAAGAACAGCTACAAGAGCAAGCTTGTTAAGAATACAAAACAGTGTCCCAAAAAGCAACACCTCCCGCAAATATGATGCTTTTAACATCTAAAACTAAAAATTGAAAAAAAAAAAAACAATAAAAAAAGCAAATATAAGAACAAGAAAGAAGATGATGGAAAGATGGCAGAGACAGTGGAATAGAAAATAAAAGAACAAATTAACAAACAAACTAATCCCGGAGGTAACAGAATGAGTAGAAAATAAATCCAAAACGTGCTAAAGGATAAACCACCTAACTTTTAAAATTTGAATCGGCTATAAATAAAAATTAATAAATATTTTTTCCAAAATTATGAATTTATTAGAAAGATTGAACATTTTTATTTAAGAATGAAACTCAACATCATTCAAATGACTGCTACGGCTAGCTTGACAGTAACCCATCCGATTAACGCAATTTTGTAGTGCAATTTTGATTGATTGTGCCCCAATCGCATGAATAGCAACTTTGATTTCGTGATTTAAGGCATTAAACGTCTCTGGATGATTAGCGTAACATTTATCTTAAAGGTCTTTACACAAAGAAAATCCATCGGGGTCAAATCACAGCTCCTAGGCGGCCAATTGACATCAGCATTTTGGCTAATTATTTGATTTCCAAAAATAGTGCGCAAAAGATCGATGGTTACGTTGGCTGTATGGCAAGTGGACTCGTCCTGTTGAAACCAAATGTCATCCATTTAAACTCTTCAATTTTTGGAAACAAAAATTTGTTTAGCATAGCACAGTAACGTTTGCAATTAACAGTAACGGCGGCTCCTTGCTGATTTTCGAAGAAAAATGATCCAATAATGCCACCGGACCAAAAACCACACCAAACGGTTATTTGTTGTGGATGCATAGGCAGTTCAATAGTCATGTGTAGATTTTTTCATTTCCAAATGCAACAATTTTGCTTATTAACATAGCCTCCGAGATAAAAATGAGAATCAGAAAACACAATTTTTCGATAAAAATGCTCATCTTCGGCCAAACAATCTTTAGCCCATTAAGCAAACTAAAAACGCATCGGATGGTCATGAGGCTTCATTTCTTGAATTAATTGAACTTTGTAGGCTTTCAAACCAAAGTCTATGTTCATTATATTGTGTTCTTTCTTTTGTTTTAACTGTTTTAACGTTCCTTAAAATAGTTAACGTCAATCGTGACAGATTAAAAATTGATTAAATATTTTATCTGCTAGATAACTAACCAATAGCTTAGGGTGGACACGCTGATAGGAGATGGGGCAACTCTTTGTCCTAGGGTTAGGAAACTGGCCCTGAAGGCAGATGGATTTCAAAAACTACGGGATCAACGACACAGGAATGTAAAAGGCCCCAAGAAACCACCAACCACTATTTCTTAGTGAACAAGCGACATAGAAATAGTTGTACATCGGATATTCAGTCAGATCATAACCCAGTGGTAGGAGTATTCAAAGTAACAATAAAGAACGTAAAAAAGAAAACCGTTAACAAGTACAATTTTTGTAACCCATCAATAAAATGTAAAAGAGTATCAAAAAAGAACTTCTAAAACCAGATACTACTAAGAAGAAATGATGGATGACAGACAAAATCTTAGAACTAATAGAAAAGAGAAAAAATATAAGAGCAATAATTAAGGAAAAAATCAGAAAAACCAAAGAGTTAGAACTTAAAGATAACTGCAATGAAATCAAAAACCTTCAATCAAATTACGATAGCTTCAATGTACACCGGAAAATTAAAAAAGTTACAGAAAAAAATAAACTAAAAACAACAAATAAATTAGTAGATATCACAGAAAAAATATTCATCAATAAGATCGAAATTAAAGACACCTGAAAAAATCATATTATGACAATAGACCAGAGTCTACTTTCAAAGACGATGATGAAAGTCCAACAATTTTAGACAAAGAAGTGAAATTGCCACATCACCGTCAATCAGAAACCCATTGAGAAAGTAAATAAATTCACGTATCAAATAAAGAAAGCGAGAACTGTTTTCAACAGTAGAATCCCTACTAAAGGGCCACAACCTCACATTGCATACGAAGCTAAGAATTCTGCGGTGCTAAGTGTTTTTGGTTCATTTTTATGGAGTTTAATCGTGGACACTAACCGATGCTATAAGCAGGAAACTAAAAGCATTTGAAATGTAGTTATATTGAAGGATGTTGAGAGTTTTGTGGAAAGATTACTTAACCAACACTAAGATCCTTCACAGAATGCAGAAGGAGAAACAGGTTCTCAACACCATAAAATGCAAAAAACTCCAATACCTAAGGCATATTATAAAAAATAAAAGCAGATTCGAGTTACTGCAAAAATTGCAAAAAAATGAACTGTTGAAAGACGAAAGATATTATAGTTGAAGAATCTTTGAAAATAGTGACATGACAACCACCAAATTTTTCCGAGCAGCACTAAATAAAGTAATAATTGCAAGAATGGTTACGAACGTCCAGAACGGATAAGGAACTATAAAAAAAAAAATCAAAACAAATTAAAGAAGAAATTAAGAGAAAAAGAAATAAAACAAAACAGTTTATTAGAAGCGGATAAAGAAACTTAAGGAACAACAAAAATAAGAATCAAAAACATAAAAAAAGAAGAACACAATATGATGAATATGAAAGACAAACAAAGAAATATAATAACAAACAAAGAGAAAATCATGCAAAAATGGAGACATAACTTTAGTGGAGAAAATAACAAAAAAAGAAATAATAGAAACAGTAAAAAAACTGAAAAACAAAAAACTTGTAGGAATAGACAAAACATCTCCAAAGATAATTAAATACATAGAAAAAGAAGGAATATCACAATTAAAAGAGTTACTAAATGAAATAATTAAGAACAAAAAAACCTCAAAAGAATGAAACTTAAAAAACATACTTCCAATGCACAATAAATTGCAACAACTATAAGGGAATAACAATAACAAGTGTTGTCGACACAACAGGTGTTGGATTGCTAGTAAACAAAAAGCTAGTACACAACATAACAACATATAGAGACATATCACCAAGCATACCTTATGAAATGTGTTTGGATCAAAATGCATAATATGGTATAACAGTACACCTTTACGGAACAAAATAAAGCCCAAGATTTTACATGGATGCAAAATATATGTACAAAATAACAACAAAAAACAAATAACAACTTTAAAACAAATACAAAACAAGTTCTTAAAAACAAGCATTTGCTGAACAATAATTGCAATTTTAAGCAAGCCAGCAGAAACCCCTAATAATTTACAACAAAAAAATCAAATAATACACTGGAGCAAAAAATAAAGGTCACTTTAAAATTATGGCTTAGTTTTGGAATATTTTTGTACTGTATTTTGCACACTTAATTAAAAATTCAATGTTGAATCGTAAAGCATATTTATTGATTATTGCGTATTTTGAAAATATCACAAATTTACAGTTCAGACAATTTTGAATTTTTGTTCCTAGGACTAATATGGAACAAAAAAGATTAAAAAAAACTTATCACTAATAACGAGTACTACCTTCTTGTATTAATGACTGTTTAAAAACAACAAGGAACACTTTGAATCAAATTAAAGATCACATTTTGATTGATATTATTCCATTCCTGCAATAGCAACTGTCTTAGCTCTTGAGCAATTCCTAGAGCAGGTGTATGCTTTTGGATACGTTGTCCCAACTCATCCCAACTCATCCCAGACATGTTCTATGAGATTCATGTCCGGGGTGAAAACTGGCCAATAGAACCTTAAAATTCTCACTTCATCCAGATAATCTCTGACAACTCTGGCTACGTGAGGTCTAGCATTATCTTGCATAAAAATGCCGCGCACGCCCATAGACATAACGTGATCTTCAAAATCCTCCATAATGTTTCTGTGAGCTGTCAGAAAGACATGCTCTATAAAGACCAACTCTATGCGTGCCTTAGTAGAAATTCTTTCCCAAACCATAACCGACCCACCGCCAAATAAAAGTTTCTTATCAATACAAACTGAAGCGTATCTTTCTACGCGGCTTCTCCACACTTTCCGACGTCCGTCTAATTCATTGAGGCAAAAACGCAACACATCTGAAAACAGTACCCTGCTCCAGTCTTCATTATTCCATGACCGGTAATTTCGGGCACAAGCCAATCTTGCAACACGATGTAGGCGTTGTAAAGGTGAACTTGTAGCCATCTTTCTACAAGACAATCCAGCAGCCCAAAGTTATCTTCTAACGGTCCAATCACTAACATTTACATCTCTAACTTCATAAAGTTGATTTCGTAGATAAACTGCAAAAGCAGTTCTATTCCGCAAACTTGTAGACACCAAAAAAACGGTCATCCCTGTTTGTGGTAACTTTTTTTGGTCTAAACCTGATCTTCTGGTTATCAGCTCAGTATCCAAGTAACGCTAATACACCTTTTGTACATCACAAAACCTTGCAGTTTCACGTTTTCCTCGCCCATCTTCAATCGGCGCTATAATTCTTGCCACAACAATAGGGCTTAAAAGCATTATGACCTGTTAAGTACAGTACACCTAGAAAATGGCAAGTTTTGCAGAAAAAAATCAACACCAATTAAAAAAACCACAACAAAATGTAGGTATTTCAATTAGAGCAAAATAAATGCTGTTTTATAAAAGTCTGTAACACAGTGATAATAACTGACAGATTGATAACATTTGTCAGAAAATAAATCCTTAAACGCCTACTTTGGTTTACATATTGCAAACATAAAGTTAAAACAAAAAATTCCAAAAATAACTAAATTAAAAAATTGCATCAATATACAGAAGTTTAAAACGATTAACAACGTATTCAGTTAAAATAGTGCAACATGTCAAAAAAAAAATGATAAAGTGGAATAGTTTGTGCAATAACAATGAATTGTGCTATTAATATCATGTATTGTATGTTAATACCAACAATTTCCACTATAAACTTAATGAATAACTTCAATTTTCCATTTAAATGTTAATATAATATTTATTAGAACTAAAGCAAGCAAATAATAATGTTACACTTGCTGCTTTTGGCTTTATTTTTTGTACTAACCGTTGCAATTATTGCATTTTATTTAGAACGGTACAGAGTGTTCAAAGATGTTAATCTTAAAGGACCAACTCCATACCCAATTTTTGGAAACTCCGACATCATCAATGATAAAATAAGTAAGTTAGTTATAATTTACTAAAATTGAATATAATTCCTAATAATTAACAGAATTTTTACCAAAAATAACCAAAATGGGGGATATTTATGGAAAGGATTTGATTGCAAGTATGGGCCCACATAACTATGTTTTTGTAAGGGATGCTGAAACCGTTCGTTTTATAATGAATTCCTCAAAGTTTAACGAAAAAGATATAATGTATAAAACATTTAGTAGGTGGCTATGGTCGGGACTTTTAATCAGTAACGGTGAGTTATAAGAAATAAATTAAAATTAAATTAAATGAATTGTTTCAGGAAAAAAATGGTCGCAACGTAATAAGCTAATAGCTCCAACTTTTAAATTTAATATTTTAAAAGGTTTTATTGAAACATTTGAAACAGTAGGCGAAATATTTATAAAGAAATTTGCTGAAAAAGCTGATGGAAAAACATCTTTCGATGTTTATCATATGACAACACTATTTACTCTTGATGTGATTTGTGGTAAATTATATTACCAAAAAATTATAACTAAATTTATAAATTAATTTACAGAAACGGCAATGGGTGTTTCCATTAATGCGCAATTAGATTCAAATTCGGAATACGTACTTAATGTTAGAAAAGTACTAAATTTTATAGTTGATAGAGGTTTTTCAGTACCAAAATTTATCGATTTCCTTTACTTCTTTTATCCAGCCTATTGGGAAGAAAAAAGAGTTACTAAAAAAATTCACGAAGCTACTCATAAAATGATTGCTGAAAGGAAAGCTAAAAATCTAAATTTTAATGAAGGTATCACGCGTGATGAACATGGAGTTAAACAAAAAATGGCGTTACTTGATATGTTACTGAAAAGTACTATTGATGGAAAACCGTTAAGTGATGATGATATACGTGAAGAAGTTGATACGTTTTTATTTGCGGTAAGTAAAAGGTTGTTTATTTTAATTTATTAATATTAATAATAAAATCGATTATCATCATAGGGTCATGATACAACCGGCTCTGCAATTTCGTTTGGTCTTTATGAATTGTCAAAGTATCCTGAAGTACAAATTAAAATTTTAGAAGAACAAGAAAATATCTTTTTAGGTGAAAAACGACAGGCAACTTTTGATGATTTGCAACGGATGACCTATTTGGATTTAGTTATTAAAGAGATATTGAGGTTATATACACCAATTCCAATGTTTGGTAGAGTTATACGTGAAGATATAAAATTTGGTAAGTACTTTTTCATTTTTAAATAAATTTTAATAAAAATTTGTTGCAATTTACTCAACAATTTAGCAGTAGGTTATGTAAACCATTACAAGCACGCAAATCTCCATTAAGTTGCGCATCTCTTGACACTTATTTTATCACAGAATAATTTTGAAAAATAATAAATTAGTGGTCTTATATTCTTATTAATATAATACACAAATTTACAGTTCAGACAAAATTTGAATTTATGTTCTTAGGGCTAATATGGAACAAAAATTATGAAAAAAGCTTATCACTAATAACAAGTATTACTCCCTCTTGCATTAATGGCTGCTTGAAGTCGACAAAAGACACTTTAAATTAAATTAATGATCACATTTTGATCAATATTATTCCATTCCTGCAATAGCAACTGTCTTAGCTCCTGAGCAGTTCTTAGAGCAGGTGTATGCTTTTGGATACGTCGTCCCAACTCATCCCAGACATGTTCTATGGAATTCATGTCCGGGCTGAGAGTTGGTCAATCAAACCGCAAAATTCCCACTTCATCCAAATAATCTCTAACAACTCTGGCTACGTGAGATCATAGCTCTCGCCCATAGTTGCCATAAAGGGCATAACATAATCTTCAAAAACCTCCATAATGTATGTGTGCTTCGATAGAAATTCCTGCCCAAACCATAACCAACCCACCGTCAAATGGAAGTCGCTCATCAATACAAACTGAAACGTATTTTTCTCCACGTTTTTTTCTTACATTCCGACGTCCGTCTGATCCGTTGAGGAAAATACGCAACTCATCTGAAAGCATTATTCGGCTCCAGTCCTCATTATTCCATAACCGGTGATTTCGGCCAAAAGCCAATCTTGCAACACAATGTCGGCGTTGTAAAGGTGAACCTGTAGCCATATTTCTACAAAACAATTCAGCAGCCAGAAGCCTTCTCCTAACGGTCTCCTAACATTTACATCTCTAACTTCATGTAGTTGAATTCGTAGATAAACTGCAGAAACTGTTCTATTCCGCAAACTTGTGGACACCAAAAAAACGGTCATCTTTGTTCGTGGTAATTTTTTTCGCCCAGATCCTGATTTTCTGGTTATCAGGCCAGTATTCAAGTAACGCTGAAACACTTTTTGTACAGTGCAAACGCTTTACCAACAATCCTTGCAGTTTTTCACGATTTCCTCGCCCATCTTCAATCGACGCTATAATTCTTGCCACAACAATAAGACTTAAAGGCATTATGACAATATCTAAGCTTGCTTTAAAGGTATTTTAAGACAATTAGACATTTTTCTAACTTACATTAATAGTATTCTACCAAATATTAAGTTTACAGTAGAGACCAAAACTCAGAATAGAATTAACTTTTTTGACTTAACTATATGTCATTAAACAAAAATGATATCTGCGTATTCTCCGTTGCTTAACAGCATTTTTATCAAATTTCACTAACCAAACCAAAAAAAATCGATTTAAACTAGAATTAAAAAAACATTACCGCTCTTTCAGATTACACCATTCAGCTAGTACTTTAGCAAATCATATTTTAGAAAATAGTTACATATTCCCAGATATTTATTGAATTATTTATTTCAATGCCTTTCTACCTTTTAGGGTAAAGCGTGAGGAGTATTATTGATTTATATATAATTTACGCCATTTTTTTCTATCCTTGGCTATTTCCTTTATTTCTTTCCAAGTGTTCCCTTTTCTGTGGCCTTTTCTTTTATTTCACTGTTCCATTTTTTTCTGGGTCTCCTTTTTTTTGTTTTCCCGTTACTTTTGTCTCATATTTTCTTGACTAATTTTTCTAATATGTCCATCCTATCTGGTTTGACCTTCCTTAACTTTTTCTTGAATTGGTTTTATTTGTAAATTTATCTTGTATGTCTCATTTCTTATTTTATCTTTTCTTGTCTTGTTTTCAATCTCCCTAAGAAATCTCATCTCCATTGCATTTATTTTTTTTAATTGTTTTCTTGTCATGGTCTATTGTCATCTATTTTTTTTGTTTAATTTTCCGTTGTTCTGTATTATGGTTTCTAGGTATCTGTATTGTTCAACCTGTTCTATTATTTTTATTATGGGATTCTGTTTTTCTCTTGCATTTATCATGGTCTTTGAGTTATCATAGTTTTCATGTTTATTTTCTTCAGATTCCTCTATTATTTTCATGTTATGTTGTAGATTTTCTTCTGTCTTTGCAATCACTGCTATATCGTCTGCAAATAGTAATTCTGCTATTTTTGTTATTTCCCGCTTCCAATATCCAATTTTTAGCATTTTTTTTTTGCTTGATTTATCGCTTTATCTAAAACAATTGAAAGTAGCAATAAGTGCATAGCTATTCTCAATTGTTGCACGCTTCCTTGCTACATCCCTTCCTTCAATATGAATTCTTTTGATTCTTCGTTGTTTTTTCTTACTATGTTCCTGTTTTCTGTGAACATGTTCTTAATTACTTTTATTATTTCCTTCTTAATTCCTCTCTCTCTCCTAGTTCTTCCCATTTATCTTCACTTTTGATCTGACCCTGTCAATTGCTTTTTAAAGGTCAACAACCTTTCTATTATTTTTTATCATCTTCTTACTTTACTGTCTTATTATAAATATCAGATCCTGTGTGCTTCTTTTTTTTCTAAATCCACATTGGCTGTCTTCTAATGTTGTTTTTAATTTGTATCTCATCCTTTTTTCTATGCATCTTGCTTGTTATGCTCGTTTGTGTAATTCCGTTGTTATATCATCTGTTTCTGGTGCCTTTCTGTTTAATTTCTTAACTGTTTCTATTACTTTGTTTTTTTAAATTTTTTCTACTTCTTCCGTTCTTCTGTCCTGTATCACTCTTTCATTTTCTCTTGTTTTGTTTTCTTCTACTTCTCTTTCTGTTAGTTCTTGAAAGTATTGTTTTCATTATCTTGTCTTCTTCTTTATATTCATCATATTGTGTTCTTTCTTTTTTCATAGATATTTTAACGTCCCGTAAAGTAGTTTTTGGTTCCGGTAGAAGTTCTCATTCATTTCTTTTCTAAATTTTGTTTATAATTTAATCTTTTCTTCTTATATTATTCTTTATATTTTATTTCTTTATTCTTTGTATTTTTCATAATCTTCTTTTTTTTGTTTGTATTTTCCATTTTTTTGTCCCTTATCTCTTTCTTGATTTCCTCTGTCCACCAACTAGTTTTGTTTATATCATTGTTTGCAACTTTTGTTGTTCCACAGCTTTCGTTAGCAACTTCTAGTATAATTCGTTTAAACGATCCCCTTTTTCTTCTATGCGCGCTCTTTTTATTCTCTTTAATTTTTATTGTAGTATCTTTTAAATATCCAAAACATAGGAAACATCTAAATCCGCAGAGGTGTGTGCTTTTGCCAACCTTGTTTAACATATACTCAGAGAAAATATTTAAGGAGGCGCTGGATGAAGTGGAAAAAGGAATATGGATCAACGGCGAGATAATTAACAACTTAAGATATGCGGACGACTCTGTTATATTGGCAAGTACAGTTCAAGAACTTCAGCTGATGATGCATAAGATGAAATTAGTTAGCGAGAAGTATGGAATCGATCTCAATCTCAAAAAGACCAAATATATGCTTGTCAGTAAAGATAATCTATTACAGCGGACGATACTTCTCAATATAATACACATATCTAGGCACATGCGTGAATAAACTCTGGGATAGTTTAGTAGAAATCAAATGCAAGATAAAAAAAGCAGGATCGACATTTATCCAGATGAGAAAAGTTTTCACTTGAGGACGCAAATTAAGATCAAAATGTTGCGCTGCTACGTTTTCTCAACACTAATGTACGGCGTCGAATCCTAGACCCTATCAAAGGAGGATACAGAAAAACAACTGGAGGCCTTCAAACTATGGACATATCGTCGTATCCTGAATATCTTATGGAAAGAGCACATTAGTAATGAGGAGGTTTTTCAGAGAATGAGCAAAGAACAGGAAGTATTAAAAGCTGTAAAGGTTAGGAAATTGAAATATCTCAAGCACGTAATGAAGCATAGTGATAGATACACAATACTCCAACTGATTCTGGAAGAAAAGGTGATGGGAGAAGAGGACCAAAAAGACAAATTTCATGGCTTCAAAATCTACACCAGTGGTTTGACATGACTCGCTGCAACTTTTTCGCAGTGCAGAGGACAAGGAAAAGATTATTATGATGACTTCTAATATCCGGAGCGGATGAAGCACGCCAAGAAAAAGTATCTTTTGGTATTTGTTTTTCTTTTAGTTTGTAAATTTTTATCTTTATCTTGACTTTTTGTCTGGTTTAACTTTTTCTTTTCATTTCATTTATATAGTAAATGGTGGTCGCTTCCTATTTTTGCCTGTTTTGTTACTTTTACATTTTTTACCTTGTTCCAGTTGTTTCCTTTAATTAGGTAGTAGTCGATGATTGATTTCTCGTTCCTGGTTAGTTGTGTTTTTGTGTATTTGTAAATTTTGCTGTGTGAATTTGGTGATTGTTACTACCAGATTGTTTTCGATGCATAGTTAAATCAATTTTTTTCTATTGTCATTTTTTATTTCTTTTTTCATTTCCTATTACTTTGTCAATTTCCTTACTTTGTTGTCCTACTCTCCCATTTAAGTCTTCCAGTATCATTATGTTTTTTTTCTTGTTGTAATTTATTAAAAAAAAATGTTTTTCTCTTCTTTTTTGCGTATATTATAATGTTCTATGTTTCATTCTCTACTAGCTTTATTTCTACTGTAATAATTCTTTCATTTATGTGTTTTTCTCGTATTGTATTTTTTATTCTTTCTGGAGCTGTTATCATTTCTACTTCTCCGTTTGCTTTTTCCTTTTCCTTTACTCCTGTCCACATTAACCAGTATCCTCTATGTATTCTTACTATCCATTGCCCTTTCTTTTTTGTTTCCGTTATTCCTAGTATTTTTATTTTTTGGTTTATCATTTCTTCCACCAGTTCTGCTTATTTTCCCATGTATCCTCTTATGTTCCAAGTTCCTGATTTTTTTTTTCTTTATTTTTCTTTTTTCTCTCTCTCTTTTTTTCCTTTTCTGTTCCTTTTCTGTTCGTTGATCGCTGTCGTGTTTATCTTCTTCCTTGTACCATTCCCTCGCCGTGTCTTATTGGGTATTTTTTCCTTTTCTTTTCGCTGTTTTCTTGTTACTTTTTTGAAGCTTTATCTCTTTATTCCATCTATATTCCTCTTCATTAATTGTTAATTTTTAATATCCAATTCTTACGCTCTTGCCATTCGCTATTTCTTCTCTTGCTATGTCTTGAATTTCTTTTAATACAAATTTTTCTTTATGTATTAGGTCATTGTTAATGTGAACCCTGGTCAATTTCAGATTTCTTTGGGCTTTTATTATCTGTTGTTTTGTTTTCCATGTTCCGGCTTCAACTCTTATTGTTTGTTTTTCTTTATGTATCAGGTGCGCTTTCCCTATATTAAATTCAATCTGTAATTTTTTTTTCAAAAAGTTCTCTACTTTTTTTTGTTCTTCATTCTCATTTGTTTTTATGTCTGTTATTTTTTTTTTCTGTCTTTCCTTTGTTTTCTAGGTTTTCGATTTTTTGTAACATCTGTATTTTTTCTTGCTAACACTTCACTACTTTATCCTTCATTTCCTTCTTTAGCACTCTAGTTTCTTCTTTTAGTTTTTTTGTGTTTTTTGCCATCTCTTTCATTACTTCTTTGAATATAGATTTTAGTTCCTCCATTTCTGTAAAAAATTTCTGTATTTGTAATGCCTTTAAAGTATTCTCTTTGTGTTTTATCCTTTTTTTTATTTTCTATATTTCCTTTATTTCACTGTTAAATTGCTTTTCTACTGTCGTTTTACTTTCTTTCTCTATTTTTCTTAGTTCTGGAGATCTTAATATTTTTTTACTTTTTTGAAATTCTTTTTTAGGGCTATCAATTACTTCTCTATTATTTCCTCTTTCTCGTTTTGAATTCATTTGTCAAAAAATAATACGTGGCATAGATAAAATAAACGTAAAACGGAATCAAAGTGAAAAACCAATTTACTTTTTCATATAAAAAACCTACTAATTAAAATTAATAAATAAGAAATTCGTCTGAATAAAATACCGGCTTAAAAAAACCAAGAACAAAAAACAAAGAAGAATGAGACTCTTAAAGAGATTAAAAAATAAATGAATTTTATGACGGAACAATTTGAAGAAGGAAGGAACCATAATGAAGAAATAAGAAAAACACTAAGAAATAGCTAAATGCAATAAAACAGAGCTAGATCAAATTAAAAACAATATTTTTATATCAGATGCAATCAAACAAGATGAAAAATAAGATACTATGGAGATAATTAAAAAAATATTTACATCTATTGATATAAATATAGAAAAAAAATGAAGTATACGAATAAATAAAACGAAGACAGCTCCAATATTAGTCAAACTAAAATCAACAAAAAATTGAAAACAAACCATAGCTGCAACAAAAAAAAAGAATCAATCAAAACAAAAAAATGAAGATTAAAAGGTAAAAATACTAAAATTTACATATCAAAACAATTATCCCAGGCAAATAACAACTTACTCTACAAAACAAAACATTAAAAAAAAACATGAATCCGATGGATAAACCAATAACAATTAAAGGAATAGAAGATACACTGGCAAACAAAAAACAGAAGTTGTTTTAAAATTATGACTTAAGACACACTAAATTAAAAATTCAATGTTGAATCGTAAATTTATTGATTTTATTGCGTATTTTGAAAGTATCACAAATTTACAGTTCTAACAAACAAAGTTCAAATTTTTGTTCCTCGGACTAATATGGAACAAAAAATATGGAAAAAACTTATTACTAATAACGAGTATTACCCCCTTCTTGCATTATTGACTGCTTGAGTCAACGAGGAACACTTTTAATTAAATTAAGGATTACATTTTAATCGATATTATTCCATTCCTGCAATAGCAACTGTCTTAGCTCCTGAGCAGTATTTAGAGCAGGTGTATGCTTTTGGATACGTCGCCCCAACTCATCCCAGACATGTTCTATGGAATTCATGTCTGGGCTGAGAGTCAGTCAATCAAACTGCAAAATTCCCACTTCATCCAAATAATCTCTGAAAACTCTGGCTACGTGAGATCATAGCTCTCGCCCATAGTTGTCATAAAAGGCATAACATAATCTTCAAAAACCTCCATAATGTATGTGTGTTTTGGTAGAAATTCCTGCCCAAACCATAATCAACCCACCGCCAAATGAAAGTCGCTCATCAAAACAAACTGAAGCATATTTTTCTCCACGTCTTCTTCATACTTTCCAACGTCCGTGTGATCCGTTGAAGAAAAAGCGCAACTCATCTGAAAACAGTACTCGACTCCAGTCCTCATTATTCCATGCCCGGTGATTTCGGCTAAAAACCAATCTTGCAACACGATGTCGGCGTTGTAAAGGTAAACCTGTAGCCATCTTTCTACACAACAATCCAACAGCTCAAAACCTTCTTCTAACAGCCCATTCACTCACATTTACATCTCTAACTTCATGGAGATAATTTCGTAGATAAACTGCAGAAGCTCTTCTATTCCGCAAACTTGTGGACACCAAAAAATCGGTCATCTTTGTTCGTGCTAACTTTTTTTCGCCCCCTAATTTTCTGATTATTAAGCCAGTATCCAAGTAACGCTAAAACACCTTTTGTACAGTACAAAAGCTTTACCAACAATCCTTGCAGTTTTTCACGTTTTCCTCGCCCATCTTCAATCGACGCTATAATTCTTGCCACAACAATAGAATTAAAAGGCATTACGACAATATCTTAACTTGCTTTAAACGTATTTCATGACAATTAGACATTTTTCTAACTAACATTAATAGTATTTATTCTAGTATTAAGTTTACAGTAGAAACCAAAACTCAGAATAAAATTAACTTTTTAGACTTAACAATATGTCACTAAACAACAATGATATCTGCGTATTCTCTGTTGTTTAACAGCATTTTTATCAAATTGCACTAACCGAACCAAAGAAACTGATTTGAACTAAAATTAAAAAAACATTACCGCTTTGTCAGATTACGCTATTCAGCTAGTACTTTTGCAAATCATATTTTAGAAAATAGCAATACATTCCCAGATATTTATTTATTTATTTATTCCATTGCTTTTCTACCTTTCGGTGTGAGGCGTAAGGAGTATTATTGATTTATATAATATTCTCACAATTTCTTCCTATCCTTGGCTATCTCGATTATTTCTTCCCAAGTGTTTCCTTTTTTTGTGGCTTCTTCTTTTATTGCGCTGTTCCATTATTTTCTGGGTCCTTCTTTTTTTGTTTTCCCGTTACTTTTGTCTCATATTTTATTGACTCATTTTTCTAATATGTCCATACTATCTGATTTGGCCTTCAGTAATTTTTTCTTGAATTGGTTTTATTTGTAAATTTATCCTGTGTGTATCGTTTCTTATTTTATCTTTTTTATTTTGTTTTCGATCTTTCTAAGAAATCTCATCTCTATTGCATTTATTCTTTCTATTTGTTTTCTTGTCATAGTCTATTGTCATTTATTTCGTTGTCTAATTTCCCGTTGTTCTGTATTATATTTTCTAGGTATCTGTATTGTTCAACCTGTTCTATTATTCTTATTTTGTGATTCAGTTTTTCTGTCGCAATTATCATGGTCTTTATTTTTTAATAGTTTTCTTGTTTATTTTCTTTAGTTACTCCTCTATTATTTTCATGTTATGTTGTAGTTTTTTTTCTGTCTCTGCAATCACTGCCATATCGTCTGCAAATAGTAATTCTGTTAATTTTGTTATTTCCATCTTTCAATATCCTATTTTTAGCATTTTTTTCTTTGCAATAAGTGCATAGCTATTATCAATTGTTGCACGCATCCTTGTTACACCCGTTTCTTCGTTAAGAATTCTTTCGATTCTTCGTTGTTCATTCTTACTATGTTTATGTTTTCTGTGAACATGTTCTTAATTACTTTTAATTATTCCTTCTCAAATCCTTTCTCTTCTAATTCTTTTCATATATCTTCTCTTTTGATCTGATCCTGTCAAATGCTTTTTCAAGGTCAACAATCTTTCTATTATTTTTTATCATCTTCTTACTTTACTGTCTTATTATAAATATCAGATCCTGTGTGTTTCTTCCTTTTCTAAATTCACATTGGCTGTCCTCCAATGTCATTTCTAATTTGTCTCTCATCTGTTTTTCTATGAATCTTGCTTGGTATGCTCGTTAGTGTAATTCTGTCGTTATATCATCTGTTTTTGGTGCTTTTCTGTTTAATTTCTTAATTGCTTTTATTACTTTGTCTTTTTTAATTTCTTCTACTTCTTCCGTTCTTCTGTCCCGTATCAATCCTTAATCTTCTCTTGTTTTGTTTTCTTTTACTTCTTTTTCTGTTAATTTTTGAAAGTATTGCTTCCATCTTTTCTTTATCTTGTCTTCTTCAGTTATTATTTTTCTTTCATTTTTATTTTTTATGTTCATCATATTGTGTTCTTTCATTTTTCTTAGATGTTTTAACGTTCCGTAAGTTCTCATTCATTTATTTTCTAAATTTTGTTTAATCTTTTTTCTTTTATCATTCTTTTAATTTCATTTCTTTTTTCTTTGTATTTTTCATAGTCTTCTTTTTTTTGTTTGTAGGTATTTTCAATGTTTGTTGTCCCTTGTTTCTTTCTTGATTTCCTCTGTCCACCAACTAGTTTTTTTTATATCTTTGTTTGATATTTTTGTTGTTCCATAGCTTTTTTTAGCAGCTTCTAGTATAATTCGTTTAAACGTTCCCCTTTTTTATTCTATGCGTTCTTTTTATTCTCATTAATTTTTTTTGTAGTATCTCTTAAATATACAAAGCATAAAAAATATCTAAATTCGCAGAGGTGTGCTTTCGCCAACCTTGTTTAATATATACTCGGAAGAAATACTTAAAGAGGCGCTGGATGGATGGAGGAAAGAATATCGATCAACGGTGAGATAATTAACAATTTAAGATATGCGGACGACTCTGTTATATTAGCAAGTACAGCTCAAGGACTTCAGCTGATGATGCATAAAATCAAATTAATCAGCAAAAAGTACAGAATCAATCTCAATCTCAAAAAGACCAAATATATGCTTGTCAGTAATGATAATCTATAACAGCGAACAATACTTCTTAATAACAAAACCATAGACCAAGCATATATGTTTCATCTATTGCCAACTCTAGTCTTCTTTTAATATTTCTATGATTACCTCTCTAACTACTAGTACTTTACTTTGTCCGCAAATTTCGATTGCCTCATCCAAAGTAGCACATTTCATAGCTTCATATTATCTTGATAGTTTTTCTGATTTTTTTGCTTCCCATAACATGTGTTCTGAATGTCTAACGCTGTTATCTTTTTCTTTGCGTTCTACTGTTTGCTTTTATTTTTTATAACTCCTAAGGTTTTTCTTCTTTTGGTAAATTCGTATTATTTTTATCCCATCTTCGTTTTTCTTTGCTTAATGACTTTATTCATTACTTTAGCTAGTGTGTTGATTAATTTTTCTGCTTTCTTTTTCTCAATCAGTACAAGGGTGACTTTTTTCCAGCATCTTAGAAAAGTTTCTTTTTTTAGGCATCTGTTGGTTATTTAAATTGTTTCTGCTTTGTTCCCATCTAGCACTGCTTTCACAATATCTGTTGTTAATTTGTTTAAACTTGGTGCTTTGTTGTTGAGCAATTCATTTATGGTTTTCTTGGTCTCTTCTGCGGTAGAAAACATTTTTTTTTTTTTTTTTAATTTAATATGCAATAATTAGGAATTACCTAATAAGTCACAACAACACAAAAATACCTTTAAATTTCAACCAATAAAACCGCACTTGATAAAGCTATCTAATTAAAAACTAAATTTAATAAGTCTGTGAACATTGACCTTGAATAATTGCGGTTTATAAGTTTTAGGAAAAACTGATTTTGGAAGTTTATTCCATGTTTCAATAGTACGGATAAAAAAATCTTTTAAAAGTGTCGGTCTTACATCTCTGAACTGTCAGTTAATATTTTTTTAAACTCTTAGTAAGTCTTATATAACGAGTAAGAATTTGATTAGATGGCAAATATCTTGTACTTTGTTTGAATAATTTCTATAAAAATATTTATAGAAAATGCAATCAAATGCAACATTACGACGGTTTTGTAAAATATTTAAATCATTACTCAATTTTAAATCAATATTGATCCGAATAATTCGTGTTTAAATAAAATTTAGAAAAGATAGCGTAGTTTCAGATGCGCCTCAACATGCTTGGGAACAATATTGAATATAAAACCAAATAAAAGTTTTATAATAATGGAAAAACTAAACAGATGAAAAAAAAAATGGTTTATATCTATTAAAAAATAATAGTTTTTTAGATAATTTCAAAGTTATATAAACAACAAAGCCATTCCTAAAAAGATGATGGAAAAATGTAACCCCTTAAAAACAAATTAAAAAAAAATTAGATATAGATTTGTTGTTTAGATTAATGATTGATACTGATAATACTTGGATTTTAATTTTGAAACAGTAAAAAGTTAAGTTTTTTTAGACTTAATATTAACCAAGTTAGGAGTACTCTATTCTGATATTGTTTTCAGATCTTTGTTTTAAAATGCCACAAATTTTAACTTAAAAACTTAAAGACGCTCTGCCATATTTGTCGATGGTCTTTGGAAAGTATAAAAGTATAAAGGGTACTATCATCTGCAAAACTACAAATAAAACATTTAATTATTTAAAAAAAATCATTAATGTAAATTGAAAATAAAGTTGTCAAAAGAGATCCTTGGAGAAAACCAGCATTTATGATTTTGGGGTCAGAGTTATAACCATCAATTTTAACTATAATTTTTCTGTTGTAAAAAAAAGCTATTGATTAGGCTTACAGATTTGTAATCAATTCTTATACAATAAAGCTTGTTTATAAAATTAAGAAATTATACCCTATCAAATGATTTATAAATGACTACAGTTACTGCAAACATTTTTCCAAGTTTGCCTAAAGTTGAATTCCATTTGTGACTAACATAAGTCAAAAAAAGTAGTCAAAGGTTTTTATTGAACCCATATTGAGTATCTGAGATAAAATTATTTTGTTCTAAAAACTTGCCAATGTGGAAATTAATATAATTTTCAAAGATTTTTGACTGATTGGATAATAAAGCAATTACTATAATTTAAAAAATTAGATTTGCGTCTTTTTTAGGTAAAAGTTAAACATTTGCAAGCTTTTAACAAATCGGAAATGTTTTTTTCTGTATAATAAAGCAAATACTTTAGTTAAAATAAAAACTAATTCATTTGTGAATGTTTTAAGAATAATAGGTAAAATTTCATCTACACCTGATGCTATCTGGTATTTAATTTAAAAAAATATCTTTTAACAATCTGTTTTTTGAAATAAATTGGACTCATTGTTTTGCCACTAGCCGGCATCGCAAGTTGAGCAATAAGAGGCTTTATAATAGTAAAGTTAGAAGCAAATTGGTTTGCAAAAATATTTGCTTTTACTTTTAAATTAGTAATTAAATTGTTTTAATCGTTTTGAACAAAAAGTATTAAAGATTTTGTTCTACCTTGCAATGAATTTATTGTTATATAAATATTTTTGTTGTTTATAGAAAACTAAAAAAATTAATTAACTTTGTTTCTGTCAATCCAATCTTATTCAGATTGTAATAGATTGTCACAATGTTTATAATTTCTTATAATCTTATTTAGTCTGTTTGGAACAATTACTGATGTGTTCCTTAAATGCTTTTTGCTTCTTATTAACTACATCTTTTGCCTGATTTAAGTACAGGTACTTTTGTTTTGATTTAATAACAAAAATTGAAACAAATTTTTTGATGACATTTTAAATAGTTTTTGTGAGATTGTGTGCTGCAATATGTAGATTCTTAGAATATAAGCAAAAGTATCAAAACCAAAATTATTAAAAAAATCTTTCAACTTTACTATGTTCATTTTAGAATAATGATAGATGAAGCACGGTTTAAGATTAGTAAAAATAAAAAAAAAAGTTTTAACAATAGAAGTAATAAGTGAATAATTTTAATTTACTAAAGCAGCCTCAACAATAGTTATTGTAATCCTGGAATAGTTAAAATATACATATCTAATAATCTTTGTTCATCAAGTAGTCCATAACAAGAAAAATATGTGAGTGAATTGCTGAATAAGTTGAGTAATATAATAAGAAGTATCAAAAATTATAATTTGTTATTTAAATAGTGTTCTAGAAGATAAGCGACTTGACCATTCAGTATAAAGTACATTAAAATTTTTTAACAAAATTATTTTAACTTATCTATGATTACCTTAAAGAAGCTTGTCAAAATTTTCAGAAAAGTCATCAAAAAAGTTTAGAGTTGCATTATTTGTAAAACGCTAAATGCCTATTTCAAAAATAGTCTTATCAGGAAGATCGAGTTAAAGAAATAATTTAATATAACTAATGCAATAAATATCGTAGATTGTCAGTCTAGAATATGCTTTCTGTTTGTGGATAAAAGCACAAACACCTTATTAGTCAGTAAATTAATGTCTGAGTTAATAATCAGAATTTACTAGATTACAAATTTTTTTACAAAGCTTCTTTAAAATAATCATTAAAAAATTGAAATAATTTTGGTAAAAAACTTTATAGTACATAATACTGAATGGTTAAGTCACTCATCTTCTACAACACTGTCAGGTCAACAGCTATGATTTTTGCCGCTTTCATAATCTTACCCAACTTGTTTAGCAACCCACATATTTTCCTCGTAATGGACTTCTTAGTATACAAAAATTATTAAATCTGTAGCTTTCAACTATTCCAGAGATTACAACAAATACTGTTGAGCTGCTTTAAGTAATTATGATCATTCACTTATTACTTCTGTTGTTGAAACTTCTTTTTCTAATAGTAGCAAACCTAAATCGCACTTTATATATCATTATTCTGAAATAAACATTATAAAAATAAAAGATTTTTTTAATGATTTCAATTATGATATTCATAACTTATACACTAAAATCCCACATGTTTCAGCATCTCACAAAAACTATTTATAATATCGTGAAAAAATGTTCCATTCTTTGTTATTAAATCAAAACAAAAGTACGTAACCTTAATTCAGACAAAACAAGCAATTTATAAAATGTAAAAAACAATTAAAAAACACATTATTAATCGTTTCTAATAGACTAAACAAAATTATATCAAAAGCTTGTAAATATTGTGACAATCTAACACAATATGAAAAAAATTAAACTGACAGAACAAAGCTAATAAAACTTCTCAGATTTTTATAAACAACAAAAATTTCTATAAAACAATTAATACATTACTAAGTAGAACAAAATCTTTAAAACCTTCTCTTAAAAATGATCTAAACAATCTTGTTACTAATTCAAAAAAAGCAGAAAAATTTGCAAACCAATTTGCTAATCAAAATCTACTATTCTAAATTCTCCTACTGCTGTACCTACAATGTCATCTAGTAGTAAAATAATGAGTTAATGAATGAATTAATTTTAAGCAACGGTTTATCAAAAATAGTATTCTTAAATTAAATACCATAAAAACATCAGGAATAGATAAAATTCTACCAATTATTCCTAAATCATTTGCAAATAAATTATCTCCCATTTTAACTGAAATATTTGCCTTATTATACAAAAATAAAACATTCCCAAATTGTTGATATATTGCAAATGTTCAACCAATACCTAAAAAATAGGAGATAAGTCTGATTTTTTAAATTATAGACCAACTGCATTATAGTCCAATTTGTTAAAATACTATAAAAAATAAATTAATTTCCACATTTTTAAATTCTTAAAACAAAATAAATTCATCTTAGATGTTCAATATTGATTTCGATCAAAAACGTTCGACAACCAATTTTCTGACTTATATTAGTCACAAATAGAATTCTACCTTAGACAAATATGGAAAAAATCTTGCAGTAACAGTATATTTCTAAAACATTTGATAGGGTTTGGTATCCTATATTTATAAACAAGCTCCATTGTGTAGGTCTTAATTACAAATCCGTAAATTTTATCAATAATTTTCTTGACAATAAAAAAATTATAGTTAAAATTGTTAGTTTTAACCACAAAATCGTAAATCCTGATATTCTTCAAGATTCTGCTCTTTTGCCACTTTTATTTTTAATTTACATTATAAACTTTTTCAAATAACTAAAAATCCAATTCATAGTTTTGCAAATAATAACACCCTTCATACTTCACACTTTCTAAAGACCATATTGACAAATATGGTAAAGCGTCTTGAAGTTTCCAGGTTAAAACCTGTAACATTTATATACAAACACCTTAACACAATATCTGAATAAAATGAAGTGGTCACTTTTAACTCTAAAAAAAATTAACTTTTTACTAATTTGAAATCAAAATGCAAGGTACAACAAATCCATATCAAAATCATCTTCAATTTGTTTTCTAGGAGCTATAATATTACATAATCTTCTTTTGAACGACCATGTTGTTGACATAATAGTACCTAGAAACTAAAATTTCTTAATAGATGTAAAAAGTTTCCTACTTCTGCTAACTTTTACATATAAATAAAACTTATAAATGTCTTTGTTATAAATATTGTTCTCAAGTATAAGAAGAAGCATCCAAAATTACACAAGCTTATCAAAATTTTATTGCCTTTCGGATCATTGCCAATCCAAAATTGACTAATAACTTTGCAACATAAGCGTAATGTTGCAAATCTTTACATTTTCTATAGATATTTTCATAGACATTGTTTAAATAAAATACAAAATATAATGCCATCTAAACAAATATTTGCTTGTAGCACAAGGCTTCCTAAAAATTTTAACAAATATTTACTGACAGTTGTAGAACCAAAACTTTTAAAAGACATTTCTTTAACCGTACTATCGACACATGGAATGAATAAACTTCCAAATTCAGTATTTTCTAAGACTTGTAAGCCGCAAATACGTAAGTCAATGTTCACAGACTGCTTAAATCTTGCCTTCATGGTGATAGTTGCTCAAGTGTAAATTCACTCGTTGAAGCTTAAAGGTATTTTTAAGTTGTTATTACATTTTAAGTAATTTGTAAATATCACATTTTAAAAATAAAACAAAAAATAAGTGACGTAAAAAAATGTGAAATATACTACAAAGAAGGAAAAAAATAGCACTTAAAAAACAATTGTGAAGATTATAAACAAAAATTAATTTTATTTATTTATTTCATTGCGTTTCTACCTTTCGGTGTAAGGCTGTATGGCGTATTATTAATTTATATAATATTCACGCCATTTCTTCCTACTCTTGGCTATCTCCTTTATTTCTTTCCAAGTGTTCCCTTTTTGTGTAGCCTCTTCCTTTATTCCGTTGTTCCATTCTTCCTCTTTTTTGTTTTCCTGTTACTTTTGTCCCATAATTTTTTTTCCATACCATCTCATTTGAGCTTTCGTTATTTTTTCTTGTATTGGTTTTATTTTTAAATTCGTTTTGTATGTCTTGTTCCTTATTTTATTTTTTCTTGTTTTGTTTTCAATCTTCCTAAGAAATCTCATTTATATTGCATAATTCTTTCTATATTTTCTTGGCGTTTCTTTCTTGACTCATTCTTTTGATATGTCCATACTATTTCATTTGGCCTTCCGTAATTTTTTCTTGATTTAATTTTATTTGTAAATTCATCTTGAATGTCTTGTTTCATATTTTAATTTTTCTTGTTTTGTTCCATTTATTCTTTCTATTTGTTTTCTTGTCATGGTGCATTGTGATCTATTTCTTTGTCTAATTTCACGTTGCTCTGTATTTTAGTTATAAGATATCTGTATTGTTCAACCTGTTCTATTATTCTTTCTTTTATTCTTGATTTGTGATTCAGTTTTTCTCTGGCAATTATCATGGTCTTTATTTTTTCATAAATTTCATGTTTATTTTCTTTAGTTGCTCTTCTATTATTTCCATGTTATGTTGTAGTTTTTCTTCAATCTTTGCAATCACTGTCATATCGTCTGCAAACAGTAATTCTGCTATTTTTGTTATTTTCATCTTTCAATATCCTATTTTTAGCATTTTCATTTTTTTTTGCTTTATCTATAACAATTGAGAACAGCAATAAGTGCATTGATATTCTCAATTTTTGCACGCATCCTTGCTACACCCCTTTCTTTGTTATAAATTCTTTCGATTATTTATTGTTTATTTTTATTATGTTTCTGTTTTTTTGTGTTTATTATTTCCTTCTTAATTCCTCTTTCTTCTAGTTCTTTCCATATATCTTCTCTTTTGATCTGACCCTGCCAAATGCTTTTTCAAGGTCAACAATCTTTCTATTATTTTTCATCATCTTTTAACTTAGCTGTCTCGTTATAAATATTAGGTCATGTGTGCTTCTTTCTTTCCTAAATCAATATACACTGTCCTCTAATGTCTTTTCTAATTTGTCTCTCATCCTTTTTTCTATAAATCTTGCTTGGTATGCTCGTTAGTGTAATTCCGTAATTATATCATCTACTTCTGGTGCTTTCCTGTTTAATTTCTTTACTGCTTCTTTTACTTTGTTTTTTTTTTTTATTTTTTTCTACTTCTTCCGATCTTCTGTCCTGTATCACTTCTTCATCTTTTCTTGTTTTGTTTTCTTCTACTTCTTGAAAGTATTGTTTCCATGTTTCCATTATCTTGTCTTCTTCCGTTATTATTTTTCCGATTTTATTGTTTATGTTCATATCATATTGTGTTCTTTTTTTTTTCTTAGATGTTTCCGTAAATTTTCATTCAATTCTTTTCTAAATTTTGTTTATAACTTAATAATTTCTTCTTTTATTATTCTCTTTGTTTCAGTTTTTTTTTTTGTATTTTTCATCTTCTTTTTTTTTGTTAGTAGGTAGGTATCTTTTTAATTTTTTTTGTGACTTATTTTCTTCTTGATTTCCTCTGTTCACCAACTGATTTTTTATATCCTTGTTTACTATTTTTGTTGTTTTATAGCTCTTTTTTGCAGTTTCTAGTATAATTTGTTTAAACGTTTTCTTTTTTTCTTTTATGCACTTTCTTTTTTTTTTCTCTTTAATATTTGTGTAGTATCTCTTAAATATCCAAAACACGGAAAATATCAAAATTTGCAAAGTTGTGTGCTTTCGCCAACTTTGTTTAACATATACTCGAAAGAAATATTTAAGGAGGCGCTGGATGGAGTGAGAGAAGGAATATCGATCAACGGCAAGATAATTAACAACTTAAGGTATGCGGACGACTCTGTTATATTGGCAAGTACAGCTCAAGAACTTCAGCTAATGATGCATAAGATGAAATTAGTTAGCGAGAAGTACGGAATTGATCTCAATCTCAAAAAGACCAAATATTTGCTTGTCAGTAAAGATAATCTATAAGAGCGGACAATACTTCTCAACAACAAAACCATAGACCAAGTAGACAAATACACATATCTTGGCACATGCGTAAATAAACTCTGGGATCATTTAGTAGAAATCAAATGCAGGGTAGAAAAAGTGAAAACGACTTTTATCCAGATGAGAAAAGTTTTCAACAGCCCAGACTTGAGCATGCAAATTAAGATAAACGGGCGTCGAATCCTGGATCAAAGGATACAGAGAAAAACTAGAGGCTTTCGAACTATGGACATATTGTCGTATCCTGAATATCTCTTGGAAAGAACACATTAGTAATAAGGTTCTGCAGACAATAGGCAAGGAACAGTAAGTATTAAAAGCTGTGAAAATTAAGAAATTGGAATATCTCGGGCACGCAATGAGGCATAGTGATAGATACAGAATACTTTAACTGATTCTGAAAGGAAAAGTAATGAGAAGAAGACCGGGAAGACGCCAAATATCATGGCTTCAAAATCTACCCCAGTGATTTGACATGACATCGCTGCAACTTTTTCGCAGTGCAGTGAAGAAAGAGAAGATTGTGATGATGATCGCTAATATTCGGAGCGGATGAAACACGCCAAGAAGAAGTATTTTGCTTCTATTTGTTTTTTTTTTTAGTTTGTATGTTTTTATCTTTACCTTGACTTTTTTTGTCTAGTTTAACTTTTTCTTTCCATTTCATGTCCATTCGTAGTAAATGGTGGTTGCTTCTTATTTCCGCCTGTCTTGTTACTCTTACATTCTTTACCTTGTTCCAGTTGTTTGTGTTAATTGTATAATAGTCGATAGTTGATTTCTCGTTCCTAGTTGGTTGTGTTCTTGTGTATTTGTAAATTTCCTTGTGTGAATTTGGTGTTTGTTACTACTAGATTGTTTTCGATGCATAGTTAAAATGTAATTTTTTATTTCTTCTTTTACATCTCCTATTACTTCGTCTATTCTGTTACTTTGTTTTCCTACTCTCCCATTTAGGTCTTCTAGTATCATTATGTTTTTTGTTCCTTTGTCTAATTCTTGTTGTAATTAAAAAAAAAACTGTCTTACTATTCTTTTTTGCGTATATTATCATGTTACATGTTTCATTCTCTACTAGTTTTATTTCTACTGTCATAATTCTTTCATTAATGTATTTTTCTTGTATTGTATCTTTTATTCTTTCTAGAGCTATAATCATTCCTACTCCTCCGTTTGCTTTTTCCTTTTCCTTTACTCTTGTCCACATTAACCAGTATCCTCTATGTATTCTTACTATCCTTTGCCCTTTTTTTTTGTTTCCGTTATTCCTAGTATTTCTATTTTTTGGTTTATCATTTCTTCCACCAGTTCTGTTTTTTATCCTATGTATCCTCTTATATTCCATGTTCCTATTATTTCTTCTTTATTTAAATTTTTTTCTCTTCTTTTTCTTTTTCAGTATTTTTTCTACTTATGTTCTTTTTTTTTTTCATTGGTCACTATAGTGATTATTTTAATTCTTGTTCCATTTCCTCGCCAGATATCTTTTTCTTTTCTTTGATCTGTTTTTGGTTTTTTGAAATTTTTACTTCTTCTACACCCTTTAACTTTTTATTCCATCTATATTCTTCTCCGTTAGTTATTAACTTTCGGTAACCTATTCTAACCCTCATTCTATTTGCTTTTCTTCTATTGCTGTCTTTAATTCCCAGATATTGATAAATTTAAAACCATTTACAAATATTCTAAAAGCAGAAAATTAAATTTGTTACTCTGTCGAAAGCCTTTTTTAAGATCGATAATACATATGTGTAGTTCTTTCCTTTTTCCGAGTGTCTTGTCTGTTGTCTTATTATGTAAATCAAGTCCTGCGTGTGGTTCTAGTTTTTCTTTTATCCTTTCATCTACTATTCTTATAAATATTTTACTTAGTATTCTTAATAATGTAATCCTTCTATAATTGTCACATATTTTTGTGTCTTCTTTTTTTATGAATGAGTAAGATTATTCTTCTACTCCAATCCTCTGGTATTTTTTTTGTTTCCATTATGTTTTTTATTATTTCTACGAAAATTTCTTTTCTTTTTACTCCCATGTACTTCATAATTTCTGCTGTTACATCGTCTACTCCTGAGGCTTTGCTTATTTTTGCCTTTTTAATTCCTTTCTTCAATTTTTTTCTGTTTTCTTCTCTCGTTTTATTTTCGCCCTGTTCATCTTCTTTTTTTGTCTTGTTTCTGCAATTTTGCTGAAATATTCTTTCCATTTCTCCATTATTTTATTTTCTTCTGTCAGTATCTTTCCGTTCCTGTCTTTTACGTTTGTTTGCTTTGTAATATTCTTGTTTAAATGTGCTGTAGAACATATTTTAGTTCTCTTCTCTTCTTTTCTGTTTTGCTTTTTTTTATTGTATTTTTTACTTTTCTTCTTTTTGTGCTGTATTCTTTGTAATCTACTTCTTTCCCTGTTTTGATATATTTTTTCCATTCATCTTTCTTATATTTTACTTCTATTTTTATCTTTTTGTTTCACCATCTACCTTTCTTTGTGGTTTTGTTTGTTATTTTACTTATTCCGCAGCTCTCCCTTGCCGCTTCTTTTTAGATTTTTTTGAATTCGTTCCATTTTTCTTCTTTGTTTTCTTTCCTATATATTCTCTCAATATTTTTCTGGTATAATCTTTTGGTTGTTTGTAGCTCGTTATCTTTTCTGTTGACTTCTTTCTTGTTTTTCCGTTTTTCTTGACTTCTGCTTCTGTGTTGATTTTCATTTTCACTAAAAACTGATCACTTTCTACTTCTGCTTGTCTTAATACCTTAACATTTTCTACTTTTCTTCATTCTTCTGTGCTTACTAGAAAATAATCTTCTGTGAATTTTTCTTTTCTTGATCAAACTTCTCTAGTGTATTTGTAAATGTCTTTGTGTTTAAACTTTGTATTTGCTATCGACGTGGTGATAGCAAATTTGCAATGCAGACTTTTATTACTATTTTTTCGTTTTTGTTTTTTGTTTTCTCTCCATATGTTCCCATATATTTCTCCTTACCTCTATTGTCGTCTCCAACTCTTCCGTTCATTTCACCCATCACTATTGTGTTACCTCTTCCTTCATCTATTTCTTTCTGTAACTCTTTATAGAATTGATATTTTTCTTGGTTTTTGTCGTTATCATTTGGAGCATATGCCACTATTAAATTCCATATGTTTTAACACTTCTTAAGGTTTTTCTGTTTCCGTAATTTTTGTTCACTTTATTGTTAATTTTATCTGGGCTTACTATTAGTCCTACTTTTTCTGCTCCTGTTCTCCTACTTCTGCCCAGTATAATCTGTATCCGTCCTTTATTTCTTTTATTTCATTTCCCTTTCTTTTTGTTTCTGTTAATCCTAAATAGTCTATCTTTTGTATTTTCATTTCTTCAACTATTTCTTCTATCTTTCCATTAAAGCTTCTTACATTCCATATTCCTATTTTTATTGTGTTATGAGAAAGGAACTCCAGTTTTCAGTTTCCATTTTCTCGATTGTGTCGTCCTCGTTTCCAGCTTTTCTTTGATTAGTTTTTTGCTTTGATATCTTGCTTTTCGTGGTCTCAGACGTATTTTATCCCTTCTATTGCTATTTGTTGGTACCCCATCATAATGTCATTTTCCATTTCTTTGTACATGTTTTATTGTCGTATATACGTTTTGTAAATTTTTTTATATTCATATTTGTTTGTATCACCGTTCGATAATAGCCTTGTAAAAGTTGAAACTAGTTACAGTTTTTAAATAGACTGGCGAGCAAAAAATAGAGTCACTTTAAAATTATGACTTAGTTTTTTGTTTTAACCTTATGTTAGCAAATTGTAAACATTTGTACTGTATTTTGCAAATTATAAATTCAATGTTGAATTGTAGAGCATATTTATTGTTCAGACGAAGTTCGAATTTTTGTTCCTACGACTAATACGGAACAAAAAATATTAAAAAAAAGTTATCACTAATACGAGTATTACCCCCTTTTGCATTAATGATAGCTTAAAGTCAACGAGGAACACTTTGAATTAAATTAGAGATCATATTTTGGTCAATACTATAATATTCCTGCAATAGCAACTATCTTAGCTCCTGAGCAGTTCTTACAGTAGGTGTATGCTTTTGGATACGTCGTCCCAACTCATCCCAGACATGTTCTATAAAATTCATGTCCGGGCTGAGAGTTGGTCAATCAAACCGCAAAATTCCCACTTCATCCAAATAATCTCTGACAACTGGCTACGTAAGATCATAGCTCTCGCCCATAGTTGTCATAAAGGGCATAACATAATCTTCAAAAACCTCCATAATGTATGTGTGCTTCGGTAGAAATTCCTGCCCAAACCATAACCAACCCACCGCCAACTGGAAGTCGCTCATACAAACTAAAGCATATTTTTTTCCACGTCTTTTTCATACTTTTCGACGTCCATCTGATCCGTTGAGGAAAAAGCGCAACTCATCTGAAAACAGTCGGCTCGGCTCCAGTCCTCATTATTCCATGACCGGTGATTTCGGCCAAAAGCCAATCTTGCAACACGATGTCGACGTTGTAAAGGTAGACCTGTAGCAACCTTTCAACAAGACAATTTAGTATCCAGAATCCTTCTCCTAACGGTTTATTCACTAACATTTACATCTCTAACTTTATGGATTTGTTTTCGTAGATAAACTGCAAAAGCTGTTCTATTCCGCAAAACGGACACCAAAAAACGGTCACCTCAATTCAAAGTAACTTTTTTTCGCCCAAATCTTGATTTTCTGGTTATCAGGCCAGTATCCAAGTAACGCTGATTTGTACAGCACAAAAGCTTATACTAAGAATCCTTCCAGTTTTACGTTTTCCTCGTCCATCTTCAATCGACGCTATAATTCTTGCCACAACAATAAGACTTAAAGGAATTATGACAACATATTTGCTTGCTTTAAAAATATTTTCCGACAATTAGACATTTTTCTAGTTTACATTAATAGTATTCATCCCAGTACTAAGTTTGCAGTAGAAACCAAAACTCAGAATAAAATTAATTTTTTAGACTTAACGATATGTCACTAAACAAAACTAATATTTGCGTATTATTTGTTGTTTAACAGCATTTTAATCAAATTTCACTAAACAAACCAAAGAAAACAATTTGAACTAGAATTGAAGAACATTACCGCTCTTTTATTCATTCATATTTTCTTGACTCATTTTTCTAATATGTTCATACTATCTAATTTGGCCTTCCGTAATTTTTTCTTGAATTGGTTTTATCTGTAAATTTATCTTGTATGGTTCGTTTCTTATTTTTCCTTTTCTTGTTTTGTTTTCAATCTTCCTAAGAAATCTCATCTCCATTGCATTTATTCGTTCTAATTGTTTTCTTTTCATGGTCTACTGTCATCTATTTCTTTGTCTAATTTTTCGTTGCTCTGTATTATAGTTTCTAGGTATTTGTATTGTTCAACCAGTTCTATTATTCTTATTTCGTGATTCAGTTTTTCTCTCGCAATTATTATGGTCTTTGTTTTTCATAGTTTTCATGTTTATTTTCTTTAGTTGCTTCTCTATTATTTCCATGTTATGTTGTAGTTCTTTTTCTGTCTCTGCAATCAGTACCATATCGTCTGCAAATAGTAATTCAGTTAATTTTGTTATTTTCGTCTTCCAATATCCTATTTTTAGCATTTTTTTTCTTTGCTTGTTTTATCGCTTCATCTAAAACAATTGAGAATAGCAATAAGTGCATAGCTATTATCAATTGTTGCACGCATCCTTGCTACACCCCTTTCTTCGTTATGAATTCTTTCGATATTTCGTTTTTACTATGTTTCTGTATTCTGTGTACATGTTCTAAGTTACGTTTATTATTTCCTTCTCAATTCCTCTCTCTTCTATTTCTTTCCATATGGCCTCTCTTTTGCTCTGATCCTCTCAGATGTTTTTTCAAGGTCAACAATTTTTCTATTGTTTTTTATCATCTTCTCATTTAGCTGTCTCATTATAAAGATCAGGTAGTGTGTGCTTCTTCCTCTTCTAAACCCACATTGGCTGTCCTCTATTGTCGATTTTAATTTGACTCTCATCCTTTTTTCTATGAATCTTGCTTGGTATGCTTGTTAGTCTAATTCCGTTGTTATATCATCTGTTTCTGGTGCTTTCCTGTTTAATTTCTTAACTGCTTCTATTACTTTGTTTTTTTAATTTTTTTCTACTTCTTCCGTTCTTCTGTCCTGTATCACTCTTTTATTTTCTCTTGTTTTGTTTTTTTCTACTTCTTTTTCTGTTAAGTCTTGAAAGTATTGTTTCCATGTTTCCATTATCATGTCTTTTTTCGTTATTATTTTTCCATTTTTATTTTTTATGTTGATCATAATGTGTTCTTTCTTTTTTCTTAGATGTTTTAACGTTCCGTAAATTCTCATTCATTTCTTTTCTAAATTTTTTTTTTTCTTTTATTATTCTTTTTATTTCATTTCTTTATACTTTAAATTTCTCATACTCTTTTTTTTTGTTTGTAGGTTTTTTCCATTTTATTTAACCTTATTTCTTTCTTGATTTCCTCTGTCCACCAACTAGTTTTTTTATATCTTTGTTTGGTATTTTTGTTGTTCCATAGCTTTCTTTTGCAGCTTCCAGTATAATTCGTTTAAACGTTCCCCTATTTTATTCTATGAGAGTTCTTTTTATTCTTTTTATTCTCTTTAGTTTTTTTTTGTAGTAACTCTTAAATATACAAAGCATAGAAAACATCTAAATTCGCAGAGGTGTGCTTTCGCCAACCTTGTTTAACATATACTCGGAAGAAAAATCGTAAGGAAGCTCTGGATAGAGTGGAGAAAGAAATATCGATCAACGGCAAGATAATTAACAACTTAAGGTATGCGGACAACTCTGTTATATTGGCGAGTACAGCTCAAGGATTTCAGCTGATGATGCTTAAGCTCAAATTAGTCAGCAAAAAGTACGGAATCGATCTCAATCTCAAAAAAAACAAATATATGCTTGTCAGTAAAGATAATCCATCACAGCGGACAATACTTCTCAACAACAAAACCATAGACCATGCATATATGTTTCATCTATTGCCAATTCTAGTCTTCTTTTAATATTTCTATGATTACCTCTCTAACTACTAGTACTATACTTTGTCCGCAAATTCCGATTGCCTCATCCAAAGTAGCACATTTCATAGTTTTGGTCATAGCGTCAATCCCTAAAGTACTTCTTTGATCATTTTAAACCTTCTTTTCTTGGTCACTAAGTTTCTATCTATCTATAGCTTCATATTATCTTGATAGTTTTTCTAATTTTCTTGCTTCCTATAACACGCGTTCTGAATGTCTAATGCTGTTATCTTTTTCTTTGCGCTCTACTGTTTGCTTTTATTTTTTTATAACTCCTAAGGTTTTTCTTCTTTTGGTAAATTCGTATTATTTTTATTCCATCTTCGTTTTTCTTTGCTTAATGATTTAATCATTACTTTAGCTAGTGTGTTGATTAATTTTTCTGCTTTTTTCTTCTCAATCAGTACTAAGGTGACTTCTTTCCAGCATTCTAGAAAAGTTTCTGTTTTTAGGCACCTGTTGGTTATTTAAATTGTTTCTACTTTGTTCCCGTCTAGCGCTGTTTTCACAATATCTGTTGTTAATTTGTTCAAACTTGATGCTTTGTTGTTGAGCAATTCTTTTATGATTTTCTAGGTCTTTTCTCCGATAGAAAAAAAATTTTAATTATTTTTTAATTTAATATGCAATTATTAAGAATTACCTAATAAGTCACACCAACACAAAAATACCTTTAAATTTCAATCAATAAAACCGCACTTGCTAAAGCTATCTAATTAAAAACTAAATTTAATAAGTCTGTGAACATTGACCTTAAATAATTGCGGTTTATAAGTTTTGGGAAATACTGAATTTGGAAGTTAATTCCATGTTTCAATAGTACGGATAACAAATTCTCTTAAAAGTGTCGGTCTTACATCTTTAAACTGTCAGTTAACATTTTTTAAAACTCTTAGCAAACCATATATAACGAGTAAGAATTTGATTAGATGACAAATATCTTATACTTTGTTTGAATAATATCTATAAAAATAACTATAAAAAATACAATAAAACGCAACATTACGACGGTTTTGTAAAATATTTAAATCATTACTCAATTTTGAATCAATATTGATCCAAATAACTCGTTTTTAAATAAAATTTGGAAAAGATAGCGTAGCTTCAGATGCGCCTCAACATGCTTGGGAACAATATTAAATATAAAGACAAATAAAAGTTTTATAATAATGCAAAAACTAAACAGAAGAAAAAAAAAACGGTTTATATCTATTAAAAAATCATAGTTTTTTAGATAATTTCAAAGTTATATCGACAACAAGGTCGTTCCTAAGTAAACATGTAACCCCTTAAAAACAAATTAAAAAAAATTTAGATATAGATTTGTTGTTTAGATTAATGATTGATACGGATAATATTCTGATTTTAATTTAAAAACAGTAAAAAGTTGAGTTTTATTAGATTTAATATTGACCAAGTTAGGAGTGCTCTATTCAGATATTGTTTTCAGGTTTTTGTTTATAAATGCCCCAAACTTTAACTTAAAAACTAAAAGGCGCTCTGCCATATTTGTCGATGGTCTTTGGAAAGTATAAAGTATAAAGGGTGCTATCATCTGCAAAACTATAAATAAAACTTTTAATTATTTAAAAAAATCATTAATGTAAATTGAAAATAAAGTTGACAAAAAAGAACCTTGGAGAACACCAGCATTTATGATTTGTGGGGCAGAGTTATAACCATCAATTTTAACTATAATTTTTCTGTTGAAAAAAAAAGCGATTGATTAGGCTTACAGATTTGTAATCAATTCTTATACAATGAAGCTTGTTGATAAAATTAAGAAGTTATACCCTATAAAATGCTTTAAAAATGTTTACAGTTACTGCAAACATTTTTCCAAATTTGCCTAAAGTAGAACTCCATTTGTGACTAACGTAAGTCAAAAAAAGTTGTCAAACGTTTTGATTAAAATCCATATTGAGTATCTGAGATGAAGATATTTTGTTCTAAAAACTTGCCAATGCGGAAACTAATATAATTTTTAAAGATTTTTGACTGATTGGATAATAAAGCAATTATCTATAATTTAAAAAATTAGACTTGCATTTTTTTTAGGTAAAGGTTAAACATTTGCAAGCTTTTAACAAATCGGAAATGTTTTTTTCTGTATGATAAAGCAAATACTTTAGTTAAAATAAGAACTAATTCAGTTGTGAATGTTTTAAGAATAATAGGTAAAATTTCATCTACACCTGATGCTATCTTGTAGTTAATTTAAAAAGATAACTTTTAACAATCCGTTTTCTGAAATAAATCGGACTAATTGTTTTGCCACTAGCCGGCATCGCAGGATGAGCAATAAAAGGATTTATAATAGTAAAGTTAGAAGCAAATTGGTTTACAAAAATATTTGCTTTTTCTTTTAAATTAGTAATTAAATTGTTTTGATTGTTTTGAACAAAAAGTATTAAAAATTTTGTACTACCTTGCAATGAATTTATTGTTATATAAATATTTTTGTTGTTTATGAAAAGCTAAAAAAATTTTATTAACTTTGTTTCTGTCAATCCAATCTTATTTAGATTGTAATAGATTGTCACAATGTTTACAATTTCTTATAATCTTAATTAGTCCGTTTGGAACAATTACTGATGTGTTCCTTAAATGCTTTTTGCTTCTTATTAACTATTTGTTTTGTCTGATTTGAGTACAAATACTTTTGTTTTAGTTTAATAACAAAAACTGAAACAAATTTTTTGATAACATTCTAAATAGTTTTTGTGAGATTATGTGCTGCATTATGTAGATTCTTAAAATATAAGCAAACGTATCAAAACCAAAATTATTAAAAATCCTTCAATTTTACTATGTTCATTTTAGAATAATAATAGATGAGGCGAGGCTTAGGTTTGGTTGTAATATAAAAAAAAGTTTTAACAACAAAAATAATAAGTAAATAATCTGAATTTTTTAAAGCAGCCTCAACAGTAGTTATTGTAATTTCTGGAACAGTTAAAATATACATATCTAATAATTTTGATTCACCAAAAAGTCCAAAACAAGGAATAAGTTGAATAAGATTATGAGAAGTAGCAAAAATCATAGTTTGTTATTTGGAAAGTGTTGTAGAAGATAAGTGACTTGACCATTCAGTATAAAGTACATTGAAATCTTTTAACAAAATTATTTTAGCTTATCTATGATTACCTTAAAGAAGCTTGTCAAAATTTTCAGAAATGTCATCAAAAAAGTTTAGAGTTGCATTATTTGTAAAACGCTAAATGCCTATTTCAAAAATAGTCTTATCAGGAAGATCAAATTTAAGAAATATTTTAATATAACCAAAGCCCTAAATATCGTAGATTGTCAGTCTAGAATATGCTTTCTGTTTGTGGATAAAAGCACAAACACCTTGTTAGTCAGTAAATGAATGTTTGAGTTAATAATCGGAATTTACTAGATTACAAAAATTTTGACAAGTTTTTTTAAAATAATCACAAAAAAACTGAAATAATTTTGATACAAATTTTTATAGTACATAACACTAAATGGTTAAGTCACTCATCTTCTACAACATTATCAGGTCAACAGCTATGATTTTTGCCGCTTTCATAATCTTACCCAACTTGTTCAGTAACCCACACATTTTCCTCGTAATAGACTTCTTGATATACAAAAATTACTAAATCTGAAGCTTTCAACTATTCCAGAGATTACAACAAATACTGTTGAAACTCCTTTAGAAAATTATGATCATTCACTTTTTACTTCTGTTGTTGAAATTTCTTTTTCTAATAGTAGCAAACCTAAATCGCACTTTATATATCATTATTCTAAAATAAACATAATAAAAATAAAAGATTTTTTTAATAATTTCAGTTATGATATAACTTATACACCAAGAATCCACATGTTTCAGCATCTCACAAAAACTATTTAAAATAAATTAAAAAATGTTCCATTCTGTGTTATTAAATCAAAACAAAAGTACGTAACATTAATTCAGACAAAACAAGCAATTAATAAATAGTAAAAAACATTTAAAAACACATTATTAACCGTTTCCAATAGACTAAACAAAATTATATCAAAAGTTTGTAAACATTGTGACAATCCAATACAATCTGAAAAAAATAAAATTGACAGATAAAGCTAATCAAACTTCTTAGCTTTTTAGAAACAACAAAAATTTCTATAAAACAATTAATGCATTACAAGGTAGTACAAAATTTTTAAAACCCCTCTTCAAAATGATCAAAACAATCTTGTTATTGATCCAAAAAAGCAGAAAAATTTGCAAACCAATTTGCAAATCTAAGTCTACAATTCTAAATCCTCCTATTGCTGTACTTACAATGCCGGCTAGTAGTAAAATAATGAATTCAATTTATTTTAAGCAGCGGTTTATCAAAAAATGTTTTCTTAAATTAAATACCATAAAAACATCAGGAATAGATAAAATTCCAACAATTATTTCTAAAGCATTTGCAATAAAATTAGCTCCCATTTTAACTGAAATATTTGCCTTATTATACAAAAATAAAACATTCCCAAATTGTTGAAATATTGCAAATGTTCAACCCATACCTAAAAAATAGAAGATAAATCGGATTCTTTAAATTATAAATCAATTGCATTATTGTCCAATTTGTCAAAATACTATAAAAAATAAATTAGTTTCCACATTTTTAAATTCTTAAAATAAAATAAATTCATCTTAGATGTTCATTATTGATTTTGATCAAAAACGTTCGACAACCAATTTTCTGACTTATATTAGTCACAAATAGAATTCTACTTTAAACAAACATAGAAAAAATCTTGCAATAGCAATATATTTCTAAAGCATTTGATAGGGTTTGGTATCCTAATTTTATCAACAAGCTTCATTGTGTAGGTCTTGATTACAAATCCGTAAATTTTATCAATAATTTTCCTGACAATAGAAAAATTATAGTTAAAATTGTTAGTTTTAACTCTAACCACAAAATCATAAATCCTGATATTACTCAAGATTCTGCTTTTTTGCTACTTTTATTTTTAATTTACATTAATGAACTTCTTCAAATAACTAAAAATCTTATTCATAGTTTTGCAGATAATAACGCCCTTCATACTTCACACTTTCTAAAAACCATATTGACAGATATGGTAAAGCGTCTTGAAGGTTAAAACCTGTAACATTTATATACAAACACATCAACACAATATCTGAATAAAACACTTCAAACATGGTCACTTTTAACTCTAAAAAAAATTAACTTTTTACTAATTTAAAATCGAAATGCAAGGTAAAATCAATACCAAATATTAAACTAAACAACAAATCATTATCAAAAAATTCTTCAATTTGTTTTCTAGGAGCTATAATATCACATAATCTTCTCTTAGACGACCATGTTGTTGACATAATAGCTTTGATAGTACTTAGAAACTAAAATTTCTTAATAAATGTAAAAAGTTTCCTACTCCTGCTAGCTTTTACATATAAATAAAACTTATAATCGTCTTTGTTATAAATATTGTTCTCAAATATAGGAAGAAGCATCCAAAATTACACTAGCTTTTCAAAATTTTATAACCATTTGAATCATTGTCAATCCAAAATTGACTAATAACTTAGATATTTACAACACCGATATAATGATGAGCAGATCTTTACATTTTCTATAGATATTTTCATGGACATTGTTTAAATAAAATACAAAATATAATGCCATCTAAACAAATATTTGCTTGTAGCACAAGGCTTCCTAAAAATTTTAACAAATATTCACTGACAGATGTAGAACCAAAACTTTTAAAAGACATTTTTTTAACCGTACTATCGACACATGGAATAAATAAACTTCCAAATTCAGTATTTTCTAAGACTTGTAAGCCTCAAATACGTAAGTCAATGTTCACAGACTGCTTAAATCTTGCCTTCATGGTGATAGTTGCTCAAGTGTAAATTCACTCGTTGAAGCTTAAAGGTATTTTTAAGTTGTTATTACATTTTAAGTAATTTGTAAATATCACATTTTAAAAATAAAACAAAAAAATAAGTGACGTAAAAAATTGTGAAATATACTACAAAATAGGAAAAAAATAGCACTTAAAAAAAAATAGTGAAAATTATAAACAAAAATTAATTTTATTTATTTATTTCATTGCCTTTTTACCTTTCGGTGTAAGGCTGTATGGCGTATTATTAACTTATATAATATTCACGCCATTTCTTCCTATTCTTGGCTATCTCCTTTATTTATTTCCAAGTGTTCCCTTTTCGTGTAGCCTCTTCTTTTATTGCGCTGTTCCATTCTTCCTATTTTTTGTTTTCCTGTTTTTTTTGTCCATACCATCCCATTTGAGCTTTCGTTATTTTTTCTTGTATTGGTTTTATTTTTAAATTCGTTTTGTATGTCTCGGTCCTTATTTTATCTTTTCTTGTTTTGTTTTCAATCTTCTTAAAAAATCTCATTTATATTGCATTAATTCTTTCTATATTTTTTTGGCGTTCCTTTCTTGACTCATTCTTTTGATATGTCCATACTATTTCATTTGGCCTTCCGTAATTTTTTCTTGAATTGATTTTATTTGTAAACTCATCCTGAATGTCTTGTTTTTTATTTTATTTTTGCTTGTTTTGTTTTCGATCTTCCTAAGAAATCTCATCTCCATTGCATTTATTCTTTCTATTTGTTTTCTCGTCATAGTCCATTGTCATCTATTTGTTTGTTTAATTTTCCGTTGCTCTGTATTATAGTTATAAGATATCTGTATTGTTCAACCTGTTCTATTATTCTTTCTTTTATTCTTATTTTGTGATTCAGTTTTTCTCTTGCAATTAGCACGGTATTTATTTTTTCATTGTTTTCATGTTTATTTTCTTTAGTTGCTCTTCTATTATATCCATGTTATGTTGTAGTTCTTTTTAGGTCTCTGCAATTACTGTCATATTGTCTGCAAATAGTAATTCTTGTTTGTTTTTTTTTGTTTCCATCTTATCAATATTCTATTTTTAGCATTTTAATTTTTTTCTTTGTTTGTTTTATCGCTTTATCTAAAACAATTGAGAAAAGCAATAAGTGCATAGCTATTCTCAATTGTTGCACGCATCCTTACTACAACCCTTTTTTCGTTATAAAATCTTTTGATTCTTCGTTGTTCATTCTTACTATGTTTCTGTTTTCTGTGAACATGTTCTTAATTACTTTTATTATTTCCTTCTCAATTCCTCTATCTTCTAGTTTTTTCCATATAACTTCTCTTTTGATCTGATCCAGTCAAATGCTTTTTCAAGGTCAACAATCTTTCTATTATTTTTTATCATCTTCTCACTTAGCTGTCTCATTATAAATATTAGGTTCTGTGTGCTTCTTTCTTTCCTAAATCAATATTCACTGTCTTCTAATGTCTTTTCTAATTTGTCTCTCATCCTTTTTTCTATGAATTTTGCTTGGTATGCTCGTTAGTGTAATTCCGTTGTTATATCATCTGTTTCTGGTGCTTTCCTGTTTAATTTCTTTCGTCCTATTATTTTTTCTTTTTCCTTTTCAGTATTTTTTCTACTTATGTTTTTTTTCTTTTTCATTAGCCTCTGTAGTGATTATTTCATTTCTTGTTCCATTTCCTCGCTAGATATCTTTTTCTTTTCTATTATCTGTTTTTCTGTTTTTTGAAATTTCCACTTCTTCTACACCCTTTAACTTTTTATTCCATCTATATTCCTCTCCGTTAGTTTTTAACTTTCGGTAACCTATTCTAACCCTCTTTCTATTCGATTTTCTTCTTTTGCTGTCTTTAATTCCCAGATATTAATAAATTTAAAACCATTTACAAATATTCTAAAAGCAGAAAATTAAATTTGTTATTCTGTCGAAAGCCTTTTTTTAGATCGATAAAACATATGTGTAGTTTTTTCCCTTTTCCGAGTGTCTTGTCTGTTAGTTATCTCATTATGCAAATCAAGTTCTGCGTGTGGTTCTAGTTTTTCTTTTATCCTTTCTTCTACTATTCTTATAAATATTTTACCTGGTATACTTAATACTGTAATCCCTCTGTAATTGTCACATATCTTTGTGTCTCCTTTTTTGTAGGATTATTCTTCTATTCCAATGCTCTGGTATTTTTTTTTTCCATTATGTTGTTTATTATTTCTACAAAAAAAAATTTTCGTTTTACTCCCATGTACTTTATAATTTCTGCTGTTATATAGTCTACTCCTGAGGCTTTGCTTGTTTTTGTTTTTTTAATTGCTTTCTTCAGTTTTTCTTTGTTTTCCTTTCTCGTTTTATTTTTGTCCTGTTCATCTTCTTTTGTCTTGTTTCTGCAAATTTGCAGACATATTTTTTACATCTCTCCATTATTTTATTTTCTTCTGTCATTATCTTTCCGTTCCTGTCTTTTACGTTTGTTTGCTTTGTATTATTCTTGTTTTATTGTGCTGTAGAACGTATTTTAGTTCTCTTCTTTTCTGTGATTTTTTATTGTATTTTTTACTTTTTTTATTTCTTTGCTGTATTCTTTGTAATCTTCTTCTTTCCCTGTTTCGATATATCTTTTTAATTTATTTTTCTTATATTTTACTTCTATTTTAATCTTTTCGTTCCACCATCTACCTTTCTTTGTGGTTTTGTTTGTTATTTTACTTATTCCGCAGCTCTCCCTTGCCGCTTCATTTAAGATTTTTTTGAATTTGTTCCATTTCTTTTCTTTGTTTTCTTTCCTATATATTCTCTTAATAATTTTCTGGTATAATTTTTTGGTTGTTTGTAGCTTTTTATCTTTTCTGTTATCTTCTTTCTTGTTATTCCGTTTTTCTTAATTTCTGCTCCTGTGTTGATTTTCATTTTCACTAAATATTGATAACTTCCTACTTCTGCTTGTCTTAATACCTTAACATCTTTTACTTTTCTCCATTCTTTTGTGCTTACTAGAAAATAATCTTCTGTGGATTTTTTTTTCTTGATCAAACTTCTCTAGTGTATTTGTGTTTGAACTTTGTATTTGCTATCACCAGGTCATTTGCAATGCAGACTTCTATTACTCTTTTTCCGTTTTCGTTCTTTGTTTTCTCTCTATATGTTCCCATATATTTGTTCTTACCTCTATTGTCGTCTCCAACTCTTCCGTTCATGTCACCCTTTACTATTGTGTTGCCTTTTCCTTCATCTATTTCTTTCTGTAACTCTTTATAGAATTGATCTTGTTCTTCGTTTTTGTCATTTTCATTTGGAGCATATGCCCCTCTAACGATTTATCTGTTCCCGAAATTTTTGTTTACTATATTGTTAATTTTACCTGGGCTTACTATTAGTCCTTTTCCTTCTGCTCCTGTTCTCCTACTTCTGCCCAGTATAATCTGTATCCATCCTTTATTTCTTTTATTCCATTTCCCTTTCTTTTTGTTTCTAGTCCTAGGTAGTCTATATTTTGTATTTTTATTTTTTCAATTTTTCTATCTTTCCTTTTAAGCTTCTTACATTCCATATTCCCATTTTTATTGTGCTATGAGAAAGTAACTCCAGTTTTCAGTTTCCATTTTCTAGATTGTGCCGTTCTCGATTCCTGCTTTTCTTTAATTAGTTTGTTGCTTTGATATCTTTCTTTTCGTGGTCTCAGACGTATTTTATCCCTTCTATTGCTATTTATTGGTACCCCATCATAATGTCATTTTCCACTTCTTTGTACGTTTTATGTTTTATTGTCGTATATACGCTTTGTATTTTTTTTTTATATTCATACTTGTTTGTATCACCGTCCGATGATAACCTTGTAAAGGTTGAAACTAGTTACTGTTTTTAAATACACTGGTGAGCAAAAAATAAAGGTCACTTTAAAATTATGACTTAGTTTTGGAGTTTTTTGTTTTAACCTTATGTTAGCAAATTGTAAACATTTGTACTGTATTTTGCAAATTAAAAATTCAATGTTGAATTGTAGAGCATATTTATTGTTCAGACGAAGTTCGAATTTTTGTTCCTACGACTAATATGGAACAAAAAATACTAAAAAAAAGTTATCACTAATACGAATATTACCCCCTTTTGCATTAATGACTGCTTGAAGTCAACGAGGAACACTTTGAATTAAATTAAGGATTACATTTTGGTCGATATTATTTCATTCCTGCAATAGCAACTGACTTAGCTCCTAAGCAGTTCTAGGAGCAGGTGTATGCTTTCGGATACGTTGTCCCAACTCATCCCAGACATGTTCTAAAGAATTCATGTTCGGACTGAGAGTTGGTCAATCAAACCGCAAAATTTTTACTTCATCTAAATAATCTCTGACAACTCTGGCTACGTGAGATCATAGCTCTCGCTCATAGTTGTCATAAAAGGCATAACATAATCTTCGAAAACTTCCATAATGTATGTGTGGTTCGGTAGAAATTCCTGCCCAAACCATAACTAACCCACCGTCAAATGGTCGCTCATCAAAACAAATTGTAGCGTATTTTTCTCTACGACTTCTTCACACTTTCCGACGTCCGTCTGATCCGTTGACGAAAAAGCGCAACTCATCTGAAAACAGTACTCGACTCCAGTCCTCATTATTCCATGCCCGGTGATTTCGGCTAAAAGCCAATCTTGCAACACGATGTCGGCGTTGTAAAGGTGAACCTGTAGCCATCTTTCTACACAACAACCCAACGGCCCAAACCCTTCTTCTAACGGCCCATTCACTAACATTTACATCTCTAACTTCATGGAGATAATTTCGTAGATAAACAGCAGAAGCTCTTCTATTCCGCAAACTTGTGGACACCAAAAAACGGTCATCTTTGTTCGTGGTAACTTTTTTTCGCCCAGATCCTAATTTTCTGGTTATCAGGCCAGTATCCAAGTAACGCTGAAACACCTTTTGTACAGTACAAAAGCTTTACCAACAATCCTTGCAGTTTTTTACGTTTTCCTTGCCCATCTTCAATCGACGCTATAATTTTTGCCACAACAATAAGACTTAAAGGCATTATGACAATATCTAAGCTTGCTTTAAAAGTATTTCACAACAATTAGACATTTTTCTAACTTACATTAATAGTATTTATTCCAGTCTTAAGTTTACATTAGAGACCAAAACTCAGAATAAAATTAACTTTTTAGACTTAACAATATGTCACTAAACAACAATGATATCTGCGTATTCTCCGTTGCTTAACAGCATTTTTATCAAATTGCACTAACCGAATCAAAGAAACTGTTTGAACTAAAATTAAAAAACATTACTGCTTTGTCAGATTACACTATTCAGCTAGTACTTTTGCAAATCATATTTTAGAAAATAGTCACATATTCCCAAATATTTATTTATTTATTTATTATTCCATTGCCTTTCTACCTTTCTACCTTTCGGTGTGAGGCGTAAGGAGTATTATTGATTTATATAATATTCTCACCATTTCTTCCTATCCTTGGCTATCTCCTTTATTTCTTCCCAAGTGTTTCCTTTTTTGTGGCTTTTTCTTTTATTACGCTGTTCCATTCTTTTCTGGGTCCTTCTTTTTTTGTTTTCCCGTTACTTTTGTCTCATATTTTATTGACTCATTTTTCTAATATGTCCATACTATCTGATTTGGCCTTCAGTAATTTTTTTTTTTTAATTGGTTTTATTTGTAAATTTATCTTGTATGTCTCGTTTCTTATTTTATTTTTTCTTATTTTGTTTTCAATCTTCCTAAGAAATCTCATCTCTATTGCATTTATTCTTTCTAATTGTTTTCTTGTCATGATTTGTTGTCATCTATTTCTTTGTTTAATTTTCCGTTGTTCTGTATTATAGTTTCTAGGTATCTGTATTGTTCAACCTGTTCTATTATTCTTATTTCGTGATTCAGTTTTTCTCTCAAAATTATCATGGTCTATGTATTATCATACATTTCATGTTTATTTTCTTTAGTTACTCCTCTATTATTTCCTTGTTATGTTTAGATTTTCTTCTGTCTTTGCAATCACTGCTATATCGTCTGCAAATAGTAATTCTGTTATTTTTGTTATTTCCCGCTTCCAATATCCAATTTTTAGCATTTTTTTTTCTTTGCTTGATTTATCGTTTTATCTAAAACAATTGAAAGTAGCAATAAATGCATAGTTATTCTCAATTGTTGCATGCATCCTTGCTACATCCCTTTCTTCAATATGAATTCTTTTGATTCTTTGTTTTTTTTTCTTACTATGTTCCTGTTTTCTGTGAACATGTTCTTAATTACTTTTATTATTTCCTTCTCAATTCTTCTCTCTTCTAGTTCTTCCCATTTATCTTCTCTTTTGATCTGACCCTGTCAATTGCTTTTTCAAGGTCAACAATCTTTCTATTATTTTTTATCATCTTCTTACTTTACTGTCTTATTATAGATATCAAATCCTGTGTGCTTCTTCTTTTTCTAAATCCACATTGGCTGTCCTCTAATGTCGTTTTTAATTTGTCTCTCATCCTTTTTTCTATGAATCTTGCTTGATATGCTCATAAGTGTAATTCTGTCGTTATATCATCTGTTTCTGGTGCTTTTCTGTTTAATTTCTTAACTGTTTCTATTACTTTGTCTTTTTAAATTTATTCTACTTCTTACGTCTTCTGTTCTGTATCACTCCTTCATCTTCCCTTATTTTTTTTTTTCTGTTAGTTCTTGAAAGTATTGTTTTCATGTTTCCAATATCTTGTCTTTTTCCGTTATTATTTTTCCATTTTTATCTTTTATGTTCATCATATTGTCTTTTTTTTTTCTTAGATTTTTTTAAAAATTTTCATTCAATTCTTTTCTAAATTTTGTTTATAACTTAATCATTTCTTCTTTTATTATTCTCTATGTTTCAGTTTTTTTTCTTTGTATTTTTCATAGTCTTTTATTTTTTTAGTAGGTATCTTTTCAGTTTTTTTTGTGCTTTATCTTCTTCTTGATTTCCTCTGTCCAATTACTGATTTTGTATATCCTTGTTTACTATTTTTGTTGTTCCATACATAGCTCTATTTTACAGTTTCTAATATAATTTGTTTAAACGTTTCCCTTTTTTCTTCTATGCACGTTCTTTTTTTTTCTCTTTAATTTTTTTTGTAGTATCCAAAGCACAAAAAATATCTAAATTGAAAGGTTGTGTGCTTTTGCCAACCTTGTTTTACATATACTCGGAAGAAATATTTAAGAAGGCACTGGATGGAGTGCAGGAAGAAATATTGATCAACGACGAGATAATTAACAACTTAAAGTATGCGGCCGACTCTTTTATATTAGCAAGTACAGCTCAAGGACTTCAGCTAATGATGCATAAAATCAAATTAGTCAGCGATAAATACGAAATCAATCTCAATCTTAAAAAGACCAAATATATGCTTGTCAGTAAAGATAATCCATCACAGCGGACAATACTTCTCAACACCAAAACCATAGACCATGCATATATGTTTCATCTATTGCCAACTCTAGTCTTCTTTTAATATTTCTATGATTACTTCTCTAACTACTAGTACTATACTTTGTCCGCAAATTCCGATTGCCTCATCCAAAGCAGCACATTTCATAGTTTTGGTCATAGCGTCAATCCCTAAAGTACTTCTTTGATCAGTTTAAACCTTCTTTTCTTGGTCACTAAGTTTCTATCTATCTATTGCTTCATATTATATTGATCGTTTTTTCTAATTTTCTTGCTTCCTATAACACGCGTTCTGAATGTCTAACGCTGTTATCTTTTTCTTTGCGTTCTACTGTTTGCTTTTATTTTTTATAACTCCTAAGGTTTTTCTTCTTTTGGTAAATTCGTATTATTTTTATCCCATCTTCGTTTTTCTTTGCTTAATGACTTTATTCATTACTTAGCTAGTGTGTTGATTAATTTTTCTGCTTTCTTTTTCTCAATCAGTACAAGGGTGACTTTTTTCCAGCATCTTAGAAAAGTTTCTTTTTTTAGGCATCTGTTGGTTATTTAAATTGTTTCTGCTTTGTTCCCATCTAGCACTGCTTTCACAATATCTGTTGTTAATTTGTTTAAACTTGGTGCTTTGTTGTTGAGCAATTCATTTATGGTTTTCTTGGTCTCTTCTGCGGTAGAAAACATTTTTTTTTTTTTTTTAATTTAATATGCAATAATTAGGAATTACCTAATAAGTCACAACAACACAAAAATACCTTTAAATTTCAACCAATAAAACCGCACTTGATAAAGCTATCTAATTAAAAACTAAATTTAATAAGTCTGTGAACATTGACCTTGAATAATTGCGGTTTATAAGTTTTAGGAAAAACTGATTTTGGAAGTTTATTCCATGTTTCAATAGTACGGATAAAAAAATCTTTTAAAAGTGTCGGTCTTACATCTCTGAACTGTCAGTTAATATTTTTTTAAACTCTTAGTAAGTCTTATATAACGAGTAAGAATTTGATTAGATGGCAAATATCTTGTACTTTGTTTGAATAATTTCTATAAAAATATTTATAGAAAATGCAATCAAATGCAACATTACGACGGTTTTGTAAAATATTTAAATCATTACTCAATTTTAAATCAATATTGATCCGAATAATTCGTGTTTAAATAAAATTTAGAAAAGATAGCGTAGTTTCAGATGCGCCTCAACATGCTTGGGAACAATATTGAATATAAAACCAAATAAAAGTTTTATAATAATGGAAAAACTAAACAGATGAAAAAAAAAATGGTTTATATCTATTAAAAAATAATAGTTTTTTAGATAATTTCAAAGTTATATAAACAACAAAGCCATTCCTAAAAAGATGATGGAAAAATGTAACCCCTTAAAAACAAATTAAAAAAAAATTAGATATAGATTTGTTGTTTAGATTAATGATTGATACTGATAATACTTGGATTTTAATTTTGAAACAGTAAAAAGTTAAGTTTTTTTAGACTTAATATTAACCAAGTTAGGAGTACTCTATTCTGATATTGTTTTCAGATCTTTGTTTTAAAATGCCACAAATTTTAACTTAAAAACTTAAAGACGCTCTGCCATATTTGTCGATGGTCTTTGGAAAGTATAAAAGTATAAAGGGTACTATCATCTGCAAAACTACAAATAAAACATTTAATTATTTAAAAAAAATCATTAATGTAAATTGAAAATAAAGTTGTCAAAAGAGATCCTTGGAGAAAACCAGCATTTATGATTTTGGGGTCAGAGTTATAACCATCAATTTTAACTATAATTTTTCTGTTGTAAAAAAAAGCTATTGATTAGGCTTACAGATTTGTAATCAATTCTTATACAATAAAGCTTGTTTATAAAATTAAGAAATTATACCCTATCAAATGATTTATAAATGACTACAGTTACTGCAAACATTTTTCCAAGTTTGCCTAAAGTTGAATTCCATTTGTGACTAACATAAGTCAAAAAAAGTAGTCAAAGGTTTTTATTGAACCCATATTGAGTATCTGAGATAAAATTATTTTGTTCTAAAAACTTGCCAATGTGGAAATTAATATAATTTTCAAAGATTTTTGACTGATTGGATAATAAAGCAATTACTATAATTTAAAAAATTAGATTTGCGTCTTTTTTAGGTAAAAGTTAAACATTTGCAAGCTTTTAACAAATCGGAAATGTTTTTTTCTGTATAATAAAGCAAATACTTTAGTTAAAATAAAAACTAATTCATTTGTGAATGTTTTAAGAATAATAGGTAAAATTTCATCTACACCTGATGCTATCTGGTATTTAATTTAAAAAAATATCTTTTAACAATCTGTTTTTTGAAATAAATTGGACTCATTGTTTTGCCACTAGCCGGCATCGCAAGTTGAGCAATAAGAGGCTTTATAATAGTAAAGTTAGAAGCAAATTGGTTTGCAAAAATATTTGCTTTTACTTTTAAATTAGTAATTAAATTGTTTTAATCGTTTTGAACAAAAAGTATTAAAGATTTTGTTCTACCTTGCAATGAATTTATTGTTATATAAATATTTTTGTTGTTTATAGAAAACTAAAAAAATTAATTAACTTTGTTTCTGTCAATCCAATCTTATTCAGATTGTAATAGATTGTCACAATGTTTATAATTTCTTATAATCTTATTTAGTCTGTTTGGAACAATTACTGATGTGTTCCTTAAATGCTTTTTGCTTCTTATTAACTACATCTTTTGCCTGATTTAAGTACAGGTACTTTTGTTTTGATTTAATAACAAAAATTGAAACAAATTTTTTGATGACATTTTAAATAGTTTTTGTGAGATTGTGTGCTGCAATATGTAGATTCTTAGAATATAAGCAAAAGTATCAAAACCAAAATTATTAAAAAAATCTTTCAACTTTACTATGTTCATTTTAGAATAATGATAGATGAAGCACGGTTTAAGATTAGTAAAAATAAAAAAAAAAGTTTTAACAATAGAAGTAATAAGTGAATAATTTTAATTTACTAAAGCAGCCTCAACAATAGTTATTGTAATACTGGAATAGTTAAAATATACATATCTAATAATCTTTGTTCATCAAGTAGTCCATAACAAGAAAAATATGTGAGTGAATTGCTGAATAAGTTGAGTAATATAATAAGAAGTATCAAAAATTATAATTTGTTATTTAAATAGTGTTCTAGAAGATAAGCGACTTGACCATTCAGTATAAAGTACATTAAAATTTTTTAACAAAATTATTTTAACTTATCTATGATTACCTTAAAGAAGCTTGTCAAAATTTTCAGAAAAGTCATCAAAAAAGTTTAGAGTTGCATTATTTGTAAAACGCTAAATGCCTATTTCAAAAATAGTCTTATCAGGAAAATCGAGTTTAAGAAATATTTTAATATAACCAATGTCCTAAATATCGTAGATTGTAATTTTAAAATATATTTGTTGTTTGTGGATAAAGGCACAAACACCTTATTTGTCAGTAAATTAATGTCTGAGTTAATAATCAGAATTTACTAGGTTACAAAATTTTTAACAAAACTTCTTTAAAATAATCATAAAAAAGTTGAAATAATTTTGGTAAAAAATTGTATATGGTTAAGTCACTCATCTTCTACATCACTATCAGGTCAACAACTATAATTTTTGCCGCTTCTCATAATCTTACCCAACTTGTTCAGCAACCTAAATAATTTCCTTGTAATGAACTTCTTAGTATACAAAAATTATTAAATCTGTAGCTTTCAACTATTCCAAAGATTACAACAAATACTGTTGAGGCTGCTTTAAGTAATTATGATCATTCACTTATTACTTTTGTTGTTAAAACTTCTTTTTCTAATAGTTGCAAACCAAAACCGCACTATATATATAATTATTCTAAAATAAACATAATAAAAATAAAAAAAAAATTTAATCATTTCAATTATGATATTCATAACTTATACACTAAGAATCCACATGTTTCAGCATCTCACAAAAACTATTTAAAATATCATAAAAAAATGTTCCATTTTTTGTTATTAAATCAAAACAAAAGTACGTAACTTTAATTCAGACAAAACATGCAATTAATAAAAAGTAAAAAACATTTAAGAAACACATTATTAATTGTTTCCAATAGACTAAACAAAATTATATCAAAAACTTGTAAACATTGTGACAATTCAATACAATCTTAAAAAAAAGGATTGACAGAATAAGCTAATCTATTTTCTCAGCTTCTTATAAACAACAAAAATTTCTAAAAAACAATTAATACATTACTAGGTAGAACAAAATCTTTAAAACTTTATCTTAAAAATGATCTAGACAATCTTGTTACTAATCCAAAAAAAGCAAAAAAATTTTGCAAACCAATTTGCTAATCTAAGTCTACTATTCAAAATCCTTTTAATACAGCATTAAATACTACAATGCCGACTAGTAGTAAAATAATAAGTTCAATTTATTTTAGACAACGGTTTATCAAAAAATGTGTTTTTAAATTAAATACCAGTAAAACATCAAGAATTGATAAAATTCTACCAATTATTCCTAAAGCATTTGCAAATAAATTAGCTCCTATTTTAACTAAAATATTTGCCTTATCATACAAAATTAAAATATTTCTAAATTGTTGAAATATTGCAAATGTTCAACCTATACCTAAAAAAAGGAAATAAGTCTTATTTTTTTAAATTATAGACCAATTGCATTATAGTCCAATTTGTTAAAATACTTTAAAAAATAAATTAATTTCCACATTTTAAAATTCTTAAAACAAAATAACTTCATCTTGGTTGTTCAATATTGATTTCGATCAAAAACGTTCAACAACCAATTTTCTGACTTATATTAATCACACTTAGAATTCTACTTTAGACAAACATGGAAAAAATCTTGCAGTAACAGTATATTTCTAAAACATTTAATAGGGTTTGGTTTCTTATATTTATAAACAAGCTCCATTGTGTAGGTCTTGATTACAAACCGTAAATTTTATTAATAATTTTCCTGACAATAAAAAAATTACAGTTAGAATTGTTAGTTTTAACTCTAACTACAAAATCGTAAACCCTGATATTCCTCAAGATTTTGCTCTTTTGCCACTTTTATTTTTAATTTACATTAATAAACTTCTTCAAATAACTAAAAATCCTATTCATAGTTTTGCAAATAATAACACCCTTCATACTTCACACTTTCTAAAAACCATATTGACAAATATGGTAAAGCGACTTGAAGTTTCCAGGTTAAAACCTGTAACATTTATATACAAACACCTCAACACAATATCTGAATAAAACACTTCAAACATGGTCACTTTTAACTCTAAAAAAAATTAACTTTTTACTAATTCAAAATCGAAATGCAAGGTAACATCAATACCAAATATTAAACTAAACAATAAATCATTATCAAAAAATTCTTCAATTTGTTTTCTAGGAGCTATAATATCACATAATCTTCTCTTAGACGACCATGTTGTTGACATAATAGCTTCGATAGTACTTAGAAACTAAAATTTCTTAATAGATGTAAAAAGTTTCCTACTCCTGCTAGCTTCTACATATAAATAAAACTTATAATCGTCTTTGTTATAAATATTGTTCTCAAGTATAGAAAGAAGCATCTAAAATTACACTAGCTTTTCAAAATTTTATAGCCATTCGGATCATTGCCAATCCAAAATTGACTAATAACTTGGATACTTTACAACATAGGCGTAATGTTGCAGATCTTTACATTTTCTATAGATATTTTCATGGATACTGTTTAAATAAAATACGAAACATAATGCCATCTAAACAAATATTTGCTTGTAGTACAAGACTTCCTAAGAATTTTAACAAATATTTACTGACAGATGTAGAACCTAAACTTTTAAAAGACATTTTTAATCATACTATCGACACATGGAATGAATAAACTTCCAAGTTCAGTATTTTCTAAGACTTGTAAGCCGCAAATACGTAAGTCAATGTTTACAGACTGCTTAAATCTTGCCTTCATAGTAATAGCAGCACAAGTGTAAATTCACTCGTTAAAATTTAAAGGTATTTTTATGTTGTTATTACATTTTAAGTAATTTGTAAATATCACATTTTAAAAACAAAACAAAACAAAAAGAAAGAGAAATAAGTGAAATATACTACAAAGAAGAAAAAAAAAATCTGTAGATGACTAGCACTTAAAAAACAATAGTGAAAATTATAAAAAAAAAAATTTAATTTACTTATTTAATTGCCTTTCTATCTTTCGATGTAAGGCTGTATGGCGTATTATTAATTTATATAATATTCACGCCATATCTTCCTATTCTTGACTATGTTCTTTATTTCTTCCCAAGTGTTCCCTTTTCGTGTAGCCTCTTCTTTTATTGCGCTGTTCCATTTTTCTTCTTTTTTGTTTTTCTGTTACTTTTGTCTCATAAGTTTTTTTTTGTCCGTCCATCTCATTTGAGCTTCCGCAATTTTTTCTTGTATTGGTTTTATTTTTAAATTCGTTTTGTATGTCTCGTTATTTATTTTATCTTTTTTTGTTTTGTTTTCGATCTTCCTAAGAAATCTCATTTTCATTGCATTAATTCTTTCTATATTTTCTTGGCGTTTCTTTCTTGACTCATTCTTTTGATATGCCCATACTATTTCATTTGGCCTTCAGTAATTTTTTCTTGATTTGATTTTATTTGTAAATTCATCTTGAACGTTTTGTTTCTTATTTTATTTTTTCTTGTTTTGTTCCTAAAAAATCTCATCTTCATTGCATTTATTCTTTCTATTTGTTTTCTTGTCATGGTGCATTGTCATCTATTTCTTTGTTTAATTTTCCGTTGCTCTGTATTATAGTTATAAGATATCTGTATTGTTCAACCTGTTCTATTATTCTTATTTTGTGATTCAGTTTTTCTCTCGCAATTATCATGGTCTTTATTTTTTTATAGTTTTTATGTTTATTTTCTTTAGTTGCTCTTCTATTATTTCTATGTTATGTTGTAGTTTTTCTTCAATCTCTGCAATCACTGCTATATCGTCTGCAAATAGTAATTCTGCTATTTGTGTTACTTTCATCTTTCAATACCCTATTTTTAGCATTTTCATTTTTTTTTGCATGTTTTATCGCTTTATCTAAAACAATTGAAAACAGCAATAAGTGCATTGCTATTCTCAATTGTTGCACGCATCCTTGCTACACCCCTTTTTTTGTTATGAATTCTTTCAGATCTTCGTTGTTTATTCTTACTATGTTTCTATTTTCTGTGAACATGTTCTTAATTAAGTTTGTTATTTTTTTCTAAATTTTTCTTTCTTTTAGTTCTTTCTATATATTCTCTCTTTTGATCTGATCTTGTCAAATGCTTTTTCAAGGTCAACAATTCTATTATTTTTTATCATCTTCTCACTTTGCTGTTTCATTATAAATATTAGGACCTGTGTGTACTTCTTTCTTTTTTAAATCCACATTAGCTGTCCGCTAATTTCGTTTCAAACTTGTCTCTCATCCTTTTTTCTATGAATCTTGTTTGATATGCTCGTTAGTGTAATTCCGTCGTTATATCATCTATTTGTGGTGCTTTTCTGTTTAATTTCTTTACTGCTTTTATTACTTTGTCTTCTTTTAATTTCTTCTACTTTTTCTATTCTTCTGTCCTGTATCACTCCTTCATCTTCTCTTGTTATGCTTTCTTCTACTTCTTGTTCTGTTAGTTCTTGAAAGTATTGCTTCCATCTTTCCATTATATTGTCTTTTTCCGATATTATTTTTCCAATTTTATTATTTATGTTTATTATATTGTTTTTTTTTCTTTTTTCTTAGATGTTTTTACGTTACGTAAGTTCTTATTTATTCCTTTTCTACAGTTTGTTTATAATTTAATCTTTACTTCATTTATTATTCTTTTTATTTCATTTCTTTTTTATTTTTATTTTTTATAGTATTCTTTTTTGTTTGTAAGTGTTTTTCATTTTGTTTGTCCCTTATCTCATTCTTGATTTTCTCTGTCCACCAACTGGTTGTTTATATTTTTGTTTACTATTTTTGTTGTTCCACAGCTCTCTTTTGCAGTTTCTAGTATAATTTGTTTAAATAATTCCTTTTTTTCTTCTATGCACGTTCTTTTTTTTCTCTTTATTTTTTTTTTGTAGTATCTCTTAAATATCCAAAGTACGGGAAATATCTAAATTCGCAAAATTGTGTGCTTTTGCAATCCTTGTTTAACATATACTCAAAAAAAAATATGTAAGAAAGCGCCGGATGAAATGGAGGAAAGAATATCGATCAACGGCGAAATAGTTAACAATTTAAGGTATGCGGACGACTCTGTTATATTGGCGAGTACAACTCAAGCACTTCAGCTGATGATGCATAAGATCAAAATAGTCAGCAAAAAGTACGAAATCAATCTCAATGTCAAAAAACCAAATATATGCTTGTCAGTATAGATAATCCATAACAGCGGACAATACTTCTCAACAACAAAACCATAGACCAAGTAGACAAATATACATATCTAGGCACATGTGAGAATAAACTCTGGGATCATGTAGTAGAAGTCAAATGCAGGATAGAAAAAGCGAGAACGACATTTATCCAAATGAGAAAAGTTTTCAACAGCCCAGACTTAAGCATGCAAATTAAGATGAAAATGTTGCGTTGCTACGTTTTCTTAACACTAATGTACGGGCGTCAAATCCTGGATCAAAGGATACAAAGAAAAAACTAGAGGCTTTCGAACTATGGACATACCGTCGTATCCTAAATATCTCATGGAAAGAACACATTAGTAATAAGGTTCTGCAGAAAATAGGCAAGGAACAGTAAGTATTGAAAGCTGTGAAAATTAAGAAATTGGAATATCTTGGGCACGTAATGAGGCATAGTGATAGATACAGAATACTCTAACTGATTCTGAAAGGAAAAGTAATGAGAAGAAGACCGGAAAGACGCCAAATTTCATGGCTTAAAAATCTACGCCAGTGGTTTGACATGACATCGCTGCCACTTTTATGCAGTGCAGTAGACAATAAAAAGATCGTCATGATGATCGCTAATACTCGAAGCGGATAAAACACGCCAAGAAAAAGTATCTTTTGGTAATTTGTTTGTATTTGGTTTTCTTTTAGTTTGCATGTTTTTATCTTTATCTTGACTTCTTTTGTCTGATTTAACTTTTTCTTTCCATTTCATTTTCATTTGTAGTAAATAGTGGTCGCTTCCTATTTATTTATTCTTTACCTTGTTCAAGTTGTTTCTGTTAATTAGGTAGTAGTCGATGATTGATTTCTCGTTTCTGGTTGGTTGTGTTCTTGTGTATTTGTAAATTTCCCTGTGTGAATTTGGTGTTTGTTACTACCAGATTGTTTTCGATGCATAGTTAAATAATTCTTTTTCTATTGTAATTTTTTATTTCATTTCCTATTACTTTGTCTATTCCGTTACTTTGTTTTCCTATTCTCCCATTTAGATCTTCTAGTATAATTATGTTTTCTGTTCCTTCGTCTATTTCTTGTTGTAATTTATTAAAAAAACTGTCTTTCTCTTCTTTTTTGCAAATATTATCATGTTCCATGTTTTATTTTCTACTAGTTTCATTCCTACTGTCATAATTCTTTCATTAATGTGTTTTTCTCGTATTGTATCTTTTATTTTTTCTGGCGCTATTATCATTCCTACTTCTCCGTTTGCTTTTTCCTTTTCCTTTACTACTGTCCACATTAACCAGTATCCTCTATGTATTCCTACTATCCCTTGCCCTTTCTGTTTTGTTTCTGTTATTCCTAGTATTTCTATTTATTGCTTTATTATTTCTTCCACCAGTTCTGTTTCTTATCCCATGTATCTTTTTATATTCCATGTTCCTATTATTTCTTCTTTATTTTTTTTTATTTTCTTTTTTCTTTTCAGTATTTTTCTATTTATGTTCTTTCATTGGTCTCTGTAGAGATTATTTTATTTCTTGTTCCATTTCCTTGCCAGATATTTTTTTTATCTGTTTTTTTGTTTTTTGAAATTTTCAATTTCTTGTACACCCTTTTACTTTTTATTCCATCTATAATCCTCTCCGTTAGTTATTAACTTTTGGTAACCTATTCTAACCCTCTTTCCATTCGCTTTTCTTCTTTTGCTGTCTCTAATTCCCAGATATTGATAAATTTAAAACCATTCACAAATGTTCTAAAGGAAAAAAATTAAATTTGTTACTCTGTCGAAAGCCTTTTTTTAGATCGATAAAACATATGTGTAGTTCTTTCCCTTTTCCGAATGTCTTGTCTGTTAGTTGTTTCATTATGTAAATCAAGTCCTGCGTGTGGTTCTAGTTTTTCTTTTACCCTTTCTTCTACTATTCTCATAAATATTTTTCCTGGTATACATGATAATGTAATCCCTCCGTAATAGTCACATATCTTTGTGTCTTCTTTTTTTATGAATAAGTAGGATTATTCTTCTATTCCAATCCTCTGGTTAATTTTTTTTGTTTATATTATGTTGTTTATTATTTTTACAAAAATTTCTATTCTTTTTACTCCCATGCACTTCATTATTTCTGCTGTTATATCGTCTACTCCTGAGGCTTTGCATATTTTTCCTTTTTAATTGCTTTCTTCAATTTTTCTCTGTTTCACTCTCTCGTTTAATTTCTGTCCTGTTCATCTTCTTCTTGTCTTGTTTCTGCAATTTTGCCGACATATTCTTTCCATCTCTCCATTATTTCCTTTTCGTCTGTCAGTTTTTTTCCGTTCCTGTCTTTTACGTTTGTTTGCTTTGTGATATTCTTATTTTATTGTGCTGTAGAACATATTTTAATTCTCTTCTTTTTTGTTTTGTTTTTTCTATTGTATTATTACTTTTCTTCTTTCTTCGCTGTATTCTTTGTAATCTTCTTCTTTCCTTGTTTCGATATATTTTTTTTCATTTATCTTTCTTATATTTTACATCTAATTTTATCTTTTCGTTCCACCATCTATTTTTCTTTGTGGTTTTGTTTGTTATTTTACTTATTCCGCAGCTCTCCCTTGCCGCTTCATTTAAGATTTTTTTGAATTCGTTCCATATCTTTTCTTTGTTTTCTTTCCTATACATTCTCTCAATAATTTTCTGGTATAATTTTTTGGTTGTTTGTAGCTTTTTATCTTTTCTGTTATCTTCTTTCTTGTTATTCCGTTTTTCTTGACTTCTGCTCCTGTGTTGATTTTCATTTTCACTAAATATTGATAACTTCCTACTTCTGCTTGTCTTAATACCTTAACATCTTTTACTTTTCTCCATTCTTCTGTGCTTACTAGAAAATAATCTTCTGTGGATTTTTTTTTCTTGATCAAACTTCTCTAGTGTATTTGTGTTTGAACTTTGTATTTGCTATCACCAGGTCATTTGCAATGCAGACATCTATTATTCATTTTGCGTTTTTGTTCTTTGTTTTCTCTCCATATGTTCCTATATATTTCTCCTTACCTCTATTGTCGTCTCCAACTTTTCCGTTCATATTACCCATCACTATTGTGTTGCCTCTTCCTTCATCTATTTCTTTCTGTAACTCTTTATAGAATTGATCTTGTTCTTCGTTTTTGTCGTTTTCATTTGGAGCATATGCCACACTTAAAGTTTTTCTGTTCCCGTAATTTTTGTTTACTATATTGTTAATTTTATCTGGGTTTACTATTAGTCCTACACCTTCTGCTCCCGTTCTCCTACTTCTGCCTAGTATAATCTGTATCCGTCCATTATTTTTTTTAACTCCATTTTTTTTTCTATTTGTTTCTGTTAGTCTTAGGTAGTCTATCTTTGCATTTTCTTTTCTTCAACTATTTCTTTCCTTTTAAGCTTCTTACATTCCATATTTCCATTTTTATTGTGTTATGAGAAAGTAACTCCAGTTTTCAGTTTCCATTTTCTCGATTGTGTCGTTCTCGTTTCCTGCCTTTCTTTAATTAGTTTTTTGCTTTCACATCTTGCTTTTCGTAGTCTCAGACGTATTTTATCCTTTCTATTGCTATTTGTTAGTACCCCATCATAATGTCATTTTCCACTTCTTTGTACATGTTTTATTGTCGTATATACGCTTTGTAAACTTTTTTTTATATTCATACTTGTTTGTATCACCGTCCGATGATAGCCTTGTAAAAGTTGAAACTAGTTACAGTTTTTAAATACATTGGTAAGCAAAAAATAAAAGTCACTTTAAAATTAGGACTTAGTTTCAGAATTTTTTGTATTAACCTTATGCTAGCAATTGTACTGTGTTTTGCAAATTAAAAATTCAATGTTGAATTGTAAAGCATATTTATTGTTCAGACAAAGTTTAAATTTTTGTTCCTACGACTAATATGAAACAAAAAATATGAAAAAAAAAAAAGTTATCACTAACAACAAGTATTACCCCTTTTTGCATTACTGACAGCTTAAAGTCAACGAGGAACACTTTGAATTAAATTAGAGATTATATTTTGGTCAATATTATAATATTCCTGCAATAGCAACTGTCTTAGCTTCTGAGCAGTTCTAGGAGCAGGTGTATGCTTTCGGATACATTGCCTAAATTCATCCCAGACATGTTCTAAAGAATTCATGTTCGGGCTGAGAACTGGTCAATCAAACCGCAAAATTCACACTTCATCCAGTTAATCTCTGACAACTCTAGCTAGGTGAGATCATAGCTATCGCCCATAGTTGTCATGAAAGACATAACATGATCTTCGAAATCCTCCATAATGTATGTGCGCTTCGGTAAAAATTCCTGCCCAAACCATAACCAACCCACCGCCAAATGGTCGCTCATCAAATCAAACTAAAGCGTATTTTTCTCCACGTCTTCTTCACACTTTCCGACGTCCGTCTGATCCGTTAGGGAAAAGCGCAACTCATCTGAAAACAGTACTCGGCTCCAGTCCTCATTATTCCATGCCCGGTGATTTCGGCAAAAAACCAATCTTCCAACACGATGTCGGCGTTGTAAGGGTAGATCTGTAACCATTTTCCTACAAAACAATCCAGCAACCCAAAGCCTTCCTCTAACGGTCCATTTACTAACATTTACATTTCTAACTTCATGGAGTTGAATTCGTAGATTAACTGCAGAAGCTGTTTTATTCCGCAAAATTGTAGACACCAAAAAACGGTCATTTCTGTTTGTGGTGACTTTTTTTTGCCCAGATCATAATCTTCTGGTTATCAGGCCAGTGTCGAACTAACGCTGATACACCTTTGAACTTTTTCTTTTCATTTCACGTTCATTTGTAGTAAATTGTGGCCGCATCCTATTTTCGTTTTATTACTCTTACATTCTTTACCTTGTTCCAGTTGTTTCTGTTAATTAGGTAGTAGTCGATGATTGATTTCTCGTTCCTGGTTTCATTCAATTTTTAGAAAAAGATTAATCTAACTTCTAGATAATCCATACTTAAGGCACACCAATTCAAACCACACGCTCCCATTACTTGAACTAAGTTCACCCACCCAAATGTTTTTTTTTACAAGAGATAAGATCAGCCACTGCCACTCTTTCTCTTAACTTTATAACAACTTACATTAACAAACAAAAGAGTATTCCAACTTCTGGAACTAACGTTATATAATACTTCCTAAACCACGCCCTTAAATTAACATTACATTTTAACAATTCATAAAAAATATTTTTTTCCAAATTAGTTCAGTTCTACATCAAAAAATAAAATCAATTTCATTCTTTGATGTAATTAAGCCTGCTCACCATTTCAAGGCACCAATCCTTGAGCAGGAGAAGGAATGGCTTCAAAGGATGTAAAAGGTTTAGGAAACACTAAGGATTCGTTGCCCAACCCAGCTCGCGACGCATTCGGGATGGAGCATGATATCGGATCATGGTCACTTTACAAAAAACCGGCCAACCCATTCAAGCGCATAAAAAAACCCGAACAAAGTCGAACTTACTATTAACTTGCTTAGAGATGAGATGCATTAAAGCACCCGTATTCTGAGCACCCTTCAATGCCGGACCTACCTCTAACTTGCTTAAAGCTGAGGATAGAAGTTCACTGGTTTCCTGCTGTACCCCTCATTGGATTGCACTAATTGACCACGGAATTTATATATTTGCTTGCATTTACATACATACAATTCTATTAATAACCTGTGCCATCAAGGTCGAACCACCTATAGACCAGAGGAAGGTGTCCCTGAGCATGAGGGGTTTACCCTTTTTTAGATCAAACGCGTATAGATTAACATTTTAAGAAGATTGACCAATCTTCAAAATGCTAAGCGTCGTTTGAAATGATGGGGACTCAGTATGCCGGCCTCAACTCTTACACTAGATCCAATTTGATCAACCTGGCCAGGTTACAAATTATCACTAATGTGATGAGGTTGGGTCATACTTCCAACCTAAAAGATAATCCTGTTCCTACATGGCAAATGGTTTAGAAGAGCCATTTGTAATGTTAGGGTAACTCACGCTTTGCATGTTACAATACTTTCTCAATAATTTTAGATTATTAAGGGGATTGCAAGCAACATACGATGCGTTTTAATGAATGTAGATGTGAGCAAATTTAGATTGAATTGAAACAATATTATACAATAATAATTGAATACAATATTCCGTTGATGGTCAAACACTTTTTTAATTAATTTTTTATCCTATCCTCTTCTAACACTTTTAATTTAAATTTAAATGATTAAAATCAATGTACGCAACCGCACTACGCACAATATACACCTCCTTCGTTTGGTGTTGACCATCTGAAACAAATAAATTTCTGGTCAACTTATTGTTAATAATCTTAATTTGTTTTTTATTTCTAGCTAAAGGTACGCTTAAATCTGGTACTGGATTCTTTATCTATCCATACGGTATGCATCACGATCCGGATTATTTCCCCGAACCGGAAGCATTTAAACCAGAACGCTTTGAACCAGAAAATTTGGAAAAACAAATACCGTTTAGTTATCTTCCATTTAGTGGTGGCCAAAGGGGTTGTATTGGTAAGATTAATTGAATTAATTAAGAATAAAAATTTAATATAAAATTGTATTATAATTACAGGTCAAAAGTTTGCTATATTGGAAATCAAATCGGCGATTTCAAAAATTATCCGAAATTTTGAGTTGCTTCCTGATCCTACATTTAAACCTGTTTTGTCTTTTGAGATTACTTTGAATTCTCATAATGGAGTATATTTAAAAGCCAGGAAAAGATCATAATTTATATGAATGTAATCAATAGAATAGCTTTTATTAGAAAATAGCTTGGAATATACGAAAGAACTGTTAAAACCTTATTATTTTTTTTACATTTTTTAATAAAGTTAAACTTTGATGTGAAAGACTCAGTTTTTAAAATATACTCAAAATTTATACCATACATACAGAAAACAATGGTAAACAAAGTTCTGAAGTCAAAATTAAATTTCAAAAATTTAAAAAAAAAAATTCAATTTTTAAAACTTAAATCATATTTTTATTTATATGTGAAAAACTAATTTTTTAAAATATTGACTCAAAATTTATACCGTACATACCCAAAACATTGGTAAACAAAGTTCTAAACTCAAAAATTAATTTCAAAAATTATAAATATTTTTTGTCAATTTTTAAAATTTTGATTTATTTTTTAAATCATATTTTTTTAATTTTTATGTGGAAGATTCAATTTTCAAAGTATTGACTCAAAATTTATACCATACATACTTAAAACAATGGTAAACAAAGTTCTAAACTAAAAAAAAAAATTTAAAAATTATAAATATTTTTTGTCAATTTTTAAAACTTTGATTTATTTTTTAAATTATGTTTTTTTTTAATTTTAATGTAGAAAACTCAATTTTTTAAATATTTACTCAAAATTTATACCATACATACACAAAACAAATGGTAAACAAAGTTCTAAACTCAAAATTAAATTTCAAAAATTATAAATATTTTTTGTCAATTTTTAAAATTTTGATTGATTTTTTAAATTATGATTTTTTTAATTTTTATGTAGAAGACTCAATTTTTAAAATATTGACTCAAAATTTATACCAGACATTCACAAAACATTGGTAAACAATGTTATAAGCATTTTTTAAATTTATGATTTATTTTTAAAATCATGATAATCTTTATTTTTATGTGGAAGACTCAGTTATTAAAATATTGACTCAAAATTTATACCAGAAATACCCAAAACGTTGTTAAACAAAGTTCTAAACTCAAAATTAAAATTCAAAAACTATAAATATTTTTGTCAATTTTTAAAATTTTGAATTATTTTTAAATCATAAAATTCTTTATTTTTATGAAAAATACTCAGTTTTCAAAATATTGAGTCAAAACTTATACCATACATACACAAAACATTGGTAAACAAAATTCTTGACTCAAAACTAAATTTCAAAAATTATAAATCTTTTTTGTCAAATTTTTAAAAATTTGATTTATTAAAATCATGAAATTCTTAATTTTTATGTAAAAGACTCAGTTTTCAAAAAATTGACTCAAAATTTATACCATACATATACAAAACAATGGTAAACAAAGTTCTAAACTCTAAACTAAACTTCAAAAATTATAAATATTTTTTGTCATTTTTTAAAGTTTTGATTTTTTTTTTAAATCATGATCATTTTTATTTTTATGTTGAAGACTCAGTTTTCAAAATATTGACTTAACATTTATACCATACATGCCCAAAACATTGTTAATCAAAGTTCTTAACTCAAAATTACATTTCAAAAATTAAATTTTTTTTTGTCAATTTTTAAAATTTTGATTTATTTTTTAAATCATGATAATCTTTATTTTTATGTGAAAGACTCAGTTTTCAAAATATTGACTCAAAATTTATACCATACATACACAAAACGTTGTTAATCGAAGTTCTTAATTCAAAATTAAATTTCAAAAACTATAAATATTTTTTGAAAATTTTCAAAATTTTGATTTATTTTTTAAATCATGATATTAATTATTTTTATGTGGAAGACTCAGTTTTCAAAATAATGACTCAAAATTTATACCATACATACCTAAAACAATGATAAACAAAGTTCTAGACTCAAAATTTAATTTCAAAATTTATAAATAATTTATGTAAATTTTTAAAATTTTGATTTATTTTTAAATCATAATTTTTTTATTTTTATGTGAAACACTTAGTTTTCAAAATATTGACTCAAAATTTATACCATACATATCCAAAACAATGGTAAACAAAGTTCTTAACTCAAAATCAAATTTCAAAAATTATAAATATTTTTTGTCACTTTTTAAAATTTTGATTTATTTTTTAAATCAAAATATTCTTTATTTTTATGTGAAAGACTCAGTTTTCAAAATACTGACTCAAAATTTATACCATACATACTCAAAACAATGATAAATAAAGTTCTAAACTCAAAATTAAATTTCAAAAAATATAAATACTTTCTGTCTATTTTCAAAATTTTGATTTATTTTTTAAATCATTTTTTAAAATTATTTTTATGTGGAAGACTCACTTTAAAAAATATTAATTCAAAATTTATATTAAACATACACAAAACATTGATAAACAAAGTTATTAACTCAAAATTAAATTTCAAAAACTATAAATATTTTTTGTCATTTTTTTAAATTTTGATTTATTTTTTAAATCATAATTTTCTTTATTTTGATAGGAACTCAATTTTCAAAATATTGATTCAAAATTTGTACCATATATACACAAAATATTGTTAAACAATGTTCTAAACTCAAAATTAAATTTCAATAATTATAAATATTTTTTGTAAATTTCCAAAATTTTAATTTATTTTTTAAATCATGATATTCTATAAAAATGATTTAAGTTTTATTAATTTTATATAAATCAATTAATCCCCAGAAAAAAAAAATTTATGCAGTTAAAACTTTAATGTAACTTACAGCTATTACAGCTCCACTGCTCTAGCATTGCAGCAATCAACAGCAACTCCTTCCAAAGATGCACCAAAAGTCAGCCATCTTGTTGTAAATGCGTTTTATTAAATATGTCATGACGTCACATCAACTGGAAGAAAGAAATATTTAATTAGAAATAATTAAATATTTAATTCTAGTCAACATCTATGATCATGTGGTGTGAGCAAAGATATTATTATAAAAATCAAATTAGAATCTAACAAAATGATCAATCGGAATTGATTTATAGCATTAGGTAAGATCGGGCCGGATTTATCAATAAGAACCTAATAAATCATATGCTGCAAACAAGTAATTCAAATTCAACTCGCAATTCTCACCTAGTAGACATCAATCAGCGCCTGCATTTTATAATTTTCCGGCTGAAATGTGCAGTTACGGCATTATTGCATGTACATTTTAACTACGTAATTTAGCCATTTGATATGACTGTAGCAGGAGATGTTAACGCTCGTCGTACATATTCGGGGTTGATCGGCGTAGGGCGAGCAGGTTGTGCGTCTATACTCCGATCACGATCATTTGTTTCATTAGCATTGTAGGGAATATTAATAATGTTTGTAGTAAGAGGAGTAGAAGTACAGGCAGGAAAAGAAAAAAAAACCATAGAAAAAATGATAGAAAAAAACTTAAAAATAGAGACGGAAATAATTTCTGCCTATTCTGTGAAAAATGAAGAAAAACAAACAATAATAGCAGAAACAAAATCATGGGTACAAAAACAATATACAGGGAGTTTATAAATGAATGGGATTATGTAATCACTATAAATAAGCCGCTTTTTTAAAATCGTCCACTATACTACATATGTTTGCTTGACAGCTGTCAAAGTTGATCTGTCAAAAAAGCGGCACATTTAAAGTGATTACATAATCCCATTCATTTATAAACTCCCTGTATTATGAAGAACAAAAACAAACTGAGAGGCACAAACATATACATTGAAAATGACTTGACCTTGGAAGAAAAACGAGTTCAGAAAGAATTAAGAGATATAGCAAGGGACAAAAAATCAAAGGGCAAAAAAGTATGGGTACGGTACAGAAAATTGGAAATAGATGGAGAGATATACAATTGGAGTGATCAAGATCAAGGAGTTTCAAAAGAGAGCGAACGCAAATCAAAAAAGTAATTTGTAGCATCAACACAAAAAAAGTAGACAACGCATGCAAGGACCAAGGACATGACTTAAATACAGAAAATAGAAAAAAACAAAAAACAGTAAAAAATAAAGACAGTGCAAAAAAACAAACAAGCCGAATTTTGTTTTGGAACGTAGCTAGGATAGACAACAAAGATCACGAGTTCTGGGAGTACATAAAAACGTTTGACATAATTGGAATGGTAGAGACGTGGATAGATGACAAGAAATGGGAAAAGTTGAGGCTCAACATGCCAGCCGAATACATCTGGAAATGCCAACCAGCTATAAAAGAGAAAAAAAAAGGAAGAGCTAAAGGAGGCATAATTACCGGCATAAAAAAAGAAATGAGTCAAGAAGAGGATGATGTTATTGAAATGGAGGGAATACAAGAACGAAACTTTTTGATGGGCGGAGAAAAATATAAAGCAATAACAGTATATAGTAGAGGCATGAAAAACACTAGACAAAAGTTAGATACGCTAATACCAGAAACTGAAGAAAGAAAATTGATTATAGGAGGGGACTTCAACGCAAGAATTGGAAAGAAGGGAGAAAAAATCAAACACGAGGACACAAGAAACAGAGAATCAAAAGATATCACAGAAAATAGAGAAGGAAAAGAAATGATAGAAATGATAGAAGAGAGACATTTTAAATGGAAACATCACAGGAGATGAAGAGGGAGAATTTACTTATATAGGGACAAACGGGCAATCAGTAATAGACTACGTAGTTGTAAATGAGGAGGCGTGGGAAGAGATAGATAATCTTAAAGTAGGAATAAGAGTTGAATCAGACCACCAGCCATTAGAACTCAACTTAACTGGGGAAACTGTAAGAAGACAGGAAAATGAAGAAAAAAGTGAAGAAAAGATAACATGGACGGAAGAAGTGTGATAAAATACAAAAAAAATCTGAGAAAAATTAGAGAAAACGGAAGAAATGTCGAAGAGATAATGAAGGAATTAGAGGAAACAATTGGAGATGCGGTAGTAAAAAAACCATATAGAAGAAAAGAAGAAAAAATGAAAAAGAGCAAATGGTGGAACAGCGAATGTACTAAGAAAAAACAAGAAGCCAGAAAGATGTTAAGGCACTGAAGAAACAACAAAAGCACAAAAGAAGAATATATGAAAAAACAGAAAGCTTACAAAAATCAATGTAAAAAAGCTAAAAGTGAATTTATAAAAAAAGAGGAAATAGAAATTAAAAAAATAAAGACAGAAGCAGAAGCATGGAAATACATAAACAAAGAAATAAGAAGAAAACAGGGAGATATTGAGGAAATACCAATGGAAGCGTGGAAGGAACATTTTTCAAGTTTGTTTGGAGGAGAAAAAAAAAAAGAAAAAAAACTAGAAAGACAAAAGCCAATCCACCAAGCGGAAGAAATTTCAAAGGAGGCAATATGGGAGAAGATAAAAAAACTAAAAAAAAAGAAAGCGCCAGGTATGGATGGGATACAGAATGAAGCGTGGTTGTATGGTACGGAAGAACTGACTGAGAGATTGAGTGAGTTAATAAACAGAGTATGGAAGGGAGAAGGGTTTCCGAGTCAATGGAGAGAAGGTCTTGTATGCCCTATACACAAAAGTGGATCCAAAAAGCAAGTAAATAACTACAGAGGAATAACACTACTGGGTACGGCATACAAAATCTACGCCATGATATTAGAAGAAAAGTTGAATGAGTAACTAAGTATGAATGAGATAATTCCAGATGGGCAAGCCGGCTTCAGGAAGGGAAGAGGTACCATGGATAACGTATATATTTTACATCATATTGTGGAAAAAGAAATAGCAGAGAAAGGGGGGAAAGTATATGCGTTATTTCTAGATCTAAAGGCGGCATTTGATAGTGTGGATAGAGAGAAACTGTGAAAGTGTATGAGAGAGAAAGGAATTAGCGAGCACCTGGTAAGAAGAATAGAAGACGTGTATGAGGAGACAGCAAGTAGGGTATGTGTTAACGGAAAAATGAGTGAAAGATTTTGGACAACAAAAGGAGTAAGACAGGGCTGTCCATTGAGTCCTACTTTATTTGCAATCTACATAGCAGATGTAGAAAAAAAATGAGGTTGGCTCAAGCAGGAGGGGTAATAGTTGGTAGAGAAAAAGTGTGGTCGCTAGCATACGCAAACGACATGGTAATACTAGCAAAAGAAGCAAAGGAAATGAAAGAGATGATGAAAAGTTTAGAAAAATATTTTAGAAAAAAAAGCTTAGAAGTTAACGTAGAAAAAACAAAAATTATGGTGTTTAAAAAAGGGGGTGGGAGAAAAAAAGTAGAGGACTGGAAATGGAATGGGCAAGGTATTACGGAAGTAAAATCTTTTAAATATTTGAGATATGTTTTTTGTACGAGTAACACCGAGAGCGAGCACATTAAAGAGATTGCTCGAAAAGCAAATAAAGTAGTGGGACAAGTTTGGGGAATAAGTGAAAGAAAATTTGAATGTATGAGAATAAAAGGGCTTATGTTTGATAGTTTAGTTAAGAGTATGAAATTGTATGGGTCAGAAATATGGGGATGGAAGGAACAAAAAAAATTAGAAGCAATACATGTAAAATATTGGAGATGGGTGCTAGGTTTAAATAGAGAAACTCCAGCATATATTGTGCTGGAGGAAGTCGAAAAAGATAAGTTAAGAGTAGAAGCAGGAAAAAGAGCAATGAAGTATGAAGAAAGAATGAGACAGAGACACGAATGCAAAATATTACAAAAATGCATGAAAGAGAAAATGAGAGCAAGAAATGAAAAGCTAGGGAGGATTAGGGAAAATTATTACAATAGAAATGGATATGCGAGCCAAGAAATTGAAAGAATGAAAGAATCTGGGAGAAAGACATAGTACGAAATTATGGAAAGAGATAGAGATATACAAAGGCAAGAAAAGAGAATGCGAGTGAAAGAGTCTAGGTACAACGCAAACTATGAACATATTATAGAAAATGAATTGCCAATGTACTTAGTGAGCAAAAGATATAGTAAACATGACAAAAAAATGATTGCAAGATTCAGATGTAGTAATGAAGAGCAAGTGACAAGATTTTGGATGGAAGAGGATTTGAAAATGTGCAGAATGTGCGGAGAGACTAAGGAAACTATAGAACATATGTTGAAAGAGTGTAACGAAATGAGAGAAGAACAGATGGAAAAAAAATGAGATATTGAAAGGGGACGGAAGAGGGGTAGAATGGATGAGGGCAGTTAAAAAACGAAGAAAAGAAATAGACGAACAGAGAAGAAAATATTCTTAATTGTGTTAATTTTATAAGGATTAAGTTTTATTATTTTGGGAAGTTGTAAATGTATTTGTAAATGTAATTTTCAAGGCCGAAAGGCAAGAAATAAACGTATTATTATTAATATTAATAATGAATTGAAATAAATTTTATAAAATATGAAATTATGATTAATCAAGGTAGTTGTGAAATTAATTTGTTCAACGTTGCTAGTTCTTAATTTTATTAACTTATCAAAATTTCTTTGAAAATTTCTTAATAATATAAAATATTATTATGATAAAAATTGACAAAAATATTTTCTTGCAATTTTGTATAAAATGGAATAAAAACTGACATTTAAAAATTAAAAAATTAAAAAAATTAATCAAATTGTATGAAATTACGTCTTATAAAAAATGAAAAACCATAATAAAAGTTAACATTTAAGTTTGATACTATTTTTATAATGTGTTGCTAATAATTTTTAATAAAAATTAAAATGTTTGATAATAAAATACAAAATGGAGACGTAATTCCTGACTAATTACAATCACCCGGTTGCGTATTAATTACGCTGTTGGTCTGTGGAATGATTATCCGCGTGTTTGTAAAAATGGTGATTGAATTACCCTAGAAATGTGTCTCTAGGAACACTTCACTGTAGCCTGGAATTTTACTTAAACGGTGGTTTGAGACCAACCTACCTTGATCAATCGGCTGCGTCATCTATTTAGATGGCCAACTGGGTAAGTCTTTAATTGCAGCAAAGTGCACAGCAAGAAATGCACTGTAATAGTTAGTATGTTAATCTGTGGGGCAAAAACCAAAAAACCGAAAAAAGACGCGTTTGTTTGCTGTTAGGCAGACAAAACCCTTGTCAGGCACGCGTTGTGCTGAAAACTTTTGCAGAGCCAAATGCTCCTCTAAAATAAAAAGAAAACCTAGCTTTCTGGCAAAACAACACCTTCGGAACAAGGTTAGCAAAAAAAAGATTTTGCTCTTTACATCTAAGCATTTCCCTAAGGCAAAAAGTGCAAAAACAAAACTGAAATACCTAAAAAAAAAAAGCAAACAAGCTACAAAATAACTACCTTCAAGTAATCAGCTTGGCTCACCTTCTAAATAAAACTAACAAGGAACAAACCAAACTTATAGAAAAAAAACCTCACTAAAGATAAAGACGCATCTTTAGGGTGATTACAAAGAGTAGTTTTCGGGCCACAACTACTATGGAACGTCTTTCCAGACAAATAAAAGCCACCGTACGACTTCCAAAATAACCAAATGCTGTCACGCTGGTTATAAGTTGCCTGAAAAGGCAAACGTTAAAAGTTTGCGCGTCTTTCACATTGTCAAAAGAAACAAACCAAAAAACTAATTCTTTGTTTTAGAGGATTAGAAGTTACATGTTCCTTAAACTCACCATTAAAGTTGGTCTAATACTCTAAGTCCAGTCCAGTTGAGTTCAACAAATGTCATCCAAAAAATCATACGTTATGTTCTGCAGAAAGTTGAGGTAAGCAGCGCATGTTAATTGGTTTGGTAAAACAACAAGACCTAGAAACCTGTTGCCTACAATATCCATCTAAATGTTTAATTAAAAACGTGTCTGATGTCCACATTCAATTACAGAATGGGGATTTTCGTCGGCTCAACAATGTGCATTATAAAAATTAATAACTCCATTTTGTGTAAACCTGGCTTCATCCGTAAACAAGAATTTTGGCCAGAAACTGCGGGTCTTCAGCATCCTTGCGTAGAAACCAGCGACAAAAAATCAAACGTGCCTGATGATCAGTTAAATTTAAACCCTGTACTCGTTGTACATGGTATAGATAGAGCAGCTGTTCGTGGAGAGTAGCACCAATTCCTACCTCGGCTGATATTCTCCGCACACTCGTCCCAGGATTATGCGCTATCCGTGCTATAATTTAGATACCAACCTTGTTCTGCCGGAATGATATCACTATTTTTGAAGTAAAGCGGTATCTTTCAATCTTTGGTAAATTCTTCCAAACAAACAATTTAAAGGGGAATCTGGCAATTTGGATAAGCTTCTACATAAAGAAATCGCGCTTTGGTGGCAATCTCATTAGCACAACCATACATGAAATGCATGTCGGCTAGTTCTACATTAAAGTAATCAGCCATAGCAATAAAAACTTGTGCACTAACAACAACTTTCAAATACTGAATGTTCTGTTATTTTACAAAACATCAGCTAACTATGATAAGAAAATTCACGTTTTTGCAAAATAAAAAAAAAAATTAAAAAAAGAATAATAAAAATAAATAATGTTTCATATCTCCGAAACCGTTGCTATGACAACCCATGTTTGTTAAAAATTTTTTGTTTGTTGTTTTTCGTACTACCACCCCTTTAAATATTTTACATTTTTTTTAAACACCTTGTAGACGTTAGAAACGATCTAAGCAAAGAAAATCGGCATTATTTTTGGGGCAATAAAAATAGTGACTTTAAAAAATTTGCAAATCTTAACGTACTCCAAGACCAAGAATATATTAAAGTTATTACTAGAATATCTTCTGCCCATTCTAGCAGAACATAAACGATAACATCAAACTGTGTTTGGTAGAAAAACACTCCAATACAGTAGGAAACCCTAAGATTAATAAGCTAGCGCTCAAAGAGTCAACCACCAACCACCAAGTTTGTAGCTCTAGACCATAAACCGCACCACTTCTTAAAAGCCTTATCACTCTACTAAAAGCAAACACGTTCCACACAGTAAAAAACCGGTGCTACTATACCCGAGGCTATAGACAGGCAAAGATAGCCAACTCTCTAAAAAAAACTGCAAATATTAAGAGAAATTTTTATACGCCATTGTTAACATAAGAAACGCATGCATACGCAAGGAATTGAAAGTAGTCCAACATGTAAAAGTTGCAAAACTTTTGACAAGACGATTGAGCATGTATTATGCACATGCCCGGCGCTATTCTACGCAAAGAAGTCTACTTTGGGAAAAAACTACAAAGATAACAAAAATCCCTATAAGCAGTTTTCTGACAAAATTCAACTATATAAGTTAGTTGTACGTTGGGACAACAGAGTGAGGTTATACCACTGAAAGAGATATAAAAGCTTTATTGGAGCCTAAATGTAGTAAAACTTGTCTCACCCTTCACATAAATCCAGAAACCAAAATCTTAGATTAATTTATAAACTTTTGTTAATTTTTATTTTTGCCTCAAACTAAATGTTGAAATTAGGTTAACTAGAAGAATATCATTGTGATAAACTTTGCTTTCTATTGTAAAATTACAAAAATAAAAACAAATATTATTATTATTATTATTAAATAACAGTGCAATCAGTAACATTTACGTTTCTAAATCAAAAAAATTGTTCAACAGTTAAAATATTTAATTTGACATTTTGAACTCAGTTTATTTTGTTTACAAAACTTAAATTACAAATAAAAACAATAACCTTAAATATGACTGTTTAAGCAGTGACATTTGACGTTATTACTGCTTTGACAGTAAAAAGTGACAATATTAAAAAAACGCAAGAGTCACTTAAAAGTTTAAAAAGTTAATTTCACATTCTATCAAGCAAAACATAAAATGTGTCAGTTTAAGCAGTCAACTCAAATATTTGTAATTTGTTAGTTCAAGATTTGCTTTGGAACCTTAAAATTGTCATATGTCAAATTCAACACCAAAATTAGACATTATGCAACAACAATAAAACAGGTTCGTAACTATGCAACAAGTTAACCATAAATACCATTTAACAAAACCAAAGCAAAATTCAAAATTTGTATTTATAATCCACTTTTGTATAAAACATTTATTTCAGTTTATACATATATATATATATATAACATTTTTATTGCACAAGTAATTTACAACATTCTGAACAGGTATAATACATAGAAAGAAAAAAAAATAATTTGTACAAACGGCTATCGACCGTAGTCTTTCAGCCATATTTCAGTTTATTTATTCACATTTTTTAGAATAAAAAAGTTTTTTTATTTTGAATATACTAAAGTAATAAAAAAATGATAAAATTGATAAAATTGATATTTAATATTATAAAATTACTTGACAGTCAGGGCAGCAAAGCATTGTAATTTGAAATAAATAACTTGACAATTTAAACTTGGCAGAAATAATATTTAATTTGACATAAAAATGGCAATAAAATTGAAACAGTGGCATTTAATATTATAAAATTGCGACAAGTTTATTCAACAGTTTTGAAATATTTTTGATATTTTAAACTTTCAATACCTGAAATATGTCTGTAGAAGTAGTAAATTTAATAAATTTGTAATTTGGCAGCTAAAGATTTAATTTGACACTTTAAAATTGACATAATAAAACAAATCAAAATGTTAAAAATAGGATTGTATAGTAGGAATAACTACACTGCAAAATAATATAAAAAAATGTTGATCATAATTGCCCCTTTTTCCATTCAACCAAACAATATAAAAATCAAACACTTGTATTAAAGATTTATTCTATTTTTTTTTTTTTTTTTAATTTAATTATTTAAATTTTTTGTATCAACGAATTTTTCTTTGAATGTACTAATGCAATAAAAAATTGTTTTCCTTTGAATGTGCCTATAGATAATAAAATAGTAATGATATAATTAATACCATATTGACCAATATTTATATGAGTATATATCACAAGTGCCCTTAACCAAAACAACAGCAAAATCCAAAATTTGTATTCATAATGTATGTATTACAACAAAATTATTAAATTTTTTTTTTATTATTTTCAATTTTTGTAGTAAAAAATTTTTTGCTTTGAATGTATTAATTAATTAATATTAATTGATAAATTTTTTTTTTATTGTACCAAAGCCATATTAAATGTATAGTTTGTATTCTGAATGTACTAAAGCATCAAATTTTTTTCCTTTGGATGTACTAAACTAATTGGTAAATTTTTTTATTTGAATTGTTTAAAACAATATAAAATTGATGATTTGTATCTTTTGAATGCACCTATAGATAAAACAGTAATGATGTCTACTATAAAAATTAATAATTTTGTATAAATCAATTAATACCTAAGAAAACATAATTTTAAATAGTTTCCGACCACAAATCAATTAAATAAAGGAATCAAACACATTTTTAATTAATATAACTCACATCTACTGCAGCTCCACAGCTTTGGCACAGCAGCAATCAACAGCAACTCACAATTCCTTCAGAAGAAAGTCAGCCACCTTGTTGTAAATGCGTTTTATTAAATAGGTCATGACGTCACATCAGCTGGAAGAAAAAAATATTTAATTAGAAATCATTAAATATTTAATTCAAGTCAACATTTATGCTTATATGGTGTGAGCAAAGATATTATTGCAGAAAGCAAACAGGAATCTAACAAAATTGTATTATGATCAATCGGAATTGATTGCATAACGCTAGATCGGGCCGGATTTATCAACAATGAACCTAATAAATCGTATGATGCAAACAAGTAATTCAACTCAACTCGCAATTCTCACCTTGCAGCCATCAATCTGCGCCTGCATTTTATAATTTTCCGGCTGAAATGTGCAGTTACGGCATTATTACATGCAAATTTTAACAACGTAATTTAGCCATTTGATATGACTGTAGCAGGAGTCTGCAGGAGATGTAAACACTCGTCGTACATCTTCGGGTGTGATCGCTATAGGGCGAGCAGGTTGTGCGTCTATACTGCGATCACGATCATTTGTTTCATTAGCATTGTAGGGAATATTAATAATAAATTGAAAATAAATTTAATAAAATATTTAAAAATGCAATTATGTAACTTTGATTAATCTATTTAGCAGAAGAATTAATTCATCTTAATTTATTAAATTCAATTAAAAAAACTTCTTGAAAAATAAAAATGTTGTTAATTTCACCAAGTTTGATTTTAAAATAAAAACTTAGTATAAAATGCTATTGACAAACTCATAAAGCAAATACAAGTTTATAAAAATTGACATTTGTAAACAAAAATGTTAATACTTAGTTGGTATTAAATTAAACTAGATTTAAATAGCAACTGAATACTGCTAACCAATTTTTATTGAAATATGTTGGCTTTGATAAAAAAATAAAATGTTCAAACTGTAAATAATGTTCTTAAAACGTCAATACATGAGCGATATTCTATAGAAATGATTCTAAATTGTAATAATTTGTTTTAAATCATTAATAACGTTTTTTAAATTGTCAACAATGTTTTTATGCTGTCAAAACTTTCTCAATCTGTCAAAATGTTCACAAACTGTCAATAATGTTCTTAAAATATTTTTTTAAATGTTTCAATCTATTACATGCTCTTTAACATTGATCAATCTCTTAATAAAAATTCCAAACTGCCAATGATACACTCAAACTGTCAATAATGTTTTTGAAATGTCAAGTCATAAGCAATTTTCTATGATTTTAAATTGTAATAATTTACTTTAAATCATTAATACTGTTTAATAAGCCGGCATTAATGTTCTCAATCTGTCAGTATGTTCACAATCTGTCAAGAATGTTCTTAAAATGTTCCCAATATGTCAAAAATAGTCTATGTTGTAATGACATGATTCAAGCTGTTTTTAGACTGTTAATATTACATTAAAACTGTTAATAATTTTCTTAAAATGTCAAGTCATAAACATTATTTTATAAAATGATTCCAAATTGTAATAATCTAATTAAAATCATTGATAAGATTTTTTTAAGCTGTTGCCTGCTGAGTGTGTCAATAAGCAGAAGAAAAACCTTTCCAGGCCACCATTAACCTTTTTCGTCTTTCTTCGCCAATCAGGCAGTAGATAAAACGCAACTTGTTCTTTTTATAATAACAAATAAGAATTTATGCCCAAAGTTAAATCTGGCATGAGTTTCAAAATCCTCACAAATCAGCCAACTACCAAACAATTCTCCGGTAGCGATAGAACTAATTGTTTAGAAGTTGGAGCAACTAATAAAGTTGTGCCAATGAACAAGACTATCTAGTTGCCGTCCAACGACAAATTGGACCTGCAAACTTCTTTATCAGCAAAAGGAAAAAAAGTGAAATAAAGATATACTAGTCTCAATATTAAGAAGAAGGAACCTATCCCTCGGTTTATCTGAACCACTAGAAAAAAAAAACAAAGTAAGTTCATTTTTAATCTGGATGATGATACCAAATCTATCAAGAAAACTAGAAATAAAAACTGTAACAGCTGCTCAATCAACATTTTTTTTTTAATTGTAATTGTATTGCAGATATAAACATAACAGTTTTAGCCAATAAAACGTTAAATGTAAGAAGATTGTTTATTGCAGAAACTTTTTAAACTGCACATTAAAAAAAAATTGTTGAAAACATGAGTAGTCAGGGCGTAATAAAAATGCGTCGCATTTCTAGCATATGAAATAGAAAACGCAAAGAAACCCCTAACCATATCTTTTTAACAATTAACCGTCCAAAACTTCCTACTAACGTAAAATTAAGTTTTTATAGCCTTACAGAAGTTTGATTACAAATCTGCTCATTGCTCCAAAGAGTACATTTGCAAAAAACTTCAGCATGAAGGTAGCAAATGCAAACAGCTAATTACATGAATTAATTGCAAAAGAGAACATGATGACATAATTATCCAAAATATTAAAAAGAAATTTGCTATCAAAATGATTACAACAAAAAACAAACTAACGTATTTTAAAGCACGCAAATTGGTATGATTTCTACACCAATAGCCAGAATAGAAAACTGCGACTGCATCAAAAAGTTTAATAGACGTATACGTGCTAATCAATACACTTTAGCCGCTTTTCTTCCTGCTTTAAGTAAACACAGTCAAATTTCTGCAGGAAAAAGACCGTTAATACCGGTCATCATGTCCAACATGTTTCCGCCAAATCCTGCGGATCAACAATAGTTAATCAAAACTTTAGTTCCTTTAACCAAAAACCAAGAAACCACCACCTACATACACTTAAAACCAACATAACCGAAGTTGATTTAGCAAATACGTCAGATGTCGATCAGCTTTAAGGTTTTCTAAAAAAAAAACACGCAAAGACGTTTGATAGAAGCTTTTTTCAATCAAAGGAACGCTGTTCTCCTCAACACAGAAGTAAGGGTACACATTTTTGAGTAATTTATTTGTCTTTGTCACCTAGCTACACGTTTATTGAATAGACGCAAAGTCGCCAAAGCAGCTAAAATTGCAGACGCATCAGTAACTCAACTTACAACTGCTACAAGCTCTCAAAACTATAGTAAAAAATTTCTGCATAAAAAAACAATTAAAAACATTGCTACATTTCTTTGCCTTAGAGAAAAAATTATTTTTATTGTTTTTTTTTTAAATTTTGATTTATTTTTTTTTAAATCATGATATTCTTTATTTTTATGTGAAAGACTCAGTTTTTAAATTATTGACTCAAAATTTATACTATACATACCCAAAACAATGGTAAACAAAGTTCTAAACGCAAAATTAAATTTTAAAAATTATAAATTTCTCAATTTTTAAAATTTTGATTTATTTTTTAAATCATAATATTTTTTTTATGTACAAGACTCAGTTCTCTAAATATTTACTTAAGATTTATACCATACATACCCAAAACAATGATAAACAAAGTTCTGAACTCAGAATTGAGTTTCAAAAATTATATATCTTTTTTGTCAATTTTTAAAATTTTGATTTATTTTTTAAATGATATTTTTTTTATTATTATGTGGAAGACTCAAATTTTAAAATATTGACTCAATATTTATTTTAAACATACACAAAACATTGTTAAGCGAAGTTCTAAACTCAAAATTAAATTTCAAAAATTAAAAATCATTTTTTGTCAATTTTTAAAATTTTATTTTTCATAATAATCATAATATTTTTATTTTTATGTGGAAAACTTAGTTTTCAAAATATTGTCTCAAAATTTATACCAGACATACACAAAACTTTGGTGTACAAAGTTTTAAACTCAAAATTAAATTTCAAAAATATAAACATTTTTTGAATTTTTTTTAAATTTTGATTTATTTTTTAAATCATGATATTCTAGTTTGTTATGTGGAAGATTCAATTTTTAAACAATTGACTTAAAATTTATACCAAACATATACAAAACATTGTTAAACAAAGTTCTAAGCTCAAAATTGAATTTCAAAAACTGTAAATATTTTTTGTTAGTTTTTAAAATTTTGATTTATTTTTTGAATCATGATATTCTTTATTTTTATGTAAAAGACTTAGATTTTAAAATATTGACTTAAAATTCATACCATACATACACAAAACATTGTTAAACAAAGTTCAAAACTCAAAATTAAATTTCAAAAATTAAAAATATTTTTTGTCAATTTTCAAAATTTTGATTTATTTTTTAAATCATTTTTTTTTTAATTTTTATGTGGAAGATTCAGTTTTTAAAATATTAATTTAGAATTTATACTTAACATACACAAAACATTGATAAACAAAGTTATTAACTCAAAATTAAATTTCAAAATCTTTAAATATTTTTTGTCATTTTTTTATATTTTGATTTATTTTTTAAATCATAATTTTCATTATTTTTATAGGATAGACGCAATTTTCAAAATGTTGACTCAAAATTTATACTATACATACCCAAAACAATGATAAACAAAGTTTTAAACTTAAAATTAAATTTCAATAATTATAAATATTTTTTGTAAATTTCCAAAATTTTAATTTATTTTTTAAATCATGTTATTCTATAAAAATGATTTAAGTTTTATTAACTTTGTATGAATCAATTAATCCCTAGGAATAAATAATTTTATGCAGTCAAAACTTTAATGTAACTTACAGCTATTACAGCTCCACTGCTCCAGCATTGCAGCAATGAACAGCAACTCCTTCCGAAGATGCACCAAAAGTCAGCCATCTTGTTGTAAATGCGTTTTAATTAAATAGTTCATGACGTCACATCAGCTGGAAGAAAAAAATATTTAATTAGAAATTATTAAATATTTAATTCAAGTCAACATTTATGCTTATGTGGTGTGAGCAAAAATATTATTATAAAATCAAATAAGAATCTAAAAAAATTGTATTATGATCAATCGGAATTGATTGCATAACGCTAGATCGGGCCGGATTTATCAACATGAACCTAGTGAATCATATGCTGCAAACAAGTAATTCAACTCAACTCGCAATTCTCACCTAGTAGACATCAATCTGCACCTGCATTTTAAAATTTTGCGGCTGAAATGTGCAGTTACGGCATTATTACATGCAAATTTGGGCATTTGATATGACTGTAGCAGGAGATGTTAACGCTCGTCGTACATCTTCGGGAGTGATCGGCGTAAGGCGAGCAAGTTGTGCGTCTATACTGCGATCACGATCATTTGTTTCATTAGCATTGTAGAGAATATTAATAATGAATTAAAATAATTTTATAAAATATAAAATAATGTGAATATATAAAGCTGTGATTAATCAAAGTAATTTTAAAATTAATGTTGCTAGATCCTAATTGATTATATTAAATTAACAAAATTTCTTGATAATATATTAATTCAAAAAACGATAATTACTAATAATTTATAAAAAAGATGATAAAAATTAACTTACAAATGTTTTGATAAAAAATTATATTTAAAAATTAAAACGGGAACGTAATTCCTAACTAATTACAATCAACGCGGCTGCTTAGTGGATGCGTTGTAGGGGACCGGCGTGTGTGTTCCGTGCGTAAAAGCACGTAACCAAAGATGAAGAAAAGATGGTCTAGCAATACTTCACTGTGGCCTGGAATTCTACTTAAGCAGTGGTTTGAAACTGACCCACTTCGATCAATCAGCTGCGTCTTTTAGTCAGATAACCGACAAAGCAAAACTTTAATTGCAGCAAACCATGCACTTTAATGTTTAATATATTCTTTGGTAGCAATCAATATTTGACAACCCCATAATTTCTGGTTCCATAGCAAGTAGAAAACTAGATAAACAAATACTACTCTTAATAGCATAAAAAAAACTTTCAAACTATTAAGCAGAGTATGTCTTTAGATGCCCCAGCTAAAACCAAAACACAACGATTCTTGGTCAATACCCTGTTTACAAACCAAAACCAACAAGCAACAGCTTTACAAACACTAAATCTGTAGATCAAAAACCGACAAAAAGAGACGCGTTTGGCTGCAGTTATATAGAAAAACCCTTACGTGTTGTGCTGAAAATCATTACTAACCCTCTACAAAATGCGTTAAAATTAAGCCAAACGCCTCCTAGAAGAAAAAAGGTATCTAACCTCCTAGCAAAACAACACCTCTGGAATAGAGTGAGCAAAAACAAGTTTTTTTATATCTAAGCATTTATCTAGTCAACCTAAGAAGAAGGCTAAAGATGCAAGAACTAAACTGAAATCTATAAAAAAATACAAAAACATAATACAAAGAAGCTGCCTTAAAGCACGTGGCCGTAATCAACTTGACCACCTCTAAGTAAAACGTCCAAAAAACAAGCCAAGCTTATAGAAAAAGTTCTGACTCAAGAAAAAACTTTGGAAAAAATACATCCCATCTTTGGAAGATAGTCACACTCAGAAAAAATGCTTAAACTTACATCCTCTAATAATAACGCATTCTTATGGTACTTAAAAAGAGTAGTGTTAGGCCTACAACACTATGGCTAAAATCTAAGTTAAGCGTCGAACTAGTGGATTGTCTCCACAAGCAGACAAAGGCTACTATATGGTTTTCAAAGCAACTAAATGCTGTGAGACTAGTTATAAGTTGCCTAAAAGGCAGAACCAGAAGTTTCACGTTACAGGTTAGAACGTCTTCTACATTGTCATAAGAAATAATTCAAAAAACCAACTTCTCGTTCCAAAAATTAAAAAAAAAAACGTAGAAAAACTAAAAACAAGAAAGAGTAACAGAATGAGTTACATGTTCAATTCCACTATTAAAGCTGCGCTGGAAGTAGAACAACATGAACAAGCAATGCAAATAGAGGAAGCAAGTATTCTACCAGAAAAAAAGTAAAAAAATCACTCCAAAACCCATACAGAGCTATTCAAATGTGCGCCACATTAACGTTATTCACAGCTCTCCACCAGCGATGATATAGCTGTGAGGATGATTGGCTACTGGCCAAAAAACGAACACAATTGTAGCGTCCATATACCTGCTGCGTGACACACCATCTCCTATTAAAGCTCTAGAAAACTTGATGTAACATTGTACAAAAAGCAACATAAACTTCCAAATCGGATGTAATGCCATAAGTAGACTATTATATAATTTCATTCAATTTGCAATTAAATTTGATAGCAAAGTATTCAAAATAGTCCAAAAATGTTAGTAATGTATTAAAAATTACGAAAATTGTAAAATTGTTGCTTGGATAATTTGAAAAATTGACACCAACTACAATTTTCCACAAAATTTGTAAACACATTTAGTTGTAAAGTGTTCAAAATAGTCTAAAATTCACAAAAATAAAAAAAATTAGTCTACCAAACCCATCAAAATTTCTAAACACCTCATTAACACTGTCAACCAAAGTAAAATTCCTGGGTGTAATGTTTAACAATAAGTTTACATAAAGAGGACATCTAAATATGAAATGCAAAAAGGTATAAATGTTGTTTTGGCAATGTACACGAGATGTTAACAAAATGTAAAAACTTTCTCCAAAGATAGTATTATGTCTATACACAGTTGTCATAAGACAAAAACTAAGCAAAAACAACAAATCAAACTTAATCAATTGCAACAAAAGGCATGCCTATGTATAAGCAGCATGCAAACAACACTAACTGCAACAATGAAAGAAATGCTGTGCAGCATTGCTTATTAAAGCAACTAGACTTCAGTACATTGCAAGCAAAACTGGCAAAAACTGTTTCTTCTTAAAATAAACAAACACATTTTGTCATTCTGTTTTGTATTTCAAAGACCCTACAAGTGCAAAAACAGCAAAAGCAAAACGTAGATAAGGATAAACTCCTACAAAATTACACTAATGACTCTAAAACATCTCTAACGCAAGAGTAAGAATCTACACGCAAGGTATAGATGCATCAAAATCCTTAACCCGCACAACTAACCTACAAGCAAAGGTAACCGGAATCATATCTGAAGCAATAGAAATAGTAACCCAAAAAATATCCGAAAAAAATGAGCAAATTTGCAATCCTAACTATAAACAAGCACAAAATTACATCAAAGCTATTACTAGAATGTCACTCTGTCCTTAAACGAGAAGTACGTAGAGTAAAAAAAATTTAGAAGATAGCACAAAGCTAATACATTTGTGCGTTTGCCGCTTCAATAAATGTATTTGTCTAAATTTTGAAAATCTTTCCTGAGATTTAAAAATGATTGATAGCTAGAAAAAATAAAAAGAGAATAACGAAAAGAGCAAATACATTTATAACAGCGGCATACACAAATGCGCACAAATGTATTAGCTTTGCTTTTTTCTAATATTTATTCACTCAGCTCTTCTATACGGTAAAATATACTAAAGGCAAACAAGGAATCTACCACCAAAATATGTGAACTTAAACCATGGACCACTCTTCAAAAGCCTTACTAGAGTGGTAAAAGCAAATTTGTACCTCGCACTAAAAGTACGGTGCTATAATACTCCAAGCTGTAGACAGGCAAAGAAAACAATAAATACTATTACCTACAACTTTCTAGAAACAACATGCAAGTATTAACAAGAGTCTAAAGCATTGTCAACTTAAGAAATACATGCATACGTTTGGAATTATAAAATGCCCAACAAAATTGATGACAAAACAATCGATCATGTGTTATGGACATGCTGGGTCCTGTTCTACGCAAGAAAATCTATGACAAAGCTAACTTGACAGTATAAAAAATCCCTCCAAACAGTGTCTTGTTATGCATCAACCATATAGGTTGGTTGTGCGTCAGAGCAATAGATTAAAATCACCACTAGCTGACTCAACATGGCCAGTATACAAAAAAAAACTACAAACAGTGTCTTGTCATACATCAACCATATAAGTCGCTGGTGCGTCACCCAAAATACAGAAACCAAAACTTTACTAGAAAATTTAGTTTAATAAAAAAAAAAACTTTAAAAAAAATTTGATTTATTTTTAAATCATGATATTCTTTATTTTTATGTTAAAGACTCAGTTTTCAAAATATTGACTCAAAATTTATTCCATACATACTCAAAATAATGGTAAACAAAGTTCTGAATTCAAAATTGAATTTCAGAAATTATAAATATTTTTTGTCAATTTTTAAAATTTTGATTAACTTTTTAAATCATGACATTCTTTATTTTATGTGGAAGACTCAATTTTCAAACTATTGACTCAAAATTTATACCATAGATGCCCAAAACATTGGTTAACAAAGTTCTGAACTCTAAACTAAAATTCAAAAATATAAATATTTTTTGTCAGTTTTTAAAATTTTGATTTATTTTTTAAATCATAATATTCTTTATTTTTATGTGAAAGACTCATTTTTTAAAATATTGACTCAAAATTATACTATAGATACACAAAACATTGGTAAACAAAGTTCTTAACTCAAAACTAAATTTCAAAAAATTTAAATTTTTTTTGTCAATTTTTTAAATTTTGATTTATTTTTTAATCATGATATTCTTTATTTTTATGTGAAAGATTCAGTTTTCAAAATATTGACTCAAAATTTATACCATACATACTCAAAACAATGGTAAACAAAGTTCTTAACTCAAAAGTAAATTTCAAATATTATAAATAATTTTTGTCAATTTTTTAAATTTTATTTAATTTTTAAATCATGATATTCTTTATTTTAATGTGAACAACTCATTTTTCAAAAAAATTGACTCAAAATTTATACCATTCATACCCAAAACAATGTTAAACAAAGTTCTAAACTCAAAATTAAATTTTAAAAATTATAAATATTTTTTGTCAATTTTTAAAACATTAATTTATTTTTTAAATTATGATATTCTTTAATTTGATGTGGAATACTCAGTTTTCAAATTATTGACTCAAAATTTATACCATACATACACAAAACAATAATAAACAAAGTTCTGAAATCAAAATTAAATTTCAAAAATTTTTAAATTTTTTTGTAAATTTTCAAAATTTGAATTTATTTTTTAAATCATTATATTCTTTATTTTTATGTGGAAAACTCAGTTTTCAAAATATTGACAAAAATTTATACCATGCATACATAAAACATTGCTAAACAAAGTTCTGAATTCAAAATTAAATTTCAAAAGTTTTAAATATTTTTTTTAAATTTTCAATAATTTTGATTTATTTTTTAAATCATAAAATTTTTATTTGTATGTGGAAGAGTCAGTTTTTAAAATATTGACTTAAAATTGATACCATACATACACAAAACATTAGTGAACAAAGTTCTAAACTCAAAATTAAATTTCAAAAATTATAAATTTTTTTTGTAAATTTTCAAAACTTTGATTTATTTTATAATTATGATTTTTTTATTTTTATGTGTAAGACTCAATTTTTAAAATATTGAATCAAAATTTATACTAAACATACACAAAACATTGATAAACAATGTTCTAAACTCAAAATTAAATTTTAATTATAAATATTTTTTTGTAAATTTCCAAAACTTTAATTTATTTTTTAAATCATGATATTCCATAAAAATGGTTTAAGTTTTATTAACTTTGTATAAATCAATTAATCCCTAAGAAAAAAATATTTTTATGCAGTCAAAACTTTAATGTAACTTACAGCTATTGCAGCTCCACTGCTCTAGCAGCAATCAACAGCAACTCCTTCCAAAGATGCACCAAAAGTCAGCCATCTTGTTGAAAATGCGTTTTAATTAAATAGATCATGACGTCACATCAGCTGGAAGAAAGAAATATTTAATTAGAAATCATTAAATATTTAATTCAAGTCAACATTTGAGCTCATGTGGTGTGAGCAAAGATATTATTATAAAAATCATATAAGAATCTAACAAAATTGTATTATGATCAATGGAAATTGATTGCATAACGCTAGATCGGGCCGG